>CM065131.1:3306250-4675000 GCA_033026305.1 Cirrhinus molitorella
ATATATATATATTCAAATTAATGAGCACCTTTCCCCTTACGATTTCTTGTTTAGAACAATACAGCAGTTTTCCATCTTATTTCTCTATTTTAATAAAACCTAAAATTTAGTTTTCAGTCTTACCCCATTTGCAATTGTGTAAACCTTTCAATTTTTTGTTAGATTTGTACTTAAATCAAGAAATAATGATTTACCAATGGAGTATAACAACTTTCTGACTTTCAGACTTAATTCAGGATATTTTCTGAAATACACCAGAAAAATTTCATTTTTAATGTTTTTTTAAAAGAAGTCTCTTCTGCTCACCGAGCCTGCATTTATTTGACCCAAAGTACAGCAAAAACACCTAAATTTTGAAACATTTTTACTATTTAAATAACTGTTTTCCATTTGAATATATTTTAAAATTAAATCACTCCTGTGACTGAATTTTAAGCATCATTATTCCAGTCACGTGATTCTTCGGAAATCATTCTAATATTCTGATTTGAAAATGTAGCTTTGATCACAGAAATAAATTACATTTTAAAATATATTCAAATAGAAAGCAGTTATTTTAAATAGTAAAAATATTACACAGTATTACGGCTTTTGATGTATTTTGGATCAAATAAATGCAGACTTGGTGAGACTTCTTTAAAAAAAAAATATATATATATATAATATATATCTTATTTTTAAGATATATTCTCTGAAAATAGAGATAGATTTATAAATTATTTTTTATGATTTATAAAAGTTTATGCATTTTACTAAAACGCTTGGCCAAAATACAAAATACTACAGAAAATGATTTTGATACAGATCATAACAACACTTTATACACATATATACTCACCTGTAGTGTTGTTATCAGAAGGGGGCAGTACAGACTCTGACAGAAGTTTAAGAGTCTGACTGGGACCTTGAGATATAAAGAAGAAAATCTATTAATATCTGCCTGTAATCATTTTCTAAAAATTATTTCAGTTTTGTTTTGCAGTATAAATATCAAAATATCCTTCAAACAAAATGCATTTATTTTAGAAGTAATATGTCATTTACTTATTGAGAAAAATGATCCAGTGTTACATATCTGTGCGTTGCAAAAGTATGTGAATCTCTTGGATAAGCAGTTCATTTAAAGGTGAAATTAAAGTCCATCTGTGCAGATGTGTTTTCAGTCAGTGCAATGACTTTCAAATGTCAGTATGTGACCTGTTTTATTAAAAGAACAGGGATCTATCAAAGTCTGATCATGGTTGTGGAAGTGAATCAGGTCATGAACAAAGGAGATTACTGGGGACCTTGGAAAAAGAGTTGATGTTGCTCATCAGGCTACAAAAGGTTACAAAACTATCTTTAAAGAGTTTGGATGCCAAAAATAAATAAATAAATAAAAATAAAAATAAAAATCACAGTGAGACAGATTGTGTACAAATGGAAGAAACACTGTTACCAAGAAGTGGTTGACCAACAAAGCCCTCCAAAGCAGAATGTGTAATAGTCTGTCAGGTTGCAAAAGTTCCCAGGGTAACTTCTAAGCAACTAAATATCTTTCTCATATTGGCTAATGTTAATGTTCATGAGTCCACCATCAGGAGAACACTGAGCAACCAATGGTGCACATGGCAGAGTTGCAAGAAAAAAGCCACTGTTCTTCAAAAAGAAAATTGTTTGCTAAAGATCATGTGGACAAGCCAGAAGACTATTATTTTCAGAGAAAAAAAAACACTGCATTCCAGCTTAAGAGTCCTATCCCATCTGTAAAACATGGTGGTGGTGGTAGTATCATGGCTTAGGTCTGTTTTGCTACACCTTGGCCAGGACAGCCTGCCATCATTGATGGAGCAATGAATTCTGAATTATACCAGCAAATTCTAAAGGAAAACTTCAGAACAGAGTCTCAAGAGAATGTGGGTCATGCAGCAAGACGACAACCTAAAAGAATGTTTAAAGAACAAAGTTAATGTTTTGGAATGGTTGAGTCAATGGCCAGACCTTAATCCAATTAAAATGTTGTGGAAGAACCTAAGCAAGCAGTTCATAGGAATAAAACCAGCAACATCACAGTGTTTAAATGGTTCTGCACTAAGGAATGAGCTAAAACTCCTACATGTTATTGTGCAGGACTGATCAGCATTTATAAGAAACGTTACCTTCAGTTACTGCAGCAAAAGGGGGTCACACTAGATACTGAAAGCAAAGATACTGAACGTTTGCAATGTACAGATGTGTATCACTGGATTATTTTTCTCAACAAAAAAAAAAAAGCTAATCTTTTTCTCTTACTTGTTTACTTGGGTTCTCTTTGTCTACTTTCAGGACTTACATGAAAATCTGATGATGTTTTGGGTCATATTTATGCAGAAATATAGAAAATTGTAGAGTTCACAAACTTTCAAGCTGCACTAATAACACACACACACACACACACACACACACACACACACACACACACACACACTTACCTGTGGCGTTGTTAGTACCTTCCTTGAAAGACAACAGACCTGATCTCCATCCCACATCGGCTCCACAGTTCAACATCTTCATACCTTTTTGGTAAAAAAGAAAAAGAAAAAGAAAGAAGTGCATAAAAGTGAGACGGGTTTGGCCCTCACTGATGAAGTATGTATTGCGCTTTCATCTGCTGTACTTACACCAATGATAATCCTTCTGCAGCACCTCACTTATAAGACATGCAGACAACCTCATCACCTTTAGAACAACATAAGGTTACCAAATAGCTCCACACAATCACATTTAATTCCCATAAGAATATGTCAATTTATTTAGATGAACCTTTATATGTCCTCTTCCATCCTCCTTCTCCAGCTGGATAGCAATATTCTCAATCATCTCATTTGTGTTGCAGTGTTTACGCTTTTTAGGCAAGAGCTGTGGATGGAGAGCTTTCTGCCGACATGAAGATATTCGCATAAGTAGCAATAGAAATATGGTGCTAGTTTAAAGAATAAAATAGTAACTCACATGTAATGCTATCAATTGGCAAGTGAATAGGAAAGTATATTTGTGCAAATCGTGCTATGTACAGATAAGGAGAGCTCACTAATTCAGTTACTGGCAGAGAGTAAGTTTTGCAACTTAAACACTTACTAAGTAGTTTCGCAGGTGATCAAAGCCAGTCAGATGGCTGAATATTTTTTTCTTCTTCAGCTTCAGAGAACACAGCTGACACAGGTAACAGCAAGGAGGTGGATTCCCATCCACACTCTGGCACTTGATAACAGCTTGTAGACCTGCGACAAACATGCTCACACACAGTTTGGTGACGTGAATTTAAATCAATGCATCATCTTTTGTGTGTGATTATTTTGCTAGATTACATAGTATGCAGATGCACTCACCGATAAGAGGCTTTTGACCATTGTAGTTTTCTAGAAAATCTTCTATTGATTGAAACTGATCAGAAGGACTTTGAGTCTGAGTAAGAGGAGACTGGGCAATTGGGCTTTGTGAGAACTGAAAGACCTTTTTTTCTGCCAAGATGCCTGATTGAGCCTCCTCTGTAATATAAATGAGAATTACACAAACACCAAGTAGTATTATATTATATATAAATATATATATATATATATATATATATATATATATATATATATAAATATTTACATATTACTATTTTTGAAGCGCACACCCAAATGTCTTGATAACCTAATCTAACTAAGACAAAACTATGAAAGTAATTTATATCTGAGGTAATTTTCATGCTTAAATGCAAAGTAGAATGAGCAACTTTATAAAATCGGACAGCTGAATACCAGGGTTTTATGTGATATGAACATCATTTTTTTTAACATAAGATATGGCTTTTTCAAGAAATAGTAGTGTGATTGTAAAAAATATAATTGTGTACTAGAAAATTATGCATCGGGGATTTATATTGATGAAAATATATTAAAATATACTTCACGGACATGAGATGTACCCACTATTATAGAATGACCCACATCTACTGTTGCTCAGAAGATTTGGATCAGTACGGTTTATGTTTTTTTTTTTTTTAAAGACTCTTATGCTCATCAAAGTTCCATTTATTTGATCAAAATTACTGACAATATTATTATGAAATATTGCAATTCAAAATATACTTTAAAACTATTGAAAAATTATTTATATCTGTGATGCAAAGCTGAATTTTCTCAGCCATTACTCCAGTCTTCAGTGTCACATGATCCCCAAGAAATCATTCTAATATGCTGATTTATTACTTTTATTATCAACGTTAGAAACAGTTGTGCTGCTTAATGTTTTTTTGGATCCCATGAGACTTTTATTTCAGGATTATTTGATGAATAAAAAGTTAAAAAGAACAGCAATTATTTAAAATATAATCTTTTTATCACTTTTTATCAATTTACATAATAAATCACATCCTGACCCTAAACTTTGAAATGTAGTGTATATTGTTAGAAAAGATTTCCATTGATGTTCTTTTTAACGTTTTATTCATCAAAGAATCCTGAAAAAAGTATCACAGGTTCCAAAAAAATATTAAGCAGCACAACTGTTTCCAACATTGATAATAAATCAGCATATTAGAATGATTTCTGAAGGATCATGTGACACTGAAGACTGGAGTCTAAAAATTCAGCTTTGCATCACAGGAATAAATTCTATTTTAAAGTATAATGAAATAGAAACCACTATTTTGAATTGCAATAATATTTCACAATATTACAGTTTTTTCTGTATTTTTAATCAAATAAACGCAGCCTTGATGAGCAGAAAAGTCTCTTTTAAAAAGCATTAAAATCTTTTATAAATATAGAAAAATTAAGAACACTACCATGTGCTTCCCAGACAGTGTTGATTGGTTCCTGTGAATTAGACTCATCATGAGAGTGACTTGAATCATGCGTTTCAGCTGGTTCCAGTACTTCTGTGAGCATTTGGGTTCTGATCTGCTTGATAACGATCTCCACATCTCTGACAGACTCTGGACTATCAGGTGGGCTTTCATTCCCGAAAATAACATGCCTGTTGGTTAGATCCTGGGTTAATTCTGGTACCATGTGGCTCATTGAAAGAGATTGCGTTTGCAGCTGGATTTCATACGGAGTGGTTTGGGCCAGGTGCCTTGGATGCGATTCATAGCCGACTCCAAATGACTGAACAGAACTGTTCCCATCATCCTCACCAGCATGCATAATGTCATTCTGGCAAAGACTTCTGATGGGGATACACTGTCTTGGTGTTGTTATGACAGAGATTTTGCTCACTTGATTAAAATACTGGTTTTCAGATGGCATTATATATTTTTGAGGGCTTCTGTCTGGGATCACATGCTGATGCTGATTTACGTTTTGGCTGGAGACTGGGGCTGGGGAGCTTTCTAGAAAATTTATTCTAGATGAAACATGTGAATCCACTAGAGACTGAGGTGTAGATACATCCTGGCATGTGAATAATGGTTTGACAGGACCTGCGGTTCTATGGAGTGATGGATTTGGTGTTGGATTGGTTAAGACTTGTTGGGGTTCAATCATACTTGAACATTTAGACATTGATGGTGTCTGTGTTGGGACCAAACATCCTAAAGCTGGAAGTTGCGCAGTCCCCTTCATACTGTCAGCTTCTTGCTGTCCTTGAGCACTGGATTCATTACCTTTCACAGAATATAAATACATTAAAACACACCAAACATATTTCAATATCTAATTACTACACTGAGAAATAACGAAACACATTAAAGGATTAGTTCACTACAGAACAAAAATTTCCCGATAATTTCCTCACCCCCATGTCATCCAAGGTGTTTATGTCTTTCATTCAAAATTAAGGTTTTTGAGGAAAACATTCAAAGATTTTTCTCCATATAGTGGACTTCAATGGAAGCCAATGGGTTGAAGGTCCAAACTGAAGCTTCAATGCAGCTTCAACGAGCTCTACACAATTCCAGTTGAGCAACAAGGGTCTTCTCTAGTGAAATAATCGGTTATTTTCTTAACCCTCTGGCCCGCTTCGGTCAAAATTTTTATATTTAAGAATAAAAAAAAATCGTAGCTTCATCGGAATGAGATGACACTTGGTGACTTTTGTCACATTAACAATGTGAACACACAAAAAAATCATGGACATGATTTGGGTATTTTAAAGGGTCAAAAAAGAAAAAAAAAAAAACAACTCACCTTCTTTGCAGTCAAATATGACAGACATAAGAAATGAATGGGAAATACCAAAAAAACCCAAAAACTCTTTTGGTGAATCTTTTGGTGGTACAAACTACAAAAAAAGGCTGTCCTGAAAAAAAGTGCACAGCAATCAAAGGGTGACACTCTAAAATTTCAAAAAGTGCAAAATTGACACCCACGTACACACACACACGCACAGAGAGAGAGAGAGAGAGAGAGAGAGAGAGAGAGAGAGACCCATAGAAATGAACTGGTAAAACTGCAACAGAGCAAATTTTGAGTATGTGTGTTATAAAATGAGTACATGAAAAAAAAACAACATTAAAATACAATAAATACAATAAATATTGCATAGTATAATAAAATCTCCTCAAAATTCTAAATAATAATCATAAAATATTATTGAACAAAAATGTATTGCATTGATTTTTCTGAAGAAAAGAAAAAGAGTCACTTTTGACCACGAAGAAGGTAAGCGTGACTCCCAAACAGAGAGGGCCAGAGGGTAAAAAAAAAAAAAAAATCATATACTTTTTAACCACAAATGCTCGCCTTGCACCAGCTTGACTTTGCGCATTACAGAGTCACGCTGGAAAGGTCATGTGTGACATAGGCAGAAGTACCAACCCAGTGTTTACGAAGCAAATGTGCAAAAAAAAAAAAAGGTTAAAAAGGTAAAACAATGTCGGACAATTTTGAAAAGAGATGGAGATTTTTGCCCTACCCAACCATTTTAAACCAAAGTACACAGACTGAGAACTAACCACAACAACCTTTCCAAGGTGAGCATTTGCGGTTTGGTTTTAGTAAATAGATCGTTTTGCTAGACAAGATCCTTATTCCTCAACTGAGATTGTGTACAGCCCTTTGAAACTGCACTGAAACTGCAATTTGGACCTTCAACCCATTGATCCCCATTGAACTCCACTATATGGAGAGAAATCTTGGAATTAATTCCTCAAAAACCTTCATTTTTTTTCGACTGAACAAAAAAAAGACCGATCTTCTTGGACGACATGGGGGTGAGTAAATGATTAGGGTTTTTTTATTTTGGAAGTGAACTAATCCTTAAAGTCATATTAAACATATTGCAGTATGCATACCTTCAGACGGGCTGTTATGAACAAGTGAATGAACTGCATTAGAGTTTCGCTGATCCTTAATCGTCTTCATCTGAGCAAAAGCTAAGACAATTGAGGAAAGAGGATGTGATGATGAGTGCACCTGCCTTAAACTGTTAATTAAACTTTTAGCACCAACTAATTTAAAGCAAAATAAAATGTGCAAATCATGTCAACTATAATAGATCTTGGATCAATCACTTCTATTTGTACTCTCATTTGTTAGTCACTCTGAATAAAAACATCTGCTAAATGAATAACAATAGACTTCAAACCACATAATCAAAAATAAACGCAGATGAAATTTTCTGAGGTGACCGCTCTTCATTTAGAGCTTTGCATGAAAAACACACATATAACTCAATGTTTTCATTAATTGTAGCTATTTTCCACAAGTGCTGAATGAAGGAGAGGTGGAGCATTAACATAAGACAAAAAAGACAGACCATCAGAGACAGGCAATGATGTCATCTCCTTGTAGATGACTTCATCCACATTCAGAACCTTATCAGACAAATCCCAAAGGTTAGTGAGGAGAATATATTTTAATATATAACAAAACAAAATTGATACTTTTCTTTTTTCTTACCTGTATATCACCTGTTCCTTCCTTCTTTTCAACTTTTTTTGCGATATCCATTAGAGGACGAGCCAAAAGAGTCAGGTCTGTGTCAGATGTCCACCCATGTGCATGATGAGATTTCTGTTACGAAAAGTTCCACAACGTTTATTCAGTTCAGTGAAAATACTTGGTAAATTTCTTACCGTAAATATATCAAAACTTAATTTTGGGTTAGTAATATGCATTGTTAAGAACTTCATTTGGACAACTTTAAAGGAGATTTTCTCAATATTTAGATTTTTTTGCACTCTCAGATTCCAGATTTTCAAATAGTTGTATCTCAGCCAAATATTGTCATAACAAACCATACATTAATGGAAAACCTATAGCTTTCAGATTACAAATCTCAATTTCTACACCTCTTGTTTGTCCTGAACTGGCCACTGTTTTTCAGAAAAATCCTTCAGGTCCCACAAATTCTTCCGTTTTTCAGCACTTTTGTGTATTTGAACCCTTTCCAGCAATGACTGTATGATTTTGAGATCCATCTTTTCACACTGAGGGTCTCATATGCAACTATTACAGAAGGTTCAAAAGCTCACTGATGCTCCAGAAGGAAACAATGCATTAAGAGCCATGAAGCCATGAAGATCAGGGTAAATTTAACTTATTTTGTCTTCTGGGAAACATATAAGTATCTTCTGTAGCTTCTGAATGGCAGTACTAAATGAAAAAAATCATATTTAGGCAAAATAAGAAAAAAGTACACATCTTCATTCGGTTCAAAAGTTTACACCCCTGGCTCTCAATGCATTGTTTTTCCTTCTGGTGCATCAGTGAGCGTTTGAAACTTCTGTAATAGTTGCATGTGAGTCCCTCAGTTGTTGAAAAGATGGATCTCGAAATCATACAGTCATTGTTGGAAAAGGTTCAAATAAAAAAAAATGCTGAAACACCAAAGAATTTGTAGGACCTAAATAATTTTTCTGAAGAACAGCAGGCAGTTTAACAGGTTCATGACTTAAAAAAAAAAAAAACAGCTGTGGATCATGCAGGTAACAATACAGTATTAAAAACTTTTGAACAGGTAATTTTTTATAAATTCAACTATTATTTTCTCTTGTGGACTATATGCAAATGTCTTTTAAGTGAAATGTCTTCATCAGGTCAGTGCTAAATAAAAAACAACCTGCATTACGTATGGTATTTGCTTTATTTTGATAAAATAATGAACATTTTGCAGATTCTGCAAGGTGTATGTAAACTTTTGACTTCAGCTGTATATTAAAGAGTTTCTACATCCTTCAATAAAGAGTAATTGAATGCATTACATCATATATTTTCATATTTCCTTTTATAAAATAGAGAAGAAAACACAAGAATCTGTCATGATAAGTATAGAAAATGTCAAAACCAATAACTTACAATGTAATTGTATCTGTGAATGCTCCCCATGATGTGGTTTCTTATATCAGTCTTGGTTATCCTCAAACCGCAGACATCACACAAGTACAATGCGGGCTGATTGTACGTCAACACCTCAGTGATGGAGTTCAGACCTGAAATATTCAAACAGGTTCAAATGCACACACAAAACACAGACATTAGATGTTTCTTGAACTCCATGGACTAAATCTTTTTAGATATTAGATTGTCTCTTACCAACGATGGGCTGTGCTCTGTTCTGATTGTGCAGATATGAACGTATGGAATTGTACAGGTGACTGCTGCACCCTGAAATGCAATACAGTACAATTTGGTAGTGGACAACTTAATGGTACAACTAAAATACAATTTGAGGAGAGTGCTAGACACCATGAAAAAACAAACCTGGGCCGCTGGCAGTAAACATAACTGGGCTGCTGAGAGGACAACAAACACAAATCTTTAGAAATAACTGACGTTAGAGGGCGAAAGAGAGAAACAAAAAGAGACACAGAACACTGTCTAGATAGGATAAACTTCAAAACTTTCCACAGGTATGTTCGGGATAGCACACTAACATCCTACACTACATTAGATCTGCAGTGTATTGCAACTGTTAAAACTGAGTGGAAAATACACAATTTTCTGGTAACGGTAAATTACCAATAAGGTCGTCTGGCAATGTCTGAATGAAATCTTTGATAATGTGCAATTTGCTTTGATAATGTTTTTACAGTTTTACTGTGTAGTACACAGTATGTACAGTATTAACTAGTTTTCCATTGCGAATGTAAGGTATGATATGTTTACTTACAACTTTTGCAAGTGTAGTAAGTGCAACCGTCATTAAACAATTGCAGCCATCGTTATATGTTCTTACTCAGTCACAACTATTAAAGTTTTAGTTAATTAACAGTTAACCCCAAAACACGACAAGCAAAATTTTCATCGTCAGGAGATATCAAGTGTTTTTAAAGTCCGCGTTTAGTTTAGTCTGTTTCTGAGTGAGAAACCGCTACCATCTAAAGACACGTGCGATTCCCTTGTCCATTACTTCCGATAAAAACTCTGAACCCAACAAACAAAAATGGTTAAGAAGTGTTTTTTCAAAGGGTTAAAATGATAATTTGCTTGCCTACCTGTGCTTTATTCTTTAGTGAGGTGAAATGCTCGCTGCGAGGTTTGGAGGTGTGTATAGGGTCATGAATATTCAATGAATCACGTCAGCAAAGCGTCATGAATATTCATAAACCGAAAAGTTCGTGAATCTCGTTTCCTGAAATGAAACTAAAAATGAGGAAATTGAACTTTTCTTGACTTCCAAGAGCTAAAAATAGCAGGGTTTTTAAAAATCACCAGTCAAATGTGAATTTGAATATTCTAGGGAAAAAAAAAACACTAAACACACTTTGTGTATATTTATTTATTTAGGCATATGTAGGGTATGATATCATTGTTATTTCTCCTTCTTTTCTTGTCTTTACATTACACATTAATAAGCACGTTTTTGCTCATTTGACGTGTTTTGATCTGTGATATCCTTCCCCTTCAAGGCTGGGGAAGTGATAAACTATCCAAAAGTATTGTGTTGTGTCTCTGAAGGCCATCGTGACCTTCTCAGCCTCAAGAGATTAAAAGAGAAGAATTATTGCTGCTGTCATTACCTCTTCTTGGCTTAAGCACAAGCATTTCCTAAATGTGTGGGTGTGTGCATATGTATTCCTCATCTAAATTTATTTTTCACCTAATCTCACAGTACATTATATAAACCCTTCTGAGCATTTCTTTCATCTGTCTCGGAGGCTTGATCCACTTCCTTTTTTTTTATTCTTAAGACACAGATGTTTTCAGTCTTGCTTACCCAGGCAAAACATAATGGCAAGAAGACAGGAACAAGGTGACATAAACAGAATTTGAACCAGAAAACAGGACTCTAACACTATTACTCGTAGACTGGTATCTTTTTTGTTTGCGAAAAAGCTAGCAAATTACAGTCAAGCCAAAATATATTCAGATACCTTCAACATTCCTCATTGTCACTGTTTGTTCGCTATAGTTTAGAAAATGGTAATAAAAGATGACAAGAACTCAGAGTTAAAGTGTGTCTGAACAAATTCATCTTGATAATGTCAGATAACTTTGATAGAAAGGTATGTAATTGATTGCAATCAACTGTTAGTATGACAATATTCACACAACTATCAATACTTTGTTGACCAGTTACCAAGCAATGCTTAATTTTGTTTTAATATTGTTAGAAAACCTTTCTATTTTAAATAAATGCTGTTCTTTTTTAAACCTTTTATTGATCAAATAATGAAAAAGTATCATATGTTCCAAAAAAAAAAAAAAAAAAAAAAAAATATATATATATATATATATATATATATATATATTAAGCAGCGCAACTGTTTCCAGCACTCATAATAAATCAGCATATTAGAATGATTTTTGAAGGATCATGTGACACTGAAGAAGAGTTCAACTTTAATTACAGATATAAATTAAATTTTAATGTATATTAATATAGAAAAACATTGATTTATATCATAATATTTCACAATATTACATTACACAAGAGAAAACAGCTTTGATAAGCATAAGAAACTTCTTTAAAAAACTTTAAATGAGAGGGTGTGTCCAAACTTTTGACTGGTAGTGTATATAAATGAACTATTATAGTGTCCTGCACACACTAATAAAAAAACATCACAAATGATATCTGGTATATTGACTGTATATTATTATATAATCTATAATCACAGTCTTCTTAAATGCATTTATTCATGCCTTGTTTTATCTGAGGTGAATAGGGGGTCTGGCCAAAGGAAGGAATGCTTTTGAACCCCCACACTTAAAGTCCAGCTATGCCTAGGGTCATGCAGGTCAATCCACTAACACTTATACATTCTTACAGCTTCTCCAGATTTGTCAGTTTGATTAGTTGCTTCATACTACATTAATGACAAGAATGTTTTTAGAAAGTCTGTGTGGATGTGCTGTTCTCCATTTTATCTCTATGTTTTGATTCACTCCTTTTCAGCTGGTGGATGTCTGTCCTGATGACAGTAAACCCAGAGTGGGAAAGATTCTACTGTGGTTGTTTAAAGTGTTTGCAGGTATTGTTTACAGCCGTAAGATGAGAAACAGAAACTGATTGTACGATATTTTAAGTATGTGACAAACAGCAAAAAAAGTTCCTGGTCTCTCATGCACAACACAGAGTATGTAAACAAGCCCCAAACAAGCCTGAAAAAGCCCTAAATGCAAAAACGAGGCGTAATGAAAGTCCTAAAACAGCTTTCACTCCACCCCTTGTCTGCTAATAGTAGTGAATTTGATTGGTTGCTTTTTATTCGGGTGGCAGTATATGTTGAGAGTGATTGGGAGGTTTGGTGGCCTCATATGAACTCTGTTATGAATTCTCTGGAAGTCTGACAACTGAGGTCTATAAGAATGTAGTGTAACTTGTTGATGTTAAAGATTATTTGACATGAGAGTCTTCTCCATCCTCCCCAGTTTCTTTAAAAAAAAATACTCATCCCACCACAGATTATTGTATTAATGTAAACAATGACAATTATTTACTTTTATTCTCCGAGTATACACTACTAGTTTTTGGACAGTAAGATTTTTTATGCTTTTTAAAGTCTGTTATGCTCACCAAGCCTATATTTATTCGACACAAAATACATCAGAAGCAGTAATATTGTGAAATGTTTTTACTATTTAAAATAACTGCTTTCTATTTGAATACATTTTAAAATGTAATTTAGAGTGCATCCTGAAAGTATTCATAGCACTTCACTACATTTTGTAATGTTACACACTGCAAAAAAAAAAAAAAAAAAAAGAAAAGAAAAGATTCTTACTTTAATTTTTTTTAGACTTGTTTCCAGCCAAAATATCTAAAATTTCTTAAATCAAGGATTTTCTAGACAAGTAAACATCCATGTCTTGTTTCCAGAACAAGAGAAGTTAAAATTAAGTGAGTTTTTGTTTGAAACAAGCTAAATAATATGCCAATGGGGCAAGCAAAATAATCTAGTTTTCTGCTTGAAATAAGATTATTTTGCTTACCCCGTTGGCAAATTTAGGTTGTTTTAAGCAAAAACTCACTTAATTTTGACTTTTTTTTTTTTTTCTGAAAACAAGACAATTTTTACTTGTCTAGAAAATCCTTCTTGATTTAAGAATTTTTAGATATTTTGGCTGGAAACAAGACAAAAAAAATTTTTTTTTCCAGTGCAGCCTTATTCCAAAATGGATTAAATTCATTATTTGCCTCCAAATTCTACAAACAATACCTCATAATGACAATGTGAACGAAGTGTTTGAAATCTTTGCAAATGTGTATTTAAAAAAAAAAAAAAAAAAAAAAATGAATAAGCGCATTTAAATAAATATTCACAGCCTTTGCGCAATACTTTGTCGAAGCACCTTTGGCACCAAATACAGCCTCAAGTCTTTTTGATTATGATGCTACAAGCTTTGCTCATCATTTGCCAATTATCTGCCATTCTTCTCCTCCCTTTACCTCTTAAGCTCTGTCAGGTTGGATGGGAGCAGACACATTTTCAGGTTTCTCCAGAAATATTAGATTGGGTTCTGGCTGGGCCACACAAGGACATTCACAGAGTTGTCTATAAGCCACTCTTGCTGTGTACTTAGGGTCATTGTCCTGTTGGAAGGTGAACCTTCTGCCCAGTCTGAGGTTGTGAATGCTCAAAACTGGGTTTTCATGAAGACCATTTCAATATTTTGGTGCATTGAGCTTTTCTTTACTCTGATGAGTCCCTTAGCCCCAGCTGCTGAAAAAAACAGACCCACAGCATGAGGCTACTACCAGCACACTTTACTTTTGAGATGGTCTTCTGCTGGTGATGAGCAGAGCTGGTTTCCTTCAAAAATTATGCTTAGAATTGAGGTTCATCAGACCTGAAAATTTTGTTTCTCAGAGTCTGAGGGTCCTTTAGGTGCTTTTTTTTTAATGGTTTCATGTGCCTTCACTGAGGAGTTTAGCCACAACGCCATAAAGACCAGATAATGGAGTGTTGTAATGATGTTTGTCCTTCTGTAGGTTTCTCCCATCTCCATATGATCATGGAGCTCAACTAGAGTGACCATCAGGTTCTTGGTCACCACTCTAGACAAGGCCCTTCTCAGTCAATTGCTCAGCTCTAAGAAGAGTCCAGGTGTTTCCAAACTACTTCTTCAGTTTACAGATGATGGAGGCCACTGTGCTAATTGGGACCTCCAATGCTGCAGATATGTTTCTGTACCCTTCCCCAGATCTGGGCCTCAATACAATCCTGTCTCAGAGGTTAACTGTTAAGCACAGTAAACTGTGGGATCTTATATAGACAGATGTGTGCCTTTCCAAATCATGTCCAATCAACTGAATTTACCACAGGTGGACTCCAATCACGTTGTAGAAACATCTCAAGGATGATCAGTGGAAACAGGATGCACCTGAGCTCAATTTTGAGTGTCATGGCAAGGCTGTGAATACTTACGTACATGTGATTTTTTTTTTTAATAAACTGACAAAAATGTCAAACAAACATCGTTCGTGTTGTCATTACGGGGTATTGTTTGTATAATTTGGAGGAAAATAATGAATTTAATCCATTTTGGAACAAGGCTGTAACATAAAACGTAAAATTAAAGAGCTATGAATACTTTCCAGATGCACTGTATCTATATCTATAGTCTACATCTATCTGTTAAAAGTTCAAGAGGAAGTTGATGTTAAATAGTGTTAAAACTACAGTCGCTTAATATGGTACTTCGTTTGACTGATGAAGAACACTGGCACAAGGACATGAAGTATTGCAAGAAAGTTTCAACATTGTAAGCAAAGTTTAGTAAAGCTCAGTGGGGAATTTCCAGTTCCTTCCTGTCACGTAGCACAGACTATAAAATGTTTGGTTTTCTCCTTGCATTTTATAAGACTTTTTGCATTGCGTTCCACAGATCGTTCTCCTTCAGAGCACCTTATTTATCAATACTTACATTCTAGGTCATATTTGATTTATGCTTTCATTCCATTTTCATTTGGTTTGTTTTTTATATTATCATTATTAGCAGACTTTGATTTCCATTTCTTGTGACTATTATGCTGCCATGAGGAGATATAGACTAACCATAGTGGCCTGAATATTTGATAGACATTGTTCATGGAAACCTATATAAAGAGTGTTCAGACACAGACTCTCGGCTTCATTATCTCTGATATTAAAGTCTGTTTTCTGGCATCAAAACCTCAAGTCTTTCTCAGAGAAGCTTCAGAAGCCACCATACTGTCTGGATCGTCTAAGATTATTTATCATAAACTGAGAATTTATTTATGTCTCCCTATAACATAAGAGTAATGCAGCTTGATGTCATTATTTAAAACCTTGTTGGATTTTAAAAAGCGATTAAAAGAGTACCTTCTAGTGTTGAAGAATTGCAAAGGACCATAGTCAGAGAAAATGTGTTTACAGATTTGGCTTATTAGCAGTAGTACAGAGCAGACATCCGCTTCACTCTTACGCTCTCGTCTAGAGTCTAGAGTCTAGACAAACAACAGTTTTCACACCTCACCTCCTCACACAGTGAGCAAAACAACAGACATCTGCATATCTGAAAAATACAATCTGTGTGAGAATACAAATTGTAGGGTTGAAAATGAACAAAGACAGTTATATTCCTTTTGGATTCTCCTCATCATTTTGGCATGAGTTTTGATACAAGCTCTTACTTCTACCTTAAAGGCATTAAGAAATTACCTGTCTGTACATGTGTATAATTGATCTATTTTTAGTGTAACCATGAGTCATTATTGTTAAGTCACATTCTAGCAACCTTCTCTCCTACGTACAGTTGAATTTTATTTCACATGAAAGACATTCATAAATAGTCCACAATAGAAAATAATAGTTTCATTTTTAAAAATGACCCCGTTCATTCACTCGTTGATTCTTAATACTGTGTTTTTTGTTTAGTAATAGTTCCTTCAGGATTCAGCATTTTTGTGTATTTGAACCCTTTCCAAGAATGACTGTATGATTTTGAGATCCATCTTTTTACACTGAGGACAACTGAGGGACTCATATGCAACTATTACAGAAGGTTCAAAAGCTCACTGAAGCTCCAGAAGGAAACACAATGCATTAATTTCTATTAGTTTGAAGCTCAGGGTAAATTTAACTTATTTTGGTTTCTGGGTAACATGTAAGTATCTTCAGTAGCTGCTGAAAAAATCTGATATTTAAGCAAAATAAGAAAAATGTACACATCTTCATTCTGTTCAAAAGTTTTCAGTTTTAAGAATCAAGTGTATGTATATTTTTAAACGGGTCAATTTTTATAAATTCAACTATTATTTTCTCTTGTGAACTACATGTAAATGTCTTTTATGAGAAATATCTTATTCAGGTCAGTACTAAATAAACCATAACATGCATTTTGTATGATCCCTCTTATTTTGCTAAAATAATTAACATTTTGCAGTTTCTGCAAGGTGTATGAAAACTTTTGACTTCAAGTTGATTAAAGAGAAAATAAATGAAGGACCCTGTAAGATACTGTCAAAAGCACAAAATATGTTGATTCTTGAAAGTGGTTTCTTAAGAATGCATCCTCCAGCTACAGGCTCAGAGCAGCTAAAAATTAAATTCTACTGACACCTATAGGGCTAACACTGTATAACATCCCAGAGTCTAATTCATTTATTGCTTCATTTTACATTCAAACTCAGTGCTACAGGAGTCCAGGCAACTACCTACAAAACAATTGAACAACATTTAAGAAAAAGCAGATAAAGGGGCATGCAATTATTCAAAAATATTAAATAAAATAACTGGGCAATCTTTCAAATCAAACTAACAAACAGAAACAGAGCCAAACCAAAGATTTAAATCACCTAAAACAGATAAGAACTCCTAAACCCACGCTCAATAATGAATAATTCCCTAGGTATATTTGTCATACCACATTTGTCTCTTTTCACATATTTCTCTTCTGTACACACAAAAATAGTTCTTGTCTTTTAGAACTGGTAATTTAACCAAAGTATTTAAGAGGCTAATAAGGTTTTAGGACAAGCAAAAAGAGAAAACAGTTTCTATAGACTTCTCCCCAATGCAACATCCACTTCTTTTGATTGTCTGCTTTTCTTTATGTTTAGTTCCAGAATTTTCTCTCCCATTCATGACTCATTTTCTCACTGCGGTTGATCACTGTAAGAGAAGGGAGGAAAACGGTTGAACAGTAAATGACCTACCCTTACAGAATGAATCCCTCCGCATATACACACCGCATTAAATATTAAATAAAGCTCACATTTGGTTAATAAATGATTATTACTCACATAGTTTCATAAGAGCTGTCTTTCGTCTTGAGGAAGCGCATGGCAAAAAAAGCCCCTGCTTGCAACACCAACACCAGGATGATTCCTCCAATGAAGCTGGACAGGTCAAATGATGCTTGAGAGAAATTAGGGCCTGATCCAGCATCTGTTTTTGCGAGTATGTTATGAAAGAATGAAAAGGAGAGTGCAGTAAACAACAACAATACACATGATGAGATTTATAAAGTGAAAAATACCTCACCTTTGCCACCACCATCAGCAGACCCACCATCTGCTACAAAAAACAACACATACATATAAGCAAACACATGCATTCATTTGCATTTAAGTCAAATATATACAGGTTATGATGATCTTTAATTGATTTGCTCACTTTGGCACATGCCGGTCTCATTGTAGACAGAGCAGCCCCCATAGTCATCACTGTCAGACATGCACCTTGTGTCATTTCCTGAAAATAAAATATATAATACTGACATTCAGTAGACGCCAACGTGGATGAAAACGAGACTGAAGAATAGACTTGCAGGCCTTACAGTGGCATATACTGCATAATGATCATAGATCACATACTTTTCACAGCAACTTTCAAAACTATTCCTTCCACTAGTCTAATAACACATTTTATGAAAACCCAAAAAGCCCAAAATCTCAAATTTGACAGCTAACTGAGAAAATTGTTTCTGCCTACAGTGTCTTGCCTTAGAATAAATAATTTTAAAATCAATCAAAATCTTACTAAAAAAAATGAAATATTTTATTTGTTTAGCTGCATGTCATATGACCATAACCAAGGTCAGAGAACTAATGAACATGCAAACGTGATAATTAAATATTAAAATACTTATTTTAAAATCACAGGGGTACTTCAAGTAAATATATTAGGTGAAAGAGGATCAGAAAAACAAAAATGTGAATGTGTGCATTTTAATGTGTTTGAAAGACAAAAGACTTACAAAAACAGAAATACATGGTTAACTTACAGAGTGATAATTCAAATAAACCAATGTGTTTATCAGTAGTTGATGCAATTTTCCACCTGACTAATGACTGATCTTTGTGTAAATGTCCACAAAATTGGAGCAGTAGGCTATTTAAAAAACAAACTGTCACTCCCTTTTTTTTAACATGGACATGAAAATTCACTACCCAAACTTAAATTTGTATAATTCATCAATGAAAACATTTAGTAACATGATTCTGATGTACATTTTCCATGGTAATGCAATGACTGATTTTAAAATGGTTTTCAAAGGATGAATTTTGAGATTTTAAGTTTTCTACTGATATATAATTTCTTATGATTTCTAAAGCGTGACGAAGAAAGACTCATTGTGATAAAGGTCAGAACTACTGTTATGATGTAGATTTATTGAGGTGCACTCTTGCACAAATGGTGCACAAATTAATCTATTACTTTTCCTACATAATTTGTAACATAAAACAGTGGTAAAAAATATCTATTTAGGAGTTTTAGACCTTTCCAACAATATATAGTTTGTCATGATTAGATTAGGATTTATTTGTAATATGGTGAAGTAAACTTAGGCATCCCACAGAGAAAAAAACTAGTCTGATTACGAGTATTTTCAAATGTAATGTAATTACAAGTACTTCATTTTTGGAATCCAATGACATAATCCAGATTTCATGTAATCAGTTACTACCCAGTTCTGTGACTGTTTTATCAATTATATATGTGGGTCTATACAACTCTTTTGGGCACAAATAGATCCTCAGAAGTGAGCTAAATCTGACAAAACCATAAATGACAGTTGTTTTTAACTGTTAAAAAAAATCTGTTATGGTTAGGATGTGAGTTAAGGTTAGTAAATATAACTAGCTGCACAGACAGCATGTAAACCTGCTAGTTGTATTTTAGATATAGGTTTAAAAGAGAGAGAGAGAGAGAGAGAGAGAGAGAGAGAGAGAGACACACACACTGTGTTACAGAGTTGGTTGCCTTGGCAACAGAGCATGAATAGACTAAAAGATGCTGCTTCTTGTTGAACAGCTCTCTCTCTCTTCATGTCTCCTCACTTATTTCCAGGAGGGTAGATAATGGTGTTGAATTATTTACTAAGACTGATGTCTGTGTGGACGGCAGCTGTAACTGCGCGTGTGCCTGTATTTGAATAATTCACCGGGTTGTTCCTGAGATCGCTCTCCATGGCCAGGATCACATGTCCGTCAGTGGGATCCTCTGTAAGTGTGTGTGTGTGCGCAAACAACAGAGACATCGCACAGGAGAATACACTGAAACTCATAAGCTACATGTGTTCTTTTACCGTCGTTACAGCTTTGCCACACACAGCGTGTCAAATTGAGGGCCGGGTCTCCGCTGATGCAGCCATTACACGAGTCAAACTGAGAACAGTCCCCGTTGGGCGAAACTGTCAGGCCATCAAAAGATAAAAGATGGAAGGTTAAAGTCTCACCTGCTCACATAACACTCACATTTGTTTGAGAGAGAAAGTTAGAAATGCTATCAAGTCATTTAGAGATGAATCACATTGTAAAAGAGAGAGGGAAATGCTGTGCTGTTCTAAATAGATACATATGAATCTCTTTTAGTACTCAAATGCAACAGAGCAAAACAGATTTAAACTGGACTTCAAGTCTTTGATGAATTTGACTCCTAAACCATGCTTTGGTACAATTGATCAAAAATCTAAAATAAAATTTTACATAGATTAGATTTATGATTCAAATAACTGACATTTATTTTTATGAGCTAAAATCATTAAACAGAACGATTAAAATAACAGTAAAGAAAATTTGCAATTGAATATAATGGCTGAGAGACATCAGAGCAAGATAGGGAAGCAATCAAAGGAGGTTAGAATTGCAGAATGTTAACATTTTAACTCAAAAACATTTTTAAGGTTGATAGACACTTACCTGTAGTTTGTCCATTGGTTACAATAACCTGCGTTAGCAGTACAGTCCCACAGAGTGCGGCCCACACACACCTCATCCTCAAAAAGTCGTCAATAATCCCACCTGTGATAAACACAAACTGTGAGTTCCTCATTTAGAACAAGAAATGCTTAAAAGTTTCAACAAAGCGACAACATATGAGTGAAACTCTATTTAACTCTGAATCTTAACTTTTCTAGACAGACTTACTCTGCTAAACGCTGACCCCAATAACGCAACTAAAGTTTGATACAAGCCCTAGACGCCAACAAGTTGAAAGTGAAACACTTGATGAACTGAGAAACACAACCAACATTACCTTGTCTCAGAAAGCGTGAAACTAAAAACCTAAAGAGTAGGAGTCATAAACACGCATGTGTCTGTCAAGCTAACATCCAGTCCTAAATGTCTGTGTCCTCCAGACAAAGGTCGTTGTGAACTGTTGAGGAGCATGTGCTGTGTGTGTGCGTTGACGTCATGCCCTCTGATTCAGCGAGACTGGAAGGTGTGTAATGCGAGACAGGTAACATGGCAACCAAATGGCAAATGACCAGTCTTGATATCCACACCACTGAAGATATTCTGCTTTTTCACAAGCAGACTGCAGAAATTTGTCACACCTCATTCTCAAAAGACACAGGTCTCCTGCGCCACATCAATATAAGCATGTCCATACTGGTTATTTTGACCTTCTTTCTGCTTGTCTGTCTCCATGGTAGCCAAGAAAAGGAAATATTTTCTTGCTCAGCTGAAGTAGTTTGTAATACACATTACCAGTCAAAAGCTTCTGAACAGTAAGGTTTTATATTTTCTAAAGAAGTCTCTTCTGCTCACCAAGCCTGCATTTATTTGATCCAAATACAGCAAAAACAGTACAGTTTTTAAATATTTTTTGTTTTCTATGGACCCATTTCACAAGATTGTGATGACGCGTTTAACGGTCATCGTAAATCCTCAAAAGTTTTTTATATTTTTATATAAAAAAAATGTATGTACATTTATAACACTATAATTTGTATTATATTACCTTTGCATCGAAATACAAAAAATGTGTTAATGCTAACGCAAGGCTTTGACATCGTTCTCTCTTCTGACTGCTGTTATCAGTCTCTCTCAATTTTTTTCCTTTTATTGAAAGTCATGAAAACACTTTTGTCGAGTTTTTCTTTTGCTATTTGAGCAAATGGGAATGCAAAAAATACATTTCAGGTACTCTCCCATTCACTACTCCTCAAGTTAACCCAACTATGATGACTTCCGCTGCTGAGAAACCCGGAAATGTGAAAAAGGTCCATTTGAATACATTTTAAAATATAATTTATTCCTGTGATTTTAAAGCTGAATTTTTAACATCATTACTCCAGTCACATGATCCTTCAGAAGTCATTCTAACTTGATTCTCAAAAAACGTTTATTATTATTATTTTGTTGAAAACAGCAGAGTAGAATTTTTTCAGGTTTCTTTGTTGAATACAAAGTTCAGAAGAACACTGAAATAGAAATCTTTTGTAACACAATAAATAATAAATCTTCATCATCACTTCTGATCAATGTAAAGCATCCTTGCTAAAAAAAGCAATTCAATTCAAAAGTATTCATTGGTATAATTTCTTCCAAAAATTATATTGACTCCAAGCTTTTGAATGGTATAGTGTATAATGTTACAAAAGTTTTTGCTGATCTTTGGATTTTTATATTCATCAAAGAATCCTGAAAATAAAACTGTACTCAACTGTTTTAAATATTTATAATAATAGCGAAAATGCAAATCAGAATGATTTCTGAAGGATCACGTGACACTGAAGACTAATAAATTACATTTTAAAACATATTCAAATAGAAAAATAAAAATATTTCAAAATTCATCAAATAAATGCAGGCTTGGTGAGCAGAAGAGGCTTCTTAAAAAAAAACAACAAAGTGCTGTCAAAAGATTAATCACGATTAATCGCATCCAAAATAAAAGTTTATGTTTACATACTGTATATTTGTGTACTGTGTATATTTATTATGTATATATAAATATACACACATGCATGTATATATTAAGAAAAAATATTTTAGATATACATCTAAAATATTTATATTTATAATCTAAATTGTATACAGGTATATATATATATATATATATATATATATATATATATATACACACACACATATAAATATTTTGTTTTAATATATACATGTATGTGTGTATTTATATGTACATAATAAATATACAAAGTTAACACACACACATATAGTATGTAAAAATAAACTTTGGATGTGATTAATAGCGATTAATCATTTGACAGCCCTAAAAAACTTTACAAAAACTTTTGACTGGTAGTGTATTTGACATTTGAAGGTTTAAACAAAAGCTGTGCTTTGTACAACATAATTATTGTACATTTAAAATATATTTTAGCCACGAAAAACATTTAATGCAAGAACAGGGCCAGAGCAACAGAGCCAGATTTGGGCGCAGTTACATAAGTTATCCTATTCCTCAAATCCTCTGCACGCTCGCCGTCCTCCTGGATGCTCATTTTTTTTTAATTGTAATTAAAAGTCACAGCGTAAACTGAGCAGGGGAGGTGATGATATAAGGAACGCGTGTGTGTAGGTGCTAGAATGCATGCTTATGTAGGAGGAAGTAGTCACTGCTATCATTGCCACATCAGGGATCAATGCAAATCAGGTCAGCGTTTGTTTTTGCAACAAATTCAGTGCCTACCCTTGTTTAATTAAAACCCGCTGAGAATCTCCCCGACACCATCAATCCTTGAACTGTTTTGTAATGTCTCATGACACACAGACAGATCAATAGGTAGTGCCAAACCATGTGAATAGAGAGAAAGAGTGGGCGTCCTCCTCTAGGGAGAACTAGGTGCAGAGAGATAAAGTCGCGCATGCGCTCTGCAGATATTAGGTAACTGGGAGAAATTCCGCAGTACACCCCCCACCACACGCACGCACAGACTTCCCGCCAAAAAGGAGCTCAACGAGATACAGCGGCGGAATGCTAAACAGTGTCTGTGCTCTTATTTCTAAACATCCTTCTATCAATGACAGAATCTCACAGAATCAAACATACTGAACCTCAGAAATGAGGTTACGCTGTATATTTGATTGGCGGACACACAAGTGCATCAGGCCAACAGTGCTTCATTGTATAACATACAATGCGTTTAGAAACATGTAACATGGTGCTGTTTCCTTAAAGGGGTCATGACATGAGAAACCAAATTTCCCTTGATCTTTTTGGCATAGAAGAGGTCTTTGTATGCTTAATACATGCTGCAAGTTTCATAACTTAAAACGTTATCATCAATAAAAAAAAGCATTTATGTAATAACCCTCAGAAAATGGCTTATTCAGTTTGCATAAACACTGCCTCCAGAGCCAATAGGCATCATCTCAACATAGGCTCCGCCCACTGGCATTCAATTGTGTGAGTGTCACATCACGTTGAGTAAAAAACGAATACAAATTATAATCGCTGACGTTATATTGTCTACACTGGATACAGCATACAGATGCACGGTCGCTTTCTGACACAGTCCACGCGCTTCGGTCTGTTGTCCATGGGACAAATGGAGTGAAAGAACGTTGCTTTGATATGTTTTGTTTAAACAGCTTGTTTGCGCCTTGATCCCATGTGATCCCATGTGTGTAAGGAACAAGTGGATAGCTTATTTTTAAGGTGAGACACTGCAGGCAAAAACACATTTTTTTCAGTCACCTGTCAAATTTGAAATTTTGGGCTTTTTGGTTTTTCATAAAGTGCGTTTTCAGACTAGTGGAAGGAAAACATCCAAAAGTGTTTCTTTTATAGCACTTTATCTATCTGTGTCAACAGATTTTAATTACAATACATATTTGTAAAGCCCATTTTCTCAAAATGAGTTTTCTCTCCTACACTGAGCCATAAATCTCCACTTCAGTAGCATTTACACACACCAAACTTTACATTTTTATTCCTGTCTATATCCTGAAGGTTTTTACAGAGGGATTTGTTCATATATAATTTGCTTGATTATATACAAAACATTTTATTCCCCCCAAAATGGTAAAAAAAAAAAAAAAAATCCTGTTTTTTGTATGTTCTAAGGAGTATGGAGTAACAAAATGACATACCCAAAATTTCCTCTGTAAAAGCATTTGACTCTAATATGCCAAAAAAAATTAAACAATAATTTTGAAACTGACTTCCTCCAGTGTTTAGATTTTTGTACTAGAAATGTATGCAAATTAGTGCATATTTCAATAAACAATGCCTCATTTGCATATTTAAACCTAACATATTAGAAAACTTGTAATACAAAAAAAATGTTTGCAATTATCAATGTAATCAACTGGGTAATTAAGGTGATAACTATTAGTTAATTTTTACCCTGTTCACCTGCAGTGTCTCGCCTTTAATGGCACCAAATCATGTTTGAGGATTGATCTGAGCATTTTGTTTTGTAATTGACGAACAGTTGTGGAGAGTTTACAAAGAAATGTGTTGAAAGGTGAAGCAGTACTAGATCTGAATGCAGCTGCATCAGAAACGGTAAGCAAGTGGTTTCATAATGCTTTATTTGGAAATGTTCATGTTGTCACATGCAATAGCGAGGGGGCGATGATACTGTTTTCTATGCAATGACATCAGCCAATCATAACAGTGGTCGATAACTGAGAAGCCTTAAAGGAACACTCCACTTTTTTTGAAAATGGGCCCATTTTCCAACTCCCGTAGAGTTAAACAGATGAGATTTACTGTTTTTAATCCATTCAGCCTATCTCCAGGTTTGTCTCCACTGGCATTCAGAATCATTGAATCTGATTAAACAATTAGCATCTTGTTCAAAAATGACCAAATATTTTCTAGATTTTTCCTATTTATTAAAACTTGACTCTTAATTTGAAAAATCTAGAAAATATTTGGTCATTTTTGAACGAGATGCTAATGGTCTAATCTGATTCAGTGATTTATGCTAAGCTACGCTAAAAGTGCTAACGGCAGACCCGGAGATCGGCTTAATTGATTTCAAAAACTGTAAAACTCATCTGTTTAAATCTAGGGGAGTTGGAAAATGAGCCTATTTTCCCAAAAAGTGGAGTGTTTCTTTAAAAGACCTGCCTCTTAAAATAGGTTGTTTTAGACAGAGGGTCAGTATGAGGGTTGAAAATAATATTTTTTTTTTTCACATTTTTTTATTATTATTATTATTATTATTATTATTATTATTATTATTATTATGTGTGTGTGCAAAAAAAATTACAAATAAACCTCAAGGGACATAAGTGACCCTGGACCACAAAACTTGTCTTAAGTAGCTTGGGTATATATTTGTAGCAATAGCCAACAATACATAGTATGGGTCAAAATCATTGATTTTTATTTTATGCCAATAATCATTAGCATATTAGGTAAAGATCATGTTCCATGAAGATATTTAGTAAATGTCCTACTGTAAATATATCAAAACATTTTGATTAGTAATATGGATTGCTAAGAACATGCACAACTTTAAAGGTGATTTTCTCAATATTTAGATTTTTTTGCACCCTCAGATTGCAGATTTTCAAATAGTTGTATCTCAACCAAATATAGTGTCTTAGCAAACCATGCATCCATGGAAAGCTTATTCAGTTTTCAGATGGTGTATAAATCTCAATTAAAAAAAAAAACAAAAACCCTTATGACTGTTTTGTTGGCCCAAGGTCACATTCAAATAATAAGGAGGTTGTTCAAACTGATCCTTAAAATCTAGTCTTGTTGGTGTACACTAATGTATTTAGGTAGATTGAGTGATTTCAAATAATATATAATACTGTTCTTATTTTATTGCATACTGTCTTTTACCAACAAGCCTCCAGTTTAGTCAATCATTGCAGTTCTTAAAGATGGATTGTGCAGTATCTTCAGCTGACACTTACAGATACTCTTCCCGACCACAGAAAGCTCAAGGAGGGCATTGCTTATAAGATTTCCCAGCTGGTGACCACCGGAAGCGCATGTCCTTTTATAGAGAACAGGAGAGTTTCCCAGCATTGTAGCGCTCGCCCACCTGCTTCATTGAAATGCAGAGCCACACGAGCACTGCGACGCCCACGCACCAAATCTGCCGGGAAGCGCCACGATCTTCATCATCTGCAGGGAAATTATGTCATAGTTATAACCTTCAATCACCCGAATAGTCGCACTGCATTTAAATAAATGGTACATTAGGCAGATGCGCGTGCGCGAGTTTTTTTATTTGCGACATAGTACATTTTAGCTTTGTCACTGACACAAGGTCAGAGATGAACGTGGCGAGGGTGAAATTAACAATCGCAGAGTTGTGCCACGTACCCCAGTAGTGCGGCACAACTTGCGTCACACTCAACGAAGCGAGCAAGTTTTTCAGCACCATGGACAGCAGTGACTCACTCTCACAGTACACTCGCTCACGGGCACGCGCATGCAAATCACACGCTTGATTTTGTATTTTGAGATAAGTGTACTAGTTAAATGTGTATCACAGTGATTTTTTTTATGAAGGCCCTGTGTATTCTGGACCACGCTGGGATTGCCTTTAACAAGACCGATTGATTACACTTTGTCCTCTCTCCTGCCGTCGCAGTGGGCGGGGTGAAAGAATGCGGTATTTTTATGAATGAAATTACGACAGAGGCTGGTGTCCCTGGGAGTCTCCTGATTGGTCGACCGGGGCAGAATCGCCCCTCATCATCGTAACTGACGTCAGAGGGAACTCGGTGAAGGTATAGCTCGCAGCCCATCGGAGCTGAGTGTTATACAGAAGCGATCGAAAGACCGAAAACAGCGGAGCTACGAAAGCGGATCGAACAAGATATCATTTTCTCACGAAGTGGATTTGCTACACCGCGGACCCCAGACTCTTCACTGGCGGCTCAAGCTCAGATTTCAGCCCGCGCTCCGAGAGACCTTCAGTCGGATGGTTGCGTGAAGAATCATCCGCTTTGCAATCTTCCACAGCTTCCGTAAGTCTGTTTTTCGCATCTTTATCTACTCTGTGAGTCTTGTTAAATTCAAGGTGACTAGTGGATTTGCTGTCGGAATATTTAAGGCATTGCGGGATGGTATTTTTGGCGCTTGTATATTTTACATAACCTTGTGTGTTATGTCAGTCTGCTCGAAGAGCACTCAAATCTGCTTTGAACTTCAAAACGGTGATTCCCAACCAGGCGCACCTCGAACCCTGCAGGATCAGGGGATACTTAGAAATATTTATTTTGCTTATAAACCTGCTGAAATTATGACGTGTGTATGAATCAGTGTTAATGATAATGCTGCATTAATAAGTACTAATATGAGTTAAACACATTTCAGTTTTGGTGTTAGCTTTAAGTTCAAAATTAGGCTTTCCATGTAACAATGGTTAAAAAAAACCTAAATGGAATAATGCACACGCAATTAATAAACATAAAATGTAACCTTAAAACAAACCAAGGTGCATACACTGCAAAAATGTTTTTCTTACTTACTTCTTACTTTTGTCTTGTTTCCAGCCAAAATATCTAAAAATTCCTAAATCAAGAAGGATTTTCTAGACAAGTAAAAATTATTGCCTTGTTTTCAGAAAAAAATAAGTCAAAATTAAGTGAGTTTTTGCTTAAAACAAGCAAAATAATCTGCCAATGGGGTAAGCAAAAAAATCGTTTCAAGCAGAAAACTAGATTTTGCTTACCCCATTGGCAGGTTATTTTATTTAACTTAAATTTAACATTTTTTTTTTCTGAAAACAAGACAAAAAATCTAAGTAAGAAATGCATTTTTTGCAGTGTATACCCAGTATAAAGACATAAAAAAATAAGACAAAATATTGACATTTTGTTGTATTATGTTAATATAAAAATTGATGAATAATATATTGTGACAGAAAATTATTTATAATTTTAGGGGAAAAAAGCAGCAGCTGTTTTCAACATTGATAATAGTAAGAAAGAGCATCAAATCAGCATATTAAAATGATTTCTGAAGGATCATGTGACACTGAAAATGAGTAATGGCTGCTGAAAATTTAGCTTTACATCACAGGAAAAAAATTACATTTTAAAATACATCTTTTTACATTTTAATATTTTACTATATTTATATATAAATACACACACAGAGTATATATTTTGAAAATATTTACATATATTTGTATATATTTACATTCATATAATTGATATTATATATAAATATTTGTGATGTATGAACATTTTTTTCTTAAATATACATGTTAACAAAAACTTGCAATTAATTGTTTGGTGACTAATTTCATTATAATAACTTACATTATATTATATTATATTATATTATATTATGTAACAGGTTTTATTGCACAATTCTTACATCTATTAAAAAAAATATTATTGTAATGCAAACTTAAAAAGAAAAAAATCTAATCAAATGTGCAACGCATGCATTTGGAGACTGACTACTGAATTGCATTAGCTTTTGCCCTTGCCAGCATCTCCAGTAGCACTTGTAGTGTGCAGACCAAGGATGTCAGATTGAATAAGATGTTGTTAACTGCTGTTCATCTTACTCTGCATGTCACTATGAGGTCAGGTTTTGGAGTGGAGCGTGGGCGCTCTAGTGCGCAACAGAATATGTGACAGGATTGCGTGACTAAATCTTCTCTCCTTCTTCCACAGAAATGGCCCTGAACGACTCTGAAGTGGGCTTAGAAGTCATCTTGGCGATGGACCAACTGCTGGAACTCACCCCTTCCCACATGCCACCTAAACCCCTGGAGGCCACAGTGATGACTCCGTGGGACGTGGCCCTGTGCGTATCAGGAGCCTTGATTTGCTGTGAAAACGCAATCGTCGTGGCCACCATCTTCTCCTCGTCATCTCTGCGGGCGCCTATGTTCCTGCTAATCGGCAGCCTGGCCTGGGCGGACTTCCTGGCAGGGGTGGGGCTCCTTTTGCACTTCCTGTCTCGCCGGTGCGTGTACTCAGAGGCTCTAGAGCTGGGGAGCGTGGGTCTGCTGGTGAGCGCGCTCAGCGCGTCCGTGTTCTCCTTGTTGGGAATCACCCTCGATCGGTTCCTCTCTCTACATCGCGCTCTAACCTACGGATCCCGGCGCACGCACACGCAAACACGCTGCGCTCTGGCCGTCGGCTGGACTCTTGCGGGTCTTCAAGGTGCCCTGCCTGCCATGGGTTGGAACTGCTTGCACGACGGAGAATCCTGCAGCATTCTTCGCCCTTTGACCCGAGTGCACCTGGCGACCCTGTGCGGCGGCTTCCTGCTGACCTTGGCTCTGATGCTGCAGCTCAACGCACGTATCTGCCGGGTCGTGCTTCGCCACTCGCACCAAATCGCCCTCCAGAGACACACGCTCCCGTCCGCGCGCACGCACACGCGCCGTCGGGTTCACACGCTCGCAATCATCCTCGCCACATTCGCCAGCTGCTGGATGCCCTTCGCCTTGTACGGTCTCTTGGGCGACGGGTCGTCTCCGGCTTTGTACACGTATGCCACATTGGTTCCGGTTACAGGAAACTCTTTGCTGAATCCTCTGATCTATGCCTACAGAAACACACACATACAGAGAGTGCTGCGACAGGCCTGCTGCTGTTGTCTACCAAACACACCCAATAAAAACACACACACTCCCAGTGATGTCTAACATCACGTGCTGTAAGCAAGACCGAACGCTTCGGAAGATTCTATGGTGCCATTCAAGATTCCGGTTCATGTTTTATGTCAGTTCCTGTTTGGGAATATCACTGTGCCAGTTGCCAAATCTCCCGTCTCCATGGTGTTAACATGACCGCTGTCAGTGACCTGATCCAATCTGAATCATTTTTATTAAATTCTGAAAGAGTTTATGTAACCGTGTGTCCTTTTTTACTTTATACTGAGAAGACTGCCACTGTATCCTTTTAGCTAGTTGCCAACTAAAAGGGTTCAAGCAGAAACCCTCCTGTCCGCTTTAATGTCTCAGATTTGTGCCTCATTTTACGTCCTCTGAAGTTCAGAGTTTACTGATGGAATCAAAATCATTTGCACTTTACAACAATGACTTGACTTTTAAGCTAAAAAAAACGTGTTTGGATTTTTTTGTTTGTATTTAATGATCCAATTATTTGCCATTTGTTATTCTGACTGATGTCTTTTATACTTCATAAATGTCTTGTTTGCACTTACGATGTATTAATGTTGCACAAAATGTCCAAATGTACGAATGAATGTTTTATTGTTGAAACGAGATGTTTTATGGAAAATGTTTCTAATTAATAAATTGTAACTTTTGTACATTTTCTCTTGTATTTTTTTTTAGCAAACATTTTTATCATATCAAAAGTGAAAATGTGTGGTTTTACTTTAAATGAAATATAAAAAAAAACATGTATAATTTTAATTTAAAGAATTTAAAGAAATTCCTGATAATTTACTCACCCCCATGTCATCCAAGATGTTCATGTCTTTCTCTCTTCAGTCGCAAAACAATTAAGTTTTTTTTTTAGGAAAACATCCCAGGATTTTTCTCCATATAGTGGACTTTAATGGTGCTCATCAGGTTGAAGGTTAAAAATGCAGTTTCAATGCAGCTTCAGAGGGCTCTAAACCTTTATATTTATACACTTTTTAAACACAAATGCTTGTCTTGTCTAGCTCTGTGATGTGCATGCACTCCCGTTCAAGACAGTTAGGGTATGTCAAAAAACTGCCATCTCATTATTCCTCCAACCTTAAAATCATCCTACATTGCTGTTTTACCTTTTTTTGTAAAGGGCGTTTGATCTTTTTTGCACGTTCACTTTGTAAACACTGTATCAGTACTTTAACAGCAATGTTGGATGATTTTGAAGTTGAAAATGAGATTTGTTTGAGGAGTTTATCAACATACCCTAGCTGTCTTGAACCAAAATAAACAGAGTTCACGCCGAGCTAGACAAGACGAGCATTTGAGGTTAAAAAGTATATAATTTTTTTTTTTTTTTCTGGGATCATGTAGCGCCTTTTGAAGCTGCACTGAAACTGTATTTTTAACCTTCAATCCATTGAGCCCCACTGAAGTCCAATATTTGGAGAACAATCCTGGAATGTTGTGCTCAAAAAACTTAATTTCTTTGCGAAGAAAGAAAGAAATGTACATCTTGGATGACATGGGGGTAAGTAAATTATCAGCAAATTTTTATTTTGGAAGTGGAGTAATTCTTTAACTAAAATAACTAAAACTAAATCTAAAAATAATGTATATAGAATATATATATAAAATTGTAAAAATAAATAAAATTAATAATAAAAATACATATGATATAGCTATAACAGAATGTCAGTGATAGTAAAATAACACTGCTATGAATATCTAGAATTAAGTTAAATAGTTTTTAACAAACAGTAAAAATCAACCTTGTACCTTATTTATCGTGCAGCATATATTTTTTACTAATTGCAAGGATGCATTGCTGACTGAGTAGGACCCATTTTTGCCAAGTCTTGTTTGCCAAGGTTGTTTTTTCATGTCCGCGGGTTGAAGCGACCCCGAAAACGTAATATTCAGCACATGGAATGCTTATTTTATACTTAGAGGAACCCCACCACAAAATACAAAAGTGTATTTGGGCTACTTTTGGGCTAGTTTTAAGTAGCAATTGGGCGGGTTCTGTTGTGAAAACCTGCCAACCCTGGTAGGATCCTCCCTCCTTAGTTACTTAGCACTCTTCTCTTTGTTTTGTTATAACTTTTGGCAAGTCTATAGTCCAAGAATGTTTTTCCTGATCCGACCGATTAGTACATACCAACTGAGCATTAACTGAGCATTTTCAGCAGCAATAATCGGTAAAATATGGGAGTTTCGTTTGGTTCAACTGCTCTGTTTACGTTTTGTGCCGCCAATATGCGAACGTCAGAACGTATTTTTAAACCGCGTCAGTAAGTTACACAAACATACCACCGAAGTTAATCTACTCTCCGGTCTCGGACAAAATGGCGGATTCAGCATTATGATTGGTCAGATCGCCTGTCAATCAAGGTGTCTGCAAAGTGTTAATTAAGGCCTGTACACAACAAGATTGATAAATATAACACTATCAGTGTTCCACACCAAATAACACATGTAGAACATTCACTATAAATGCCACTTTAAGTACTATTGAGCTCATAAAATGGGGTCATTCTTCATTTGTGGTGGCAAGTGATGTCCCTCTACTTTACAGCCCTTGAAATAAACTTTAAATACCACCAAATATTTTTTTTTATGTTTGTATTCAGTAGGTTAAACATAATTTGTGCACTGTTAATATTTAAATTTTTGTTTTAAAATACATATTTAACTGAGTTTGGAAGATTGCATTTGATTGCTCCTACCTCAGAGAGGTATTGTTGTAATTGCAACAATATAACTTTTTTAAAACAATGTGGTTATACTGTATGGATTTTATTTAACGTACAATTTTATTAATTATAATTTTTTTATACATATTTTGTTATATCTAAGAAAGAAAATTGTGTCCCCCAAATTCATACCTGTGGTGTTACAACAATGGTTACCCTTTTAGAAAAGAGTGAAATCTATTTTGATTACTTTCTGTGTGTAAAGGTCATTGTAGGTGCTGGCTGATCTTAATTTGTGTTCTTAAGTTGAACAAGGGTCTTACAGCTTTGGAACTACATGAGGGTGAGTAATTAATGACAGATCTGTCATCCCTTTAAAGATGGGTAAACTGATTGATCATTCATCAGCTGGAAAAAAAAAAATCTTAAAATTGTTCCAATTATATTGTTCTTGTGTCATTATAGTATATTGTGTAGTGTGGACTTACCTACTACCACTGAATTAGAACAATCATTATTACAACAGTACAGTTATCACCATTAGTGAATGGATTTTAAATCTTTGGATTTGTATTAAAACAATTTACAAATTATAAATTGTATTAAAATATGTTAAATTAAAATTTAACAAAATACATTGTAGATGATCTGAAACCAAAGTCATATTTAGTGGCTGGCCTGTTGCATTGTTTAATTTTCAAACTATTCTTGAAGTTCAAGACTTGGGCCTGTTTCCACAGGAAGTTTTTAATGTCCGCGGGTTCAAGCGACCCCAATAACCTCATATTTAGCCCCTAAAATACAAATTTACCAGGGGAACCCCGACAAAAAAAGGTATATTTTACCCCCAGAAGCAATTTTTTTTTATGGGGGATCCCCCTTAAAATGCGATTGGGCTGGTTTTGAGTAGCAATTGGGTGGATTTTGGTGTGAAAACCTGGCAACCCTGGTTCAAGACCACCTGTGCGGATTGAATGTTTACCCCAACTGAAGCAGCATAATTGGCATGCTGTTGTACAGTCCCTAAAACCCCTGCACAAGCAAGCTCAAACATGTAGAAAAAAATTTCAGCTATGCACACAACACTCTTACAAAACATCTGTAACTGTAGCCCGACACAGTATTATACTTAAGATTTTATTTCAGTTGCCGATAGAAAATTATTGTAATTATTACCCACATACATCAAATAAAACAATTGAACTTTTCTTTGATTTCAAAATCTTGCATAATTTCTAAAACTTTGGCATTAAAACAACAGGCGTTACGAAGCAGGCACTTGGGCCGAACAACGAAAAAAAACTACTGGTAGTACTGTGAGGCTGACATTCAGACCTGAAGGCCATTTAAACAGGCAACTACTTTTGGTCATTGAGCTTGAATACATACTGCAATGAAATACAAGATCGTTTCATCCTACAAGGTGCAAGAACCATCATAGACACAAAACGTCTTACTAATTTTAAATATCTGCATTATAAAGTGTATCCTGTCTTGGCTTTAAGGAAGGCTTTAGTTGATTGGTTAATACAGAGCAATGGTAAATCATGTGGGATTTTAACAGAAACTATACTGAAGAGGAAAATAAGGAAGTGTACACACACCCACACAGTCTCGTTTTACCTTTGGCCACGTTATACAGAGCGCACAGGCGCTCTGAAACAGGAGAAGGCTTATCAACTAAATAATTCACTCTCTCATTTAGATTAGACTCAACCCTCTGGACACACACAAAATATTTGGCCCTCTTCCCCTTATTTGCTTTTGGCCTCACTGCAGGTAAACAGGTAATATGAGAAGTGTGAGGTCTAAAAGGAATGATCTTAATGTCGTCACACAGATGACGAAGAGCGGGGCGATAGCTTTAGTCAGACCAGTCATCATCATCAAATTCAGATGAATCATCCTCGGAGTCGCTGCACTCCACGGCAATGCGGCGGGACAGGATGGCTGCGACATCGTTGCCCATGTGATCTCTCTTCTCCTGCTCTCGCTGCTCCTCCACTTTACGCAGGTTAAATCCTACAAGCGCAGACACAATTACAGCAAGATCAGAGACATTTTAAGACACAGTACCTATTCCAAGTGTGTAGAAATGATTGGAACATCGACTAACTTGCAATATTAACATCAGCATTTTAGAATGATTTCTAATGGATCACGTGATGACTGCATTTTAGTTTACCCAAAAATGAAAATTCTGTCTTTAATTACTCACCCTTGTGTCGTTTCAAACCCGTAAAGTCTTTTGTTCATCTTCAGAACACAAATGGCATTTTTGAAACAAAAACAATGACTATTGAACAATTTCTTCTCTTAATTCTCTGACAAAAGAAGAAATTGTTGAATAAAGTTGGTATTTTTGTCTTGTTTGCATACAAAAATTATTCTTGTAGCGAAATTATGACTGAGCCAAGCATGTCACATGGGCTATTTTAATGATGTCCTTACTCCCTTTCCAGGCCTTAAATGTGGTATTTGCATGCTGTCTTGATCAAAAATATCTTAATTTGTGCTCCAAAGATGAACTTACGGGTCTTACGGGTTTGGAACGACATGAGAGTGAATAATCAATGACAATTTTTATTTTTGGGTGAACTATCCCTTTAAAGTGTTTACATTGTTATAATTGTTTAATCTGACTAAATCGAGAGTTTGTAAATGTATCTAGTAGGGATGTACCAATATCAAAATCTCATTCGATAACATCTCCATATGACGTCCACAATACGATAATTATTGCTATATACTGCTATATGTTTGTGTGTGCATTTTAAAGTTAAATTATTTAATTTATTCTATTTAATGCATTTTGACAGTTCAAAATTAAAAGCTCCAGCCCATGTTCTTAACCCTTTAAATGCCATTAGCTATTCAAGAAGGCTGTTAATGGCAGTTAAAGGGTTAACTTAAAAATCTTAAGTCAAAAAAAAAGTAATTGACTTGACTGACCTTAAAGGGGACTCAACCCTCTTTTTATTTGTGGTATACTGTCTCAGTCTAAATTACATTCACACTGGTGTGTTAGAAGCCAAACAAATTAGAATACAAAAATAATAATAATAATAATAATAATAATAATAATAATAACAACAGTTCTATATTATTGCTATTCCTATGACAACAATAGCCCTATATTACAAAACAATTGCACTGTAAAATAAATTACAATTAATATTTATTAATATTTTTGCTTTACACTGCAGTAGGGAAATCATAATACTTCTTTCCTAATTTCTACACTGAAAAGAGATTTTGATTTTGGTCTGCTGTGAAGTTACCCATTTAAACCGCTAACTGTCAGCAATTCATTTTGCACTTTTAAGCTTTTATTTTGACCAAACCACAGTAGAGCTTTTATTTTGATGGATAACTCCAGCTTCAGTGAAAACACGCTTACAAAAACACATCTCACTACAAATCTAGTGAAATGCTGTAATCATCTGCCATGAAAATAAAGCATAACTGGTGGCTGTTGCGTTCCCTAATGTGCGCTAAACTCAGCACGTGCAATAGACAAGTTCATTGAATAGACTGTGAACTGAGCCGTTCTGAGGCGTGGAAAACACCGGATCACGAGCTGATCGCCTGTACGAAGTGCGAGCCTAGCTTTGCAACGTGCAGCGAAAACAGACTTGATAAAGGGATTAAGCCATATTGTGCTTTCGGTTTTAGTTCATATGACAGATACTGTGTCAAAGCATAATGGCCAAAAACACAACTTTACAGTCCTTTTACATTAGAATAAGAAGTGTAAATATATTTTTAAAACTACGTTTTGCCCGGTTTCAGAGACCGTTTAGCTAGTATCTACTTATGTTACCTTGACGGATAGCTGAAAGAAGGTCGCTGCGAGCGTCGCCTTCGGCTGGAGCAGGCTGGGCTTTGGGTGCGGCGGGAGCAGAGACTCCTCCTGAGGGAGGTGGGGCTGGAGCAGAGGGTGGAGGAGGGCCTGGAGGAGGAGGGGGAGGGGGAGGAGGAGGTGGTCCACCTCCCATGGGTGGTGGTGGAGGAGCCGGAATACTGGCGTCCATGGGTGGTGGAGGAGGGATGGAAAAAGCATTGCCGGAGAACGGAGGAGGAGAGGGGGGCGAATCGAAACCTTGAGGTGGTGGAGGTGGGATCATGCCACCAGGAGGCGGAGGCGGTGGCGGTGCCAGAGGAGGAGCTACAGTCGGACGGCCTGGAGAAGTAGGCATGGCTGGTGGAGCCGGAGGAGGATGACTGGGGCTTAAAAGACTGCCACGCTTTGGAGGAGGACCTCCAGATACATCATTATACCTGCAAGAGGATAAACCTTTGTGAGCTCAAAAATGAACCTGCACTTGATACTCAACCAGAGAGAAACAGCAGGCTATTTTAAGACACTCACGGCATGTCTGGAGGTGGTGGTGGCGGGAATTCCTCTTGCATTGGAGGCGGGAGAGGAGAGGCGGGATCAAAGCTGTAGGAGTTAGTGCTTTGTTCCAAATAGCTATCAGAGTGATTAAAACCATCATCACCAGAGCCAATACTGCCATTCAACCCTTCTGTAGAGTTGCTGTTAGAGACAAAAACAGTTATATTACACATAGGCATCAAGAATAACCTCCAACAGTCATGCTATTTTTTAGAGGGCTGCATAAGGACAGATTTCACAAACCAATTAGATTTAGGTGCTTTTGAGTCTGTGTAATATCAATTTGTACTAGAGCCTGACTGATACATCGTTTTGCAGATTTTTTCAGCCGATATGAGCCCGTCTATGAAACTGCCGCCAATATGAATTTTTTTTTGCTGAACATATAACACAGATAAAATGCTTGAAATGGTGTAATTACTTAGTTTGTCCAGCATTGTTTGCTATTGGCAACTAGCCAACCCTTTCACTGTGTAAGGAGGTCTCTTGTTCAGACAGGTCTTCGCAATTCGGAGTCCAGCGTTGTCTTAAAGGAACACTCCACTTTTTTTGCAAATAGGCTCATTTTCCAACTCCCCCCAGAGTTAAACAGATGAGTTTTACCGTTTTCAAATCCATTCAGCCGATCTCCGGTTCTCCCGGTAGCCCTTTTAGCAAAGCTTAGCATAAATCATTGAATCGGATTAGACCATAAGCATCGCGGTCAAAAATAAAACCAAAGACTTTTGATATTTTACTATTTAAAACTTGACTCTTCTGTAGTTCTTCGTGTACTAAGACTGGCAGAAAATGAAAAGTTGCGATTTTCTAGGCTGATATGACTAGGAAGTAAACTCTCGTTCTGGCGTAATAATCAAGAAAATTTGCAGCTGTACTATGGGTGCACAGGCGCAATGACATTACGCAGTGCCAGAATATAGTCCCCAGCTATTTTACTATTACCTTAGTGGCTTAGTGCTGGTGACGTTGGAAGTTACCTAGCTGGGGACTATTCAGGTGCTGCGTAATATCATTGCGCCTGTGCACCCATAGTACAGCAGCAAATTTTCTTGATTATTACGCCAGAACGAGTATAGTTCCTAGCCATATCAGCCTAGAAAAATCGCACCGTTTCATTTTCTGCCAGTCTTAGAACACGATGTAACTACAGAAGAGTTAAGTTTTAAATAGGAAAAATATTGAAAGTCTTTGGTTTTATTTTTGACCGCGATGCTTATGGTCTAATCCGATTCAATGATTTATGCTAAGCTATGCTAAAAGGGCTACCGGGAGAACTGGCGATCAGCTGAATGGATTTGAAAAAGGTAAAACTCATCGGTTTAACTCTGGGGGAGTTGGAAAATGAGCCTATTTGCAAAAAAAGTGGAGTGGTCCTTTAACAGTAAGTTGCTAACTAGTTTGTTACTGTAAAATTACCCCATAAGCTTCCAGGGTTTCCTACACATTGACAATATCCACCGCTCCCTGCCATCAGCTCCTGTGTCTCACATACAAGCATGGATTTAGCACTATATTTAGCAACTTTCAGACCCTTTTAACAGCATTTTTTCTATTCAAACGTACAAACTGACAAACCCATCTATTTTTTTTTTCAGGTAAACCTTAGCTGTCGTTCAGCTGGAATATTTCGCTACTGCTGCACAGCGAGCTTGAGGTCTGACTTCTGCCCCGAAAGCATGAGGTCTGACTTTAACAGCGCAGTGTTGCCTCTCTCGCCGTCTATTCTGTGCAACAAGTGGTTAGATGCAACGCATTCAGTTAGTCGTACCGCAGCAGACACGTCAATAAATGAATACACAACAGCGTTTCCAAGCACTTGTCAGTTACTGAGACTGTCTGGATTATAAATATGCACATAGTTTGTCTGTTATGCACATAGTTTGTCACTCAGACGCAGACAGTGCGCTGCAGGAGGCAAAAAAATAATTTAGCCAAAACCACCGCATATAGTCGCTCTTTAGTGTAGATGTATGTTGATTTTATCAGATGATGTTGCAATTATAAATCAGGATTTAAGGTATAAACAGAGTGACTCCTGGTTAATGTAGTATTAATGGTTTGTGTTTAGTCACTATTTATATTTGTTTTAACTTTTATTGTTATTTATAAGTTATTGCTAAATTGTACGTTTCATGATTTCATGTATCCATCTATTTAATATACTGTTGTATTTGTGTTTTAAAGTTATTTATAATAAGTGAAGTAAGGTTTACTGTTTAGTGCACTGATGTCATACTCATTTTGAATAACAAAGTTTATTGTTAAATTGTTAAATATTTTGTATGGTTTTTCTACTACATATTTCAGTTAGAGACATAATTAACATTATATTAAGCCATAATGTCATAATACCCAGGGTTCCCTCTTTAAGGAGTAAAATCCCCCTCAACTAAAGCTGTAAACTAAATGGGTAATCCTGTCTGTTGGTGTATTGCTATAATGCCATTATAGGTTAAAATTAAGAGTTAAGAGTCCATATATATTTATTTTTGTATATAATAATCAACATTAAACAACTAAATAGAATACAAACATTTAAATTGCACAAGGCATTTTTTAATGTTTGAATAAATAAACTTGATGAATATATATATAAAAAAAAATCAAAATTAAAGAAATAATAAAATAATTTATTTGAACAAATTCAATAATAAAGACAACATTTACATCAAGAACAAAAAAAATATTGAATCATAAAAATAATTTGTAATATAGTGCATTTATTCAGCAATAGCTCCTCCTTACAGTTTTTTCTAGCTAACTAACAAGCTATAAACTCTGAATGGTTATTCCGAGGTAAATGTGGCATGCTGTCTTTTCACGGTTGAATGCTGATTGACTGATTACATGAAACATGATATATTACAGTAAGTTGTACTGTTTCTTTCAACATAACTAGTAAAGAGGAAGAGATGATCAGTTCACTGCAGCCTGAACTGAAGAGGCTACAGTGATCCGTCACGCCACATAAGAGAGCATCAAACTGACATTTATGGTTTAAATTTGGTATAAAATTGACAGAATTTGAAAGCTTGGACTTTGTTACAAATTAAAAGTCACAAAATGTATTGCAGTTATTGGATGGAAGACGTGCTTTAAATAATATTTACTTCAAGCATCAACTGAAAAGAGCATAGACCGATTTAAGAATTAGGTCACTTTCAGAATAAAAATTTCCTGAGAATTTACTCACCCCCATGTCATCCAAGATGTTTAAGTCTTTCTTCAGTTGAAAAGAAGTTAAGGTTTTTAATGAAAACATTTCAGGACTTCAATGGGGACTAGCGGGTTTAAGTTTCAAACTGCAGTTTCAATGCAGCTTTAAAGGGCTCTACACAATCCCAGCCATACCCTACCTTTTTGAACCGGAGTACACAGGCGAAGAACCAACCGCACGTGATCTTTCCAATGTGAGAAGTCACGGATGCGCATTACAGAGCTAGCGCAGGACAAGCATTTGTGGTTACAAAGTATATAAATGTTGTTGTTTTTTTTGGGGAAAATGACTGATCGTTTCACTAGAAAAGACCTTTATTTCTCAGCTGGGTGTAGAGCCCTTTGAAGCTGCACTGAAACTGCAGTTTGGACCTTTCCACTGAAGTCCACTATATGGAAAAAAATACCATAATGTTTCCTCAAAAGGAAATCATTAGGAAATTTTTATTCTGGAAGTGAACTAATCTTTTAAGAATTGATACTGGTTCATCAAAATGAAGAACCTGTTTAAAATCTGTTAAAATATCATCAGCCTAACCCTAGTTTTTCTTACCCCATGGCATCGGTTTTGGGGACAACGAACTCCTCCCCCATTTTCCGGCGTTCCCATTCATCTTTACGGGTTTTGATCTTTCGCGGGTTCAAGTTCCTTCGGTTAGGGTTGTCATCTTTCTTCTTCTGCTCTCAATAAACACAAAGATAAACAAAGTTACAGAAGCTCATGCATTCTGGATGGTATTTTCTAGATTTGAGGCGTTGCTGTACATGTGTATGCATGCTTCATACTCTTACGTCCCACCTTATGTTTGCGTTTCTCTTTCATAATGTCCTTGGTATCCTGAAGCATTTTCTCTTTCCAGAGGTCAAAGAAATAAGACGGATCAGTGTAGAACTTCAGAGCCTCCTTACCATCATCCCTGGAAAACAGAAAACACTTGAGTTCAGATGCAAAAGCCTCTAAATCCATCTGAAATCCTTTCTTTAAAAAAAATACATTTTTGTCAGGCTCCGATCTATAGGTTTCTATGCAAGTAGTGGTACTTCTGATTGGGCTGAGGGTGGGATTTTTAGCGAGTTTGAAGTAAAAGTATTTGATGGATGTATAACATGTGTCGAGAGCATTCACTCAGTATCATCATCTCATTTTTGCTCACTTTTAGCCATATTCTGAAGCAATACAATATAAAGAGTTTTACATGCAAACACTATGTTATTCTGCCTTTATATGGTCAGTATATGGAGGTGGTGGTGTGTTTACCTGTAACAGCTCAGGTTGTTGAGGGGGGGTGGCTGGTTGCAGGTCAGATAGGTCTCTTGGATGGGCTGCGGTAGTGACACCCTAATGAAGAGCTGCTGATCTTGGATGAAATTGGAGTGGAAGGCTTTGCGGCTTGTAATTGCCTGAAGAGAAACTGGAACGGGAAAGTAAAAATTAGAGAAAGGAACAAAGAAAGATAATAATGACATTTGGAATTAATTCATATTTTGCATCTTTGCTCGAAAAACCACAAATTAAGGCTTTGTTCACACTGCACACAGATCCGGTATTTATGGCTACTGTCATTTTGCAAGTGATTATAGCAAATCTGTGTTGCCGACTGTGTAACGACTATGACGCCAAGAAATACAGGGGAGTAGATGGGAGGGGGGAACCACTAATTTTGACTCTGCTCTTGACATGATGGTTACTGAACTCATAAAGCACATCAGAATCATTAATGTACTATTTATACAGCATATTAATGCAGTGAATGCCACATGAGCAAACAAGTGTGAATTCAGACACATCTATAGACAGGTATAAGAAAGCATATAAAATCTGATTTGATGTTCACACTGAAATGCATAAAAAAACGATTTTGCTTGAAGAAAAGGTGTAACACACTTCTAGAAAAAAAAATATATATACATTTAATCAGATTTCAGACTACAAATAGATGTGGTTTGGGTTGGGTTTCCAAAAAAATGTTAAGCGTTTATTTATTTTTTTAAATCAATTACAAAACAGAGTTGGAGATGCATAAGAAGTAAAGAAGAATAAATCAAATACAATTTTTTTTTATAATATATAAAATAATAAGACATAAGAGCTAAACAACAGAGTTGGGTGCACAAAACGGATAACAAAAAATAAATAAAATAAATATACACTACCAGTCAAAAGTTTTTGACTTTTTAATATTTTTTAAAGAAGTCTCTTTTGCTCATCAAGCCTGCATTTATTTGACTGAAAATATAGCAAAAGCAGTAATATTGAGAAATATTTTTACCATTTAAAATAACTGCTTTCTATTTGAATATATATTAAAAAATAATTTATTCCTGTGATCAAAGCTACATTTTCAGCATCATTACTCCAGTCTTCAGTGTCACATGATCCTTCAGAAATCATGCTAATATGCTGATTTGTTGTTAAAGAAACATTTTTATTAATGTTATTATCAATATTTAAATATCCAAATATTTAAGATCTAAATGTCAGCATTTATCTGAAATAAACTGTATTTAGCAAGGATGCTTTAAATTGATCAAAAGTGATTTTTTATTTCAGATAAACGCTGTTCTGCTGAACTTTATTCATCAAAGAAGCCTGTAAAAAAAAAAATAATCTACTCAGGTGTTTTCAACATAATAACAATAATAAATGTTTTTTAAGCAGCAAATCAGAATATTAGAATGATATTCTAAAAATTCAGCTTTGAAATCACAGGAATAAATTACATTTTAAAATATATTCACATAGAATACAGTTATTTTAAATAACAAAAATATTTTAAAATGTTACTGTTTTTGTGTACTTAGGACCAAATAAATGCAGGCTTGGTGAGCAGAAGAGACTTCCTTAAATAAACAAAAACATTACAAATCTTTAAAACATTAAAAAACGTTTGACTAGTGGTGTATAAAATAATAATACAAAAGAAAACAAAAAAGACTTGGGTATAGAAAAAAGAAAATCAAACAATACAAAACAACTAAATAAAAGTGTTGTATACCCAATTAATAAACAAACAAACCAACCCTATAGACAGCACACCAGTGTGGTCCGAAAAGAGAAACCAAAAGCAAAATATGACTAATATGCCACATCATTATAATGAAGTATCTTGAGTATAACCCAATGTCTTTTACCTTCCTCTTCTTTGGGGTCCAGCTGGGTGACTTTGACCTGCAGCTTGTCCACTCTCTCTCCCAGCGTGTTGACCCTTTCGGCAAACGAGCTGGCCTGGACGAACAGTTCGCCGAACACATCCTCTGCATACTTACCTACGATTAAACACCAGCTTAAAAGCTGCAACACACACCTGATTTTCTCCAGTATACAGGTCCTTCTCAAAAAATTAGCATATTGTGATAAAGTTCATTATTTTCTGTAATGTACTGATAAACATTAGACTTTCATATATTTTAGATTCATTACACACAACTCGAAGTAGTTCAAGCCTTTTATTGTTTTAATATTGATGATTTTGGCATACAGCTCATGAAAACCCAAAATTCCTATCTCAAAAAATTAGCATATTTCATCCGACCAATAAAAGAAAAGTGTTTAATACAAAAAAAGTCAACCTTCAAATAATTATGTTCAGTTATGCACTCAATACTTGGTCGGGAATCCTTTTGCAGAAATGACTGCTTCAATGCGGCGTGGCATGGAGGCAATCAGCCTGTGGCACTGCTGAGGTGTTATGGAGGCCCAGGATGCTTCGATAGCGGCCTTAAGCTCATCCAGAGTGTTGGGTCTTGCGTCTCTCAACTTTCTCTTCACAATATCCCACAGATTCTCTATGGGGTTCAGGTCAGGAGAGTTGGCAGGCCAATTGAGCACAGTAATACCATGGTCAGTAAACCATTTACCAGTGGTTTTGGCACTGTGAGCAGGTGCCAGGTCGTGCTGAAAAATGAAATCTTCATCTCCATAAAGCTTTTCAGCAGATGGAAGCATGAAGTGCTCCAAAATCTCCTGATAGCTAGCTGCATTGACCCTGCCCTTGATAAAACACAGTGGACCGACACCAGCAGCTGACATGGCACCCCAGACCATCACTGACTGTGGGTACTTGACACTGGACTTCAGGCATTTTGGCATTTCCCTCTCCCCAGTCTTCCTCCAGACTCTGGCACCTTGATTTCCGAATGACATGCAAAATTTGCTTTCATCCGAAAAAAGTACTTTGGACCACTGAGCAACAGTCCAGTGTTGCTTCTCTGTAGCCCAGGTCAGGCGCTTCTGCCGCTGTTTCTGGTTCAAAAGTGGCTTGACCTGGGGAAACCTCCAGACTCAGTCCACTGCTTCCGCAGGTCCCCCAAGGTCTGGAATCGGTCCTTCTCCACAATCTTCCTCAGGGTCCGGTCACCTCTTCTCGTTGTGCTCGTCGTTTTCTGCCACACTTTTTCCTTCCCACAGACCTCTTGCTTGAGGGTGTCAATGATGGCCTTCTGGACAGCAGTCAGGTCGGCAGTCTTACCCATGATTGCGGTTTTGAGTAATGAACCAGGCTGGGAGTTTTTAAAAGCCTCAGGAATCTTTTGCAGGTGTTTAGAGTTAATTAGTTGATTCAGATGATTAGGTTAATAGCTCGTTTAGAGAACCTTTTCATGATATGCTAATTTTTTGAGATAGGAATTTTGGGTTTTCATGAGCTGTATGCCAAAATCATCAATATTAAAACAATAAAAGGCTTGAACTACTTCGAGTTGTGTGTAATGAATCTAAAATATATGAAAGTCTAATGTTTATCAGTACATTACAGAAAATAATGAACTCTATCACAATATGCTAATTTTTTGAGAAGGACCTGTACATCCCATTACACAAACACTTACTAAGCGATCCAAGCTGGCGAATGATGTTGGCAAGTGTGATGTTGGTCACACACTCCAGTTCACTCTTGATCGTATTTGGCAGTGACTGGCGACAGAGGTGCCTTGGTTCGATGTTTCGCGTCACCAAAGGCATGATGAGAGCTTATCTGCCACCTTCCTCTTTGAGGATAAAAAAAGACAAATGCGTTACTTCTTCTGTCATTAGCTGAGCTGCTTTTTCCCCTATTCACATTATACACATTCAACACACCCACACTCAGTTTTATGTGTGCACAAAGCGGAACAAAAACTGCTGCTGTGTTTCTTTTGCCCAAATGTAACTTACATCCTAATTTTCAAAGCAAGCAACAATTCTTGTCTTCTTGGGATATTTATATTCTATACAAATTTTATTTTAAAAGGCGTTTTAACCATTTTTAAAAAGTCACATTTGACCCATTTACAAATAATTAGTCATAGCCTTACACCATGTTATGAATCACTGTATGTAACCCATTATACACTACCAGTCAAAAGTTTTTGAACAGTAAGATTTTTAATGTTTTTTAAAGAAGTCTCTTCTGCTCACCAAGCCTGCATTTATTATTGAAACACAAAAAAGCAGTTATATTGTTAAGTATTTTTACTATTTAAAATAACTGCTTTCTATTTAAATATATTTTAAAATGCAATTCATTCCTGTGATCAAACCTAAATTTTCAGCATCATTACTCCAGTCTTCAGTGTCACATGATCCTTCAGAAATCATTCTAGTATGCTGATTTGCTGTTCAAGAAACATTTATTATTACTATTATTATTATCAATATTTAAAATAGTTAATTATATTAGGATTCTTTGACGAATAGAAAAATCAGCACTTATCTCAAAAGATCAGCACTTATCTCAAATAAAAACTTTTGTAACATTATACACTATACCATTTGGAGCCAGTATATTTTTTGAGGGGGGTGGATTAATACCTTTAGTTAACAAGGATGCTTTAAATTGATCAAAAGTGACGATAAATGCATTTATAATGTTAAAAAAGATTTCTATTTCAGATAATGCTGTTCTTCTGAACTTTCTATTCATCAAAGAAACCTGAAAAAAAATCTACTTAGCTGAAAGCTCATGTGACTGAAGGAATAAATTACATTTTAATATATATTCAAATAGACAAGCTATTTTTAATAGTACAAATATTTCAAAATTGTGTTGTTCTTTGAATAAAAAAATGCAGGCTTGGTGAACAATAGAGACTTTAAAAACTTTAAAAACATTACAAATGTTACTGTTGAAAAACTTTTGACTGGAAATGTTTATCTGCTGAAAGTACAGATATTAATCATTTTAATTTTATTTCAATTCTGGTTACATTCACAAAAATGCCTGTGCATAAAGGAAAAAAATGTTCACAAACCACTTCCTATATTGGGAGGGAGTGGAGGCTGTAGTTCACAACATACCAGCCAACTTTGTTTGTGACAAGATAAGATCAAATCACAGTTGTTCGCAGTAAACGGATTTTTAAAGCTGTGGCGATTTCAAATTGACATCGAGTTCTTTGTCACAACTGTTCAAATGCTTTAAAATGTAATAGCGCAGGCCTAAAATCTCTAAGGCGTCTGTGCAGAGCAGGAAGTGATTAGCGTTAGCTGTCTACATACTGTCAACTCGCCAACCCAACCGCGACTCTTTAAAACTTTACGCACATATAAAGTACTTTTCAGTCTTACCTGAATATATAAAAAGATTTGGCGTTAGATGCCGACGTCTTTTGGTTTTTCTACTACCTCAGCAGTACCATTTCCTGAGTTTAATGCCGTCCATAATTTTCTAAGCCGACAAAATGTCTACAAGTACTGTAACAAGAGCTATACGGCAGCGACAGCTCAGTCCCGCACTTGGTAACTTTTCATTGGACGGCGCGGGTTCATCCAAGGATTCTATTGGAGGACGCGCCCGTCAATCACAGAAAGAGGGCGGAAATGGAAACTGGAATCTTGCAAGCGCAACTCCACCCTAGCGGCTTGAAAACATCTGTTCGCAGTTTCTACACGGAGGGGAGGGCTAATCAACATTCCTGGACGTCGGGCCAGTCCGAACAAATCCGAAACATGTCGAAATTTAGTGGAGGAAAAACCCACAAGTGAAAAATGGAACAATTTCTTCATTTGTTTTGCAAGATATCTTCTTTTCAAAATGTGATTTAAATTCTCTTTTTTCAGATGTTGTCAACTTTGTTTTATTGTTGGGTAAATATCATATTCATACCTGCAAGTGGAAACAATGTAAGCCTTCCTTTAAAGTATTTCTTTGTGAGTTTGTAAAAATGTTTCAGTTTTAATTACTTTAAAAACTAAATAGAAAATCTGAAACTCTTTGCCTGTCTTAACATATGTATTATTTTGATGTCTTTTTGTTACACTTTTTTGTTAATCTAGCTCCTTATTTGGATGTACCTCATGTTGTTTGGATATTCCCTGTTTTGTTATATAAATATTTACAATTAAATAAAAATGCCTGTGATTTGTCTTTTAGCATGTTTTTTTTTATTTTTATTTTTTTTTATTAATGAACATTATCAATTTGCAAACTCAATTGGGGAAGACAAATATGCATATGAAAATTACACACTTTCTCATAATAAAATTTCCTATCATACATAAATAGCCATGTGTATAAATCTAAAAAACAATAAAAAAAAAAACTTTTTAAAAAACATTTTTAGGGGTTGCAAGGAAAATAAATAAAATATTTTAAATCTTACTATTCTTAAAAGGAAAGAGACTCATACATGGGTTTACACAATTCACCAATGGGTCGATTAACTTTGGATGTGTGTTTTAAAGACTCTAGGTATTTTTTACATTCATTTTTAAAACAATTTCAGAGGGTTTACTGTTATTCCATTACTTTTATGCATATGACATTTACCCATTGTAAGCATGATGTTTACCACCAATGACACCTTCTTGAATCCCAAGATTTCATTTAGTCACCAAGAAACAAATAGGACATCAAATAGGAACTAATTTTATTGTGTAAAATTTATTATATATAAAACAATGCACCTGTAAAATATATTATATTGCACGTAGCCCTGTTGTATAAAAGTGACGATTAAAATAAACGTCTCACGTCATGGATTTAATTGTGTTGAATCATTGCAGTGCCGTTCACAACCACTAGACGGCATGTCTTGCCTTGTGGAAAGAAACAAAACACTAATATGCAACTTCACCTCTTCAAATGTGATGCATATTTGTGTGTATTCAACACTTCAACCTCATGTAAAGTACTCTTGGGCACATCTGTCATCTCTTCCACGGATTTAGAGTTTTAGAGTGTCTTTTGCAGTTGGTTATCTGGGCTGCTCGCTCGTTCTTATCCAACTGAGTGTGTATGAGCTGTGCGAGTCGGCCAGTTTGTGTCTCAGCACTGTGTGTCCCGGGCCGTGTGCCGAACGCACGAGTCTGAGTCCCGAGATGCGGAGGGCTCTCAGTACACTGTACCAAAAACGCACCACCTCCTCTTCGGCACCACCCACCTCAAACCCCGCCCACTGCAGATGAATGGTCAGAATGAGCTGATTGATCCTTCGGAGAGTTCCATCCTTAATCCAGCTTTCTAAAATGCGCCATTCAGCGCTCTCCAAATCCATACGCAGGACATCCACCTACATAAACAGATGCTGAATGAATGTGACATTATGGGAGCAACCAAAAACAAGAGATAACACTTCAAAAAAAAGTATTGAATTAGAATGAAATGCTTTTTTTTTTAATTGAATGACCAGTGATTAAATATAACACAAATATACCCTGAAGTGCAACTCATCTTTGTGAGTCACTGTTGCGACGGCGCCCATGTGTGAACATAGACTTAAGTACATAAATGCGGTGATTCAGCAGTGGACGGCGAGTGTGAAATTCTACGTGATTTGCAATGCAGAATCTTAAAAATGAGTATATTTGGGTGTAAGTACCATGGTGTGGCCCAGGGAGTCCATAATGTCAAGCAGCCTGTGTTGTACATTACCCCCAAGGCCTGCATGACGGCGTGGGTTTCTCCAGTCTAACCAAGCCCGGTGATTTTTAATAGATGCAGGTTCTCGACCTCCTCGACCGCTGGGGTCAAAGCGATGAACCTCACACCCTGCTTGCAACGTTGTGTCTAAAAAAGCAGCATCCTTCCCATCCAGACTATAAAGACAAAAAAGATTCCACTAGTTTGAAACAGGCTGAAACATCCCAATAAACAGTTTAACCAATTACTGTTTGCCTGTATCAGTCATGACATGTCTAGGGAAAAAAAGCTACAGAATCTGGGACAACCTTCAGGTTTTTTTTTTCTTCTAGAGATTATATTCAAAAAATCCCACCCTTCCAGCCTAACAAAGAAACAGAGATCCCTAAATGGCCGACATTCTTTGAAATATACAAGTCAGGTCTCAAATGTGCAGAAAACACTGTTAAAACAGAAAACACTGTTAGATCAAGTATTATCTTATACAGTACTTTCCTCAAGAATAGTGAAATATTAATTAACATTGTCAGACAAGATAATCTATTTTCTAAATGTATGTTATTGATCGCCAGCGCACATTTAATTTTAAACTTTTTTTTGAACTTTTAATTTTTAGAGTTTAATTTTTAAATAATTGGCTGAAAACTTCTCTGTAGTGACAAATGTCAGAGTAAAATCATTTATTCAGCTTAATTTCCACCCAGCTTCATTTCAGCAGCTTTGTTTCTGGAAATATTTTCCTATTCATTTTTTCAATGGGGATTAAAAAAGAATCTTTGTTTAAGAGTTAAGAGCCATGATTCACACCAACCAACTACGAGGTGAAACAAGGTGAAAATTGAAGCAAAAAAAAGTATTTGAAATTCAGACAAGACTGTACTTAATGGCTTCAATGAGAGAAAGCACTGTGTGCAAAATTCAACTGATAGATAAATATAAAACTATTCATTTAATTATTTAATTAATTATGTATATAGGTCATTCTACAGAAATGGTTTAAAGTCATAGTTGGAAACGTCTTGAAAACCGCAAATTTTGTATGTATGCAAATTGTATAATATCCAAGGTACAAATTTCTAGTAATTGTGCAGTTAATTCTCATATTGGTTTTGGAATATTTGTCCTCTCCCCAAATTTGTCACTACTGAAACACATTAATATATAATTTAAAAAAGAAGAGTTATTACGATTTTGCTTACATCTTTCTTGTAAATATAGTTTTTTCTATTTTATAAAAAAAACTAAAGTATAGGTAAATCACATTTTTACAATATTTCAAGTGTGATTTATGGGATTTTTTGTGTTTTGAATCCACTTCTTTGTTGATCAAACTGATTTCAAAGTTAAGGAATCATTCGTTTGAATATATATTGAACCAAAAACTATTATAACATATTAGTTGATAATTCAGTACACTTTGTTTTTGACAAAAAATGTAATGTTTCGGAAGTGACAGTAATATTTTGGTAGCGACTACATCACATTACAGAATTTTAGCCCACATACTAAAACACACTAAAATACACACACACACACACACACACACACACACACACACACACACACACACAAAGCATAACTGTACTAACATTTTGTTTATTTTCTTCCAAATAAAGGAATATGTACTCTCTTTTGTCAAAACAATGATGACATGTTTCAGTCGTGACTGATGTAGTAGTGACAACTTTATGGGATAACACCCAAAAAACAAAGATGTCACTACCAAAACTTCACCAAATGACAATTTTAGAAACTTTTGAACCTAGCTCAAAGATGCTAATCAGCTCATGGTTAGCTAGCACAGTTCTGAACATTTGTACACATATTAAAATATTATGGAATAACTCACAAAAAACGTGTGTGTAGTTATAGAAGAAAGAGGTTTGGTAGTGACGTTCCTTAAAGTTACACACAGATTTTTCATACTTTCAACACATTTACCTCAAAGTGATGACCATGTAGCTATGAGAGAAGGACACAAATATTTCATTATAATAAATGATTGGAGTGTAGTTCAAATCAGTCTCAGCTAATGGACTAAAACATACTGCTTCGGTAGTGACATGGAATTTTTTCTTTTACATGAGCAAAAGAAATATAAAGAAAAGAAAAGCAAAGAAAATATAATTTTTTAGATATTTTTAAAAACAGCAATAGATTAAATTGCAGAAATTACTTAAATATAATTTTCTTAAGTTTAAATGCTTTTTACATGTGATTTTTGGCTGTGGGACAGTACAATTTTTCACATTTATTGCTAAATATGTGGGTGGTAATAAGTTACTTTTACCACAGTTTGTTTAGATTCTCTAATTTTTTTTGCAGAATCATAGGTCATGCAGTTTTCACCAGGAATTTCACTATTAAACAAGTATATTAAAGTATTTAACAAAAAAATAAGTTGAAATAATTGGGGCTAACAACAACAGCCTCGTAGCTCAAAGTCCGTCTTTAAAGATTCACAAGTTGTCATTACAAATCATTTCTCTTATGGGGAAAATAAAAGGGATTTTTACTTCAAAACCCGACTGTAGCATTGTATAGACTACAAGCTTGTATCTGCCTCCATTCAGTCCACAACTAGTGAGAGAACCAAGTCCCCATCCTGCATTTTTTTTTTTTTCCTTTTACCCATTTTACTTGGATGGATGTACGTCATAATATGGAAACAAAGATCTGATGCTATTTCCATACTGGTGTTTTTTAGTGAAACTTCAAGCAAGTAAGCATTTTGTGTTTTTTTTTTTTTTTTTTTGCCGTAACATAATATATGGGTAATTCTATAGAATTGGTAGAAACTGCAAAAAGCATTTAAGTATTTAAATCTTGAATGTTCACTAAGATCCTTCTATTATCTATTGAATGCCACATTAATATTTAAAATATCAGTAAGCTTAATATATATAAAATCATCATTTAGTGGGTACTTTCAATTGGGAGGTGGCTGTCCTGAACCCTAACTTCTAAATTTCAACTTATGAAAATGATATTGAAGTAAGTCTTGCATTTCATTCCATTGTTGTTTTTAAAATATGTTTTTGATTTTTTTAAAAAGTGAAGTTCAAAAACATATTTTAGATTTTCTTTCTGAATTATGCGCATTCCCACATTTTCATGTCAGCATACGTTTTAGTCTATTGGCTGAGGCTGATTTTAACTACACCCCTATATTTATGATCAGGAAATATTTATTTCTCCCTCTCTCTCATAGCTACATGATGAGTAGATAGGCCCTGTCATTTTGAGGTAAATGTGTTTAGAAGTATGAAATATCTGTGTGTAGCTTTAAAGAATGCCACTATCGAACACCATTTTTCTATATTTAAACACTTTTTTGTGAGGTATTCCATAACATTTAGTTTTATATGTGTACAACTGTTATCTAACAATGAGCTGATTAGCATCTTTGAGCTAGGTTCAAAAATATCTAAAACTGTCTAAAACATCTTTGTTTTTTTGGGTGTTATCCCATAAATTCACTACCATAATTCTTTATTTGGAGGAAATAAACACAATTATAGTGCAGTTTTGCAAATGTTTGGAATGTTATCAGGTTTAGTAGTGTGTTATGATGGTTAAAATTCTGTAATGTGATGTGGTCACTACCAAAACATTACTGTCACTACCAAAACATGGGATGTTTTGTCAAAAATAAAGTATACTGAATTATCAATTAAGATGTTATGATAGTGTTTGGTGCTCAATGTATATTCAAACTAATCTTTAACTTTAAAATCATTATGATCAACTTTTTGCCTTTTACAAAGAACATTTTGTATTCAAAATACAACAAATCTTATAAATCACACTTGAAATATTGTAAAAATCTGATTTACCTTTACCTTTTTTTATAAAATAAAAAATATATATATATTTACAAGAACGATGTAAGCAAAATTTTAATATGTTCTTATTATAAATTATAAATTATATATTATTGCGTTTCAGTAGTGACGTATTTGGGAAGAGAACAAATATTCCAAAACTTTCTGAAAATACAACTAGAAATTACTAGAACTGTGTGCCTTGGATATTATAAAAGTTGCATACACAAAATTTGTGGATTTTTTTTTTCATGTCATATATGTTTACCTGAATGAGTAGGCCACACAACCCCATTTGCCCTTCCAGTGGTTGATGCACAAAACATCTGAGTGACCCGAAGAGTTTGTCGATCGATTCCCATCTAAACCCTGCACCACAGAGCAGTTCACCTGCAGAACGTGACAGGAAAAAGATCCTCCTTAAAAGATCCAGATATGTCGCTCTGGAAGTGACAGTCCTTTAATATAATACGCAGTCTCATAGTGTTACGTAAGACCGCTGTAAGCATGATCGAGCAAGGAAACAGAAAAGAACATTATGGTATGTTGGTGTACCTCTGTTGTGGTGATGAATTGGGTGAGACGCTGCAACTCTGCACCAAACGAGGGTTGTTCTGATGCCCACGGCTGCAGTATCAGCTCTCTACCCGTGGCCTGTAAACACATAAACACCAAGCTCTCCCTCATCTTGGCCAAATTTCAGATGCACATAAAAAACTGTAGAAACAGGGATGCAGTGGAGGAGGGTCAGGCATTCGATAGCCACTGAAAGAACTGCGAGCGCGCAGCGCTTCAGGCAAGAGAAGTTGCAGCTTGTTTGGGGTCACAGAATGTGCCCTTTCGAAACCAGAGGTTATATGAGTGAGAACAAAAGAAACAGACAACTTTTTTAAACCTGGGCTGTTGGAAAAGGAGCCTCTCCCAAAACATACAACAACCCTGTTTAGTAACCATGGAGACACTAGACTAGAGGAAGAGGGGATATGACTCACTGAGGAACTCACTGTTGTGGGGGAGGTGGGGGCGGACAGCGAGACAAACAGAGAAAGGGAGAGTGAGAGACTTTATTTTTCAGAAGAATTTTTCCATGTTAAACTGTCCAGAAGGGATCCCCGTTTATTTTGCCAAGCCAAACATATGTTTCCCAGACCCTCCAGATAAAAAGCGGCAACTAGGTGATTTATTCATATTAAAATTCACTCCATTTACTAGGACTATGGCAAGCCGTTTTGACTTTTATTCATTAGCAGGATATGAATTCTTGATATCAACATTTCAATTTTCACTAGTTCAAATGCTAATTCTTGATATGAGAAATTACATTTTTACAAGTAACAATGACCATTTTTGATATCAGGAATTACATTTCCACTGGTAAAAAGGTTAATTCTTGATATCAAGAATTGAATTTTAACTAGTAAAAACTATAATTGCTGATATCAAGAATTGTATTTTCACTAGTTAAATGTCACCATAGACTCCCATTCAAATTTAATCGTTGATATCAAGAATTGATTTCTTACTAGTTAGAATTCCAATTTCACTTATCAGAAATACAATTCTCACTAGTAAAGACCTTTATTTTTGATATCAATAATTACATTGTTACTAGTAAAAATGCCAATTCCTGATATCAAGATTTCAATTGTCACTAGTTGAAATGTCAGTTGTTGATATCTGTAAATGTATTTCAACATTTCTTATTTCTGATATCTAAAAAAATGTATTTCTGTTATTGATAATTAGGAGAGTAATTTCAGATATATAAAATGGCATTCTTACTAGTAACAATCCCATTCATGATATCAGAAATGAACATTGTCACTAGTAGCAACTGAATTGTTGATATCAAGAATGGACATTTGCACTAGTAACCACGTAATTATTGATATAAAAAATAAAGGTTTTTACTAGTGAGAATTGTATTTCTGATATGTGAAATTGGAATTTTCACTAGCAAGAAATCAATTATTGATATCAACAGTTAAATTTGAATGGAAGTCTATGGTGACATTTAACTAGTGAAAATGCAATTCTTGATATCAACAATTATAGTTTTTACTAGTTAAAATTCAATTCTTGATGTCAAGAATTAACCTTTTTACTAGTGGAAAAGTAATTCCTGATATCAAAAATTGCCATTGTTAGTAGTAAAAATCAAATTTCTGATATCAAGAATTAGCATTTTAACTAGTGAAAACTGAATTGTTGATATTTAAAAGTCAAAACGGCTTGCCATACCTGCATCAGTAGTGAATATGAGATTACCTGGAGTCCATCAAGCTCGTTTTCGTCCTGATACCCTGTCAGTCTTGAATCGTCGTCGGTCCAGATTTTCAAATCCCCCTCGTTTTTTCTAACCCCGTCACTGTTCTTTATGCTTATGACGAGAAACGCAGGCTCGTCCCCGCTCTTGCTGCTATATGCGCGCGGCACCGTTAAACTTACCAGTAGTTGGAGTAGCAGCAGCAACGGCAGACCTATAATAAACATACGGTGGGAAATACTTCTCAATCTGCTAAAGTTACAAGCGGCCATACTTCGGTTCTCTTGAGTTTGTAGTGACCTGTGGGAGCGCAGACAGCAGAAACGAAGAGTCGGCGCCACCGTGGCTCTCTGGCTTGAGGGCACTGGGATCCAAAGCTCACGACTGGACAGTGTATCAACAAATACCAGTATGACTATGAGTATGAGTCAGTGTTTGCTTGCACCTCCCAGTTTTCCCCACGAGGAAAAACAGCTTAATAGCCGTACCAAATAATGTCTTAATGAAAAACCTAAGGTTTATATGTGAGAAATTAGGACGGTAAAGATAATAGAAGTCGTGGAACCCCGCACGCGTGCACGCGCGCGGCTATTAAAACTCAAGCAGACGCGCGCGCACACCACCCACGCGCGCGAACATATTTCACTACTATGTAGTATGCAAAAACAGCGCGTCAAATGAGTAGGATGTCCTAATAGCTGCTATTCGTCATGCAGTAGGTGAGTAATACCCTCATGACGTAGCTTACTGCATCTGCTGGGATCCTAGTGTGCAGCCAGTGGCCACTTTCCACTATTATAGTGGTCGGGAATTCAGTGGGTAGGCTACATTTGGATGGGGCTCATCTTTATAAATGCAGCCTTTCAAATCGACAATCGTGCAGTTGGGTAGAATTGATCTGGTTTGTTGTCTGACTAACAATTAAAACTCTTAGGAATAGCACTGCTGGAGCTTTGTGACATCCGCCTTGCAAACAAAAGGTCCATTTGCGATAGAGCCAGTGTCTCTATACAACAAAAAACACAAAAAAATCGTTCAAATCGACCTGTTAGCTAGGAGTGTCTCACATGGCGCTTTCCCCTTAAAAAACTCCCGATTGCTGCTTTTGTGTTTTTCTTAGGTGATTTGTTAATGAACTATTACAGTAGGCCTACCTGCTGAGAGCTAAATATATCAGATGCTTATTCTATTAACATTATTTACAAATGTGACCCAGGACCACCAAATTAGTCATAAGGGTGCATTTTATTTTATACATCATCTGAAAGCTGAATAAATAAGCTTTCTATTGATGTTTGGTTTGTTAGGGTAGGACCTGAGATACAACTATTTGAAAATCTGACATCTGAGGGTGTGAAAAAAAATCCATATATTGAGAAAATCACCTTTAAAGTTGTCCAAATGAAGTTTTTAGCAATGCATATTACTAGTAAATTTTGTAATTGGATTGCTAATAACTTCATAGCCAGACTAACTTTTCTAAGTCAGATTTGATATGTTTATGGTAGGAAATTTACAAAATATTTTGATGGAACATGTTGGCATAAAAGAAAAATGCTGATGCATACAATGTATTTTTGGCTATTGCTACAAATATACCTGTGCTACTTAAGACTACTTAAGGTTTTGTGGTCCAGTGTCACGTATGACAATCTCATTGGTGAATGAAAGTCTTACTTAGCCATAATTCAAATATCAAGCTTGTATTGAAAGCAAGATATATTTTTAAAGGGTACACTAATGTTTAGAATAATTTAGACGTTTAGAATTCTTTTTTGTGCCCTCTAAACAATTGTAATGTATAATTAGGCCACAAACAGAAAATGACCTGTTTGCACTACAAACCAGTGTGCTCATAATTAATATAAATATGGTAAGATACACCAATATGCAATATCAAGCAGGTTTTGCACAGCTAAAAATAGCTAAACACGGATGAGACCGGAAGCCAGACCCATAAATATATAGGGTACATATAAACAGGCGCATATTAATTGCATTTAAATGTAAATGCATATCTGATATTGGCAGTGTTTCTGACAACATTGGCTCTATTGGATGTTTGAACGACTAACAGCCAACATAATTTTTTTTTATGATTTTTATCTTTAAAATCATTTGTATTTCTGTAAATGCAAATGGACAATGAAATACTATATAACAATATGCCAACCTGATGCATGTTAAGAACATTTTTGTTGCATTATGAAACATAAAACAAGTACACTACTGCAACCAGACAGTGGCGACAGAAATATAAGCTACTGACTCAAAATAAAGAATGCACAGAAAATGTAGTATTAATAAAAAGCCAAACGATTGTTTTTAGATGTGCAAGTCCCTTGAGTTGGTCTGTAGCAGAAAGCCGTGTTGTAATTGTCCAATATTTTCACATTCTCAACACAGTGGGGCAGCAAAAGGATGAGAAATTGAAGTTTCATATCCCCTAACACAAACACACTCTAATACGGCACATTTAAAAATAAACTGATCAATGATCAAAATATTGAATGAAAACCTACCACACAAATAAAAATTGTCATGGCCCCTTTTCTCAGTTACTTCCTATCTATAAATTCTGCAATTCCCATACAACCCTTTCTTCATCTGCTCTGAAATCTCTGCTCGTGTCCTCAACTGAACTCATCCAAGCTGCTGTTCGAATGTCTGACGGCAAAAGCACAATTGCCTCGTTCCAAACGCCTGAGTGGTGCTGCGTGGCCCAGAATGCAAAAGAGGCATCAAAACCTCTCACACAAGAAAAAAAGAACTGTTTTCAGAAGGAAATGTAATGGAATATAACATTATAACAAACCATCCAGTTTGATCACGCTCATGCCGCACGTTCATTCATACATCATATGAAGAATACAGATTTATCAGCAAATGTACCTGGACTGTCATCTGAAATTTTGTTAAACCTCTTAGTCATAATAATTGGATGCTATTACCCACTGTATTTTTATTTTCCTGTTTGGGCACCATTGGAGCTCATTTCATTTTCATTTAATTTCCCCAACCACAGAGTAAAGGGAGGACAAAATTAAACAATGATCAGAACAGAATGTGTATTTAAATATTTTCACCTCAGATACAGTATATGGAACAGACAGATACAATATTTCATCACAAAAAATCACTGTACGACACAGCGGACCACAAGAAATACGAACAGAGGGGTGAAAGAAAAAGAGGAGGCGAATATGCATTGTCCACACCCTGAGTTCCAGGCCATCAAATCCAGGGTGGAAAGTGCCCTGGCCTTTAACATGTTGACAAGGACAGCATCATTCGGGGGCAGTGCATGGGTGTCTGTCCTCCTGTGGTGATTAAAACACACAAATGAGAGTTGGATGTTGGGCACAAAGTGACCATGCTGCAGATCCAGAGCGACGGTTGAAGGGATCAAATTTAGACACATTCCTGTGGGACCAGACCAGGCCACTGATAAAAAAGATTACTTAAACTGTACTTGCACAAACCCAAGCTGAACAACTTAAAGCCACATAAAACTGGTATTTTCCTCATGTGTCCTTACAGCAGTTCCAAAACACTGTCATGACATGGCTGCTATAACATATGTCTCTTTCAGCAGGACTCTGAGATTTCGTTAGTTTTCATAGCAGTGAGCTCCTCAAGTGATGGAACCATTTGAGTAGCTTATGTACAAATGCTGTTTTTTTTTTTAAAATGCTGAACTTAAAAGTGAGAAGAGGGCAGAGTTTGTGCAGTCACCATTTAAAGATGCTGAAGGAAGTGGACCGACCTTTAGGATTAAGTAATCTCCCCAGTGACAAAATCAGAGGAGGTTTTGAGACTAAAACAGACAGAGAAAGAGGGAGCAAGATCAGGATGTAGACAAAAACCTTTTGTGTGGTCTCTCACATTGGTTTAGTTTTTGGGCATCACTGAAATGTGGGTTTGTGTGAAGCACATTTGCACAGTTGCGCTGTGAAAGAAAGGGACAAGGTTGTTCCCTGCATTTCATCAAATTGGTTTCTTCGTGATACTAGCAGTGTCCTTCTTTGTTAAATAAGTCCCTAGCCCAAGCTGTAAAGCAATATTAGTTTGCAAGACTGTCTTTTTGTGCGTGCATTTGCAGTTGCAAGTCAGCGTATTAAAAGTCTATGTAAGTATGTAAATGTTTCGTGATCACATAGTATGTTTGTGTTCGTGCATGTATTTCTCTGTGTGTGTCCATGTGTATGAATTTGGATCTTGATTGTCACTGCTGGAGAAGTCTTTTATTTAGTCCATAGCTCTGAAACTCTTCAGTCTTAACTCAGTAAGTGTCTTCCAAAGCTTGTCCTTTAAAAAAGATTAAAAATATGAAAAGGGTACTGTCCATTTCATCTGTCAAGAAAAGAAGAGAAAAGCAGAATAGTCAAATTAGGGTTAGGATTAGTCTAAATACATAATGACAAAAACCTATGTCACAATGTAGTTTGTGGCAGCATTCAAGTATCTTGGTTTTAAGGTCTTACCTCTTTAGGGATGCCAAGATAATTCCAACTACAGGCTGGTGACGGTGAAGCCTTCTTCGCTAGGCTGGTCAAGAAGCTGGCAGAGTACCCCTCCCCGGGCTGTTTGGGGTGCATAACGGTGTCCAACGGGTGCATAGCTGTCCAAGTTACCATGGTAACCCATCTCTTCATGCTGAGGGGAAGAGTCCAGAGTCCCACTCACACATGAAGTTGACATGGAAGGACCTCTTTGTAAAGGGGAAGGGTAGGACGAATGGGACGGAACTCTCATCCCAGAGACCATCAGTGACATGTCCCGTTTGTGGGAGGGCAAAGAGACTGCCGCTGATCGCTGTTCCTCGTAGTTTTGGGGACTGCCAGCAACACTTCCTCCTTGCCCGTACCAGCAGGGAGAGCCACTGTAACTGGGGGAATCATACTGGGAGAACTGGTCTTTTGGGGCCCGATGCGGACTCATGGCAGAACCACACTGTGGCAAGAGGCGGGGGGTTGGCGAGAGGGTTGGGCTAAAAGTCCTGGCAGCATGCCCGTAAGTCTGTGAGGGAGGACCAGGCTTAGGGTACTGCTTTAGGGCATCTGACTGATTTGATAAACTGGGCGATACAGAGGCAGAGTCCGGAGGGTAGACATGAGCAAATCTCTCATCTGAGGAGGGAGTAGAAGTGTGGACAGAATACGGAGAGGGGTATTCACAGGACTCTGGGGCATGGCTGAGAGGTGACAGGCTACTGCTATCTCCACTGTAGTAGTCCAGTGCTTCCTGGTATACACCCCCTGCACCCATCTGCCCTGACCCTGATGGGGCTGAAGGCTTTTGAGATTTGGTTTTTGGTGGTGGTGGACGATCTCTTTGGCAAGGAGAGAATCCGCCCCTGCCTCTGGCTCCTCTCGGCTGCCTACCACCTGTAGCACTACGTTTTGGCCCTCCCCCTTGCATAGGGGGGCTGGCAGGTGATCCCGGAGCAACAGAGCATGCCTCCTTCTCATTGTGTGTCTCAGACTTTTTCCTTCGCCCACGACCTGGTTTCGCCCCCCCTTGGAATAGTACATTCTGACTCCAGTTGTAAGAAGGGCCCGCCGAATTCTCATTCCAGTCAAGCATTAGCTTCTCCAGGCTTGAAAGGCTAGACTGACCCTCAGGCATAGGAACATCCCTTGGGCGAAATGCTCCCCCCACAACACCCATCCCTCCTCCACCAGTGTGAGATGAATCTGAGGAAGATTCAGAGAGTGTGTCAAGGCAAGGGCGCGTTTTGGCTTTTTGGGGTGTGTAGTTTGAGATGTCCAGAATGTCTTTGGATTCTGATCCAGTTCCAGCTACCCCATAGTCAGAGTAACCATGAAACTGATGACTACCATATGCATCACCACCCCAGTTATTTCCCCCTTGTCTGTATCCCCACTGAGCTGTGGAGGTGTACTGTCTGCAACCCTCAGGCGGAGAAGAGGATAAGGAGTAGGGGCTAGACTTTGACACTGACATATAACTTCCACCTGGTGAGGTTGGGCCAGAGTCCCCTCGCTGTATGGCTGAATGGGGTGGGCCTGGATATCCACTATAATTGCGCTTGGCAGAACTCTGGAAGTTGGAATAACTCATCTGACACTGTGCAGAGGGAACAGAGGGAGTTTTTGTGCCATATGTAAAGCTACAGTCACTTGGCCTTTGCTGCTGTTGTTGCTGCTGTTGAGGGAGGGGGTAAATGCTTCCTCCTTGAGGAACCCCAGCACTATAACTAGGTGGATATTGAGGATAACCTCCAGATGGATGTGGAGAGCTGGGTGAACGGGAAAGCAAGAGTGCAGGGGATTTAGGGAAGGATGGGGTGGGAGAAGTCTGTGAGACACTGTATGAATATGAGGGTTTAGTTGTCGAGGTGCCTTGAGTTTGGGGTGAGGGTAATTGCGTCCCTTCCCCAAGACAGGCTGCTCCTTTAGGACTTCGTTTAGGAAAGGCAGGAGACCAACGATGGGCTGCACCAGGGCTGCCACCCTCATATCCTGGGGTGAGCTTACGACCTTCCTGGCGTCCAGCAGGGCTGGACATGGAGATGTCTAGCAGGTCAGAAGAGTCATCAGAATCAAGAAGAGAGCGAAAATATCCTGCAAACAGTCCCTGAGACTCCTCTCCACTGCCTACCCCTCTCATACCCGGGCTGTGGTACATCCCCCCCTTACTAGCCTCACTGCTTTGAAAACTTCCACGAGGGGAACAAGGGCTCTGATAACTGCTTGCTTTCTCAGAAAAATCTCTGTCACCTTTCCCCCAGCTACTGTTCTCATTTTGCCAGTCTTGCTCTTGTGCACCTGGACCATTTTTTAAAGCCCCATTCTTTCGTGATCGGCGCTTTCTAACCTTCTCACCTGGTGCGGAGTCACCTAAAGCTGCCCTATTAACTCCCCCAGCAGCACCCTTGCCTCTTTTTCGAGGAGTTCCTGGTTCAGATGCAGGGACCTTCCGCTTCTTGCCAATTGTTTCAAAGAAGTCACTGAAAGAGCGCTTAAAGGAATCAGAGGATCCAGCTGCTCCCCCTCCTCTACTCCCCATGCAGCCTGCACGACCACCTCTCCTGCGGAATCCTGTGAGGCGGTGCAAAAGAGTGGATAGGGATGGATTTTCTGGTGGTATGTGGAAAGTTTCAGGCTCTGTTGGGGTCCAGCAGCGGGGAGGAGAGCAGCGGCCTGTGCTGGGAGGTTGTCTGTTCAAGAAGGCCAGTTTGGAGAGGACATCTGCATATTCTACTTTAACATCATTGGTATCATTAACATATGAGGGCTGTGGAGACGGTAGCTTTACCGTTCGTCGCCTCCGAATTTTTTTTGGCTCTGCGGCACTGGCGGCTCCTACTCTGGTCTCATGCATGTCAGGTTGTCCGGGTAAAGCCTGTTTAGGGGGGCGCCCCCTGCGTCGCTTCAAGATTACAGGAAGCTCTCCCGGTGGAAACATCACCATCACGCTCTTTCCGTTGTTCTTCATGCGGAGAAGTGCAGTGGGCTCTCTTGAAACATTAGGTCCTGGCTCACCTCCTACACCCCCCTCGGGCCCCTCTCCTGTTGTGACTCCTTCTCCACGGGGTACAGTACACACTGGCTCCAGGGATGAGATCTTGTAGCTTTTCTGTCGTCGGCTCATGTGAACAGGTATTCTGGCTACTTTTACCACGATCCTCCTCACACCCAAATAACGTCCCTGTCGCCTTCCTCTAACTGAGTGGTGAGTAACAATGCCCTCTCCCTCTGATGTTCTCATGCTATGATTTGGTGTAACACCTGCTGATATAGTTGGTGATGGTAAAATCTCAAATGATGAGGCAGCATCACACACCTCTGGGGGATGCTCCTCCATCGGTCTTATGTCCTCTGTTCTCCAGACTGTATTCTCCTCCTCTTCTTCATCCTTCTGGTCCATTTCCCTTTTGAACATGTTGTCCTCGGCAGCTCTACGTAAACGGGATGATTTACGAAGATGGCAGGGGAAACGTGGCCGGCCAGAGCTCCGCAGGGTATACTTCCTTTCAGCCTCCACAGAGGTCATGACACTGGCTTGGCCTGTTATGCGAATTTGGTCTAGGTCGCTGGTGTGATCCATTTCTGGCTTACATGTTGAATTGTGTTCTGTCTCCTCCTTGGGTAAAGTGGAAGGGTTGTATCGAGGAGGTGTCAGATTGTTTGGGGCAAGGGTGGTGTGCAACAAAGGGGCCGACTGAACATGTACATTATGTGTGTCAGTCTTTGACGGTAAAGACAAGTCCTCTGGAATAAGGGAGGGGTCCTGCTCCATAAGTGAGGAGCCAGTGTCTGTAGGCGTGCACATGCCTTTCTGTGTGCGCTTGTGTGTTAGCGTGCTTGTGTCCATCCACATATGCGTATCCATTGGAATGGGGGTATGAGGCTGCAGGTGTGTGCTCGACTGTGCAAGCAAGTGTGAGTGTTGAGTTGTGTGCATCTGTGGTTGTGTGGTTTGCTGAATGAGCATTTGTTCTTGTGTGTGTATTTGCTCCACATAATCTGTCTGCCTACGTCTCCTTGCTCTACGTCGAAGTTGCTCCTCATGGTTCCGCAGACCATTAGCTAAAGAGGGAGGTGAATAAAAGCTGTAATGTAGTGAGCTGGCTGGATTAGAATCAGTGGGTCCTACAGATGTGCCCCCAGGCTCTTCATCCCCCTCCCATAAAGAGGGGCCCTCATCATCACTGCAGTCCTTGTCAGCCAGTGCCTCACAAGTCAAACGAACACCTCCAGAGCGCAGGCGACCTGACAGACGGCTCATTACCCCCAAAATTGCAGATCAGGATCTTTGTATTTATATATATATATATATATATATATATATGTGTGTGTGTGTGTGTCTGTGTGTGTGTGTCACTGATAGTTCTGTGTTAAGTTTAACTGTGAGCTGGGTCCAGTTTAGCTGGTAGGTTGATTCATCTCTTTCCTCTCACTGTTATTCTTGGCCAGAATGAATTGGACCATCATGCTTCACACAGTCTTGGGGTCCCCAGTTTTCAGGAATGCAGACATGGGCAAAGGGGACAAAACACACAAAAAGATACGTTCATATTTACTTACTGTTGAGGAACAAAAGCAATTACTGTACAACGTAGTTGAACATGCTATTGAAATAACTGCAGTTGTTCTTACCATGTCTGCTGCTGTGGCCATGCTTTGTGTTATCCCTGTGGGCGAAAGGACACTTGTCACTATGGCGATACAGTTAGAGAACAGTTGTAACCATGGCAATAGAATATGAGTGGAACGGTAACCATGGTTACATAGTTTTCCTTTCCAATGCAATAGATTGCAGGCCTCACTATGGCAATACGACATATGTCTCACTAGATAGGCAACTGTCTTATATGCTTTACAGTGGGCAATTTAAAGCATTTTAAGTAAACTTTCAGTGCAGAAAAAAATAACAATCACACAAAGTCTTAAAGACAGTTTAACATCTGTGATCTCTCGCAATAATTAAAAATCAATAATCACTCAAAAACCTTTCATCATCTCAAAACTGTTAAAAAAATACTAAAGTGAAATATATTAAAAACAGTAAATGATGAACAATTGTTTACCTGCCACAATTTATTACTTTTCAGTTTTACTGTGTGATGTGTCATGAGGCCTCGCTACTGTTGCTTTTAAAAGACATAGTGATAGCTTCCACATATTTTGATGAAAAGTATTATTAAATATATTTCAAATGTGTATTAAATGATAAAAAAAACTAAATTGTAACTGATTGAAAAAATAGGCCAGTAAACATGGAATAGATTTAAAAAAAAATGTTTCAACAAGTTTATTAATTCAACTCTCGCTAAGAAAAACCTATATACACACATACATACATAAAACTCATTGGTAAGGTACACAAAAAAATAACCTGGAGAGAAAGAGCTACAATGCATAGAAGTTAAGACATGGCAGCAGGGGGCAGCAAAGAGACGAGAGGAAGGGGATGTAGAACGATAATAGAGTTCCTGAAGAAAGAGATGGATGGATGAAAGAATATGTGAATAAAGAATGAAGAAAAAGTAAAACGGAGAAATTTAGAGTGAAAAACGCATTTTCAAATGGCATGTTGAAAAATGAAGGAAAGTAGACAAGTGCATGCAAAAAAATGGCAAACAAAAGAAAAGGTGTCAAATTTATAATTTACTCACTCCCATGTCATTCCAACCCTGTATTTTTTTCTTATGTGAAACAGAAAATTAGATCTTAATCAGAATAAAAGTGGATACTGCATGAACTGCCATAAATACTCTGCAGCCTACACATGTGCTACTGTATATACCAAATATGAAGCTATATACTATTTTTGTGTGCGCATAAAGCCTTTAATATAGAAAGCAGCAGCTTTGACAATCAGACTAACATCTCATACTGCTTTCAGAAGAATAAATGATGACTAAATTTTCATTTTAGGTCAACTATTCCTTTAAGAATTGCACTTCATTTGTAATAAACATTGTAGTGATGTAAGTAAGTCCAGGGGCTGGACTCTCTCACACACACAATACAGTTCTATCCATCTCTCAGTCTGCTCCACATGGTTTTTATTACTAACTGGCAACGATAAGGAAAGTGCAGAAAGAGAGAGTGAGCGAGCGAACCAGAAACATGTGCTAGAGTACATGGTGCCGAACAAGCTGCCACACTTGCATTCTTGAAGACACTGATACAGAGACAAATATACATAAAACACACACCCTTGCGCATAATAACACGCACGTTTTTGCTCCAAAGTGCTGCTGAAACTTTACATTGGATGCACATAATTATTCCTTCCACCTAGAAAACAAAACAGCGTTTTTCCCGTACACTTAATATTCTGTGGCACAAACAGAATTGCCGCAATCAAGTGTTCAGAGCCATGGATAAGCTTCCCACACTACTGTATTGCCAGTTTGGCCTGATCTTCTTGTGCTTTAATTCTCCCAGATTTCAGCACTGCCTGCTCACTATTTTCTTTCCTCACAGGTTTTAGAGAGTTTTAGATCTGAACACATTTGCTGGTTGCTTCAGAACAATTATTTTTTTGTGCGTGCGCTGGAAGGCCCATGACCTTCGCTCAATACCAAGTTTCTGACACTTCTTTCAAAAGTGCTCTCCAAAATTTTTCAGTCTTCGCCTGACATCTTGAAACCATGCACATGTTCACGGTGCCAGGGGCAACAAAACAATCCAAAACATCAATGAGACTCTCTTGTGTTTGCCTCTCCTCCTCTTTGAACGCTTCATTTTGTTGTCAGTAAACATAGCGATGATGTACTGTACCAGAATGGTCTGATTTGGTCATCGTACGGATTGCTGTAAAAGTATGTTCAGCCTTGTTTTGGCTACAATCTTGCACTTATGTCTCGTTCAGCAGTGGGGTCTACCTGGGTCTTCAAACGTGTTACCCTTTCATTGCGTTGGCGATAGATGGTGAAATCTTGTGTTTTGAAGGTCAGCTTGAATCTGTGTGCCAGCTGAAGACGTTTTTCTACCATTTGAAGTATTCTGTTGTGAAATCGTTCTCTAATGGCCACATCCTGTGATGTTGACTACCGCTCTGTAGGCCTTAATCTCCTTGACACCATTTCGAACACTGAAAACAAGAGCATCAAGGTCTTTGAAGATCAACTTGCCGATTGTCATGCTTGGCATCTATTGGCTTGGTATCTAATCCATTTTACATGCTCATTGTACACCACACAAAACTCGCAGCAGGACTAAGGCTGCTTGAATGAGCTATTTTATAGTGCATTTTATTTTCTTTTGCATTCATAAAATGTATCACAAATTCACTTAAACATTTCCTGAATTAACTGATTTGATCAAATAACTTCAAGTAACAAACTAATTACTATAAACATACACTAAAATAGCAATTAATTAAAATTTTTAGTTCCACAAAGAACCACTCGGTCAAATATCTCTTTCTTAACTTTTTAGAATCTGAAGAACCTTCTTTCGCCACAAAGCACCTTTTTTGAGGGTTCTTAAAGGTTCTTTATGGAACCATTTAAACAAAAAAGGTTCTTCTATGGCATTGTGAAGCACCTTTATTTTTAAGCGCGTAGGCAAGGTGCCATTTCATGACGTAATTGTTAACTATAAACACAATTAAATTGAACATTCTGTTATCATTTACTCTTCCCCTTATATAATCTTTCAATGTACAGACAAAAATAAAGTTTCAAACTCACGCATTTGCCAAAATGTTTTGGAAAAAAGTGAAAGTCTTGCAGATCTGAAACATCATGAATAGGGTCTGGTTCATTTTTACTTTTTCTAGACATTGTTTTAATTGTTTTAACCTAAGAAATATTAATAAAAAAGCAGGTCCAGTTAATTAACCCCTTGTCACCTGTCCCCCCAGTGGAACGCCTAAGTTTACTTCACCATTTTACAAATAAATCCTAATCTAATCATGACAAACTGCATATTGTTGGAAAGGTCTAAGACTCCTAAATAGATATTTTAACACTTTTCTGTGTTACATATTATGTAGGAAAAGTAATAGATTAATTTAGGACAAGAGCGCAGCTATGATGATCTTCATTATAGCAGGAGTTCTGTCCTTTGTCAAAAAAGACTTTCCTTGTTGCCCTTTTCCCTATCACACTTTAGAAATCATAAGAAATTATATATCAGTTGAAAACTTAAGATATCAGAATACATCCTTTGAAAACCATTTTAAAATCAGACATTGCATTAACATGAAAAATGTACATCAAAATCATATTGCAAAATGTTTTAATTCATGAATTATAAAAATGTAAGTTTGCATTTTCACGTCTATGTTCAAAGGGTTAAAGTCATGAAATGTACAAAATTTAACAGCAATTTATTAAAGGTTTAACAAAAATAACTTATTAAATACATTTTATTTTTTTTTACTTCAAATTCAGTTTTATTTTTTTTTACCAAATTCTGTTTTCCCATTTATTTTTTAGATTCCATTTTAATTGTTTCATTACATTTTTATAATCAAAAGCATCTCTAATTAACTGATTTTATAAATAATAATTTTTCTGGTAAACATTCTTTAAAAAAAATAATAATTTTAATAATAATTTTATTAGTAGTAATAGTAGTACTATAAGTACATTAAGTAAAACATTTCTGTCACAATTTCTTCAATTTAAACCAAACCTTTTTTTGATGGGTTGTTGTGAAGACCCTTTAAGTTTCTATTTGTATATAGTTTTTCTCACAAGAAACTGCTCAAATGCTAATGAAGTGTGTCTCAGAGCAGTTCTAGAGATTGTTTATGCGTTTTTCATGAAGGTGAATAAATGGTGAACTATCCCTTTAATTTGTAATTCCAACTACAAGGGTCAAGTCTGGTCCATATAGCAAAACAACCGAGAATCAGTTAATTAACAAGCCAGTCCTGTACTATATGTCTGCATTTTGAATCAAATTAGGGATGCACCGAAATGAAAATTCTTGGCTGAAGCCGAAACCGAACAAAATTAAACACTGGGCCAAAGGCCGATTACCGAATATGTTTTTTGGGAGGTTTTCCCCCCATGTATTTTGCCTTTTTTTTTTTTACCATTGCATAAAATTAAAAAGCCAAAATGTGCTTTTTACAGTTTTGTCTTGCTTTTCAAAGTAAAAATAAATAAATTGCAAAACAACAATTTAAAAATATTTACTTAACACTGAACATTTTAAACATTCCAGTAGACATTATAGCCCACCAACAAATCACAATTTACATTAAAACAAATAAGTTAGTAAAATAATATTCTTTGGCCATTTTTAAGACCCCCTTCTTGAATCAGGCATGTGTATATTTTATTTTATTTTTTAATGTACAAATGAATTCAGCCTTGCTAAGCAGAAGAGACTTCTTTTAAAGCATTAGAAATATTACAGATCCCAATTTGAACACTATGTGTGAATGTTATGATACAAGTATTAATAGAGCTGTTGTAATTATTGTTATCATTATTTTTGTCCTACATTTTTTTTTTTTACTTTATTTTACAGAACAACAGTAAAATTGAAACAAACATTTGTGAATGCTGACTTTTATTTTGTCAGAAACTCGCAAAGACGTCGGTACTTCTTTTTGTTGACAGGAGCAGATTTATGAATGATTCTCTCATGAAGCGGTTTCAGCCAAATAATTTCGGTTGACGAACATTCAGTGCATCCCTAAGTCAAATATGATGTTGTCCAAGGGTCATCAGGTAGGTGCACACACACCAATATAGCTTTTAGATCACCTTTAAATTCCATCTCGCTAATTCACTCCCACTTTAAATTTGCTTTCTGTCTCCTTCTCTCTCTCCTTCTCTTTCTCTAATTAATACCACTCATTAATTAAGCATCAGTCTCACAGAAGACAGGAACAAGCACAACTGCAGAACAGCACTTTAATTACAGTCACGCACACACCAAATCGCTCGCACAGAGTCTCTCAGATATTCACACACATTCCTCCTCCTAAGCGTTTGAGAGAGAGAGAGAGATTGAATGTCTGGAGCTTCTCCTACTCTTCTCTCACAGTTCTGGCACCATCACATATTTGCCTGCCAGGACAGACTAGTGAGCTGGATTAAGTCAGTGATGAGTGTGTGTGAAAGAGAGAGAGTAGACATGAGTGAGGCTAGCAGTGGTCTGCTTTGTGTACTAATTAAATGTGGCTTTCACTCTTTCCGAACTAGTGGCGTGTGGTAGATCACTGAAAAGAGAAAACTGCTCCTTGGGTTTAAGTAATTGTGATGTTTACACAGTTTACAGGTTAAAGGTAAACGGAACATGAAGCACTATCATTTTGTACTATTCTGCTTGTTAGTGTATTTTTTAATATGCACAATTTATTAATTTAGTTTTAAGCTTACGCATTTTTAACATAGCACAACATATCTGTAACGTGACCCTGGACCACAAAACATGAGGGTAATTTTTTCAAAATTGAGATTTATACATCATCTGAAAACTGAATAAGCTTTCCATGGTTTGTTATGATAGGACAATATTTGGCCGAAATACAACTATTTAAAAATCTGGAATCTGAGGGTGCAAAAAAAAATCGTCTTTAAAGTTGTCCAAATGAAGCTCTTAGCAATGCATATTATTTTTCAAAAATTAAGTTTTGATATATTTATGGTAGGAAATTTACAAAATATCTTCATGGAATATGATCTTTATTTAATATCCTAATGATTTTTGGCATTTTGACCCATACAATGTATTTTTGGCTATTACTACAAATACACCCCAGCGACTTATGACTGGTTTTGTGGTCAAGGGTCACATATTAGTTATTGAATTTGTATTTACAATTAAACAATATTGAATATTTAATTGTGCATACTATTACTTTAAGTATATATTACCTTATAACTGAATAACATAGATGCAAGTTTAAATTTTTTTATACGGTTTCATTCATGTTGGGATGTCTAAATTTATTTTTAAATGGCTGATTTTTTTGGGGTAACATTTTACTTTTTTTTAAAAAAACCTAAAAGTTTTTTTTAAAACCTTTATGTATAATGTATTATAAAAGTCATTTTAGCGCATTAATTATGCCTTGTAATGCACCTTATAATGCGTTATACAATAATTGTAACCAAAGTTAATATATTATAACACTTTTCAATTCATTGTTGCAGATATAATGTTCTGCAGCATTGGTCCAAACTGCTGTCCAAAAAAACAAACAAACAACAACAACAAAAAAAAAAAAACCACATTTAAAAAGCATTCAGGTATTTAAATCTTAGATGTTTACTAAGACCCTATCAGTAAGCTTAATATATATAAAATCATCATATATTTGGTACTTCAATTGGGAGGTGGCTGTCCTGAACCCTTCCCCTAATTTGATAGGGGAAGTGATATTGAAATTGTTTTTGCATTTTATTCCATTGTTCTTTTTAACAATATCTTTTTGGTTTTTGTAAAAAAAAAAAAAAAAAAAAAGAAAAGAAAAGTGAAGTTTAAACAAATACTTATTTCATATATATTTTTTGTAAATTATGAAACTTTATATTAAGAAATGTGTCCCTCATTTTAATGTCACTACATGAAGTTTATCTTCATGTCACAAAAGTATCTAAAATTGACATCTTTTTTTTTTGTGTTATCTCATAAAATTGGGAACATGTTGACAACGGGGAACACATAATCCTCATTTTTGTGTGGGGAAAAAAACTAAATTTTAGTACAGTTATACAACTTTTTTGTATGTTTTAGTAGTGCTTTAGTACGCAAGCTAAAAATCTGTAATGTGATGCGGTTGCATTGTCAAAAAAAGTAGTGTTATGACCAAATCTATGAATCTAACTTTGAAATCTTTTTCTTTACAAAGAAAAACTGCATTTCAAATACAAAAAAAAATCTCATAAATTACACTTGAAATATTGTTAAAAGTGTAACTGTTATTGATTTACCTCTGATAACTTTTTAATAAAATAGCAAAAAGTTAGATGCAAGCAAAAACGTAATAGGTCAATATAACACTTCTTATAAATTAAGATATTATTGTATGAATTATATATTATTGTGTTTTGCTAGTGACAAATTTGGCGAAATTTCTGAAAATACCACATGAGAATTAACTCCACAATTACTCGAAATGTGTGCCTTGGATATTACGCAATTTGCATACATACACCATTTGTGGAAAAAGATTTTTCTGTAGAATGGCCCAATAATCACAATCTTTTTTCCCTAATAATCAACAAATCCTGTTAACAATAAGCTTAAAGCAGACAAAAGAGACTGTCGTAATTTGAAACATTATCCGCTGATGTTGCTTTTGGACAGTTTGATCTCACATTTGTTTTGTACTAGCTATTCATTATATTCTCTTCAATTTCCAATTTTGGGGTGGTATGCCTGCCTTGCCTCCTCTGAGAAAACCCACCCTTAAACCCCTTTTCTGTACGTTTAACCTTTTGTATTTAAATTAGAATGTATTTGACTTCTCCCTCTCTTTGCCTCCCTCCACTTTCTGCTTTTTTGGTTCTCCACACACGTTTTGTCTCTTTCTCCATTGCTCCAATCCTTTTAACTGCTGGAATGCTCCCCAGGGGGATCCAAACAGCTGGTAACATTTAGCCAATCACACAAATGCCTTTCCGATTCACTGTCCAATGAAAGTCTACATTGATGCCCACCTGTCCATTGGCAAAATCAGCCATGCTGTAAACAAATAGCGCAGCACAAAACAAGATTATCTGTTGACTCATCCTGCAACAAGACTGAATGCTCAGAATGGTATTCATTCTAGATCTCATGAAATTTTTTAACCAATCACAGCCTAAATGACGACCGGAAAGACAATTACATCAAACATAAAACTCATAAGCAATGTGCAAACGATAGAAAATTATATAAGTATATATACATCCTAAACATAGTGCAAGTGATCATGTTCTCCTCTGGACTGTATGCAATTGATTATGCCATACAGGTACAACAAAACCTCAATGATGCAGTGATTGGAAGTACTCCAAAAACACTTTGAAACACACCCATAGACACACACACACACACACACACACACACACACACACGCATTGTCTGGTCTGTATCTCACATGCAACTTTTTTTTTTTTTTTGAGTGTGATGTGCAAGTATGTTTGCACAAGTGTTTGTGCTGGGTTGTGTGCTTGTTTACAGAAGTGCAAAGGAGTGCTTGTGAGTGTGTGTGTGTGTGTGTGTGTGTGTGTGTGTGTGTGTGTTTACACAAGTGTGTGTCTGTGTGTCAGTGGGTGTGTTAGGGAAAAGCACTCACTCAGTTCAAATGAGAGTGCAGTTGTTGCTAAGATACAGGCAGCAGCCCCGACAGTGTGTGAGGGCGAGTGACAGAGAAAGAAAGAGAGAGAAACAGAGAAAGTTAGAGCAAGACAGGGTGAGAGAGAATATAGGAGAAAGCTCAGAGTGGGGGGTGGGGGTGAGGCAAGGAAAAGGCAATGGAGAACAGGGAAATGAGAGAGAGAGGAGAAAGAGAGAGAGAGATAGAGGGAGAGTTAGAGTAAGAGAGAGGTAGAAGTGGGTCATAAGATCCACAGAGACACTCCAGTGACACTCTGCAGAAACACAGCTGTCATTACACACACACACACACACACACACACACACACACACAATAGTTCTGTTCCAAAACCTAGTCAGCTGCCTCAGTGCCTACATAGTCAGCATCCCAACTGAAACCTCATAAGTCAGGGGTTTACTAACTTTTTCGTGCCATGGACCCCAAAACATGATGATCCCCCTGTGTTGCTAAAATTCAGATATATATTTGGTAACACTTTATAATAAGGTCCATTAGTTAACATTAAGTAGCTACTTTAGTTAACATGAACTAAGAATGAACAATACTTATACAGAATTTATCATTATAATTTCAGCATGTACTAATATATTATTAAAATCAAAAATTGTGCTTGTAAACATTAGTTAAAGGGGGGTACAATGGTGTTTTGTGTATTTAGAGTTGATTACAGTGTTAAAGAGTTGGATTCTCATGCTAAACTTTAAAGGCCAAAGTTAAAAAAAAATAATTTGGATGAATGACGGAGAATTTCTATGCTGAAAATCTTACTTCCGGGTTGGTACAAGTTTTGGCTGTTTTTTTTTTCAATGGTAAATCTAATGACATAAAAGCTGGTGGAACCCAGTGTTACGCAAACAGTGGACGCAGTTTGCTTTTCAGGAGAAGCAACGGAGTATAGCAAAGATGTTTTGGAGATATTAAGGATATAGTACTACTCTATAGGTACTCAAGTTTAACATGAGATTAGGTATGTTATGTACCCTTTAATGCACTGTGAATTAACATGAGCTAACAATGAACAACTGAATTTTCATTAACAAAAATGAATGAACACCGTAATGTATTGTTAATTGTTTGTCCATGTTAGTTAATACATTAACTGAACCTTATTGAAAAATGTTACCATATATTTTCACGCATATATCTGTTATGAATCCGGCCTTACGTCTGTCCGCCACCAGAGGTCGCTGTCCTATTTCATCGACTTTCACGCCACACAGACTATTGCATGTCATACCGGACTACATCTCCCATCATCCATTGCATGATTACACTCACACAGCTGCAGCCTATCACACACACTATATAAGCGTTGAACTTCCTCTTCGCTGAGTATTGTTTGTGCTTATCTCGAAGTTAGAGTCTGTTCCTGTTCTAGTTTCCGAGTCTAGATAAAATCGGTTTATTGATCCTCTGCCTGTCTTGGATTTAACCTTTGTGTTGCCATTGGATACTGTTTGCATCTTGCTTGTGGATTACACGCTTGTTACGGATTACTCTGGTGTTTTGCCTGTCACTCCGTTACAGAGGAGTGAAGCGGGCGGATCCGTGTGCAGGTTTTTATTAGAAAACATGGTCTAAATACAGGCAGTGTCAAATAATGGCAGGCAGATACAGCGCAGGCAAAACACAAGAGTAATCCGTAACAAGCATGGGTCAAACACCAGCGAATGTCATCCACAGGGTTAGGCAAATGGGTAATCCACAAACAAGAAATAGTCCAGGCAAGATGCAAACAGTATTCAAAGGCAACACAAAGGGTAAATCCAAGACAGGCAGATAATCAATAACCCGACTTTTTCAAGTAACTAGTAAAGTAACGCATTATTTTTTAATTTCCAAGAATATATCTGAGTTGCTTTTTCAAAAAAGCAACGCCAGTTACTTTTTGTTTCCTTTATGTATTTAATCCCATTTTATTAACCAATGACTCTGCTGCTGACACTGCAAAAATACTTTTCTTAGATTTTTTTTGTCTCGTTTCCAGCCAGAATATCAAAAATATTCTTAAATCAAGAAGGAATTTCTAGACAAGTAAATAATTATTTTCTTGTTTTCAGAAGAAAAACAAAACAAAACCAAATTAGGTGAGTTTTTGCTTAGAACAAGCAAAATAATCTGCTAATGGGGTAAGCAAATTTTTTATTTCAAATAGAAAAAAAAAAAAGATTATTTTGCTTACCCCATTGGGAGATGATGTTGCTTGTTTAAAGCAAAAACACACTTAATTTTGAAAAAAATTTTAGAAAAAAGCTTGTCTAGAAAATCCTTCTTGATTCAAGAATGTTTAGATATTTTGGATAGAAACGAGACAAAAAATCTAAGTAAGAAAAGCCTTTTTTGCAGTGTACTAATAAGCAAAACTTACTTTAGATTAACTAACATTTGAGCTTTTTCTTTCCTCATTGCTGAAGAGTGTTGAACTTTCTTTTCCTACAGTTCTACTGTACAGACGTCAGTTTAATTTTCCTTTAGCCTTAGCCTTATTTACTTTCATTTTGATGTGAAAGGGCTTTTACATTTGATAAGAATCAAACTTTTTTATATTAAAAACAAACAAGCAAGCCCTGCCCAGATTTAAAAAGTAACGCAAAAGTAACGTAACGCATTACATTCCATAAAAAGTAACTAAGTAACATAATTAGTTACTTTTTAGGGAGTAACACAATATTGTAATGCATTACTTTTTTAAAAGTAACAAAAAAATATTCCATAACGTGTGTCCACCATAGAGATTTTAGCCAGCTGAAAAATGTCAGGCGCTCTTCTTAAAATGACCAGCTGGTGGTGTAAATAAATGAATAAAAAAGAGAGCAAGGGCAAATGAACTTGTAACTATTATGGCAGTGCATCAAAATTCGGTGCCGTCAGTTTGCTAAAATGAACAGAATGTTTTACAAACATTTTGAAAATACTAACATTTTCATAAATTGAAAAGGTTACGTCAGAACGGCTTTACGAACGATTTACACAAAAATTTGTTCTGCTTGTGTTTCACGAATGAGATTTTTGTAGTATCCCTAAGAGAAAGAAGAGGAAGTATGTATAGCTGTGAGTGACACAAATAAAGTGTGTAAACTGAATGTGTTAATGTCTTAAGTGAATGCAAACTTTGCCTACAAATATGTTTTGTAATCTCTCTGTCTTCCTTTTAATTTGATCATTTGAAAACCTCTGTCGTAAGTAATTGATTTGGAAAGCTCAACTGGGCAGGAACTCGATGAGTCATATAAATAGTGTTCTGCATAAAAGTGACTCTCAGTTTAATTTAATCAAAGTGAATTCAAACAACGCCATACTCCCATAAATATATAATGGCATTCAAAATTTTGGGGTTGGTTTAATGTTTGGGGATATTTTAATGTTTTTGAAAAAAAAAGTCTCTTATGCTCACCAAGGCTGTATTAAATGAGTATGTAAAAAGTAAAGTGAAACAGTTATATTGTGAAATATTGTTGCAAAATAAAATAACTTTTTCTATTTTAATACATTTCAGAATGTAATTTATCCCTGTGATGGCAAAGCTGAATTTTCAGCATCATTACTCCAGTCTTCAGTGTCAGATGATTTATCGGAAATCATTCTGATATGCTGATTTGCTGCTCAAGAAACATTTATATTAACAGTGTAGTTTTTGGAAACCATGACACATTATTTTCAAGATTTCTTGAAACGTCCTCCCTAGTAAAAAGGTAATATATCTAAAATACATTTGTTTCATACTAAGTATAGTTCACATCTATTAAACATATTTACTGATATATTACTTAAGACTTACTGATATAAAAAACAATTAAACTTTATTTTGTTTACTACTTAAAATATGTTTTAATGTCACTGTTGATGAGGATTGTATAATTTTTAAACACTATTAATCTTTAAATGCAAAATATTTAAAGTGTACTTGTAAGTTTATTTGCAATATTTTCACTTTAGCACAATCAGATATAGGCCCATTATCTGTACATTTTTGTTCTGAAAGTGAACATGAAGTACATAAATATGTAAATGTCTTTGTAGTATACTGAGCATGAAATAAATGTGTTTCAAATACATTTTAGTATATGTGACCCTGGACCACAAAACCAGTCATAAGTCGCTGGGGTATATTTGTAGCAATAGCCAAAAATACATTGTATGGTTTAAAATGATTTATTTTTCTTTTATGCCAAAAATCATTAGGATAATAAGTAAAGATCATGTTCCATTAAGATATTTTGTAAATTTCCTACTGTAAATATATCAAAACTTAATTTTTGATAAGTAATATGCATGGCTAAGAACTTCATTTGAACAACTTTAAAGGTGATTTTCTCAATATTTAGATTTTTTGCACCCTCAGATTCCAGATTTTCAAGTAGCTGAAAAATGAAATAATGCAATAAACATTAATTTAACAACATTAGATGTAGCATACAACCCTAATGTACAAACCTGCTAAAAAAAAAAACAGAGAAAAAATAGTTATTTCAACAAAAAACAATTCTGGGAATGTCAGTTTACGGTTACTCACTGTACATTTTTTGTTAATTTTGTCTTTTACCGTTAACCATTTAACAGATTTTTACTGTTAAATTCACTGTCATTTATTGAATGTACGTAATACTACTACTACTACTGTTAAAAAATTAATAAAACTTTATTTTTTAAAGAAATAATGACACAATATTTCTTTAATGTTTTAATTTTATTCCCCTTTACTTGTCAAAAATAAAAATTTGTTTAATTTTCATTCATTAAAAGATAAATTAAATGTATTTTTATGCCTTCTGTTGATAACCAGAAAAATATAAATACACAAATTTGTGAGGGAATAAAAATTCACAAGGCTACTGTAAGAATAAATAAATGTTGTTATGCATTCAAATCATTAGACATGCTAAAACTTATTTTTTCTGTACAACTTTAAAGGTGATTTCCTCAATATTTTAATTTTTTTGCACCTTCAGATTGCAGATTTTCAAATAGTTGTATCTCGCCCCAAATATTGCCCTATCATAACAAACCACATCAATGGAAAGCTTATTAATTCAGCTTACAGGTGATATATAAATCTCAATTTTGAAAAATTGCGACCTTATGACTGGTTTTGTGGTCCATGGTCACATATTTGTTTTGCACTAGGGTTTTTTCTTTTGAAATTTTTGTCGAGAATTCTTTATTAGCATCTCATGAATTTTATCCATTTTTCTATGAGTTTTTTTTTTTACAGAACTCATCGCAGTGCATTCTGGAATTTACTTCTCAACTCAGGATACGCAATTCTGCCTTGGACTTCGTCTGAACAGAGGTATATCAGGAGAAGCATAATTAAGCTGTGTGCATCCCTTAAAATGCTTCCTACAGGCAGCTCACTGTCTTTCTTCTGGTTTCCCTCATTTGCTTTCAATGCCTCCGTCATTCCTCTACTCTGTTCTTCTTCCTTCTCATCTGCATTCTTAATATCTCCTGCATCTCTTCCCTCTCTGTAACCTCTCATTCCCTCCCCCCTCCCTCTACCTTTCTCACCCGCTCCCTCTTTCTCTTTCACTTTCTATTACTCGAACGCTCTCTCTTGTCCCCAGCTGCAGGAAATTCCTTATAATCTTCATCACCAGAGACTGCATTCAACGCTCAGCCCAGCCAAAAACACACACGCCACATGCATGCGCCTATCTTACTTCTACTCGTTGTCTTTTTACAGTTTGCTTTCCTTATTTTCTTGTGCTTGTCTGCTAGGTTATTTTCAAGAGGAGCAGAGACCACACCATCCTGACCTCCCGCCCCTCTGCCTGGTCATATGACCACAGCACCAGCTGGGAACAGCCATCCAACAGCAGCTATAAGTGAGAGGCAGGAATGAGTGAGACACATACTAGTGATCTACTTAACTGAGTACTAAACAGGTAAATCTGAAGAGATTTCAGGTACCAGAAATGAAACAAGGGCATTTTTTTTCTGTGTACACTATGTGTAGTCGAAACTGCACATGCTGTGCCTTAATTTTAGCACCAGTCATTCACACTTCATGTCTGAATGAAATGCTGAAGAAAACAGGAGTTGAAAGCAGTGGAAAGGTAGGAGAGTAGAAACAACACTACAACACACTCACTATCATCCTTATGTTTTAAGAAGGAGCAAGAACAGGCAATTTTAGGATAAATGTGCAAGGCTTCCAGAGTCAGCCACTTTCCGTTATTTTAGCTAGGGCTGTGTCGATAAACGATATCACATTGAATCGCGATAACGATGATAAGCTCTAGGCATTTTTACTCTATATGGATTAATATAAGAGCCAATCACACAGCAGAAATATGTGACAACAGCCAATCAGCGTGCAGCTTTTAACGTTCACTTCAAACAACAAGACTATTTCCTACAGCACTTTGCAAAGTAAACTTGACACAAGGATGACAAAAATGAGTGTAAGCAGGGACGAAAGTGAAACTAACCTCGAGTTATTATCCAAAAATGATGAAATTGTCGACAAAAAAAGGTAGTGTGAATTCAGTTATATGGATATGGTTCGGCTATTTGAAAAGTGACGAGGCGCAGATTAAAACGATCTGTAAAATATGTCGGAAATGTTTACACACTATGTGCACTGGCTAGAAATTGTAGAGTTTTATGTTATAGTTTTATTTTGCACATTTAATCTACCTCTTAAAGCCAGACACTGTTGACAGACTGAGACTGGTTTTACAAATTGTGATGAAAATATATATGAAAAAATATATTTATGTATACATTTTGCACATTTAATCTACCTCTTAAAGCCAGACACTGCTGACAGTCTAGTCTTCATGACAAAAAAAAAATGTGTGCAATTTCTAGGTGTATAGTTTTATGTTTACATTTTGCACATTTAATCTACCTCTTAAAGCCAGACGATGTAGACAGACTTGTCTTTCTGGAAAAGAAAAGACTGTAATTGTGTTACTTAAAAATGATCTTTACAACAGTTTTATGTTTACATTTTGCACATTTACTCTCATTTACATTCTTTTGTCACAACTTTTAGTTTTTAATTTATTTTTTATGGCCAAATGTGTAATCTGTTTTTGTTAATAAACTATACTTTAAAAATGTAATTAATGAACCCTCAAATTTTTGTGGCTACAGTCATAGTTGGGATACTCTTTTAAAGCTGGCAGCATTAAAGGTTTGTACATCGAAATATATATCGTTATCGATCAATATGGGAAAAAATAATCAAGATTACATTTTTGCCATATCGTCTAGCCCTAATTTTAGCTGTACAAAAATTGCCCATTATACTGCTGATGTTGCAAACTAGTATTTTTGATCAACTATTCTAACAAATATCAGCGGAAAAATTAGCATTTTATTTCGGTACAAATTGTGCAATTATGAAACCTGTGGACAAATATACAGACATAATAATAAAAATAATTTAATAACAATAATTTTAAATAATATTATTTATTTATTTATTTATTTGAATAATCCGTTGTGCCACTCTGTTCATAATCAAACACGCCTCTGCAACAGCTCCAGTATTTTCATAAATATTTATATTTTTAATTTGGAGAAGAAGCAATGCAATATGTGCACTTGAACTGTGTTTGGGGGTCACTAGAAAGAAACTCGCACTGGCTTTGATATGAACTTGCCTTAGGACCTATTTAGATTTTTAGAAGTTTGGATTTAGATCCAATCACAATGTAAAAACTACTTTTTTTAATATGCAAAATAATGTGTGACTTCATTTAAAAAAAAAAAAAATGCAACACGTACACTGCCAGTCAAAGTGTTTTAACAGTAAGTTTTTTTAAAGAAGTCTCTTCTGCTCACCAAGCCTGCATTTATTTGATCCGAAGCTAAATTTGGAAATATTTGTACTATTTAAACTAACTGTTTTCTATTTAATTATATTTTAAAATGCAATTAATTCCTGTTTTCAAAAGCTGAATATTTAGCATCATTACTCAAGTCACATGATCCTTTAGAAATCATTTTGATTTGCTGCTCAAAAAACATTTATTATTATTATGTTGAACTGCTTAGTAGAATTTTTCAGGTTTCTTTGAAAGTTCAAAAGAACAGCATCTACCTAAAATAGAAATCTTTTGTAACATTATAAATGTCTTGATCACTTTAAAGCATCCTTGCTAAATAAAAGTATTAATTTCTAGAATTTCATAGAAAAAAAAAAAAACATTAAACTGACTATTTTGAATGGTATAGTGTATAATGTTACAAAAGCTTTTAATTTCCGATAAATGCTGATCTTTGGATCTTTCTATTCATCGAGGAATCCTGAAGAAAATGTACTCAACTTAAATGTTTCTAGAACAGCAAATCAGCATATTAGAATTATTTCTGAAGAATCATGTGACACTGAAGACTGAATGCTGAAAATGTAGCTTTGATCACAGGAATAAATTACATTTTAAAATATATTCAAATAGAAAACAATAATTCTAAACAATAATAATATTTCAAAATGTAACTGTTTTTGCTGTACTCTGGATCAGAAAAAAAAAAAAAAAAAAATCTTACTTAGATTTTTTGTCTTGTTTCCAGCAAAAATATTAAAAAAATTCTTAAATCAAGAAGATTAGAAGATTTTCTAGACAAGTAAAAATTATTGTCTTGTTTTCAGACAAAACAAGTCAAAATTAGGTGAGTTTTTGTTCTTAAAACAAGCAAAATAATCTTATTTCAAGCAGAAAACTAGATTATTTTGTTTACCCCATTGGCAGATTATTTTGCTTGTTTGAAGCAAAAACTAATTAACTATATATATATAATTAACTAATATAACTAATTTAATTTAATTTTTTTTTCTGAAAACAAAACAATAATTTTTACACTACACTAAAACAAAACAATATTTTTTACACTACATTACACTGCAAAAAATGCTTTTCTTACTTAGATTTTTTGTCTTGTTTCCAGCCAAAATATCTAAAAATTCTTAAATCAAGAAGGATTTTCTAGACAAGTACAAATGATTGTCTTGTTTTCAGACAACACAAGTCAAAATTGAGTTTTTGCTTAAAACAAGCAAAATAATCTCCCAATGGGGTAAGCAAAATAATCTTTTTTCAAGCAGAAAACTAGATTATTCTGCTTGCCCCATTGGCAGATTATTTAGCTTGTTTGAAGCAAAAACTCATTTAATCTCTTTTTCTAAAAACAAAACAATAATTTTTACTCATCTAGAAAACCCTTCTTGATTTAAGAATTTTTAGATAATTAGGCTGGAAACAAGACAAAAATATCTAAGCAAGAAAAGCATTTTTTTGCAGTGTGGGGGAAAGAGAAAAAATGCTCTTTACAGCCCTTTGGAATGAATTGGGCACTAGTAAACCATCTAACATAATCTAATCAAATAATAATGATTTACGTGTTGTTTGACAAAATGTATTTTGCCAGAATACATGGCTAATCCTGTATGACAACCAGTGGAGAAATATCCTTTTCCTAACCAGATGGTGTAATTACAACATCTACCAGCAGGGGCTAAGCGCAAAACCTTGACCTCTTCGCATCCCCAACACACACCTGTGTCTCTGTCCACTCACTCCATCCACACCTCCTTCTCTCTCTCATAATCCAACTCGTATTTATCCGCTTCTCACGTTGTTTACCCATGCCCTAATCTCCCCTTTCTGCCTGATATCCAGTAAACAGCTCATCAGCCAATCAGCTCATACTTACACCATCATTTCAGTTTCTGCACTGGAACCTGGCGTGCCTCTCTAACCCACGTCCTTCTCTGGATTGTCTCTAAAGCACAGCCGTTCTCTCGCCCGCCGGCTCTTAGAAACACACACACACACACACACACACACACACCCTACACATACGGACATATGGACGTACGGCACACTCACTCACACATATTGAGTTAGACCTTGAGGCCAGTGTTTTGTAGAGGGGCCTCTCCACTGCGGCCCTGACTTCCTGACTCAACGCCCCCCCCCCCAGCACCCCTGTTCCACTGTTGCCGTGGGAGACGCTGCTGCAGAGCCCGTTGCCAAGGAGAAGGGCTGCTGGCTGGCTGTTTAAACAACAATGGCCGCCTTGTGCACATTCCAACTCTAGACACTGACAGCATGTTAAGACCCGCTTTCGAAAACACACACACACACACACACACACACACACACACACACGCGCGCTCCGCCGTCCTATCCGTCTGCGTCTCGCACACTGGTATGCACATATGCAGATATTCCCTTGACTTTTTCATGTGTTCTCTCACTCACAGCCTCTCTCTCTCGCTCACAGGGGCTTTATTCAAAAGCATCTGTTTCTTTTTAGCTCGTTCTCTCGCTATCCCTGTCTCTCATTGCCTGTTTCCATGGACTAAATCTCTCCTTCTCTCATTCAGGATGGGAGTGTGTAGTGCACTCATCCATCTTTCTGCTGTACACTCCCTCTATCATCATATCCAGAAAATTCCACTCCCTCCTACTCTCTCTCTCTCTCTCTTTCTCTCTCTCTCTCCGTTATCGGCCTTCAGTACCTCTGCTCTTCCCCCACTCTCTCACTTTCTTCTGTTTCTTTATCTCTTTCTCCCTCTCTCCTGCTCGCTCTTTCTCCTTCCTCCCTTATCTCCCCATAGTACCCCTCCTCTTCCCCACCATCTCTCACTTTCTGCTATGTCTCTCTCTCGCTCACTCTCTCTGCACTGTGTAATCTCACTCGCTCTCTCCTCTGTCTCTGGCAGAGGAAGTGTGTGTTCCCCAGGGGGAGCTGGGCTCATTAACTTCCAGCAGACAGAGAGAGAGAGAGAGAGAGAGAGAGTGCAAGAGAGAGATAGAACAGGAAAAGGAGAAACAGGGGGAGGGTGAGAGAGTCTGCAACAGAGTCTGAAGGTGAGGAAAAGACAGGAGATGGAGAGATAGGAAAAAGAACGAGAGATTAGACAGAAAGAGACAGGACGGATCTGATCGATCACCCGGGACCGCATTCATATCCCGTTTTCATGATTTTTTAAATCACAGTTTCATACATTGTATTAATATTAATATTAGACTTCTCCTGCAAATTAGTTTATTTAGTCTCAGCCATCTATATATCTAGGATCCTGTTGTTTATTTTCAGTATGCACGGTTCAATTAGGGTCAGCAAATTGAGTCTCTAGCGTTACAAGAGTATCCTGGGGGGCAAACAGGTGTTCGAAGCTTGCTGCTTGACACAACAACAGCCACAGTCCTGTGTGGGAAGCTGAGGTCACTCATGTAAATTTAGCAATGGGACCCATTCTAATCATGATTTCATTATAAAAGCACCATGCCTTCAAATCAAAGTACTGTAAATGGGCAACTGAGCAGGCAGGACTGATGATCTGCGGACCCCTGAGCAGGTGGACGGCAGTTTTCTGCATGATATTGAAGCCTGAATAGATTAATTTGATTCTCTAGAATGTTCTGTCCTTCTTAAATTTAGCCTACTGGACATTGTACTTTGTGGCTGCTGAATTTATTATATTTATAATAATAGAATTTAAAATGTGACACCTGCAACATGTTTTATAACTAATAATGAGATATTTTAACCCATTGTGACATGGAATTTGTCATGAATTATTTGCTTGTTAACAAGCAAGTTTACAACCAGTCAAACCAAAAATGATTCAAAAATTATTTATATATTTTTCTACTAGAGTGTGCAGGACACTATTGTTCATTTATGTAAGTGAGGACAGCATAATAAAATAAAATGTGACATATTATACCCCAAAATACTTCATATAGGGGATTAACATACAAATTTGCGACCAAAAATTTGATTTGACACTTGATGAATTTGTTATTGTCATATTTTATTACCATTTTCTAAACTATAGTGAATAAGCGGTGATAATGTGAGAAATGTCGAAGGTGTCTGAATAAATTTGGGTTTGACTGTTTTAAGGTATTAGAGTTTTTTTTTTAAATTAAAAGTAGTGCTGTCAAACGATTAATTACTTTTTTTTAAGTTTTTGTTTAGATAATATATGTGCTTGTACTATGTATATTTATTATGTATATATAAATACACACACATGCATGTATATATTGTTATGTTTATATATATATATTTATAAATAGTATTTATATATAGTATAAGTTATATATATATATATATATATATATACACGTAAATATTTTCTAAATATATACTGTATGCATGTGTATTTATTTATACATAACAAATATAAATAGTACACACACACATATATTATGTAAACAAAAACTTTTATTTTGGATGCGATTAATCGTTTGACAGCACTAATTAAAAGTGTCACTGGTAACACTTTACAGTAAGGTTCATTAGTTAGCTTTATTTAACTACATTAGTTAACATAAACTAAGAATGAACAGTACTTCTACAGCATTTATTAATCTTAATGTTAATTTCAGCATTTACTAATGTAAAAAGTTGTGTTTGTTATCATTAGTGCACTGTGAGCTAAATTAATGTATTTTTATTAACATTAACAAAGATTAATAGTGTAATAAATGTACTTTTCATTGTTCATTCATGTTAATTAATACACCTTATTGTAAAATGTTACCAAAGATACATTTCAACCCAATTTATCACAAATAATTTGCCGGTTCACAAGCAAGTTTACAACCTAACTTGATGATATTATGAAATATTTAAGAAATGCAATTTATTTATTTATTTTTTATTCAAAGTGCCATTAAAAGCACAGCTTTCAAAAATGATCGAACTCACAAAAAATGTATCTTAACTACGCTGATATACTTTAACAAATTTGCAGGACTACACTGCAAAAAATGCTTTTCTTACTTGGATTTTTTGTCTTGTTTCCAGCCAAATTATCTAAAAATTCCTAAATAAAGAAGGATTTTCTAGACAAGCAAAAATTATTGTCTTGTTTTCAGAAAAAAGAAGCCATAATTAAGTGAGTTTTTGCTTAAAACAAGCAAAGTAGTCTACCAATGGGGTGAGCAAAATAATCTTGTTTCAAGCAGAAAACTCTCTTAATTTTAACTTCTTTTTTTCTGAAAACAAGACAATAATTTTTACTTGTGTAGAAAATCCTTCTTGATTAAAGAATTTTTAGATATTTTGGCTGGAAACAATACAAAAAAATCTAAGAAAGAAAATCATTTTTTGCTGTGTATATTGCAGACATATTTACAAAACACACCCTTTAAGAATAATAATTTTAAATCATTTAAATGTGTAAAAACAGATTTTATACTTCAGTTAGGATATGCTCTGTTCTCCTAAAATCTTAGTTTGAATGACAACTGAAAGATTTTGCTTCCGTGACGCAAGACTTATCACTATATTTCGGATAGCACTGAAGTAACTGGTATTGCTAAAAAAGCCTTCCCCTGCTTTCATCATTATTATACTTTTTACAAAATGTATACAATTTCACTCAAATGTAGCTGAATTGTGAAACGGAATGTGAAAAATTGGAATAAATAAAAAGTGTATCTTATTATGTCTCATATCCAAACGCACAAAGGATCAAAAGACAAAGTTTGAAAAGCCCCCTACAAAAAAAGCACGATAGGCTCGGGTCTCGAACATGCCTCATCATTTCTTTACGAAAGCACGTGAACATGTGCAAAAAGCCATGTTAAATCAGAGCCGTCGTTCATGTAGTTAAAGAAATGAGAAGTGCTTCAGCTGCATAATTGAAAAGAATACGCATATTTGAATAGGCTGTCCTGTGTGACCTAAACGATGTATGGAACGAAAACCCACACTTACCTTAGACATTGATTCTCTCAATCATTTCTCATCTCACTCTCAAACTGCATGTTTCCATGGCAATCTTTAGCCAGGCAGTTTGTTACCTGAAAAGGAGAAAGGAAGAGCGAGAGAGAGGGAGAATAGAGAAAGCGAGAGAGAGAGCGACATATGTCAGGAAAGAAGGCATATCCTCAGTGTGCAACATACTGTATCAGCTGATTTGCACAAATAAAGTCTAGAGCGACAATACCACGAATGCAGAAATGCATAAGTTGCTTATTTTTCTGTTTTAGTGACAGTGCTGTTAGTGATAGGCAATAAGCGCTTTCACGAAATCTCCTAATAGATGAGTTTTAAAACTGGAAAATGTGTTCCTGCGGACACTGTGAGCTTTAGCCGTGTATGTGATGTGCCATCCGTGTATCTCACAGCATGCACTTGCTGTTGTTTATGTGATGTATATGTGTTTCTCAGTCTACCGCTGCTTCTCTTCTCTCCCTTGTTTTTTTTTCCTCCCCTCCCTTCTTTAATAATTGAGCTGGTTCTGTCTCTTGTTAGAGTTGGCTCGTTACTGAGAGACACAGAAACCAGCCAGGTATACACAACCCCTAGATACCCGCTCTCACCTTCCCTTGCACCAACTCCATCATGCTCACAAGTTCTGTGTCTTTTTGTCTCTCTCCCTCACACACACACACACACACACAGTGATGCGGATAAACTTAGCAGCCTGCAACCGAATGCCTCCCCCCCCTCGTTCTCCCTAGACTGAGGAACCGAGGTCAGAGGTGAACATCTCTCCAAAAAACCAGCTCCAGCCAGCCAGCAGGGAATGAAAAAGTAGATGGAAGAGAGCGAAGCTGTGCTTTCGCGCTAAGTATGTGCAGAGTGCGATATACTAGCTGTGGCCAAGGTCAGCTTGAGCCAGTGCTGTGTCTCTCAGCTCTGCCAATCAGAGGTTTCCAGCTGTTGTGGGAAACCAAGCTTCCTTTACAGAAAAAAGGTTGCCATGGAGACCAGAGCTATAAGACTAGCCAACGCTCTCTGACAGGTGGACACAGTAACACATGCACAGACAGTCCCCCACCTCCCTATTGAACCTAGTGTTTCCCTTCAGACGAAATACTCGCTGAAACACATTTGCTAAGTCATACAGCCTATATAATAAACACTTTTAATCCGAACTCGTGAGTTTACCTCATTACCTGTCAGCCTCCATGACGAAATGAGCTATCATTTAGATGCAGAAACCAGCATCTCCATCGTTACGCGTTTGCGTAATGCCACCATGTGCGTGTTTGGGACAGAGCAGGACAGAGCAACGCGCGTGTTTTGTTACGTTCCAAGCGTGTGGCGTGAATAATCGCGCCTGTCACAACATAAACATCTTCGCGCCACCGGCGCGCACACAGAGCGCCGAAAGACTTGCGCCAACGCGCCACTGCATTGCTCATCATTGCCCATTATCAAACAGCGGAGGACATTAGTTTAAAAAAAAGAAAGAAAGAACGAAATACTTGATTGGCATGTCATGACAATGCTGCGTTTTTATTTTAGCTTTTATATATAAATATATATATATGTTTAATAACGTGACTGGTGTTTTATTTCATTCCGATGATTAAAGTGTATTTATAAAGGCTATATTTTGTCATTTTTTAATGTATTTTTCTTTTGCGTATTGATGCTTTGACACTGTGTGCTAGACAATCATGCCAATAAACTACTTCAAAAATAAAAAAAATGACAATAATTAGTCAGACTAATCAAAAGTGCAGTCACTGGCGAGCTCCAGGCAGCCTGTCGTCTCCCCATAATAATCACCCAGCGCATCAGACGCTCATACATGCCGTCAGTCAACAGCCACTTATGATCACTCATCAGTATTCCATAGTCAATGGGCAGTACATTTATGTTAGCTCCCTCCGTGTTACACAATATTTTCATGTTAAGCGGTCAGTTTCCATTATATAGCCTACGAATGAATATTCTTGTGTAGCTAATGTATTAAAAAGTGTCGCACACACGTTTTATCCAACAAAATAATGCACGCGTCTGTGATGTTTAATAATGACAATCTACATTCTGAATGTAGGTGAGCGTACTCTATGTACCTATGGAGAGAGTGTGTGCGCGCGTGTGCGCGCTCGTGTGTGTGAATGCGAGTGACCTATCGCGAGCTCAATGAATGGCAGCGATGAGGTTAATAAAAATTCCTTCAATAGAAAACACAAACCCTCGTGAAATGCGGCGCGGCGCAGGGGAAGACTATGCAAATTTTGGCTGTGAAGCCAGACGCGCGCACTCACCGGGAGGCGCCGAGCTCCGCTGCTGCAGCTGTGGTGCTGCGCTCCTCACGACTGGATCGCAGAACGTTCGGTGACATGCAACATCCTAAAAGCAGGAGTCTGTCTGAAAAAAAAAAAAAAAAAAGAAAAAAAAAACAGCAACTATATATGAATGTCGGAGGTTTTGGTCATCTCGGTCCTCTTCTGTCTTGCGACGCCAAACAGGCTGTTCAGCATCTGGTTTTTAAAAAAAGAAAAAGAAAACAGGAAAAAATGCACAAAAAAATATTTGCAGAGAGAACAAGGGAAAAGTCGCGTGTTGTTGTCACCACGTCGGATAAAAAAACTGAAATTGTAGTAAGAGAATACCGCAGTTTGCCACAGGAGCGCCCCGGGAGTGCAGCGAGCGCGAGAAATTGGAATGAGCGCCGTTCTGCGCCGTTTCTCGCCCTCTGCAAACCAACTCGGAGGAATCTAGTCAGAGAGAGGGCTGTAGACGTGCCTTGTCGACGGGGGCATCCGGGCCTCCGTAGATTCTTCTGTCTAGATTTTTTTCCTCCTCTGGAGGACTCTGGGTACTGAAGTTCTGCGCATCGTGACTTCATTCATTCTCTCGCGGTGTGCGCATCAGATACAAGCAGACAGTGCGACGGGGCTCTGAAGAAATTCAATTAGATCTGCGTGCGTGACACAAATGGTTTTCTGAAATTTAGATTGCACGTTACATTAAGGGAGAGGCAGTGAATATAATAGCAAGGAGGCAATAACAATTACTTCAAATAAAGTATCAAAAAGCCTAATCAGATGGTTTTATTGAACAAAACTGCTAACACACATGATGTATTATAAACAATATAACTAATGTACATTATGGATTATAACAAATGACAGAGGGTGCCAACGGCCTGGCGATTGATCTAACGCCATAATTTGGTCTGTTACCCGGATGAGCGGCCATATCGGTAGGGCTGTTAGATTGTTTCTTGTTTTTCAAATTGGAGGAACCTAATTTCGCCATGACTGCAGGAGGCAAAAGTCGTAGAAAGTAGCCTTCTCATAATATGAAACTTTATTTGTAAAAAAAAAAAAAAAAAAAAAAAAAAAAAAAGGCGATGCATTTCTGTAACGCTGTCTGATTGATTTTAAATTGACATTTTGTCTGTATTGCGCATGAAATTAGTCATAGCCCACAGCTCAGCAGTGGACATGCGTTTATTGCAGAAATGCAATCAGACATGAAGTGTCTAAAATACAAGTTCAGCTGAATTGTGTTTACTTTAACCGAATGCTCTGGACAAAATTAACCAACTGTACACGGAAACAAAATAACTAGGACATAAACAACAACACTGATATAAGAGCTTGTGATTTATCTGCCAATCAGATGTGTGCTCTGCCTTTTCTTTCAGAATTGCCATTGGCCAAAAAAATAGCATTTTATTTAAGATGTAAATAAGATCAAGACCCTCGATCATGTCTTGATCTATTACAAAATAAGCCCATTCCACTGTAAAATAACCCCTGAATCGTTTTTTGAACTGGTTAGTTAAAACGATGTATCTGAAAAACATTTTCGTGGAGACGAATCAGACTTCTAATCACTATAAGCGAGCAAAAGGCAAATTAATATCTGCTTCTTAAACTGAAGGCTGCATCCTCAAACTCGAGCTCAGTAGTACTAACTTTTCATTGTTTATTTTCGTAAATCGACGTTCAGCGACGTTTGATGGCAAAAAAGCCAAGATATGCAGCCTTCGTGAGAGGCACCCATAGATAAGCTTTGTTGAACTGAAAACGGCTTTGAATGTGGAGTTTGATGGGATCCATCCCAACCTTTGGAATCAACACTTGATTCCCAGCCCTACATATTGGCAATAGTCTGATGTAAACAACAGCACGGTTAATGCACTACTAAATACATTGTTCTGCTGTCTAAACCATGGAAAAATGTGTGGAAGCTGCTAAATCATATAGAGAAGGACTTATTAAGCAGGAAAGGCCGCAATATTTGGACAAACTAAAGTTAATAGGTGGCAAAGCTAGGTACGAGCAGTATTAACTAAGATATTAGCATAATATTTCACCTACCTGACCGGAAATGATAAGAACACAAATGTTGTCAAGACTCTTGCCCTGGAAATCCTGCTTCAGGATGCTTTTTTTTTTGTGCACTCTTCTCCTTGATTTGTTATAACTTTTGGCAGCCTACAGTGCTCCAAATATTTTCCCATTCTGACTAATTAGTACAGCCCAAAACATGACAACATGACAAACAGCATTTAATTCAAATGTCCACTTAATCTTTCATATTTGGATATTTCTTTACGACAGACCTGCTATAGCCACTGTAATTCCTTAAATATGTGGACATCAAAACATGTAAACTTTTATTTTGGATTTTTTTTTTTAAAATGAGCAGTTATTTAGCATATTGAGAACGATACTGATGTATTCCCCCTGTATTTGCGAAGGTTTATAAATGATTTAGCTTACAAATCTGATGAAATGGCACACATTGTGTCCCCAGATTAACATTATAATAAATCCAAACTCACAAAAATATGAGTCTGAGACGCTCCACACATGTAAATGATAACAGTTTGTGTGGAACAGCATTTACTGTGCGCTCTGAGAAGCACGTATGTAAATTATTAAAGTGCATATATTAAGCCTGCATCTATAATTATTTATCTGAATTAAGGATTTGTAAATTTACAATAGCATTATGCTTTATTATGATTTTTAAATGGGTTTAATATATCTGCAGCCTTGGAAACGGTCTAATAATGTATTTCATGGATTCTTGTCCACGGAATTTGCTACTTCTGGTATTTTGCTGGTTACCCAACATGGCAAAATGCAATCAAGGAATTTTACACAAATTGAATCAAAGAATTGTGATTTCTGTCAGGATTTACATTCAATTGCATGTTGAACCAAACTTGTGTGACTATACACTGCAAAAATGCTTTTCTTACTTAGATGTTTAGTCTTGTTTCCAGTCAAAATATATACAAATTCTTAAATCAAGAAGGATTTTCTAGACAAGTAAAAATCATTGTCTCATTTTCAGAAAGAACAAGTCCAAAATAAGTGAGTTTTTGTTTAAAACGAGCAAAATAATCTGCCAATGGGGTAAGCAAAATAATCTTATTTCAAGCAGAAAACTAGATTATTTTGCTTGTTTCAACCAAAAACTCACTTAAAATTTTAACTTCTTTTTTTTCTGAAAACAAGACAATAATTTTTAATTGTCTATAAAATCCTTCTTGATTTAAGAATTTATAGATATCGTGGCTGGAAACAAGACAAAACATGTAAGTAAGAAAAGCATTTTTTGCAGTGTATGAACACGGAAAAGATACTTTGAAGAATGCTGGTAACCACTTTTTGGGCTAAAAAAATAAGAAAAAGAGGGTGTGTAAATATGACAGAATTTAAATTTTTGGATAAGCTACCCCTTTAAGAAAGTGCATTTAAACTCATTCATTAATTCATTAATTCATTCATTCATTCAGAAAGCTTATGATGGTAAGTATAAAGGGATGGAGATACTCTCCCATGGCTGAACATGTAGTCTTAAAAACCAATGCTTTTTAAAGGAATAGCACACCCAAAAATGAATCACGCCAGCCTCATGTTGTTTCAAACCTGTATGACTTTCTTTCTTCCGCAGAACACAAAAGGAGAAGGCGAAATGACAGACTCAGTCATTCGCTCACTTTCATTGTAAAGGTACAATGAAACTGAACAGAGACTGAGGCTGTCAGTCACTAACACTATGCCCAACATATTCTATTGTATCCCGTGGAATAAAGAAAGTCATACAGGTTTGGAACAACATGAGGTGATTCATTTTTGGGTGGACTATCTCTTTAAAACTGAATGATGTCCTGTAATGATGGAACACAATATATAACGTCCTTGATATGAACTGTGGGCTGTGAATAATATAATAGCTGAATCTATTAGAGATCTAGACATTGTCAAAGATCACAGTCCAATACTGTCTCTGCTCTGCCCACCAGTAATCAAATTTCCTTCTTTCATGGTCCAAGCTCTTTCAACATCCCCTTCGCCATTTAAAAAATTGGACTTGGAGAAATGCATATCTATATTCTTTGGCTGTACGAACTGCGCTAACATTGGTCTGTGACTAATTGCAGTTTTATATGATTGCACTGATGTATTCAGTTGTGTTGTTCCTACAGCACCTGGTGGGCCCTTAGAGAACTGCTTTATATTGTTATATAGGCTCTAACACAATGATAGTTGATACACAGGTTAAAGAAAATTAGCTTTATATTATGTTATAAAATGGGTATAGATGTCTGAACTCCGCCTGTGTTCAAATAATAAAACAAAATCATAAAAAATAAGAGAGAGAAAATTAAATCACATCAAGAAGTGTTTATAAAAAAAAATGTGCATTCTAAATAAGGAATAAACTGATTGTAAACAAAGTCAAGCTACAATAATCTGCATATCTGAAGCTGCACAGCTGTTAAGTACGTGTTTCACCACCTATATTTCTTTTTTTTGTAACATCTGATTCTTATAAACAGGGACAAATGCTGAAATATGCTAGAAATTAATCATCAACACATCCCCAGGGCTGCAGAAAAACGCTACTCTGCTGCAGCAAAATGTAGATGCAACAAGCTGTTTAATTTATAAACGTAAAACTCGAATCTGCAGCAAAGAACAAAGTGCCAGCTCAGTGCAGGTACGGAATGTACCATCATGACTACAAACCCCAGCAGGATAATTAATAAACCAATACAGCATACTAAAATCCCCGCACATCTCCCAGTCTCCACGTTACGCTTCTTCTGCCATCTTGTGGAGAGCAGATGAATTCAGCCGAGAGCAATTGAGCTTTTCTGTCTGTCTTTGAAGCACATTTGTCTTTATTTGAGAGATTCTTTGCCTTATCGGTTATTTGTGATCATTACTGAAGCTGCTTTAAAACAATCTACATTGTATAAAGCTATAGAAGTGTATGATATGCATGCAGAGTAAAAGAAACATGTTAGACGCATGGGTTTCAGTAAGCTCAGTATAATAAAATGGCACAAACATTACATAACTGTAATACACATTCTTCAGTTCAGGGTTGCAGTCTATCCCTGTAGAATATCACTGACCCTGAATACAGGCACAGGTCTGGTATCCACTTAAATTATCAAATCAATGAGATATTATGTAAAATACAGTGTAAAATGCAGGAAACAAAACAATACAAAAAACAGTAGTTTTTCCTTCTCATTTTAAAAGACGGCTCTAAACAGTCTTCTCTGAATGTCAATACTGTGTCTTTAAAGCCACAATAAAGCCCACTATTATACAACCGAACGGCTCTCTAATAAGATAATACAAGATTGTTAGCTTCAAAGTTAAACACAAAGGATTATTATAAAGCAATATCATGACTAGCTAAGTGAACACGGCCTAGGGAAACGAACGCAAGACTATAAAGGCACATCCTGATTAGCTGTGCTCTGAGATGCATCTTTGGCTTTGGAATATCAAGACCTTTGCATTCAATTTGCTTTTTGTCAGACAGAAAAAAGAAAGACTGGATTGTGTTCAACAATGCACATTCAAAAGCTGAATCGCATGTAATAAAAATAGGTCCGTGTTGCCCTGCTCTTGAGCTTGAGTTTAGACCTGTATATCACATGAATCACAAAACACACCTCCATTTAGATGGGTCTATGAAAAAAAATCCAGGTCTGTTTCATCTGTATATCAGAGCTAGAATAACTTCACCAGGAACCCATTAGAAATGACTTGAATAGTCTACAAGAGACAGAACATTCAAATACAGTGGTGGATATAGTAATACGGTTGAATAGGTAACTAATTTTTATTGCTTAACAGAGAGATGAAGTTTTAAAGGGACAGTTCACATTTCAAATGCTATCATTAATTACTCACGCTCGTGTCGTTCCAAACCCGTAAGACCTTTGTTTATCCTCCAAACACCAATTAAGATATTTTTGACGAAATCCGAAAGCTTTCTGACCCTCCATAGACAGTAATGTACAGTTGAGGTCAAAAGTTTACATACACCTTGCCAAATGTTCCCAAGTAAGAGGGATCATACAAAATGAGTAAGATATTTCACATGAAATAAGTTTCCATATAGTCCACAAGTGAAAATAATAGTTGAATTTATAAAAAATGACCCTGTTCAAAAGTTTACATACATTTGATTCTTCATACTGTGTTGTTACCTGAATGATCCACAGCTGTACTTTTTTGTTCAGTGATAGTTGTTCATGAGTCCCTTGTTTGTCCTGAACAGTTAAATTGCTTGCTGTTCTTCAGAAAAATCCTTCAGGTCCCACAAATTCTTTGGTTTTTCAGCATTTTTGTGTATTTAAAGCCTTTCCAACAATGACTGTATGATTCTGAGATTCACATTTTCACACTGAGGGACTCATATGCAACTATTACAGAAGGTTCAAACACTCACTGATGCTCCAGAAGAAAACACAATAAATTAAGAGCCAGGGGTGTAAACTTTTGAACAGAATGAAGATGCGCACATTTTTCTTATTTTGCCTAAAAATCATATTTTTTTATTTAGTACTGCCTTTCAAATGCTACAGAAGATACTTGCATGTTTACCAGAAGACAAACATATTCTCTTAATGCATTGTGTTTCCTTCTGAAGCTTCAGTAAGCATTTGATCCTTCTGTAATATGTGGTCTGAAGAGGAACAAAGGTCTTGTGGGTTTGAAATGACATGAGGGCGAGTAACTAATGAGAGAATTTTAATTTTTGGGTGAACTATCCCTTTAAAGCAGTGTATTAATATGTGACCCTGGACCACAAAACCAGTCTTAAGTAGCACAGGTATATTTGTAGCAAATGCCAAAAATACATTGTATGGGTCAAAATGATCAATTTTATGCCTAAAATCATTAGGATATTAAGAAAAGATCATGTTCCATGAAGATATTTCATAAATTTCCTACCATAAATATATCAAAACTTAATTTTGAATTAGTGATATGCAATGCAAAGAACTACATTTGAACAACTTTAAAGGCAATTTTCTCAATATTTTGATTCTTTTGCACCCTCAGATTCCAGATTTTCAAATAGTCAAATACTGTCTTATCCTAACAAACAAAAATTGACACTTATGACTGGTTTTGTGGTCCAGTGTCACATATTTGCTTTTGTATTTTAAGTTACTGAACCGTTAACATTGACCACTGTATTGTTTCAGGCTTAGGAAAGCGACCGATCTTGCTTTGAGAGCAGGTTTTTTCAGTCTGAAGCTCTCCAGTTAAGAAATTGCACTAAAGCATGTTCTTTTGGATCAAAATCAGTTTATAGAGGTATTGTGATAGAAAGTAAAGGCAATTGCATCTTTCCTTGAAGGATATATTTGAACTAATGCACTTAAGTGTATATGCGTCTATCACAGGTTTTCTCCAGGCTGGTACTGGGGTTCAGTAGCAGTAAAGTAGTCCTCCAGGAAGCTCTGCAGGTACTCAAAGGTGTGCCTCTCGTCAGGATCCTTCCGCCAGCACTGCAGCATCAACTCATGCAGAGACGCCGGGCAGCCCTGCGGACATGGCATTCGATATCCACGCTCCACCTGCTCCAGAACCTCTCGGTTGTTCATCCCTACATGAATTCATACATACAAGAGTAAACATATTTGTGCAGCAACAGGTGACAAAAACAAAAAAACATCTATTAATTAAATCAATTATCTATTATTCAACAAATAAAAGAGCTTTCAAACAAATGATTTGCTAAAACTTCAAAAAGAGTTGACTGTCAATCACTAAAGGTCGGACTAGGAGTGTGCGATATGGTGATTTTTGACCATGGACGACAAAAATGTCTTCATGATCTGCTTTTATCGTGCTATTCTATCAGCTGCAGTTCTAGCGCCTCCATATCCATATACTGTACAACGCGACATACTTTCACATCAAGTGTTAACTCAGCGGTAGAGATACACTCATAGGACACTGCACTCATTCACAGTCATAAACGTGCATTATTTGCTTTAAACTCTTACCGGTTATATCTCTCATATGCGTGCTGTTCTATGCGCTTTTTCAGAGCGCGTACACCTGAAGCGCACCTACTCTAAACGCCTTTATATCAAATAGCGCCTATATTACTGAACTAAGTTATGTATCGTGTCTGATTGTGCTAATACTGTCAAAACACACAAGGTTTACATATAAACACAGTTGCTTATGTCTAAAGTGAAAGTAAACAATTGAGAGAAAAACGGACGCGTGCCTGTATTTTAGATGCGTGTACGTCTTAAAGCGACAGTACTAAACATGCTGCCGCTTGTCATTAAAGGGAAAGTTCACCCAAAAAATATCAGTCTGTCGTTGTTTACTCACTTATATGTTGTCCCAAATTTGTATTAATTTCTTTCTTGTGCCAAACACAAAATAAGATATTTTAAAGAATGTAACCAAACAGTAGAATTTAATAATCAAAATTATCAAATAGATAATGTTCAACATAAAAAATAAACTCTTTCAGGTTTAAAACAACCTGAGAGTGAATAAATGATGGTATAAAAATAAAACACTATTACAGAATTGACAGACAGATGACAGAATTTCATTTGTGGGTGAACTATTATTTCACTGTTAATAAAACAACCAAACACAAAGGGAAAAATCACTCACTGCTCAATCAATGTACAATTGATGTACATAGTGGTATAAATATATATTGTTAAACTTTTTATATTTGCTAATTAAATTTCTTGAATGCTTCTGCTTAATTCACCCACTGTACTTGAAAAACAAAGAACTGTTTGTGTTTTTGTATTATGTTTATTTGAAATATGTGTGTTCGTTCTTATTTTTTAATAACAAAGATAAAATAATGACAAATATTTTTATCTTCACTCACTTTGGCCTAAATATCTGTCATTCTTTTTTCTTTTTTATTTTATACTTTGTTACCTTGAAAGGATTTGTTTTTTTTGTTTTTTTTTAAAAAAAGGGAAATTAGTTTGGTTGTACTGCACAGGCAACTTGCAAAATAGTAAAACTAACATGACAAAGAATTGTGGTAAAATTGTGAATCGTGATATTTCTGAAAAAAAAAAAAATGTGATATGATATTTTTGCCATATCGCCCCACCCCTAGGTCGAACTAAATATTAACATTTCTTTTTTTATTGGTTTTATATGGTCTTTGATTTTTATTTTGTTAAAATGTAGGATATCAAACTGTTTAACAAATGTTTAATTAATTATTAAAATTAAATGACTGAAAACAGCTTTAAAATAAAACTATTATGAATTTATATCTGCGTACAAGAGAAAGAAGCAAATAGACAGTGTGTATAAAAGTGTAGTATATAGTGGTTCAACAAAGACACACCTGGGTAAGGCACTCTGCCCTTGGTGATGAGCTCAGTCAAAAGGATACCAAAAGACCACACGTCTGATTTGATGGTAAATTTACCATAAAGAGCAGCCTCTGGGGCGGTCCACTTTATCGGAAACTTTGCTCCTATAATTCGAGAATTGGGACAATCAGTCAGAGACATTTAATAATGATGTATGAAAATTGCAGATCAAATAGAAAGCGCTGAACCGAAGTACTAAGACACAGCTGCCCAAAATAGAGTAATGAAAGATGAAAACTGCAGCACAGTAAAATGAATATTAGAACAAAATGAGCTGGAATGAAATTGAGTAGAGGCCAAGGAAGAGATAAATAACATTTGATGGTATCAAATAAAAGGAGGAAACTCTGGCAAATTGTAGAAATATGCTGAGTAGATTAAGATGGGTCATAGATTGTGAATGACCTTGTCTAGCTGTGTACTCATTGTCCTCGATGAGTCTAGCCAGCCCAAAGTCTGCAATCTTACAGACCAGACCGTCTCCAACCAGGATATTGGCAGCGCGCAGGTCTCTGTGGATGTAGTTCATCCGTTCAATATAGGCCATGCCTGCAGCAATCTATAAGAAATAAAAGCAGTTTCATCACAATACTTAAGAGGGGAGACGGATATTCCTTTTATTAAAGACATGCTCTCAAGATGTGTCTTAGAGCTCATCCGAAGGATTGGCACATTTGTTTGAGGCGTCTTATTTCTTCTGTGGTTTCGAAGGTTTAAGGATGATTGAATTGTGCAGAACGGCTGTGGAATGTGGGTCTCTTAAAACTAGTTGTGTACATTTCATGCTAACGTAAGTCCTGCTGGTTGAATCCTTAACCGATCCAGGATCTGAAGATCTACTGTGGCCTTGATGCTTGATCATTTATAGAGATGGGAATGATTTTGGTTACAATGAATGTTTTTGACTCACTAAAAACAGCTGACTGAGTCATTCATTCGAGAATTGCATGACACAGGCCAAGCTGTTTTTTTTCGTCTTCTTCAAAAAAAAAAAAAAAAATCTCACATGACTCACTGCCGTTCAAAAGTTTGGGATAAGTGTTTTTCTGCTCATCGCGGCTTTGTGTATATGAATAGAAATACAGAGAAAACAGTAATATTGTGAAATACTATTGCAATTTAAAAATCATGATTTCTGTTTTAAATAAAATTTATTCCTGTGATGCAAAGCTAAATCTTCAGCATCATTACTCCAGTCGTCAGTGTCACATGATCCTTCAGAAATCATTCTAATATGCTCATTATTTATTATCAATGTTGGAAACAGTCGTGCTGCTTAATATTTTTTTTTTTTTTGGAACCCTTAAAACTATTTTCAAGGTTCTTTGATGAATAAAACTTGAAAGAACAACATTCATTTAAAATAGAAATCTTTTGTAACAATACACACTACTGTGCAAAGTTTGAGTTCAGTCATTTTTTTCTTTCTTGCTTTGAAAGTAATTAATACTTTTATTCAGCAAGGATGTGTTAAATTGATAAAAAGTGATAGTAAAGACTTATATAGTTAGTAAAGATTTATATTTGAAATATACGCTGTTCTTTTGAACTTTTTATTAATCAAAAATCTTGAAAATAGTATCACAGGTTCCAAAAAATATTAAGCAGCACAACTGTTTCTAACATTGATAATAAATCAGCATATTAGAATGATTTATGAAGGATCATGTGACAATGAAGACTGGAGTAATGGCTGATGAAAATTCAGCTTTGCATCACAGAAATAAATTTTACTTTAAAGTATTTTCAAATAGAAAACTGTTATTTTAAATTGTAATAATATTTCATAATATTACTTTCTTTCTGTTTTTTGATCAAATAAACAGAACTTTTAAACAGCAGGGTAAGTTCAGGAATCAGCTTACTGTTCACATTGTATTGTTTGATACACTAGACAGAACACCCATAAGATTAATTTGTTCAGGAATTGTTCTAAATAAGAAATGGTTCTTGGTTCCAAACGTAACCATTTTAACAACACTTCTGGAGGACTGTCCCAGTAATGGATAATAAATGCCATTATAATTATTATTATTATTAGAAAATATATGCTTTACCTGGGCTGCCATATCCACAAGTTGAGGCAATTTCAGATTTCTGCCATCTCCATCTTTCAAAAAGTCCAACAAGCTTCCTAAATCACAGAGGAATCAATGAAAAAATGTACATGTACAATTACTTTATTGAAATTATTTTTGTAATATTTATACAATACAAAAGCATACATTATGATTCAAAAATGTGGAGTCAGTAATTTTTTTTTTTACAATAAATTAATACTTGTATTCTGCGTTAAACTGATTAAAAGTTACAATAAATACATTTATTCCATTTCAAATAAACACTGTTCTTTTGAACTATTATTCACAGAATCCTAAAAAATTATCATGGTTTCCAGAAAAACTTTGAGCGTCCAAAATGGTTTTCAAGATAATAATAAATGTTTCTTAAGCTGACAAATTCAGCTTTGCCATCGCATGAATATATATATGTATTTTTTTTAAAAATATGCTCAAACAGACAGTTATTTTAAATGGTAAAAATATTTCACAAAATTACAGTTTTTGTTGTAATTGCAGGCTTGGTGAGCGCAAGGAATTCCTTTTGAATGGTAATGCATAGAAACATTTTCATAACGGTCTATACCTTGACTCATGAACTCAGTGATGATGTAGATGGGCTCCTCAGACACCACAGCATACAGCTGCACCAGTTTATCGTGACGGAGCCGCTTCATGATCTGGGCCTCATCCAGGAAGGCCTCTGGAGACATGGTGCCTGGCTTCAGGGTCTTCACCGCAACTTTAGTTGTGCCATTCCACATGCCTTCACACAGAAATGGGGTCAGACACAGTCGGAAGAGCCATTTGAACAAGGCAGAGTTTAAGGGATGAGAGAAGGGGATAAAGAGAAACAGATGGAATATGGCCACACACCAAAGCAACAGGAAGCTGGGATTGCTGCAGACAACACAACTCTCAACTCTTGGGAAAGAGCTGAACTTTTTATTTTATTTTATTTATGTGAGGGTGCTGTTGAATTTTTAATGTCACAATGAACATCGACACAGTGCTAAAATGCTATTGAGGTTTAGCTGACGTAGCGCTATATCGGGGATTAGCTGACAGTTCAGAACCATAGACTGATGCTTGGCAAAGCAGGGTCAATCACAGCACTTGTGCTTTATGCATTTTGGATGTTCAGCATTGTGAACGGCCCACAAAAGGACACCTTTCCATATTCTCTTGTCATTTTGACTGCATTGATCAAATTTTTGTTTCAAGTAGACATAGGAAAAGGCTGATGTGTCCTTTGGAAAACACTGGCTGTAGCTTTAGCAAATGCTGACATGGACATCGGGTATCGTCGTATCCCTCTCACCCATCCAGACGTCGCCAAAACAACCCTGACCCAACTTTCTGTTGAGCTGCAGCGTGTCCCGGGCGATCTCCCAGGCGTCCCGCCCTAAACCCATCGTTTGGGGCGTGGAATTTGGACAGGCTTTTGTCAAGTAGCAACACAAACCATCATTACTACCTGTTGAGGGTGTTGAAAGAGAGAAAGAGGGAGGGGGGAATGGAAAAGGAGGGAAACAGGGTGGCATGCAATGTTAGAAGGACCAGAGGGAGAGAACAAAACAGCACAGCCTTTACATTTTTCCCCTGACCTCCATTCTTTCATCTTCAGTGCCCTGCAAAATAGTTCTTAAGTCTTCCAAATCATTTTATTGTAAAATTATTAGACTGTTTACTTTTTTTTTTATTTAACCCTTTATGTGGCTTTCTTTATTCTGTGGAACATAAAAGAAGACAGTCATGCAAAAAAAAAAAAATCCATACAATATACAGTTGAAGTCAAAAGTTTGCATACACCTTGCAGAATCTGTAAAATGTTGATTATTTGACCAAAATTAGAGGGATTATACAGAATGCATGATATTTATTATTTAGTACTGACCTGAATAAGATATTTCACATAAAATACATTTACATATAGACCACAAGAGAAAACAATAGAATTTATACAACTTTTGAATTTTAAGATCAGGGTGAATTTAACTTAAGTCTTTTGGGAAACATGTAAGTATCTTTTGAAGGGCAGCACAAAATGAAAAAAAAAAAAAAAAAAAAAAAAATTATATATATATATATATATATATATATATATATATATATATATATATATATATATATATATATATATATATATATAATTTTTATATTTAGGCAAAATAAAAAACAAAAAAGTACACAACACTCATTCTGTTCAAAAGTTTACACCCCTGGCTCTTAATGCATTGTTTTTCCTTCCTCCTTTTATTATTACCAATACTACTTCAACACTATGAATTTAAAATATTAAAAAAAAAAGCGATCATCCCACAAAAACATAACTATTTTATTACTCTCCTGACTCCAAGCCTGATTAATCCCCCAGCTGTACTTCCACATACATCAGTAACCTGATAGACAGTGATAGATGTTCACTAATAAATTACCAATATGTCAAAAAGACCAAAACCCTGCCCAGGGAACAAAAAAAAAAAAAAAAAAAAAAGAGAGAAGAAGAAGAAGGAAAACTGGACAAAGACATAGGTAATGTGATGTAATTAATGATGATCATATAAATAAACTAGATGAGGTAAAAGTCTGTGAATAAACTTTATGTTGGCCTTTAGTCTAAGTTTAAAATAGGATAATAACAATGTCTGAAGTTCCACAGATCCAAGATTTTTTGTGTCACATGATAACACGTTTTAATAATATTTTTACGCTATAGTTGTGTAGTATTTGGGTATTTATGGTATTTTTTATTTGAATTGGCTAATTTAGTAATGTTTGTAAATAACAAGGTTTATTAAAAATAGCAACATTTTATGTAATATTCACTTTAAAGATGTAAGTTACTCAGTTTAATTCAAGGTGATAGATTAGAAAGGGCTATAGTTTAGTAGAACATTACTGCCATCTACTGGAAATTGAACACATCACATTTATCTTTAAGATTAAACAGTAAAGTTACTGTGTGATAGAGAGGTGTTTAAACAAAACAGTATTAGTTTTGTGCCGGAATACCAGATGTAATTATTCTTGCTGTTTGTGTTTCATTTATAATGTGACTTAGGCGGCACCTATATTTTTGTAAAATCACCCTCTTAAAATAAGGTTAATTTTCCATAACTAGCATTAACAAAAATAATAAATACTGTTACAAATGTATTATTTATTGTGAGTTCAAGCTAGTTAAAACATTCACTAATGTTCACAAATTATACCTTACTGTGAGTGTTACCATTTCACTATCATCATTTTTTTTTATAAGAAAATGTAACACCCAATAGCCACACATACTTCTTCATTTCTCTCTTCAGAGGCATGTTTGAAATATCTAACTATGCACTTTCTGTGTGAATGTTTAAACACAATGATTATTGGTGGCTGTGAGGCAAATTGGCCAGGGCCAGCCCTGATTCAACTATTGTTTTCTCTAGTGGACTTATTCAGGTCAGTACTAAATAAAAAATAACATGCATTTTGTGTGATCCCTTTTATTTTGGTCAAATAATTCACATTTTGCAGATTCTACAACTGTAAGTCAATGGTAGATAATTAAAAAAAATATATCTTTTCTGTTTTGCAGTAGAAATCAAGTCGTTCACGTTATGACACGAGGGCAAGTAAATGATGACAAATTTTTCATTTTTGGTTGAATTCTCTTTAAGAAATTTAATATAACTGCAAGGCTCTGTACCACAGGCAGGGTGGGCAAGGTGTGCGAGGTTTGTTCCCTCCTTCCTGCAACATGTTCCCATGCTTTTAGTTGTTCCTACCCATCCACACTTCACCAAACTGGCCATTGCCCAGTTTCTTAATGAGCTGAAGTGACTCCCTGGGAATCTCCCAAACATCCTTAGTCTTCACTGACAGGTCAGCCAGCTTAGGCATGCCCCGCCTACAGCTGCCAATCAAACGGCAGCACAGGCCTGCTGCACGCTCTAAAGAACAGAGTACGGAAAAAAAGGAAGACACGGATAGATGCAAAGAAGACACAAACAGCAGGCTATATAAAACAAACATTTACAAATAAACAAAATCCTGCCCAAATCAAATTAAAGAAGTTGTTCACTTCCAGAACAAACATTTACAGATAGTGTACTCAACCCCCTTGTCATCCAAAATGTTCATGTCTTTCTTTATTCAGTCATAAAGGAAAAACATTTCAGGATTTTTCTCCTTATTGTGGACTTCTATGGTGCCCGCGAGTTTGAACTTCCAAAATGCAGTTTAAATGCGGCTTTAACAATTCCAAATGCAGTTGTAAATGATCCCAGCCGAGGAAGAAGAGTTTTTTAATTACAATTTACATTCTTTTTAACCTCAAACACTGCGTGAACTCTGTGTATTCTGGTTCAAGGAAGTTTATGTCGAAAAACTCCCATCTCATTTTCTCCCTCAACTTCAAAATCTTCCTACAAAGCTGTTTTACCGTTTTTGTAAAGGGTGTTCGATCTTCTTTGTATGTTCAATTTGCAGACACTGGGTCGGTGCGATTTTGAAATGATTTTTGAAGTTGAGGGAGAAAATTAATTGGGAGTTTTTCGACATACCCTGTCTGGAACCGGAAAAGTTCAGACAGAGCAAGACAAGACGAGTGTTTGAGGTTATACAGTATACAAGTATAAGTATATAAATTGTAAAAAAAAAAAAAAAAAAAGAAAAAAAAAAAATCCCTAGATAAGACCCTTCTTTCTCAACTGGTATCGTTTACAACCACATTCAAACTGCATTTTAGAAGTTCGAAATTTGGCCACCATAGAAGTCCACTATATGGAGAAAAATGTTTTCTCAAAAAATAATTTCTGGACGACAAGGTTTGGACGAAAAGTGGATGAGTAAAGTTTTGTTCTGAAAGTGAAATTCTTTAAAGGATTTGTTCACTTTCAGAACAAAAAAATTTACAGATAATGTACTCACCCCCTTGTCAAGAGGTTTGTGTCTTTCTTTCTTCAGTCATAAAGAAATTATGTTTTTTGAGGAAAACATTTTAGGATTTCTCTCTATATAATGGACTTCTATGGTGCCCCCAAGTTTGAACTTCCAAAATGCAGTTTAAATCCAGCTTCAAAGGGCTCAAAACGATCCCAGCCGAGTAAGGGTCTTATCTAGCAAAATAATCTGTCATTTTCAAAACAAATTGTCAATTTATATACTTTTTGACCTCAAATGCTCCTCTTGTCTCGTCTCTGCGATGTGCATGTGTAGTCTGTTTGATCCAGGTCAATACAGTTAGGGTATGTCCAAAAACTCCCATCTCGTTTACTTCCCTAACTTCAAAATCATCTTACATCGCTGCAGAAGTACCAATCTAGTGTTTACAAAGTGAACATACAAAGACAATCAAACGCGCTTTACAAAAAAAAGGTAAAACAGCATTGTAGGACGACTTTGAAGTTGAAGACGAAAATGAGATGGGAAGGAGTTTTTGGACATACCCTAACTGTATTGACCCGGATCACAGACTACACATGCGCATCGCAGAGATGAGACAAGCATTTAAGGTTAAAAAGTATTTCAGTTGTCAATTTGTTTCGAAAATAGCCGATCGTTTTGCTAGAAAAGACCCTCCTTCATCGGCTGGGATCATCTAGAGCCCCTTGAAGCTGCATTTAAACTGCATTTTGGAAGTTCAAACTTGGGGGCACCATAAAAGTCCATTATATGGAGAGAAATCCTGAAATGTTTTCCTCAAAAAACTATTTCTTTACGACTGAAGAAAGAAAGACATGAACATCTTGGATGACAAGGAGGTGAGTACACTATCTGTAAAGTTTTGTTCTAGAAGTGAACTTTAAATAAGCACTCACAAGCACAAATATGCATGAAAAACCTGAATGATAGATGTTCATTCAGCAGAGGGCGACAGAGATCACTGTGTTGCTGTGTTGAGTAATGTTTAAGAATGTGTTAAATATTATTTCATAGTAAGAACTATAATTCTATGATGTATTAATTAGCTCATATCAACACTCATTGTGTTAAAACTACTGATCTATTTGATCACAAATACAGTAAAACGGTAATATTGTGAAATATTATTATAATTTAAAATGTGTTTTAAAATGTAATATATTCTTGTTATTGCAAAGCTGAATTATTCCAGTCTAGCGTCACATGATCCTTCAGAAGTCATTCTAATATGCTGATGTTGTGCTTTTGTGCTGCTTGCTTAATATCTTTATGGCAACTGACACATTTTTCTAAATTCTTTGATGAACAAAGTTCAGAAGAACAGCTTTTATTTGAAGCAGAAATATTCTCAAACATCATAAATGTCTTTATTGTATCCTTTGTTTAATTCAGTGTGTCTTACTGATCACAAACTTTTAAACAATAGTGTATATTAGTGCTACTGTACGGTCTAAATTATTAGCTAGCGATCTCTCGGCACACTATTCCAGTTCAGTTCAATTAAAGCAGCGGTCTGGTAAAATTTAGATTAGTAAATGTGCAGCAATACATATTCACACTGTTACACTACATATTTAAATTCGTAAAGTACAAGCTAAGAAAAAATTGTTTAGCACTTGAAACTGAAAGTAACTGTTCTGTGGTAATGGTTTGCCCCGTTTTTGGGGTGGAAGGTGGCCCAATTTTAGTTTTGTTGTTGAAGTGGTCTATCTGAGAAGAACCTGAGAAGATTCATGAGAGTATATGTGCATGTGGGTGTGTGTAAGCGAGTAGATTCAACAATAACAGTGAAACAGGAAGGCTGATAGCACCAGACTGACAGGTCGAGTAGGAGGATCACTAACAGAACTGATACAAATTATGCACTCGGCCGAAGCAAAGAAGTCATTTAGGCGACTAAAGAGGAAATGAAGATGGCCAAAGATAAACTGACCTGGTGATAACTTCTTTTTGCAGTAAATATCAACACGCCACATAAAGAGCTTCTACAGAAATTCTTTCATTTAGACAAAACCTATATAGAAAAGCTTGAAAATGTACTGTTATGCGTTTTGAAATGGCAGTATGTTAAGGGTGAGGTGTACATGTTTTGCACTAACCTGTATAATGCACCACCAGCTCCTGGACAGTATCAAACTGTGTCCTTGTTGTGATGTAATAACCGCCATTGTCAAGCTTCCTAATTTTATAGTGCTTGACATGATCGCCCTTCGCATCATCATAGTCTCTGATCGACAAAGAGTATGCTCCTTAAAAAAAAAAAAGAGGGGGCGAAAACATTAATTCAATGGATTTAAAAACAATTGTAAATATAGCTGCAACTGCAGCAAAGTAATTAAAGACATTTAGGGTGATTTTTGTCAAATGGATGAAAAATCATGAAAACAACCACTAGAAATTTGATTTAATTGGTTAGCACTTTTGACCACAAGGTGGCACTCTCTCAAAACGTTTTGAGCACTTTCAGGTCATGGTTTCAATGGTACATACAAAGTTTTAAAAAGGTACGCCAATGCATTGGTAAAAATGTAGCATTTTATATCATAATACTCTATTGTAGTCAATGGCAATTTCATGTTTTGTTCAATTATAGCGCCACCCAGAGGCACAATCCCACCAAATTCTTTATGTGTCCTTAGAGTGTGCCCATACACGTGTGTGCCAATTTTGGTGAAAATATCTTTTTTTGTTTTGGAGTTATAGACATTATATATACTTTGCATTTTTTTGCCACTTACTATCAAAATTTTGGCGGATAGCCAGCAAACTTTGTTTCCGAGTTTCCTTTTGGCGAGTTTTCGTGTCGATAGGAGCAACGGTTTCTAAGATGTTGGCAAATGTTTTTTAAGTGCTAAAATGCAACGTTGCACAAACCATAAGGCAAAACCTGGCATGTTTGGTATCGCTGGACTCTGCAAGGATTGAGGAGTCTAAAAAGGTGACTACCGTGAAAATAAGTCGACCACACCCAAAGTTATAAGCAAGCAAATATTTGATTTTACCACTAAGTGGCGCTGGCTCGAAACTTCTCAGGCTACTTCAGGGCATCGTGCTGATGACCCATAGAGTTTTGTAACGATACGACAATGTGTTGGTAAAATATAGCATTTTACTACAAAATTCAAAATGTCCGACAACCAAAATGGCTGACATGAAAATTGGGTATCATTCGAAAGAGACCAGTTTTGTCATTTTTGGCCAAACCATTCAGAAGTTATAAGCAAAAATAGCCATTTTCGTATCTCCTGACTACTAGGTGGCACTGTGCCGAAACACTGCAGGTAGTCTCAGGTCATGCTTGTTATAACACACACCCAGTTTGGTCTCACATCCATTTTTGAGTGCTTTTCGTAGAATTAGTTTGTGTGTTATTCAAGAACAGTTTGACTAATCAACTTGAATTCCACAACATTTCGCCAGCATGGTCTGAAGATGATCTGAGCCAATTCTGGTGAAAATCAGACACCCCGTCTAGGACGAGTTCAAAAAAGTAGGTTTTTCAAACAATTAAAAATAGAAAAAAACTAAACCTTACGATTTTTGAACTTTGGTGTTAATTTGACTCTGCATGAGCCAAGGATTCAGAGGAAAAAAAAATTGCTTCTGTGTCTTATGGTTCAAAAGTTATTGGCATAAACATGGGTGAAAATTTGGACGAGTGGTGAAGCTAGAGAGTTTGAGTTAATTAACATTAATTTGCCATAGTTAATGCTGAGACTGTCCTCTATCTGTGTGTTGAATTTCACAACTTTCTCACAAGTGGTTCTATGGGCTGCCATAGACTCAACGGTGGAAGAAACTGAAGAGGAAGAAGAAGAGGAGGAAGAAGGCGGCCAAGGGATACAATAGATGCCTTTGCACCTTCTGTGCTTGGCCCATAATAATAAAAAAAATATTAGAAAGAATTAATAAATCTCTTTTCAGCTGCAATAAACAACTGCATTGGCATTTAGGTATTGCATCATCTTGTTTCAGCTTCTGGTTCAGGGCTTCTATTGAAATAAACTGACAGAACTTACAGAACCTCCATTATTGTACAGTATTAAGCATCATTATTGTACTGAATCTTACTGGATTTTTTCCTTGCATGTTTCCTATTGTTGTACTTTTCTGAATGGCACTGTAAAAAAATTATGTGTACTAGCTGTTTTTCTATGCACTAATTTCAGGCTATCAATGTTAATTCATAGGATTAATTAAATATATTTAACACAGTTGTTTTTTTCAACACTGCTGACACTTTCACTTACTGTTCAAAAGTTGAGGTCGGCAGGTTTTTTTTTTTAAAGATTTCTTTTGAAAGAAGTTTTATGTTCATCGAGGTTGCATTTTACTTGATCAAAAATATTGTAAAAATAGTAATATTGAGAAATATTATGCAGCATTTATGCACATAGTACCCATTTACACCAACTACTGAAACCATAATTAAAAAATACAAAAATTAATGTGTTAGCTACAAAAATGTATGGAAGCCTGTTTCCGCCACTGAATAAAAAGAAAAAAAAAAAAACTGTGAAATAGAAAAGTAGATATAAAGTCAGAATTGCGTCATGTAAATCTCACAATTCTGAGAAAAAAAGTCTGAATTGCGAGTTTGTATCACGCAATTCTGAGAAAAAAGTAATTGTGTGATAAGTTGCAATAACCCTTTTTAGCAGAAACGGGCTCCCATAAGAATGAGATTAATCACAGTACTGCATATTATCACATATATGATTTCAGAGCCTCTAATGACATAAATATATACACTGCCGTTCAAAGATTTTTAATGTTTTTAAATTAAGTCTCCCATGCGCATCAATGTTCCATTTATTTGATCAAAAATAACACACAAAATATATATATATATATATATTTATTATGAAATATTATTGCAATTTTAAACAGCAGTTTTTTTATTTTAAAATATTATTTATTCCTGTGATTCCAAAGCTGATTCAGCATCATTACTCCAGTCTTCAGTGTCACGTGATCCTTCAGAAATCATTCTAATATGCTGATTTATTATCAAAGTTGGAAACAGTTGCACTGCTTAATATTTATTTGGAACCTGAGATACTTTTTTCAGGATTCTTTAATTAATAAAATGTTAAAAAGAACAGCATTTATTCAAAACAGAAATCTTTTACAACAATATAAGTCTTTGCTATCACTTTTTATCAATTTAACACAAAAGATTCCTATTTGAAATAAATTATTTTTAACGTTTTATTCAAAGAATTATGAAAACAAATATCACAGGTTCCAACAAAATATAAATCAACACAACTGCTTCCAACATTGATAATAAATCAGAATGATTTCTGAAGGATCATTTGACACTGAAGACTGGAGTAATGATGCTGAAAAGTGTGCTTCGCATCCCTGGAATAAATTCAGTTTTAAAGTATATTAAAATAGAAAACCACTATTTTAAATTGCAATAATATTTCACAATATTACAGTTTTTTTCTGTATTTTTAATCAAATAAATGCAGCCTTGATGAGCATAAGAAACTTTTTTAAAAAACATCAAATATCGTACTGATCCCAAACTTTTGAACAGCAGTGTATATACTGATAAATTAACTTTAAATTCATTTACCTTTTGTTGTCTCGCTCTCTCGTATTAAAAATGTCCCTCTAGGATTGTTCTGTGCTAGCAACTGTCGTTCTGCATCCTTCCGGCCCATCTTCCCAAAATACCATCTGCATGAACACAATGCATTTTAAAGCTTCAATACAATGTCAGTGTAAATTTCTAAAATGGCATGTTCACATCTAACTCACTCTTCAGCTTGTATGGAGTCCACAGGGGCCACATAGTTACTAGGAATGTACCCAGACTTCCCTGTGTCCAGAGAACGAGCCTCCCACCAGTCGCCCTCGCTTTGGAGGGACAGGGGAAAGAGAAAGAAATATCAAAAAGTGGTACAAACAGATGAGGAGAAAGGAAACAAAACAGAAAGAGGGACAAGGGGAACAACCGAGAGAGAAGCAAAGCAAAAAAGGAAGATATGTCTGGCATCTGTGGTTTCAAAAGAATGTGAGAATCTTATTTTGGCTGTCCTGCTTTGAACTCACGTATTGTTGATAATATGGAACTTTTCTCCTTTCTGGAAGCTCAGGTCATCCTCTGTACGGGCATCATAGTCATAAAGGGCTATAAAGAGTGTTACGCCACCTGAACAAACACGCAAACGTAATCGATTTAACGGAAGTAGCACTGTTATGCACTCTGTCATGATAAGCAACACTGAAAAGTCACACTTTAACACACACTATTACACACCTGTGATGGGGGCTGGGCGGGACGGGGTGAGAGAGCATAAGGGAGCAGAGTTTGAAAAATCATTAAAGTTTGGAATCAGCCCAGAGTTAAAAGTGGGATCGGCGATGTAACGGGAGGGTTCTGATGCCTGGGTCCCATTGCCTGTGTCACACGAGTTGGGATTCGACACAGTTTTACTGGCCTTCCTCTGCTTACAGCAAGCACAGCCCATAATATTCGATATTTTCAAAGCACACAGCTCATCACCCTGGAAACAGAGCTTCTTCCCACAGAAACAAGATAAAGAGGAATTAATTAGAAACAGCAGTATCTAGTAAGTTACTAGATTTTTGTATGCAATGACATTGGTTTTAAAGGATTTGTTCACTTCCAGAACAAAAAAAATTGCAGATAATATACCCACCACCTTGTCATGTCTTTCTTTATTCAGTCGTAATGAAATTATGTTTTTTGAGGAAAACATTTCAGGATTTCTCTCCATATAATGGACTTCTATGGTGCTCCCAAGTTTGAACTTTCAAAATGCAGTTTAAATGCAGCTTCGAAGAGCTCTAAACGATCCCAGACGACAAAGAAGGGTCTTATCTAGCAAAATGATCTGTCATTTTCTAAACAAATGTGGTCCGGGTCAATACAGTTAGTGCATGTTGAAAAACTCCCATCTCGTTTTCTTCCTCAACTTCAAAATCATCCTACGTCGCTACAGAAATACCAACCCAGTGTTTACAAAGTGAACATATAAAGATGATTAAATGTTGTAGGACGATTTTGAAGTTGCGGAAGAAAACAAAAAAGAAGAAGAAAACTATGCATGTGCATGGCAGAGACGAGACAAGACGAGCATTTGAGGTTGAAAAGTATATCAATTTTCAATTTGTAAAAATAGCTGATCGTTTCGCTAGATAAGACCCCTTTTCATAGGCTGGAATCGTTTAGAGCCCTTTGAAGCTGGATTTAAACTGCATTTTGGAAGTTCAATCTTGGGGGCACCATAGAAGCTCATTATATGGAGAGAAATCCTGAAATGTTTTCCTCAAAAAACTATTTCTTTACGACTGAAGAAATAAAGACATGAACATCTTGGATGACAAGGGGGTGAGTACATTATCTGTACATTTTTGTTCTGAAAGTGAACTAATCCTTTAAGGTATGGTTTGCCCATTGTGGGGAAAAAAAAAAATCTAATTGTGATTTTTCTGATAACAATTTTTGATTATGATTAAAAATAGCACAATGTTTGCTGTGCTTGTTTGTAGGGCTACACAATTTGACCCAACATTTTGTGATTATATAATAATAATTGCAAAAATAATCCTTCCTCTTATTTTCATTGAATACAAGGAATAAATACAGTTAAAGTGAAAAAGTTGACAGAATCTGCAAAATGGTAATTATTTTACCAAAATAAGAGGGATCATACAAAATGTTATTTTTTATTTAGTACTGACCTGAATAAGATATTTCACATAAAAGACATTTACATACAGTCCACAAGAGAAAATAATAGTTGAACTTGAAAAATTACCCCTTTCAAAAATTAACACACACTTGATTCTTAATATTGTGTTCTTCAGAAAAATCCTTCAGGTCCCACAAATTATTTGGTTTTTCAGCATTTTTGTGTATTTGAACCTTTTCCGACAATGACTGTATGCTTTTGAGATCCATCTTTTTTTACACTGAGGACACCTGAGGGACTCATATGCAACTATTACAGAAGGTTCAAACGCTCACTGATGCTCCAGAAGGAAACCCAATGCATTAAGAGCCAGGGGTTGAAAACTTTTGAATGGAATAAAGTTGTGTACATTTTTGAAATTCACCCTGATCTTCAAATTCAAAAAGTTTTCACCCCTTAAAAACCAAACATTTTGTGGGACCTGAAGGATTTTTCTGATGAAAAGCAGACAGTTTAACTGTTCAGGACAAACAAGGGACACACAGTATTACAGACAGTATTAAGAATCAAGTGTATGTAAACTTTTGAACAGGGTCATTTTTATCAATTCAACTATTATTTTCTCTTGTGGACTATATGTAAATGTTTTATGTAAAATATATTTTTCAGGTCAGTTCAAAACAAAATTAACATTCTGCAGATTCTGCAAGGTGTATGCAAACTTTTGACTTCAACTGCAAGTTAAAAATGTTTAAACACTTGCAAATGTTGTAATACTGTAACTTCACTGCAAAATAAAAAAAGAGCATTTTATAAAAATAATAGCAATTTCTTACTAATACTAATACTAATACTAATATTTATGGCTAAAACATTCTTTTAAACCATCAAGCTTTTATGTTCGTGGAAAACCGTAGCGAGACCTTAAAGCTTCTCTTTTGTTGACAATAGCTGGTTCATAAGAACTTCTCACAACAAGTTTAGGAAGATGGCTTGTGAATGCGGTTGTGACCAAATTCATGCTACAAGCAATCAAAACTCACAACGCATGTAGAGAAGTCTGTGTTGATCAACATTTACTGCAAAGCAAACCTCAGACACTAAAGAAACACTGGATCATACGCTGTTTGTGTGTAAAACATCACAGTGCTGCGTTTCGCTGTAAACCACACCGCACATGTATTTATTTAAATTGCAATTTTAATAACCACACTAAGCCATGTCACGATGAATTGTGAAGCCCTAGCCTGAGTTTTCTAACTGATTTTAGGGGTCTCTGTATGATGGTGATGCTTATGGTTTGTCATGATGGTGTGCAAATTTAATGAAGTGTCAATGGGATGCGGCTCTCACCAGATCCTCACATCAGCTTTCCATACACACCATCTTCCTGGGTACAAAAGAGACAGATGGAGAGAGCAAGAAAAAGAAATACACAATGCATTTAGATGAGCAACAGACAGTAAGAAAGTGAAATGACTTTATATTTTGTAACTTAACACGTTTTTGCGTTACTTCCTCTTGCTTTCCTGTCTAGAGAAAGGGAAGTACTCTGTTAAAATTCCCCTTGAAAATGTACATGTGTGCGCAATGTCCACTCTTTCACTGTATAAAGCTATGTCCTGTATTTCTATCTGACTGACCATCAGTGGATCAACAGGATGCCAGTTTTGCGAGCGTTTCCTGTCCGGCCCACTAAAGCCACCCCCTCATTTCCTGCTGAGAAGGGAAAGGGTCCAGCTGCAAAGGGCCAACACATTAACAAAACATGCTGCTCCACCCCTTGGACAATCTGTCCAATCTATGTCTTTCTCTCTGCCTTGTGAAAATATTCCAAACTTACTCGAAGACACACATAAACACCCCATCAGAAGATAACAATGCACACACACACACACTTTTCAAAAATTATTACAAGCTTTTCTTTTCAGTAGTTGTGTATCATTTTTGCTGAGGAAAACAATACAGAACTGTTCACCACCCATGCTTATTGTTTCCATTTTTATCACGTCTCTTCAAGAATTTCCCATGATTCCACACGCCTGTCGTCCCATTTATACCTTCAGCCTATCTATATGCAGAATTTTAAAAAACTGGGCTAAATTATAAGTAATGAGCTCATATCTTATTTTCTCTTCAGATATTCGTGTGTAACTCAATCTGCACTGATAGAAAAAGTCCTAAGAGTCCACTTTTTAAATTCAATGCTTGTTGGAAAGGACTGAGCAAACAGTGGTTTCATCAAACAGCTGACCACAAAAGAGAATAGTTGTTGACACAAGTGAATAAAAGTACATGTGTGAGTAATGAAAAGCAGCTCCTGTTTATAAAGTCTTCTTTAGGTTTTGAAAACTGGAAATACAGGGAGAGCAGGCTGGGGGAGAGAAACGACCAAAAGTTTCAGAGACTGCATCGAGCACAGAAAAAAAATTCATAACATGCTAAATGTGTCCAATTTTGCCAACAGGTCAAGTTTAAAGGCAATTTTTGATTGGTTTCTATATCTAGAAACAAAATAGAGAGATGCACTTTATGGTGAACACATCTTTTGCTCTTTTTTTAAAGATCTGTCTTTCTAATATGACAAAAGGACTAAGAGGAAAATTGCTCAAAGTGGTTTTTATAGTTTAGGAGACTTAAAGGGATAGTTGACCCAAACTATCATGTCTTTCCAAACCAGCAAGACCTTTGTTCATCTTTGGAACACAAATGAAGATATTTTTAATGAAATACGAGCGCTTTCTGTCCCTGCATAGACAGCAACACAACTGACACGTTCAAGGCCCAGAAAGGTAGTAAGGACATCATTAAAATAGTCCATGTAACATCAGTGGTTCAACGTAACATAACATTATGAAGCTACAAGAATTTTTGTGCACAAGAAAACAAAAATAACCACTTTATTCAAAAATTTCTTCTCTTCCCTGTCAGTCTTTGACACACGTTCATGAGGCTGAAAACTGTCGAGGTTTTATCAATATCCTTACTACCATTCCGGCCCTTGAATGTGTCAGTTGAGTTGCTGTCTCTGCAGGGTCAGAAAGCGCTCAGATTGAACACAGCGGGACACTTCAGATGCAATGGTTTAAAACTTTGACAACGAACTATATAGTGCATGTTTTCATATCACTACTTAGTAAGTACTTTGTTGACTAGATGCTGCATTAGTAGAGAAAGCACAGGAGTATGTTTGCCATCAAGGCTGAGATGAAGCGAACATTAGCCGCACTTCAAGTGTTTAATGTCATGATTGTTACAATCCATTTGCATTGGTTTATATCCAGCTGATCACATGAATGCATTTGTTAGCCAGCAAGTTGCATATTTAAAGCTAGTGATGCGAGACAGTGATGAACTGTGTTCATTCAACCGACAGAAATCTTGCTGCATCACAGAGTTTTACAATAAATACATCATCTGTCCCAAACTGATGTAAATGCACATAAAGACTTCACCATAGACTGGAAGATTGTGTGTATTGTGCATTTTTAGCATTTTTTTTTTTTCTGTGGCTCTAATAAAGTCTGTATGTTTCATATTGAGAGCTATAATATAGATCACACTTTCTCTTTCCGTTTGCTCTGTTGTTTTAAACACCGAACTTCAAACTCATCTATACGGCTTTTTAATTATTCTTGAAGTAAACTTATGTCCATTTGGTGATTAAATAAACAGTTTTAGGCCGCTGTTTGAACTGAACATGACGCTTGTGTGTGATAACTGATAGAAAACCTCATATCAGTTATCACACACGGGCGCTGGGCTTTTGCTCGGTTTGTGCCTAAAATATTTCATTATTTTGATTAGATCCTCAGCAAGTGTTCTAGAATAGAAGCAATTAAACTGTGAGACTATAAATACAATATCCACATGATGTAATTTCAATACTACTTTTGTGTAGATGTTTAAAAACTGTTGATATGAAATGGTAACACTTCACAATAACAGTCCATTTGAAGCATCAACTAAGATTAATAAAAGCTGTAGCATGCTTTGTTCCTTGTTAGTGTGTCAATTTCAACATTTATTGATATTTTTGTCAAAAAGAATATTTAAATGTAAATGTAATGTCATTTTAAAATATATAATTAATATTAATACATTTATTATTTTACAAAGTATGGTTCAGTCCCTTTTTTAAATAGTAGACCACTGTTGTAGTTTGCATTCAGTATCCAGTACCTCGGATGTGGTTCAACCTAGCTATCGGTAAAATCCAAAATCGGTCGACCTCTAGAAATTAATGACAGATTTTTACTTTTTGGGTGAACTTATGTACCCCTAAAAGCTTCAAAGAAGTACTTAAGGGTACTTAAAGAAGTACTTTATAGTACTGCCTCAAGGACAAGCTGTTTTTCCCCTAAAGGTACAATTTTAGCACTTACCACTGTGAGTATTAGCGGCAGGTGTTTACCACAGTAGCTAGACAAAGGTTTAAGAGAACCCATTATCTCATACATGTCTCTGTTTGCCACCACACCACAAACAGAATGGCACTTGCGCTTATCTGCCGCAGGTGCATTATTACAGATGCAAAGAATGCGATATGCTCTCCAAAGGCCGAGACATGCAGCTAAGAGGAATGCACAATAATAGGTGCAACATGGGACATGAAAAGATACAAATAATGTGTCAACTGTTCAGTGGTATACTTCCACAAGTCATTTGGTTTTAGTGCAATTGGAAAGTACACTATAAGTTTGATAATCCCTTAAACAAACTGAATTGTACATAGGTCCACATCAAAAAGCTCTAGTGTGAAGCTGGCCTGTTGAATGCTGTTGAGATCACTGCTAAATATTATCAGAGATGCTGGGGTCCTTTTCAAATATCTGAGAAGTAGGAAACTTTAGCAAAAGTCGCATTAAATTTAATTTACTCTTTAAATAAAGAAAAAAAGAGGAAGCCAAATGTCACATCTCTTCGCTTGCTGTATGATTCAATTTTTTAGATAAAAGCCAGTTTAACAGAAGAGAAGAGACGGGTCTACTTTCAGTGTTTAAATATATTCTAGAACAGCGGACATAGATACCACATTTTTTTCTAAAAGAGGTTTGACACACACACACACACACGCGCGCGCGCGCACACACACACACACACACACACACACGCTTTAGCACATCAGTCACACGTTAACTAAAAAAAAGTAATGTCTTGTTACCCAAACAACGACAACAAAAAACGCATTGCGACAGTTGAAAATGAGGGCATTTAAAAAAAAAAACCTTTTTTAAACCGTACAGTCCAAAGTCCATATTCATCAAAAATTATTAAGTAAGTGGATGAAAAAAAGCCTAACTACAGAATAAACTACACAAACACTGCAAAAAATGTTTTTCTTACTTAGATTTTTTGTCTTGTTTCCAGCCAAAATATCTAAAAAATTCTTAAATCAAGAAGGATTTTCTAGATAAGCAAAACTTATTGTCTTGTTTTCAGAAAAAATAAGTCAAAATTAAGTGAGTTTTTGCTTAAAACAAGCAAAATAATTTGCCAACGGGGTAAGCAAAATAATCCTATTTCAAGCAGAAGACTAGATTATTTTGCTTACTCCATTGGCAGATAATTTAGCTTGTTTTAAGCAAAAAATCACTTCATTTTAACATATTTTGTCTGAAAACAAGACAATAATTTTTACTTGTCTAGAAAATCCTTCTTGATTTAAGATTTAAGACTGGAAACAAGACAAAAAATCTAAGTAAGAAAAGCATTTTTTGCAATGAAGAATAGATGATGAATGATCAAACAATACGTCTCTAAGTCGTTCTAGATTTGAAAGGTTATGAAAAGTTAAAAATGTAAAAGCACCCAGGGCTGCAAACTGGCAAGCTTAATATGTGTCAAAATGTCAGCGTCCTCTCACATTCTCACCAACCGTAGCGTTTACAGCTGCGTCGATAAGAGGAAGTTGCATTTGAGGGTTTGAGGGCTTACCAACAGCAAATGCAGAAGACCATCTAGTCTGTCACTAGAGCAAAGCCCATAATCAGATCACAACTGAAACAAACATCATGAAGCTTGTATTCAGGTTGTGTGATGAGTGTTCTAGATGGAGCGAGATAGTTCACTATGATTATACCTGCATAGGAGAGTGGAAGGAAGATGGTGAGAAATTGCAGCTGGACAAAGATGCTCAGCAGTTATGAAGGCTACTGAAAATGATGAAATTCATCAGTTTCACCCACACTAACACCTTGCAACATGAACTTCAGTCACAAACACTTGGCCACACCTTTCCTGTGAAGTTTTCAGTGGATAAGATAATTCTCCTTCTCTTTTTTGATTAACTTCTTATCAGAGAAAAACAAACCAAGATGCTGAACGTGTATGTACAGTTGGACAAATGCATAATATACACTAGCAGTCCAAAGGTTTATTTTATGTTTTCACCAAACCTGCATTTATTTGATCCAAAGTACAGCAATTTTGAAATATTTGTAGCATTTAAAATAACTGTTTTCTATTTGAAAATATTTTAAAATGTCATTTATTTCTGTGATTTCAACACTAATTTTTTTTAGCATCGCTACTCCAGTCACATGATCTTTCATAAATAATTCTAATGTTAATTTGCAGCTCAAAAAACATTTATTATTATAATTATGTTGAAAACAGCTGAGTAGAATTTTTTCAGAAGAACAGCGTTTATCTGCAATAGAAATCTTTTGTAACATTATAAATGTCTTTATCGTCACTTTTGTTCAATTGCCTTGCTAAATAAAAGTATTAATTTCTAGAATTTCTTTTCCAAAAAAAAAAAAAATAATAAATAAATTATACTGACTCCAAGTTTTTGAATGGTATAGTGTATAATGTTACAAAACTTTTTTTAAATATGGATAATAAAAATGTTTTTTAACATCAAATCAACATATTAGAATGATTTCTGAAGGATCATGCGAATAGAATAATGATGCTGAAAATTCAGCTTTGAAATCACAGGAATAAATTACATTTTAAAATATATTCAAATAGAAAACAGTTGTTTTAAATAGTAAAAGCTGTTTTTGTAGTACTTTGGATCAAATAAACGCAGGCTTGGTGAGCAGAAGAGACTTCTTTAAAAAAAAAAAACATAAAAAAATCTTACTGTTCAAAAACTTTTGACTGGTAGGGTTTCACTAACACATCAGTTTACAAATTATTAATTCATTCATATCAGTTGATACAGGACGTTTAACTTAACACGCTCGTTTCCTCTTTTTTTCCCATTTAGATTATCTTTGCCGTTAAACACACCCTAAAGTTAATACTTACAATAATAATGTAAACACTCAAAGTAAACGTCCAGTTTTCATAAGGTACATTATACATTGTAATGTCTGAACGCACTTGTAGCAATAAAACGATTTTCAGTGTTTTGCACTGAGCTTATTTAGATGATATATAGTACTGCCTCCAAGCAAAAACAGATACTAAACTAATAGTACACTAAATTTAAAGATATTTTATACACTGCAAATAAAACATGTGGCAAATTACATATAAAATAAGTATACAGTTCTGTAGAGTTTTATTCTGAAAAGACTCAAGTGACCACTAAAATTCACAGGCCCATGACAACATCCTAAATGTTAGGCCCTCTCTTTACACGACGACAGGGCTTTAGGTTTTAGTTTTCTTTCTTGATTTCTTTCTTTTCTTGCAGCTCCTTTATTCTTCGCTTTCCCTTTTCCCCACTTGTCCTACTCTTAGGAAGAGGAAGTTCCCTCCCCCTCTAACAGGAAGTCTTGTGTGAGTGGAACTGGAATGATAGGACACCGGGAAACAAGTTGACACACTGCAATCCCCTCTCTCTTTCTCACACACACATTCATATACACGAAAACGTTCTGGAACACTCTCTGAACAAATAAGCAACAGACATACACACAGTGCATGCAAGTAGACAAACATGAGCCGCTATACATTAGGCACACACACACACCAAAATGAGAGAGAAACAGAGAGATGAAGTGGTAAAGAGGGCGAGAGAGGGAAGACAATAGCAAAGTGTGTCCTGGGAACAGTAAGTCAGGTGTCACAAACACAGTTACTTCCTTTTTCCACATGATGTCAATTTCCTCCAGAGTGAGATTCCACGAACAGGCCTTTCATGAAGTATTAAAACTAAATATTTGTACTTGCGTTTATCTGCAAACTAGGGCTGTCAAACGATTAATCGTGATTAATCGCATCTAAAATAAAAGATTATGTTTACATAATATATGTGTGTTTACATACTTGTGTATAGATTTTAAAAATATATGTATATACAGTTGTGCTCAAAAGTTTACATACCCCTTGCAGAATGTGCAAAATGTTAATTATTTAACCAAAATAAGAGGGATCATATAAAATTAAAATGCATGTTATTTTTTTTATTTAGTACTGACCTGAATAAGATACTTTACATAAAAGACATTTACATATAGTCCACAAGAAAAAAAACAATAGTTGAATTTATAAAAATGACCCTGTTCAAAAGTTTACATACCCTTGACTCTTAATACTGTTTTGTTACCTGAATGACCCACAGCTGTGTTTTTGTTTAGTGATAGATGTCCATGAGTCCCTTGTTTGTCGTGAACAATTAAACTGTCTGCTTTTCATCAGAAAAAATCCTTCAGCTCCCACAAATTCTTTGGTTTTCCAGCGTTTTTGTGTATTTGAACCCTTTCCAACAATGACTGTATGATTTTGAGATCAATCTTTTCACACTGAGGACAACTGAGGGACTCATATGCAACTATTACAGAAGGATCAAACACTCACTGATGCTCCAGAAAGAAAAAACATGCATTAAGAGTCGGGGGGTGAAAACTTTTGAAATTTGAAGATCATGGTAAATTTAACTAATTTTGTCTTCTTGGAAACATGCAAGTATCTTCTGTAGCTTCTGAAGGGCAGTGCTAAATGAAAAAAATATCATATTTAGGCAAAATAAGCAAAATGTACACATTTCCATTCTGTTCAAAAGTTTTCACCCCCCAGCTCTTAATGCATGTTTTTTCCTTCTGGAGCATCAGTGAGCGTTTGAACCTACTGTGATACTTGCATATGAGTCCCTCAGTTGTCCTCAGTGTGAAAAGATGGATCTCAAAATCATACAGTCATTGTTGGAAAGGGTTCAAATACACAAAAATGCTGGAAAACCAAAGAATTTGTGGGAGCACATAATAAATATACATAGTACACAGACATATATTATGTAAACATAAACTTTTATTTTGGATACGATTAATTGCGATTAATCGTTTGACAGCACTACTGAAAACACAATCACTTCTTTCTAATGAAACTATCTGTGATCTTCCATTGTTCAACTCAAAGGAAGGTTGTGAAATTCAGTTGACTGAACTGAATTAATATCAGCCAGACAAGAAAGCTTTGCATACAATGTAATTACTTTAGCAAACTTATTCGAACAATCGTCCTGCACCACGAAAAATGACAGGTGACGCGTTAGTACTGAGCTTTTCACAAAAGAGCTAAAATGTCTATCAGAGACTTTACCTTGGTCAGTTTAACCATGTTGCATTTTGGACAATTTTACAGGACAACCGCACCCACTTCCTCCCATAGCGCCAGGGGAGAGCAGCCAGGAAGTGACCTTGTCCAGAACAGGAAGTGATGAAGCCTATGGCCTAATCTAGTCCTAGAGACATTCCATTCTGTTTTTGACTTTAGGACAAAATTACTGCTAATTAATTTGATTAATCAAACCACATGATTATTATAAATGACTTAAGCTCAAAAGCAAGAGCACTTATGATTCCCATTATCAGTCCAGTCTTTCCTTTGCTGTTTCTCTTTAGATTGCCCAACTGAAGAGGAACATAGCTTGATATAGTTCTCAACGTACACCAAAATTAACAAACGAACAGAAGTGGTATAACACACTCACAGTGAGAAAAGACCAACACGAGATACAATTATAGATGAGCAGCATTTACATCTAGATATATAACATCAGAGACTGAAGCGCTTAAAACCACAGCAGCATTATCTTGCTCTCCATCTTATTCAGTTCATTGACACAGTTTTAGTAGATACAATGGTTTGCTTAAGGCAAACAGCGAAAGTTAAGTAAATAATGCACTGCAAAAGTCACTTCAATGCACCTGCTGCTAAACCCTTTGCTCACCCAACTCATTTGGAGGTTTCAGATCATCTCAGCTCTCTTTCACCCCTCACAATGTGTCTTGACCTTGTTAGTCTCTCACTTGTGTAGAAAGAGTAGTCAGCAGACTCCCTAGAGGAACTAACAGCTTCCACTATCTAAACCAAATGAAGCATTCAATGCACCCTGAAAATCATTTACAGTTATTCTCTGCTGTGATCAGTCAATTTATACATGCACATACACACACATATTATATATATTATATATATATATATATATATATATATATATATATATACACACACACACACACCAATTAAACAACTCAAAGCTTAAATGCATCACTAAACAAAGCATTAATTCCCGTTAACATCTGCGAGATTACGTCACTAAACTAAGTGTTAATTATTCATATACTATCTTTTATAAACCTGGCACTGACTTTTGGCACTTAAGTATAAAGATATACATTTCACACCAATTTCTTGTTAACAAAAGTAACTGTTAGTAAGTGAAAATCGGTAAGCAAGAATAATTCATTCCTACCTTTAAGAATCTCTAACCCGTTGGTAGTGACAGAGGTGGATCAGGCAGGACAGCGTGAATTCATATATGAACGGAGGACAGACACAAGAGTCCGTGCGGCGTTCAGCCGGCCGCGGATGCGCTCGCTCGAGTCGCACGGTGTCCGGAAGGGCTGAATTCCGCGCGCACTCTGCGCCAGGCGATGCGCGAGCCCGACTCCACCTCCACTCAGCGGAGAGCTGCACATTTCTACATATTCGTGTTATTTCCGGGAAATTCTATTTGTTTACTGAATGCTTCACACATTACTGAGGTTTTGCCACCTAAGGAGAGCAGTTAAATGTCATGACTTGTCTCGTTTCGACCACCACAGGTGGAACTTACATTTTAGTCTGTTTTATTAAAGTTACTAATAGTAGTTGGTATTAGGCGTTGGTAATTGACTATTACTGCGATAAAATATTCAGACATCTGTGTTATTAGGTACCCAGGCTGGTTTGGATTGTTACTTACTTTCTACCGGAAAACGTTTCTTGGCCGGTACTGACCCCTGGTGGCTGTTTTGTGGTAGTTCTGCAGCGTTATGCTGAGAAAAAAAAACACAAACATTTTATTCAACTTTCTACGATTAGGGTGCAAAATATGACCTCAAAGGAGGTGCTTAAAGGAGAAGTTCACTTCCAGAATTTCCTGATAATTTACTTACCCCCACGTCATTCATGATGTCCATGTCTTTCTTTCTTCAGTCGAATAGAAATGAAGTTTTTTTTGAGGAAAACATTCCAGGATCTTTCTCCATATAGTGGACTAAAATGGAAATTAGCACGTTGAGAGTCCAGATTGCCCAGCTGAAGAATAACAAAAACTATCAGTTATTTTCTAAAAAAAAAAATAAAAATACAAATGTGTTTGCTTTTTAAGCACAAATGATTCTCTTGCACTTGCTCACACATTACGTAATCACGCACACGTGACGTGGGTGAAGTAATCACCCAGTGTTTACAAAGCGAACGTGCAATTTTAATGGCCAAATTTCATATCCATAAATGTACATTTTTTCAGGGAAATATCCATGCATTATAGTATTTAAAAAAAAAAAAGATGTGAAGTATTATATTAAGTCCATATTGCCCGCAAAGAAACAAAAAGCTGTGCGAATTGTGCAAGCTTTGCATTCTTTAATGTATTCTTATACTGTTTATATCTCCCCCTAGCATTTGAAATCGTTTTGTATTTGTTGGAATTGAAATGCATTGAATGTTTTGACATTATTCAATAAATAAATAAATAAATAAATAAATAAATAAACAAAGCAAACGTGCAAACAGTGTTTTATCGACAGTTGGTAACCTAGTCTTAAAAGGGCCGTGTTTCAGTTCATATTCAAGTTGTTAACAGAAAAAGTAAAATACATAAATGAAAACAGTTTTATTAAGAATTTGGCTGCATTTAAAATACAGTATGTGAGCACAGAGAGGCAAACAAATGTAAAAGGCTATAAGACGTAATGACGTCATGAATATTCTATTTAGAATATGACGCCATCTAGCGATATTTAGCCTTCAAGCTGTAAATCGATGTCGGATGATTTTGAAGTTGGAGGAGAAAATGAGATGGAGCCTATCCTACCATTTTGAGCGAAAGTAAAGTGACGAAGAACTGATCAAACGTGACCTTTTCAACATAATTGTCATTGGTGTGCTTTGCAGAGCTAGTGCAAGACAAGCATTTGTGGTTAAAAGGTATATTATTATTTTATTTTTTGACAGATCCTTTTGCTAGATAAGACCCTTATTCCTCAGCTGGGATAATGTAGGGCCCTTTAAAGCTGCATTGAAACTGCAATTTGGACTTTCAACCCGCTGGCTCCCATTGAAGTCCATTATATGGAGTAAATTTCTGGAATGTTTTTTTTTTTTGCGACTGAAGAAAGAAAGACATGAACATCTTGGATGATATGGGGGTGAGTAAATTATCAGGAAATTTTCATTCTGGAAGTGAACTTCTTTCATTTTATGAAAATTATGTAATTTGACGTTGTGTTTTCGATTTATTTTTAATTAATAATTAATCACAATTGTATGTATAACATGTAAATAGTGTAAGAGATTTGATTTGTGTGCAGGTTTTACAACATTAGATAATATGTACACAAAAAATCCAATAATGGTATTATAAGCCATTTCAATGGTGATTTTATGTTAGGTAATAGCTTATCGGGCATATTTGAGGTCTCAAAAACATGCCTTTACTGCTTTCAAAAAAAATCACAGGACATGCAAAAGTGCATTTGTGACCCTGGACTACAAAACCAGTCATAAATGTCAATTTTTTATTTTTTTTATTTGTTAGGATAAAACTGTATTTGCCTGAGATACAACTATTTGAAAAATGTAATCTGAGGGTGCAAAAAAATGTAAATATTGAGAAAATTGTTGTCCTTTAAAGTTGTCCAAATGAAGTTCACTTAATATCCTAATGATTTTTGGCATAAAAGAAAAATAATTTTGACCCATACGATGCATTGCTGGCTACTGTTAAAATTGACCTCTGCGGCTTTTGTGGTCCAGGGTCACATTTGTGGAACTTGCCTTGTGCACATTATACACAAACAAATGAATCAAAACAGTAATGTCATAGTAAAATATTTTATTATACATAAAAATGCACAAATAACACCAACAACAAAATGTGCTTTTTTACCCCACATTAAATCAGCTCTCAATCTGAGAGAGAAATAGGCAATGTAGAGTACTTAGTGTCAAACTCATATAAACATTCATCAAAACGCACAAACACACAGAACAGAATACTGCAGCAGGGCAAAGACACATTCACAGTATGATAAGAGAAAGACCACAATGAGGCAATTTACTCATAGACATGTGCAAAATTCACTGCCTCCCAAATCCTCTCGGAATCCATTAGCTGATCATCCAGCCTTTATAAGCCAAAAATATTGCAAAGAAACGAGAAAACGAAACTAAATTGCTCTCAAGCCTTTGTGCTTTTAAAGTGTGATTGTGTGCAATTTGTGTGCCAACACACGCTACAATCAGAGCATAATAGTGTATACAGGTCATCCCTTGTTTTAATGCTCTTGTGAGCATATTAGGTCATGTAGCGTGTAATTGCTCTGAGAGCATAAAGTAAAGCTGCCTGCATCCGTGCCTCCATCAGTAACAGGTTCACATGGACCTGCACAAAAAGAACAAGACGTCAGAAATATACAGGCATTTTTACTGAAATTAATTTGATGAAAATGAGTTTTTGGACTAGCATAACTGTCAATTCTAAAGAGAACCACTAGAGGCCACTAAAACATTACTCTAAAATGCAAAACAATTCGAGAGAGCAAGCATAATTCAGTACTCCTGCTGAAGCAAATGCAACACTAACTTGAATCATCAACAAGAAATTTCACACATCTTGTACCTTTTCTGAGTGGCGGAACTGCCTCCAAAAAGAGAAGTACATTCTTGGTGTGGTTTTCTCCGGGTGACAAGCCACTGTCTTGACATACACTTTCAAACTGCGCTCTAACAGCTGATTGACTTCCCCATAATTGTAATCATCATACCTGTGTAGGTGGATAGCAAGTGCACATTAGAGCAATTTTAGAATTTTAACCACCAAAAATAATGCATTTTATGTCTACCTCTTTCCTCTTAATGTGCAGTCTTTATATATGATTATGGCAAGGATTGCTTACCCTTCTTATATAAATAAACACAACCCTAACTCGCTTTTTGTTCCATACGGCTGAACGTTTCAAGGTCGTTTCATGATTATGATGCATGCATGACTGACCTGATGCCGTATATGCAGTGAATATAGTTCCAGATGGCTTTTCGAAGCGTGGAGGTGTCCACATGCGAGTGCATGGCCATGGTGTGATAAGTGAGCGCACACACCACCTGAAATTTCTCATCCAGAAGCTGTGCCATCTCTCCATACAGCCTGTTCATAAGAGAAAAACCATGATCTTCCCATGAATAGTCCTGAAAGCACAAAATCATGCATAAAGATAATTATAATCGATCATTTTCGGTAATTGAAAAAGCTGAAATTAAAGGCCCAAAAAGTCCATCCTAAGTGTATATGACTTTCTTCTTTCAGGACAAATACAATCTTTATTTAGAGTTATATTAAAGAATGTCCTAGCACAAATGCATTGATTCACTTCAGAAGGCCTTTATTTACCCTCCGGAGCTGTGTGGAGTACTTATTTATTTATTTTTTGGACTTCAAAATCTCAGCAGCCATTCACTGCCATTATGACATTTTTCAGGACAATAGAACACTGACTGTATTTGTCTGAATGAAGAAAGTCATATACATCTAGGATGGCTTGAGGGTGAGTAAATCATGGGTGAACCATCCCTTTAAATATAAATTTTACATGAAAAACTAAACAAAAATTTGAATTTTTTTATTTAAAAGGTGCAAGTCTAAAATATAAAATAGCAAGATTTAGCTAAATGCAAATATTATAAACAAACAAAAACTAATAATGAGACAAAAATAGACAAAAACATAAAAATGACTAAAAGCTTAAAGTGAATATATAAAAATAGAAAAAAAATTACAGAATATAAATACTACACAACAGTATATAAGTAATACAAATATAACACTGTGTATAACAACATATAATACATAGTATATACTTAAACTTAAACAATGCCTTCTATTTATGACTGTTATGTAAATATTTAATACTGTGTGAGAAAATATAAGAGTATTGAACCTGAGCTCTCATGGTTGGGGGGGACTGCGCTCCTCTAGGACTAAAATCCTGGTATGTAAAATCTGCATCCACAACAAACCGCGAGAAGCAATCAGGAAATACAGAACACTGTACTGCACAGGAAAAAAATATGACACAGGACAGGCAGTGAAAAAATGCTGTGAAACCTCCATTATATACTAATAGTCAAATGTTTTTGAACAGTAAGATTTTGAATGTGTTTTAAAGTCTCTTCTGCTCACCAAACCTGCATTTATTGGATTCAAAGTACAGCAAAACAGTACAATTTTAAACTATTTTTACCATTTAAAAGAACTCAAATTTTCTATTTGAATATATTTTAAAATGGAATTTATTCCTGTTATCAAAGCTAAATTTTGGCATCAATGCTCTAGTCTTCAGTGTCACATGATCCTTCAGAAATCATTTTAATATGCTGATTTGCTGTTCAAGAAAAAAAAAATTATTACTATTATCAATATTTAAAATATTTTTTGAGTCAATTTTTTTCTCAGCATTTATCTCAAATAAAAAGCTTTAGTAACATTATACACTATAACATTCAAAAGCCTGGTATATTTTTGGCCGGGAATTATAGAGAAAATTATATGCCTGGAATTTAAGAAATTAAGCCTTTTATTTAGCAAAAAGGAATGATAAAGACACTTTTTTCAGACAAATGCTGTTCTTCTGAACATTCTGTTCATCAAAGAAACCTGAAAAAATTCTACTCAGCCGTTTCCAGCATAATAATAATAGTAATAATAATAATAATAATAATAATAATAATAATAAATGTTTTTTGAGCAGCAAATCAGAATATTGAATAATTATTTCTGAAGGGTCATGTCACTGGAGTAATGATGCTAAAATTCGGCTTTGAAATCACAGGAATAAATTACATTTTAAAATATATTCTAATAGAAAACAATTATTTTAAATAGTGAAACCATAAATCAAATAAATGCAGGCTTGGTGAGCAGAAGATATTTTAAAAATCTTACTATTCAAAAACTTCTGACTGGTAGTGCAAGTCATTTAAAATGTTAATCTTAGGGGGGAAATGCATTAAATGTTATAACATTTGTTCAGGAAAGCCCAAAATTTCACTTTTCAAATCAACTTTTCCATGTGCAGAAGCTACAATTTTGACCCAGAAGAAACCCTGCAATTGGGTGCATTGAATTGTGTATAATTATGTTTTCATACCATCAGCAGGCTCCAGCAAACTCTCAGTCCTTTCTCTTTCGAAGCGAGTAACCATCTCTTCTTGTGTAAACTCTTCACCTTGCTGCTGAACCATCATCATTCTCTCCATCAAGAGCTGAACCTCGTTCACAGCATCAGACCACTGCGCACAGACGCACGCATAAACACATGAAAGAGATTTACCTGAGCAAAACAAATTAAATATTCTCTTTAACCTGTGATCAATACGTCACAATTCGATACCTCTTGTGGGTTTCTGGCCTTGTCTTGGGGGGAACAGGACTCTGTGGGCGAACACAGTTGGAGCGACTGATCTCCTGACTGCTCGGGCTCTGGAAGAATACCACAACCCCAAACAAATGAGGCAAGAGAGTGGGCATGGCTCATCAAAACAATAGCCTGAATCAGTTCCGCCAGGGACCACCGAGCCTCTGCACCAGGACAAACCAACTCCTGTGAATATATAAGTGTAAAAAAAAAAGTGTCAGTTGCACAATAAAATACATAATATATATACTTATTTTTACAGTAAGAGCGGGTGTGGCCATTTGTAAATTGTATGGGTCTGGTTTCCGATCAGTGTTAATTTCGTTGATAAATAATTTGTCAATTTTTGTCAACAACATTTTAATTTTTTTTTTTTACGAAAATGAAATGATAACGAACTAAAATTAAAATATACAAATATATAAAACATTCAAATATTTTTGAATGACAAAAACTATGACAAAAATCTACTGGCATTTTCGTCAATGAATATAAACGAGATGAAAATGTTAGGGAGGGACGATTTGGAAAGAAATTCATTCAGAAAAAAAACATGCGTACAAACTGGCGGACACAACTAGACACAAGCTAATATACACTTGCTACCCGTCTTATAAAACATTCAAAAATGTAAATCAATATGTAGGACAAGTGCAGACATATGGATAAATTTGACAAAGCAAGAGAGAACTCAATTCGGTCTACTTTTCTGAGGGCAGACAACGAAGCATACACACAGAAAGCACGTTGCACACTCTTTCACGTTGCATGAACTGAGAAATGTACACAAAATTACCTCAAATTGTCAGTTTTGACGAGTATTCACGTAAACACAGCCGATTACGTCTTAAATGAACGTAAACAGTATGTAGAAAGTTTATCAGTACATCGCATCCATTGCATTCGGTTTTAAAGGGATAGCAGCCACATTTAGTTGCTATTGTCCGAGTCACTGATGTTAATCAAGCAATAAAAAAAACAGAAAACCACTCACTGATTCTTGACTGAATCACTTACGTAGCCCTAAAGATGAATCTAAATTAATTTGTAGAAATAAATATGTCTATTTGAAAGAATGATGAATATGCTAAACAAGTGACTATAAGGAATGCGTAATTAGCCGATATAACCATTGGTATTTCATTGAAAAGAAGACCATGTTCTTTATGAGACGTGGTTTTATTTAATTTTAATATTAAGGCATGTTGTGTATCACTGCAGTTAAATTGTGTGTTTTTCATGATAAAACCTTAATATCAAACCTATATAATCAGTTTGGAAATTTTAGAGAAATGCTTAATAGATGCATTGTGCTTTAACTAAAACCATTAAATTTTAGCCGACTAAATTTACTGTATTTAGTCGACTAAAATCTTATGATATTTAGTCGACTAAAACTAAAAACAATTCAGATGACTAAAATATGACAAAAACTAAATGGCATTGTAGTCAAAAGTCTATGACTAAAACGAAATCAAAATTTGCTGTCAAAATTAACACTGCTTCTGATCTCATACGCGTCCAGCTATTTTTAGCTGTACAAAACAGCTGAAATTGATCTTAATATCTTAATTATGAACACACTGGTTTGTAGTGCAAACAGTTTTACTGTTTACCGCACATTGTTATTCTTCTCGTATATTTATAGCCTATAGCGGCTAAAGAACCAGAAGTCTCGCCCATAGCCTTACTTCAGCATTAAAGAATAAGGTGGATACCTTAACTGTCTACTTTAAATTTCCACTAGCTTATCATGTAGAAATGACCATTTTAAAGTAGTTTCCCCAACACTGAGGATGTGCGCTTTTTACCTGTATGTGTTCCTGGGTGATGATCCAGGGTCTGTGTGCAAGCAGTTTGTTGAGCGTCTGCAGGTGCTGTATTTTGGGTGGTGCACAGTGAAGTCCTCTAAGCCAGGACTCATCTCCACCAGCAAGCAGAAAAGCAGTGCTGTGATGCTGCACTAGGTACGAGCACTGGTGACGTGCAGACGCCTGCACAGAGAGAGAAAATTACTGTTTAGTAGATAATAAACATATGTGACCCTGGACCACAAAACCAGTCTTAAGTAGCATGGGTATATTTGTAGCAATAGCCAACAATACATTGTATGGGTTTTCTTTTATGCCAAAAATCATTAGGATATTAAGTAAGTATCATGTTCCATTGAGATATTTTGGACATTTCCTACCGTAAATATATCAAAACCTAATTTCTGATTAGTAATATGCATTGCTAAGAACTTTAAAAATGACTTTCTCAATATTTAGATTTTTTTTTCCACTCTCACATTCCAGATTTTCAAATAATGCATCTCTGCCAAATATTATCCTATCCTAACAAACCATACATCAATGGAAAGCTTATTTGTATAAACCTCAATAAAAAAAATGATGACTATGACTAGTTTTGTGGTCCACATATACTTATTTGTGTTGCAATCTAAAGGTACCCAACAAAAATATAAACCTTTTCCCTTACCAATATAATTATAAAATGTCTCCATGATAAAGGCAAAGGGCCATCCAGCTGGAGCAAAGCATTCTGTGTGCGGAGGAAACAGGTCAGGTAGGTGGGATGTAGCCCCATCATCATGTTGATATGGTCTACACGTCCCTCTGACAATAATGTGTCTGACGTCACCTCCTGTGCTGGCCCTTCCTCTAGAATCTGAAACAAACAGATATGCAGAGAACTCACATTTACTGCTACTTTGTGAAAATTTGCCTGCAAAATCCAGGAATGTCAATAGAATTCTGCACATTCAGGCATTTCACATGGGGGCGAAAAAGTTCCCCACACAGATGTTGCTCATGTGAAAATAAAATTACAAAACAAAACAAACAAAATAAAATCAAGATATTTCTGATGAAAGCCCGAGAGCTCTCTGACCCTCCATAGACGGCAAGGGTCCTACCACATTTAAGGTCCAGAAAGGTACAAAGAACATCGACAAAATAGCCCATATGCCATCAGTGGTTCAACTGAGAAAACTTTGTTGCGCAAAAAACTAAAACAACAATTCTTCTTCTCCTTCGCATCACCCTAGCGCCTTGTTTACGTTCAGAAGAAAGTATGCATATGCATTGTGGTTAGGGTTGGGTGTTCCTATTTTATTACTGACTGTTTACTTGTTTTTAACAATTTAATGTTTAAAATGTATTAATGTATTTTTTGTTAAAACCATAGGCAAAAGTTCCTAAGTATAAAGGATGTAAAATAATTGTAAAAGTCTGTAAGCTGCTTGCTCATGTTATTCAGCTGCAACAGAACACTGTTAAAAGTCAGAATAAGTACACTACCATTTAATGTTTTTTAAAAGAAGTCTCTTATGCTCATCAAGGATGCATTTATTTGATTAAAAATACATAAAAAAACACTAATATTGCAAAATGTTATTACAATATAAAATAATGGTTTTTATTTTAATATACATTACAATATAATTTATTCCTGTGATGCAAAGATGAATTTTCATCAGCTGTTACTCCAGTCTTAAGTCTCACGTGATCCTTCAGAAATCATTCTAATAAGCTGAGTTATTATTAGGATTATCAATGTTGGAAACAGTTGTGCTGCAAAATATATATATTTTTTTTTACTTTTTTCAGGATTCTTTGATGAATAACAAGTTAAAAAGAACAGCATTTATTCAAAATGTAAATCTTTTCTAACAATGTAAATCTATGCTTTCTATCACTTTTTATAAATTTAACACATCCTTGGTGAATAAAAGTATTAATTTCTTTCAAAAAAATAAAGAATAAAAATTTACTGACCCCAAAACTTTTGAACAGTAGTGTATATTGTTAGAAAGCCTTTCTATTTTAAATAAATGCTGTTCTTTTTTTAACCGTTTATTGATAAAAAATCCTGAAAAAAGTATCACAGGTTCCAAAAAAAATATTAAGCAGCACAACGTTTTCCAGCACTGATAATAAATCAGCATAATAGAATGATTTTTGAAGGATCATGTGACACTGAAGACTGGAGTAATGATTTTTTTCTGTATTTTTGATCAACTGAAAACAGCCTTAATAAGCATAAGAAACTTCTTTAAAAAACATTAAATGAGAGGGTGTTTCCAACTTTTTGACTGGTAGTGTATGTTTGACATATAAATGTTTCACTTAAATTTTTTTAAATCAGATCTTATTAGAATCGAAACTAGTAATCAATAAAATTCCAACAATCCCCTACTCTCCAAAATGGAAGAATTGTTGAATAAAATTGTTTTTCTTTTTTGCGCAACAAAAGGAATTCTCATAACTTCATAAAATTATGGTTGAACCACTGACTAATAGTCCACATGGACTATTTTGTTGATGTTCTTGGTTGGTACCTTTCTGGACCTTTAACGCGGTATGACCCTTGCTGTCTATGCTCTCGGATTTCATCAAAAATATCTTAATTTGTGTTCCGAAGACGAACAAAGGTCTTACGGGTTTGGAACGACATGAGGGTGAGCAATTAATGACATTTTTTTTTTTTTTTTTAACAGATTCCTTTAACAGAAAGCTGCCTAACTTGGAAGTGTTTCAGGCATTTCTACATTACTGACAGTTTTATGGCAATGAAATTTTGCCTACATTTTGCTAATGTGACTGCAGGCATTCCTAAACTTTCCTGTCAGCCAAACCTCTTATACATAAAATATTTACTTGAAGTACACCCTTACTTTTAAGTTAATATTTCAATAATTTAACAACACATTTGCATGTTCAAAGTCCTCTCATGTCAGTGAACGTGACATGCAGGAAAACAAATAAAATATTTCATTTTTATTTCAAACGCACTTATTTCTCACATTTTAAGGTTTGAATTCATTTTTCTCTTTTCATCAAAACAACACACACCTCTTCAATTGGGATAAAGGCACTGGGCCCAGAGGGCAACGCCTCAGGTAGGTCAACTCCTGCTTCCCCCTGAGAAAAAAGAAAGGGTGACAATAGAGACTAATAAAGATATAGAAAATATAAAGCCCTCTGTTGTCCAATTGAATAGTTTTGGAAAAAATATGAACAGCTGGTACAAACCTATCATTTCAGTAAATGCTGATAACATTTCAAAACCATTCAGCAGTTCTTTACGTCATCGTGCAGTTTATGATGTCATATACAAGAATTAAACATTTTTTAGTTTAAGCTACTTTCTGCGTCAGTTAAACGGTTCACCTCAAATTCTCTTATTAAGTCATTTATCGGTTATCGTTGTCCGAAGGAAACGGCTCTTGGTTCACTGCGTCAATGAGTTGTTAAAGCGAAACGGTTTGGACCGATGCAGTCCAATTCGTAAATTAAAACTGAATCTATTTTAGTGAACGGCTTTAACAGATTCACTCAACAGAACAACTGAACAACTTATGAACATCGCTGGCTCAAACTGACATTCAACGGACTTTAACGAACACTACAAATGATAGCTCAGGCAGAGCATCGACTGTAACGTTAAACTTTATCCGTGAGCCGTACACAAACAGACAGGAGTAGAGTAGACGCCGGCTCATAAGAAACACTCGGTCAGACCGAATAAACGAACTCACCTTCATCTGACGAATATAAGTGTTCAGAAGTCGCAGGTTTAACACAATAATGATGATGTAAAGTCTCGGAGGGTTTGTTATCTATGACTTCATTGCGCCTGTATGAGTCTGGCTTCTGAAAAGCAGGAAACAGCACCGGGGGAGGCGTGGCGTACGTGAACACACAGCGCCGGACTCTTGCATCACCTCTCCGGCGCAGCATGACGCAACCCGCCGGTAACGGAGATCAGAGCTCCCGGCTCCAGCTGTAACCGGGTATACTGTGCTGACATCAAACATGACCTGCCGGTTTGGTACTGCTGTATGGACAAAAATGTTAGCGAGTCATCCTGACAAAGCTGAGGGTGTGAGTCCTTTAGGGTTAGGTAAAAATATAACAATGTAGAAGTTGACACCTGCATAGTTCATGAAGGTGGATGTTAGATCATTTTGGAAATAGGCCTATAGACAATAGCCTATATATTGGAAATAGACCTCGTTTTTTTCCTAAATCCATTTTAGACCGAGCACTGCTTTTTTCAGGTTTGCAATTTAGCTGTACATAAAAAATTGACAGGTAGCTTTAAAACAATAAGCTGGTCATTAGCTAGTGGATGATCATGGACAAGCAACAACAGAACCAAGCCCTCATATTACATTTGGGTCATTCAGTGTCAAACCTAATTTCAAAAACTTCCCCGGCTCAAATTTTTGATTTTGGTAATATTTTTTATATAGGAAAGATAGACATGTATAGTGATGAAAGCCAAAATAGCAAAAAATGGCAATTTTCACCTTAGATTCAGTCAAGTTACAGGGGGGTTAAAAATTACTTCAGACAGATGGCAACGGCATTATTTTTTTATTTTTTTGCACAGAGGTTGGTAGTTCTATCAGTAAAATCTGTTGACTTTAGCAATCTTTGTTGCATTATGCGCCAATGGTCACCATTCAAAAATAGGGAAACAGCACTTTTCAAGTTTTTCTCAAGTTTGCATGCCTGTAACTCAAGAAGCATTAAAGATATTTCAATGCCTTTTTCGATATTGGGTTTTAACAAACTTTTCTTTATTTTTAATGCCCTATGATTTGGTTCCAGAGACGTTGGAATTTTAATATGGCTCTGGCAGTAAATCGTTAAAACATACACATTTCCAGTGGTCGTAAACCAAATGTGGGTCAGTTCGAAAAAACACAATACTTCATTTCTTTTAAAGAGGAATGTGTGAAGAACAAATAATGTTAAAACTAGAGGTGTAACTTGTTTCTTTCTGTCAAGACAACTGCATTGAACGTACTAGTCTGAGTGCCAATAATGTTCTTTTTCCAAAGTTTGCGTGACTATAACTCAAGAAGTATTAAAGATATTGCAATATGATTTTAGATTATAGTTGTTGATAAACTTTTCTTTTGGAATTTTAATTTTCAAGCCCCTACATCATTCAGTCCCAGAGATATGGGGATCTCAATGAGGCTTCATGTCCAGATTGTTCAGTGTTACCCATTTTGTGGTTGAAAACCAAATGTTGTTCACTTTGTGTAGAGCTGATACTTATTTTATTCAAAGAACAATGTCTGAAGAAGAAATACTGTTGACATTAGAATTGTATGTTGTTTCCCTCTATCAAAACAATTAGGGCATTAATATATCTTTAATATATTAAAGCATGCAAACTTTGGAAAAAAAACTTGAAAAGTGCTGTTTCCCCATTTTTGAATGGGCACCATTGGCACATAATGCAACAAATATTGCTAAAGTTAACCGATTTTACTAATAGAACTACCAATCTCTTGTGTAAAAATAAGATAATGCTGCTGCCATCTTTCTAAAGCCATTTTTAACCCCTCTGTAACTTGACACTGAGTCAAAGGTAAAAAATTGCCATTTTAACCTCCCTCTACAAAATAGTGGATTACTTAATAAATATTCATCCATGATATTTAATATTTTGGCTTTCATCACTATACATGTCTATCTTTCCTCAGAATAAATATCACCCAACTCAAACATTTGAGCCAGGGATCTCTGGTTGAGTTGACACGGAATTACCCTTTTTTCTTTTTTTCAATAATCAGAAGAAAAGATCTCTTGTTACTTCCGTTTCATTGCGACTTTAAAGTGGTCAAACTAAAAAAGGGTTGCTGGTCAGATAGGAACCATGGTAGGTCAGTTTGCTTAGCCTCAGAAACCATGAACAAACTAAGTAAGGTTTTAAAAAAAAACACACACACACACACACACACACACACACACACACACACAAAAAACAGCCTCAACTATAATAAATAAGGGTTATGGGATTACTATTCAAAACAGAAATTACAACTGTGTTGCATCCAACATAAAAATTGGTCTTAAAGAAAAAAAGATAATGAAGTGTAATAAAGAAGACATTATAGTTGATGAGAGAAAGCCTCATTCACTTCATCTATGACCTTTCATTACAGCTGATGTTATATAACTACAGCTGCTACACATGTACACAGACCCTTACGCTTACACTATACATCCGTCTGTACCTGGGGCTCCTAATAATTATGCTGAACATCTTCTCTTACGTAACCATGCATTGAAGTGAAATCAAGCATAATGCGCAGCTGTTTGGCACATAAAAACAAGGACACAACACACAAAGACACAGACACAAAATGGATTTTATTGAATTAACACAAGCCGTATGTTTAGCACTTGCCGAGTCACTGAATGTTTACCTGCGAGGTACGTGTGTGTGCCGTGTCTGCTTTTGTGTGTGCTTTTATTTAAGAAAATGATCAAGCATTCACACATTTATTTCAAGTCCCAATCTTATATTAAATTACCATTATATATATACTCCATATAAAATAATATTTTCGGGGCAAATCTGGAAGAATGACTTTGAGGAAGGTCGAAAGAAGAGAAGCAAAGACAGAATGAAACCTTCACTGGATTTAATGTACACACCACTACCCCACAGGGAAGACTTTATTGTCCAGCTTGTATGTGAAGATCTTCTCAGACCATATGGGAAGATTTTTACTCAACGCACACAGGGTTTTGTTAGGGGGGATGGCTGTTTGAACATCAACACCTAATTCAGAGCAAGCGTGGTCAGGCAAACCATGGTCACCATCACAATCAGTGCTCCATCCCCATGGACAATAGCGATGAAGGCAGAGTAGCAACAAGAAATGGAGCGGAGGAGAGGAGAGGAATGTAAGCATTAGGGTCAGAGGTCACAGGAGGTGTTTTTTACAAGAAAAGGAAGGAATGGCAGTGTGAGAATTAGATGTTGGCGCCTTCTCAAACAATCTTGTTCTCCAGGGCAGCGATCCTTTTCGTCACACCTTCCAGTGATGCTGTTGTCAAGGAAATAATGCAATAGTAGCATCCTAACCTAACCAGCTGAAGACATTTCTGATGCCCAGTATATTTTTGTCACGTATTTGTTTTAGAGATGTACCAATACTAAAATAAATAAAAATTAAAAATTAAAAAAGGTTATTGCAAATTCTTATCTCACAATTCTTACTTTATTCTTAGAATTGCGTGATATAAGCTCACAGTTGCAAGTTATAAAGATAAAGATAAAACTCACATTTCTGTCTTTCAAGCAGTTTTGACTTTTTTTTTTTCAGAATTGTGAGATATAAACTCACAATTGCAAGAAATAAAGTCAGAATTGCAAGATAAAAACTCTAAATTCTGACTTTTTTCTCACAAATGTAAGTTTTTATTTAGCAACTTTGATGTTTTTCTCACAAATGTGAGTTTGTATCTCACACATGGTAAAAAATGCTTTTTTTACTTAGATTTTTTTGTCTTGTTTCCAGCCAAAATATCTAAAAATTCTTAAATTAAGGATTTTCTAGACAAGTAAAAATTCTTGTCTTGTTTTCAGAAAAAAAGAAGTTAAAATTAAGTGATTTTCTGCTTGAAACAAGCACAAAAATCTGCCACTGGGGTAAGAAAAACAATCTTGTTTTCAGCTTGAAATAAGATTGTTTTGCTTACCACATTGGTAGATTATTTTTCTTGTTCTAAACAAAAACTCACTTAATTTTACAATAATAAAAATTATACAATAATTATACAATACAATAATCCTTCTTGATTTAAGGAATTTTTAGATATTTTGGCTAGATACAAGACAATCTAAGTAAGGAAAGCATTTTTTTGCAGTGCAATCCTACATTTATTCGAGTCTAAATGTGTTTTATCTCAAAACCTTTTTATATAGGAACATCTCACCTCTCAGCAGCATTCTGCAATTCAAAATTGACACTGAGCACAATAGGAATTTGTGTATTTTTAACCTGAACCCAAACACCGAAAGACAGGAAAGGATATATTTCTTTGTTAATGCCTGTAGTGCCTCCTCCACTTTTTTCTGGAACTTGACAACTGAATTACATTCACAGGGATCTTCCTCTGCAAGTAAACAAATATAGTTGATGAAATGCTGGTTTGAAGGTCATAATCATCTTTCCTGTGATTTGATTTACCTTGACAAACATTGATTTGCAGCTTCTTGGCAATTTGGTTCATGGTTTTGAAGTCAGCCGTGTAGAAGTAATGGTCAGCGACAGGTTCAGAGGCGATTTGTCTCAGCTCGTCCTCAACAGCATTGCCAACACCCACAGCATACATCTTAAAGCCTAAAAATCACAGACACAGCACACTGTAAAACACTCAGGACTCATACAAATTACTCTTTGCATTGCATTTCTGTGTTTTTTTTTCCCTTTCTAACCATTGTCCTTGGCCTTTTTGGCGGCATCTCCGATGTAGTCTTGTGACCTGCCGTCAGTGAAGACAATACCGACCTTTTCCACTCCGGGTCTGGCGCCCTGGTTAGGATTGAAACTGCTTTCCACCAAGAAACTGATGGCCTGGCCAGTCATGGTTCCCCTCTCCATGTAGTCCATCTTTTTTACTGCATCTTTCAGGGTCTTTTTGTCATTGTAGCGTCCCAGAGGAAACTCCTGCTTCACAGTGCTGGAGTACTGCACCAAGCCCACGTGGGTGTTTGTCTCAGACACGTCCAGTTTGTCGATGATCTGGTTGATCCATTTCTTGACCAGTTCGAAGTTCTCGGGTCTCACACTCTTGGAGCCGTCGATCACGAAGACCACATCTGTGGCTGCGTTACTGCAAGCTGGGATAAGAAAGACAGAAAACGTTTATGGTAACTCATGAGTTTCTAAACTGTGGTCCAGGAGCCCCCAGGGGACCGCAAGAGGGTTCTGGGGGTCAACCAAACATAAAAATAGTTTTACAAAATTATTTTTTTATGGCTGTTCAAAGTTAACATGTATGTTTAAGATATATATTGTTTAGTTCATGAGTCCCTTACAGTTAAACTGCCTCTGTACTTCAGAAAAATCCTTCAGGTCACACAAATTCTTCAGTTTTCCAGCAGTTTAGTTAATTTAAACCCATTCCAGCAATGACTGTATGATTTTGAGATCCATCTTTTCTCACTGAGGGACTTACAGAAAGTTCAAACTCTCACTGATGCTTTAGAAGGAAACACAATGCATTAAAAGCCAGGGGGTGAAAACTTTTGAACAGAATGGAGATGTGTAAATTTTTCTAATTTTGCCTAAGTATCATATTTTTTTCCCATTTAGTACTGGCCTTCAGAGGCTACAGAAGATACTTACATATTTCCTAGAAGACAAAGTAAGTTAAATTTACCCTGATCTTCAAATTCCAAAAGTTTTCACCCCCAGCTCTTAACACATTGTGTTTCCTCCTGGGCCACCAGTGAGCATTTGAACCTTCAGTAATAGTTGCGTATGAGCCCCACAGTTGTCCTCAGTGAGAAAAGATGGATCTCAAAATCATACAGTCATTGGTTCAAATGCACAAAAATGGTGGAAAACCAAAGAATTTGTGTGACCTGAAGGACATTTCTGAAGAACAGACTCATGAACAACTATCACTAAAAAAAAAAAAAAAATAGCTGTGGATCATTCAGTGGATTATGTAAACTTTTGAACTGGGTCATTTCTATAAATTCAACTATTATTTTCTCTTATGGACTATATGTAGACTAAATAAACTGTAAAAAACAATAATCATATACATTTATAATTTATATAAATCCCTCATATATTAGTAAATTAATTAACATTTTGTAGATTCTGAAAAGGGGGGTGTAACTTTTGACCAAATTTCAAAAAATCCCATATATATATATATATATAATGAATATGTTATATGGTACATATATTTAGCAAAGTGCTCCTCTCTAGAGTTAATTTTTCTAGCTGACTAACGAGTTTATGGTTACCGAATTTTCTGAGGTAAATGTGACATGATGATCGAGCGGTTAAATGAGACAGAAAACAGATTTGGTAAGTTGTGCTCTTTCTATTAACATTTCTTCAGATGTTATTCATGTTTATGTTATGGTGAAACTGGTATTAAAGCAGAGGAGATTATCTCTTGAACTGAGGCTACAGCGATCTGTCACTCCACATTAAACAGCACCAAAACAGCATTTATTGTTTGAATATTGCTATAAAATGGACAGAATTTAAAATCTGAGACTTTGTTTCATATTAAAGGTAACAAAGCACAAAGCTTATTGCGATCTATTTGATCAGAGACACATTCATTAGCTAAAAAAAGACTGATCGATTCTTGAGATTTAATAACCTTGTACTGTTTCATAAAAATAAGAATATTAAAATAGAGAAATCTGTATTTTTAGGTCTATACATAGCATTACTCTAATAGTGGGTGGGAAAAGATATAGATATATATACCTTGTATCAAGGTAAATATTTTCCAGAAAATACTTGCTTTTGCTTCAGTGGGTCTGTATGAAAATATTAGGAAGGGTGCCATTTTTGGGGTTAAAAAGCTTAAAACCCTTTTGTTAACTTATCAGCAAGTCATTTAGTCACATGATAGTAGATAGTTTATTTTGCTTAGAGTGAATATGTTTGATTAGTAGGCTGTGAAAGATAAAATATGTCGTGGTCATTAAACAAGGGAGTACATCAAAAACGGCACATGTCTATGAAGTCTTTTATCTCATGTCTTTGACACTTACCCAACATTCATTCATACTCACCGCTGCAAGATCGGCCGTCACCCTGGAGTGTAAATCCCTCTCTGCAGGCACACTTGAAAGATCCGGGTGTGCTGATGCAAATGTGCTCACAGTCATGATCGCCAGTCACGCATAGGTCCGACACAACCGCTACCATGAGTGTAACACACACACACACACACACACACCGGGTGGGGGAAGGAAGGGTTAGCAAGGAGAGAATTACTCTATGTGAAGCGGGAGCTCAAGAAAAATCAATGCGTTTTAACAATCCGCTGCGCTTAAATGAACAGCAAACCTTTAAGACGCACAGAAATATGTCAGAGGTCCAGACACCTGAGGCTTAAAGTAAAAACAAAAGATCTGGTGTTTGTCTCAGGTGGCTGTTGCTCTGATTCAGACTTTTCTACTGCATTGGTTCTCAACCTTTTATAGTTTGAAATTGTCTAAAACTCTAATATGAGCAAGCTGAGAACCGCTGCACTGACTACAATCACATCAGTGGTTACACATGCTTTTAAACTTCCTCCCCCAGAGACCCGAGTGCAGTGGAGCATCAAGCACAGGGTGGAGATCTACTTCTGGAGGTGAGATTAATGATAACATGCCCTATGGATACTCATGCCCTCTGTTGTATATACACCTTTAATATCAGCGGCCATGGCGAGCCTCCAGACTTCTATTCCCTCCCCTTTCTTGCTCTCACCCTCCTCTTACCACAGAAGGCCTCCTGGAACTTCTTGGTGAGCTTCTCAATGAGGCTGTAGCTCTCCACGTAGTCCACGTGGTCCTCGAGAGGCTCGCTGGCCATCTGTCTGAGTGTGGTCATGTCCACGCGACCCACTCCGATGGCGAATATCTCAATGCCGGCCTCCCGCGCCCTTACTGCAATGTCACGGATGTTGTCCTGCGGTCTGCCGTCAGTCACAATAATGGCCACCTGTGAATATTTATGAATGAAAAACTGCATGTTCGCTGGGGCCAGATTACATAACACAATATGCATGTTGCCAAAGAGGCTTAATGATGCCAGTATGGTGTTTATATGAGATTGTTAGGACTCTGACCTTGCTGATGCCAGGGGATTTGCGCGCTCCCTCGGCTTCGGTGAAGGCCACGTTCATGGCAAACTGGATGGCGAGGCCGGTCATGGTACCGGTGGACAGTGGCTCGATCTTGGACACGGCCTTGACCAGCGCGGCCTTGGTTTTGTGGGACTTCAGAGAGACCTCGTTCTTCACCCGACTGGCGTAGTTTACGACGCCCACGCGAGTAGCATCAGGCCCAATGTTCAAACCGTCAATGACTTTGGTCATGAAGACCTTGACCTGCTCGAACTCTGAGGGGCGGACGCTTCGAGAGCTATCGATGATGAACACCACATCGGTGGGCTTGGTGCTACACAAGCCTGCAGCTGGAAAGAGTGAAAGAACAAAGAGGAGAAGTCTCTTATATTCAGCAGTGCTCAAAAATACAGTAAAACGTCCTAAAATGACCTGTTTTCTATTTTAATATATTTTAAAATGTAATTATCTGCTGTTTTTCAGCAGCCATTACTCCAGTTTTCAGTGTCGCATGATCCTTCAAAAATCATTCTGATATGTTGATGTGGTGCTTTAGAAACATTTGTGACCATGGACCACAAAATCAGTCATAAGGGTGCATTTTTGAACATTGAGATTTAGACACCATCTGAAAGCTGAAAAATAAGCTTTCCGTTGATGTGTGGGACAATATTTGACTGGGATAAAACTATTGGAATCTGAGGGAGTGAAAAAATCTAAATATTGTGAAAAAAGTTTTTGTTTGAAACAAGCTAAATAATCTGCCAATGGGGTGAGCAAAATAATCTAGCTTTCTGCTTGAAATAAGATTAATTAATTACCCCATTGCAATTTTCTAGTTTGAAGCAAAAACTCACTTAATTTTGACTTCTTTTTTCTGAAAACAAGACAATAATTTTTACTTGTCTAGAAAATCCTTCTTGATTTAAGATTTTTTTTATATTTTGGCTGGAAGCAAGACAAAAAAAAATCTAGGTAAGAAAAGCATTTTTTGCAGTGTGAAGTTCTTAGAAATGCATATTGCTAGTCAAAAATTAAGTTTTGATATAGTTATGGTAGGAAATTTACAAAATATCTTTACTTAATATCCTTAGAAAGTTTGGCATAAAACTAAAATATATAAATTTGACCGATACAGTGTATTTTTGGCAACTGTTACACATATATCTGTGACACTTAAGACTAATTTATTAATTTATTATCGTCAATATTAAAAACAGTTGTGCTGCTTAATATTTTTGTGGAAACTTGCTTATTTTGGAATGTTCAAAAGAACTGCATTTAAATGAAACAAATCTTTTGTAATGTTATAAATGTCTTTACTGTCCCTTTTTGATTATTTAATGCATCTTAATTGAGTGAAAATATTAATTTCTTTCAAAAGAAACCGACCCCAAACTTTTAAACAATATCATACATATTTGAGCGAAGGAAAAAAAAGTGAGAGTGAAAAGCCAGACTGCAGTCTGCAGGTAACTCAATAAATGTACAGTGTTGGCCGTTCTCATAATAACTCCCATTGATTATACATTCAGCCTCAGGTATGTATGCACACACAGATTCATGTGCACACACACACACACACACACACACACACACACACACACACACACTCTTATGCAGCACAGGGCCTCTTTGTGTACATATGTAGTGACATTTGAAACCTTAAAAACACGTTTTCCTAGAAGACATACAAGTTATGTACAACCACTGGAAACATAACCCTAATTACCCACTTGATTGAAGTTTCCCGGGTGTTTTTTTAGCACATATACCCCTATGCAAATAAAACTAATCATTTAATTATAAATGTGGTACACTCGAAGTGTACCACAGAAACTGATCTTGAGCACAAGAGGAAATAATATAATTCTACATAGAAATGTAAATTAGACAAATGCTAGATGAAGAAAATTAAGGCTTCACAGACATGCTCTTAAAGGTCAAAGGTCACATATTAAACTCTACCATCCAAACTTTTGTGTAAAATACAACTATAGGCAAATATAATGATTTTAAATAAAACACATTTGGATGCTGGTCTGCATGTATGTAGGCGTCCTTATTATCTTAAAGGGACAGATCACCCCAAAATGAAAATTCTGTCATCACTTGCTCAATTTCAAGTTGTTCCAAACCTGTATGAGTTTCTTTCTTCTGTCGAACACAAAAGAAGATATTTTGAAGGATGTTGGTAACCAAACAGTTGCTGGAAGCCATTGACTTCCGCATCTTCTTTTGTGTTCAGCAAAAAAATTGATTCATTCCTTCAAAGAAATAATTTTGAAACAACATGAGGATAAGTAAATGTGACCCTGGAACAAACACAAAAAAACAGACATAAGTGTCAATTTTTCGAAATTAAGATTTATGCATTAAATAAACTATGCATTACTGAATAAATAAGCTTTTCATTGATGTATGGTTTGTTAGGATAGGGCAATATTTGGCCGAGATACAACTATTTGAATATCTGGAATCTGAGGGTGCAAAAAAAAAAAAAAAAGAAAATTAAGTTCTTAGCAATGCATACTAATCCAAATTTAAGTTTTTATATATTTATGATAAGAAATTTACAAATTATCTTCATGGAACATAATATTTACTTAATATCCTAATAATTTTTGGCTTAAAAAAAAAATCTATAATTTTGAACCATATATTGTATTTTCATTTTGTATTTTATTAAGACCAGGGTCACAAATTACAACATTTTCATTTTTGGGTGTAATATTGCTTTAAAACAGCTTCAGCAAAAAAAGATCATGCTGGTTGACTTGCATTTTTGCTATTATTTGTAGTTATGATTACATTTTTAAAAAATGCTGGGTTGTTTCAATCCAACTTTGTGTCAAATATGAACTAAAAAAATAATACAATTTTTAACTATTGGGTTAGTCCATATAATCAGCATGCATTTTCAGCAAGGAATACAACTACACCAAACTGACTGAATAGTTAACGAATAGGTCAATATTAACAGCAAAACATTAATCCTGTTGATACTGGGTTATTAGTATCCAGTGATAAATGAATGACTTTGATGGATCTGTTAATGATGCAGTCTGTTTTCTTACCCATAGCAGCAGCGTTTCTCAGATCCACGGTGGCTTGAGCTCCCAGGATGCATAGCAGCATCACAAACCCCAGCAATGCCATACTGTAATGCGGCGTGAGTCCTAATGACCTGCTCGACAACCAGAGACAGACTGATTCACAGAGAGAGAAACGTGCAGGTTATCAACACACACATATTCACAGATACACACTTAAGTTTGGAGACGCCGCCCTCAAATCCATCTCCCCCCGAGGTGCCGTTTTGGGGGGAGGGGGATACCTGCTCCGAAAAACCTAGAGTTTGGGTAGGAAAGACAAACACACCTTGATCTGTGTATGTGTTTGTGTAAGGGAAACCGAGTTCATTTGGAGCCCTAGGAGGGGTCTCTAGCTTGGGGTTGAACTCAAATAAACATTAAGATGAATCTGTCTTTTCTGGGCACTTTTCCTCTCAAATTAATCTCACACACGCAGGAATTTATGCACAGGAATTATGTGGGAAGCCTCCGTGCCCGACCCAACACAGACGCCTCTGTTCTGACTGCGTGTACGTGTATGTCTGTGTTTTTCTACTATATGCACCATGCAGTGTCTAGTGTGTCTGCTGGGAAATGCGAGTATCCATGCGAGCACATGCGGGCCTGTGTCTGTGAGATAAAAGTTGATCACGCTGAGCGTGAAATGGCATTTCTATTAGAGGTGTGGGCCACAGTGGCACCTGTAAGTACAAAGTAGATTTCATTCATTATTTTTCAGCACTGTCAAGTCTTTTTAAACCTGACTTTCGTTTCTGAAAACATGAACAGAGATATTTTCACAGAATGTCCAAACTGCTGTTAAGCAAGATTATTAGTAAATTACTTCAGCTGGTTCCTCATTGTATGGCTTCAAAAGCACAAATTGTTCCTTTTTTCCGAAGAAAAGAAAGTCAAGTAAGTTTGGAACGATAAAGGTGAGTAACTGCATGTGAAGTACCCAGGAACACTCGGAAAATAATTCTCCGGTAGTCCCCTGTTTGTCTATGTAAATGAGGTGCGTGTTTGTTTTCTATATTGCATAACACAGCAATTAAGGTTCTGAACACATACGGTTTCTCCTGCTTCCATTCGTCCCTAACCTGCCAGAAAAAGGCATGTGAAGTGTGCCAGTAACTTTGACAAGAACATTTTTTTGGTAACACTTTACAATAATAATGTATGAACTAACATGAACTAACCATGATCAGTACATCTGTTAATCATTAGTTAATGAAAATACAGTTGCATTCACAGTGCATTAACTAATGTTAAAAATATTTTATTAATGTAGTAGTACATGTTAAAATTAACATTAACAACGATTAATAAATGCTGTATAAGTGCAGTTCATTATTAGTTTATTGTTAACTAATGTAGTTAACTAATGAACCTTATTGTAAAATGTTACCTTTTTTTTCTAGCACCATCAGTCTCCTGGAAAGAAAGTGACAAAAATTGGTAGCTATTGACCAAATTAAGTGGAAACTAAAGCATGTGAAAGATTTATATAAAGATATATTAATACATATTTTAAATATTTTATATACAGTTGAGATCAAAATTAAAACATTTATAAATACTTTTTTTCTGAAATATTGTAAATCTTCATCACTCAAAATGTGAGTGATATCAGCTGTCGGTACATCACTGTTCCACTAACATGTTTAACAAAATATACAAAAACCTTTATTTTGTTGAAAACACAGTGATCAAAATGAGTGAACAGTAACCACTGTAGGTCGAAAAATTATTACAGCTAAAATTTTAGAGGGTTAGTATGTGTAAGCGGCTCTTGCTTTGAATGACTTCAGCATCTGGGGATGAAGGAGATGCCTAGTTTTTCACACTGTGCTGGTATGATCTTGGTCCACCTTTCTTTCGCTCTAATAGTTTGGTAGCTGTACACTCTTACAAATAAAGATGCTTCGCACTGTCTAAATGGTTCCATAAAGAACCTTTCACATCTGAAGAACCTTTCTGTTTCACAAAAGGTTCTTTGTGGGGAAAGGTTCTTTAGATTATAAAAAGGTAAGAAAGAGATGATTCTTTAAAAGAACATTCGACTGAATGGTTTGTTGTGAAACCAAAAATGGTTCTGTGGGATGTGGAGTGGGTTTCTTAGCCATAACTTTGTCAGCAAGGATTTTCTAATCAGGTTTAGACTCTGGGCCGGCCATTTTATTATTTTAGTGTTCTTAGCTTCAAGGAACTGCTTTACCTGTTTTGCAGAGTGACAGGAGCATTGTCTTGCATGAACATTGCAGGCTGATTGGGAGATGCTTGCAAGGAAGGAACTGCATGTTGCTGAAGAAGATTCTGATTAACATTTGCATTCACTCTGCTATGTAGCTGTATAAAAGTCCCAACTCTTACACCTGCTGCAGAAAACATCTCCCAAACTCTATCTGGTCTCATGACGAAAACATACCTCAAGACGCAAAATACTTATCCATAAGTACATATCAATGCAGTTTCCAACAGAAATGAACACTAGAGGCGGTAAGCAGAGGCAGCAGTGAGCGCTTGTAATCGTTTTCATACAGTTATGATTACAGCTCCATATGTTTCGCTTCCTAGATGTACAGTAACAAGTTTGCTCAGTAGCTCAGCCGGCATGGAATTGAAGTTAGGATGTGGAATCCTTGGGTACAAATCCTGTGAAAATCATGACTCGCCATGAGAGAGCTGCAAGGTGAGAGATAAAAAAACTAAAACAACATACTTTTGATTGCATTTTTTACATCACATTCGCTTTTGTTCTTATTATCAGGTAGGATCAGGTGTAGTGCAGATGGTACATTATTTTAAAACATCACTGAGCATTATAGTTTAAGCGCCACTCAACGGACATTTCAAGTCATCTACAAAACCAACTTCACATAAAACCGGCTCTGCATAAAACCAAAGACTATAGAATACCCAAGATGTGTCACTCAAATAGTTTTGAATAGGGAAAAGTGTGACGCTCATTATGGCCGTGAAGCCCCGCCTTCTTAATGAAAGAGCCAATCGTTGATTAGTAAAGTCAGCGCGTCACTGTAGCTGCCGTTAGAATTCCCGGTTGCTATAGAAACAGTCAGCATTCTAAGATGTGCGCTCAGTACTGCGCATGCGCACTGGCTGATCTAGCCTGAAAAATAACTGTTTTTTTATGCTATTGGAGCACAAGGAACCATATTTATGAGTCATTCTTGTCAGATTTCATTGGCGATTTCAAATATGAAATTTAATCATAAACTTGGTGAACAGTTTTAGAGAATTTGATGTTTCCCTATTCAAAGAGATAGGAGCTGCACTTGCATGCCCAAGAGGTGTTTCAAAGATGGCCGCCAAATAGAATGATTTGCCTTAAAGGGACTTTGACTACATGTACGTTCCAACACTCTTTGAGCGCCACTCAGTGGACATTTCACATCGAACGCGTCACAAAACTTACATGGCGGTCCGTATTTTACGTCTTGCAAAAAAGTACGGTACGGTACAGGTATGGTTTTTTTTTTATTCATGACACATCCTCCTCTTCTTTACGCACTTGGGCTTCAGTTTTTTTTCATCAGTTTGACACTGAACAAAATGTTTCCCATCAGACTCAAATAAAGAAACTTGCTCTTATAATTAAAGTGAATATTGGAGCAGTTCTCCTCTCTCCACACAACATGCTCCTCAACAAAGTTGAGTTTGGCTTGGTCGGTCCAGTTTCTCTTAAACATCCTGAGACAGATCCCTACCCTGTTCAGCACTGAACTGGCAAGCAATTCCAGCTGCAGTGTTGAACAGATTCCCTATTGAGTCTCTGTCTTCTCGTGCATTAGTCTTACGTGGACAACCAGCCTTTTTAGGGTACTTGAATGAATAAGTCTCATTTGTAAACCTGCAATATTTGATCAATCAAATTTAGAACGGACAACTTCTCTTGCAGTGGCTGAAAGGGTCATTCCTTTGGCCTTCAACTGGACAACCTCCTGTCGCAGGGTTTCAGTCACCTTAGACTGGACTGGTATCTTGCAATTTTAATGAAAACTGGAGGAATGCTGGTAGTTAATTAGAGTTTGTCATATAATTAAGGAAGTTAGCATCAGGTGCCAGATTAACACCAATAACTTTGAGGTATCTGTAAGTGTTCTCTAATTTTTTATCACTTAATTTTCAAATATCTCTTTTAAGTAAGTAGCACATGTATATTTCTAGAAATAGCCAATAATACATAGTATGGGTCAAAATTATCCATTTTTCTTTTATGCCAAAAATCATTAGGATATTAAGTAAAGATCATGTTCCATTAAGACATTTTGTACATCTCCCACTGTAAATACTGCAAAAATGCTTTTCTTACTTAGATTTTTTTTTTGTCTTGTTTCCAGCCAAAATATCTAAAAGCTCTTAAATCAAGAAGGATTTTCTAGACATGTAAAACATAATTTTCTTGTTTTCAGAATAAACAAGTCAAAATTAAGTGAGTTTTTGCTTAGAACAAGCAAAATAATCTTATTTCAAACAGAAAACAAGATTACTTTGTTTACCCCATTGGCAGATTATTTTGCTTGTTTCAAGCAAAAGCACACTTCATTTTGATTTGTTTTTTCTGAAAACAAGACATTAATGTTTACTTGTCTAGAAAATCCTTCTTGATTTAAGAATTTTTAGCTATTTTGGCTGGAAAAAAGACAAAAAAAAATCAGCGATATCTAAACCTAATTTTTGATTAGTAATATGCTTTCCTAAGAACTTCATTTGAACAACTTTAAAGGCAATTTTGTCAATATTTAGATTTTTTGCACCCTCAGACTCCAGATTTTCAAATTGTTGTATCTCGGCCACATATCGTCCTATCCTAACAAACCATACAATGGAAAGCTTATTTATTCAGATGTATAAATCTCAAAAACTGCCCTTCTACTCCTGTTAGGATAACTTCAATTAGGACGAAGCAGTGACCTTAAAATTTGGGAAATTACAGGTTCTCTAATTTTGATCTCCACTGTATATGTTGTCATGTATCATTGAACATGATGTGAAGATTTATGCGTTTCATTTTTATGCAATTATATCAAGCAATTAAAATTGTTATTACAGGGATTCAATTTCCCGTCTTTTCTTACACAAACAGCTTTAAGTTATCTCATAATCGTTAAACCAGATCTATCTACGATAAGCAGGACAGTGGTTACATTACTGTTTAAACAGAATGCATGCCTCCCTTCATAATGCTTCCCCTGCCAGTAAGGACACAATAATCTGAACCACAAATCAATTAATTACCTTTATTTTGTAAAAGTATAGATGTTAGAAGTAAGCATAGCTATGTCTGTCTGTGTTGCATGTGGGTGCTAGCATGCGTGTCAATATTTGTGCTTATATTTATGGTTTAAACCCAAAGGGGTTTTTTGCATTTGCCGTCATAAAACCATGCCTGAAGCACACGTTCATTTTAGGCCGCATTATAGGTAGGGGGTGCGCCTTCTGCTTTGATCTTGAGAGCCTCATCATAAGAAGGCAGCTTCACCTGTTAGTAAAACACAAGAAATGTCCAAATGTTTTATCACATTATTATTAAATAACTACATATAGTTGATCTATTTGTGTTACACAATCACAAAAATGTGTCTGCTGAATGGATTTGGCAGTGGTTTGGAATTGGAGATTTGTAATAGATGTGATCCTGGACCACAAACCAGTTGTAAGTCACACGGGTTTATTTGTAGCAATAGCCAGCTGTTTATTTTATGCCAAAAATCATTAGGATATTAAGTAAAGATCATGTTCCATGACGATAATTTGTAGATTTCCTACCACAAATATATTAAAATTTCAATTTTAATATATTTGTGGTAAGGCGATTTTCTCAATATTTTCAGATTCTTCAGATTCTAGATTTTCAAATAGTTTCAAACCATACATCAATGGAAAGTTTATTTATTCAGCTTTCGGATGGTGTCTAAATCTCAAACAATTGTCCCTTATGATAGTCCAGGGTCACATATATTGGAAAAAAAAATGCACACGTGATACAACAACATTGAAACTGCTGTATCGTGTGACACTAAAAACAAACTCCACTACAAATGCACTTACTGTCACAGTATTTCCAGTGTCAACACTGATGGCAACCATCCTTTCTGCCTTCAGGGCATAGAAACACCTCATTGAAACCTGAAGGGCATACACCTACGCAGGAAACACAGGGATACTAATAAAAGCCCAAATGCATAGAATTATTCCAAACATATAAATTAACACACCAATGTGCAAAAACCTTCCTGAGTGCAGTTTAATTTCCCACTACCTTTTCCCGAATCCTTCTCAAGGACAGGACACACTTTATGACTGGCTCTATGCATCACGTTCATACCTCAAATCCCCCTTACATTCCCTCTTCCACAGCAAAAAAAGCTTTACTTTAGACTGTGTATACAGGTGTATGCATGTTTGAAGAAGTTTGTTTTGTATTGATTACATATATCCTATATATATTATATATATATATATATATATATATATATATATAAATACAATATACCAGTCAAGTCAGTTTTTAAACAGTAAGATTTTCAATGTTTTTTAAAGAAGTTATTCTGCTCACCAAGCCTGCATTTATTTGATCTAAAGTACAGCAAAAACAGTACAATTCTAAAACATTTTTACCATTTAAAAGAATCGTTTTCTATTTGAATATATTTTAAAATGTAATTTATTCCTGTGATTTTATAGCTGATTTTTTAGCATCATTACTTCAGTCACACGACCCTTCAGAAATCATTCTAATATTGATTTGCTGCTCAAACACTTATTATGTTGAAAACAGCTGAGTAGAATTTTTTTGCAGGGTTCTTTGATGAATAAAAAGTTCAGAATAACAGCATTTATCTGAAATAGAAAACTTTTGTAACATTATAAATGTCTTTATCTTTATCATGAACAATTTAAAGCACCCTTGATAAATAAAATGATTGATTTCTGTAATTTCTTTCACAAAAAAAAAGACTCTTGAATGGTATAGTTTTTAATCTTACAAAAGCTTCATATTATATCATATATTATTATATCAAGCTTTATATTATTTATTCATTTATTATATTTCACAGTATTACTGCTTTTGCTGTACTTTGGATCAAATAAATGCAGGCTTGGTGAGCAGAAGAGACTTCTTTTGACTGGTAGTGTATATTTAACAAATCCATTCCAAAAAGAACTTGGTTTAAATATAATTTTGAATTCCGTTTTCCTTTTCAATGAAGCCCATTTTAAACTCACACACATGTAGGGTTTATACCTTCAGCAGAATGTAAAGCATAATGGCAACAGAGTGGCACATGGTGATGTAGCCAATTTGCTCCTCATTCAACCTTTCGACTTTCAACGAACTCTTCTGTTAGAGACATACATAAAAGTACACATTAACTGGGTAGAATTATGTTAAATTGAAAGCTTAATAGCCATGAAGTTGTCAAAATGTATGTTATGTATCTCACTGCAGCTTCCAGCATGTTTTTGTAGAGGAGGGTCCCTGGCAGACCCCGGGATCCATCATACAGGGACAGAAAACCCTTCGTAATATAAAGAAAACTCAGACTCAGCTCCGCGAACATCATCAGCACAAAGGGCAGCACAAACATCGGGCCCTAAAACAGAGAGAAACAAGTGTTGGTTTTTTGGTTCTATCCTATCATTCACACACCAGATATAAAGAAAGAAAAAAAAACGATATAGACTGATCAGATGTGAAATGTGTAGTTTGGAGAGAGCGTTAGGATTCCGTGTTTCACCACCTTCATAAATATTGAGACAAGCTCTCTTTCTGGAAGCTGGGTAAATATTGGTGTCGGCTGCAGAGTTGAAAATCTAAGGTGCACACTCGCGCACACTAAATCACTGCTTATGCACACTTACGCACGCACATGCATACACATCCAATAAAACAAAAACAGACCAGAGCTATTTTAGAAAGTATCACCACCACACCACCACAGATCGTTTCACTACAAATTTAGTATGCATATTTGACTTCAGTAGCACACATTTATTATTGTCCTTGTAAACTTCCCCAATGCGTATTTATTAGAGTAAGCTATTTCCTGTGCTGGATATGGTGTGCATTCAAACAGCACAGAAATCATAGTACAGTAATGTGCAAGTGAATGTAAACACACACATATTTCTGTCATGACAACTCTTGGAGGGATTGGCATGGTAATGTACACGACAATGTTAATATATTTGGTCTTGGCGGAATAGATCTGCTATGCTGCTGCTGCGGCAGAGCAAGTACAGAGACTTGCTACTGCCAATACATCCACAACATGCTGCTGTAAGCATGTAAGAAATACTGCTGCTGCACATATAACATATATAATTAACCCCCATAGCATATATGAATCACCTCATAGCGGATCTATACAGGTGGAGCTGGGGAAGGTGGAGGGTTTCTGAAGCAAGCTGCAAACTGCTACATCTAGCACTAATCATATATTTGAATGTTAAGCAGTGAGCTCATTGGCTACTGATACAGCAGAAAACCAATCGGCTGTACCATGTGATTATGATGTCATGTTGTCAGATTGAGTTAGACCCATCAGACTGCACTCTAGAGTTTCATGCCAGAACTCTGTATATACATTTCTGCAGAAATAATGACCCAAAACATCATCAGTCCTGAAAATAGACAAACAGAACCCAATTAAACAAGTGAGAGAAAAATATTTGCTTTGTCAATTATTTATTGAGAAAAATGATCCAGTGTTACATATCTAGAGTATGTGAATCTTTGATTTCAATATCTGGTGGTGTGACTGTCTTTTGCTTCAGTAACTGAAGGTAAAGTTTCTGATCAGTCCTGCACAATAACATGTAGGAGTTTTAGCCCATTATATATATATATATATAAACTCTATGATGTTGCTGGCTTTTCTCCTATGAACTGCTTGCTTAGGTTCTTCCACAACATTTTAATTGGATTAAGCTATGGACTTTGACTCTTTGACCATTCCAAAACATTAACTTTGTTCTTTTTTAAACATTCTTTGGTTGAATGACTTGTGTGCTTGGGGTTGTTGTCTTGCTGCATGACCCACATTCTCTTGAGACTCTGTTCTTAAACAGGTGTCCTGATGTTTTCCTAGAATTTGCTGGTATAATTCAGAATTCATTGCTCCATCAATGATGGTAGGCTGTCCTGGCCAAGATGCAGCAAAACAGGCCCAAGCCATGGTGCTACCACCACCATGTTTCACAGATGGGATAGGATTCTTAAAGGGGGGGTACAATGGTGTTTTGTGTATTCAGAGTTGTTTACAGTGTTAAAGAGTTGGATTCTCATGGCCAAAGTTTAAAAAAAAATAATTTAGACGAATGACAGAGAATTTCTTTGCCGAAAATCTTACTTCCGTGTTGGTACAAGTTTCGGCTGTTTTTTTAGATCATGGCTTTAATGACGTAGACAGTGGTAGAACACCTTATATGAGCATTTCTCCCCAAAAAAGGGTGCTCGCAGTGCCCGCGATCACAGCGGCTAGACCATGAGAGAGAGAGCGCGCACATCAACGCGGTTCATTCGGCTGCACTGCTGCAAGGGATTCACTCGGGAAGAATGTCTCTAAAGAAGTGTGGTTTTGGTTGTAAGGCAAAGATAACTTTGCTCAGCTTCCCGAAGAACCCAGCGTTACGTGAACAATGGATGCAGTTCCTTTTTCCGGGGCAGCAATGGAGTTTAGTGTGCGTTTGCTGACGAACGTTTCATATACAAGGCCCAGTTCGACGCTGGATTTGCACATTGTTTGATACTGAAAGATGGAGCGGTCCCAGCTATAAAAGGTCCCAGTCATGATTCAGAACTGCAGATGGTAAGTGAAATGGCATCAAATGTCTGTTTTATTGGCAATCCGAGCGCAAGTGATTGTCGAACTTAGCTCGCCCACGGTGCGCCTCTAGAAGTTCGGCTTTTTCCTGGAGAAAACCGGAAAGCTGTATTTTTCTTTTATAAATATAAGAAAACGAAAGACTTTTTGGAGATATTAAGGATACATTACTACTCTATAGGTACTCAGGATTAACATGCGATTAGGTGAAACTTTTAAGCTGGAATGCAGTGTGTTCATTTCTCTGAAAATAATAGTTTCTCATTTAAACCAATAAGTTTAATTTTGGTTTCATCCATCCATTAAACCATTCTCCAATAGTCCTCTGGCTTGTCCACATGATCTTTAGCAAGCAATTTTCTTTTTGGAGAACAATGGCTTTTTTTCTTGCAACTCTGCCATGTGCACCATTGATTGCTCAGTGTTCTCCTGATGGTGGACTGATGAACATTAACATTAGCCAATATGAGAAAGATCTTTAGTTGCTTAGAAGTTACCCTGGGAACTTTTGCAACCTCGCAGACTATTACACGTTCTGCTTTGGAGTGATCTTTGTTGGTCAACCACTTCTCAGGAAGGTAATGTTGGTCTGTGGTTTGTGGCGTCCAAACTCTTTAGAGATAGTTTTGTAAACTTTTGTAGCCTGATGAGCAACATCAACTCTTTTTCCGAGCTCCCCAGTAATCTCCTTTGTTCGTGACATGATTCACTTCCACAAACATGATCAGACTTTGATAGATCCCTGTTCTTTGAATTAAACAGGTCACTTACTGACATTTGATAGTCATTGCACTGACTGAAAACACATCTGCACAGATGGACTCTAATTTCACCTTCAAATTAACTGCTAATCCAAGAGATTCACATACTTTTGCACCGCACAGATATGTAACACTGGATCATTTTCTCAATAAATAAATGACAAAGAAAATATTTTTCTCTCACTTGTTTGATTGGGTTCTCTTTGTCTACTTTCGTGACTTAAATGAAAATCTGATGATGTTTTGGGTCATATTTATGCAGAAATATGAAAAATAATATAAAAAAGGGTTCACAAACTTTCAAGCAGCACTGTATATAGTTTACATTCACTTGCATTATTATGCTCATCAAAAATTTATTTATTTAATCCAAAAAAAAGTAATATTATGAAATATTATTGCAATTTAAAATAGTGGTTTTCTAATAATATACTTTAAAATAGAATTTGTTTCTATGACGCAAAGCTGAATTTTTATCAGCTATTACTCATGTCTTCAGTGTCATATGATTCTTCAGAAATCATTCCTAAGAGATGATTTATCATCAGTGTTGGAAACAGTTGTGTTGCTTAATATTTTTTTTAAACCTGTGATAATTTTTTAGGATTCTTTGAATGAATGAATAAAATGTAAAAAAAATAGAAATCTTTTGTAACTATATACACTACTACAAAGATTTCTATTTTAAACAAATGCTGTTCTTTTATCACCATTTTATCACCATATTTTTAAGCAGCACAAATGTTGCCAACATTGATGATAATTTAGCATATTAGAATGATTTCTGAAGAATCATATTACACTGAAGACATGAGTTATAGCTGATGACAATTCAGCTTTGCATCATGGAAACAAATTCTACTTTAAAGTATATTAAATTAGAAAACCAATGTAACGATGCTGTGATCACAGGAATAAATAATATTTTAAATTATATTAAAATATAATTTTTAATTGCAATAATATTTCACAATATTAATGTTTCTTTCTGTATTTTTATCCAAATTTTGAGCAGAAAAGACTTTTAAAAACATCATTTATAATGTCTGTCACAATCACTTACAAAAACCTGTCCTATTATAAATCAAAATGCAGACACAAAAAGGCTCCAAAGAAAAATAAACCACATTTCACATTTATGTTTAAAGTATAGATGGAAACTGTATTTTTCATTCAGGGGCAATAAACATGTAAACAGTACCTTGCGTTTACAGAACAGGACCATCACAGCAGAGATCGACATCAGAACCAGCATCAGGATGTCAGTGCTGATGTCAACTGGAGAGAAACAAAGAGAGAGAATTTTAATGATTTCTAATTTAATGTCACAAACGTGATGTCAACTGGCACACTGAAATAACTGCTCCATAAAAGTTTTAATTGCAATGTTTCCATCATCAGGTCTTCGTCAGGCACAAATTAAGCGAACTGAGATACAACTATTTCAAAGAGTAAATCCAAACTTTTATGGAGCAGTTATTTCAGTGTATCAGGTGACATCACGTTGTTGTTTTTTTTGCTAGTTTCACTTCTTTGTCCTGCACCTGACTTGATATTTAACCAAAAATATCTTAAAATTGAAAAAAGTAGTCTTTTACAATATCTAAATATATTTCTAAATGCAAAACCTAATAAAATGAAGAAACTGTCTTAGATAAAAAAATAACAATGGAAATCCAAACGCCTCTGTATATATGTACATAGTGAGCTATACAGGAGGTTAAATTACATTACACAAGTTTTTAATTTTTTAATGCCACCAATGGCACAATTCTTAGTTCCAAAAAATGGAATTTCAAATGCTTTTACTCTGTTTTATTATGAAATGTTGCATGTATTGAAAAATAATATAGAAATAATTAAATACAAAAATATATTTTCATTTCAGTGGAAAAAATAGCATATAAAAATTGTATAAATATTGCATAGTATTATAAAATAAAAGCAATAAATATTATTGAACAAAAATGTATTGCATTGATTTTCCTGAAAAAAAAAGTTACATTTCAAGGCATCTGCCACTTTTGACCACGAAGAAGGTAAGCGTGACCCCTAAACAAAGAGGGTCACAAGAATGCAAAATATATAACATCTAATTGGGACCAAATGTCTGAGGTCATTGACAATCTGTAATTCAAAATGTCAATTAAATTTGAAGTTAAAATGTGATCCTGGACCACAAAACCAGAAGGGTCATAAGGGTCAATTTACACTGCAAAAAATGCTTTTCTTATTAGATTTAGATTTTCTGATAGATTTTTAGTCTTGTTTCCAGCCAAAATATCTAAAAATTCTTAAATCAAGAAGGATTTTCTAGACAAGCAAAACTTATTGTCTTGTTTTCAGGAAAAATAAGTTAAAATTAAGTGAGTTTTTGCTTAAAACAAGCAAAATAATCTTATTTCAAGCAGAAAACTAGATTATTTTGCTTACCCCGTTGACAGATAATTTAGCTTGTTTCAAGTAATAATTCATAGTTCAATAGTTTGTTAGGACAATATTTGGCTGAGATTGAACTATTTGAAAATCTGAGGGTGCAAAAAAAAATCCTAATATTGAGAAAATCGCATTTAAAGTTGTCCAAATGAAGCTTTTAGCAATGCATATTACTAATCAAAAATTAAGTTTTGATATATTTACAAAATATCTTCATGGAACATGATCTTAATATCCTAATGATTTTTGGCATAAATGAAAAATCAATTGTTTTGAGCCATACAATGTATCTGGTTTCTGGTTGTAATCATAATACAAAACTTGATATTTATCTAACCAAACAGTAGTCTTTTAGAATGTCTAAATATATTTCTAAATGCAAAACATCATAAAATGAAGAAACTGTCTAAAAAAAAAACAATATGAATCCAAAAGCCTCTGTATATATGTACATGGAGCTATACAGGAGGTTACATGACATTACACAAGTTTTACATTTTTTAATGCCATCAATGGCAAAATTCTCAGTTCAAAAATAGTTGCAATTATTGAAAAATAATATATAAATTCAATGGAAAACTGAAAAAATAGCATATTAAAATGTATAAACATTGCATAGTATCATAAAATCTTCTCCAAAATTCTAAATAATAATCAAAAAATATTATTGAATAATTTATTGCATTGATTTGCTAACCCTAACCCCTACTTTTGAAGGTAAGTGTGACTCCTAAACGAATTGCTCTTAGCAATGCATATTACTAATCGAAAATTAAGTTTTGATATATTTACAAAATATCTAAATGGAACATGATCTTAATATCCTAATGATTTTTGGCAATTATTTTGAGCCATGCAATGCATTTTTGGCTATTGTTACAAGTTCTGAAACTTTCGAACCACATTTAATGTCTGAATGAAGTGGCTGAGTGGTGTGAAGTGAACTCACAGATGTTGCGCTCCCTGTTAGCCTTTGATTCATGATAGGAGACAGAAATTGCCTCTTTATCCAATGAAACCATTAGAATGATGCCCACCAATTTCAGCATATTAAAAACCTAGAGACACACACACACACAGAGGGTACAGATGAAATGAATGTAACAGAATGAATTCATAAAGGTAAATGTGTGTCTCAGTTTGTGTGTATTCTGGCAGCCAGCATGTTTGGTCTCTCTCCTCCGAGCCAACACCAACAGAACAAGTTACACAAGAACAGCGGTTCATTCAGAAAAACCTGTAAATGTGTAAATTACATAACATAGACACAACCTCCTCCCTCAGCTAGATATCCTATGGAAGCTTAAATACAACCCGGGTTTCCTGTAAGAATATTTATTCCTAAACTGATGATGCTCACAATTATATAATGCGGCTTAAATAATCACAAAGCATTATCATCATACTTTCTTTCCTTTAGATCATGATGTAAAACTGTTTCTTAGTAGTCTACGTATGTACGATAGATAGTATCTCTATCCATCTTATCTATTGGTTGCTAAATAAATATCAGCTTTAGATAAAGAGATGGCTAGTGCTGTACAACAAACACTGAGATGAAAAGAACAGTCAATATTGAATCTGACTGTGATGTGACTTCAAAATGGTGCCTGCTTCCTGGAAATGCACAAACTTCTCCATTGTATGCAGTGAATAAAAAACAAAAAACAGCAAAATGGCCGTGCTGTCCTTAATACATCTACTTTAGGAAGTCTCCAGAACTACTGCAAACAAATCTTAGACTAACATGAGTTACTGCAAACAATTACAACAAGTGGATAAGAACAGGAATGCAGTGATGACTTAATTGTAATTATATAAACACACATTGTATACAGAGTCTATATGTGCTTGTTTATAAAGCTGTTACCAGATATAAGATGGCAAACGTGATGGTCGCGGTGGTGACATGGCAGCAGAGGGTACGGGTTCCAGACATCTTTCTCTTTGTCTCCAATGATACAAACAAGCTGAAACACTGACAAACAGTCACAGAAATACCTCCTGTTTCTGACAAACACACTTGCTCATGTAAGTTCCTGTGTGGTAATCAGCGCTTCCTGTCTTCTTTCTGAGAACTAGATTATTTTTGCTATTAGGCTGATTTAAATGATTTCTATCAGAAGTTCCTCTCTTTCAGTCTACATGTTAAATTCTATAGAAGAATAGTTCACATTTTTGCAAATAATAAACAGCCCTACATAAACATGAAACACTAAAAATGAGAAATGACTAACACATATTTATGGCCACACACAGTTTTTACCAAAGCAACTATAATATAGCTGCAAGCAGCGTTCGAGCGCTTTAAAGCATTTAAGCAAGTATTGTTTAGCGAGCCTGTAACCACCTAAATCAATGATTAAAACAAAGCATTTTTGATACAGGTAATTTGCCATAGAAATATGATCTTTTAGCATTTATGACTGTTATAGCACCAGCCGTGGTCCGTTTTCCTTAAAACTTTGCATGCTTGTTTAGAATCACCAGTCGCATGTGCTCAGCAAGTTTCGTGAAGTTTTGAGTTTTCCTGTAGGCTTTATAGAATTTGGGGCAAATTTGTACAGGACCCTTTTCTAAACTAACCCCATTATAGCTTCCCAAAGGGTCAATTTCAACATTTCCTGTTGATAATTATTGAGGTAGAGAGTCCGGAGAATTGTACTGCAGTGTTTTTTCTTCCAGATGGAGCAAAAAACCTAGGACTAGTTACTTTCTCAATCATTTAACAAACTATTTAATTGACAGCAGTGGTTCTCTGTAATTTTCTTCCTGTGACCTCAGATTGAGCTCTTATTTTTAAGTGTTTTGAGTTTGCCAGAGAGACCTCATTTCTGTTCAGTAATAGGCATTTTACTAAAAGTGGCCCTGTCCCTTTCAAACGTTTTTTGGCATTTCGCCTTTGCGACGGTGATTCAAATGTTCAACCTTCTTTTTGATAATTATTGATATTCACTCTCCAGAGAGTCTTTCTGCAGTGGTTTGGTTCTGATTGAGCGAAAAACTAGTTCGCAAAAGTAGTTTTTTTTTACATCTTCTCTATCATTTAACAAACTATTTGATTGACACAGTGGTTCTAGAGGCAAAGTTGTCCGAAATGAGGAGTTCTATCATATGATACAAACGTCACGTGTACGTGCTAAAAAAAAGCATAATGTACAATTGCTTACGCCAGTGAAAAATGTGGTATCGCCACCCCAATTTCTTTCAAATTTATCACTGACCTTTGGCCAATCGGCCTCCGCTAACCTAATAGGTGTTCAAACTTCATTGGCCGAGTAAAGCCATGTTTTTTGAGATACACAAATGTCCTTATAGAGACTTGTGGCACTTTAGACCAAGACCACACTCAGTTAATTTCACATTGATAGGACAAAGAGTTGTCCTTTCAAACCCCTTTCAAACATTTTGGTGTTTTGACATTTCACCTTTGCAATGGTGAGTCAAATGTTCAACCTTCTTTTTGATAGTTATTGATATTCACTCTCCGGAGAATCTTTCTGCACTGGTTTGGTTCTGATTGAACGAAAAACCTAGGACTAGTTCGCAAAAGTAGTTTTTTTACATCTTCTCTATCATTTAACAAGCTATTTGATTGACAGCAGTGGTTCTAGAGGCAAAGTTGTCCGAAATGAGGAGTTATATCGTATGATACAAACATCACCTTGGGGGCCGATCGGCCTCCGCTAACCTAAAAGGTGTTCAAGCCATGTTTTTTGAGATACACAAATGTTCTTATAGACACTTGTGGCACTTTGGACCAAGACCACACTCAGTAAATTAAAAATTTCATGTTGACAGGACAAAGGGTGGTGTAGGTATAGCCATTTTTATGTTTTATGTCTTATAGCGCCACCACGTGACCAAGCTCTGTGATTTTTGACCTGTGACCTTAGATTGAGCAATTATTTTAAGTGTTCTGAGTTTGCCAGAGAGAGACCTCATTTCTGTTCAGGAGTTATAGGTATTTTACTAAAAGTAGCCCTGCCCCTTTCAAACATTCAGGCATTTCACCTTTGCAACGGTGAGTCAAAAGTTCAACCTTCTTTTTGATAATTATTGATATTCACTCTCCAGAAAATCTTTCTGCACTGGTTTGGTTCTGATTGGGTGAAAAACCTAGGACTAGTTTGCAAAAGTTGTTTGTTTGTTTTTTGTTGTTTTTTTTGACATCTTCTCAATCATTTAAACTATTTGATTGACAGCAGTGGTTCTAGACATCAGTTTGTTCTCCTCTGATTGGGCGAAAAACCTAGGACTAGTTCACAAATGTAGGTTTTTCAAAAAAATCCCAAATATTTGGAAATTTCACCAGGCTCACAAACAATTGAGCCTGCGACTGATGGTTTAGGAGTTACGAGCGATTTTGTACTTTTGACTGCTGTAGCGCCTCCGTCAGGCCGATTGGGTTGAGCCTTGGTCACAGTGTTGGTGAAATAAGTACTACCATCCCTCCAAGTTTCAAGTCTCTGCGACTTACGGTTTGGTCTGTCTGATTAGTTTTACATGGAGACTGACTGTAGTAGTAACTGTAGACTAAGAGTAACTGTTCAAATGAAAGAAATAACTTATTAATAAGTTGATCATTTCACTTATTTATGGTATTTAATTGTAGTTTTTTCACAAACTCTCCTTTTAACATCCGTTTTGGTGACCACTGAATAAATAGTTACTCATGCATTCCTTACTTAACATGACTCAAGTTTGCATTTCCAGTAATCTGCAAGTATTAGGAGGTCAAACTAACAAGCAAACATGTCACAGACTTTTGCTTTTATCTCACACCATTTCTCACCCTATCTGAAAGCAACCAGAGACAGGAAGCGGAAGGGAACTAGAGCATGCATTTGCGTATGTGCGAGGGTTATATTAACTGTGGGGGGTTGTGGTGTAGTGTGATGCGTGACATCTTTTAACATTTTCTTTGTGCAAATACATCTTTGAGAAAACGATGTATCTTCTCACTCAATTCTACTTGAGTGTAGTTGAGTAAAGCTACAAACACTTCAACAAAACTGTCAAAAAGACCTCAGAAGTGTGTTGCAGAGACTTGTGCAATTTCTCACACGGCGATCAATGTTCTTGTAAAATATGCCCCCTTGTGGCAAATGCTAGTCTCTTCTACAGTTTTGCCCTGGGTCCAGTGATTCCTGGTTGTGTCGTAAATCCTATACTGGTTGTGGTTATGCATAAATCTAGTTTAATTCCCCACTAAATCTTGTGAACATACATGACAACACAGTAACTTATCAGGGAAAGAGCATTTTAATTGCTCCTGCACACCACAACAAAAACAGATGACAAACATATAAAGAAATGAAAATATTGGTCGCAGATCTTCACAGTCAGTACCCTGAAATACAACACAGACATTTTTAGTAATATTAGGCAAAAACACAAAAAGCAATTTCAAGTATCAAGACTCATTTAAATGGTATATATAAAATGTAATTTAAAGTAACATTTAAATAAAAATTAAATTAAATTAAATTATAATACGTTCAATTAAATTGCCTTTTAGACTTTCACAAAAATATCTGACATTTGTTGGAATAAATGTATATAAATAAATATTATCATTTCTTTTTTCTTTCTATCTATCTATGTATCTATCTATCTAAATATTTTTTTTTAAATCACAAAAATATTTTATATTTGGTGTCAAAATAAATCTAAATAAATTAATGAGTAAATAAATAAATGTTATATATATATACACAGTAGTCAACAAAACCAAAGAAATATACATTCTTGTCTTAGGACAACTTTGATGAACTTTTTTGATCCACTATATATATTATTTCTGTCTGTCTTTCTATTAAAAAATATCACAAAAATATTTGACATTTAAAGTGTCAAAATAAATAAAAATAAAATATATAAAAAAAAATATTATTAAAAAACAAAAATATTTGACATTCAGTGTCAAAATAAATAGATATAAATAAATATTCTATCTATCTATCTTGGTGTCCAAATAAATAGAAATAAATAAATGAGTAAATAAATAAATGTTCCATATATATATATATATATATATATATATATATATATATATATATATATATATATATATATTTATCTATCTATCTATCTATCTATCTATCTATCTATCTATCCCATCATATTCACTTTTAGTTTGATTTATTTTAGTTAAACTAATACTGCTTTGGCAGCAAGCTTTTTTATTTGTTCTATTTCAGTTAATTTTAATTTACAAAAATGTCTTTTTTAATGCCTTGGGTTTTACTTAACAATAATTCTGATTTAACACAAATACTCCCTGCACCTTGCAAGGAGAGATGAAACACGTACTTCCTTTTTCTTTTCTTTTTTTTTTTTTTTTTTTACTAATATGAACCATTTAATGAATTCCTCTCCCGTCTTTACATTTTTTTTCCTACTAATATTTTTTTTCACATATCCCCTCACAGCATCCCCTGTCAGCTCCCTGTTGCCACGTTGAAAACCCCTGATCTAGTTTAGTTTTCAAAAATGATAATTACTCGTACTGTTTTCCATTCACATAATAACACAATAAAAAAAAAAAAACATGCATCACCTGCTTTTGTTAAAAGTTGATTGGTGAGAAATCGCAATGAAAGTTAGGCTCTGCCTCACTGACTCTGATTGGCTGACTGTGGTCCATGTCCTCAGACTCTACCTTGACATTGGGCAGCAGGGGGTCAGGGGTGGGTTTAGGAAGGGTGGGCTGCGGCGGCGCTCCTTCAAGCTGAACGTAGTGCTGCTGGGGCAGGAGCTGGGAGTATTGGCTCTCGTGACCCTGCGACGATAACTGTGGTCGAAATACGGCCTGTGTATACTGACCCGACTGACTATACATGTCAGTAGTCCAAGGGTAGGCCTGAAATCCTTCACAGAAACACATAGGTTACTACTTTAAGTAGATGTTTGTTTTCAAAGGTATAACGTGGTTGACTTACCATGCATGCCTGACTGTAGCAGCATCTGGTTGTTGGTTTGAGACTGGAGATATGCATGTCCACTACTGGTGTATGCAGGCAAGGTGGTATTGTTTCCTGAGGTGAGGGGCAGATAAGGAGCGCTGCTGCTCTCTGTGGGGTTGGGCGTAAGGTAAGGAGAGGGTGTGAGGTACGACAGGTGGGAGTACTGGGGCAATATTGTGCTGGACTGTTGGGGCATAAGACAACTGCTTTGTTGGGATAACAGAGTGTTTGTTTGCTGAGGTAGGAGACTATTTGTCTGCTGTAATAAGGAGTTAGACTGTTGAGGAAATGTGTTGAGCTGGAAAGTGCTGTTCTGTGAAGCTGAAGTCATGTAGTCCAGCTTTACAGAGCTGCCCAAGCCATCATAGTCAAACCTGTGAATAGTAAAACACATCTGAGCAACAATCATGTGACATCAAACCATCTGATTGAACATACACTACCAGTCAAGTCAGTTTTTTAACTTTTTTAGTAAGATTTTGAATGTTTTTTAAAGAAGTTATTCTGCTCACCAACGCTGCATTTATTTGATCCAAAGTACAGCAAAACCAGTAAAATTCTGAAATATTTTACCATTTAAAAGAAGTGTTTTCTATTTGAATATATTTTAAAATGGAATTTATTCCTGTGATTTTAAAGCTGATTTTTAGCATCATTACTCCAGTCACATGATCCTTCAGAAATCGTTCTAATATACTGATTTGCTGTTAAAAAAAATAAATATCATTATTATTATTATTATGTTGTTGACAACAGCTGAGTAGAATGTTTTTTTGATGAACAGAAAGTTGTGAAGAATTTATTTTATCTGAAATATAAATTACAAATGCCTTTATCATCAATTTTGATCAATTTAAAGCATCCTTGCTAAATAAAGGTATTCATTTCTATCATTTCTTTCCCCCCAAAACTAAAAAGTAAAATAAAATAAAATAAAATAAAATAAAATAAAATAAACGACTCCAAGCTTTTGAATGGTATAGTGTATAATGTTACAAAACCTTTTTATACCAGATAAATGCTGATCTCTGGATCTTTCTATTTAAAGAATTCTGAAAAAAATTACTCAACTGTTTAAATATTATTAATTATAATAAAAAATGTTTCTTGAACACATTTGAGAAAATGTGGAAAATTTTCCACATTTTAAATTTTCCACATCCAAAATCGTTTGGAAAATTGAGTTTTGATCAGAGGAATAAATTATATTTTAAAATATATTCAAATAGAAAGCAGTTTTTTTTTAAATAGTAAAAATATTTGACAATATTACTGCTTTTGCTGTATTTTGAATCAAATAATTTGAGGCTTGGTGAGCAGAGGAGACTCTTACTGTTCAAAAATTTTGACTGGTAGTGTAGGTGATATTTGTGACATATTTGTAGCAAAGCCAAAAATACATTGTATGGGACAAATTAATTTTTCTTTTATGCCAAAAATCATTAGGACATTAAGTAAAGATCATGTTCTATGAAGATATTTAGCAAATTTCCTACCATAAATATATAAAAACTTAATTTTTGATTAGTGATATGCATCGCTAAGAACTTCATTTGGACAACTTTAAAGGTGATTTTCTGAATATTTAGAATTTTTTTTTTTTGTAATAGTTGTATCTCAGCCAAATATTGTCCAATTCTAACAAACCATACATCAATGGAAATTCATTCAGCTTTTAGATGATGTATAAATCTAAAAAAAAAAAAAAAAAAAAAAAAAGATGCTGGTCCAGGGTACTACAGACGACCTCTTCTGAAAATCAGATATAAAATGCTCTGTGCTGACGTCTAGTGGTTAACAAAAGAACTGCAGGGGATGAGTAACCTAGTTTCATACTAACCCGGTGTCAGTCTGCAAACTCAGCGGCGTTGTGTCTGCGGAGCTGGGCTCACTGTGTTCAGGTGTGTCCAGCAGCAGGGACACGGTGTGAGTAGGAGGGTTGTATGCCGTGATAAGAGGCAAGGATGCACGCCGTATCGGAGGAGGACTGTGCATTGGAGGGGGCATGTACTCCAAAAAACCTCCTTGAGACACACAAGGTGCCACATCGACACAAGCTGGACCTGATGTGCACAGAAAATTGCATTTGCTTATAAAACAGGTGTCCATGTTTTGAATGTGCAGGCAATTACAAATCATTCTAATTAATAGTTTAATTAAATGGCTTAAACCTAAAGTCCTTAGGTTAACTAAGCAGTTTAATCCCTAATGCATAATTAAATTAAATAGCTTAAGCTCTAAAATATAGCTTAATTAAACTGTTTAGGTGTATGTTTGAGTATCTGACCTGGTGGACTGGTGCAGCTGGTCCGGATGGTGCTGTAGGGGGGGAGTGTGTTTCCAGTTTTGGCATGTTGAGATGTAACAGCAGGAGCTGAGAAAATTGGTGGCCTGCGCAGACAAATGAATTACACAAGCAATTACGTGCATTGCATCACAGTATGTAAGCTGCAGCGCGTCAGTGGGGTCACTTACCTGTTGGCCTGGACGCAAGGTTGACCCCGACTAGCAGGAGGCTTTTTTCCTGTGGCTTTTGCCGTTTTTCTCCATTTGGCTCGGCGGTTCTGAAACCACACCTGATGTGAGGATCAGAGCACAATTATTGACACTTGCATGCATTTTGATTCATTTAATGTGATCCTAAGGAATGCATGCCCGTGAACAGTGACCATGATTCTCTGGGGTGTAACACCGATGGCGGCAGCGATCTCCTTTCTCTTGTCTCCATCAGGGTAGTGATCGTCCTGAAACACACGCTCCAGCTCCTCCAACTGATCTATATACATCAATGTTGAAAACAGTTTTTGCTGCTTCATATTTTTGGTGGAAACCAATACAGTACCATTTAAATGTTTAGTATGAAACCCTGTTTCCACCACTCAATAAAAAATGAAAAAAGTAATTGCGACTTTCTATATTTTTTTCGTGGTGCGACACGTTTTTAAATATGCAATTCTGAGTTTTTTCTCAGAATTGTGCGATATAAACTCACTGTTGTGAGAAATAAACCTGCAATTTTGAGAAAAAAGTAAAAATTCTAAGTTTATATCTCACAACTGTAAATTTATATCACAATTCTGAGAAAAAAGTCAGAATTGTCAGATATAAACTTGCACTTCTGAGAAGAAAACATAATTTAATTCTAAGCTTATATCTCGCAATTCTGACTTTATTTCTCGCAATTGTGAGTTTATATCACACAATTCTGAGAAAAAAAGTCACAAATGTGAGATATAAACATGCAATTTTAAACTGTGACATAAATTCGCAATTCTGAGGGAAAAAAAGGCAGAATTCTGAGTTTCTATCCCTCAATTCTGAATCTGTTTCTCACAATTGTGAATATATATAGGAGAAAAGTCACAATAGTGAGAAGTCACTATTGTGAGATAGACTCACAATTCTGAGAAGAAAGTCACTATTGTGAGATATAAACTCGCAATTCTGACTTTATTTCTCGCAATTGTCAGTTTATATCACAATTCTGAGGGAAAAAAGTCAATTATGAGATATAAACGTGCAATTTTGAGAAAAAAAGTCTGAATTCTGAGTTTATATCTCTCAATTCTGACTCAGTTTCTCACAATTGCAAGTTTATATAGAAAAAAATTGTAAGAAAGTCACTATTGTGAGATATAAACTTGCAATTCTGAGAAAAATTCTGACTTTGTTACTCACAATTGTTTATATCACGCAGTTCTGAGAAAAAAGTCATAATAGTGAGATGTAAACTCAATTCTGAGAGAAAAGAATCACAAATGTGAGATATAAATGTGAAATTTTAAAAAGTCACTATTGTGACATAAATTCGCAATTCTGAGAAAAAAAAGGCAGAATTCTGAGTTTCTATCCCTCAATTCTGACTCCGTTTCTCACAATTGCGACTTTTCTCCTATATACACTTGCAACTGTGAAAAAATGAGTCAGAATTGAGGGATAGAAGTCGCTATTGTGAGATAGAATTGCAATTCTGAGAAGAAAGTTACTATTGTGAGATATAAACTCACAAAGAATTGTGATATATATATTTTGAGAAAAGTCTGAATTCTGAGTTTCTATCTCAATTCTGACTGTTTCTCACAATTGCAAGTTTATATATAAAAAGACGCAATTGTATGAAAGTCACTATTGTGACTCGCAATTCTGAGAAGAAAGTCACAAATGTGAAATATAAATGTGCAATTTTCACTATTGTGACAAATTCGCAATTCTGAGGAAAAAAAGTCAGAATTCTGAGTGCATATCTCGCAATTCTGACTTCATTTCGGGAAAAAAAAGTCAGAATTGTAAGATAAAAAGTGACAATTACCTTTTTTTATTTTTATTCAGTGGAGGAAACTGGCTTTTTCATAGTCCGGGGCCAGTATGATTTAAAAAAAAAAATATTACAATACTTTAATTTAACAAGGCAGCATTAAAACGAACAAAAACACAGTGAAGACATTAATAATGTCAATTTTTGTAAAAAAAAAATTTAAATGCAGATTTTTTTCCTTAAGCTTTCCGTTCATCAAAGTATCCTTACAATAATGTATTATGTTTTCTACAATGGATTTATGTTACATTCAGTGGAACACAAAAGAAGATATTTTGTCTATACAATGAAAGTTAGCAGGGTCTAAAACAACACTGAATTAAAAAAATCCCCCACAGAGATATTTTTCAAAATATCTTCTTTTGTGTTTAACTTCTGCAGAAGATTTTAAACAACATGAAAGTGAGTAAAAGATGCCAGATTTTTAATTTCTGTTAATTACGCCTTTAAAATATACATTCTCTCACCAGTGCTGTAAAAGGTGCGAGTTTTCTTCTTCGGCGGCATCAGAGGAGCATCTGTGCCGATGGAGGGTAAACCCTGACTGCTGGATTCTCCACCAACTGAGGCCAGAGGTATAAGAGGGGCCGCTCTGCTGACGAAACGGGTGTAGCGACGAGTGCTGTACACCTGCCGCAGCGTCACCTCCAGCTGTCCTGTGGATACATCGGTGCTGCTTCCATAGGGCCGTTTGCCCAAGCATGGGGCCTCCAGCTGGACCTGTGGCGGGACCTTAGGTTGAAGCAGAGACTGGGGCTGAAAAGGAAGCATTGTGGCATTTTGAGGGGGTAATGTGATAGACAACGGTCTGGGTGGGGACTTCATAGGAGGCACATCTGAAGATTTGGGGGGGCATAGCAAAAGGTTTTCATTCATACATCTCTCCATCGACTGATCGCACACCATCACCAGGTCTATGGTGCAGTCTGGGCCCATCTGCAAAATACACTCATCCCCTAGAGGCGGCACCAACAAGTCGCTTGCCTCTGCATCATTATCATCATCGGCCTTTGTTTCATCGTTTTTGAAAGCTAATGTACTTTCCTGTTCATCTTTGTTATAGTTTTCATCCGTTTCTACATGATCTGCTTTCTTGTTCGTCTCTTCATCATATTCTGTGCCTTTTTCATTTTTCTGTTTGACATCTTCAGTTGTGTTTTTTTCCTCTTTCGTCTCTGTTTTCCTCTCTTCGGGTTCTTGACCTTCTATCCAATTCTCCTCGGTTATTTTCTTTTGTTTTAGCTGAGTGTCCCTCTTGAACTCCTGTGACTCCTCGTCTTCCACCTCTCCTCCATCTCTGTTTTTTTCTCTCTCATTCCCTTGCTCTACGTTTCTGTATCTACAATACCCTCTCTGCTCATCCTCCTCACACAGAGGACATGGACCATCTGTAAACATGACATGGCATGAAAAAGACAATTATACAAGCAGCAAACGATGAATGAATTCTACCTCGATTCAAAACTGATTCTGCATCCTATCAACAGGGTTCCCACTCTAAGCCAAATGTCAAATTCCCTGACTTTCACTGACTAAAAGGCTTCATTTCCATGACCTATAATGAACTGAAAAACAGGTCGCTGTTGAATTTTTTTTAATCCATCCATTTGCAAGCTTTATTGACTTGTTGGCATTTTAAATACAAAACTAAGTTAAACATACACTACTTTTTTTGCATTAAGATATGAGGAGTTCAGATGCAAAAGCCTCTAAATCCATCTGACATCTTTTATTTAAAAATGCATTTTTATCAGGCTCCGATGTATAGGTTTCTATGTAAGTACTGGTAATTCTGATCGGGTTGAGGGTGGGATTTTAGTGAGTTTGAAGTAAAAGTATTTGATGGATGTATAATATGTGTCGAGAGCATTCACACAGTATCATTATCTTATTTTTGACCAAAATGGCTTTTAGCTGGTTTTGCATCTGAACTCTTCATATTTTTCTGTACTATTTCTACAGAAATTAATTTATGGTTTTTATGCATTCAGGGGTTAAATGGGGATTTTTTGTTTGTCAATCATTCAGTCTTTTTATTTCTTTACATTTAGTTTTTGATTTTCTGTCATCTACTTTTAACACCCAGTCTTTGAAGTGGCCATTTTGTGGCCAAAGGTCTTGTGTAATGTAAATTTTCCTGGCATAACTCTTGATCATATACAGCAAAACATGTGAAACAATGCAATAAAAAAATATGCTATAGAAAATTTACGCTTTGATAAATGGAAGCTAAAATTTAAAGCGATAAAAATCCCTGATATGCTATGACTTAGACAAAAATATATATAAAATTCCCTGACTTTCAATGTCTGGAATAGACCTTTTAAAATTCCATGATATTCCATGACCTGTGGGAACCCTGCATCAAAAAACATGCATTATTATCCATCTGACTGATAATAAAGGCCAAATTTACCTAAAATTCTGTCATAATTCACCAGTGTTGGGGGTAACACATTACAAGTAATGCAAGTCACGTAATAATTATTACTTTTTTCCAAGTAACTAGTAAAGTAACGCATGACTTTTTCACTTCCAAGAAAACATCTGTTACTTTTTCAAAAAAAGTAACGCCAGTTACTTTTTGTTTTCTTTATGTATTAAATCCCATTTTACTAACTAATTTTACTTGTTTCCAGTCAAATTATCAAAATTAAGTGAGTTTTTGCTTAGATCAAGCAAAATGATCTGCCAATGGGGTAAGAAAAATAATCTCAAGAAACAAGACAATAATTTTTACTTGTCTAGAAAATACTCCTTGATTTAAGAATTTTTAGATATTTTTTCTGGAAATTAAGAAAAGCATTTTTGCATTGTCCTAATAAGCTAAATTTACTTTAGATTAACTAATTTTTGTGCTTAATTTTTCTAATTGCTGAAGAGTGTTGAACTTCCTTTTCCTAGTTCTATTGTACAGACGTGAATTTACTTTTCCTTCAGCCTTAGACTTTTACATTTGCTAAGAATCAAACTTTTTATATATTAAAAAAACAAGCCCCGCCCAGATTTAAAAAGTAACGCAAAAGTGATGTAACGCATTACTTTCCATAAAAAGTAACTAACGTAATTAATTACTTTTTTAGGGAGTAATGCAATATTGTAATGCATTACTTTTAAAAGTAACTTTCCCCAACACTGTAATTTACTCAACTTCATGTTGTTTCAAACGTGTATAACTTTCAGTCAAAAGTACAACACAAAAGATAGCATTGACGTCCATTGTATGGGCCAAAGAAGAAGAAGAAGAAGAAGAAGAAGAAGAAATATCTTCTTTTATGTTCCTCAGAGTAAAGCATAATGGGTTTAGAACTAGAAGAGATGGGTAAATTATAAAGAATTTTCATTTTTGAGTTGAACTATCCCTTTAACTTTACACAAAATTATCCTTTAAACAAAAAATAACTCCCATTTTCTAGATTTTCAGACCTCTTACAGTGTAAAACTGCAAAAAAGGGTCTTTATCCGCTGAATTATATTGTTATCCAAAGAACGTGAATAATTGGTGTGGTGGGACGAACAAAAATATTTCGCCAGAGATTTATCCTTCAATTGATGATAGAAACGTTACATAAAAGTGTGAAACGTAACGCTTTCTTCACGTGTGTATTTACCGCTAATTAGAGAATAAATTGAACCTCCGCCCTGAGTATCAAACCATTAGACCTGTTATCCTCGTAGAAATGAGACCAATTAGACAATTATCGGTGTCAAAAACAATGAGGCAATCAACTAATTTCCAGCAAATCACCCACCGTAATCACTGGCAAGCAAGGCATCTTCAGCCATCGTGTTGCCCACACGCACAGACCTCTATCTGTAAACTAGATATTAAAGTGATTGAGCTTGAGTGAAGCGCAAACTCTAGCCTGAGTATTGATTGATAACCTGCAGATGCTGCTCGGGTTACATCACGTGACACTAGGCGTGTTTCCTCAGGTTCAGTGTTGCAATCATGCGCGCTTGACCTTCAGTAGTTTTCATGTAATTTCACTTGAACAGGGTTGTATTCAACAGTATCTCTTTTGTAAGCACCGTGATAGACGTAAATGTTTTATTTTCATTCTTTATACAATTTTGAACAGTAAGATTTTTATTTTATTTTGTTTTGTTTAGCATTTATTTGGTCCAAAATTTTGCAAAAACAGTACTGTTTCCTATTTAAATATATTTTAAAATCTTAGTTACTTTAGCTCAAGTTAAACAAAATAAAAATGAGTAATCTTTAAAAGATTTTTTTTTATCCTGTGATCAAAGTTGTCACATGATTCTCCAGAAATCATTCTAATATGCTCATTTGCTGTTCAAGATATTTAATATTTAAAACAGCCGAGTACATTTTTTCAGGATGAATAGAAATATCCAAAGATCAGCATTTATCTGAAATGAAAAGCTTTTGCAACATTATACACTATACCATTCAAATCTTGTAGTCAGTAGCTTTTTTTTCTTTGGAAAGAAATGTTAGAAATGAATGCTTTTATTCTGCAAGGATGCTTTAAATTGATCAAAAGTGATGAAAGTGAGACATTTATTATGTTACAAAAGATTTCTATTTTAAATAAATGCTGTTCTGAACTTTCTATTCACCAAAGAAGCCTGAACTCAGCTGTTTTCAACATAATAATAAATGCTTTTTGAGCTGCAAATCAGAATATTAGAATGATTTCTGAAGGATCTTTCATGCTAAAAATTCAGGTTTGAAATCCCAAGATTAAATTACATATTAAAATATATTCAAATAGAAAGCAGCTTTTTAAAAAAGTAATAATATTTTAGAAATTTCCTGTGTTTTTTTTTTTTTTTTTTGCTTTACTTTGGATCAAATAAATGCAGGCTTGGTGAGCAGAAGAGACTTCTTTAAAAACATATGCATATACATATGTATTTTTATTATAAATTAATGACTGCAACAACAAAGTTACTTTATCTTAAATTAAGTGTTGCCTCATCTGACCCTTTTTTCCTTTAAAATTACTTACGTTATTGGTCAAACTTAATTCTGGTGCACAAATATTTTGCTTTCATGTGTTTTTTTTGTAATAGATTACAAGGGTTCACTACAAAAAAATACAAATCTAGAGTTCACAAACAAGCTAAAACTAGGTCTGCAGCTATGGATATATTCCAGTGTCATTTTAGTATCATTGAGGTACTTTTCATTTTCATGTAAATTCTAATTATATTGTAAATATCTATATAGTTTTTAATAATTATTTTAGCTCTGCCTTGTCAACTAGTTAGCTAGTTTTAGTTAATAACCCTGTGCCAAATTTAGCAAGTGGTATTCAGTTATATTCTCAAAAACAAAAAAACAAGTTCACTTGCATATTTTTATACACTCTACCTTTGTGTAAAACTCCTGGCAGCTTGATCAATTAATGATGATGATGTTAAAATTGTAGCTGATATTGCTTCTAGTTCATACTTGCACATTGCATTGTAGGATGCAGAATTCTAAGTACTTAGTATACATACTACAAATATGGAGTTTTTGCACTTGCGTCACGGTTTGGTCAGTTAGATGTAGATGTGTGGCCATATTGGAAATACTCAGATGTAAACAACAGCATGTTAATGTACTACTGAATACCTTGTTCTGCTAATTTATGCTAAATCTTATAGAGACAAACTTAGTAAGCAGGGCAATATTTGGACAAACTAAAGTTAATAGGTGGTAAAGATACGTCCAAGCAGTATTAATTAAGATATTAGCCTAATATTTCACTCACCTGACCGGAAATGATAAGAAAAACACAAATGGTGTCAAGATTCTTGTCCTGGAAATCCTGGTTCAGTTTGGCCAAACACAGACACCCTTTGTTCCTTAGTTTTGCACTCTTCTACTTGATTTGTTACAGCTTTTGTCAGTGTATAGTACTCCAAATGTTTTTTCTGGTCCGACTGATTAGTACAGTCCAAAACATGACAACAACTGACCATTTTCAGCAGCAATAATCGCAAAATATGTGAGTTTCGTAAGGTTCAGTGGTTTACATTCAGGGCCACCAATATGGCCGATATTCCACCATAGACCAACTTCAGGCGTTCGACCAATAAAATCACAGCAGCTACAGAGATAACCAATCAGGTTTTATTTAGAATAGAGTGGCATATTAGTGACAGAACTTTGCCTCTTTATACACAAATCAACCAATGAGAAAAAACAAAACAAAAAAAAAACAAAGAAAAACAAAACAAGTTCTTTAAAAAAATGTGCATGTATAAAACCACGCTGGGCGACCATCAGACCAGGACCGTGCTGGTCTGTGATTGGCACACAGACACAGGAAGGCCCGCCTCATATTTGGCTATGAATAGAAAGAGTGACAGGTAGAAATGAGTAGAAAAGACCGCAATGCCAACTCATAGTTACACTGACGTCCATAACGTTAACACACAGCGACCTCCAGACGGTCCCGAATGAACAGGTGCATGTTTGTTGTTGGGAGGTGGGGGGCTTCACAAGGACATGTGAATGTGTTGCTCACAAGATTCGATTGTAGGAGTGGTGGGGGGTGAAAGCTGTGAATGATTAAAATGTTAAACCTCCAGCACCAGCAGCTTTTTTCTTCTTTTATTTTTTGTACAAAAAAATGTTAAACAATCATCACGTCTTAATACCTGAATTTCACATACTAATTGTAGGCTCGCAACTATCCGGTTAGCGTGTAAGCAATTGATTAACATTATTCAAGTCAATATCCCAATTAGACACTAATGATTGCTGAGGTTTTGTGAGTATTGATCGTTAAAGCCAGTCTCTTAGACACAACTGAAGACAAATCCTGAACTAAGAGATAGTTTTAATGAAGGTTATTTTGGCTGTATCACACATATTTGTTTTTGACAAAGTAATTAATAAAACTGAAAATTACATAAAAACTAGTGCTGTCAAATGATTGATAATGATTTTGTTTACATAATATGTGTGTATTGTGTATATTTATGATGTATATATAAATACACATGCATGTATATTTAAAAAAAAATGTTTATATATTAAAAAGATTTCTATATAATATCAATTATGTACTGTATGTGTATTTATATATGCATAATAAATATACACAGTACACACACATGTAAACAAAAACTTTTATTTTGAATGCGATTCATCATTTGACAACACTAATAAAAACATATTTGCAATTTTCTTTATGCTTAGTTGTTCTGAGATCAGTCGCAAATTAATTTGTCGTTTTGGTCTACTTCTACATCCCAAGCTTATAATGCTTTACGTTTCTCATCGTTTTATAAAAAAGGACATAATTATGCAAACATTTACAACTCTTTATTTTACATGTGAACATAGCGCTGCTATTCTTTAGACATCTACTAGATGGTGTACGTATTCAGTAGAGTGAATATTAAAGAACAGGCAACCAAGTAGAAATGTGAATATCAGTAAAAACAAACAAAACTAACTAAAAAAAAAAAAAGAAAAATATCGGTCTGTAACTTTTACTGAGTGTCCAGGAGACTGGCCCCTTATAGAAATTTAATTAAAGGTGTGCTGTGATGGGTCAGAAATCACTCTAGGTCCTATTTACAAGGCCGAGGCTGTGATGCTATGTAACATGTTTCGTGTGTTTGTGCAATTGTCAGTGTCACATAGCAATTTTAAGTGCGGGGAGAGGAGAATATGTCCCCACAACGGAAGAACTAAGTGGGGAGTGACACACACTTGCAGATGCATCAAAACAAGCTGATATTCACACATACTCTCACACACTGTCAGGACATGATCATACAGAGTACAATATTGAAGCTACAGATACTGTTGCACATTACAATCGTAGACTGATGTAGGACAAGATTTCCCTCACCTGCCTAAAATCTTGAATGTGCTCTAGTACGCACACTCAGTCGAATATGTGAGGGGGGATAAAAAAAACACATCACCATGCATTGCAAACGCATGATTTGTGATGCAACAGGAAGCGTTTGTTGATGTCACGTCTCGGCGTTATGGCAGCTTTACCCTCAGCGATATGTTTATAAATGGGGCGGGCGTACGTCTCCGTTACAGTGGATATAAAAAAGAAATTTCGCGGACGGAGCCGTCCCAGATTCGATAAAGCACAGGTATTTAAAACGATATGCGTTTAAGACAAGTTGTCGTCGTTTCAGCGTTTGTGCTACAGCTGCGAGTAACACTGACATCACACCACATGACATGTCACATACATTCTGAGCATGTCAACCACAGAGTCTGTCGTTGATAGCTTGTTATTGCTAATTCATGCATTTCTAGTCATTTTTTTCGTAATGAATTGTAATTATAATGTATCCCGACATATAAACATCAAATAAAACAAAAAACAAAAAGTGATAGTACGTCTAGCTACCACTGAAATGACACTATTTAAAGGCTTTCAGCTCAGATGTCTTTGTTATTTTTCTCCCAACCCCCTAAGTTCTATGGCAAGCCGTTTCGACTTTTATTCATTCGCAGGATATGAATTCTTGAAATCAACAATTGAATTTTCACTAGTTAAAATGCTAATTCTTGATATTAGCAATTGGATTTTTACTAGTAACAATGGCAATTTTTGATATCAGGAGTTACATTTAAACTAGTAAAAACTATAATTATTGATATCTATAATAATTTTCAAGTTAAATGTCATCATAGGCTGCCATTCAAATTCAGTTGTTGATATCAAGATCCAGACATCAAAAACTGAATTTTCACTAGTTGAAATGTTAATTCTTGATATCTGAACATGTATTTTAACATATTACATTTGTTATTTCTGATATCTGAAAATGTATTTCTGTTATCAATAATTAGGAGAGTAATATCTAAAATGGCATTCTTACTAGTAACAATCCCATTCATGATTGGCAATTGAATTGTTCACATCAAGAATAGAGTTTTGCACTAGTAACCATGTAATTACTGATATCAAAAATAAAGGTTTTTACTAGTGAGAATTGTATTTCTGATATGTGAAATTGGAATTTTAACTAGTAAGAAATCAATTCTTGATATCAACAATTAAATTTGAATTGGAGGCTATGGTGACATTTAAGTAGTGAAAATACAATTATAGATATGAAGAATTATAGTTTTTACTAGTTGAAATTCAATTCTTGATATCAATAATTCAATTTCTTCGAGTGATGACATCATTGTTGATATCAATAATTAACCATTTTACTAGTGGAAATGTAATTCCTGATATCAAAAATTGGCATTGTTACTAGTAAAAATCCAATTTTGATAATTATTAGCATTTGAACTAGTGAAAATTGAATTGTTGATCCTGCGAATGAATAAAAGTCAAAACGGCTTGCCATATAAGTTCCTCATCGTCTTGAGCATGACCGTCCATCAGGGTTGTTTATGCGAGTGGAAACGTCTCCGTTTGTGAATGAATGTGGCGGTGAGACTAAACATTGTGCTTTCAAAACAAAAACCAGACGGCTGAACTGGCGAAACGCTGATAAAACCTGAGCAGTTTTCAGCATTTCCACCAACGGAAAAGTTTCAAATCGCTAGCACGCGTGTCTGTGTTTAATTTCCTTCTACAATAGCATGGTTAAAAGCTTGACACAAAAAAAAAAAAAAAAAAAAAAAAGTCGTCGAGTTGATATTTACACCGATAAAACCTTACCGCACAGCTAAATAGATAATATCCTTCACTACGAATATTATGATCACCGTTTTCCTTCCGTTCAGAGCTGCTGATATATTATTGATTATTACTAATGATTACTAAAGTCTTTATACAGAGCAGAGGAGAGGCTAGTCCTCTGATTCTATGCATGCGCTCCCTCACAGCAGACCTTCAGTGTTTTTAATGTGCTGTGTACGTGTTTCTGAACCCTGCTCCTGTTCGTGCTCCAGCTGACGCGCTCTCGCCAGCAGAGGGAGTCGGGCTGAGCGTGTGTGCACCTGTGCGTGTGTGTGCGTGAGTCTAGGCTGGGGTCACAAGGGCACCTTAGACATACAATCGCACGCATATGCACCAGCGCAAACACGCTCACGCTCGCTCTGCTTGAGCTCTGTTTCTAGCACCAGGGAAATGGAAGGCACCACACAACGTTGGATCACTGACCTTGGTGACAGAGCACTTCGAGTACGGACTCCAAATTCCTCCTCTAGTTCTGCCTGCAACTCTTGTATCTCCTTCTCGCCTGACTTTCGCAATCCCTCCATGACCCCATCTGTGTTCTTTCCCTCTCCCTCATTTTTTCATGCTGCTTTTTTTTAAATGTTTTTTTGCTCCCATAATATTGTGCAGGAAACACATCTGAAACGGAGTGTCTTTACAAAAAAAAGATTCAGGTCATAATTTCATAGAACAACGATTCTAAACATATCAATAATAACATGTTCTTAAAAAAGTTTCTTCTTCTCTGCTTAGGTGTAAACTCACGCCCCGCCCTCTCTGGCCCCGCCCCCCGCCCCACCCATTTTTCCCCCCTACATTGATCTTTTTCAGTTTTTTTTTGTTTGTTTTTTTTTTGGAAAAGAAAGTTCCGAGTCCGTGGAATGAGAGGCACTCTCATGGGGGAAAACGAGGGAAGAAAGGGATCAAAGGAAAAGGGGTGAGATGAAAAGAAAGGAGGAAGGGGGGTCAGATGAAGATGAAGAAGGATGAACGTATGGACGTTAGGCGTAGAATTCTTCCTGCTTGTCCGGTTTCTGGTAGGTGACCGTGGCTTGTTTGGGCTCCTCCAATGTGTAGCTGCCTTCGTCTTTCTTTTTCATCCGGTAGACGAGTAACATTACGAGGAACGCTGCGAAGAGCGCTCCGACTACACCTCCGACAATCACAGCTGGAGAAAGAACAAGAGATTTTGATTACCGAAAGCATTTCAAATTCAAATCATCATGAAGGCTTCAACAACAATTATGTTCTCTCCCACCATCCATAAATGTCTTTGGGTCAGTAAAAAAAGGGTTTAAGATAAAGAAAACGTATCTTTTCATCTGGGTTCGAAAAATAATATTTGATTCACATTTTTATTTAGTTTAGTTTAACTTAAACTAAAAATAACTAAAATGTTAACTTTTTTTTATTTGAATACATGTGATTTTAAAGCTGAATTTTTAGGATCATTACTCCAGTCACATGATTCTTCAGAAATCATTCTAATATGCTGATTTGCCACTCAAAAAACATTATTAAAAACATCTCAGAAAAATGTTTTTTGATAAACAAAAAAATTTAAAAGAACAGAATTGATCTGAAATAGGAATCTTTTGTAACATTATAAATGTGTTTATCGTTATTTTTGCTCACTTTAAAGCATCCTTGCCAACTAAAGTATTCTTTTTTTATTTTAATTTCAAATTAATTTGATTTAATTTATAATTAATTTCTTTCTCAAAAAAAAAAAACATTTTTATTTCATATAAATGCTGATCTATGGATCTTTCTATTTATCAAAGAATCCTGAAAAAAAACTGTTTTAAATATGGAAAATAATAATAATTAATAATAATAATAATAATAAAAAAATGTTTCTTGAACAGCAAATCAGAATATTAGAATGATTTCTGAAGGACCATGTGACACTGAAGACTCAAGTAATGATGCTAACAATGTAGCTTTGATCACAGGAATAAAGTACATTTTAAAATATATTAAAATAGTAAGCAGTTATTTTAAATAGCATAAATATTTCACAATATTACTGCTTTTGCTGTATTTTAGATCAAATAAATGCAGGCTTGGTGAGCAGAAGAGACTTCTTAAAAAAAGAAAAAAAAATATTTTAAATGTATTTTTGAACAAATCAATAGGACAATAAATATAAAAATAAATAAAATGTCACAACACTGACCCCTCTAATATTTCTTGGATAGAATTTAGAAGAATTTAGGGGATGCAATGCCAACAATAAGCACAACTACAAATGGACTCTTCTGAAAGACAGCTAATATCAGTTTCTTTGATTTCATTGATAAAGACAGATAAACAAACACAAAATACATTTAATCAAGGCAGGGAGAGTTTTGAGTCTCTCTAAACTAAAGCTTAACTGCGAGAATGAAAAGTGCGAAATACGAGCTAAAAATCCTAAACTAATTTCACGCTATAGCCTGCGACTCCTACATCTTTACCTATGACCAGGAAGTCTGCAAATACAAAGGCAAACAGTCCTCCAATCAGAACGGCTGAGGAGAGAGAGACAGCATATCAGATGACAGAGAGAAACGAGAGAGGAGATGATGGAGACAGAGAGGCAGCAAAACAAACGTGAACAAGGAAAAAGCAGAAGACAGTGTTCTCCACAGAGAGCTAGTATAAAGTCCATTGGAGGCTCTCACTTGTGAGCATAAGCGCAAGCTATTGCTAAAGAGATAGTACAGCAAAAATCAAGTTTGGGTGAACATTACTCCAAACACAGTGCTCCTACTAATAATGAGCTTTTGTGAAATGTCTGAACCTTGAACACAATATTTACATTACTGTTCAAATGTTTAGGGTCAGATGATGCAAGGATGCATTGAATTGCCAAAAGTGACAAAGACATTTATAATGTAACAAAATATTTGTATTTTAAAACTGTCACTCGTCCACATAATTTTACAAATAAAACCTAATCTAATCATGACAGATCGTTGGAAAGGTCTAAGACTCATAAATGGTGATTTGACCATTTTTTGTGTTACAAAATATGTAGGAAAAGTAATAGATTAATTTCTGACAAGAGTGCACCTAAAAAAAAAAAAAAAAAAAAAAAAAACTAAATTCATCCTTTGAAAACCATTTTAAAATCAGACATTGCATTACCATGGAAAATCATTGCACCAAAATCATATTACAAAATGTTCTTGTTCATGAATTATAAAAATTAAAGTTTAAATACCACATTTTCACGTCTGTGTTTGAAAATTGGAGTAACAGTAATAATAATAATAATAATAATAATAATAATAATAATAATAATAAAGCTCATTTTTAAATACCAAATCAGCATATTAAAATGATTTCTGAAGGATCAGGTGACACTGAAGACTGGAGTAATGATGAAATAAATTACTTTTTAAAAAGTATTAAAATATAAATTCTTATTTAAAAATTATACACTGCAAAAAATGCTTTTCTTACTCAGATTTTGTCTCGTTTCAAGCCAAAATATCTTACATTTACATTAAAAAATATATAAATAAATCATCTTAAAATCAAGAAGGATTTTCTGGACAAGTAAAAACATTTTGTCTTGTTTTCAGTCACAATTAGGTGAGTTTTTGCTTAAAGCAAGCAAAATAATCTGCCAATGGGGTAAGCAAAATAATCTTTTTTCAAGCAGAAAACTAAGTTATTTTGCTTACTCCACTGGCGGATTATTTTGCTTGTTTCAAGCAAAAACTCACTTAATTTTAACTTTTTTTTGAGAACAACACAATTTTTACTTGTCTAGAAAATCCTTCTTGATTTAAGAATGTTTAGATATTTTGGCTGAAAACGAAATCTAAATAAGAAAAGCATTTTTTGCAGTGTAATAATATTTAACAAATGTTACTGTATACTTTACTGTTTACTTATTTTATTATCAAATAAATGCAGCTTAGTGCACATAAGAGACTTCTTTTCATATATATATATATATATATATATATATATATATATATATATATATATATAAATATAAATATATATATATATATATATATATATATATATATATATATATATATATAAATATAAATATAAATATAAATATATATATATATATATATATATATATATATATATAAATATAAATATAAATATATATATATATATATATATATATATTTATATATATATATATATATATATATATATATATATATATATATATATATATATAACCCAAACACAAACCTCAACTTTTGAACAGTAGTTTAAATGTTAAGCTGCACAATAATGGCAAGTTTTTCCACAGAAGGGTTTTCAGTTTGGTGTTATAAGCAATAGGGAGACAGACAAAAACATGTACAAAAATAAAAAAATGAAAGACATATACAAGACAAATAGACAGACAGGTTCAAAGCCAAACAAAGTTGGAGAGACTGAACTGGGTTGTGAATGTGGTTTCAAATGTGTCAGGCATCGCTCACCTATCAAAACTTCCTTCCTCTCAAGGATGTTCTTCTGTGGAAGTTGAGCGGCTGAGCTTCCAGCAGCATCTACTGTGTTACCAGTCAAATCTGGTTCTCCTGCCACGCCAGGCGCCCCTTTGCCTCTCTTGACCTCGTTGCCTTGGCGACCTTCATTCTCGCGGATTTCAAAATCATCAGTTGGACTTGGTCCTGCAACTTCATTATTTACAGTTTCATCTGTTGTTTGTGTCTAAATGAGGAATAAAAAAAAGGAAAGAAAAATGATAACCCTTCACAATTGCACAACAGATCACAGTGGCTGGAGATAACATTTTCCGAGAAGGAGAGGAAAACTGCTGACAGACTTAATATGTTATAAACTTAGTTTGTGAGAGTAGACGATGTCCAAGATGTCTAAATCACCTGATGAAAGTGTGGTTTTGATGCAATATGCACATACTAAAAGAACTAATTAATTTCACATTTATATAAACAAAACATTCCACTCATTCCATTTTCCGTTTTTTTTTTTTTTTGGTCCTTTTGTGCCCTTTTGAGGCCACTGCAATTGATCCCAAAGGGAATAAGAGCATATTTACAGAGCAAATCATTAAAGGGTTACTAAAATTAAAATTAATGAGCCAGTGATTAATGACAAAATTTTCATTTTGGGGTGGAGTGACCCTTTAATGTCAAAAGCAATAATGGAATTAGGGATGAATATTACATTAGTACCATATCGGTTATTGGCAACACTTTACAATAAGGTTCATCAGCTAACTACTTTAGTTAACATGAACAACACTTATACAGCATTTATTAATGTTAATGTTAATTTCAGCATTTACTAATGCATTATTAAAAATACAAGTTGTGTTTCTTAACATTAGTTAATGCACTGTGAACATGAACAAACAATGAACGACTATTTTTATTAACTAACATTCACAAAGATTAATTAAGAGTGTAATAAATGCATTGTTCATTGTTTGTTCATATTAGTTAATACATTAACTAATGTTAACAAATGACACCTTATTGTAGTGTTACCAATATTTTTTAAATGTACTCATACCCGTCAACAATGGATACTTGACCGCACATTTCCACTATTTTAACATTTAGACCGTCATTGTCAACATGTAACACTCACTTACTCAATCTCTAACACACTAATAATTTAATAATACGGTAATACTCCAAAAATACCCATAAATGTAATCTTTCACAAGTCTCAAAAATCTGTTTGTACATGTTTAAATGTTGTGCTGTCTAAAATTAACTTGAAGCACTTAATGCTTTTAATTTTTTTAGTGTTTTATGTTTAATTAAAGATTAGATCATTCTTTAATTAAGATAATTTTCATATACACTACCAGCCAGTAGTACAAGTCTCTTCTGCTCACAGAGCCTGCGTTTATTTGACCCAAAGTACAGCAAAAGCATATATTTTTACTATTTAAAATAATGTTCTCTATTTGAATATATTTTAAAATGTAATTTATTCCTGATTTTTTAAGCAACATTACTCCAGTAACATGATGCTTCAGAAATCATTCTAAAATTCTGATTTGCTGCTCAAAAAACATTATAATAATGTTGAAAACTGCTGAGTAGAATTTTTCAGGTTTCTTGGATAAATACAAAGTTTTTTTTTTTCTGAAATAGAAATCTTTTGTAACATTACGAAATGTCTTTATCATCACTTTTGATCAATTTAAAGCATCCTTACTGAATAGTAATAAATGTTTTTTGAACAGCAAATCAGCATATTAGAATGATTTCTGAAGGATCATGTGACACTGAAGACTGGAGTAATGATGCTGAAAATTTAGGTTTGATTACAGGAATAAATTACATCTGAAAATATACTGACATAGAAAACAGTTATTTAAAAATAGTAAAATATTTATTTTTATTTACATCAAATAAATGCAGGTTTGGTGAGTAGAAAAGAAAAATACCATTTATAAAAAAAAAAATAATAATTACTTGCTTTATATTGGCTAGAATTTTTTTATGGGTGCATCTCTAGGTATTATTTATTTGTTATTTTATTTAAATTAATGACTTTAATATATAATAACACATTTTTAATATCTGGAGCAATATGAATAAAAAAAAATGCTATTAAAAATAATTACTGGCTTACCTGTATTGGCCAAAATTTTCATACTGGTGCAATTGGAATATTGGAATATTATTTATATGTTAGCTTATTTTATTCATGTATGCAATTATCCATTTAAGACATATAGAATAACATAAAATGTTAATATCTGCTATTTTTTTAATGATTGTCAGCACATCTGTATTGTCCAGAATTTTCATATCGCTGCACATGCAATATGAATTATTTTTTGTTTATTTAACCACCTTACTTATCAATGCAAGGTGGTTAAATAGTCTATGGTTGAGACTTTCAGTTCATTAGCCGCTATAGGAAAATGAGAAAAACAACAATGTGCAGTAAACTGGTCACTGGTTTGCTATATAATACATTTAAATTATATGGTAAGACACACCAATTTGCAATATCAAGCAGCTGTTTTGTACAGCTAAAAATTGCTGGACGCGGATGAGAATGGAAGCCAGACCCATACAATTTACAAATGGCCGCACCCGCTCTTAAGGGGAAATAAGATGGATACTGAAGAATATCTAACCTGTGTTGTGGTCACCACCGAACGAGTGCTGCTCTCAGTTGGGGCGGCTCTACTGGGGGTAGTGTGCGGTTTCCGGGGTCGAACGGGGGCAGTGCTTGGGGTGGTCGGGGCAGGACGTGGCCTGGTTGGCTTAGCAGTGGTGGACGCAGGAGTGGTTGGGATGACCTCAGTGGTTGTGATGTCCTCTGTTGTCGTCTCTGGTGTGCTGGATGGCTCTAACATGATTTCTGTTGTAATAAATAGATCGTCCTCTTCTTCTGTGGTGGTGAGGTCCTCCGGTTCACTAGTGGGCACTGTGGTCTCATCCAGAGCGGTGGACAAGTCCACGAACCCTACAGGAACATCAGTCAGCCGGGGGGAAACCGTAGCTTTCGACCTCTCTTGCTCCTGCTCTCCGTCTCGCACTTTATCGACCGGTATCTCCGCTTCTTGTTCTTTATCCTGTTCCTTCGCCCGCCTCATTTCCTCCTCCTCAATCTCCTCCCACTTTTTCTCAATCTCCATCTCCAATTTGCTGTCTTGTCCCAAGCCGCTCTCGCGTTCTACCTCAGGCGGAGGTGGGCTACTCGGCTCTGCGGCGGGGGAGGCTGAGGGGGCGGGGCCGGTGGCCTGAGTGGTAGAAAGTGGGAGGGGCTCTTCTGTAGTGACAGCCACACCTGCTGCAGTTGTCCGAACGTCCATATCTGGAACTGGAGGTGTAGAGACACACGGTGAGACAGGGTGAAGGAGATCAATACTCACAGCCATTTTCGACCGTGTTAATGTGTCATATGATACCTAGCAAACGTCTGCAAGGCTTCAAAGCAACCTTTAGATTGGTCAGCCCAGGAATGTGAACATCCCCATGGCAACACATGAATAAAATATCAATAACCTTGGTAAGAAATACACATGCACACACACCAGAAACAAAGAACAAAGCAAGCGCCACCGCAACACCGCCACACACAAACACTCAAAGCGCACACACATAGACAGTGGATCCTGAACTACAGCCATTCTTGAGGTTTACTAAAGTTAAATAATTTTAACATTTTTCATATTTCCATTAAATGAAAGCCACACTGATGTTGTCTTAAAAGCTTTACCTTTATTTTTTCTTGCTTTATGCTTCAAATGCTTTGTGAATAGATTCATCCTTGACCATCATAAAAATAAATATATTTTTAAAATCTATGATAATCCAAACAGACTAAAATAATCAGACACTATTTCAAATGTTTATTGTGTGAAGATATTTCACTAAAACAATTACATTTTTAATGTATTTAATTTTTAAACAAACTATTTTACAATTTGTGATATTTATGCACCCTATAAGGTTTGTTTTTGGAGTACATTATTTTGGGGTTTTTAATATATGTTGTAATTGATCATTTATACTATCAGTCAAAAGATTTTTAAATGTCTTTTAATGTCTCTTCTGATCACCAAACCTGCATTTATTTGATCCAAAGTACAGCAAAAGCAGTAATATTGTGAAATATTTTTACCATTTAAAATAACTGTTTTCTATTTGAATACATTTTAAAATGTAATTTATTACATAGCATCATTACTAATTATTACTACCATTCTAATATGCTGATTTGCTGTTCAAGAAACATTTATTATCATTATTATCATCAATATTTTAAACAGTTGAGTACATTTTTAGGATTCTTTAATGAATAGAAAGATGTAAAGATCAGAATTTATCCGAAATAAAAAGCTTTTGTAACATGAAACACTATACCATTCAAAAGATTTCTATTTCAGAGTAATGCTCTTCTTCTGAACTTTCTATTCATCAAAGAAACCTAAAAACAGAATGATTCTGAAGAATCATTTGACTGGAGTAATGATGCTAAAAATTCAGCTTTAAAATCACAAAAATAAATTACATTTTAAAATACTTTCAAATAGAAAATAGTTATTTTAAAAAGTAAAAATATTTCAAAATTATACAGTTTTTGCTGTACTTTTGATCAAATAAATGCAGGCTTGGTGAGCAGAAGAGACTTCTTTAAAAAAAACATTACATTTCTGTTTGACTGGTAGTGTTTGTTATTGTAATTTAGCTCTTTCCTTAATTTCACAAGTCATTTCTGCTTTCTTTATTGTTTAGGTGGAGGCTTTAAATAAAAGGGTTTTCTGCCTCTCCCTCCTTATATGAATTATAAATATTTTTGCATTTATTGTATATATTTTATATATGTGCTAATAAACTCAAATAATGTAATTTCTTTTTACATTTGTTTTTTAATCTTCATATTTTTCAATTAATTGCAAAAACCTTGCAAAAACACAATTACATTTTATTTAAAAGTCTAAAATGAATATATGTTAAAGGGTAAAGAAAATGAACTGCTTATTCACTTTTATGTCCACCTCAGAATTGTATTAAACACAATACATCACTTGAGACGCAATAGAAAAAAGACATTGGGGTGGAAATTCAACTAAATGAATTTCAACAAAATCACAGAAGTCTCTAGTGAGGTATTTATGTCCCCTGTTCAACAGCATTAGCGGTCAAATTAAATAATGTGTGAACAGCGTTTTTGAAGAGAGTTTATTTTCTAAATGACCACAGGGCCAAAACTGCTCTGAAGAAACACCCAAGCACTAGCGGATATTGGCCGTCCACACCCAGATTCCTGCTGATTAAGTGATCTTATTTACAGTAATCTGATTACTGAGGATCAGATGATCAGTCACAAAGACACACAGACATGCTAATGTACGAAGAAGCGCTCTTTATTTACAAGAAGAGAAGGGTGTATTTTACTGTCAGTCTGTGGGCTTCAGTTAGCGGAGGCTAAAATAAATGTATGAAGTTGTGGGAGGAATGTGAGACAGAGGGGCCGAGAGAAAGAAAGCAAAGTGAGAGAGAGCAAGAGATAAAGAGGGGGATAAGGCGTCGAGTTGTGAGAATTATACCAGCTGGTGAGGGGATTGGAAGCCCGGGCTGGACTTTAAAACAAGGCAGCTGTGACCTCTTAATGAGCGATTCACACTCGCACGTCACAAACACACTGAAGTGACACATACACAAACGCATATCGCATATCAAACTCACAGCCAGAGCCGGATCCGGAGAATAAGTCCTCGTCGTCATAAAATCCATCGCCAGAACTCTCATCATCGCTTGGTCGAGATGCACGACGCTGTGCCTGAAAACAACGAGAAAAAGCAGTCAGAAATATTTGTGACGTCAACCTGTGCAAATCTACTGGAAGTGAAGTGACTGGCTAACAGTACGTTACTTCCAAACCAATATCAGATTCACAGTGTGTGTGTTCATGTAAGTGTGAAGGGGTCTAGCGTGGGGAGCCGTTTCAACAAGAGGCCGGTTGCTAGGGGCAACACTTGCCTTTAACCCAATTTCTTAAATAGGGATGAAAATTCAGCAGAAAAGGAGCTCTCGACTGTCCTCGGGCCCAATGTGTCACATAAATGTGAAAGCTGTGGTCATCAAATACACTAAATCCCTAGTAAATGAATTAGCAGTTCACATCAAACGTAAGTTTCAGAGGCTGCTTCTGGGAACAAATATCCTTTAGAAATATATAGAAGTATAGTCAGCAGCCGACGTGTTTAGAGTGACGCTTGCCAGGTTTTCACAACAAAACCCGCCCAACTGCTACTCAAAACTAGCCCAAAAGTAGCCCAATGTCGTTTTGAGGGGGTCCCCCATTAAAAATCGCATTCTGAGGGGTAAAATACACATTTTTGGCAGGGTTCTCCTGATAAAATAAGCATTCCATGGGCTAAATATTACATTATTGGGGTTGCTTGAACCTGCGGACATGAAAAACAACCCATGGCAACAGCGGTAAAGTAGCCCAATTCCGTGGGAAAACCGCGGACTTGGCAACACTGCACTAGGGCTGGGTAAGTTTTCAGATTTGATCGATTCATTTGAATTTAATGTATTGCCACAATTTTATTTTTTAGAAATCGAGAAATAGCAATTTTGAATAGAAATATTACCAAAAGGTAGAATTAGACAATTCAATCCAACCGCATGTCGGCGCACGTGATTAACCGCTCACGTGTGACTCGCACATATCATTAGGGGCCATTCACACAGAACAAGTTTTTACATTCCAATGCGCTACTTTTCCATTGTTTTTCTATGTAAACGCGCTTGACGGACGTGCGTGACGCTTGCGTTTCACGTCCTTTGCAGCGTCTCGTTTTTAAGATGCCGTGTCAAATTAAAAAGAATTTCAACTTTTAGGGGCCATTCACACAGAAAACATCTAAAAACGCAACCGGGAATGTTTTTTTTTTTTTTTTTTTTTTTAAAGCGCAGCATAGAACGCGAAGGTCAAGATGTGATGCAATAACGACAATAAGGGGCATTTTCAGTGTACATCTATTCAGTGACAGAGATACTTCTCTCCAAGCTCTTTTTTTAAGCTGTGATAAATATAATTTAGGGTATCCAACTTGCTAATGTAAACAAGCTTGCAACGCTTGCCCCGCCTCCGAGTTCTTCTGATTGGTCCACTGCTTTGGAACTGACATTGATGAGCAGCGCTGTGTGTAAAAGTTGAAATACTTTTAACTTGACACGGCATCCTAAAAACGCGGCGCTCCTGAGCGAGGCGCTGCAAAAGACGCGAGACGCGACCGTAAAGGTCATGTACGTCCGTCGCGCGTTTACATAGAAAAACTATGGAAAAGTAGCGCATTGGAATGGAAAAACGCGTTCTGTGAATTGCCCCTTACACGCAGCGCCGCTCATCAATGTCAGTTCCAAAGCAGTGGCAAGCGCTGTGAGCTTGTGTTTACATTAGCAAGTTGGCATGACAACTGTTTTATTTGACGGCAACATGGCGGAGGAGACGCTCATTGTGGCTGTGTCTGGATACCCCAAATTATATAACATTACTTCAAGCAATTATCACAACTTGTTCGTTAAAAAAGGAGATTGGATAGAAATATCTGTCACTGAATATCGCGTCTCAAGATGACAAAATAAATTAGAACGCTGCTTCTGGCGTTTTTAGACGCAAAGACGCGTTCTGTGTTAATGGCCCCCCACAGAATGTGCTTTTGTGTTGACAAAGATGTGACGCGGGCAGTGGAACAGGAAAAACATGCAAGGAGATAGGAGTGAACTTGAGCGCCGTTACTGTTTCATGCATGAGACGCTGCAAGACACGCGAGGTGTTGTAGTTCATGCATCGTTTCTGCAAAGATATGTAACAAGTGGTTTGTTTAACGTTTACATCATGTTGACAACTTTATGTGTGGTGCATGCACTTGGAATAGAATTTTCTTTAACTAGAGGGATAATAAAGAAAAAAGTTACTTGAATCATGTTGTACTAAAACTTTCATGTTGACTGGTTAAACATTAAAAAAAAAAAGAGGAAAAGATTTTCACTTTTGGCCAAATCACCCAGCCCTACATAACACCTAAACATTGGTGTAAAAGCACTTCTGCCCCCTCTTCTGTATCATTCTTCGCTTTTGTGGTCACTTTCCTTCCCCCCGCTCTCATGATTGGTTGGTCTACATCCCAGCAACACCCCATAAATACTCAGACCCATAAACCGACCCCATGCCCTCTCCGTAATCCCCCATAAACACACACTGGCCCCAAAATGCTGTCAGTCATCAGCATGCACTTAAGCTTAAGAGCATCGTACACAAACAGACACACTATTATAACTGTGCCAGTTCTGTATCTGGTCTAATTACATATTATGCACCCTAATGTCTATTTATGTGCCTTCATGTTTTGCACTGTAAGCATGTGTCATTCACTAATGCCCCAAACAAAGCAGATATGTACATAAAAATGCGTATTTATGTACTTGCTTTGAAACGGGTTATATAGCTTTTCAACTCTTTACTGTATTTAATATATTTATTTATATTCACATTATATTTATATTCATTTTCACGACACATCATCAAACAGCCATATTGGCAGCACAGAACATACACAAAGCCACTGAACCGAATGAAACTCGCATATTTTGCTGATTATTGCTGCTGAAAATGCTTAGTTATTGTCATGTTTTGGGCTGTACTAATTGGTCAGACCGGGAAAAACATTTGGAGTACTACAAATCAAGGAGGAGAGTGCAAAAGACTGTCTGAGGAACAAAAGGTGTTTGTGTTTGGCCAAACTGAACCAGGATTTCCAGAGCAAGAATCTTGATAACATTTGTGTTTGTTCTTATCGTTTCTAGTCATTTAGAAATGTTTGTTCATTAACAATTCAGAAAAAAAAATGTTTTGTATAATGAAACATGATTAAAATAATCAAGATTACTTTACACAAAAGCCATTTGTTCCTCAATCTTTCTTCTCCTTGATTTGTTATAACTTTTGGCAGTCTATAGTACTCCAAATGTTGTTCCCGGTCTGACCGATTAGTACAGCCCAAAACATGACAATACTTTACAATTTTCAGCAGCAATAATCAGCAAAACATGTGGCGTCATTTTATTCTCAAGAATTGTCTTTCTTTGATACTAAAAACTATTAGTATTTTAGTCTCTTCTGTTTATTGTCCCTTTTGAATAAATGGTTAAAAAAAAAAAAAAAAAAAAAAAAAAGTAATTTCACTAATGGCATGGTTTATTTATTATTATAAATACAGACTTCTGTAGATATCACAATATATTTTTATCATGAATTTGAGGCCATGATAATCATATAGTGAAAAATCTAATATTGTGACAGCCCTAAAATAATACACAACACCAATTTAAATAAATACATATTATACATAATATGCATTTATAACATGAATCACTTAGATTTTATTTAATGTTTCTGAAAGTGTCTCATGCTCATCAAGGCTACATTACTGTAAAAATGATTACAATGTTTTTGATTTCTAATATATTTTAAAATGTAATTTATTCCTGTGATGACAAAGCTTTGCATCTTTACTCCAGTCTTCAGTGTCACAAGATCCTTCAAAAATTATTTTAATATGTTGATTTGGTGCTCAAGAAACATTTATTATCATCAATATTGTGCGGCTTAAGGATTTTTTCAACAGCATTTATTCAAAATCATAATTGTTGTAACATTATAAATGCCTTTACAGTCACTTTTGATTAGTTTAATGTCTCTTTTTTGAATTAAAGTATAAAATACTTTATTAAAATATGTAAATATATTAACAAATGCAACCATTTGAGGTAAACAAACAGTTAGAAATGCATCTGTCTTAACACTCTCATATTCAAAAATAGTCATGGAGACAAGGAAGGACCTTTAGGGCATTTAATAGCCTGATAAAAAGGACATTTAAATCACCAAAATATTCATGATGCCTAATGTCATACTGCCAGATGAATCTTTTGAGACTTTCGTGACTATATCAGCCCTCTCTTGTGCCAAGCACATCCTAGCAATCTGAAGCGATTCCAGTTACTATTCTAGCCATTTTATCAGCGAAACCAGTCCTAAATAGTGCTATGGATTTGTGCTGATCTTTTTTTAAGCACAAAGTGCATGTGAACACCAGGGAATCAGATCCCACTGCGCCTCAATCTAAACTGCTATTAACCACAGGCCATTCACCAAATGCAATCAAGTCTAATGCGATTTCCTCTCCAACCTGTGCAACGCTCCGAAATACATGCTGGAGATGCGCCGGATCCCTTTTCCAAATCACATGTGTCTCTGCGAAACCTGGTGCTCAAGATGCAAGACTAAGCCAGCGTGCATATTTGGATAGATTGTGTGTTTGTGGATGTCTGTGTATCCTCCCCTGTAATGGTGGGGTTGGTTTGTGGTGTAATTTGGTCTACGATATGATTAAGGGGTGGAATTGGCTTGCACAGCAAGGCTTCTTTCACAAACAGTTTGCGTGTGTGTGGGGGTGTGTGTGTGCGCAGAGATAGAGAGGGGGTGTGGGTAAAAGCTTTTTAGAGTCAAATGTAAATATAACATTTGTCTGTCTGGCAGCGCATAATGACAAAAAAATCCACTGTAGGGCTGCATTGATTATGAATTATCAGTTTGCTTTGATGTTGCAATCATGAGATTTAATTTTGATTAACAAAACTTGCATTAATGCTTATTTTGTGTGATGCTATGGGTACATGTAAACTTTTCAAAAGTAATTGTGGCAGTCGTAAACAACTTGTGTAATTGTGCAGCTCTAATGCATAGACATTTATATATATTGCGCTCTCTTTCTCTGCCAAATTTGATGTTGTTCTATATTGGCTTCTTTCCAGAAGAACAGCTGCGAGGATGACTTGAGATCGAGAGAGTGTGTGTGAAAGAGAGAGAGAGAGAGAGAGAATCATGGTGTAATTAAAGTTAAGAGGTGAGTTGGTCACTAGGTGATGACCTCATTATAAGAAGTAAATGCACAAATAACTGAATGCACACCTATGTATGACACTTCAGTACACACACAAAAAAATACTTTAAATTACATTACAGCACCGACAGCTATAAAACATCTGACCCTCAAGTTTAAACTTTGTCTTTTGAAATGCATGTTATATACGTGTATGTAGTGGACAGCTGTTTCTGTGGGACAATCCTTAATCCAACCAGCAAGTGATCCCATAATCCCACGGGATTAGGACCATGTCAGATGCCCATATGGGTAAGACGCCGTGTGTGTCAGTATAAGAGCTCTTCCACAGCATAGAAGTATGCAGCATTTATGATGCGGTGACAAAAACTAACCCCGGTTAAACCAACGAAGCCAGGCACCAACAATAACCTAATTATTATGCATTTCAAAAAAGTTAAATACTAAAGTTAAAATTAGGATTTTTTCGAATCGATCTTTTCCTGTATTTATTTCAGCAAACATTTAAAACAAGATCTGCTTAATGTGAATCTCATCATAGGTCTTCTCCACTAGATGTAAATAGGTTTAAAATATAAGCCTGCGGCTCTTAATTTCTGATGGTAACTGTTCATTGTTTAGAAATATCAACAGCATTTGTATTAAAACTATATTTCACTACATGTAATTTAAAAAAATGATTGAGAATCAAATTAAATCGAGTTGGAGTTGGAATCGTATTGAATCGGGAAATCTGAATCAATACCCAGCCCTAGGTAAAATGAACAATAACCTTCTTTATTGAGATATTTGAGAGTAAAAAAAGGATTGTTAAAAGCGACAGGTGTTTGAAGAGGGGAGGTTGGGGAAAAAAACAACTATATGTATACAAGAATATATATAATTGTGACCCTGGGCCACAAAAGTCATAAGTGTCAAGTGCTGAATAATAAGCTTTCCGTTGATTTATGGTTTGTTAGGGATAGGACAATATTTGCCCGACATACGATGATTTAAAAATCTGGAATCTAAGGGTGCAAAAAAAAAAAAAATTATATATATATATAATATAGAGAGAGAGAGAGAGAGAGAAAATAACCTTTAAATTTGTCCAAATTAAGTTCTTAGCAATGCATATTACTAATTAAAAATTACGGTTTGATATATTTACGGTAGGAAATTTACTAAATATCTTCATAGAACATGATCTTTACTTAATATCCTAATGATTTTTGGCATAAAAGAAAAACTGATAATTTTGACCCATTTATGGTTAGAAAGCTCTTGGATTTCATCAAAAATATCTTACTTTGTGTATGAAGATGAACAAACAGTCTTACAGTTTAGAACAACATGAGGGTGAGTGATTAATGACAGAATTTGCATTCATTGTTTAAACTATCACTTAAATATTGTTAAAAATACTGTGCTGTTTGGGAAAAAAATAATGTATATTTAGAATCAATTCAATTCCAAACAAACTCAAAGAAAACAGTGGCTTCTGTGTTGGAAGAGAAATCTGAACTTCCTACTAAACAATTTGCTAGATTGGATGAGCAGTTAAGGCCGTTTCGGCTCGAGTTTTCCAAGCGTGATGTGTCTGGAAAGCTTTCTGCTGAGAAGTTGCCATGGAAACACTTTCATGGTATATTATCCGAGTCATGACCGCTCTTCCCACACGACAGCCAGCCTACAACACCCGGAATCACTGGCGTCTGGGATAACAGGGCAAAGCAGGGTTAACTCACGACAGCATGTGCGTAACATGACCGCTGTCACATGGACTGAGTAATAAACTCAGAAGTGCAGATCAAGTGATTCGAGTATGGGGTGTTTGTGGAGTTTAAAGGATGGTATTGTGTGTGTATTTGTATGTCCGCAAGCGTCTGGGTGAATGAACTCTTTCTCCTCGCGAGCAGATGGGGCTTCCTGTGGATCATAACTTCTCTTGTGTTTCTAAGAAACTTTTCAAAAGAGCTAAAAAATGCAGCCAGGGGCTAGGGAATGGCTTGCCTTTGTGAGTATGTGGGTGTGCATGTAAGGGCGAGTGTGTGTGGCCCGTCTTTGTGACTACGAACAGTCCACCCCCTTTCCCAGAATCCCCTGCTGTTCTCAGTGTGTGTGTGTTTGAACTTCTGTATGTGCCCGGAGATCCTCATTTCCCATATCTTAGGGGACAATCTCAATTTTGCTGTGCAAATAAAGAGGAGGAGAAGGTACATAGAACCAGGGGAATAAGAGCGATGGCAGGCTTTCTAGAATAGCAGTAGCTGAAAGTGCAATAGGAGCAATTCTAGACTATTATGGAGAGTTGTTGCTCAGTAACAGCATACCTGACTTGAGTACAGAAGTGGATGAGAAACACTGTGGAAATTTGGTCCAGTGTCAAGTATTTAAGAGCATCACTGCCACTACAGAATCACACCGACCAATGAAAGAGTATGTATTTTATATAATGAGATCATTATTTAGGACACAATATAATATAATTATTAATTAATATATATATATATATATATATATATATATATATATATATATATATATATATATATATATATATATATAAAATTTTAATAATATTTATATATATATATTTTTTTTTTCACGTTATGTCCGACTAGGATCAGTGTTCACCTAAAAATGAAAATTACCCCATCCAAAACCCAATCAGAGTTATATTTAAAAAAAATAAATAAAAAAATGTTCTGGCTGTTCCAAGCTTTATAATGGGAGTGGATGGCTGCTGAGATTTTGGAGCCCAAAAAAGTGCACCCATTCATCATAAAAAGTACTCCATACAGGTCTGGGATTTTTATGCAGTTTCATGCATGTTAAAGGATTAGTTCACTTTCAGAACTAAAATTTACAGGTTATGTACTCACCCCCTTGTCATCCAAGATGTTCATGTCTGTCTTTCTTCAGTCACAAATAAATTTTTTTTTTGAGGAAAACATTTCAGAATTTCTCTCCATATAATGGATATGTATGGTGCCCCAAAGTTTGAACTTCCAAAATGCAGTTTAAATCCAGCTTCAAAGGGCTCTAAACAATCCCAGCCAATGAAGAATGGACTCATCTAGCAAAATGATCGGTCATTTTCTAAAATGTATATTCTTTTTCTATATATATATATATATATATATATATATATATATATACACACACACACACACACACACACAATTTATATACTTTTTAACCTCAAATGCTCGTCTTGTCTTGTCTCTGCGATGCACATGCGCAGTCTGTGTGGTCCGGGTCAATACAGTTAGGGCATGTCAAAAACTCCCATCTCGTTTTCTTCCCCAACTTCAAAAATCACCCTACATTGCTGCAGAAATACCAACTCAGCGAACTTACAAAGGAGATAAAACGCTCTTTTCTAAAAAAGGTAAAACAAAGTTGTAGATGATTTTGAAGGTGAAGACGAAAACGACATGGGAGTTTTTCAACATACCCTAACTGTATCACACAGACTACGTATGCGCATCGCAGACAAGACAAGACGAGACAAGACGAGCATTTAAGGTTAAAAAATATATAAATTGTCAATTTGATTGTTTAGAGTCCTTTGAAGCTGCATTTAAACTGCATTTTGGAAGTTCAAACTTGGGGGCACCATAGAAGTCCATTATGTGGAGAAAAATCCTGAAATGTTTTCTTCAAAAAACAATTTCGTCTTGGATGACAAGGGGGTGAGTACATAATCTTTAAATTTTTGTTCTAAAAGTGAACTACTCCTTTAAGTTATTTATGCTGTTAAATAGTTGGATTCTCATGCTAAACATGGGCAGTTTCAAAGAACGATTTGGGCGCAACATTAACATGAGATCAACATGAGGTTGAAACTGTGAGTGTTATTCCCCCTTTAAAATCTCAACACCTATTCACTGCCATTATAAAGCTTGAAGAGTCAGGACATTTCTTAATATTACTCTGATTGTATTTGTCTAGGATGGCTTGAGGTTGAGTAAATCATGAGGGAATTTTCATTTTTTAGGTGAACTATCCCTTTAATGGCTCAACATGCCTTTAAAGGAGAGTAAAATGAACAGATGAGGTTTTGTTCTCAAAGGTAAACGTTCAAACACAGTCAAACAAGTAAGCAATTGAAAAGATCACGTGGACACCTATGCGCTAAGAAAAAAAAAAAACTGTCACTAGGGCGGTACCCTAAGGTACAAAAGCTAAAAGGTGCATTTTAAAAAGGTACACTGTACCGTATTTACCACTAAATGGTACATAGTGTCTAAAAGGCACATATTAGCACTTTAAAAGTACATATTAGGATCTTTTGAAAAGGTACCATTCAAGTGACAGTTATTTTCTGAGAGTGTAGACACTGCATTGTATGTACAGGGTTGGCAGGCATTTTCTCGTCCTCCATCTACGTATTTAAATATGAAGTGAGTAGAAGGATTTACCATTTAAAAGTGTGTTGAAGTTTTATTTCCATAACTTTTTTTTTTAAGAAATTATGTTATTCAGCAAATATGCATTATATTGACAGTAAAGGCATTTATAATTTGACAAACTGTTTCTATTTCTGCTTTTTTTGACCCTGGAGCACAAAACCAGTCATAAGTAGCATAGGTATATTTGTAGCAATAGCCAACACTACATTGTATGGTTCACAATTATCGATTTTTCTAAGTAAAGATCATGTTCCATGAAGATATTTTGTAAATCCCTACCATAAATACACCAAAACTTCATTTGGACAACTTTAAAGATTTTCTCAATATTTGGATTTTTTTTTTTTTTTTTTTTTGCACCCTCAGATTCCAGATTTCCAAATATAGTTGCATCTCGGCCAAATATTATATCAATAAATTTATCATCAATAAATCTCAAATAAAAAAAAAGTACCCCAATGACTTTTTTGTGGTCCAGAGTCACATTTAGCAAAATAAATGCAGGCTTTGTGAGCAATAGACAGAAATCTTACCAACCCCCAAATTTTATGCACGCACATGATATACAATGATTTTGCAATGTGGAAAAAGGAAGAAAAAAAAGTGGATGTCATTCAAATCCAGTTACACTGCCAAAGATTATGTTACATGTCATTTAGTGACATACAGTACAGTAATTGCAGGGACTATCCTGTGCAAGTAACTTGAGGTTACAAGTCTTACTTAAGGTCACGGTAATGACAGGGCATCTGTCTGACGCTCCATTTCAGAATCCGTGAGCTTCGGTTTGCCAGCCCACATCATTAACCTCTACTCAGCCATCATGTGATGTGCGCGTCTGTGCATGTGCATTATAAATGAAAGTCACATTTGCTTCAGAATGAGTCTCATCTGACCGGAATTCATCACAGGGTTATCATCGGCCATTAAAAAACATCAGGTTAAGGCTGGAATGCAGTTGCCATCGCACACTCCTTCCTTTTCCACACCAAAAGATAAAAGTGGAGTGTGTGGAATGTGTGTAGTCAAAGGAGTGCAAATACACAGCGAATGCGCTCATGAAAGCAGTGCACTGCTTTTTCTCAACGTTATCTCATTTTCCACATACAGGCCTCCAGACTAAATGGCCCCTGAAACAAAACATTCAAATACCATTTATCGCAACAAAACTGTTGTATATATTTCGGTAATTAGCAAGCCTCACAGACCTAAAGAGAAGAGACTAATGGCCCGTTCACACCAAGGACAGCTATAATGTTAACGTTAAAGATATAGTTTTTAAAAGAACTGCAAAAGCACACCACAACCATTAAGATAATGGCACAATATCATTGAAATCACTTTCTAAATGATCATTCCAGCTGAGGAACAAAAAACTTTTTGAAGTTCTTGGTGTGAACAGGCGTCAACAGTTGTAATCTGTTTGGTTTTAATCAAACTTGACTGAAAATGACTTTCAGGTTCAGTGAGTGAGTCTACCTAAAAACTAAACTGATTCATTAAAGGATTAGTTCACTCCTGAATTAAAATATCCTGGTAATTTACTCACCCCCATGTCATCCAAGATGTTCATGTCTGTCTTTCTTCAGTTCAGTCGAAAACAAATAAAGGTTTTTGTTTTTTTTCCCCCTCATAGTGGACTTCAATGGGAGCCAACGGGTTGAAGGTCCAAACTGGCAGCTTCAAAAGGCTCTACACGATCCCAGCTGAGGAATAAGGGTCTTATCTAGCGAAACGATCATTCATAAAAAAAAAAATCATTTATATATTTTTTTTGTTCTGTAATGTGCATGTACTTTGTTTCAAAAATGTAGGGTCGGGGTGAAAAACTCCATCCCATTTTCTTTTCCAACTTCAAATTCAACATCATTGTTTTTCCTTTTTTTGTAAAAGCAGTTTGACTTTCTTTGCATGTTTACTTTGTAAACACTGGGTCAGGTACTTTCACCTCCACGAAGTGTGACTTTGTAATGCATAAAGTCAAACTAGTGCAAGTTGGAGCTCAACTCTGCAGGACACCGGCCCTCCAGGACCGAGTTTGGGCACCCCTGCGCTAGATAAAACCCTTATTCCTCGGCTTGGATCGTGTAAAGCCCTTTGAAGCTACACTGAAAGTGCAATTTGGACCTTCAACTCGTTGATCCCCAGACTTGGGGAAAGTTACTTTAAAAAGTAATGCAATACAATATTGCGTTAGTCCCTAAAAAGTAGCTAATTACGTTTCTTAGTTACTTTTTATGGAAAGTAATGCGTTACATTACTTTTGCGTTACTTTTTAAATCTGCAAAACACTAAAAATTTGTTGAGTCAACTTAAAATAGTTTGTTACCCTGCTGCCTTAAAATTTTAAGTTTAGTCAACTCAAATAAGTTTATTGACACTGAAATGTTAAGTGTCAATTTAGATATTCGAGTTGACTAAACTAAAAAAAAAATGTTACACTCAACAGCTGTGTTTGTTACTCATCTGCCTTAAAATTTTAAGTTGAATCAACTCAAATATCTAAAGTTGTCACTTAGTAACATTTCAAGTTGACTAACCTTTTTTCCATTATTAAGGCAGCCAGGTAACAAATTATTTTAAGTTGACTCAACAAATAGTTTTTTACAGTGTGGCTAGGGCTTGCTTGTTTGTTTTTAAGATCAAAAGTTCAATTTTTAGCAAATGTAAAAGCCCTTTCACACCAAAAAGTGAAATGAATAAGCCTAAGGCTGAAGAAAAAGTACATTTACATCTATACAGTAGAACTGTAGGAGAAGGAAGTTCAACACTCTTCAGCAATGAGAAAAATGAAGCACAAATGTTAGTTAATCTAAAGTAAGTTTTGCTTAGCATGGTTGAATTGGTTAATAAAATGGGATTAAATAAATAAATGTAAAAAAAAGTAACTCAGATATTTTCGTGTAAATGAAAAAGTAATGCGTTACTTTATTAGTATTAAAAGCAATCGGATTACGGATTACTTGTAACACTGTTGATCCCCATCCCCAAGTCCACTAAAGAGAGAAAAATCTTGGAATGTTTTCCTCAAAGACCTTAATGAATATCTTGGATGACACAGGGGTGAGTAAATTAGTAGGAATTTTTTTTTAAATTCTGAAGTGAACTAAAAAAATAAAAAAAATCATTCGGTTATTTAGATTCGCCATACAAACCTGACTCACTCAAAACCATGTTTTCTAGTCCGATTTGATTAGAAGCAACCATTTTAGCCGCAGTCTGGAGCTCTGCTGTAGTGACGTCTCTCTCTCTCTGTAATCTGTTGACTAGGTTGTGTCGACTGTCCCGCTCTGTGTACCATCCCACAAAGCTCTTTAGTGACTGTGTTTAACTCTCTCTCTCCTTCTCAGTCTGTGTGTCAGTTTGCTCTACCTCCAGCAGGTGATTCTGCTGTAATCTTTCATCCCTACACTTGTGGATTAGCAGCAGCGTAATCTGCTTTCCAGCACATCTGCCCAAGTGGACACGTATCTCACTTAACTCATATTGATCAATATCACTTTCCATGCACAACATGATAAGTGAGGAGATTAGCAGGAAGGAATGGAGAGAAAAATAGATTGACTGAGGCAGCTGATTCCGGTCTTCTCCATCCGTCTCTCTCTCTCTAGCTTTCACACTCCACCTGCTTTTGCAAATGCATGAAATTACAGGCAGCTATTTAACACGTTTGCAGCGTGTCTTCATTGAGAATTTAGCATGCATCCATTTGTTTGCACTGGAAAGTTTATCTGGGGTTATACTGAAAATCACTGCGTGAGAAACACTGTGTGCCCTCGCAGCTTGACAGTCACATTCCTCCTAACACAGCTGCTCTTATTACCGACATGTCAAAATATAATCATACCTTAGGTAATTGCAATTACTCACAAACAGCAGTGATATTCAGAGAGACTGTGACATCCATTTATTCATAGAAATTAGATGCAGACACTGCAGGAGCACTTATGTGACAATATGCTGTATATACACTAGATAGACTGATAAAACCACCAGTGTGCTTTTTTGAGATTATCTACACTACCTAAAGTATTGCAATTAATACTTTATTCATAAAGAATGCATTAAATTAGTCTAAAGTGATCGTAAAACATTTATAATGTTATGCAAGATTTCTGTATTAAATATTCTGTATTATACTTAACTTTCTATTCATCAAATAATCCTGATATTAGGCAGCACAATTGTTTTTAACTTTAATTATAATAAAGGTTTCTTGAGCATCAAATCAGCATATTAAAATGATTTCTGAAAGATCATGTGACTCTGGAGTCTGGAGTAATGGCTGCTGGAAATTCAGCTATCTACATTAGATTTTTAAATATAAACTTTATACAACAGTTTTTTTCTGGTCTTTGAATCCGATTTGTCGAGAGGAGTGTGATATTCTAGTTATATCGTAACTCCGGTCGTTTTACACTCTTAAAAATAAAGGCATTTCACCATGCCATAGACAAACTTTTTTTGTCTAAATGGTTCCATAAAGAACCTTTAACATCTGAAGCACCTTTCTGTTTTACAAAAGGTCCTTTTTTGGCAAAAGAAGGTAAGAAAGAGATGGTCCTTTGACTGAATGGTTCTTTGTGGAACCAAAAATGGTATCATTTTATAAATAACAGTTTTTGTGTCACAGAATGTAGTTTTTACACTGCAAAAAAATGCTTTTCTTACTTAGATTTTTTTTGTCTAGTTTCCTGCCAAAATATCTAAAAATTCTTAAATCAAGAAGGATTTTCTAGACAAGTAAAAATTGTTGTCTTGTTTTCAGACAAAATATGTTAAAATTAAGTGATTTTTTTCTTGAAACAAGCTAAATTATCTGCCAATGGGGTAAGCAAAATAATCTAGTTTTCTGTTTGAAATAAGATTATTTTGCTTACCCCACTGGCAGATTATTTTGCTTGTTTTAAGCAAAAACTCACTTAATTTTGACTTATTTTTTCTGAAAACAAGACAATAAGTGTTGCTCGTCTAGAAAACCCTTCTCGATTTAAGATTTTTTAGATATTGTGGCTGGAAACAAGACAAAAAAATTTAAGTAAGAAAAGCATTTCTGCAGTATAGGTGAAAATGCACTTGTTTAGACTTCAAATATGCAGTTTGTTAATAAAGATAACGTCTGTTTGAAAACTAGCTTTGATGTTTTTGGAGATGCAAGTAGTTTGCACAAAAGAGCTCTAAAGGCTTTTTGTGTAACTGTATGCAATGTAATGCTCATATAATTTTACTGTTTTGGTTTTTTTTTTGGTATTTTTGATCAAATAAATGCAAAAATGCATAAATGCTTTATGCAAAAACCTAGAGCTGGATCGATCTATATTATATGATTCCGATATAGATATGAACATTATTTAAAAAAAGCCTCAGAAAAACTGCAAAGAACGCCCACAACAGATGTCTGTACCTACAAACCTCTGAAAAATGAATTTGCCAAGTCTATGAAACCACTTTCTATAAAACTATATCATTTCTGTTTTAAAACAGACAAATAAATGAATGTTCAAAGAATATGAAAAGTGCTCAGAGTTGCTGGAGAACACAAATAAATCAATGTATGGGAAACACTGGCAATGTATATTGAAATATCAGAAATGTGTTTAAAAATCATATCCACGTTATTGAAAAAAAATTGTATTGTGATATATATTGAATTATTGTTGTCCAGTCCCACAAAAACCTAAAACAAAAGTCTTATTGTCATAAAACTTTGAGTCAACAAATGTCTACACCTGCCACTCTGCCATTTCTGAACTTATGTCATGTAGTGGTTCCTGTTTCTGTTCCTGTTTCCGTTTCCATTTCCTGACACTATTCCTGGCTCAATCAGCAGATCGCCTTTAATAAGCCTTCTACAGACCTGCCAACCCTGGAAATATTTTTTGAGTAGCGAGGGGGGGGGATTTACAATATATTTAGTACACCTACTGTTAATATTAAATTATGAAAAGTGGTTTGAATGAATGATGTAATGCCTCACTCATGAATACTTCACTTTTCATTACTGGGTGAATCTATTTTTTCAACCACAAAAACATTTTTTAACAGAATCTTTTCGCCATCTAGTGGCGAAACAATGCAATCGACAAGCATTATTTAAGCGTCAGTAAACATTCAAAATATGTATTTTGATCGCTACCATAGACATCGGTATTTATATCTTAACTATAAACTTTGATACCAGTATTTCTGTGATAATATAAACGAATACATAAACAATAATGTGTATCTAGTTAAAAAGACTGTTGTACGTTACATGTAGACCTAACATACTGTTTGCTCTGTGTGTGCGGCAGCGCGAATGCAGATCCGGTAAGACTTTTTCAAAGGTTCATTAGATCGTTGTCATTTAAAATGATCTAAACGTGCAGCAGTGTCCAAGTACGCGAAACATTTGTACTAAAGCCCTACTATTAGGACGCTGTTCAGTGCAGCTATATGAACAAATTAACCGCAGCAGATGTGGCTGAATTTGAATGCATGTTTTTATTAAATTCATCCGTTCGTTTAGATTAACACGACTCCAGAGGATTGATTTAACCCACTTTTCCACAGCCACCCCAACCCGTTTACCTTGAGAAGATAGAAGTCTTCTTTTTTAAAAATCGTACAGTGGGTGTAAACCGTTACGGGACAGAGGCGGGCGGGATTGACGCATTTGTCAATCATCCCGCTTGCTACAGTAGATGGGGAATGAACCCAGCGCTCTGATTGGTCGAACTCCTCTTTCATTGCTGTTGCTTGATTTAAATCCTGTGCATTCACAAAGACGTCACCAAGTTTTTGCGTAGTTTAGAGTGACAAATCGTAGCAGCGTATTTTGAAGTAAAAATGCGTACCAGCTACGCAAAATGCGTCTAGGTTGGCAGGTCTGCTTCTACAATCGAATGTGACACAAGTAAACCCTAAAAAACAAACACTACAGTTCATTTTAAATTACAGGCTTCCCTCTTTTTTGCTGCGGCATTGGAAATATTGCTGGTCAGCGCTTTGGTCAACACTTCTTGGTTTTATCTGTGCTATAAATGAACTTTACTGACTCATTTATTCCTCTGACAGCAAAGCTGTGACAGGCGGAGGACCTTCGTTTAGTTACACTCATGGCAGTATCAGCTGTACTATCATTCAGTGTTTGTGGCAATGACAGCGTAGCGCTGATCTTGGCCTGAGCCCTTGGCTTGGAGGCCAAACGATGGGGGATGTGCGAGCGTGAGCCTTGACATCACGTTTGAGTCAGAATCCATCAACTCCATTATATGTGTAGTGAACCTGACATCCAGCAGATTGCTGATGATGCAGGCCGTGGCCTTCTGCTGTCAGAAACTCCGCCGGGTCAGACCACTGAGACAAGATCAGCCTTTAAAAGGGTAGTTAACCCAAAAATATAAATCCTGTCCTTACTTATTTGATTTTGGATTAATCGTACAAAATACTAGCAATAACATGCATTTAGAAAATAGCCTGAATTTTCATTTCTTTTAAGTCATTAAAACTTAATGACCCGTAAGATCTTCGTTCATCTTCAGAACACAAATATTTTTGATAAAATCCGAAAAATAGTCTTGTTTTCAGAAAAAAGAAGTTCAAATGAATTAAGTTTTTGCTTGAAACAAGCAAAATAATGTGCCAGTGGGGTAAGCAAAATATTCTAGTTCCCATATAATATATAATCTAGGGCTGTCACGATTCGATCCTTCGATACCTTTTGCGCATTTTGTCAGTAAAGCCGGTTCTGTAATGAGCGGTAAATGCCATCAGGTGCGTGAATTCCCATTCAGCCGTATTTACCACACAGAGCCGTTGTTCACTGACTAGCCGCGCAAATCTACGCCGATAATGAATGTGGTTTTGCGCGGCTCGTCAGTGAACAACGGCTCTGTGTGGTAAATACGGCTGAATGGGAATTCACGCACCTGATGGCATTTACCGCTCATTACAGAACCGGCTTTACTGACAAAATGCGCAAAAGGTATCGAAGGATCGAATCGTGACAGCCCTAATATAATCCCATTTTGCTTGTTATTATTTTGGATCCTTTTTTCTGAAAACAAGACAATAATTAGTACTTGTCTAGAAAATCCTTTTTGATTTAAGAATAGTTAGACATTTTGGCTGGAAATGAGACAAAAAAAAATCTAAGTAAGAAAAGCATTTTTTGCAGTGCACGGCTACGTTTACGCGACAACAGTAGTCAAAAACTTCCCTTGCGTTTTTAAAAAGTTTCATGTATACATGACAATGTTTTCAAAACGGTTCGCGTTTACATAGATCAGTGAAAACTGCCAAAAACGCTGTGTTACACACTTTTTGAATTTCTCAGTTTGTGTAAATCCTCATGGGGTTCAGAGTATATTTTTTTTATTCACATTAATTTCACAATTGTCTAGTACAAATATGTCACTTTGTATCATAATTAAAATGTATACGTTTTTCATTATTTACCTCAAAAGAAAGGAAGTGAAATGTGACAACATACCCCATATGTGGGGTACATTGTAACATGACAGCTTAAAGGGATACTCCACCCCAAAATGAAAATTTTATCATTAATCACTTACACCCCCCCCCCCCCCCAACCGGATATTTTGGATTAAATCCGGTAGCTTTTTACTGTCCCATTAACTGCCAGGTAAATAAAACTGGCTCAAGGCTTGAAAACGTATGAAAGACGTTGTCAAAATAGTCCATCTGCCATCAGTGGTTCAACCATAATTTTACGAAGCTACGAGAATACTTTTTGTACGTAATGAAAACAAAAATAATGACTTTAGTCAACAATTCGCCTCCTCAGTGTGCGCTGTACACACGGACGCGCTGTTTTCGTTTAAATAATAGCGTAAATACATGTAGAAAACATATCCGTGTGTTGTGGCTGATACAGAACAGCATACGTTGTTTACGTCGAGTTGATGCTTTCCAAAATGGCGCTACGGTGACATAGAAGAGGCGAATTGTTGACTAAAGTCGTTATTTTTGTTTTCTTTGCGTACAAAAAATATTCTCGTAGCTTCGTAAAATTATGGTTGAACCACTGATGGCAGATGGACTATTTTGACAACGTCTTTCATATGTTTCTGGGCCTTGGCAGTTTTATTTACTTGACAGTCAATGGGACAGTCAAAAAGCTTCCGGATTTCATCCAAAATATCTTAAAATATGTTCCGAAGACGATCAAACCTTTTACGGGTTTGGAACGACAGGGGGGTAAGTGATTAATGACAAAATTTACATTTTGAGGTGGAGTAACCCTTTAAAATGTTATCTGATCGAAAATAAATAAATAAATAAAAATAAATAAATAAATAAATAAATATAAATCAAATTCAGACATTGAGAGACACACCCCTCCCTCCAAACACAGCTCTCATAGAATGCCTAAACACATAAAACAACATTCACCTTTTCTTTTGGTTTCTCATTAAAATCCATAAAAGTAGAAGTGTAAATTACATCATTAATGTCATAGAATAGCATAGTTTATTAAAGTGGGGCACGCTGTAACGCAGTCTAACTACTTTTCTGCGCACCTGGAATTTAAAACTGGTTATACTACGGGGCCATTGAACGGGTACATTGAATGCTTGAATCTGATTGGCTGACGAATGTTCTGAAGGTGTGCATTATTTTCAGGGAAACGTATGGCGAACATAGTTCCAGGCAGCTCCTGACCGCATTACACATCTATAACACTTTGCCACACTATTTCAGTTATTTCAAAAGGTCCATACAGCCTAAAACAGCTAAATAAACAAACAAAAAAAGAAATTAATCCTACGCACAGTAACGTTTTAAGGACAAAAACGGGACGAATGCCTTGAAATATATAATCTGATCAATGTCTTGAGGTGTGGTAACCATAGTATAAGCGGAATAATTGACTTGTGTTGAGTTGTGTTGCTGTCTACACTGCAAAAAATGCTTTCCTTTCTTAGATGTTTTATCTCGTTTCCAGCCAAAAAATCTAAAAAAAAAAAAAAATCATAAATCAAGAAAGATTTTTTAGACAAGTAAAAATTCTTGTCTTATTTTCAGAAAAAATAAGTCAAAATTAAGTTAGTTTTAGCTTGAAACAAGCTAAATAATCTGCCAATTGGGTAAGCAAAAAAAAAAAATCTTGTTTTCTGCTTGAAATAGGATTATTTTGTTTGTTATTTTGACTTCTTTTTTCTGAAAACAAGACAATTTTTTAATTTTTAAATCAAAAATACCTTAATTTGTGCTCCGAAGATGAACAAAGGTCTTGCGTGTTTGAAACGACATGAGGATGAGTAATTAATGACAGAATTTTCATTTTTGGGTAAGAAATGTTTTAAATTACATGAAAATGATATCCTTTGTGTTCAATGGGGAAAATGGCATTTGTATAATGGAGACATGCTTACATTAATTTAATAATAATAATAATAATAAAAAAAAAACACTTAGTTTAAACGGTTTCTTTTCTTATCTCCACCGCTCATTTGTGTAACATCACAGTTTTTTGTTCAGAACTGAAAGATCTGTTATTTACAGGGTCTCTCTGTTAGTCATTCTCCACACTTGACAGAAGTCTGCATTTCATCAGCTGTGTGCGTGCGTGTGTGTGTGTGTGTGTGTGTGTGTGTGTGTGTGTGTGTGTGTGTGTGTGTGTGTGCCAGATCCCTCTTATCAAATACTCAGAGTCTGGCTGAGCAGCGCAGAATCTCCTCAGCCAACATTCTGACATTTCATCACATTTTTTAAAACAACTTCACAATCATGTCACTGGTACAGATTATTATGCTTGTTTTTGTCAAAAAGGCTGGATAAATACAAAGTATGGCATTCTCTCCTCCATCATAGAAACAACCTACACTGGTTGTTCAATAAAGTGTGCAATAATGCTGTGCATTACATCATCTTGCACTGCAGTATGTATTGAGAGGACATTGAAAATGTGCGACTAAAAATCGTTACTGAAATTAATATTCCTTGTAGGCAAGCCACGGTCACAGCTAATGGAAATTGAAGGGCTAATGTTTAAAACAATTTGCTGTCTTGTTTCAAACTAAATGTCCAAAAAAGAACACTAAATAAGACACTAAACTGACAAAACTGTCTATATAAGATCCTTAGTTTTTCAACCAACATGAAACGCTTTAGTACACATCTTTATCACTCAACGGCTGGAAAACATCTTGTAGTAAAGATTTTAATCAGCTGAATTTAGATTCAACGAGCCTCTCGACTGCACCTACTGTAGGAAGACGTTCTGGTTATTGAGTTGCAAAAACGGTGTGTTAATTTGCACATCAATGTGCACCAGGCTTTCAGCTCCGTCACTCAAACAACTCTTTGAGCTTCAAGAACGGGCAACTGTTGAGAGATTAAGCTTCAGTAGAGGTTATACTGAAGGTGAGGATGACCTTTTGTGCACGTTTGCGCATGCAGGATGAGAAACAAAGAAAATGCAAATGGATTAAACGGTGCACGGTGTTAAGTCCTCGAAGACGTGCGCAGACAGTTTACTTTATGCGTGTGCTTTCACACACATTGTTTGTCTTTTATCTGCAGGCTCGTTTTTTCATATCTGGGAGTTTTTATTTGGTATAAATAAATCCTTGTGTGTGAATAATAAATGTTTTAAAACTATTATCTCAATGTTCGGTGCCAGATCGGCTATGCAGAGTCATATTATATAACATAAATCCACTGGAACTAAAACCCCCTAAAGAATCATCCATTCAGACGGAGTTTGATGATACGGATAAATACTTCAAAGTGGAATTCTGAACTCCTTAAATGAGCTGAATTGCAACAGTCACTAATACAGCTTTATATACGTCTCTGCAGTTCACACTCCATTTTGTGTCATCCACCATGGGGACTGACTACTAAATAATGTAAAATCCCTCTCGCCAGGAAATCCCTTCAGAAATACCACACGCATATAGGTTAATGTTCACACAACAGCAGAATACAGTTGTCAGTCCCGTTTTAAAGCATAATATGGTTCCACTTTAGTATATTCAAAAGTTTGTGGCCAGTAAGATTTTTGAATTGCCAAAATAACGTTTTTTGCTTTGAATATATTTAAATGTAATTTATTCCCATTCTCCATAGAAATCATTCTAATATGCCGATTTGGTGCTTAAGAAGCATATTATCAACGTTGGAAACAGATGTGCAGCCTAATATTTTTATGGAAACAGTGATACATTTTTTCCAAGACTCCTTGTTGAATAAAAAAGTTCAGAAGAACCACATTTATTTGAAATAGAAAACATTTGCAACGTTATAAATGTATTTAGCGCCACCTTTGATCAATTTATTCCATCCTTGCTGAATAAAAACACTTTTTTCAAAACCACAGATGTGAACCATATCATATTGGTAGCACTTTACAATAAGGTTCATCAGTTAACATTAGTTAGCTGAACAATACTTCCACAATGTTAATTTCAGTATTTAGTAATGCATTATTAAAAATCACAGTTGTTAACATTAGTTAATGCACTGTGATCTAACATGAATGAACGATTGTATTTTTATTAACTGATGTTAACAAAGATTAACAAATAATGTAAATGTTTTGTTCATTATTCGTTCTTGTTAGTTAACACATCATCTAATGTTAACAAAATAACACTTTTTTTGAAAAGTGTTACCCATATTTTATTTTTAGTTTGGTGGGGGTAATTGAGAATGAATGGGTGAAAGTCACATGAGAAGAGGCAATGCCTCCATTGTGATATGACTGGATATAACTGGTTATGTTCAGCTGTGATTGGTTAATGCGATAAATCCCGCCTCTTGCGTTTGTGTGCGTTCCGCACTCACAAATTGGCCTAAATGAACAATATAAAGCTGTTAATGGGAAGACTAATTTTAAAAAAAGCATATAGACTTAAAACGGCATGAAAACATGCTCTGTGGGAGTTTTTAGTGAGTAATCAGCTTGGTGAAATTTAAGGTAAATCTGTGTGTCTGTGACCAATATTTATGGAGCTTTGATGACTGAGGATCTAAAAAAATTCAGAAATTGAAAAAATGAAAAATGAAAGTTAAACCCCCCTCATCATCCAAGATGTTCATGTCTTTCTTTCTTCAGTCATCATGAAATTATATTTTGAGGAAAAAAAAAAAAAATCAGGATTTCTCTCCATATAATGGACTTATATGGTGAAGTTTGAACTTCCAAAATGCAGTTTAAATGCAGCCTCAAAGGGCTCTAAACAATCCCAGCCAATGAAGAAGGATCTTATCCTGCGAAATGATCGGTTACTTTCAAAACAAATTGACACTTTATATACTTTTTAACATCAAATGTATAGTCTGTGTGATCCGGGTCAATACAATTAGGGTATGTCTAAAATCTCCCATCTCGTTTTTGTCTTCAACTTCAAAATCATCCTACAAGGCTTTTACCCTTTTTTTTTTTAAAGGGCATTTGATCTTTGTATGTTCACTTTGTAAACACTGCAGCATTGTAGGATGGTTTTGAATTTGGGGAATAAAACAAGATGGGAGTTGTCTGACATATCCTAACTGTATTGACCAGCATTTGAGGTTAAAAAGTATATCATATCATCGGCTGGGACAGTTTAGACCCCTTTGAAGCTGCATTATGGAAGTTTAAACTTGGAGGCACCATACATATCCATTATATGGAGAGAAATCCTGAAACAACTTTCTTTACAATTGAAGAAAGAAAGAAATGAATATCTTGGATGACAAGGAGGTGAGTATATTATCCATAAATTTTTGTTCTGAAAGTGAATGAATCCTTTAAGTTCACAAATTAATTATATTGTTTAAACTGTGACTGCCTTGAGGTATTATTTTGGAATGAATGTAAAATACTTAAAAACACTTACTGAATGAGATCCATTCTTGGTTTTAATAAACACAACATTGACTATCTGAATTCTGTCTCAACTAACTTAAATTTTATACTCAATTTTTTCTCAAATACAAGCCTTTCAGAAACTTTTAAATCCCGTCACTGTCACACTCTCATCAGTTTTGTGGTCTGTGCGCGGCCCAAATCCTGCACTCTACACTTTTTTCTTTTTTTTCCTCTTTCATAAAGCATTTGAAGCTTCTGTCGTTTAATTAAGATTCACAGATGAGGTCATGCCTTCATGGACGTCATTTTGTGATAATGCTTTCCGGAGGGATTGTTTTTTGTCTTTGACTTTGTGAACGCAGCTGAATGGCAAAATGCTTGCGATGTCCCCTTGGATTAAAAGCATCTGCTTACTGCCTCAATGCAAACGTATATGTAAACAAACGCTGTATTTTTTCACAAAGCCATCTCATTAGATGCACGAATGCGTGCTCTTGAACGAACGAAAGCACTTACTTTAATGCGATTCATCATTTGTCTTAATAATAAACGCAAATCTTGTTGATTAATGGCCTGCACGTTGCATCCGACATGCTCCGCCAGCGTTATCTAAACATTCCTTGTTCCCAATTAACTCAGGGGCTGTTTTTAACATTGTATAGACGCTCGTCTGGCACTCACCTCGCCCCACCCTGCTACTGGAAAGTTAACGACATTCCAGAAGTCCCCGGAGCGGGAGGCCACGCCCCTAATCTCTCGTTAACCCAATTATCCTCGTGGCTCCTCTATCTCCACAGAAACGCGTCCCTACCCCAAGCAAGAGGCCATGAGAACATCTGCAGAACGAACAAACAGACAGGGAAGGAGGAGCAGGAGGAAAAGGACGGACACATGCGCATAAACACGTTTTCTCCCGGCAAGGGCTGTCCTGTTTGGCTACAATAGCTGTGTTCGTATTTATAGAGCGGCTTGGTAAGGCATCTTAAAACTCATTGTGGTTTTGGAACGCCTCCTACCAATGCTCTCTAATTTAGGCTCTTATTATAGCATGGCGCACACACGCACGCAAGCACGCACGAATTTGGGACAGAAAAGCACTCGTCATTTTGGAGAGGGGAAAGACATTCAATCACGCTGCGGATTTTTCCGAGATACCGATCTCAACTGCCATTTACACATCTAAAACCACACCCATAAAAAAAAAACATTACACTCCGGCCCATTATAAACGCACCAGTGCCCACATATCCGACTGTAAAATATAGTTTACGTGTCCCTTTCCTCCTCGCCAGCCTCTCTTCCTGTGTCTCTCTCAGGTATGATTTCCCCTCCCCCACCAGACTGCTGGAGCCGCATCTTAATTAGCGAGGGAGACCGACCGAGAGAGAGAGACAGAAGGAAAAAGAGCAAGCTAGGAAAGAGAAAAGGGTGAATGGCAGAACGATAGGGGTAAAGAAAAGGAAGAGACCAGAGATACGGCCGTGACGGAGATGTGCTCTGCCGTTGTCATGGTGACAACAGTGGAGAACAGGTAGAGGAACACAGTCTCCTGGGAAAGAGCAACGAGCCCTGATAGTCTCCACCTTTCTCCCTCCCGCTCCGTTTCCACCTCTCTCAGCAATTCATCCCCCTCTCTCTTTTCTCTTTGCGTGGCTATACGAGCTCTGATCCTAAAATGGGTTTCTACAGTACATCATCATAGCTTATAATGATCAATTACAGCATGTTCTTCCTACTACCTCACAGGTCAAGGCGTGAAAAGAATGTTCCAGGTTGAGAAGCAAGCATGTCTTGCATAATGTTGATTACAAATCACGCTTTTTTTAAAAGAAACATCATTCAAATGTGACACCAGTGGGTAAAGTTACAGCCGGAGTCCATGTCTCTCTCGCCTCCCCTGAGCCCATTTAGTTTTAAGCATGCGGTGGGTTTGGTGGGGGGTAATTGAGAATGAATGGGAGAAAGTCACTTGAAAAGAGGCAATGCCTCCATTGCAATGATTGGATATAACTGGTTGTGTTCGGCTGCGATTGGTTCATGCGATAAATCCTGCCTCGTGCGTCTGTGTGCGTTTTGCATTTGTGAATCAGTCTGAATGAACAATGTAATGGTGTTAAAGAATTAGCTCACTTTCAGAACAAAAATTTACAGATAATGTACTTGTCATCAAAGATGTCTTTCTTCCTTCAGTCGTAAAGAAATTATGTTTTTTGAGGAAAAGATTTCTCTCCATATAATGGACTTCTATGGTGCCCCCAAGTTTGAACTTCCAAAATGCAGTTTAAATCCAGCTTCAAATGGCTCTAAACGATCCCAGCCGATGAAGAAGGGTCATATCTAGCGGAAGGATTGGTTATTTGTTAAACAAATTGTGTGCTCCGGGTCAATACAGTTAGGGTATGTCAAAAAAAACTTCCATCTCGTTTTAGTCGCCCTATAACACTGTTTTACCTTTTCTTGTAAAATGTGTTTGATCTTCTTTGTATGTTCACTTTGTAAACACTGGGTTGGTACTTCTGCAGCGTTGTAGGACGAATTCGAAATGGAAAACGAAAACGAGAGGGGAGTTTTTTGACATACCCTAACTGTATAAACCCTGATCACACAGACTACACGTGCATCACAGAGACGAGACAAGATGAGCTTTAGATGTTAAAAAGTATATAAATTATCGTTTCGCTAGATAAGACCCTACTTCCTTGACTGGGATCATTTAGAGCCCTTTGAAGCTGCATTTAAACTGCATTATGGAAGTTCAAATTTGGGGGCACCATACATATCTATTATATGGAGAGAAATCCTGAAATGTTTTCCTCAAAAAACAATTTCTTTACGACTGAAGAAAGAAAGGCATGAACATCTTGGATGACAAGGGGCGAGTACAATTCCTGTAAATTTTTGTTCTGAACTAATCCTTTAATGGCAAGGCCAATTTATATCACACTTAGACAACCACTTTGTTACTTCAAAAATAGGACTTAAACTGGCATGAAAACATGATCTGTGGGAGATTTTAGTGAGTAAATCTTCATGTCTGTGACCAATATTTACAGAGCTTTGATGACTGATGATCTGAAAAATTCTAATTTGGGACCAAAAATGATTCAGACACTTTGACCTGATCATGTTTTGCTTGAATGTTTTTTTCTTTAATTGCTAATGTGACCTTTTACACCACAGACTGAACAAAATCAAGCATTGCTTGGTAATTGGTCAATAAAGTATTGATGATTGTGTAAATATTGTCATACTAACAGTTATCTGAATTTTTTGGTCAATTATAATCCACTACATACCTTTCTTGTCAACTTTCGACTTTTTGTCGTGTTACTACGACAAACTACAGCAACTAAACTGTGATAATGTGAGAAATTGTATACAACTATAAATTCTCCAAGTTTCAAGATGTTACTATTACATGTATGCTGCATATAGCAAAAGTACGTTTTTAAAATGAACAAGTTAAAAAAGCAATAATCAAGGTTACAGTGATGCACTTAGAAAGTAATTGAGGCTCATTTTTAGAGCTGAAATGTGAAGCTTACAGTTTTATAAAGCATTAACATCTGTACAACTTTGTATTACTTGAGCTGTAAGGCTGAAAAGTTAATTGAGCTGTAAGTCATTTATATGGTCATTTTAAGGTTTCAGGCCTTGCACTGTCATGGCAACAAAGTAAAACTGGATATAATTTTACAAAGACGAGGTTAGCAAGCCATTTTTCCCACACTAAAATTATGTTAACAGTCATGTTGTTTATGCCTTGTGGCTTTACTGTTCAAACAGTGATTTCAACATTAGCCCTATTCAGTTACTTCGAGAGCGCCTCACTGTAACCTAAGATTTTTGATTTTTTAATCAAAGTAGGGATGAGACTACAATTTTTTTTTGTAGTAATCTGCCTAAAAAAAATACATACATTTTTTCATATGAACCCGCAAGTGTTTTTTCCAACTGAATGAATAAACGACGCTCACAAATGGCAATGATTTGACCCAGATTTCACCTACCTGCATCCATCATCTTCAGGTTATCGGGCAGGAGGCGGCTGACGGATGTGAGGAGGGTCAAAGGGAGGTGAGCGTGATGTGGCTCATTTAGTTTATGTGAAGCAGGTGGGCTGATAAGGTGAACCTCCTCGGCTGACACCTCTAAATTAAACGTTTTCACACCAGAACACACTACCATTTGGTGAACCTGATAATGTTTTTTTTTCTTCTTTAGCGACACTATGCGTCAGCTGGAAGCCTTGGGAAATGCGGCTATTATGTCAACATGGAATTACCGCAGTGTTTGTTGCAAGTCTGTGGCCAGGACTGAGATTTGCTTAGAGAAATCTAGAGCGGTCAGATGTTAAACATTTGGACTGGCTTTAAATAGAAGTGTCAAATTAGGAACAGATTCAACATATTCAAATTTATATGCGGAACCTGTTATACTGAATGGACGAGGCTTTTTCTGTATGAAAAAAAAGAGACGCAAGGCACGGAACCGAAGAGAAAACAAGCTCTAGAGGGTTTTTAAAACACTGTCATGCGTGTCAAGACATGAGATGTGAGCGTCTAACACGTCTGCCTGGTGCATATGTTCACGCTGTAAAACAATGTAAAAACCACAGTTGAACGGAAAAACGGGTTCTGTGTGAATGACACATGACATCTTTTTAATATCTCAATTGACACAGTAGGTTTTATAAATTGAGCTACATTGGGGTTTGGTATTGGCAAGCACTTGAACAAGGCAGAAGCCAGCTGTAGCCTGATTAACATGTTTACATGAGCTACAATCACATTACGAGACTAACAGACCTAGTCAGACATTTCAGTCAGACTAAAGTGTTTAAGTGACATTTTACTGCTTTAGACAAACGACTGCTTTAGTACCAACTGAAACTGAACGTTTATGTAAACATATACCACTGAGATTAAATGAAATCTCTTCTTTCTCACATTTGACTCTTGATAAAAAAATACTTGTTTTACAATTCCTTAAAAGACCTGCTCCAATTTCCAAGAAACCGAAAGTGAGATTTCAAAATGAAGCTGAACATTTTTCATTTAATTCTTCTACACAAACGATCCCTGTTGTGCAACTGGATTTTGCTTTGGGTGTGTCACAACTACCGACTGTTTTCGCTAAAATCCCTCCCTCTTATGTTGAAGGTCAGAGGCCCGCCCCGACGACCACCTCTGATCATTTCAAACGGGACGGAGGTTGACTTTCAGACTGTAGGGTCATTATCTCAGCAGGGTTCTGGGTCGCCAGGGCTGTTAACACCCACCTGCCGAGAGACGCAGACGCACGCGCTGGCACTCAGATTATTCAGCAAACGAAACCGACTAGTGAGATGCTAGCTTTAATGTATGCCTCATTTGTGACTCATTTTGACACTCATGTTCTAACTTGCATGTCTTTTTACTATGGATCACAAAAGATGTCTCAATATTTTTTTGAAAGTCAGTGGGGTCTAATGTAGGGATTATTTCCATTATTTTATAGACAGAAACAAGATGAAACAAGATGTGATTAATTTCAACATTATTTCTTCTTCAGACATTGTCCTTTGGAATAAGCATCAGCTGTACACAAAGTGACCAACATTTGGTTTTCGACCACTGGAAATAGGTAACACTCAACAAACTGGACATGGAGCCTCATTGAGATCTCCATATCTTTGGGACTGAATGATGTAGGGTCTTGAAAATTAAGATTCTAAAAGTAAAGTTTATGAAGAACTAGAATCTAAAATCATATTACGATATCTTTAATACTTATTGAGCTATAGGCACGCAAACTTTGGAAAAATAATATTTATGACAGTCAAATCGGTATGTTCAAAGCAGTTGTCTAGACAGAAAGAAACAAGATACATCTCTAGTTTTAATACTATGTGTTCTTTAGACATTCCTCTTTAAAAGAAAAGTAGTATGAATTTTTTTCAAACTGACCTACATTTGGTTTTTGACCACTAAAATTGTTTACATTTTAACGATTTACTGCCAGAGCCATATTGAAATTCCAATATCTCTGGAAGAAAATCTCATAGGGCATTAAAAATAAAGATGCCAAAAGAAAAGTTTGCTAAGAGCCAATATCTAAAAGGGCATTGAAATATCTTTAAAACTTCTGGAGTTACAGGCATGCAAACTTTGGAGAAAAACTTGAAAAGTGCCGTTTCCCTATTTTGAATGGTCCCCATTGGCACATGAGGCAACAAGGATTGCTACAGTCAACAGATTTTACTAACAGAACTACCACTCTCTGAGCAAAAAAAAAGATAATGAGGCTGCCATCTTTCTGAAGTCATTTTACCCCTCTGTAACTTGACTCTGAATCTAAAATGAAAATTGCCATTTGACCTCGCTCTGCAAAATGGTGGATTATTCAATTCTCAAGTATTCATCCATGACATTTAATATTTTGGCTTTCATCACTATACATGTCTATCTTTCCTCAGAAAAAAGTAGCAAAATCAAAAATTTAAGCCGGGGAAGTTTTTGAAATTTGGTCGATTTGACATGGAATGACCCAATACATTTTTCCTCATTTCTTTATTCCAAAGAGATATTTTGAATTTGGACTGCAGTAACGTTACCCATTCATAACCGCTAGCTGTCAGCAATTCATACTGCACTTTTAAGTATTTATTTTGATGGAAAACTCCAGCTTCAGTGAAAACAGGCTTACAAAAACAGTAGTGAAATGCTATAAACATCCGCCATAAAAAAATAAAGCATAACTGGTGGCCGTCGCGTTCACAAACGAGTGCTGAACTCACAGCACATGCAATAAACGAGTTCACTGCATTCACTGTGAACCGAGTTGCGGAAAACACCGGATCACAAGCTGATTGCCTGAACGAAGTGCAGCGAACTTGCAGCGAAAACGGACTTGATGAAGGTATTAGCCATATTGTGCATATTGAGTTCGTTTGACAGATATTTTGCCAAAACATAACGGCCAAAACAACTTTATGTTAGAATAAGAAGTTTAAATATATTTTAAAAACTACACTTTCATATCGTCACATAACCACGATAACATCCCTAGTCTAATGTTGTAACAGTTGAAGCATTCTACTAAATATCTTCCTTTCCGTTCCGCAGCAGAAAATCATACACGTTTGGCGTGATTAAATGACAGAATTTTCATTTTGTGCAAACTATGTTGCATAAACCAAACACTTTGGCTCCAATCCCATATTGGTTTATTCTCCCAAGCAATGCTAATCCTCCTCACAGGCCACACATGTCCCAATAAAAACTTTAAAACACTGGCAGGAGCTTTATACAGCTGAGTGAGAAAATCAGCAGCAGAAACTTCCTGTGTCAAATTGCTTCACACATTCCTCTCCAGTCATTTTGTCTCATTCTCTCGCTCATTCCCTCCTCCTCATCTCCCTCCCTCTCTATGGTTGTCTTTGTCGTCTACAGCACAAAACACTGATTCAGTGCTGAACCCAGGAGTCCAACATGATCCTTTAAAACACACACATACACGCACAGCTCTCAGGAGCGGATGTGTGTCCATTAGCTCAATTCCCAGATCTAAATTAAACTCCATCTCTGGCGCACAAAGCCAGAAAGGATATGACACCACTGACCTGATCCACATGAGACTTCCGTTTGAAGTGGCCACAACAACTCGACCAATCACGCATTATACTACAAGTATGTTGATTCATTTTGAGTGGGTTTCTGTCACTTGAACTTTCAATTTTTTACTTGACAAGAAAAGCAGTTGCTTAGATGCAAAGACACACTTGTGAAAGCACATTTGATTTTATCTTGAAGCTGTTAAGTTTGCCTAATGTCTGTTTGCCTAGATGTTCGCTGACCTTAATGTAGTTTTTACAATTTTTCTCTTGTGCACTAACTGTGCAATCCACCGAGTATCACCAATATGGCCACGCATCCGGGTAACTGACCAAATCGTGATGCAACCACAAACCCTCTATAAACAGTTTTTCCAAAAACAACAACAGTGTGGACCAAATGAGATCCAAGTTCAAGTTTCAAGGTCATGAGTGCAAATGTCATTTTTAGCCCACTGAAAGGTCTTTCCATGTTTGTTTACATATGCGACCCTGGACCACAAAACCAGTCTTAAGTAGCATGGGTATATTTGTAGCAATAGCCAAAAATGCATTATATAGGTCAAAATTATACATTTTTCTTTTATGCCAAAAATCATTAGGTTATTATGTAAAGGATCATGTTCCATGAAGATGTTTTATAAATTTCCTACCATAAAATGTAGAAAAACTAAATTTTTGATTAGTAATATGCATTGCTTAGAACTTAATTTGGACAACTTTACAGATTTTTACAGATTTTAAAATAGCTGTATCTCGGCCAAATATTTTCCTATTAACCCTAACCCTAACAAACCATGCATCAATGGAAGGTGTATTTATTTAGTACAAATCACACCTTATGTATAAATCTCAGATAAAAAAAAATGACCCTTATGGCTGTTTTTGTGGTCCAGGATCACATATAGTGGGTTATCTTTTATATCTAGACTGGAAAAATAAAAAATGCCTGGTTAAGATGAGCATTCATACAGTGTGGGCAACCATTCAAACACAATGATAAACTTAGCTACCCTGCAACAGAAGGTATACAGAAAAAAAAGTTTTTCTCCTAATGTAGCCTATTTAAAGCCAACAACTTCAAATCAAAAGTTTTATATTTCTCAGTTTTAAGTTTGATTATTATAGCCTGTGAGTACTTGTCTCTGCTTCTTGCTTTAAATCAAAGTTTGTGATGTTGTTATTCACCTGGTAGCTGGTTAATTTAGTTAATGACAAATAACTCAAACAAAGACCTTTTTTTTTTTTTTAATCCCTATAGGAAAAACACTTTTGGAATCAAGGCCACTGAACAAGTGCACTCTGTTGCACTCAGTAGTGTTTCTGTATCATTCCCAGTCAGTTTTGGGCTCAGACTGGGTAACACAAAACCTTTAGCATCCGTAGTAAAGACTGAATTGAGAGCTAATTTTCACCATAACGCATTTTCATAACGCACTGCTCAAAGGTCTCGAGGTGGATCCCGTGTTGCGCTTTTTTAATTCCCAAAAGCACATCATACACGCGATGTGAACGTAAGAAATTGCAAAAACGTGAATGAATTCGATGCCCTGCTGAATCTGGGTTCCGCTCTCAGGAGCCGCGAAGGCCAATGACGTCATCCCCCCGCAGCCTGCCGCCCCTCCACACCCCACCTCGGGCGATCTCCGGCCAATATCATCCGCCGATCAGCGACACTTTCAAAGCTCGGCCGACACCTTCGTTACGCATTACAATGCAACCCTGCTTTAATTGCCCATCATGTCTGGAACCCACCGACCACTCTTGACCACAAAGAGAGCGGTCCGTGTGGAGGAACCACCGACAGGCAAACACGAGGGGGGACAAAAGGCTTGCAATTAAACCCTAATTAGATGCGACGCGTTAATTATAGTTCATCCCGACACTCACGCGCGCAACCAAGCTTCACGCCAGCGTAATCAGACAACCGGGGCAGGCGACTAACGGTGCGTCCCTGACCCACAACACCAACACACACCCACCTACCCACCCACATCCAGCCCAAAATGGCCAAACAAGGCAAAGGTGCCCAGGAGAAATCCGCACCGTTGTGGCTGGCTCGCCGTTGTAAGTCTCCAGCCCACTTGCAGCGCTCCCCAGGCCGCCAGAGACGCGCTGTCTGCGGTCAGCCGAGAGAATGTGGGTCGCGTCCAAGATTTACAACCGAACAGCACACACGGCTTCTGTCGCCTAATTAATGACCTTAGAATTCACACTCTCTCATAAAGATTACCGCAAGCATACACGAACATAATCCCGAATGTGAACGTCGGACGTGTTGTGAGCGCATGTGACCGGCGGTAAGTCGCCCTCCGGTAACAATAGATCACAATAGAGTGTCATTATTCTTACCAGTGCAGTCTGCGCCAGCAGCAGCAGCAGCGCCAGCGCCATCCAGCACGGGAGCTTCATGGTGCTCCGAACGCAGCAAAACACAGGACTCCCGCTCGCGTCTCCGCGCTCCTCTTTAAGGTGCTTGGTAGGAGTAAACCTTTCGCTCAGTTTTCGGTATCCAACTTCAGGGCAGGCGCTTTTTGTCGGCACATCCGTCTCGCGTCGGCACGGTCAAATCCCCGCAAAACCACGCGAACACCGAGCAGAAGCAGCAGCAGCAGCGCGCACGGCCTCTTGTGATTTCCTCCTCTCTGACTGGAGTGGTTGAGACTTGATGGATATGGAAGCAGGGAAGACCAGAACTCCTCTCTCTCTCTTTCTTTTCTCTACGCTATGGCGTGTGTGCGAGGAGGACGGGCATTGGGTGGATTTTCCTCGTGCGGTTGAGGATGCCCCCTGCAGCCCAGTGAAGCATCGACGTCTTTCCTGCCTCTCCCTTCTTCTCCTCCCCTTATCGCGATTTACATCAAAGCCTCCCGAGACTCTGAACATTCTGTCTGTAGTGTGGGACATATGTTTCTGATAATACCGCTTACATAATCCCATGCTACTGTTTTGGCTCCTAGTTCATGTAAAATCACCTTATATAAAGGTCTTACCTTATGCAAAGGTATTTTAACAGTGTTTGGTGCGTTATAATCAAGTACATGAATGAAAGTGGCAGTTTTTCGGTTGAGATGCCTTCAGACTACTACATTATTCATGATATATCGGTGTTTAGGAAAGTCTGATGCACTGAGCTCAGTTATTAGGCACACTGTAAGATATCACTCCGCTGGTGATATTGGATAGCATATACAGTTGAGGTCAAAAGTTTGCATACACCTGGCAAAATCTGCTAAATCAATTTACCAAAATAAGAGGGATCATACAAAATGCATGTTATTTTTTTCAACCCTAAAATGAGGGTGTATATATATATATATATATATATATATATATATATATACACACACACACTACCAGTCAAAAGTTTGGACACACCCTCTCATTTAATGTGTTTTAGAGACGTCTCTCATGCTCTCAAGGCTGCATTTATTTGATCAAAAATACAGAAAAAAACAGTAATATTGCAAAATGTTATTACAATTTAAAATAATGGTTTTTATTTTAATATACGTTGCAATATAATTTATTCCTGTGACGCAAAGCTGAATTTTCATCAGCTCTTACTCCAGTCTTAAATGTCACGTGATCCTTCAGAAATCATTCTAATATGCTGATTTATTATTACAATTATCAATGTTGGAAACAGTTGTGCTGACAAATATTGTTTTGCAACCTGTGAGTCTTTCAGGATTCTTTGATGAATAACAAGTTAAAAAGAACAGCATTTATTCAAAATATAAAGCTTTTCTAACAGTGTAAATCTATGCTATCACTTTTTTTTTTTAATTTAACAAATCCTTGGTTAAAAAAAGAAAAAAAAAGAAAGAATAAAAATTTACTGACCCCAAACTTTTGAACAGTATAGTATTATATTGTTAGAAAAGATTTCTATTTAAAATAAATGCTGCTCTTTTTTAACATTTTATTGATCAAAAAAAATCCAGAAAAAAGTATTACAGGTTCCAAAAAAAAAAAATTAAGCAGCACAACAGTTTCCAGCACTGATAATAAATCAGCATATTTTTGAAGGATCATGTGACACTGAAGCCTGGAGTAATTATTCTGAAAATTAAACTTTAATTACAGATATAAATTAAATTTTAATGTATATTAATACAGAAAAACATTGATTTACATCATAATAATAGCATAGGAAACTTCTTTAGAAAACAACACTACCAAGTATATTGAAAGAATATTAAAATCCAACATGAAAAAGAATAAATGTTGCTATTGTATTTGTATGAAAATAAAGATGACCAAGTAAATTCAACACCTGTGGTGGTTACAGCATATATCTCAGTAATCAGCTTTATTTTCGGTGGGTTTGTGCTCAGGAAACAACACAAACATTCTCATAAAGAGCGTGAGAGCGAGGCACACTTTCTTTACACTTTTTCTTTTACTCTGCATACAACAGCCGTACTAATGTGTGCTCCGCATCCCTGATGTTATATAGAAAACTACAAATGCTACCACTCAAATATGGCAAAAAAAAAATCTAAATAATACTGTATATAATAATAAATAATCCTGTGTATAAAAGGACATACGTTTTTTGTCACTTTCGCAGTGTCTGCATGATGAAAATATGTGTAATGAATGAATGAATGCACCTGCACTGCAAAAAAAAGTATTATTGTCTTGTTGTTTCCAATCAAAATATCTAATGATTCTTAAATCTAGACACATTTTCTGCATAAGAAAAAGGACATAAGGTATTTAGTCGTTTAAGTATATTGCATTAAGATTATTTTTCTTGTTTAAATGCCTCATTCAATCATTTACACTGCAAAAATGCTTTTCTTAGTCAGTATTTTGGAATGTAAATTTAGTGCATTTTACTTAAAACAAGAAAAATAATCTTAATGCAAATGGAAACAAGATTATTTTGCTTACCCCATAAATGACAGATAATTTGCAAAATAAGAAAAATATACTTAAACGACTAAATACCTTATGTCCTTTTTCTTATGTAGAAAATGCATGTAGATTTAAGAATCATTAGATATTTTGATTGGAAACAACAAGACAATAATACTTTTTTGCAGTGCAGGTGCATTCATTCATTACACGTATTTTCATCACGCAGACACTGTGAAAGTGACAAAAACCGCAAGTCCTTTTATACATAGGATTATTTAGATTTTTTTTTTGCCATATTTGAGTGGTAGCATTTTTAAATTGTAGTTTTCTATATAACATCAGGGATGCGGAGCACACATTAGTACGGCCGTTGTATGCAGAGTAAAAGAAAAAGTGTAAAGAAAGAAAGTGTGCCTCGTTCTCACGTTCTTAATGAGAATGTTTGTGTAGTTTCCTGAGCACAAACCAACCGAAAATAAAGCTGATTACTGAGATATATCCTGTAACCACCACAGCTGTTGAATTTACCTGGTCATCTTTATTTTCCTATAAGCAACATTTATTCTTTTTCATGTTGGGTTTTAATATTCTTCCAATACTTGGTATTGTGGCCATCTCCTTTTCATCTGTTCTTCATTATTCTGCAAGTCTTTTTGCTGTTGGCTGAGTAGAATTGAAATGTTAATTTCATTACTTTAATATAAAAAAAAAATGCAACCGTTTTGGATTAGAGTGTACTTAATTATGTGAAAAGAGCATTAGACTACATGGAAAAAGCTGCTGCACATTGAAATAGACACTAAATGATATGTCAAATGTTTGTAAAGTCATGTAGCCTACATCAATGAACCTTTTATGCTTAAAGCTTTACCTGGTTGAATTGTGTTTTTATACTTCATAGCTGTTTTATTTTTTTTTTCTTTTGCCTGTGGAATATCATGAAAATTAATATTAGTTTAATAATTTACTGTTCTGCCAGTTTTTACCTTTGATATTATAACAGTGATTCAGAATTAAAGTTAAGCATTGAAGTATGGGGAGGTCTTTTTGGCAGGAGCTGTTGCCATGGTGAATCATAATTTCAGAGCCCCACTGATCAGGGCTTTTTTCAATTTTTTCAATTTTTCAATTGTGGTGCATGCACTAAACTCACTAAAGTTTCCCATCTCAGGGTAACTCAACTCAGAGTTCAAGCTTAAAGAGTACATAACATACACAGTTTCACCTAATCTCATGCTAATCTTGAGTACTTATAGAGCAGTACTGCACCCTTAATATCTCCAAAAAGTCTTTAGTTTGATCATATTTATAAAAGAAAAATACAGCTTTCCGATTCTCTCCGGAAAAAGCCGAGCTCCTGGAGGCGTGCCGTGGGCGGAGCTATAGAGTCAAGCTGATTTCGAAAGACAGAAATCTGATGCAGTTGTACTTACATAACTAGGATCTTTTATCACTGGGACCGCTCCATGTTTTAATAGCAAACCATGTGCAAATTCAGCGTCGACCTGCTCACTGAAATGATGGGAGCACACAAAGGCACTTGCTACACTCCGTTGCCACCCCGGAAAAAAATCTGCATCCACTGTTCACGTAACGCTGGGTTTTGGGAAGCTGAACACAGTAAACTTTCCCTCACATCCAAAAACACACTTATTTGGAGACATTCTCGAACAAATCCTTTAGTGCTGCCGACGATTTTCCAATGAAGCGTGTTGATGGGCGCGGTCTAGCTCTCCTCTGGTCGATGTGTGCGCGGGCGCGCTTTTCTGGGAGAAATGCTCATATAAGGAATTCCACCAGCGTCTACATCATCAGATTTACGATAAAAAAATTTTTTTTAAAAATTCGTCCAAATTTTTTTTTTACTTTGGCCATGTTTAGCATAAGAATCCTACTCTTTAACACTGTAAACAACTCTGAATACACGAAAAACCCTTGTACTTAAAATCAAAATTAAAGTTTTTTGGCATTTGTTATGAATATGTTAGCCTTAAGGTTATATATAAGCTCGTGTGTTTCAAAACAATGACAAAATTTGTTTACAAGATATGAGCATTCAAAACTTACAGTCTCATCACTTCCGCCAATATGAATCAACGATTTTGATGACATCACGCTGCACTTCAGTTTCTGTCCAATCAAATGCGCTCTAAAATCCGTAGCGTGAGCGTCCCGCCTCCTACACTATAAATATATGCTGAAGCTGTGGCTGAGATCGGTCACTTGTTCACAGAGTTAGTACTTTCTGTATGGTGAATGGCAGATAAGGCACACTGTATGCGATAGGGAACAATTCAGACGATTCAGTGCAAATATGCTTTCCGACGGGGCAAATGAGGTCTGGTTTCGCGTTGTTTCACGCGAACCGCGGCAGTAACGCTCCGGACTTTGACCCCGTCCAGAGACGCGATCGCAAACTACACAGCCTCAGCATGATTATGATCACTATTTTGTTTTAGTAAGAGTTTCATATTGAATCTAGGGGGTAATCTATTAGAAAGTGGCTGTCATAAGCTGTAAAATGCAGTTTACCGAGTTTAATGGCTCTGGCCCGAGCAGATATAAATTGAACGCTATTGGCTATTTAAAAAAATATGGGCGGGACTGCTCGATATTGCTCGCCCTGTTTTCCTGTTTCAGTTAAAATTACGTCACCACATAGAATAACGCTGCATGTTTCAAGGCACTTCATTGGAACAGGCCCCAGGATAAGATATTTCACATAAAATACATTTACATAGAGTTCACAAGAGAAAATAATAGTTGAATTTAATAAAAATTACCCTTTTCGAAAGTTTATATACGTTTTTTTTTTTTTTTTTGTGATAACTTAGTTCATGAGCTCCTTTTTTGACCTAACCAGTTAAACTACCCACTGTTCTTCAAAAAAATCCTTCTGATCCCACACATTCTTTGGTTTTCCAGCCTTTTTGTGTATTTGAACCCTTTCCAACAATGTATGATTTTGAGATTCATCTGAGGACAACTTAAGGACTCATATGCAACTATTACAACAAAACATTAAGAGCCGGGGGTGTAAACTTTTGAACAGAATGCCTAAATACCATACTACTGCCCATTAGAAGCTACAGAAGATACTTGCATGTTTTCCAGAAGACAAACCATGTTAAATTCTGCTATTTTCGATTTTCAAAACGCCTCATCCTGTATGATTTATAAGCTTGTTTTCTCATGAGGCACACAAACAAACTTGTCGTATATGTTGCTAATCAAGATGTTTTTTTAACTACTATAGATGTGTATGATTCGTTATTAATAAATGGACTTGGATCCAAATTTAAAACTTTTTTTTTTTTGATGAATAGAAAGATCCAAAGATCAGATTTTATCTGAAAGAAACCTGAAAAATTCTACTCAACATAATAATAAATGATTTTTTGAGCAGTAAATCAGAATATTAGAATGATTTTTGAAGGATCGTGTGACTGGAGTAATAGTAATGATGCTAAAAACTCAAAGAGTTATTTTAAATAGTAAAAATATTAAAAAAAAAAAAAAGTACTGTTTTTGCTGTACTTTAGATAAAAAAAAATATGCAGGCTTGGTGAGCAGAAGACACTTCTTTAAAAAACATTAAACATTTTTTGACTGGTAGTGTGTTTTGCCCTTTAATTAAAACTACACAGCTTTTAGTCACAAGACCAAGCGTTAATAAGACATTATTGGAAGATATAGTGTGATGACTGATGTTTATATGCATTTAATATAAAATGACATTGACACGACAGCAACTACATCAAATATCATTGTTTTGCTCAATTTGCACTTCAGGTATTTTTTCCTGGTATATACCACACTATATGGGCCATAAAAGCCTAATGATCCAAATATGATACAGAGACTTTCTTTATATTTGGTTTACAAAACCGTTCCATTTCAAAAAACTTGATTTCTATTAATTCATACTTTATGCGTTACAAGGTTAATATTTCTTCTACTTTTATGAAGGAACAAAGATCTCCTCTTATCAAATTTATTTAACACGTCTTACGTTAAGGCCCACTCATAAGAAGTACGATAAGCGCACTGCAGTTATGACGTCTTCTGCTTTAAATGCTCTGTTGGAGTGGTAATGTTTATCAGCTACAAAAAAAAAAAAAAAAGGTTCTTAAAGCAATTCCGAACGATATCACTCCAGTGTGCTGTTATCATTGCGGAGTGGACATATTTATTATCCTTATATAATCAGATTGATTATTAAAACTTTTGTTACAGCTAGTTCTAGTGTGAACAAGCCTTCAGCAGACTTTGAAAAATGTAAGATTTACAAATGCACATCTGCCAGAGGCTTTTATCTAAAGAGATTTGTGGTGCATTCAAGGTATGCATTTTGCAATTACGCGTTCCCTGGAAAGATGTTACGCAAGTTTTGGATTTCAACACCAACTGAGTTTTTCATCTAAACATATCTGCTATTTTCATCAAGACAGCATCGTTAAGATACTTAACGAAGATGAACGTCAATGTATCCTTTGTGGAAAAAGCGCCGGATGTTTGACTTCTTTTCAAACGATTTCTGAAAAGTCCAAACGAGCGTGTGAAAAGGAAGAGTCGAAGACGGTTGTGAAATTTTGAATTTTTTTCATTGTTTTGTTTCAAAATAAAGATCACACATTGTTTAGAGACAATCTACAACTGGAGTTACAAAAAATAGTTGCCCAGGCAGAAAGCACACACAGCATCTGTTACCTATACACATTATGGTTACAAGTGTGCCTGCATAAAGAGAATCATAGGAAATATACACAAGGCTGTTTAAATATACACCGGAGAGTGTTCCAAATCAAAAACCAATGGCCAGTATGTTACAATCACTTACAAGTAGACAAAAGAATGGCAAATCTGTACACACCTCCGACTCTGACCCGGGGCGGTCGAACGCGTCTCACACAACATACACACAAACGCGCTTGCTGCTACCCGCCCCGGAGCGAAGGAGGGACTATAAAAGATCTTAAAAAAAGAAAGGGATGAGTGGAGGTGAAAAAGAGGTGGCTGGTGAATGGCTAAAAGCAGAGTGCGCACTTTTTTTTCCTCTGTTCTTTGTACATCTATGCAGTAATAATTCAAAGGGCTTCAAAACCAACCAAAAAAAATCTGATATTACAATTTACAATATATAACAACTCATAACTCAGAAACCACAACCAAAGAGGTGAGAATTTACACTGAAATGCACAAGATTTTTCTTTTTTTCCATTTTGTCGTTTTTTGTCTTTTTCTCCTCATACCAAAAAAGGGCTGTAGAAGCGAGTCCACATTTACATTAGCGAAGGTTTACAAATGTACAATTATACAATCAGAAGTATGTATTCACTACAGGGGAAGATTATAGATACAGATTGGACATCAAAAACCAGAAAAACTACAAAGTTTTATATATATATTTATATATATATGCAAAGGTCTACACCAAGTATGCACTAAATAGTTTATAGAAGCAAGACCAAAAACGTCTCCCATGCTAAATGTCTGCGTGTTAGCAATCAAGTGTTAGCGATAATGTGCGTGTGTGCGTGTGTGTGTTATGAAAGAATATGCGCGTTAGAAAGGTGTCGCGAAGCAATAAAGTGTGTTTGCGCAAGCCTACATGATCGAACGTGGGATAAATCAAATATTCTCTCATTTCATACAGGACCAAAAAAAGGACCATCATTTAGGTAGTAGAGTGAAAACGGGAAGAAATGCTAAAAGGGAGAGGAAAAACAACAACAAAAAAAAATGGTCACAACAACCCGAGGATGTTTCAGCGATGAGGGGGATGTTTCGGCGATTCCACCGCGAACTCCCCGCGTCGTCGGGTGTGGACAAACACGCTCACACACACGCGTGCACACAGACGGCCATCCTAAAGGACTTATGGGAAGGATTTACATGATGCCGTTAGGGGGTGCACAGAGTGGGCCGAGGTCGACTCCGTTCTTCATGTAGTACTTCTCCAGCTTGGCCAAAATGTGCTTTCCGTACGTGTACTTCCTCAGCGTCGCAATATGGGGCCGGATCTACACAAAAAACAACCGACATTCATTGTTCAGTCACAATTCATTGGCACAGGCAGGAAAAGAAGAATTACTAGGTGCGTCTCCATTACAGATTTGCGCAAAACTGTTTAAATGTTTTATAATAGTCTGTGCGAAATGACGGCATTTCTAATAACAATGGACTACAAAACCAGTCGTAAGGGTCAATCAGTTTTGTTAAACTGAGATTTAGACATCATCTGAAAGCTGAATACATAAGCTTTTCATTGATGAATGTTTTGTCTGATACACAACCATTTGAAAATCTGAAATCTGAGGGTGCAGAGTCAAAATATTAAGAAAATTGTCTTTAAAGGAGGGATGTGTGATATTGACGAAAAAATAATATCTTGATATCGATAATTAGACAATATTTTGCTGTGTGTGTTATTGTGCTTAAAGGATTAGTTCATTTTCAAAACAAATATTTACATTGTCATCCAAGATGTTTGTGTCTTTCTTCAGTCGTAAAATGATTATGTTTTCAGGATTTCTCCCCATATAATGGACTTCTATGGTGCCCCTGAGTTTAAACTTCCAAAATGCAGTTTAAATGCAGCTTCAAAGGGCTCTAAACGATCCCAGCTGATGAAAAAGGGTCTTATCTAGCGATAAGATATTATCTGTTATTTTCTAAACAAATCAACAATGTATATACTTTTTAACCTCAAATGCTCCGTCTCTGCGATGCACCCCCATCTCGTTTTCGTCTTTAACCTTACCTTTTGTTGTAAAGGGCGTTTGATCATCTTTTTATGTTCACTTTGTAAACACTGGGTTTGTACTTCCGCAGCATTGCAGAGACGAGACGAGCATTTGAGGTCAAAAAGTATATAAATTGTCAATTTGTTTAGAAAATAATCGCTATATAAGACCCTTCTTCCTCGGCTGGGATCGTTTAGAGACCCTTAAAGCTGCATTTATACTGCATTTTGGAAGTTCAAACTCGGGGCACCATAGAAGTATGGTAAAATATGGAGAGAAATCCTGAAATGTTTTCCTCAAAAACATGGAGGTGAGTACATTACCTGTACATTTTTGTTCTGAAAGTGAACTAATCCTTTAAGGACTCCTAAAGTTTTTGATGTTCTTCATATTCTGCATGGTCATTTCACAGCAGTGATAGAAATTATTCTTTTTCAGTAGGTTTAAATTGATTTTTACACCTTATGAGCATTTTTCCTTTTATAACGCCATTTTTTCTAAAACTGTTTATCATCGAGTCAAATTCTCACATTTGATCAGTCAATTATAATAATAATACATTTAGGCTGTTACCAAACAAATTAAATTAGTATCAACAAAATTCATCTTTGCAGAAGTTGCATATGAAGTGGCATATAGATGTATTTACACATCTTAATGCATGTTATAAGGATCAGCATGTTATAAGGATCAGTTTTTTGAAATTTGAAATCACATCATCTGACAGCTGAATAAATAAGCTTTTCATTGATGTGTGGTTTGATAGGACAGTATTTAGCCAAACTATTAGAAAATCTGGAATCTGAGGGTGCAAAAAAAATATACAAACATTGAGAAAAATCGCCTTTAAAGTCCAAATGATGTTCTTACCAATGCATACAAGAAATCAATAATTTTGACCCATACAATGCATTTTTGGCTATTACTACAAATATACCCCAGCTGGGTGACTGGTTATGTGGTCCAGGGTCACATATTTTAAATTATGTTTAAAATGTGACTTATGTACACGAGGTGAGCTGTAAATGCAAAAAAACTTGTGAGCGTATAAGTGTTTTTGCGAAACTGACGCGTTTCCATTGGGCGTATTTTCAATTTGCAATTTGAAGGGTAATGGAACCGAAGCTACTGATAATGAAAATAGAAACAGCACCTTGTGCATTACAATCTTGCGTTGTGTCGGCTCAGCCACATCGATCATCTTCTGCACAACGTAGTTGGCGTACTGGTCCTTCATCATGGTGTATAAGGCACTGTGGGGCCCGTCTGCCATACTGCACACCTCATCAATCAGCATCGCCCTCTCGGCACGCAACGAGTGGGTCACGCACTTCTCCACCACGTTACTGAAAAATAAAACCTTGAAATAAGATACTTCTTCCTGTGTGGCTTTATCGTGCATGCGTAAATGCTTTGTGCGCACCTGGCAAACTTATGCTGGCTGAGCCCCAAAACATTTCCGCGGATTTCAGATACGATCTTGCTCTTGTCCTCTGCGCGGCCGTGCTCCAACACGTGCTGAATTACATAATTCCCATACTGATCCTATATGGGAAGACGGACGGAAAAAAAGGGTTTCGATGAAAGGAATGGATAAGATCCTGGGTCAGTACACAAAGAGACGGCTTCGTAAATTACCTGGACCAGCTGCTCAGTGTGTTGATGTATTTCCTCTAGTATGGGTAGAGTCTGCTCAGGCAGGCAGTGCTCCAGAATACGCTGGATCACCCGACAGCCATATGGGTGTGTGGACAGAGCAAACACCTGCATGACACACACAGTTATTAGTTAAACATTCACACAAGATACATTCCGTTCCAGAACCATGAATGGATGATAAAGCAGTTTTCTCAGAACACATACAGGTTACAAAATGCATGTTAGTAGACAAGTCTGTCCCCAGGACTCATTTTAGATAAGACATGGGGCCCATAGACTACTTATTCACTGTCGCAGCCATTTTGGCCAGTGTGGTCCACTGAAGAGGAAACACTGAATTTGACAAGACTGCAGTTATACAAATATTTGACCTGCAACTTTGGCTCCACCACAATAAAGTCTTAAAGGGGACGCCGGATGCAAAATTCTTTTACATGGTGTTTTTGCATGATAAAAATCCATTCACACCTGAACAGTCTCAATTATCAAGCAGTTTTGATTTCCTGAGCAGTATGATGTCATACTGCTCAAGCCCCGCCCACGACCACTGACAGACTGCCCCCTATTAGCATATTCCAGCCTTCAACCAGTTATACGCTGTCTGCCATTTTCTCTGTGCCCGAGAACCAACAATGTAATGGATGGATGTAAAAATAAACCAAAGAGGGGTGGAGTGAGCAGTAGTTCATTATCATTTAAAGTGACAGGCACAGAAACGGGTCGCTGAGAAGGGAAAAAGGATGTTGTTTTACACGACCATTGTATTTTAACCAAGATATGTTGCAGACATTTCATGAAGACCCTAAAGAATCATACTAAACTTCAAAAAATGGGTATCCGACGTCCCCTTTAAAAAAAAAAAAAAAAAATCTTACTGATCTCACTTTTGGACAGTTTTAAGTAGGGGTGTGTGATGTACATCATCTATGATAATATGAAAATTGTTGTTTAAACTATATGCGATTTGACAGAGTATATTGCAAAAAATATTAATGCTTTCAAGGCGTGATATAGTCAATTAAAATGCATTCAGAATTCCCCCAAAATCAAGATTAAGTGGGCAAATATCCCTCTGTATGATTTTTATATTTATATCTTCTGATATAGTTAATATCACTGTCACACAGAGTACTATTTTTTCTCCATATACTGTATTAATACAATTGCAAATGTGATACTGCTTTCAAAAAAGGTCTAGTAAGAAGTTAGTATTAACTGACTTACATTTTAGACACAAGTTCCTGTTTTTGTTCTATTTTATTTAATGAAAAAAGTCCCAAAAAAGCCACAACAGAACTGTTTTGCGTCTCTGAGCAACAGTGTTTTGATACTTAATCAATTGGCCGTTTGAATGAATCAGTTGAATGAATGACTCAATGACTTACTCATGCAGTCACTTGCCACCACCTACTGACGATTTTTACTGACGAACATTACTTACATTCGCATTTGTAACTGCAGGTTAATTGCATTCATGTCCTGCATTAAATCTGTAAATGCAGACTGCATTGCAAGAATTTAAGAATTTGAAACAAAAGATGATAAAGATCACCCATAAAAGGAAAAAAAAAACAAAAAAAAAAAAACAAACTTATTTAAATTTGTTGGAAAAGTTAATTTCAACAGAATATTAAGAATATCAAACGCTTTGGTCAGCTGCCCACAGCAGTCCTAAACCTGTCAAAATACCAGCACAATAACACGCTCAGCAAAATATTGTCTAATTATCATTATCGTCAAACTTACAGAAAATATCAAGATGTAATTTTGTTATTGGACACCCCTAGTATCAAGTCGAGCTTTCTTTACATATAAAAACAAATTTAAGGTCTAATTTAATAGTTTTTTTCATGTTTCACTGTGCTTCTTAAAAGTGCACCGTGCTTCAAAAATCAGGCCCTCCATAAATAAATTACAAAGGTTCCCATGGTACACACACACCCGCCTCATCCCTTCTATTCAAACATACAGCGTTTCTCACGGTTTATTAAAGACACACCTGTCCTTTGAAGGCATCAATGATGAACTGAAGAGCATGAGGCTGGACACACTCAATGCACTTCTGCACCACATGATTGCCATTTTGATCCTTCACACACTTCAACACATGTCCGTCGAGCTCCCGAACCATCTCGTTCTGCAAAAGACACAGAAAAAAAAAAATGAGACTCAACACATACACCTTGTGTAACTTCACCTCAGCAATGTGAAGAATTATAAAACGAGCATTTAGAAACTTACAATCACTTGTTGGTCTGAAGGGATAAACTCCAGAGCTTTTTGAATCACTCTGCAGCCATACATCTGCAGCGCCAAGGATAAAACATGGCCACGGATTCGCTCAGCCAGCGCCAACTTCTGATCAAGACTGCCAAACTAAACACATAAACGGATTTAAATTAACATCAGGTATGCTTAATAAACAAAACTGATGAACTCAACGCTGGCACTGTTATTGTCCTGCTTTGGAACAACCTGTATGCTATATAAATAAAAGCAGACTTGCACAATGCAGTACCAAATAAATCAGGTTCTAGTCTGAACCTGCAACCTCTGTCCTCATGTTTGAAACCGTGTGGTGCATCAACAAAAGAGCTTCGTATTACCTCAAAGAACTTCTGGATGACATAATTTCCAAACACATCAACCATGAGTTGGTAGGCTGCCTGGAGTATCTCATTGAAGACCAACTGACGTTCTGCAGGACTTGCTCTCTCCAGTTTCAGCTGGATAAACCTGCACAAACATTTTGGACATTTAATTAATTACTCCCACTCTTATTCACATCGGGGTCCGGACTTCCTGGCATTTGTGAGCTGTAACAGACCTGGAGCCATGCTGGTCCTGAGAGAACTCCATGACGTGTCCCGCGATTTCTCTCAGCTGCAGGTTGGGGTAACGGTTGTTTCTGAAGTCCTCAAGCAGACGGCTGCGTCCCGACGGCATCACGTCGGACATGCCGTAGCGTAGCCGTGACGAAGGGAAGAGCTGGCTGCTGGGACTGAAGAGAGACGAGCCTGTGGTGGCACTGCGGTACTTCGCCTCTGCTCCTGGAGCTGCAGAGATGAATCGCCCGCTGCCATTGGTCAGTCCACCTGAGGGGGAGGAGCCAGAAGTGGGTATCCATTAGATTTCATTTGTTAAAGATTTTTGATGAAAAGATAACTGAAGCATACATGTCATACTCACCAAGGTTAAGACTGCTTGAAGATCCATGAGTCGAGAGAGAGGGTGGCGGGGTGAGAGAGTGGGAGGGGCCTTGGTTTGGAAGAGGCATGCCAACTGGGCCAGGGGAGGAGCTAAAGCTGAGGCCATTGTAGAAGCCCCCATGGCCAATAGGGGTGAGGCTACTGGGTGTGCGCTTGTACAGATCAGAGCTGCCAGTCAGAGAATCTCGACGGGACCCACTTGAACTGGAATTAGCCACTGCAAAACAAAACCATATAAATGCATTTATAACATAAAAATTGCATTAAATGCAAACAACATCCGCAAAAATGTACAATTTCCGTAATGCGACTCATGATTTGAAACTCTCAAGCAGCCTTGGCAACACTGTCTATGAAACAACTTTTCAGAAGCATCAAGTTATTACCATTATGGTGAAAGATTTTATAGAACATTATTCTGAAATGTGACATCAGTGGTTCAGAATTTTTGTAAATCATAAAATTAAATTAATTTAATACTCAACACTACATAAACATTCATTGTGTTATAAGAGCCTTATGAGATCGCAATGAACTGAGATGTCAGCTTTAAGCGAGCTTTGTTTGCTCGCATTCTGCCACAGATGCATTGCACACAGCAGCCGATGCTTGCTTTTATGTTAAGTATAACAGTGGTTTGTGAATGTTGTTACTTAGCCTAAACAGCATTGTATCGGGAGCATTTATGCTGGGATCTTGTAGATTTATGAGATGTTACTGAACTGTTTCATGCAAGTTCCATCGATGTACTGAAAAAATGTATATAGGTTACTATTACATTTACTATTATATAAATATTTCTTCAAATAAATACTTTATTATAAATGCTATTAAACCAGGCTGAAGCTCAAATTATTTTAGTTTATCCCTTTAAATGCAATGGATTTTGAAAGATGTCAACAAAAACGGGCAAAAAAAAACTTTAAAAGCGATTTTCTCAGGTTTTCAATTGGAAAAAGAGGGCAGACGACCATAATTCAAATGGGTATATCTTTAAAACCATTCAAGGTATGACTTTGACTAGTTTTTAGATCAACTTACATTGGAGAAGCACTAATTAAAGATCAATGTTTGGGTCTATGATTTCGGCCCTCCAAAACTTTTCCAGCTGAATATTTTTGGTGAAATGTTAGTGCATCACTACCAGGAATTCACTACCACCTTTTTCTCCAACACGGAAGTAAGCCTAAGGTTGAGACTTCTACGTTCATTATCTGCTATAGGGAAATACGAGAATAACAACAAAGTGCAATAAACAGTAAAACTGTTTGCACTACAAACCAGTGTGTTCATAATTGAGATAATACATTGAAATAACAGCAAGGCACACCCATTTGCAATATCAAGCAGCAAAACTAAGTCTTTTGGACAGCTAAAAAAAATGAGACCGGAAGCCATAAAATTTACAAATGGCCGCTCCCACTCGTAGGGGAAGGTGGATAGCCCTCCACAATATTGTAGTGATTTTTATTTAAACTTGAGATCACAATACCTGCTGTGCCAAAACCCCCGAGGGCTGCTCCAAGTGTGGCTCCCAGAGAAGATGATGGGTTGGCATTGAATCCAAGTGAGGTGTTTCCTGGCTGAGCAGAGCCTTGTGAAAATAGCGAAGAGCTCTGTGAGGAGGAGCTTGGGGATCCGCTCCCATAAAAAGAGCTTCCTCCCAAAGCCCCGCTCCCTTGCTGCCCGGGAGCCTGCTGGGAACTCAATGCACGGAACGCACCGCTTGCTCCACCACCAAGACCGCCATTAGCCCCACCTGCTGAGGCGGCAGCAGCAGCCACTGTTTTTAAAAAGAGAAAATGATATTAAAATACAATGCAGCATTTTGAAAATGTTTAAAGAGGTCATGAACTGAGAAATCAAAATAAAAGGTCACTGTACTATAAAAACACCCCGTAGGTTTCAGTAGGGCTGTGACGATAACTGCATTACCGCAGTAATGAGATGCCAACCATGGTGTTGATGTAACATGTGATGTAACACTTCTTATAGCGTGAATTCTTATAGTTCTGATGTTTGTGCTGCTATTTGCGCATGTACTAAGTTCTCATTTATTTTAAATCTAATTTAAGGTATTTAAAATTTCAAATTTTTGACAGTTAATAATTAATGATCGGTTAACAAGCTTCGGTTGTTGGTCAGGAAAATGAACAGAAATAAACCGAATGCCCTGCGTGCCCCTGACAAAAATAACATTAAATAATATTTATTTCTATAACTTAGATTTTTTTTTTTTTATCTCTTTTGTGTTATGGAACAGTTTGTAACTCATTTTGTGTACAATAAATTATTTAAAGTTTCAACAAGTTAAAATTTTCATTTGGACGACTGCGATTAACCGCCAAACCACTTGATTTGTTGCCTTCTCAAATCCCATACCGTCACAGCCCTAAGTTTCAGAACTCAAAACTTCATTGGTCAACCAATGCATCATTTTGCAGATTAACTGATACTAAAAGACAAAGCTGTGCCGAATATATTGGATCCGACAGTAATGTCGCACCACATAAGTGTGAATTATTATTTTTTTTTTTATGTGGTCACTATTGTTTTGTCTGTTATTACAGATCACTTGATATGTACTGAGTATTTATGTGCTTAACCTAAATCACAGCAGCGCCCATCTATGAAGCATGTAGACTGTCAAACATACACAACTGTTAGCCGATCATAGCAGTGGGCCTTTACTTCTGAGTATATAATCGCCACGACTATTCAAACAGAGCATTCTGATAAGGGGGTTAAAAACAGGACAGAAAATGGCCTATTACTTCTAACTTACGATTTTTTTGATGTAAAAATCTTTTTACATCAAACATTATAAGGGGACCTCAGAGAAAAGTACTAAATAATAAAAAAGGCAGTTCTTGGCCCCTTTATTGGAGGTTTGTTGACTCTGCAACCTTTATTTGTCATTTTCAAATGTGTACCTGCTGCTGATGGGCTGATGATAACCGACGCAGGGGCCATAAGTCGAACCGGGCCACCACGAGCACCTGTATTCACCACAAGTGCACCTGTCTGATCATAATACGCAGCTGGAGCCAACACAGGATAACCTGGAAAATAACAAACACCATCATCAGACATCATTCTATCTGTAAGAGTTTGATCTGTTAAAGCAGGGGGTTTCAAACTCAATTCCTGGAGGGCCGCAGCCCTGCAGAGTTTTGTTCCAACCCTGCTCCAACACACATACTATGCAGTTTTTAATTAAGTCTGAAGGACTTGATTAGTTGGTTCAGGTGTGTTTAATTATGGTTGCATCTAAACTCTGCAGGGCTCCGGCCCTCCAGGAATTGAGTTTGACACCCCTGTGTTAAAGGATGTTCACACAGACAATGAATATTTCTAGTATGCGACTTGCTGCTCAGGAATAATTTCTGATTATCATCAATGCTGAAAACAGTTGTGCTGCTTAAAGAGCAAATTCTGCCATTAATTACTCACCCTCACGTCATTCTAACCCGTAAGTCCTTCAACTTTCTTTCAAACAAAAGTTAAGATATTTCTGATGAAATCCGAGAGCTTTCGGACCCTCTACAGACAGCAACACAACTACCAGTAATGAAGTAATGAAGACCGAAATGGATGAGAGGAAATTGTCGAATAAAGTTGTCATTTTTGTTTTCTTTTTGCACAAAATATTCTCGTAGCTTCATAACTTTAAGGTTGAACCACTGATGTCACATGGACTATTTTAATGATGTCCTTACTAACATTCCTGTCTATGGAGGATTAGAAAACTCTCGGATTTCATTAAAAATGTCTTAATTTGTGTTCTGAAGATGAATGAAGGTCTTACGGGTTTGGAACGACATGAGGGTAAGTAATTATTCATTTTTGGGTGAACTATTCCTTTAATACTTTGTGGAAAACTACATTATATTTTCTTCACTTAAACCAAATTTCTGGGTTTTCTATGATTATGAGGTTAATCTTTATTTTTTACATATCAACCATATCAATTACCTAAAATCGCAACTTTTATTAAAACAGCAGCTTCAGTGTGAACTCTCCTTTAAAAGACATATCAAGAGATTTTTTACCAGGTACGCCCGCTGCCAGACCTTGCCCAAATGCCAAGGCGGAATTCACAGCTGCTGCTGCTACAAGCTGCTCTGTCTGCTGACCCTGCTGTCCTTGACTGGGAGTCAGAGGCCGTTGGTTTCCACCTGCACGCATCACCTGGGGCAAACAAAGATCAAAGATTGGTGGATGAGTTTAATTTATGTACGTTGCGAATTCCCTACATCAGTGGTCTGGTTGGCTGAACTCGTACCTGCTGTTGGTTCTGCTGGTTCTGTGCTGCTGACTGCTGGTTGGCCGAGTTGGAGGGGGTGGCAGCCTGCTGCTGGAATAGGTTGGCAGGATACACGCCCCATGGAGTCACACCATAGTACTGAGGAGGCATCACCGCTGGACCTGAAAGACACAAACACACACGTCATCTCTCAGATGAAGGGCCAAAGCACACTGTTTTCAGAGCAGGCTCAGGGGCTTTGATGTACACGGGACGCAGAGTCGGCAGCCATTTCCTTTGCCTTTGTACTCTGCTTTAGGAGCATCAAAGCAGGTGTGTGTTGTGTGTGCGGGGCTTAATCAAGCAGACTGCCTCAATCCTAGAGCTAAATCTCAAGTCCCTGGAGGACGGAGTCCAAACCCTCAGCCATCATGAGCAACACTTCTCATCCACTCCAGACTGTGACTGCTCAGCAGAGGACCCTTTAGCAACAGACCGATTCAGCCACAGAAACACAGTCGAATGCAGTCTACAATTCTGTACTGCCATCATACAAGCACAAAGAAACCTGCTGCACTAAGACACTTTCATTATCAGGCCACTTTCAAATATTTGGCATCGGTATACATTTAATATGCATTTATACTACCATTCAAAAGATTTTGTTTTTTGAAAGAATTATTTTAACTGTAGAATATAAATGTTGTATTGCTGTTATAGTGTTTTTCTTGTTGCTTAGGCTGATTGTTTTCTATGTTGTAATAACATGCCATTATTTATCAGGCCAGCAGAAATACATGTATATTGGACTTCAATGGGGATCAACAGGTTGAAGGTCCAAATTAGTTTTAATGCAGCTTCAAAGGGCTCTACACGATCCCAGCCGGGATACGGGTCTTAACCAGGGCTGAACGATACATCACATGCGATATCCAATGCACATCTTGTGAGAAATCCAGTCCTGTAATCAGTAGTAAATCTCCATCACCTGTGCGCTTTCAGATAGAGCAGCGCTTACTACACAGAGCCTCTGTTCACTGACAAGGTGCGCACAAGATTGATGATTTCAGCAGCGTGATTTGGCGCAGCTTGTCAACGAACTACGGCTCTGTGGGTGAATTCCAAACGGAAGTGAGCATCCCTATGCCCTACTCTCTTTGAAGTGTGTTCTTTTAAGGGAGTAGGGCATTTGTCTTGTATAAGCGTTTGAAACTTCCTTTGGCTAAGGGAATGACTGAACAAATGTTACCTTCACAACGCTGCGCATGCGTGCAGCATTCAGCGTTCATCAGTTGTTGCAAATAAACATTTATTCTCATTATTATTATTTTAAATATTGTCTTATTTACTATTAAACTTTTTCAAACTAAACGTGCTTAAACCTGCTTACACAGCCATTTTGAAACATATTTCTATTACTGAAAAAAACATTTTGTATTACATTAAAATAAAGACGAATTTAATCAGCCTATTCTACTTACATTTGTATGTGAAGTCGATATCAACCCCAAATTTGTTTTCAAAGGCATTGCAAGAGCTCCTAACTGAAGATCACATGATCACAAACGGAAATCACTTCCGTGAAGTAACTATCATATTTTCCCTTCGCTAACGGACTTCTGGAAGGGCCCTTCATGAAGGGATTCAGTTGCTCACTTTCGTTTGGAACATCTCTACAAATGGCATCCCCTTCCCAAAGTGCCCTTGAAGGGAGCAGAAAAGCCATTTGTAATTCGCCCTGTGTAGTAAGCGCTGCTCTATCTGAATGCGCACAGGTGTTGGAGATTTACTACTGATTGCAGGACTGGCTTTACTGACAAGATGCGCATTGGATATCGCATGCAATTTATCGTGCAGCCCTAGTCTTAACTAGTGAATCAAAACAAGCATTTGACTTTCTTTGCACATTCGCTTTGCAAACACTGGGTTGGTACTTTCGCATACGTCACATGTGCATGATTATGTAATGCGTGAGGTTGAGCTAGTGCAAGACAAGCATTTGTGGTTGAAAATTAAAAAGAAAATGGCCGATTGCATCGTTAGATAAGACCCTTATTCCTTGCTGGTATTATGTAGAGCCCTTTGAAGCTGCATTGAAAAAAAATCCTGGAAGTTTTTCCTCAAAAAACATACATAATTTCTTTTTGACTGAAGAAAGAAAGACGTGAACATCTTGGATGAAATGGGGGCGAGAATTATCAGGAAACTTCTGGAAGTGAACTAATCCTTTTAAACAGAATAAGTCACAAAATTAACCCCAACAGGGTTTATCAGAACCTCAAAGAGAAGCTTACTTTACTAGATTCAATGACAATTTATTATTATATAATACACTTTACACCAATATCCAAGATATCCTGAAACACACTATGTGTGATACATATCCATATCAAATTTCATTGAGCTCTCACCTAGAGTAGCGGCAGCAGCGAGGCCGGCAGCATATGGATCAGTGCCAGGCGGAGCAGCACTGATGATGTACGGATTTGGTACAAATGCAGCTGGGGCTAAACCTAACACACACAACCAATAAGAAACCAAGTTAAATAAAACACCTTGAACGTTTGTCCACTAAGTCTGGACGCTCATACCAACAGTCAAACTCACCAATGTGTTGTTGTTGAGCTGCAGCGAGGGCATACTGCTGCTGCTGGGCCGCGGTGAGCTGCTGAACTGCCAGAGCACTGGGCCTCTGGAACAGCTGCAACACATGTTACTTTTTATCATGCATGAAATTTATACTAAACATTAGCATGTGTTTACATTCATAAACACAAGGCTTTAGAAGCACATGCAAATGTGGCTAATAATTACTTTTCCAGAATAACTTCTAAAGAGACCTAACGGTATCGTGGCGAATTACTTCAAACAAAAGTATTTCAAAGTTAGCCTTCACTTGTGTGGCCCGTGAAAGCAATTAACTCAATACAAATATTCATAAATACACACAAATCTTTCATTATTATTATTACCCTACTCTAATTAAAGTTTTGAATGTTCAAAGTGCTAGCAGCATTCGATTTACACCTGCTGAGGGGAGTTGTAGTCAAACAGGCCGACAGTGGCAGCTGTGGAGTCAAGAGGCAGCTGGCCTCCAGTGTAATCTGCAAACTGTAAAGTCTCCATGGAAACGGATTCCATGGGGTCCAGGGTCACATTTTGGGTTTCAACATTTGAGAACTCCTCTGCTGGTTTTGGCCCTGCACCTCCAGCTAGTTCTGGTACACCCAACTCCACCTCTGGACCAGTCGGAGGGCAGTTACCAGGAGTACGGCTGGGGGGAAAAACAAAGAAAGATTAGTCTTCAAATACATTTTAAGAATAATAAAAGTATACGTATGGAAAAGCCACACAAAGAGAACTTTTAAAAGTTTGGGGTCAAAGAGATAATTTTTTTTTTTTTAAAAGAAGTCTCATAATCAAGGCTGGATTTAATGAAAAACAGTAATATTATGAAATATTATTATTTTTTATAATAATAGTTTGTGTTAATATATTGATTTAAAACGTAATTTATTCCTGTGATGGAAAAGCTGAATTTTCAGCAGCCATTACTTCTGTTTACAATGCCACTTGACCCTTCAGAAATCAGAAAAATGCTTAATATTTTTTGTGAAAATTGTGATTTTTCCCCACAATTCTCTGGCAAATATAACGTTGAAGAGAGGGGCAATTATTTCAAATTGAAATATTTTTGTAACATAATAAATGTCTTCCCTGTCACACCTGAAAAGTGTTGGGAAGTTAACTAGTTACATTTAACAGTTACCTAATTTAATTAGAAAATAAACGTAACTGTAATCCGTTACATTTACAGAGGATTTTTGTTTTTTTTTTATTAAATTATGAAAATGTTAACGATTATAAGAGGAGTAACATCTGAATATATTCTGTAAAAAGCTTGGATATTTTGAATAATATTAATTTGTTGCTGTTTTTCCTTGCTTGATTTTGCAGCGCACCACTAACAATTACTTTTTGATTAACAGTTGAAAACATTGGCTACAAAAAAGTAATCAGTTACATTACTTTAATAAACGTAACTGAAATACACTATTTATTACATTTTAAATAGGGTAACTTGTAATCTGTAACCCGTTACATTTCCAAAGTAACCTTCCAACACTGCTTCTGACCAATGTAATGCATCCTTGTTGTATAAAAGCATTAACTTCTTTAAAATTATAATACTGATACTTTTTTGACGACATGTACCTAAAATCCTTAACGTCAACATCAAGTCCATTCTGATTGGGCAGTCCATTGGGGTTATCCAAAACATCTGGCTCTGTCTCCTTAAGTTCCTTTCGCTCGGGGTCAAAGGTTGTTTTGGGTATTTGCTCCACCCTTTTCTCAGGGTCATCTGCCTCTGAATCTCTTGGACCCTAAGACAAATAGAAAGGGAGATATGAACTACGGTGTTAAAGAAATTGTTCATCCAAAAATATTTACTCATCCTTGTTGCAAACCCATTTGAGTTTTTTAAAATTAGAATAATGTAGGTTTAGCAAATAGGGCTGGGTAATTTTTCAGATCTTATCAATTAATTTAAATTTAATGTTTGGCTATGATTGTATTTTTTAGAAATCGAGGAATCATGGTTTTGAATAGAAATAATACCAAACGTTCGAATTAGACACTGACAATTTGCCAATGATAACAGTAAAGAGAAAAGAACGATCCAACCGCATGTCAGTGCACATGATTAACTGCTCACGTGTGACGCGTTCATATCACTAGGCGCCATTCACACAGAATGCACTTTTGTGTTGACAAAGATGGGAGTGAACTTCTTTTAACTTAAGCGCCACATTTTTATAATGCCATGTCATGCATGAGGCGCTGCAAGAGACGTAAGTGCAACAGTCAAATGTGTCCATGTTTGCAAAGAAAAACAATGGAAAAGCAGTGCAATCAATAAAAAACCTATGAAGAACCACTACTGTATGTCTGATATTTCATGTTTGCATCATGATGACAGGCTAAAAGCTGCCGTTCATTGTTTTTACAGAACATTTATAGTTAATGGCCTACTGGTGTTATACCTTCAGTCATTTTGAATTACCTTGACTTTTGAGATTTTTTAAAAACATTTTCCTCATATTATTTCTTAACACATAATATGTGTAGTTGTAAGCTCATGCACCTTTTCTGCAAAGATATTTAACAAGTGATCTGTCTAACATTTACATCATATTGACACCTTTATGTGTGGTGCACTTGGACTTTTCTTTAACTAGAGGGTTCATTTAAAAAGTTACTTAAATCATGTTGTAGTTACATTTTCAAGCTGATTAGTTAAAAATCATTAAAAAAACCAAAAAAACAAACAAACAAAAAGTGTCTCATCACCCAGCCCTAGTAATGAATAATGATTTTTCAGTTTTAGGTGAGCTATTTCTAAAACAGAATCTTAATATAAGAATAAGAATAATGTTTTGATAACGAAAGAGACTCACGAAGGCTCCTTTGCGCAGACACGAGTCCATTTTCTCAGCAGGAGAGGAGCTAAGAACATACTCCACCATGGAGACACCTAATCCACCACTCTCAGAGCGTGGCGACAGCACAGATCCGGCCTCTCCAACGCCATGAAAGCCCTGGCCTGGTCGGCGCTGCACCATGATTGGCTGGGACACTGAGTGATCTAGACAAAAAAAAAAAAGGATGTTAGAAATAAACATACTTAATATTAGACGTCGACTGATGTATCGGTTTTGTTGATTAATCAGCACAAACAGTTGATTAGCGGAACTATCGGTTATCAGCAAAAATCCCAGGTTGCAGGATGAGAGTATGAGAGCCATAGATATGTATGATGAGAGCGGCCTCTAGAGGCAGAAATCACTGACAACACATGCTGTTCGTTTACACACGTGACACTGCATGCTGAACACTTCAGATGCGGATTTAAAACATTGACAACGAACTATATAGTGCATGTTTTCATATCATTAATTAGTAAGTACTTTGTTGACTAGATGCTTCATTAGTAGAGAAAGCACAGGAGTATGTTTGCTATCAAGGCTGAGAGGAAGCACAGTACAACACAAATGTTTAATGTCACGATTGTTACAATCTATTTGCATTAGTTTATATCCAGCTGATCACATGAATACATTTGTTAGCCAGCAAGATGCATATTTAAAGCTAATGATGTGAGACAGCAAACTGTGTTCATTCAGCCGACAGAAATCCTAAAGCATCACAGAGCGCTATCACTGGGTTTTACATTAAATACATCAAAATGATGTAAATGTACATAAAGACTTCCCCATGGGCTGGAAGATTGTGTGGATGGTGCGTTTTTAGCTAAACATTTTCTTTCTGTGGCTCCAAGTCTATATGTTTCATATAGAGAGCTATAATATAGATCGTTCTTTCTCTTTCTGTTTGCTCTGTTGTTTTAAACACCGAACTTCAAACTCTTCTATGACGCTTTTTGATCTTTCTTGAAGTAAACTTATGCCCATTTGGTGACTAAATAAACTGTTTTAGTCTGTTGTTTGAACTGAATGCAACACGTACAGTGTGTGTGATAACTGATCTGAAATCTCCTGGATGCTGCCCTGGGCTTTTGCTCGGTTTGAGCAAAAATATTATGTTATTTTGATTAGATATTCACCAAGTGTTCAAGAATAGGAGCAGTTAAACTGTGAGACTATACATATAATACCCATATGATGTAATTTGAATACTATGGCTTTTGTGTAGATGTTTAAAGACTGTTGATATGAAATGGAAACGATTCATAATAAGAGTCCATTTGTAGCGTTAACCAAGATTAATAAAAGCTGTAGAATGCAAGTATTGCTCCTTGTTAGTGCGCTAATTTCAACATTTACTGATATTTTTAAATATACAATTAATGTTAATACATTTATTCTTTTACCAATTATGGTGCAGTCCCTTTTTCAAATAGTAGACCACTGTTTTAGTTTCCATTTAGTATCCACTGTTAAAACTATTGGTCGATTAATCGGTATCGGCCAGTGTGGTCCAACCTAGCTATCGGTAAAATCCAATATCGGTCGACCTCTACTAAATATGTTCATTCAATAATTGCATGTTAATCACAGACATACCAGAGGCTCCCCAAGCACTGTCTCTCCACTGGTCCAGAAAGATCCCTTTTGGTCCATCTTTCCCTGAATCATCAGTTTCCCAAAACTTCTTCCCAGTAAGGAGCTGCTGCAAAGCGGGAACATCAGACGGAAACATAAACACACGACAAGCGCAAAATAAAGCATCGGGCAGAAAATGAAGGTAACTCTCACCTCTCCCATTGCTCGGCCCTCCAGCGCAAGTGCCTGGAAGTCATGGTTAAGCTCGTCCATCGATCGTACCTGTGTAATAAGTTATACAATTATTATAACAAACTTTGTATTAGTAAAAAAAAAAAAGTGTTTTCTGGTCACTAACTTATACCTGGTTGTCTGCATGAATGTTGTCACCAGTCGGCCAGCGGTGTTTGCAATTGTTGTAGCCGGGCTGATCGCCATGTTGCCGTTGGAAGAAGTAATCCACCATGGCGTCATCTTGAGAACGCCCCGCTCCCTGCGTAGGGGGAGGGGCCTGAGGAGAAGGGCCAGGTTGGGGGGTGTGGCCCGCAGCACTCAGCACCACAGGCATGCTGGGTAATGGCCTGTCAGGGGGAGGCAGTCTCAGGTGGGGGCTGAACGAATCCTGCCAGAGCACAGCTTTCCTCTTCAACACACACGCTACGCTCATTCCACCAGAGACTGTAACACAAGAACAAACAAAACACTATTAACCCCAAAGGCATTTGGGATTGCTTTGCTCTTAAAGCATATTCAATTACCGTATTACCACACCTGTACATTTTAAAGCAAGCTGAGAATGAGACGCCTCAGAAATATAAAGCTTCATTTATTTTAAAGGAATCAACCCTATATGGATGTGAATTGTAAGCAAAAGCAGAGTAAATCAGAATCAGATGAATACAAAACCCATGAACAGTACAAACGGACCCATGAAAATATAGGGCAACAGAAGAGAAGACACACATGGTCTGGGCTAGAACGAGGTCAATTCAATCCATCAGTGTGAGAGTCAGCGTTGGACTGGAAGTGCTCATTACTATATTGTGCACACTTGTTGAGGCTCAGTGGGGAAAGCAGAGGTTGTTGTTCTAGTTAATCAAGCAGAGCGGGCCTGTCGAAATGACTCATTTCATTCTCATTCAAATGTGCATCTGATATCATTGTCATACTATGACTTTGACATACTGGGAAAGTCAACAGTCAAAACATTAGAGGAATTTCCACCAGAACAAATTTTCCTGATGCAAAAAGGTCAGTTTGCAGCTTGATAAATATGCTCTTTGAAAAGAGAACAAATGTTTCATCACATTCACGGCATTACAAAACATCCAGCGGAATGGAAAAAAAACAAAATATCAAAGCATAAGCGTTTTAATTTAAGTTACAAAACATTTCACTCCTGACTGCAAAAAAAAGTTCACTAAAGTTCACTAAAAACATTGAACTTGCTATTGTTATTGAATTAAAACAAAACAAAAAGACTTTAATAAATCTCACATATGTACTCAACTGAGCAAAGGAATGAATCTTAGGATTATTTGCAAATTATTTTATAAAAGACATCCTGGCCTTTATGGACTATCCTGTATGAAATCGGCTCAAATGAATGTAACTGAAAATAATAATATACATATTACTGCAATTATCAATGATACAATGTGTAACAATTATAACTTTAAAGCAGTATCATAATTTCTCTTGCTACTGACACACATAACCAAGATAAAATAAAGGCATTTAATCATTTTAGAGCTGCAAAATGATTTGTCGCGATTAATCGATTGACAATAAAAGACTATGTTTGCATAATATGTGGATACAGTGTTTATTTCATATGTATATGTACATGTATAGGAAAAATAAGTTAGATTTATGTAAAGTGTTTACAAATACACACTATACATTCAAATATTTTTTTAAAATATATACATGTGAGTGAATTTATAAATGCATAAATATACAGTACACGCAGTGTTCAAACAAACTTTTTTTTTTATCGATTAATTGTGACATCATTTTGCAGCTCTAAATCATTTGCCTGTTTTTGTCAATGTGCCTTGATGTGAAATAATCAATGCTTTTCTCAGGGGAAAAAACATTATCATTTGGGGAGAAACTAATCAGGGAAAAAAAGTCCATCTAAAACAGCAACTACCAATACAAAAATATTGATAACATTTTGAACCACTACTACTGAGTCCTGAGTAGGTGAATAACCACCGTTTATCATGGATAACAGGGTTATTTGCAAAAATTTCCTACCACAGCAACTCTTGCCAAAAGATGTGCAATAACAAGGGGGAAAAACGTTCCTCTTGTGGCACAGTTTCACTTGTTTTCTCCTTATTTCTGCTTGCAAGGAAATTACGGTTCCCCCATTTCTCTTCACATCAAAATATAAGAAACACTGCTCTTCCAATTTCAGCATTTCTTCTTATTAAACTTTCTAAGAGTTAAATGAGCACTCATACACCATGTGGCTATAAATGCTTTAATTGCTGTTGTGTTAAAACATGCTCCAATCAATGAATCTTTCTTGCATTTAAACACTGCCATTAAATGCAACAATTATTCAATGAATAAAATTGGTTTAATGAATGCCTTGTTTAATGACCAATTTTAACAGCTGCTTGTTTACCTAATAAAAGAGGACAAATAAACTATTTTGGAGAACTACAATAAACCTAAAATATTAATTGTTATGATTAATACGACTGCTATAAATAGCCTAAAGAGACCAACAAGAGCATTTATGGTTTCAGAAATGCATAAAAAAAGCAGTTTTGCTCCTGCTTTCACATCCAAAACTGAACCGATCTTTCAGAAAGATATGTAGATACAGGCCACCACAGGCAGCAAATTAATCCCAACAGCCCCAACAATCCCAAAATCCTGAGATTGGTGTAATCTCACCCTAAAATGGTGCCAGACGTGTTGGCAGCACTGGGGGTAAACTGTGTCACAGATCGTTCTGGGGCCGGTTGCATAAAAGGTTTAGACTAGTCTTAAAAAGTTAGTCAGCTAATTTTTTTCTTTAAGACCGGTCATATTTTTTAAAATTCAGTTACAGAAACATGTAGATTAGTCCGAGTTGAATCCTGATTACCTTTTGGTTAAATGATCAAGACTTAAGACACTGTCTTAACATAGAGGCTGAGTTTATGCAACTGGCCCCTGGAAAGTGTATTCCAGAACCACCTTTCGTTAGTAAGCTGAGTGTCATAGGCACGGAAGCTTTCATACAAACATTCGTGGTTGGAAGCAGAAGAACTTGGATGTAGAATGGCAAGAGATTTAGAAAATGCACTAGTATAAATATGAAAGTTACTCCAACGCTGGTATACCGAGGCAACCAGGCATTAAAGCCAACGCCTAAAAGGAGTTTAAGCACAAACCAGCAACATTTGTCATGTCACCCTGACAACTGTTTGAAGGCGCCACAGATTTGTCGTTAGCCCCATTAGTACCAGAGGTTTTGAAAGCTGGCATACCAACTGGCTTAAAGATCATTTACTGGGACAAAAGCCTCAATCAGTTTTAAATTTTCCAATTTAAACGGTGACTAAGACAAGACTGACCGGTCATCCGACTTGAAAGAATGGCTGGATTTTTTAAACAACCTGGATAAAGTGCCAGCTGCCCATGAAAATGCAAAACAATTTTCAGTGCCAAATTCCAGGCTATGCCATTCAGCTTCTGTTTTAAAATCACACAAGGTTGTATAATTAAAGACTTGTGTTAAACATGCACATAGGGGTGTGCGAAATGTATCGTCTGCAATAATATCGTAATTGTTATTTCAACGATGTGCAATTTGACATTATCAAGTATATTGCGAAAAACGAACAAAACACATCTAGTAAGCATTTTTAGTGCATTATTTCACTGCATGATTCAGTCTTAAAATGCATTTAGAATGATCACAGAATTCAAGATATGATATATCACACGAAGAGTGCCGTTTTTTCACCTTCAAATATCAACATGACTACAAATGTGACATTGATTTTATACAAGTTCAATAAACAATTAATATTAAAAGACTTACGTTTTAGACAGCATATTTGCTGTTTTCGCTCAATTTCACCAACAAAAATCATTCCAAACACAACACTGTTTTGTGTCTCTAAGCAACATGAAGGTGTTTAGTTTCTGTATGAATCAACCATTTAAATTACTCACTTATTAACATCGACTTACTGCCACCTACTGGCGGTTTTAATTTCACATTTAAAGTATCTTTTCACTTTTGAAATAATTTCAAATATAACATTAATTTTAAACTTAATTACTACATTTCTGTACCTGAACACTAACGTAACTATTATCCTGTACATATCTATGTAATTTGTGTATTTGTTATTTATTTATTTTTTACTGACTGTTTAATAGCCTTTAAATCATGTTTGCTATAGTTTTTTCTGTGGTATTGAAGTGCACTTTACGCAAGTAATAAACTGAATCAATGTTACATTGATATAAAATAAGTGCCATTAATAATTTTCTTTTTTTTACATTGATGTTGAAGTTACATTTTCAGATTTGTGACATTACTTTTTTGCTAAAACACTGCTGGTCACTTTCAGAAGTTGTAGTGATGCTTTCTTTTCCAAGAAAGAATGTGAAACATTTATTTTTTTCCCAAATTCTGTCCTTTTTAACGGAAACATAAAATCTTAATAATCGAAAAAGCATGTCTAATTACTTAAAATCAAGAAACTTAATAATTTAAAATCTATTTATTAAAGATTGAATAAAAATTACATGTTTAGGGCCCTATGAAATATTGTATTTTTTCTCACCTTATGTTTTAGTGTTACCAAATTCTGTTTTAGCATGTCTAATTATTTGAATGCATAGCAACTTGTATTTTTTCTTACAACAGCCTTGTGAATTTTTATTCCCTCAGATATTCTGTGTTGTGTATTTATATTTTTCTGGTTATCAACAGAAACATTTATCTTTTAATTAATGAAAATTAAACAAATTTTATTTTTTGGCAAGTAAAGGGGATGAAAGAAATATCGTGTAATTATTTCTTTAAAATGTAAGGTTTTATGAATTCTTTTTTTCCTTTTTACAAAGTTTTATAGAATAATACCTGTTCTTGTCTTAGGACAACTTCGATGAACTTTTGTGATCCACTTCAAATGTTGACTACTGTATATAAAACAATTAAATTGAATTCATGCAATTAATGAAAATCAGAATTTGGTAAAAAAAATATAAATAAATAAATAAATAAAATAAAACTGAATTTTAGAGAAAAAAAAAAATGTATTTCATCTTTGAATACATTTCTGTAAAATTTTTAATTAGTTAGACATGCTTTTTGATTTTTTTTTTTTTTTATTTTACCATTAAAACACACACACACAAGTATACTACAAGTATACTGATTTCATAGGGCCCTATATACATAAATGAAACCCCTATATTTGAGCTTTACCTATCAGTTACCATATATATTTTAAAAGTCTGCTTTCTAATTTGTCCCTTGGTACATCAAACGCTGTAATTGCAGTGCAGCTAGATTATACACCTGCACAAGATCCCCATTAGGTGTAATCCTGTACACATAGATGAAGTAATGCCCTGAGCTTCAAATCAAGCTAGTACACAGGGTGAAGCAACACCGTTTAGACAGTCTGAGATGACTGTGTGCACAGAGCACTCCAGTAATCCTGAGGGCTCCTTGCATCAGAACAATATTCATCCAAAACCAATTTTAAATAATAAACATGGTCCCTTATTAGGCGTGATCGGTCAAAGTTATGAGTCAAGTAAATTTGCGACATGACATAGGTTTAAGTCTAGCACAGGACAGCTTCATGAATCAGAGCAATTTGCAACAACTTTGGCAAATTGGTGGCTAATTTGTATGAATTCGAACAAACTTTTTTTTTTTTACTTTTCTGCCTAGGCACTGCTGAAGGTTAAGTTTAGGGGAGGATGTTTATCAGGATCGTCGAGGTCTAACTGGTGAGTTACAATCCAAAATTCAGTCGCCGGTCTGGGTCACAGACAGCAGACGAATAAAACTATTCTAAATATAATTAATTCAATTAAACTAGCTTGTTAGGACAACACAAGAAATAGAAGTGAAAATGATTCCCATATCCTGTGTAGCCGACGTCAATCAAATTCTACAGCATTTTGGCACAAACTCATCTGTTACTTGTTATGAGACATATCATTCAACCCACATTAACAGGTTATATAATATGCCCTCATCCTCAAACACCATAAACAAAACTATGCAAGGTAAAAGAATACATAAAATGGGTTATATCCACAGAAAAAATTGGGTTCTGAAGCAAAACCAGTTGATCTAGGCTTCACAGCACCTGCACATGGAAGTAACACATTCAACTCCCACACTTAGTGACTTAGTGGAAAAGTAAAATCCCACCATGAGAGCTACAGAAATCCCCCAAGTGAAGGATAAGACCGAAACTCCCCTTCACATTCATCACACGCAGCCTTATTAGCCTTTCTATTGAACCTAACAACTATCTTTTTTTCAGATACTCACATCCCAGGTGCAACAGTCAGTTTCCATAAGTAAATATCCCATTCGTTTTCTCCATAAGGCAATTAATTTGAACAACTTCTAAACCTTTAAAGGCAAGACCTGCTGTGAGCTATGAGGTTGTTAACCAATGGCATGTTTTGTTATAGCCATTAACCTGGATTTTCCCATCTTATTTAATAAATAAAGTTAACAATTATTATTTAAATTAAAAAAAAAAAAAAAAATTGCAAAAAAATCAAATTGCATCACAAATTATGTAGACAGCCTCTATGTGCTCTTAATTTAGAAACCACATTCTTTTTCAACACCTTTAAATAGTTGTATACACTACCAGTCAAAAGTTTTTGAACAGTAAGATTTTTAATGTTTTTAAAGAAGTCTCTTCTGCTCACCAAGCCTGCATTTATTTGATCCAAAATACAGCAAAAGCAGTAATATTGTGCAATGTTTACTAATAACTGCTTTCTATTTGAACACATTTTGAAATGTAACTTATTCCTGTGATCAAAGCTAAATTTTCAGCATCAATACTCCAGTCTTCAGTGTCACATGATGTTTTAGAAATCATTTTAATTTGCTGATTTACTGTTCAAGAAACCTTTTTTATTTTAACATTATTTTATTATTAAAATTAAAACAGTTGAGGACATTTTTTTCAGGATTCTTTGATGAACAGAAAGATCTAAAGAACAGCATATATCTGAAATAAAAAGCTTTTGTAAACATAATCAAAAGCTTTAAGTCAGTATAGTGTTTTGGGGGGGAAAGAAATTATAGAAATTAATACTTTCATTTAGCAAGGATGCTTTAAATTGATCAAAACTGATGATAATGACATTTATGTTATAACATTTCTATTTCAGGTTAAAAAAATGCTGTTCTTCTGTACTTTCTATTCATCAAAGAAACCTGAAAAAAACATACTCAGCTGTTTTCACCATAATAATAACAACAACAACAACAACAACAACAAATGTTAGAATGATTTCTGAAGGATTGTGCGACTGAAGTAACAACACTAAATATTTAGTTTTGAAATCACAAATGTAAATTACATTTTAAAATATATTCAAATAGAAAACAGTTACTAAAAAAAATTACTGTTTTTGTTGTACCTTTAATAAAAAAAAAATGCAGGCTTGGTGAGAACTAAGTGATTTTTGGAAAAAAAAACATTGAAATCTCACTATTGAAAAACTTTTGGCTGGTAGTGTACATAATGGGGTTGGAATAGTATTGTTGTTCTTTACCTCAGTGTTGTCTTTTTGTTAATTCACATACTTTTTTTCACTTCAAACCAGATGTTGTGATTAACTCCTAAACACTTTTTTTTAATCATCTCTAAAGTACCAATGCCACTGAAAAAGTGGTTGGACATTGTTGTACTCAATACTAACATATTGTCTGTCTCATAAGCTATTATACTGCCTACATAGATGAGAGCAGACGGCTAAAAAAAGTTTTTAGACACAGCCATTGTCCTCATAGGTTACATGCAGGCTGATCAGGTTCGCCATTACATGGCCCAAGCGCCAGAGACACCCGGAAACAAGCGCTCCTGAGCTCGGGCGGCTGTATGCACGCCTCCCGGAAGTGGGGAGAGATACCGTAACTGGTTGCCCATGACCAAAGCATGCGTTTGCATCACGATAACACAAACAGGTAACAAAAGACGTGCGCCTTTGCCCACTAGCAAACCACGGGAGGAGGAGGAATAGCATTCGCTGTCACTAACGGTGTACATGAACCCGTTGACATCAGACGGTCGTGAAACAGACGCGTTTATATGAATTGTCACCCATTAATTCACGACATGGGAATCCGCGAGGGGCGGAACTGTCTGGCAAGGCTTTGCTGAAACGTTTTAATGAGTGTTACACGATATATACGGTTAAATAACGCTGGTTTCCAATGGAAACTGGCATAAACGGGTATGTGAAACGCACTGACCGGTACCTTTGAGTCCGTGAGCCGGCTCTGCGCTATTCTACAGGTCCTCTTCCCGTTAACAAAAGGCCCGGGCCGTCTGGACAGGAAGAGCGCTACAGCAGGAGGAAGACCCGGGGAGAGGAGGGGGAGCGACTGCCTTATAACAAAGCCCTCAAAATCAGTCGTTACGCCTCATAACGCTAAAATATAAACACGCAATAAAATAAAACGGTTCTGGATGAAAAGTAGGTTTCAGAATAAAGGGGTACTCACAGGTGGAGGATGCGGATGGTGACGGATTTCAGCCCCGGTTCGCAGCAGCTCCCTAGCTTTTACACCAACAACATGGCGGCTCAATCCAAGCAGACGCGCGCGGGGCATCATGGGTAGAATGAGAAGGAGCGCGTGCGGTTCATTGCGCCAAGAGGGGAGTGTCGTCCTTTGTTGTGCTTGAGACACATACAACAATGTACTCAGATTTACAGGCGCTCATAATATGTGACATACATCCCTACATAGTGAGCCAGCGCTGGCTTTTGTTTACATTACAAGAGCAGAAATGTATTCATCTTTTTTTTTTTTTGCCGTATCTGTTGTTTACTTAAATTACTTATGTTATACTTATTACTTATATTGTTTACTTATATTAAAATACTTAATATATTTAATCTCAGTTTCCAATGTGAACTTTACGCCATTATAGCCAATAATCATTTAAAAAATGAAACAAAAATAGCTCCATATAATCATACCTGGCCTGATTTTATAAAATAAGTTAAAAAAAAATACAAATAAATAAATAAATAAAATGCTGTCACAGGTGTGTGATAAATAATGAGTTCAGTTTGTTATATTATTAACCGTTATCAGGATAAACACCAAAAAAGAGTTTTACTTAATATAGGCTAATGCTTAGTAGTTTATAGTTTTGTAACGTGAAACAAAGGACATCTGACATGTTTACATGAATTATAATCTCGGTATCTCTAAAATGCAATGTTAATGATGCATGAATAATAAATGGTTTAAATATGTGACCCTGGACCACAAAACCAGCTGAATAAATAAGCTTTCAATTGATTTATTGTTAGGACAGGACAAAATTTTACAGAGATGCAACAATTTGAAAATCTGGAATCTGAGGGTGCAAGAAAAAAAAAATCAAAATATTGAGAAAATCGCCTTTAAAGTTGTCCAAATCAAATTCTTAGGAATGCATATTACTAATCAAAATGTAAGTTTTGATACATTTACGATAGGAAATGTACAAAATATTTTCATGGAACATGATCTTTACATAATATCCCAATGTTTTTTGGCATAAAAAATAAATGTAAAATTTTGACTCATAAAATGTATTTTTGGCTATTGCTACAAATATACCCATGCTACTTAAGACTGGTTTTGTAGTCAAGGGTCACATAGGCCTATATGTACCACAATTTGTATTTTTATGAGTATTATGGTGTATTTTAAATGCCTTTATGAGTTACAGACCAAATATGCTAAATTTGGTTACAAAGATTTATATTTATTTATTTATTTTACAAAACAAAGTTGCAGAAACCAACATGCAAAAACATGCATGTTCACTCTTATAAATTACACTCATGTGAATGAAACAGCCATTGTTTAAAATGTAATCACTGTCACATGTAATATAATCTCAATATCCCAACACAATTACAATAATGGACTGTTTAAAATTAAATGTATCAAATGTTGTAGCTGTATGTTTTACATTTAATGATTTGTTATGCTTTTATTATAATCTGCAGAGTGGCAGCTGTTTAGTTGAATAGTGTAAAAATTAAATAAACAGATATCACCATACTCCCTTTGTTGATAGGGCGAGACGTCCGGTTCATTAGCCGCGTAAGAAGAAGAAGAATAACAACGTGCAAATGGACAAAACCGTTTGCACTACAAACCAGTGTGTTCATAAATAACATAATACATTAAAATAATATGGTAAAACACGACAATTTCTGATATCAAAAATAGCAAAAATAGCTGGATGTAGATAAGACCGGAAGCCAGACCCCCCTAAAAAATTACAAATGGCCGTGCCCACGCCTATGGGAAAAAATAAGGTTCATAAATAAAAAAAAAATACTGTAATCTACTGACATCCAATATGTACTGCAATTGAAACCTAGATGTGTAAATACACACTTACATGTGTATTTTGGATTTTTCTTTGCACGTTATGAAAGCAAAATATTAGGAATAAACTGATTAGTGCTTTAAGAAAGAAAGAAAAAACAGGTTTTACTTGTAGCGTCTTGCCTTAGAAGTAAATTTGGCCACACATTTTACCAGTGGGATTATTCAATGTTTATTTTCTCTCGACAAACAGCTACACAAACCATGAGCCAGTCGAAAAGATGCATGTCCTTCATTCTAAACGACACTCATTCTGAAATAACAAGGCAGTTTGAAATGTGAGCAGCTACTTAACTGCCTTTGTGTAAAGAGCAGAAGGACACTGGCTGCGAGCGAGCCATTTCAAATGACGTTCAATGAGATAAAACAGGTCTGTCCATTGTCTTCCTATCTGACTCACAGCTCTCCCTAGAGAGCACTACTTTTATACACTTAGAGGTGGTTTATCCTCATCCATATGTATTTGAGAGAACAGAAATGGTGTTTTATTTCACACAGGCCCTCTGAGGTGCATTTATAAGTGACCGAGACAAAGAATAATCTAGAAAGTGTTTATTATGCTGAACAACTGTCCCACCCTTCAGGTGTGTCCCTCTCGCACCCACACTCTCGCTCTCTCTCTCTCTCACTCACACAAAGACAGCCTTCCTGAAACAAGTATTGTACATTAACATACATTCATTCTAAGCTTGTGTTCAAATAAACATTTATGGCTAGTCACATTATGCGTTAGGTGCATAAGTACATATCAAAAGTCATTGTCCGTGTACATCGACACAATCAGAAACACACATTCATGCACGCAGACACATGAGAGCCACCCCAGAGGCACAACTCCTCTATTGTGAGTTTTTACATGCACAGAGTCCTACAGCATTCCCCAAATACACATCTACCCAACCTAAAACATTCATCTAACACATTACATTATAAGTGTCTTATATCAGAGTATAAACAATCTTTCTCCTACAAACACACACACCAGAAAAGAGCTGAGCGGGCAGCTCCGGGATGTGTTCATAGATTACCTGGGTCAAAGGTTGGCCACCTTGTGAATACACAAACATATACAAAGGCCTATGTGCTCAAACACACACACACACACACACACACACTCACACAGAAGATCTGTTACTGTCTTCAAGTCCTATTTAATAATGCTTGTCTCGATGAGGCATTAAGCATCCTGTTGTGGTCCTGTCCATATGCTTCTCTCTAGAACTCTGGCTGGTGCTGCACTATATGTTTTCTCCAGTAGAGGGAGACAAAGTTCAAGAGCGACAGACGTTGAAGCTGGTAGAAATTTTCCCACGATGCAGAGGACTTCATCTCTCAGAGATAAGCAGTTGTTTTCCTCTGAGGGTGGGTTTTTCCTTTTCTATCCAGTCCTGGATGTATAAATGTTACAAAAAAATAAAATAAATTAAGAACAGATGCAAAGTGAGGTTTCTAACAGAATGGGCTGTGTCTGAAGCACTACCACACACTACTTGTACTATTTTTATAGTGCATAGTTTGCATACTGTGGACAATATGCAAATTTTCAACTGAAAATTTAGCAGTAGACAATAGAGCACATTGCAATTAAAGGAATAGTTCGTCCAAAATTAAAAATTCTGTAATTAATCTGTTATTAATAATAAGGACATCAATAAAATAGTCCTTGTGTCAGCTGTAGTTTTATAAAGCTTTGAGAAGGCATTGCGGTACTCATGTAAACGTGTTGAAGACACGAAAGAGAAGAAATTGTTGAATAAAGTCTTTTTTTTTTTTTTTGGTTGAACCACTGATATTTTAACAATGTCCTTACTACCTTTCTGGGCCTTGAACGTGGTAGTTGTGCTGCTGTCTATGCAGGGTCAGAAATCTCTCTCAAAAATATCTTAATTGTGTTCTGAAGATGAACAAAGCTCTTACTGGTTTAGAACATTTGAATATTTGCAAATGAGGGTGAGTGATTTTCATTTTTAGGTAAATATACCTTTAACTGTCACCTGTCCCCTCAGTGAGACACCTAAATTTAATTCACCATTTTACAAATAAATCCTAATCTAATCATGACAAACTATATATAGATATTTGACCTTTTTTGTGTTACAAATTATGTAGGAACAGTAATAGATTAATTTATGACAAGAGTGCACCTTAAAAATCTACTTCATAACAGGAGTTCTCTTCGTCTTTTTTGCATTTTTCTATGTTCAAAAATGGAAGTGACAGTTAAAGGGTTAATTCTGAATCAGCAGCCCTTTTAACATATTTCTTGACCTATAAATGTTTGGCCAGCTCATTGTTAAGGCATTTTAACACAAAATAAAAAGCAAAGAATTAATATAAAACTAATCAATCAATAAACTGGCAAATAAATTATTTAAAAAATTGATAAATAAATTAGCAAATTAAAATACATTTCCTGGACACCACTTACTGAATTAAATCAGAAATATTATGGCCCTATAAAATACATTTTATTTTTTCCCAAATTCTGTTTTTGTTTTCCAAATTCCAAATATTTAATTTTTTTGTGGGGCTCCTTTTAAATGGTTAAACAAAATCTTATGTCTAATTCATTAAAACCATGAAATGTATACAATTTAACATCCGTTTATTAAAGGTTTAACAAAAATTTAATGTTTAGGGCTTTGTGAAATTTTGTGGGGTTTTTTTTCTTACCTTAGGTTTTATTGTTACCAAATTCTGGTTTTAGCATAACAACTTTTATTTATTCTTACAATAGCCTTGTGAATTTTTATTCCCAGAAAATCTGTGTTGTGTATTTACATTTTTCTGGTTATCAACAGAAGGCATACAAAATTAATTTAATGTATCTTTTAATTAATAAAAAGTAACCACCTTTTAGCAAGTAAAGGGGATTTACTATTAAAATTAAATCATAAAATAAATATGATGTAATTATTTCTTTTAAAATGTAAACGTTTAAAAGTTTTATTAATATTACAACAGTAGTAATTGTAGTTGTAGTATTACGTAGATTCTAAATAGTAAAAATATATTTCTGTAATGTCTTCAAGTTAATCGAACTTTTATTTTGACGGGTTGCCGTGAATGCCTGTAACGGATGCTGGTTTTGGCTAGATTGGATACAGCAACATGGCACATTAATGTTTTCAAATGTTCATGGTTCAGTCGAAAGGAAATTAAGGTTTTTTAGGAAAACTACTTTTCTCCCTATAGTGGACTTCAGTGGGGTTGAAGTTTTCAATGCAGCTTCAAAGGGCTCTACATGATCCCAGCCGAGGAATAAGGGTCTTTAAAGTCCACTATGTGGAGAAAAATCCTGGAATGTTTTCCTCAAAATCTTTATTTTCTTTTCGACTGAAGGAAAAAAAAGATGACGTGGGGGTGAGTAAATTATCAGGAACTTTCAATTCTGGAGCGAACTAATCCCTTAACAGTATCCTCACAGACTATTTTGAAAGAGCAACATTTTTAAGTAACGAACGGTTCTGATAGTGAAGAATGCGTAATTTAATGAAGCTGTGTACACTTACGTATAGAGAGGCTGCAGCTGTAAGTGAGAAGCCTTTTGTGCAGGCTGGTACGGATACGAGCCCAATCCATTAATGAAATCAACTGCAACAGAGAGAGCGAACTCAAAACTCAAACACTTTAATGTCACTGTAATTCAGGTTCAGGTTTTAACAACAGTCCAGAACACTCACCGCTGTCATCTTCATCCATTAAGTCTTTACTAACATAGCAGGCATAAACAAATCCAAAGAGCTGAAACAGAACAAAACATGTGCTGCTTTTCCGCCAAACATTCAGATGCATGTATTTGTAAGTTAAGAAAAGAGATCAAACGTAAGTACTCACTGCAAGAAACACTTGCAATGCTGAGCTGACCACCTCTATGTATTGGTAGTCCAGTAGACAGCCACTGACAGTGATCACATGATGATCCTCAGGAGCCAATGGTGAGTCAGGCACTGGAGTAACTAAGCAACCAGGCCCGTTCTCCATCCACCAGGAACGGTGAAGCGATGTGTTAAATGTCATTAGGAAATCCCTGTCCTACAGCAGAACACAAACAGGATTTAAAAGGCAAAAATCCCCTAACCATGAACTCAACATTGAGCCCGTGTACTTTTTGGACCCAAAGAAAAAGACGTTTGCAAAGAAAAGATGTTTGCGTTCCTTTTAAGCTTTATATATTTTATGTTAAGATTACAAAGAAGCCCTATTATTATTATTATGGATCATGTCCACTATTTTTCAGGATCAATTCCAAATCCAAAAAAAAAGGCATTTCTCTCATAAATACAGTGGTTAAATGATTTATGAATGCCATTTCATGTTGACTCTAAGATTAAAGCATAAGAAGGCATAAACATTGTCTGGACTAGGGATGGGTGATATGGCAAAAATATCATATCACATTTTTTTTTTTTCTCAGAAATATCATGGTTCACGATTTTATCACGATTCTTTGTCATGTTGGTTTTACTATTTTGTGTTTGTGTTCCTTTTAAGCTTTATATATTTTAATTTTAAGATTACAAAGAAGCCCTGTTCTCATTATGGATCATATCCACTATTTTTCAAGATCAATTCTGAATCAAAAAAGCAAATAAAATGGCATTTCTCTCATAAATGTGGTTAAATGGTTTATGAATGCCATTTCATGTTTACTCCAAGATTAAAGCATCACAAGGCATAAAATCAAACATTTAATCAGACTTTTTGGTGCATTTGCACAGTAACTGCAGTCTTGACTAGGGGTGGGAAATATGGCAAAAATATCATATCACAATTTTTTTTTTTCAGAAATTTGTCATGTTGGTTTTACTATTTTGCAAGTTGTCTGAGCACTACAGCCAAACTAATTTCCCTATTTTAAAACCAAAGCCTTACAAGGTAACAAAATCTAAAATTGAAAAAAAAAAAAAAAAAAAAAAAGATAAAAGATAAAAGGCAAAAAAAAAGATAAAAGATCAAAAAGATTAAAGATAAAAATTGTTGTAATTTTTTAATCTTTGTTATTAAAAAATAAGAACAAAGATACGCTACATGTTACAAATACACATAATATACAAATAATCAAACTTTCATTTTCAGGTACAGTAGGTGTATTTAGCATTCACGAAATTCAATTAACAAATATAAAAATAAATCACTATATAAACTATAAAATAAACTATACATTGACTCTTATTAAAGCAACTGTATTAAAGTTCTTTAGTCAAGAGCGGTGATTTTTTTTCTGTTTAGTTTTATTAGCCTACCATCAGACAAAAATGACAATTCTGTTATCATTTACTCACTCTCCATTTTTTTTAAAACATAAAACATATTGAAAATAAAACTTATTTTGAAGAATGTGGGTAACAAAACAATTGCTGGTCCCTAGCTACTTCCATAGTATTTTATTTGTTTTTGGTCAGTGGGGAGTAGCTACTGTACTGTTATCCACATTGTTCGAAATGTATACTTTGGGGTTTGGGACAACAAACAAGTGAGTCATTTTTTGGTGAACTGTCACTTTAATGACAATCGGCAGCATGTTTAGTTCTGTCGCTTTAAGAGCTGCGCGCATCTAATATCTATAAGCTCGCATCCATTTGTCTTTCAACTGTTTACTTTCACCTTAGACATAACCAACTGTGTTTATATGTAATCATTGTGTGGTTTTGACAGTATTAGCGAATTAGACGCGAAAGATAGCTTAGGCCAGTAGAGACATTTTAATCGACCCCTAGTCTAGACCAATGCAGTAAATCACCTACCTGTGACAGGTGACCAACTTCCAGGTAAAAACAGATGATGAAAGAGTTCCAGCCAACCCAGAACACGAGCCACACGGCATACTGAAAGCGACAAATATATGCAAAATATATAAATATATAATTGCTTTAAAGACAAAGCAAATAGCAAAACATATTCAGCTCTTTTGTCCTACCACTATAAGATATCTGGAACGGATTTGCACGGTTCCAAACAGTCCCAAAATGACAGCCATGATATGGAGGAAATTTGCCAGGATGGGAGCCCACTGATATCCCAAAAAGTCAAACACCTGCCTCTGTACTGCAGCGACCTGTGAACGAAGCAAGAACAGTTTATATACACAACCATCAAACATTACAAAAATGTAGGCCTATGCATGCATAGATGTGCACGAAAGCCTTGTACCAGTACAGATAACATTATCCATACTCATCAACCCTTGTCTTTACAGACTTCGAAATGAGCTATTCTGGGTTTATTTAGGCAAACATCATACTGGCAAAACAAGCTTGTGCAGCAGACTCCCAAGTTACATTGGCAGGAGAACGGTACACAAAGTCTGGTATTGCTGGCGACTATTCCTGGCAGGAACTGGCACGCGCCACATCCATCCAAGAAACGGCCCAGTACGTGACTGCACATTAAACACATGCAGTAGGGATGGAAAATTCTGCGGAGAAGGATCATCAGCCACAGGAAATACGTGCCAGAAAGCTCTTATGATTTCCGTAAACTTGAGCGTCCGTCATTGACAAAGTACTGCACATCCTCCGCCGCTCACATATGGGTTTATTAAATATTTTGGCTAATTTGGTGATGGAGTCCACAAGTTCTGCTTGGCTGTGTTGGCGAGTTAGCTTAGCTGAACTTCCAACTTTTATTCCAACTCTTATGAATATACTGTAAAAAACATTAATATTGTTAAATATTATTAGAATTTAAAATAATATTTTCTATTTGACTAAATTTTAAAATGCAATTTATTCCTGTGATGGCAAAGCTGAATATTTCAACAAAAATATTAAGCAGCAAATATTTATTTGATAAATAAAAGACTGTAAAATCACAGTAATATTGTGAAATATTATATTTAAAAAATTAATTTGTAAAATGTAATTTATTCTTGTCAAGACAAAGCTGAATATTTCCACAAAAATATTCCATATTATAAAAATAATATATTTAAAATAAAAAAAAATATTTGACATTTTTAAAATGTAATTTATTCCTGTGATGGCAAAGCTGAATATTTCCACAAAAGTATTAAGCAGAAAATATTTATTTGACAAATAAAATACTATAAAAACACAGTAATATTGTTAAATATTATTAGAATTTAAAATAGCATTTCTATTTGACTACATTTTTTAAATGTAATTTATTCCTGTGATGGCAAAGCTGAATAGTTTCATAAAAATTTTAAGCAGCAAATATTTATTTGACAAATAAAATAATATAAAAACAATATTGTTTATTTAGTAATATTGTTAAATATTATTAGAATTTAAAATGTGACAAATTTTTTGATTATTTTGATTATTTGCGCAAAAATATTAAGCAGCAAAAACAGATTTCAACTGATAATAATAAGAAATGTTTCTTGAGGAGCGAATCAGTGTATTACAATGATTTCTGAAAGATGACATGACACTGAAGATGGGAGTAACATCTGCTAAAATTCAGCTTTGCCATCACAGGAATAAATTACATTTAAAAATATTTGAATATAAAATATTTATTTTAAATAGTAATAGTTTTGCACAATATTAAAGTATATTTTGATTAAACGAACTTTGCTAAGCATAAGAGGAAAAAAAAAAACTATATTCTGAACTTTTGACTAGAAATGCTCTTTAATTAGTTAAGTTTGAACTTGTTTAGACTTATTCTGGTCAGAAATCATATTTATGAAGATCACTGAATGTGAAAAGCCTAAAAACAACCAGAGGATTCAGACTGGTTGCAGTGGACCATTAAACCCACTTAAGCCAATGGCAAATAAATAAAAATATTGCCTCCGCACACACAGGAGCAATCCCAAAGCTCCGTGCCGCAGCTGTTTCCATGGAAACTGCCTGGAGCCCCAGCCCTATGAGAGAAGAGCCCCTTCCTCAGGAGGCCCCTCATCCTCACATGTGTCTAGTCTGTGCGTTACACAAACAAATCACGCCTTTGCATACATATCTGGGGCATGGAGTTTCTGCAAGAAAAGTTTTGACAGGCTGCTCAATTGGCCCCCTAAGAAATTGGAACCAGGACACCTTCTCCCTTGGCAAATCGGAACCCATTGCGCCCTCTCACACAATCTCTCGCTATGTATTCTTTTTTTTTTTTTTTTTTGGAAAGACAAGATTTGAATTGAACACGAACACGCTTGTCTTACCAGCTGCAGGCAGCAGATGACCACCAGCGTGCACCTCCCGTCGCACCGGCCCATGCTCTCCCGCTTGAGGCACGGCTTGGGCCCCGCTAGGCGTCGGGAGAAAGCGGAGTCCCCGGTGAGGTCCAGCGCGCTTCAGGGTCGAAATAGCCTTCAAAACATCAAGAAGCCCACCGGGCCGCGGACATGCGTCGGTGCGTCGATGCTTTCGGATGGCTGCTGGTCATACCGGAGCTCCTCCGCTGAATTGTCCTAACCAAAGCGTCCTAGAGCCCCGCTGCGGTTCCGAATCACCCGAGCCACACCTTCGTTCCGTACCGGGTACCAGGCGCAGACAAACCCGAAATAGCACAAAGAACAGAGGAAGAGTCAGAGAGCGCGTTTAACTGGCAGAAATGAGCATCATATGATAAGCATCAGACGGAACGCGAGCGGGGGGTGTAAGGGCGAGAGGTAAGAAAATAACGCAAATGAAATCTTGGAGCCAGCACAAAGCGAGCCTTTGTGACTTACAGTGAGGTCCGGTGTTCGTTTTCCCGAGCCGATGTACCGTCGGGGGTCTCAGACTGGCGCTGCAGCTTGAGCAACCATCCTCCTGCTCCGGCTCTTTGTCAACATCGGCACCGGGAGGGTGAGCGGAGCGGGGTTTGTGGGTGGAAATCAGACACCCTCGTGTGAGTCTGCAACCCGTCCGCGCAACCGCATAGAGACGCTCGCCGCCCGCTCAGCACAACACGAGGCGTTTTTACAGAGCACAAAGAAAATCATCATGCGGCTATGGACAACCTGCAAACCTTACTGTTTATTACCTACTGTACATGCTACATTAGTAGGCAGACTAGTTACTTTACTCATTTTTTAGTTACTAATTTCGTGATTATTCACATGGTGACTTGACATGCAGGTAATAAAATGTGTATCAATTTGTTTTATTTTGATTGTTGTCATTTTAAAAATGAAGTTCTTAGCAATGCTAAGAATATCCTTAATATCCTAATGATTTTTGGAATAAAAGAAAAATCTATAATTTTGACCCATACAATGTATTGTTGGCTATTGGTTTTGTGGTCCAGGGTCACATATTGTTAAAACATTGACTAATATATTTTCCTTCGTTTTGTATTTTTATACAAATATGGTACAAATTATCCTATTTAAACATGACAACAAGATACATAACTACATACATACTAGATTTGTAATCAGACTTTTTTTTTATTATTTTCCTGAATCACATGGTGACATGACATGCAGGTAATAAAAATTATATCACATTTTATTTTGATTGTTGTCATTTAAAAAAAGTTTATTTTAATTTAGTGTTTATTTCATTTTTTTTTTATTCAATATTAATTATTGTATTTATTAAATTAAATTATTATATTAAATTGTTTTCTTTTTAATTAATTATTAGCTTTCATTAAACTCACCAACTCCTTGGAGTTTTTCATGAACCCCAGTTTGGGAAACTTTGATGACTTTTAATGTTTGATGCACTTCATATGTGACCCTGGATCACAAAACCAGTCAAAAGGGTCCATTTTTGGAAATTGAGATTGATTTATCATCTGAAAGCTGGCTGAGATACTACTATTTTAAAATCTGGAATTCAAGGGTGCAAAAAAAATCGCTTTTTAAGTTGTCCAAATGAAGTTCTCAGCAAAGAAAAAATTAAGTTTTGATATATTTACAGTAAGAAATGTACAAAAAATATTGATGGAACATGATCTTTACTAATGATTTTTGGCATAAAAGGAAAATCGATCGATTTGGTTTTGTGGCCCAGGTCACATATTGTTAAAAACATTGACAAATATATTTTCATTTGTTTTGTATTTTTATACAAATATGGTACAAAATTATCCTATTTAAATATGATGACAAGATACATACATACATACATACTAGATTAGTAATCAGACTAGCTACTTTTTTATTGATTTCATGATTACATATTATTCACATGGTGACATGACATGCAGGTGGACAGGTATAAAAATGTATTCAGTTTTATTTTGATTGTTGACATTTTCAAAAGATTTTAAAAATTATTTTATTTAATTCATTTTATTTTAAATTAATTATTAGACTCCTTAGTTCCTTCATGAACCCCAGTTTGGGAAACTTTGACATAATATAATGTTTAATGCACTTCATGTTGTTAACAACGGATGTAATATATTTTATTTTTCTTTGTAATTTTATATTAATATGGTACAAGATTGTCCTATTTAAATCAATGAACAGTTAGTCAAAAGTAATCTAGAAGTATGTTAATATTGGAGCCCAATCCAGATGGAAACTTGAGTTTTCTGGATTTTTATTTAAACCATAAAAATGAAATAAAAACAGACACGTCAAAATGAAGAGGAAATATGTTATCCTTGTTTATCTATCAATATGCATATACTAATTAAATATATTATGTAACTGTATGTAAGCGTTAACTTCAAATTCAAGGACATTTTAAAGACTTTACAGGTCCAATACCCTCAAATTGGAGGAGTTAATGTGAGGACACATTTCAAGTGAGAGCAAGGTTTCATTGTGTGTCAAACTCAACTATGCAAAAAAGCTTTTTTTGCATTTAATTTTGGCCATATGACAGAGATCTGATATTGTATTTGTCGTAAAAGCATGTACCTTATGTAAATCAAGCAAGTTAGTACGCATAGGCCACAAAGTGTTGGCGAAATAACACATTAGCGGACCAGAGGGAATAATATAGACTTTTTTCCCCCCAGAAAACTTTCAAGGACCTGTATCTGTTCATGTTCATTTTCAAAAACTTTCCAGGGCCTTGAATTTTCTTTTTTTCCAGATTCACAAACTTTCAAGGATTTCAAGGACCTGTGGGAACCCTGGTTTTAATATACACTACCAGTCAAAAGATTTTTTGTTTTTAAAAGAAGTCTCCTCTGCTCACCAGGCCTGCCTTTTATTTTGATCCAAAGTACAGCAAAAAGTATGATTTTGAAATATTTTTTCTGGTTAAATATATTTTAAGCTGAATTTTTAGCATTATTACTCCAGTCACATGATCCTGCAGAAATCATTCTAATATTCGGATTTGCTGCGTGATAAACAGAAAATTCATAACAACAGCATTTATCTGAAATAGAAATCTTTTGTAACATCATAAAATGTCTTTATCATCACTTTTGATCAATTTAAACCATCCTTGCTAAATAAAAAGTATTAATTTCTATCATTTACGCCCTACTCTACAATAAGGTACATTAGTTAACTACATTAGTTGACATGAACTAAGAATGAGTATTTATTAATCTAAGGTAATGTTCATTTCAGAATTTACGATTACATTATTAAAATGTGTTGTTAACCTTAGTTAATGCAGTTGACTAACATGAACTAACAATGAACGACTAACATTAACAATGATTCATAATTATAGTGTAATAAATGTATTGTTCATTGTTTGTTCAAGTTAGTTAATACACATTAAATGTTAACAAATGACCCCATATTTTAAAGTGTCATCATTCTGGATAACATCAGTTTTCAGTTATCAACTGGATATATAGTCACACTTCTTACACAAAGACAGTGCACATAATTCTAGAAACAGGTTTATTAAAAGCATAAAAAAGCCAACGTTCAACATTTTTCCTTTAACTGTTCATCGCTGTTTTCAAATCAAACACTAAATGGCAAATGTCCAAATCATATCCCCCTCTACCCAACCTCACGCTCACATTCACCCACAGTCACACATAAACACCATCCGTGCACACACAAACACACAGTTATTGAATCTCTCCGATGTAGAGGCGTTTATCACTGGATCCAGAGAGAACTGTGGAAGACATAAAATGAAAGAGTTACACATGGAGCTGAAATGGGTAAAATGTATGGGAAGAATGTGCTCGTTTTACAATTGCAGATATGTACTATGTTTTAATAAAAAAAAATATATTTTTACCAATTGGTTCTTCTGGATGGAAGGCGATCTCATTCACAGACCCAGCATGACCGGGAAGCTTATAAAGGATCCTACGAGATGTTGTGTCCCAAATATACACAAACCTACAGCACAAACACATGGCATTAAAGGATTAGTTTACTTTCAGAACAAAAATCCAAGATTTTCATGTCTTTTTTTCTTCAGTCATAAAGAAATTACGGTTTTTGAGGAAAACATTTTAGGATTTCCCTCCAACTTCTGTGGTGCCCCAAGTTTGAACTTCCAAAATGCAGTTTAAATCCAGCTTTATCTAGCGAAATGATCGGTTATTTTCTAAACAAATTGACAATTTATATACTTTTTAACCTCAAATGCTCATCTCGTCTCGTCTCTGCACATGCGTAGTCTGTGTGATCTGGGTCAATACAGTTAGGGTATGTTGAAAAACTCCCATCTCGTTTCGTCTTCAACTTCAACATCATCCTACAATGCTCTTTTACCTTTTTTGTAAAAGGCATTTGATCTTCTTTGTATGTTCACTTTGTAAATACTGGGTTGGTACTTCTGCAGCGATTTTTGAAGTTGGGGAAGAAAAGTTGACGGAAATGTAAACAAATGCATTGACCCGGATCACACAGACTACAAATGCACATCACAGAGACGAGACTAGACGAGAATTTGAGATTAAAAAGTATGTAAAATTGTCAATTTGTTTCAAAAATAACCAATCGTTTTGCTAGATAAGACCCATTGGCTGGGATCGTTTAGAGCACTTTGAAGCTAGATTTAAACTGCATTTTGGAAGTTCATACTTGGGGGCATCATAGAAGTCCATTATATGGAGAGAAATCCTGAAATGTTTTCCTTAAAAAACACAATTTCTTTAAGACTGAAGAAAGAAAGACATGAACATCTTGGATGACAAGGGGGTGAGTACATTATCTGTAAATTTTTGTTCTGAAAGTGAACTAATTCTTTAACCACAAATCAATAAACTAAAAACACTGCATAAAGCAAACAAAAACGCCCATACCTGTCAGCAGAACCAGCTGCAATCTTACTCCCATCAGGAGACCAAGAGCATCTGAGAAGATTCTAAATGACAAAAAAATCTTTAATTACAAAACCCTTTGGCCCTGCGGTGAACTTCAAGGTCAGCGTCAGTAAAGTTTATTAAAAGAATTGATTAAAAGCCTAGCCTAAACAAAACATTTCACAGCAAACACTCCCCTCTTTATAAACGGAGGTTTATGAGCGATATAATAAGCAGGTAATCTCATTTGTAAATATACAAAGAGAATTGGCCTTACCTTCTCAAAGTTATGGACATTTCCCTGAAAGATTTTCACACACCTCTCCTTTGGTGCAAATGGACGGATATCCCAGACACGCACTGTTCAAGAAACACATAAAATATCAGTAGATGTAGATGATATAGTCAGTCATCTACACAATAATAACAACAACAACAACAACAACATGTAAATACACACTACCAGTAAGATTTTTTATGTTCTTTAAAGACGTCTCTTTATTTATTTGATCCAGACTACCGTAAAAACAGTACACTTAGAAAGCAGTTATTTTACATAGTAAAAATATTTCAATTTCAATTTATTTTAAACTGTCATTTATTCCTAAGTAATTTATTATTAAGCATCATTAGTGAGTCGTCAGTGTCACAGGATCCTTCAGAAATGAAATGATAGAAATTAATACTTTCATTAAGCAAGGATGCATTAAATTGATCAAAAGTGATCATAAAGACATTTATAATGTTACAAACATTACAAATTACAGATTTACAAACAATACAGTTTTCTAATCAGAATATTAGAATGATTTCTGAAGGATCATGTGACTGGAGTAATGGTGCTAAAATTTAGCTTTGAAATCACAGGCATAAATTACATTTTAAAATATTCAAATTGAAAAGTTTTAAGTAGTATTTAAGTAGTAAAAATATTTCTGTACTTTTTATCAAATAAATGCAGGCTTGGTGAGCAGAAGAGACTTCTTTAAAAGTAAATCTTAATAATCAAAAACTTTTGACTGGCAGTGTACAATTCTACTCAAAAGTTTGGGGAACAGTTGTTTAAACTGTAATAGTATTATTTCATAATATTACTGTTTTTACTGTATTTGAGAAAAAAATGCAGTCTTGTTGAGCATAGGAGATTTCCTTCAAATGCATTAAAAAAAACATACTAACACCAAACTTTTGAACTGTAATGCGTGTACAAATGCACACATGCATTTAGGCTTACCGCTGTTATCCATCGAGTTCGACAGCAGGTAGGACCCGTCTGCACTGAGACTCAGGCCCGTCACAGAGTCGCCATGGCCCTGCATACTGTAAATCAGTTTGTTCTGTCTGAGGTCCCACACCTGTGATAGAAACGCATACGCACAGGAATAATTGTACATGTATATGTATAAACACATCCAGGCACGAGAGCCCAGACATCAGTTGAGGAGTATTTGTAGCACACAAACCTTTATGTCGTTGTCAATGCCTCCTGAGATGATCTGGTCACTGGTGTCATTGAATGTCACACTAAGAACCTGATACGTGTTCTGGAATGTGTGAACAGAGGCCTTCTTCCTGATGTCCCACAGCTAAAACAACACATGAACATGAAGTACTGATGACACTTGTTAGACCATCTGAACACTACTAGCCTTGGCTGTTGTCTATCTGTTGTAGACATTTCAATCAACATTCAAATGAATGATAAGCAGCAATCTAAAGACTCACTGTAACAACTATCAAACCTAATCATCATCCAGACATCAAAATGTATTTCATTTATTGGCTATTTGGCTACATTTGATACAAACCAGGTTGCTTTCAAACCAGTGTTTCCTTAAGCACAACAGGTTGATAAAAGTCATGAGCATCACACAAACTAATTTCAGTTTCTCTTCAAACAATACGGGAACCCATTTGCTAATGTTTTCCTGTTTTTCTCTGTAAACCGAGCTGTAGCAATTAAAAGGTGGTGCTGGCGTAATGGGTAAAAGATAAAAGCAAATATCTGGGTCAAAGGAAGGATGCAGGAAGGATACAGAAGAATTGGCATCAACATCCTTAACCTCTTACAAAACCTCAGACAGCTCTATGACACATTTGATGCAATGCACTTGTCATTGTTTATCAGTGGTGGACAGTAACAAAGTAGTTTTATTTCGTTACTGTACTTAAGTATCTGTACTTTACTGGAGCAGTTTTATTTTGAGTAACTTTTACTTTTACTTTTACTTCACTACATTCCAAAGCATAAGTTCCTACTTTTTTACTTCACTACATTTCAGACAAACATATTGTTACTCCTTAGAATATATTATGTCAGGGGTCACCACACTCGGTCCTGGAGGGCCGGTGTCCTACAGAGTTTAGCTCCAACCCTAATCAAACACACCTGAACCAGCCAATCAAGGTCTTAGAAGGTATACTTGACACTTCCAGGCATGTGTGTTGAGGCAAGTTGGAGCTAAACTCTGCAGGACACCGGCCTTCAGGATCAAGTTTGGTGACCCCTGTATTATGTGCTCCGAGACGCAGAAGCGGTGTCTGATTCATGAAAAAAATGATTCTTTTCAATGAACCTGTTAAATCCGTTTGCAAAGCACACCAAACAATTCATTCACAAATCGAGAACAACTGCAGCTGTTCTCGAGTCGACAACTCACTGATTCAAATGAGCCATTTAGAGCCCTATAGTATAGTATATATAGTCTGCTTTTACATTGTTTATCGGTATCAATGTTTATATTGTTTGGATCAACTAGCTGAGTAGACAGAAATGTATGTTTATTCATCACCATACTGAAAATAAGTAAATATTGTTAGCTAATGCCAACTGTCTAGCTAAGCTTGCTGGTGCTAAGTTGAGGTCATTTTTGGATCTAAAGTCCAAAAATCTTTATTCAACCACCTAGACAGATTACATCTGAGGGAAAAGGAAAGAATGTGATGTTCAGAACATGGTAACTATCAAGTGATGCCCTCTGGGGGTATTTGGCCATGGGTGTTTTCACACCACAGACAAGGTTTGAGAAGAAGAAAAAAAAAACCCATTATCTTCCTAACTTGAGGCCTTGTTCTCATATCATATGTAATTGTGACATTCTGCAAAACAACAAGCTTTAAAACACTTTTTTTTCTTACTGGTGAAAATTAGATCAATCAGTAATTATAGATCAAATCTGTTTTCTCTCAGGTACATTGCAGTGTAAGCATCACAGTAAACTTTACTACACCCTCGTCAACGTAGTCCATATCAACAACAAAAATTATTTTGTTATTATTTTGGGAAAATTCCAGGTATTTTGAGCAGTATGATAATAAAAATAAATATATGCTAATATAAAATTAAGCAGCCTATATAAAAGTGCAAAATAAATCAGTACTTTTTTACTTAAGTACATAAAAAAAATCAAGTACTTTTGTACTTTCACTCGAGTAAAATTTAAAACGGAGTACTTTTACTTTTATTGGAGTGATATTTAATTATACGTACCTGTACATTTACTCAAGTACTTGATTTGGTTACTTCGTCCACCACTGTTGTTTATATGAACAAAAGTCTACAATAAATCAGTTGTGCCATATAAAGTGACCATTCGAGGCGTGTTCAAGGCCCAGAAAGGTAGTAAGGACATTGTTAAAATAGTCCATGTGACATCAGTGGTTCAACAATAATGTTATGAAGCTATGAGAATACTTTTTGTGTGCAAAAACAAAAATAATGACCTGATTTAACAATTTCTTCTCTTCTAATGATGTCCTTACTACCTTTCATGGACCTTGAATGTGTTGAGTTGCTGTCTATGCAGGTTCAGAAAGCTGTCAAATTTCATCAAAAACATCTTAATTTGTGTTCTGAAGATGAACGAAAGTCTTACAGGTTTGAAACTATGTGAGGGTGAGTAATTAATGAAAGAATTTTCATTTTTGGTTGAACTATTCCTTTAACAGAACATTTAATGCCGCAGCTGCACTTCCACTATATCCTTGACCGGATTTTAAAAAAAAAATTGAAAATGTAGAAAAGTTTTTTTCTCCATAAAGTCAAGACATGTCACAGACTTCTTGAGAGTTTTGAGTCTAGACTTGGTGAACTGAATTTACCTTTACAGTTCCATCATCGCTGCCTGTACAGGCCAGCTGTGGGCCACGCCGCGCTGGAAAACACGAGTTCACAAAGGACGTGTGACCCTTCAGACGTTTCACACGCTCCCCAGTCTCACTGTCCCACACACATACTGTCTTGTCTGTACTGGCTGAAAAGAGCAGACTGTAGGACACAAACACACATATAGTATGTGATACCATGATGCATTTATTCAAGAATAATATATAACCTACAGTAGAAAAGGTTAAAACGACAGTGTAAAATGATGCAGAAACACACCTGCCATCAGTGTTATAATGAAGCTCCATCACAGCTCCACTGTGGCCTTTAAGTGTTGCATAGTTCTCACAGTCTCCGTATACATTCCACAGCACTACAAGAACATCAGACACAAACAACAAAAGCAATTCAAACACACACACAAATCAAAGCATCTACAATATATAATAACAAAATACTAAATGTCAAGTGACTCACAGATGAGGCGGTCATATCCAGAGGAGGCTAACGTGGCTCCATTGGGGTGAAACTTGCAGCAGTAAACTTCACCTTCATGACCAGAGAGCAGCATTATGGGAGCCTGCAGACTGGAGCTGCGTGGGGGGCCCTGACATTAACACAAATAGACACACAGATTAATGTTTGTGCAGGTGCTGTTAGAAATACTCACCCACTAACCTTTGACTGCAGATGGCGATCTGTTTTGAAATCTAAAATCTGTTTTAAATGAATCTTTTAAGTGAACAAATCCTTCTTGTTCACTTTTATGGATCTTTTTTCCATTTTCCACTCTAGTGTCTTTTTTGTTTTTTGTAATTTGAGGGAAAGTGTGTGTAATGTTTAAATCTGTAGTAGACTTGCATAAACATGTATATGACTCTGGACCACAAAACCAGTCATAAGTAGCAACAGGTATTTGTAGCAATAGCCGAAATACCATAAATGTATCAAAACTTAATTTTTGATTAGTAATACGCATTGCTAAGAACTGAATTTGGACAACTTTTAAGGCGATTTTCTCAATATTTAGATTTTTTTGCACAGATTCTAGATTTTTAAATAGTATTATCTCGGCCAAATATTGTCCTTATTTATTCAGTTTTCAGGTGATTTGTAAACTTCAATTTAAAAAAATATATACTTTTATGACTGGTTTTGTAGTCCAGGGTCGCATATTGTAATTATAAAAACAATTGGACAAACAGGGTTGTAAACGACCTGGAGTTTTTGAATGAATCGGTTGAAAGATTGATTAAATGGCTCAATCATAATACTTGAATCTGTATCATTCAGTAATATTGTGGTGTAAGCTTACATACAGAATTTTATCAATGAAAATGTTCAGTGTTTAAGACCTCTCTCCCTTTCAAGGGAAAGTTTACTTTTTGGCTTCACTAAATGTTTTGTAAAGTTCAGTTTCTTTTCTTACACAGCCGTTAGAAAGTTTGGGATCAGTAAAAATTTTAATGTTTTTTTTCTTATGCTCATCAAGGCTGCATTTATTTGATATAAAATACAGAAAAAAAAATGTAATATTGTGAAATATTATTGTGATGTGAAATACAGTTTTTCTGTTTGAATATACATTAAAATCTAATTTATTCCTGTAATCAAAGCATCATTACTCCAGTCTTCAGTGTCACATGATCCTTCGGAAATTACTCTAATATCCTGATTTATTATCAGTCCTGGAAACAGTTGTGCAAATATTTTTTTGGAACGGGTGATACTTTTTTTCAGGATTCTTTGACAAATCAAAAGCTAAAAAGAACAGCTTTTACTAGAAATCTTTTCTAACAATATACACTACCGTTCAAAAGTTTAGGGTCAGTACATTATTCTTTTTTTAAAAGAAATGAATACTTTTATTCAGCAAAGATGTGTGTGTGTATGTATGTATGTATGTATGCAAAAAAAAAAAGAAGGCCTCTAACACTAGCTTGCTTTTTCTTTTTTTTTTATTCCATTTATTTTATCTATTTTCTTTTTATTAATTATATAATAATAAAAAAAATCCCTTGCTACATGTACTGCGTTAGGCTAAATGAGACTTGTCATACCACTTGCATGTTATTGCTTTTTTGTTGATTTTGATTGCTTCCATTGACCTCTTTGGATAAAAGCATCTGCTAAATGTCTAAATGTAAATGTCATAAATCAGCATATCAGAATGATTTCTGAAGGATCATGTGACACTAAAGGCTGATGAAAATTCAGCTTAGCATCACAGGAATAAATTATATTTCAGAATATACTAAAAAAGGAAATCATTAGTTTATACTGTAATAACAGTTTGCAATATCACTGCTGTTTTCTGTATTTTTGATCAAATAAATGCAACCTTGGTGAACTTAAGACACTTAAAGAACATTACAAGTGTTACTGAAGTTTACTTAAAAAAAAAAGATAACTAAAATTTTGTTGACTGAAGTAAACCTGTACATAGTACTAGAGACTAACTGGGCTTTTTGGTAACGTTAGTTGTTTCTCTCTTTAATTTTTGTTTGCATAATCGTACAATGTTCGATCTGAATTAGAACGAAAGTGCATGTCTTAATGTAAAAGACTTAATGTTTACTGAATAGTAATAATACTACTACAACTACTACCGTTAGCGTGACAGTGTAACTTGCAGAAAGATTCACTGAACGAATCTTCTTGATGAATTGATTCAAAAGATTCAACTCCGAAAATCTCATCACTACAACATATCTAGCATACAAAAGTTTGAGCTCCAGCTAGTGTTTCCCATCTAATTTAGCTCTCAGTCTTACCATAGCAGAGAGCTGCTGGGACTGCGCTGCAGCCACTAGCTCTGTCCGGGGCCTCTTCACTCCGGCGGGAACCACTGCCATCTCCGCGCCGCGCTTCTTCGGTTCGATCATTGTTGTAAAAAAAAAAAAAACTTAATCTCAACAATAAATCAAAAACGTTCAAAACTATTAGCTTCTTTTCAAATGAATGAGTTGTTCAAGCCTCCAACCACCACCGAGCAACACACGCTCGCTGTGTAAAACACATCCGGTAACACGAAGGCTTCTGATTGGCTGGCTCAAGCACAACGCGATCCTACTGGCTACTGTTAAATCTATGAACCGGAAGACAATGCACTCACGGAACTCACATTTCAACCAAACAAGGGAGTGCTGTAACTGCTGGAAATGTATTTACGTTTTGTAGCGTATTAAATAGCAACGTGGCTCTCAGTATTTACATTTGACCAGATTTATTTTATTAGATAATGTTTTCCGGAATAAAGTCTGCGACAATTTAGCACGTGCATACTGCAGTTCTCTTATAACAGTTAACGTTAGATTGTTTCAAATTGCAGTCTTAGACCTGATCCCATCTGGTAAGTTCATTGATCTTGGTAGAGTTGCATTGCATAAACACTAATGATAGCATCTTCAGATGCAGTGGTCAGACTAGATTAGTTGTATACTCCAGCATGACCAGTTAAAGAACTAGTTACAGACAGATGGCAAACCATGTGTGTACCTCTGCAGGTGTCATGGCAGAGGAGAGGATGAGAGAGCCAGCTGGTCTGGATGGACTGCCACCAATGTACAGCATTCTGAAAGGAGAGGTTAGATTTTAAAATTACTTTAAGCAAATATAAAGTCAAATTGAATTATCCTCTTACTGATTTATTCACCTTCTCGTTTTCTTATTTATTAGGTAGTTTCTGTTACAACATATGGGGCTTTTGTTAAGATTCCAGGATATAGAAAACAAGGTAAAGTTGGGGAGTTATCAAGATGTGTGTTCTTATGTAAACGAAGATGAAGACACCCATGTTTATTTGTGTTTGCATCGGCAGGTCTGGTTCATAAGAGTGAGATGTCATCCTGTCGGGTGGATAACCCAGCTGAAATTGTTGATGTAGGGGAACAAGTGTGGATAAAAGTCATTGGCAGGGAGGTAAATGCAATTTGCACATATGCAAATGCAACAATAACAATGTCATTTGATACTGTAACCAACATCTTTTCATTGAACTCACTGAAATATACAAACATACCAATTAAAAGTTTTTGAACAGTAAGAGTTTTAATGTTTTTTAAAGATGTCTGCTCACCAAGCCTGCATTTATTTTATCAAAAGTACAGCAAAAACAGTAAAATATTTACTATAAAAAATGTTGAGTATATTTAAAAATGTAGCTTAATCCTTACTCCAGTCTTAATTTTAATTATCAATATTTAAAACAGCTGAGTACATATTTTCTTTGAATAGAAAGATCTAAATGTCAGCATTTATCTGAAATAAAATGCTTTTGTAACATTATACACTATAACATTCAAATCTCTGGAGTCAGTGTAAAAGCAAGGATGCTTTAAATTGATCAAAAGTGATGATAAAGATATTTATAATGTTACAAAAGATTTCTATTTCAGATAAATGCTGTTCTTCTGAACTTTCTGTTAATCAAAGAAACCTGAAAAAAATATTCTCAGCTGTTTTCAACATATAATAATAATTGTTTTTGAGCAGCAAATAAGAATATTAGAATGATTTTTGAAGAATTGGGTGACTGATTTCAAAGCTGAATTTTTAGCATCATTACTCCAATGCAATAAAATATATTCACATAGAAAACAGTGTTAATTTTGCTGTACTTTGGATTAAGTAAATGCAGGCTTGCTGAGCTGAAGAGACTTCTTTAAAACATGGTAGTGTACACTGAGATATATATTATTTATTTATTTTTTTTACATGATGCACTGATTTAATGTTGTTAGTGTCTTTATAATTCAGATACAGTATATTAATCATGCTTTTTGATTTTCATCCACTACCAGATGAAAGACGATAAAGTAAAACTGTCCTTCTCTATGAAATCTGTTAATCAAGGCACTGGGCGTGACTTAGACCCCAACAATGTTATGGCAGAGTAAGTGGCTTTATGGTACATGAGTGCTTTAAGCAAACCAAAGCCTGTACTTACAGAAGGTTGACTGAGGTAATTCATAACTGTACTAAATTGTGCATAAATAAATACTCACACAGGCAAGACGAACGTCGCCGGAGACAGTTTAGAGATCATACTGACCAGAAGATCACGCTAGAGGCTGTGCTCAACACCACATGCAAAAAGTGTGGCTGCAGAGGTATGAACCCCCAGGTTATGGCAACCTGACCTTATTTCAGTGTACATTAGATTAATCTTATTTTATCCTAAACACATCACTAATGCTATTTCAACAAGATTTAGCCAAATTAAAATGTGACCCTGGACCACAAAACCAGTCTTCAGTACCACTGGTATATTTATAGTAATAGCCAACAATACATTATATGGGTCCAAATTATCAATTTTTCTTTTATGCCAAAAATCATTAGGATATTAAGTAACGATCATGTTCCAAGAAGATATTTTTGTAAATTTCCTATCGTAAATATATCAAAACTTAATTTTTGATTAGTAATATGCAATATGCATTGCTAAGAACAAGTCTTGTTTTTCTTCACTGCTTTGACTCATTAAGTACATGTTTTGGTAACAAAGAACCGAAAATCTACTGGAAAACAACTCTATCTTAGATTATATAAGTGAAAATGCTAGTTGTGATGTGACTTTAATATTTAACACGTTATAATAATACACTGCTGTTTGGGGTCAGGTTTTTTAAAATGTTTTTGAAAGTAGTATGCTCAGCAAGGCTGCATTTATTTGTTTAAATATACAGTAAAACAGTGAAATATTATTGTAATTTAAAATGACGTTTCTGTTTTAATGTTTTCTGTTCTATTTATTCTCTGATGGCAAAGCTGAATTTTCAGCATCATTACTGCAGTCTTCAGTGTTGCATGGTCCTTCAGAAGTCATTCTGATATACTGATTTGGTGCTTAAGAAATATTTCTTAAAGGGGACATGTTGGTATAATTCTTTAGGGTCTTGGTGAAATGTCTGCAAAATGTTTTGTTTAAAACTCCTCAATGGTCATATAAAACAACACCTTTTTAACTGGTCAAAAACAGCTCTATTCACGGCGAGCCACTCCGTGCATGTCTCTTTAAATGTTAATGAGCTACTGCTCACCCCGCCCACTCTCCTTTTTGTGTATTTGGTGGCACGTTACCATCAAAAACAAAACGGTGGCTCTTGTGTTTTAACATCCAACTACAAAACACCTGCATTGCTTATGGAAATATGTGACCCTTGACCACAAAACCAGTCATAAGTGTCAATTTTTTCAAAATTGAGATTTATACATCATGTGAAAGTTGAATAAATAAGCTTTCCATTGATGGTTTGTTAGGATAGGACATATTTGACCGAAATACAACTATTTGAAAATGTGGAATCTGAGGGTGCAAAAAAATTTAAATATTGAGAAAATCGCCTTTAAAGTTGTCCAAATTTAAGTTCTTAGCAATTCATATTACTTATCAAACTTAAGTTTTGATGTTTATGGTAGGAAATTACAAAAGATCTTAATGGAACATGATCTTTACCTAATATTCTAATGACTTTTGGCATAAAAGAAAAATCAATAATTTTGACCCATGTAATGTATTTTTGGCTATTGCTACAAATATACCTCAGCGACTTAAGACTGGTTTTGTGGTCCAGGGTCACATATGCTAATACGGGGCAGTCTGTCAGTGGTTGTGGGCGGAGCTTGAGCAATATGACATCATACTGCTCAGAAAATCAAAAGTTTGTTTTTTCCGGATTAAAAAAAAAAACAAAACACTGCTAAGACACATTTCTATGCAAACACATGAAACATGTCCCCTTTAATATTATTAATGTTCTGCTCAATATTTTTGTCGAAATTGTAAGTCTTTACACACACAATCAGTGAGTGTCAGTTTTAGATCTTATGTTCATTGTCTTCATTTGCAGATTGCACTTTTAATCCCTGAACACCTGTTATGAAACTTGTTTAAGCCATAAATAATGACGTGTATATCTTTTTGTATGTAAGGTCACTTTGCAAAGGACTGCTTCTCCCAGCCTGGACTTCAGTACAGTTTAGTGCCAGAAGAAGAGGAGGAGCAGCCACAACCAACCAGTCAGCAAACCCAGTCAGAGCCCCACAAACGTAAAAAGGTACAGACACACCCCACTGACAGCTAAATTGCGCCACATGAGACGCTGCCTGCAAGCAGTTGTGTAACCCAGCTCTAGTTTTACTTGTTGCCAACTTCTGCAATAGTTCTTGATCTCGATCTGCCTTTCATTTGCATGCCCATGATGCCCCTTTTGCATTTTCTCCTGCAGGAAAAGAAGGCAAAGAAAGAAAAGAAGAAAAAGAAAGAGAAAAGACACAGCTCTACGTCTGATAGCAGCGACGACGATGCCAAACGGCCACGGCATTCACACACACACTCAGAAAAGAAGAAAAAACACAAGAAGCACAAACACAAGTCAAAGTGATTACATCGGTTTGCGAAACAGTTATGCGCATGTATAAGCTTGTGCTAGAATTTTTTTTTTTGCATGTGTATGAAGATTAAATGTTTTTTTTTTTGGTTAATATTAAAAGTTTGAACCTTAAAAGTGACCAGCTTCATGTGTGAAGGTTAAAAGGTTCACTGCTCAACCTCCGAATGGCCTCTCACCCAGAAACACACAGACACGAGACCCATTCGCTTGATTTAGACCACAAGGACGTCACCCAGCAGACACTGGAACATGCTTAAATTAGAAAGACCTTACAGCAATATAACAGTGTGTTACATGGAGTCCTTTTAAACAACAAAAATACACGTGGCACAGCACTGGAGCGCTTGATGGAAAAGTTGACACCTGGTCAAAATTTGGAGCAAATGTCATTTATTGTAGACCAAAGGCATATGCCATAACACTGACAGAAGAAGCATATCACACACCCAGAATAGGAGCTCAAATACATTCCTGGAGGTATGAAGTTGGAATTTTATTCAGTGTTTGAGGAACGGCAGCGCAAATGAAACGGATGAACACCACAGGAAAAAAAAAAACACTAGAAATGTACATAACCACTGAAGAGGATGGGATTTGATCGAGGTTTCCCTTTATTCCGCCTTTACGTAGTGTCGTGTGGAGACGACGTCGCCGAGCGTCAACGTCTGTTAATAAAAGAGAGAGGTTGGCTTGATGATATATAGTCGAACGCCCATAAATATTGACAGAAGTAATTACTAAATGGATGGCAGAACTGACTGTTCCCAGCCAAAAAGGCACTTACTGCAAGTACACACAATACTGACCAGAGTTAGACTGTTGCCATTGACTTCTCGGACCAGGGTCGTCTCTTTACCGTCCCATTTCTGAACATGAACCAGTTTGCCTCCATCTACAGTTATCACAGACTGATGGACAAACAGAAATGGGGTAAAGGTAATAAGACAAACAGTTCTTACTTGGAAAACGGTCTCATTGTTACTCTTGGAAGCAGCGATGAGTGGCGTTTCTATGTCTACATTAATGATTGACCCGATGAATGTCACGGGATAGGTCAATCTCCCACTGGACCTTCTAAGAAACCCTTGTATCCCACCAACAAGACCCTATTGTGTTGTCTAAAATGAGCTTAAACGTCTTTCACACAGTTCACAATGTGTCAGGCATGACATTCTAAGTGCCAAAGCATGGGACAATGGAAAATGGGTGTTCTGTGCACATATTACCTTAACTTTACGGTCATCTGCAGTGGTCTCATCAAATTCCTCTCCCAATTTGAAACTGATTTCTGTGGTTTTGAAAGTGCTGACGGTCTTGAGTGTGATAACGTCGCCCTCCACGGAAATGATGGTTGTGGGTTTGGTCATACTGCCAACTTGACGCGTGGCAAAGCCCACACCTGATAGATAAACACAACACACAATTTATAAAAAGTACAAAGCTATTTGAACAATTCACATGCAGATGAATTCACATGGACAACACCAAAATCCAAAGATTATTTTAAAAACGGGTGTGTGTACGGTAAAGTTATATTAAGTATATTCAAATTGTTTATAAAAACACTTTTAACAACAAATTTTAACGATTTCTAAGCGCCTTATTTACATAAATACACACATAAATCCCTTAAATATTTTTAAGAACCAAAGTTGCTTTTAAAAGTTTGTCGTATACTCTAAATAAGCTTTTGTACTTTTATTTTTATTTATATATATATATATATATATATATATATTTTTTTTTTTTTTTTAAGTAAAGCAATACATCTGAAGGGCTTAAATAAAGTCCTCAATATTTTTTTAAAATTAATCTATATGAAACATTTTCTAATAATTCAAAATGTAAAATACATTCTAAAGGGACAACCATTTCTTAACAAAAATGCAAATGAAGAAAGATCATCTGCATAGCTTAAGGGCAGAATAGTAATAATTAAACAAAGATCACAAATATATATTCAAGGGTTAGTCACGAATGAACACATGTCTGCAAATAACCAAACTCTGGAACGGTCAAAATGGTCAAATCAGCACACGTGCCGTTTTGGGAGAATGCAGCAATTACTATTGATTTCTTCAGCAAATACTGTGAGAGAGTATGTGTGCGAATGCAGACAGGGCAGACTCTTCTTTGACCACAGATAAAGAGCAGAAAATCAGGGCTCATTGTAGTTGAAACTGGTTGGTGGAAAGAAGAAAACCACCCACTTCATCTAACCCACACTTGCCTCCCTCCTTTATCTCCATAGAGTTGCACACTGATTGATTTTTCCCCCTCTTAAGCTACAACTCACTCAGCTCTACTTTAAAATCACAGATGCTACACAACTGGCCCAAAAAATGGCTGGCAAGCGTCTAAATCAAATTTCCATATGTTTTGTGTAACAAAACATTAAGGTCACGATATAGTTCAACTTCTTCAGGCAGTACTCGCTAATTTTTGAGAAAATAAAAGGCTCATTGTGGTTATCTGCAGTTGCTCTATGGTCACACGTGGTTGTAGCATGAATCTAGATGTGTGTGAAAGCACATGTGTGTGAGAGATCCATCGAGGGAGACCCTCCCTGCGCCACATGCACTCCATCTTAAACACACCCATGCACGCACATAGCAGCACACACATGCACCTGCAGAACAAATGCTCCCCAGATCACACTTCCCGCTCCGAAGCTATCAGAAGCACACACACCCAAAATTACATGTGCTTACTTGCATCAAAAGGCACTCCCTATGTTTAGCAGAAAAGCAATACACACAGCATACATCCCCAGCCTTCACCCCCTCCTTACTCACCGAGGGCTTTCATGTAGTCATCGAAATTTTTGCTCTCCTTTAAGTTCCATGTGCCAACAAAAACGTCTGCCATGTTTAGAGCTGAGTGAGAGAACAAGAGCAAGGAAGGAAGGAAGAAAGAAAGAGTGAGTGAGTGAGTGAGAGAGAGGAGGGTAAGACAGCACCACTGAGCTTCTGCAATCTTACTGGCTGATTTATAACTGCTGTTTGTGATGTCATCGCTTCAAGCTTGGGGGGGTGGATGAGGGCGGAGCAATGCCAGGAGAGAAGAGGAGAGATGACAGACAGGCGGGAGAGGGGGGGGCACATAAATGGGGAGCTGTGAGTTGCAAGAGAATCAACTATGAAAGAGAGAAGAAAGATGAGCAAGTCAAAGAGAGTGTGCACAATTGATGGAAGACATTCGAAAGCCTTTGACTTTTCCGTATGAATTTGAAATGTAAATGTATTTGTCCAAAATAGTCTAATGTATTTGATTTGACTTGCAGATAATATCTATTTTGTCTTGATACATTAAAAAAATAAAAACTAAAACTTACAAGTCACCCGTTTACCATTTTACAAATAAATCCTAATTTTATCATCAAACTATATATATCATTGGAATTTAGATATTTAACCATTTTTTGTGTGTTACAAATTATGTAGGAAAAGTAATAGGTTAATTTATGACAAGAGAGCACATAAAAAATCTACTTCATAGCAGGAGTTTGTCACATTTTCTTCATTAGTCATGCTGTAGACATCATAAGAAATTTTATATCACTTGAAAACTTAAAATCATCCTTTAGACATTTAGACAAAAATATGGACAAACTATTGTTTAAAAATTACAATATGGATGGCTTTAAATTAACCCAACATGGTTTGCAAATTAAAAAAAGACACATACTAGAGGCAATAATCAAATATCAAATTAGCAATAATCAAAAGGTGAGCATTTATTAATAAGTGATTTAAAATGTTAATATAATATAAAATATGTTATTAAACTGTAAACATATTAATGTTAATTGCCAACATTTTTTGGGTTCATTTTAAGCAACTTTTTTCCACTATAAAGAACCTTTTCTACATTTGAAAAGTTCTGTGGATGTTCAAGGTTCTTTATGTAATCATTGATGCCAATAAAGAACCTTTATCTTTAAGAGTGCAATTGCTGGGTTGTTTTTAACCCCGGATTTTCTAGATTGAAGATTTGATTTGGAATGGATTTTTATTAAAATTATGTCTGTGATAAGCCAATAATACTGTTAAAAACCGATAAATGGCTGATATTAAAATTCTATTTTGTCTCGATACATAAAAAAAATAAACTAAAACCCTTTTTAAATACTAAAATGAATATAGACAAAAATATGGACAAACTATTGTTTAAAAATTACTATATGGATGGCTTAAAATGAACCCAACATAGGTTGTGAATTAAAAAAGACACATTACTAGAGGCAATAATCAAAAGGCATTATTAATAAGCAACTTAAAAACTGTTTATTATTTAATTATTTATTAAACTGTAAACATATTAATGTTAATTGGCAACATATTTTGGGTTCATTTTATGCAAGAAATCTAATCATTTTTGAGCAAAAGCTGCGTTGAAAATAAAGGTTCCAATGGGGTGTTTTTGCAGTAATGCCATAGAAGAACCATTCTTCTAAAGACCATTTTGGTTCCCCAAAAAAATTTTCAGTGAATAGTTCTTAAAAGAACCATTTTGAAGAATGTTTTAAAAAGCTTTTTCCACTATAAAGAACCTTTTCTACATTTGAAAAGTTCCATGGATGTTCAAGGTTCTTTATGGAACCACTGATGGCAATAAAGAACCTTTATCTTTAAGAGTGCAATTGCTGGGTTTGTCTATATTTCACCCAGCGCTGGATTGTTTTTAACACAGGATTTTTTTTTTAAATTGAAGATTTGATTTAGGATGGACTTATATTAAAATTATGGCTGAGATACAGATAAGCAAATAATAATGTTAAAAAACAATATTAAAATTCTACTGCGTCTTGATAAATAAAAAATAAAAAATAAAATCCTTTTAAATGCTACAAATGAATTTAGTCATCACACACTAAATTAAATTAAATGTTTAACCCAACCCTCTACGAAGTGTTTAAAAAAAGGCTGTAAATTAAAAATCAGACACATAATTACTAAAGGCAGTAATCAAATCATCAATATTCAAAAGGTGAACATTTATTAATAAGTATTTTAAATACTTTAAAAATGTATTTTAGTTGAAAGCAAAGATAATCTTAATGTAAAATGGAGCAAACAAACATTCTATTAAAGGAATAGTTCACCCCAAAATGAAAATTCTGTCATTAATTACTCACCCTCATGTCGTTCCAAACCCATAAGACCTTGGTTCATCTTCAGAACACAAATGAAGATATTTTTATGAAATCCGAGAGCTTTTTGACCCTGCATAGACAGCAACACAACAACGTGTTCAAGGTCCAGAAAGGTAGTAAAGACAATATTAAAATCAATGTAATCAAAATATAGTCAATGTGACATCAGTGGTTCAACCGTACTTTTGCGAAGCTATGAGAATACTTTTTGTGTGCAAAAAAAACCAAATAAATAATAATAATAATGACTTTATTCAACAATTCTTTTGTTCTTTTGAGAACTATGACGGGTCAAAAGCTTTCGAATTTCATCAAAATTATTACGGGTTTGGAACTTAAAGGTGAGTAATTAATGACAGAATTTTCATTTTTTTGGTGAACTATCCCTTTAAATCCACTACTGACCCATACACAGAAAAAAAAATGGCATAGAAACCATTTTCACTGCTAAATTTCACTAACAATTATAAAGAAATGGAAAGTAATACATTGTATTAAATGTGAAGAATAATGAAGTAGTCAGTTTTTTTTTTTTACAGTGTAACTTAAGCTTAAAAATTACTTTGCCTGTCACCCATCCTCTCTGTGGGACGCCTAAGTTTACTTCACCATTTTACAAATGAAACATAATCTAATCATGACAAACTATATATCATTGGAAAGGTCTAAGACTCCTAAAGTGATATTTTACTTTTTTTTTGTTACAAATTATTTAGGAAAAGTAATAGATTAATATATGACAGGAGTGCATCTCAAAAAAATCTACTTCATAACAGGAGAAAATTTTGAAAATTTTCAGTTGAAAATTTAAAATCTCAAAATTCATCCTTTGAAAACCATTTTAAAATCAGACATTGCATTACCATGGAAAATGTACATCAAATCATATTACAAAATTATAAAAATGTGAATACTGCATTTTCATGTCTATGTTCAAAAATAGGAGTGGCAGTTAAAGGATTAAGAAAAAAAATAACTTGACTTTTCTAAACCAGTATATGCAATTACTTTTTGTCAGATGGTCTGAAGTTGATTTTTAGTGAAAGTATAAAGTCAGTTCCCTTTTATTTTGATACAAATTGATCTGTCACAGAAACACTTTAGAAAAGTCTACAGTTGTTTAAAATACATGCCATTTGGTTTGATATTTTATTCTTTACATTTAGCATTTCATTTAGCAGACTTTCAACTGAGGTACATTCTAAGCATTGTGTAATGCATCAATTCATTTTAAGTGTGGTTCAGAGAGCAAGAAAGGGAGAGAGCGCAAGCACGGCATGGAGGGGGTTGGAATGATTGATATTGGGGCCAAGGTCAGGCCATATTCTCATCTCTCTCTCTGTGTCTCTTTCTTTTACAAGCCACTGAGGACACGACCTTATGTCAGAGGACTCTTTCTTCCCACCCTCTACACCCTTGAAATGGCTGTTTGGCCATTCTGCTCAGTAAGACGCAGTGACGATCTAGCTGTATCAGCTGCTGTTTGTACAACAATCACCAAAACATTGCACCAGTAACGATAAACCTCTTTCCCAGCCCGTCCTTTGAGCCGCAAGGCTGATTTTACAAGTGTTTGTAAGTGAGGCCACGCGGTCTGAAATGCACAATTGTTTCAGCATGCATGTGTGGAACACAACTGTGGGGAGGGTCTGAATACCAAGACTGCACACAATAAGGTCCAGGGTTAACGCTGAACTCTTGAATTTTTTATAGTTTGTAACGTTAGGTTGAAGATTGTTATCAGAGAGCAGCTGTTTTATAGTTCGTGAACATTAGACATCTGGTGTAGGTTCTTTTGATCAACAGCTTTTTAAAAAAAAAAAAAGAAGAAAAAAAAAAAGCCAAATAGCCCATTATATATATATATATATATATATATATGCCAAGAAAATAAATTCATGTTAAAGGATTTTAACAGCTATAACAGTTAAAGAAAAAGAAAAAATAGATGTAGAAGTTTGTTATTGTTAAACAGTTCACCCAAAAAAAATTTTAATCTGTCATTAATGAACATAAATAATCACCCTCAAGTCTTTTCAAACCCGTAAGACCTTAGTTTATCTTGGGAACACAAATAAAGATATTTCAATGAAATCCGAGAGCTTTCTGACCCTCGGGGTGTGCGATATGACGATTTTTGATCGTGGACGATGTTTTTATTATTATTATTATTTGCTTCAAAGTCTTGCCGGTTAAACATTTCATATGCGTGCTCTTTTGACATGCATGCGCTTTTCCCGAGCGCGTACACCTGAAGCGCGCGCACACTACAAGCCTGTTAAATAGCGCCTACTTACTGAACTAAGTTACGTATCGCGTCTGATTACGCTAATACTGTCAAAACACACAAGGTTTACATATAAACACAGCTGCTTATGTCTAAAGTGAAAGTAAATGATTGAGAGAAAAACGGACGCGAGCCTATATATTAGACGCGTGCAGCTCTTAAAGCGACAGTACTAAACCGCTTTTCATTGAAGGAATAGTTCACCAGAAATTAGAATTCTGTCCTTATTTACTCACATGTTGTCCCAAACTTGTACTAATTTCTTTATTGTGCTAAACACAAAATAACATATTTTGAAAAATGTGGGTAACCAAACAATATCTGGTCCCCGTTGAATTTAATAATAGAAATGATCAAATAGACAACCGAAAAACAAAAACAAAAAAAGAAACTCATTCAGGTTTAAAACAACCTGAGAGTGAGTAAATGATGGTATAAAAACAAAGCACAAGAATAGAATTGACAGACAGATGACAGAATTTTCATTTTTGGGTAAACTATTCTTTTAAAGTTAATTAAATCTAAAATAATCTCCTTTTGACTGAAGAACTTTCATACAGTTGCTTTAATAATAATAATAATGTACAACTGATCTATATAGTGTATGAGTAGTGTTTCACTTTTTATATTTAATTCAATTTCTGAATGCTACTGCTAAATACACCTACTGTACCTGAAAAATAATGCACTGTTTGTTTTATTTGTATTGTGTTTGTATTGTATCTTTGTTAATGATTTTTTATTAACAAGGATAAAATAACGACAAAGATTTTTATCTCCGCTCACTTTGGCCTAAATATCTGCCATTTATTGTCTATTTTATACTTTGTTACTTTGAAAGGCTTTGTTTTTTAAAAAGGGTAATTAGTTTGGCTGTAGCTCAGACAACTTGCAAAATAGTAAAACCAACACGCCAAAGAATCGTGATAAAATCAGGTGAACCCTGATATTTCTGAAAAAAACATGCCTTGACCATGGACCCCTAACAGCAAGGGTCCATGGTCAAGGCACAGAAATGTAAGGACATTGTTAAAATAGTCCATGTGACATCAGTGTTTCAACCATAATTTTATGAAGCTACTTTTTACGCACAAAGAAAACAAAAATATGTCTTATGGTTTGGAACAACAAATTGTTATCAATAACTGAAATAAAAAAACTACAAATCATACAACTCATATAAATACTCTGCAGCTGAACTACTACTACTATAAAAATGTAAGCTATATTGATATATTTAAAATATGATGAAGCCATATAACACAATTACTAAAGCTAAAATAACACTGTAAGCGACTACACAAACTACACGTTACTAACAACTACAATTCCTAAGACCCAGTTAATTTCCTTGGAGCTTTGTTCGGAGGAAACGTTCCAGGATTTTCCGGTTTGTACTCATCATTGCCCTATGGGAACATAATGTGAAACATCCACACATCCTTTGAAGCATGCACCTGTTTGAGCATGTTCAAATACGCACAGACACACCCTTCTCTTCGTCACTTCTCCTAGATATTTATTTATTTAACTTTACAGCTATCATACCATACCCTATCTAATCTGTAGATTATTATCAATTGACTTTGATCAATTGCTGTGGAATTATTTTATACATGCAAGATAAATCTCCCATAAACTGCAGGTATTGCAAGTGTTTCAATATTGACAACATCAAGATGTTTTGTTTAACAAACAGCCTCCAGAATTGTATGCTCCAAAGAAAAATAAAGCTATTTAACTCACGAATGATAAAAAGTTGGTCATTTATAGTTACTATGAAGTTTCCATTAATGGTGTTGGTGATTAAGTCTGAAGTGGCAAAGCAAAGACAATTTGCACTTTTGGTTATAAGTAACTACTCTATTCCTGCTCTCCCAGTTTTTTCTATTGACTTTGGAAGCGTGTATTATTCATGCAAACCAAATGATGGAAATTACAGCCCAGTTCTCTCAAAGACACTGATGATATAACCTTACGTGTTGTATAACGCCTCTTCTGGAATGATTTATAATATGCAGGTTTTCACCTTTATACACTTGGTACTTGAACACACACTCATACAATGAGTGGACTGTACTGTGTCCAACCCAAAACAAATGTGTGACTAAACTCGGTATGCAGAGTTCATGTGTTTTGACATTTGACACAAACAGGTGGTGGAGAGAAGTGGGGGATGAGAAAGAGAGACAGTGACGGAGTGAGGGAGGAGTTTTAGAGAAAGAGGTGAGATGTCAACCTCCTTTTAAATATACAAAACACAGATCATGAAATCAAGGTAAACAAAGTCCAAGTTACAAACACAGGTCACAAATCCAACCGCTGGTAGCCTACTACATAGTATAAATACATACATATCTTGTTGGCATGTCTGTTTCTGGTCAGCAGCATTTAAAATAATATTTTGCAGAGGTGTGAATTCAACATGTAGGTCTGCTAATTGTTAATAACTCATTTGTGACCCAGGTCAGGACCACAAAACAACTGACTAAATAAGCATTCCATTGATGATTTGTTAGTATAGGACAGTATTTGGCCAAGATACTACCATTTAAAAATCTGGAATCTAAGGTTGCAAAAGAAAAAAATCCAGATATTGAGAAAATCGCCTTTAAAACGGTCCAAATGAAGTTCTTAGCAATGCATATTACTAATCAAAAAATATTTTTTATATAATTACGGTAGGAAATGTACAAAATACCTTCATGGAACATGACCTTTACTTAACCCTTTGACCCTGGACTGCAAAACCAGTCATAAGGGTCTATTTTTTGTAATTGAGATTTAAACATCATCTGACAGCTGAATAAATAAGACAATATTTGGCCGAGATACAATTACTTGAAAAACTATTGAGAAAGTCTCCTCCAAAATTGTCCAAATAAAGTTCTTAGCCATGCATATTACTAATTAAAAATTAAGTTCTGATACATTTATGGTAGGAAATGTACAGAATATCTTCATGGTACATATTGTTTACTTTATATCCTAATGATTTTTGGCATAAAAGAAAAAGTAATAATTTTGACCCATACAATGTTTTTTTGGCTATTGCTACTTAAGACTGGTTTTGTGGTCCAGGGTCACATATGTTTTTTGCCTTAAAAGAAAAATCAATAATTTTGACCCACACAATGTTTTTGGTTATTGCTACTTAAGACTGGTTTTGTGGTCCAGGATCACATATGACTTTTGCCATAAAAGAAAAATCAACTATTTTGACTCATGCAATATATTTTTGGCTATTGCTACAAATAAACCAATGTACTTCAGACTGGTTTGTGGTCCAGGGTCACATTTAAGCCTAAAAAATATGTGGCGAACAAATGCAATATTATGTTTAAAACAGTAAAACAAAAAAAAAGTCCATGTTCCTCTCAGGCATCGCAAATGTCGCGTGGTCCACCCTACAATTACTTAGCTAGCCATCTTTTTTTTTTTTTTTTTTTAAACAAAGGGTTTCATTATATATTTATGCAGACAGTGTAAATCTACCAAAAAAGTGATACAAACATATAGTAGCTACTCACGTTTTGTAGTACTCGACGAACTCGACTTTTGTATTTATGCGCGATTGCACTAACATTTAACGTTACCTTACGTTTTACTAAATGTTTTATTTGGTCTTCCACTATTAAAACACATTGAGCAAATTTAACTGTTACAAGTAGGCCTAATGGTTTTCCAATGTTAGCATCATGTTTGTAGGCTACTAGTACCACACGCCTGTTTTATCACTGTTTGAGGCATATGTTTGTTGGAAAACCTTGTAAACTGATTCCGCCTCTCTCCTCCATGCCCTGCTACCCTCTAACACACACTGCCCTCTAATGGACATGTGGATGCAGCCCAGATACCCATTTACAGCTGTCCACACAGCAATAGCAAAGCGCAAACATACACACAAAGCAGCACTGCTGTGTTAACAGTAACCATGACGATATAGCAGTACTGAGACCTGCAAACACAAAGTGAAGACTTGAGAAGTTTACATTAATTATACCTTAAACCGAAATAAGGACGGCGACGAATATAGGACGTTTGCAGGAACAGATGTAGGCCTATGTATAGCCTACACATTACTAGTCAAAAGTTTTCGAACAGTAAGATTTTTAATGTTTTTTTTTTTTTTTTTATGAAATATATTTACTATTTTAAAATGTAATGTATTCCTGTGATCAAATTTCTTCAATGTCACATAATCCTTCAGAAATCATTCTAATATGCTGATTTGCTGTTTAAGAAACATTTATTATAATTATTATTATTAGCAATATTTAAAACAATTTAGTACATTTTTTCAAGATTCTTTGATGCACAGACAGATCCAATGATCAGCATTTACCTGAAATAAAAGGCTTTTGTAACATCATACACTAGGTCTATGCCGTTCAAAAACTTGGAGTCAGTTTGTTTTTATTAATGCTTTTATTTAACAAGGATGCTTTAAATTGATCAAAAGTGTTGTTAAAGACATTTGTAATGTTACAAAACATTTTATTTCAGAAAAATTATTTTCTTCTGAACATTCTATTCATCAAAAAAACCTAAAAAATATAGAATATAGAAAATATAGAAAATATATAGAAAAATATAGAAGAGAATACTCTTCTACATACTACTACTACTACTAATAATAATAATAAATGTTTTTTGAGCAGCAGGATCTGCAGGATCATGCGACTGGAGTAATGATGCTTTGAAATCACAGGAATAAATTACATTTTAAAAATATTTTCAAATAGAAAACACTTATTTAAAATAGTAAAAAAATATTTCAAAATTGTACTGGATTTTGGAGCAAATAAATGCAGGCTTGGTGAGCAGAAGAGATTTCTTAAAAAAAAAACAAAAAAAAAAAAACATTAAAAATCATACTGCTCAAAAAGTTTTGACTGGTAGGTTAAGTCAGAAAATGTGAGTCTTTTTGTAAGGGGTAAGGAAACAGCTAATAGGCTGGTTTATTTAATTAAATTAAATTAGCATAGTTTTTCACTGGACCTGTACTAATTTCACTAATAAAGGAAATAATTAAAATATTGCCAAGCAGATGGTAAGTTAGGCTAACTTAAGGTGATCACTTAACATCACTTAAGGTGCCGAAAATAAAATATTATGTATTAGAACAATAGTTTACGTTAAATATATACTACATTTTATGCAATAATAATATTAAAATAATAATACGTTTCATTTTAGAAAACAAAATTCCTTTATTTATTTATAGATTTATTGATATTTTAATACACTCTTAAAAATAAAGGTTCTTTATTGGCAACGATGGTTCCATGAACAACCTTGAACATTTCAAATGGAGAAAAGGTTCTCTATAGTCAAAAAAGGTTCCTTAGATTTTTCCAGAATGGCTCTTTTAAGAAATGTTCGCTTAGAGGTTCTTTGGGGAACCAGCAATGGTTCTTCTATGGCATCACTGCAAAAACACTGGAGCCTTTATTTTTAAGAGTGTATAGGTTTTGCTATAGGCATTTTTGTGAGAGCCCCCACTAAACATGACGAAAACCCCTCACTAATGTAATCAAACAGCCTTTGTTTTTCTTTGTGTGTGTGTGTGTGTGTGTGTGTGTGTGTGTGTGTGTGTGTGTGTGTGTGTGTGTGTGTGTGTGTGTGTGTGTGTGTGTGTGTGTGTGTGTGTGTGTGTGTGTGTGTGTGTGTGTGTTCCAGTTCTCTGTGGGTTACCGGGGAGACGCGCTTGCAGCAGGATGCGGAGTATCCGGTAACGCGCTCGTAGCTTTTCCAAAAGATGCGGCTTCGCGATATCCCCGTGTTACCTCATGTCTGATAGACGCTGATTGAATATTGACTGGGTGCGCACTGTCCGATTCAAAGCTTTAAAATTCTGCGTTGTTTTTTCAAACTTTCACGAATCCTCAAAGACACTGACAAGTTACTTTAGAGGTGCGCGTTGATTTCATCATGGCTACAGACTTTTAAACCATTTTGTAAACCCGCTGGACATCTCTGGGACAGTATGGATAGTCAGTCAGACTTATGGGTTTATATCTGCACTAATACTGAAGATACTACGAGCAGTGGAACAGAATGACACCGGTGTGGAACCAGCGACCGGGGCGAGAGCCACCGAGACCCAGATGGGGACAGACAGGTGAGTTCGAATGATTAATAAATAAATACATCAAATGAAATGGGGCAATGACTAAAAGTTTAACTAGGCCACTTAACAAGTCCACATTATGAGGATCACGTAGGGTAACGAGGTTATTTCGCTATGATTCTTGCCATCCTGACAATGAATGAAAGAAGCAATCAATATGATGTTATTATTTAGATAAATAACATTATTTGTGACCCTGGAGTTTTTTTATTATTATTATTTTATACATCATCTGAAAGCTGAATAAATAAGCTTTCTATTGATGTATGGTTTGTTATAGGACAATATTTGAAAATCCGAGGGTGCAAAAAAATCTAAATATTGAGAAAATCACCTTTAAAGTTGTCAAAATTAAGTTCTTATTAGGTTTATTGATAAATTAGGTTTTGATATATTTATGGTAGGAAATTTGATAAATATCTTCATGGAACATGATCTTTACTTAATATCCGAATGATTTTTGGCATAAAAGAAAAATCAATAATTTTCATACAATGTATTGTTGGCTACTGCTACAAATATACTCTGGTTCTGGGTCACATTTATATTATACTTCAATATGTAATTTATACATGTATATTTTTCAAAACATAAAGGCATGTTAACAAATCAAACATGGTTAAATGTAAAAACTACTTTGACTTTCAATAGGGCTTTGCAAAGCAACACGAACAATGGCCTTGCTTCGATAACAGTCCTTTCAAAATACCTTCATTAGTATTGAAACATCATCTTTGACTGTTTTGGGTGTTCAGTTTCTTAATGCCTCCTACCTGCATCCTTGCACTTAAAGAAGTGTGTTTAGGGAGTGCATAGAAAGAAAGAAAAACAAGCTGCGTTTCAGAGTAAAGTGATCCGGCGCGATCAGATTTGATCCTTTTCCGTTACCCCTGGAGCATGAGGTGCAATTTGAGAATCTGCATGTCTCGGCATTGCTCCTCAATACACACCTGCTCTTAATTATTAATGTTGCACACTTCCTCTTTAATTCACCTGCATATGCTCTCCCCCCCCCTCCAAAATCTGATCGAGCAATTTTGTGTCCTGAACAAAGCATATTTTTGGACACGTTCCACGCTCAAAAAACAAAAAAACCCCAACACATTGTATCCTAAATATTCATATCGCCTCCAACATGTTTATATGTTCCAGATCAAAGGATTAAACTGCCAAAATGTCCAAATGCCACTCCTCGGCAACCTTTTCCATCTTACCTGCACAGATCAAGACCCCGAAGGCCTCCCGCAGACTTCGGACCTTCAGAAAGCCCTGTATATCACTGGGAGGAAGCAGGAGCACCCAGGGCAAGCGGCTACCACGCCAGACACGCAGAATCAAGCCCGGTGCGCCCACGAATCGTGACTGTCGTGCGGCCGTGTGGACAGGAGAGCGTGCGGAAGATCTCACTGCTGTTAAATCGGCGCGCTGTGCAAACCTTCGAGCAGCTAATGGCCGATGTGTCCGAGGCGCTTGGCTTCCCCTGCTGGAACAACGCTCGAATACGGCGACTCTTTAGCCCTGCGGGCCGAGAAATCCACAGCCTTGCTGACTTCTTCCGCTTTGACCATGCTTTCTTGGCCTTTGGGAATAGCCGGCCGTCTCTTGACGAGGTACATGCAGCCCTTGATGAGTTATATCCGGAAAACCCAGGGCATTGCGAACACCTGCTGAGGGTATGGGAGCGTATCCTGAGACCCAAGGCCACTAAGGCGGATAGTGGTTTCCACGATGATGATGCCGGAGCCGAGATGTCCTTACCTACGGTACATAATGAACAGGTAAACCAACCAGTTGTCAACAACTTGCAGCCTGTTGGAAGGCAAAAAGAAAAGGTGAAGAGGGAAAGGCAGAAAGACCTGTGGAGGAGGAGAGGGGAGGAAGAGAAGGAGATAAAGAAGGAGGAAGGAAAGAGAGAAGCCGTTTACTGCCGGAGCTGTAGAGGATGCGGGCCTCCTATACCGCCAATCAGAAGCAGTCGAAGTTCTCAACCGGACAGGCCAAATATCCACAGTAATAAAAGTACTCAGAACAACATGGAAAAAACCCCACAAAGATCACTGAAAGCAAACAAGCATGTTGCCAATACAAAATCCAGCCCAAACCAGGATTTGGAGACAATAAGTGAGCTTGATGTTAATAAGCAGCAAACAGCTGAGCAGAAAGACTCACAGAGTAACATACTCCCTGACGGTGCCGAAGTGTCGCCGGAGGACATTGAGCGCTGCTATGACATGGGCCGCGTGGTAGGAGACGGGAACTTTGCGGTGGTCAGAGAGTGCCGTGTGAGAGGCCTGGCTGAAACCTTCGCTATGAAGATTGTGGACAATGCAAAGCTGCAGGGACGCGGTCACATGATTCAGAATGAGATCGCCCTGCTGCGTAGTCTGGAACATCCTCGGCTCATCCAGCTGTTTCGTTCTCATCACACGGGCACCCATGTTTACCTGCTGATGGAGCTGGTGACCGGTGGAGACCTGTTTGATGCTATCACTCAGAGCGGCAGGTTTTCTGAGCCAAGCGCTGCATGCATGGTCAGAGACATCAGTCAGGCGCTGGAATACATCCACAGCAAGAGCATCGCACACCGAGACATCAAACCTGAGAACCTACTGGTAAGAGAAAAGAGTTACTCAAGATTATACTAACAAATTATATTTTATATTATCCAACATATGTTTCCTGTGAGAGTGTGTGCGGCCATTTGTAAATGTTATGGGTCTGGTTTAGGATCTCAAAACAGCTTGTTTTGCTGCTTGATATTGCAATACCGTATGTGACCCTGGACCACAAAACCAGTCATAAGTGTCAATTATAATATATAATTGACACTTAATATATCATCTGAAAGTTGAATGAATAAGCTTTCTATTGAGGTATGGTTTGTTTTGTTAGGATAATAATTGGCCAAGATACAGCTATTTAAATATTTGAAATCTGAGGGTGCAAAAAAAAATTAATAAATAAAAAATACTGAGAAAACTGAATTTAAAGTGTCCAAAATAAGTTCTAAGCAATGCATATTACTTATCAAAAATTAAGTTTTGATATATTTATCGTAGGAAATTTACAAAATATATTAATGGAACATGATCTTTACTTAATATCCTAATTTTATCCTAATATCCTTTTTGGCATAAAAGAAAAATCAATAATTTTGACCCATACAATGTAGTTTTGGCTATTGCTACAAATATACCCCAGTGACTTAAGAGTCCAGGGTCACATATTATTTTAATGTATTATCTTAATTATGAACACACTGGTTTGTAGTGCAAACAGTTTTACAGTTTACTGCACGTTGTTATTCTTCTTGTTATTTTCCTGTAGTGGCTAATGAACCGAAAGTCTCGTCCACAGGCGAATTAGTGTTTATTTTTATAATTTTAGGTGTAACAAATATACATAATCTATACAGTACTTTCACAACGCATCATTAATCAGCCATATTGGTGGCACTGAGCATAAACAATGCCACTGAATTGAACGGAACTCGAAAATTTAGCTGATTATTGCTGCTGAAAATGGTCACTCATTGTCATGATTTGGACTGTACTAATTGGTTGGACTTGGAAAAACATTTGGAGTAGGCCTACTATAGACTGCCCAAAGTTATAACAAATAAAGGAGAGGAGTGCAAAAGACTGTCTGAGGAACAAAAGGTGTTTGTGGTTGGCCAAACTGAACCAGGATTTTCAGGGCAAGAATTTTGACAACATTTGTGTTTGTTCTTATCATTTCCGGTCAGGTAGGTGAAATATTAGGCTAATATTTTAATTAATACTGCTTGTATGTATACATACAAGCAGTATTAATATTAGCAGTATTAACTTTAGTTTTTGTGCCCTTTCCTGCTTACTAAGTGCTTCTCTATATGATTTAGCAGCTTTCTTTCGTTCTTTTCCATGGTTTAGACAACATAAATAAACAGAAAAATGTAACCAGTAGTACATTAACAGTGCAATACATGCTGTTGTTTATATCTGAGTATCTTTAATATGGCCGCTCATCAAAGTGCAAACCATCTATAATTTATTTACAACTTCAAAAAGCTATTTTTACAGTATTTAATTAATTTAGTTTTCTTAGGTTTAAAGTTTTTATATTATCCATTTAATTTCAGCTTTATTGTTGATAGTTTTAGTTTTTACACTGCTAACAACAATGCTATAAATACAACACTAAATGTTAAACATTATTTCATGTTCCAACACTTTATATATTATATTGGAAGCAAATTATATAATATTACTACTAAATACAACAAAATTTACACAAACTAGTGAATGAATAGAGAATAGAGAATAAATTGGACTTTTCTTCAAGAGGTGTAAAGCTTGTCGCGCAACAGCGCCACTCGTTGGAAGTCGTAGCTCATTACCTAAAAAAACAAAACAAAACAAAAAAAAAAAAACATGCAGTACTTTGCAACCTGCTACTTTGTTATTAATCTTTTTTATGGTAATCATTTTGAATAATAGCCTAATATTCATCTGATATCATTCTCTCTCTCTCTCTCAACTGATTATTAGGTACAGCGGCATGGCAGTGGAGGTTTGAATCTAAAGTTGGCTGATTTTGGATTAGCCATGGTGGTAACGGAGCCAGTGTTTACAGTCTGTGGCACACCTACGTATGTTGCTCCAGAGATTCTTGCTGAGACAGGTAAAGTCTATACTCATTTAGATCAGCTGGGACTGGTTGGACGCAAAAAAACCCTGAGCTACAGCTCTGACCTAGATCTCAAAAATGATTTGACACTAACATCTGACATGATATTTTAAATGTTCAGCTATGCATATGTACATGTCTATATATGAGCAGGTTATGGTGTTGGAGTGGACATTTGGGCGATGGGAGTCATACTGTTTGTGCTGCTGAGCGGGTTTCCTCCATTCCGCAGTCCAGATCGTAATCAAGAGGAACTATTCCGTCTCATCCAGAAAGGAGAAGTCCACTTTCTGTCTCCTTACTGGGATAATGTATCTGAGGGTAAGATACTGAACTCCAGATTTTAGAGTTAGATCAATGAAATAATCATTTATTCAATCCTGGGTTGTTATTAAATCCAAATGACATTGTTTCTTCCAAGAAAACTGTAATTTAGATGCTGTAATCTACAAATATGATAAGTCCTGACGTCTATGTTTTTCCAGGGGCTAAAGCTCTAGTCAGAGCTCTGCTGGAGGTCAACCCAAAAAGGCGTTTGACAGCTAGTCAAACCCTGCAGCACGACTGGCTTCAGCATGCAATGGCACAAAAAGACCATAAGGAGGCAATAAAGGCCACTGACTCCGCCAGCAACCAGCAGAAACTAAACAGACAGCTGGAAAGTGGTGAAAAAAAGAGTGATTCTCGCAAACCAGAGAACTGTCATGAAGCACAAATTTACGAAAACGTGCTGAATAATAAATATGAACTAGATATTAACATGCATGACAGAGACCAGCAGATTCAAGAGAATCATAACACGACAAGCAACCAGCAAAATGCATCCCACGCAGAGGATACCACCACCACAAACACGCAATATACCACAGATCAGCACAAACCTGAGAAACCAGCACAGCAAGAAGACATTGACACAAAACAAGAGTGACCTGCTGAGTAATGAGTTAGTTAGAGGGCAGTGAAGACTGTAGAAGCAAGCATAGACAAGTGACTACAAGAAACCAATCATACATTAAATAGTCATGACAAAATAAGCCATGTGAAACATAACAAAGTGGGACAGTAGACCTGAGGCAAAATATAACATAAACATAACACATATTACTCTGTAGTAAACAAAATTTGGCGTCTTCTTATATTCATAAATCTACACATATGTTAAAACCAGTCTTAAGTAGCATGTGTATATTTGTAGCAATAGCCAAAATACAATGTATGGATCAAAATTATACTTTTTTTTGCCAAAAGTCATTAGGATATTAAGTTTAGATCATGTTCCATGAAGATATTTAGTAAATTTCCTACCGTAAATATATCAATACTTAATGTTTGATTAGTAATATGCATTGCGAAGAACTTTGTTTGGACAACTTTGAAGGTGATTTTCTCTGTATTTAGATTTTTTGCACCCTTAGATTCCATAATATGATGTATAAATCTCAACTTCAAAAAAACTGACCCTTATGATTGTTTTGTTGTCCCGGGTCACATATATGCACTGATTCTGACTGAGAGTTCACTCAGTTTTTATCCTGATCACCAGGCCCAGATGAAATAATTTTCCTCATTTTGGAGGAACATCTGCTGAATTAGTGTAAATATGGTTAAATGTAGTAAAAGGAGCTTATAGTGCACTCTTCTTGGTAGATTAACGTATAATCCAAAACAAATTTGAATATCAGAATTCTGTGTGTGCTTACAGATCACTAATGAAACGTTAAAGTAACTATTATTATGAGACATTATTTACTGCACTGCAAAAAATGCTTTTCTTAGATTTTTTTTTGGTCTTGTTTTCAGCCAAAATATCTAAAAATTCTTAAATCAAGAAGGATTTTCGAGACAAGTAAAAATTATTGTCTTGTTTTCAGAAAAAAATCTTCATATAAATTCATTCTTAGATATCAAGAATTTTTAGATATTTTGGCTGACAAAAAAATCTAAGCAAGAAAAGCATTTTTTTTTTTTTTTGCAGTGTGACTAGAGAAGGACAATTTATGTTGTGTTGTTGTTTCTGTATGTACAAGCCAGTGATTATTCTGTATTTCTTCTTAATCTGTGTTATTTTAAAAGAAAGACATTTCAGTATGGAAGGACAATTTTTTTTTTTTTTTTCTGTAAATGTTTCAAAAATGTTTTGGTCAAGCCTTGCCTTTGCCAATGTTTGTGGGAATGTTAGCTGTTTAGACTAACTAGTAATAAGCTGAATGTATTTAGTATTATTTGCCTTCCCATGTCTCACTGCATGTATTTATATTGCACATCTTTAATTTTATTTAGTCTCTTTCATTTTGCAACATTATGGGTACTGTGTAAATGTTTTTTTTTTTTTTTTTTTGACTGTAGGCTAACACAATTAAACTTTATTAGCTGTTCGGATACACGTTTCTATAACTTGGTGAGTCAAATAATGTTATTTTAATGATAAATATGTTCGTTTTATTCTGTTCATCTTATAACACTTAAAAATTCTGAGATATCAAGTGGTTCAAAGGTAATTATTAATGAATAAAGCCTTTGTCCTTGTCAGGTGACTTCAGTCCTTCAACCTTCATGGTGGCAAAACAAAACAAGCTGTAAAATGTATTTTTTATGTGAACTAGAGTGGTATTGTTATGTGCAAATAGCACATTACTAATTTCAGCTTCATTACTAATACCTTCTGTATTACACTGCTGTATGCATATTATTAATCATACTTCTTAGTATCCAGTCTAGTAATCATGAAGACACATAAACACACTCCCATCCCCCATGTGAAACACACACAACTCATTCAGGGTGGGCAGGCAAGACTGACAGCTGTCTTGCCCAAACTAGTCCATCACAGACCACGTCATTCGATTGGCTGAGGCCGTTTTCCCTCCCCCCGGGGTCACACTAGTTTCGGGTCAAAAAAATTAAAAGGGATAAAAATAAATAAAAAGGCCATGCTTTACCTTTTCAAGCCTGCATTTTTAATAAAATAACTTATTCTGGTCTTGCATTTATTATTTAAACAAATACAATAATTTAGAATGACGCCCCACGATGGCGTTGCCATTTTGTCGCATATGAGGGATGTTAGGGGATTTTGAGCAAGGTATGAAAAGGTTTGGTCATTTATTACTCTTACTTTAAAATATAACCACCATGACATTATACGACAAATTAGCAGAGTAAAATTTAAAATAAATGTACTACCACAATCAAGCATCATACTATCCTAATCACAAAAGTTTTTTGTCACCTTTCTCTTAAAAAAAAAAAAAAAAAAAACAAGCTTCGGCCATGACCCGCAGGAGACCGGTGCGCATGCGCAGCGCGTAGCTCTTTAAATATCCCCAGTCATCTGATGAAGCACAACATTTGTTGCAGCCAATCAGCGAGCGCGAATGAGAAGGGCAGAGCGGCCATCATTACCAGTGGCAACGCGTTCACTGACAGATCAATAACGGACGACGGTATTCGCCTGTTGTTCACCCCGCTCTGAGTAAACAGACCTCGGATAGGCAGGAACAGAAAGGGACAAGGGGACAGGGGGAGAGGAGGAGACAGACAGGAAAAAAACAAAGATGGCAGTGTAGATTAAGGGAAGGACTATCGAAGAGACTCTGCAGCAAACTGATAACTTTTAGGCTTTCGGGCGAATCCGGATCGTGTCGGAGTGGTTCGGTTGTGATCGGAAGGTGGACCGGAGCGGAAGAGCCCAGGCGGGTCGCGGAGAGTCGCTGTGCGTGTGCTGTCACGGCGGATAACGGCACTAAACAACAGCCTGTTGTTTTGTTGAGTCTTAGCTGTTTTTTTCCTCTCTCTTCACAAGCTGAGAGCTGAAGCTTACCTGAGGTCTATCCCCCCCAAAAATGCAGGTCAAACCGCAGTAAAACACAGATGAATTTCAATTCACTGTCCCATAACTTGGTGTCATATTACCCAAAATTTACCTATTTGAACTGACGCTTGATGGTTTACATCTGAGTGCATTGTTGGCTGTCCAGACCCCCCATCATTACAGGCCGAGTAGCTGGAAATCTCACCCTGACAATCAGCGGATCCTGTGCTCGGTCAGCCCAAATACCCCCCGTGACTTAGTCGGATGTCTTCGATGGAAGAGCGGATGGAATTAGGCGTCGCGGCCGCCCCGGGCTCCTCATCATCGGGTCTGGGTGTCGGTCCTGTGGGGGGCGCCCTGGATGCTGGCCCGGGGAGCGCCGGACTGGCAGGTATCCAGGAGGAGTCCGGCGTGCGGAGAGACGGTTCGGCTTCTGAGGCCGACCCGGACGCGCCGCCCAAGAAACGCGTGAGGCATCAGGAAGGAGAAGCAGGGAAGCTCGAGGAGCGCCTGTACTCGGTGCTTTGCTGCACGGTGTGTCTGGACCTGCCTAAAGCCTCGGTGTACCAGGTAAACAATGCCATTATGAAGCTTACAGTGCAGAGAAACCTTTATGTATAATGTATATGATCATAAACACAACGTAGAGGCATAATAACGCAGCATCCTTTCGGAATGCGACAGATGATAGATAAATACAGTCTGTTATTATAGGTTTTTGTCATTGTGATTGTCTATTGTTTGTGTATTTCCAAACAATATAGCTGATTGCACACTGTCTGTGACTCATAATGTGATGAAATTACTAATAAAATGCTTGTTCACACATTTGTTGCCATTTCAGGTACATGTTTTTTTTTTTTAAACGAGCTGGTATGAAGTTATTTTTGTAGGATTCAGATGTTACACTCAGAAGTAATACTGACCTGAGCAGCTGTTTTTTGCCTTCAAAGGCAAACATGACAATCAGGGTGGTCACATGACATGTTTAACCCAATCACTGCTGGCCTCTCTCGATCACCCCTCCCCCAAATATGCACCCCATATAATCCCTATGAAGCCACAGGCTAAACCAGCTGTAAAAGGACTTCCTCTCATGCTTTCAAACACTTTGATGTAGTGTTTAGGTGGTTTGCATAGCCTTGGTAACATTTGTGACCATGGACCACAAAAAACAGTCACAAATGGTATTTTTTTTAAATTACATGGGTAATTTAAATGTATGGTTTGGTAGGATAGGACAATATTTGGCTGTTGGAGGGTGCAAATATTGAGAAAATCGCCTTTAAAGTTGTCCAAATGAAGGTTTTAGCAATGCATATTACTAGTCAAAAATTAAGTTTTGATGTATTTTCGGTAGGAAATGTACAAAATATCTACTTAACAATTTTTGGCATAAAATACAAATTGATCATTTTAACAAATACAGTGTATTTTTGGCTATTGCTACAAATATACCCATGCTACTTAAGACTGGACCATTAATTAATCTAATTTGATTGGATAATTGAATATATCCACAATACAGTGGTCATTTTGTTGGCGTATGCATCAATGTGATGATTGCTGCACTGACAGGCCTATAGAGGAAAAATTAGACATGCAAGTGAGAAACACTGACATCCTCTCACACTGACCCCTAAAAGTAGCATGTGATTAAGGGAGGATGTGTCACACTGCATCACCGCTATTAAGCTCATGCCATGTAATCCGTTTATTACTGAATCAGGGTTTGAATCCCATCAAATGAGGCGAACATGCGCACGCCCTGAAGCAAAACAAACAAGTCAGGAAGAACTCAAATCAGCTGCTCACTGAATTAATCAAACACAGACTTGACATGCAGCTTACCTCCTGTGACATAGGTCAGCTGGTGAATTGGTAACAGTTTACTAACAGTTATTCAAATGAAACTTTAAATGAATCATGAAGCAGGAACGGCCAGTGTAATTATAGTTAACTAAAACTAAAAATGTGACCCTGGACCACTAAATAAGCTTTATAAATAAGCTTTCCATTGATGTATGGTTTGTTGGGATAGGACAACATTTGGTTGAGATACAAATATTTGAAAATCTAGAGTCTGTCCAAATCTTTTGAATTTGTCCAAATGAAGTTCTTAGCCATGCATATTACTAATCAAAAATTTAGTTTATGTAGGAAATATCTTCATAGAACATGATCTTTACTTAATATCCTAATGATTTTTGGCATAAAAGAAAAAAAATATATCATTTTGACCCATATAATGTGTTTGCTACTTAAGAATAGGTTTTGTGGTCTGGGGTCACATATATTAAAATAATTTTTATTTTTGTAAATTGAAGTAAAGCTGAAATAAAAATAGATTTTATATATGCGAGACTTTGCTTTGGCGACTAACTAAAATAAGTTTAAGTACTAAAATTACTCAAACTAAAATGAAAATAAAGCTAAATAGGAACATTTTTAAAAACAAAAACAAATGAAAAATGACTAAAGCACACAAAGTAGCAAACTTTAAAAATAAAACAAAAAGCTAATTTAAATATGTAAAAACAAAAGAAAAACATAACTAACTAAAGCATTCAGCTGTTTTTAGCACTTGAAATTGAGTTGTGGCATGAAATGGATGAAGTATTTTCTTCATTAACACATTAATGTTTTGGTACATGTATTAGTGATTGTAAATTTGGGTAACTCTTCATTTTACAGCATCTTTGTTACATGTTGCATGCACTTATTATAACAGTATATTACGCAATAATTACATGGAACTAACCCTAAACCAAACCCTAATCCTATAGTAAACAGTTAATTAATATTATTCATTATGTTAAGACACACATTTTTTATACAAGGAATGAAAGGCTATGAAACAGCTTTTGTAATACCTCTCTGTAACATCCTAACCCTTTTTTTTATTATTCAAATAATTTTTAACTTAAGCAACAGTGCTAAGCATTTTCTCTGTGCTGAAATGCTCTGCACATACTGTTAATTTCAGACTGGGTTCTTGTAAAAATAAACTTCAGCTACTCTTCGCTAACCTTTGGGATCTTTACGTAAGTATATGCAAATATTACTTTATTTTGATTGTACGTAGTTGTGTTTAGAAAAAATATCTTACCTTGTTAAAGGTCCACTTAAGTGCCTCGAAACACGCAGCATTATTCTGGTGACATAATTTCAACTGAAACAGGAAAATAGCCAATAGCATTCCATGTATCTGCTCTCAGGCCAGAACCGTTAAAAGCCGCATTTGATCACTTATGACAGCCACATTCTAATAGATTACCCCCTAGATTCAATATGAAACTCTTACTAAAACAAAACAGTGATCATAATCATGCTGAGGCTGTGTAGACACTGTGTGTCATTCACCATACAGAAAATACTAACACTGGACAAATGACTGATCTCAGCCACAGCTTCAACATTTGTTTATAGTGTAGGGGGCGGGACACTACGGATTCTAGAGAGCATCTGATTGGACAGAAGGTTTGATGAGAAGCTGAAGTGCAGCGTGATGTCATCAGAATAGTTGATTCATATTGGCAGAAGTGAGCGACTGTAAGATTTGAATGCTCATATCTTGTAAATGCAAATTTTGTCGTTGTTTTGGAGCACACTAATTTATAGATAACCTAACGGCTGACATTCATACTAAAAGCCAAAATCTTACCTCATTAATAATTTACCTCACAGTGGCTTCACTGATGTATAAATGTGCGCATCACACGTTCACAAGAGTACCACAACACAAAAGTATTTCCGTAGCATAACATTACAGTTGAACCGCTGATGTCACATGGAGTATTTTAACGATGTCCTTGCTACCTTTCTGGGCCTTGAATGTGTCAGTTGCATTGCTGTCTATGCAGGGTCAGAAAGCTCTCGGATTTCATCAAAACTGTCTTCATTTGTGTTCTGAAGATGAACGAAGGTCTTACGGGTTTGGTACGACATGAGGGTAATTAATCAATGACAGAATTTTCATTTATGGGTGAACTATCCCTTTAAATAATTCAGGACACTACTGCATTGTGTCTTTTTGAGGAAAAATAGGAAACTCCATCATAACAAGAGCAGTACATTCATTGAAAGCCCACTCGAGAAGAACACAAATGTTGTGTTTAGCGTAGAGATCTCTGTGAAAGTGTTTCAGCTCTGTGAAGATGTATGCTCTCATTTCACAGTGTACAAATGGGCACCTGATGTGCGCAGGCTGCTTCATCCACCTGCTTGCTGACGCGCGTCTAAAAGAGGAGCAGGCCACGTGTCCCAACTGCCGTTGTGAGATCAGTAAGAGTCTGTGTTGCAGGAACCTGGCGGTGGAGAAAGCCGTGAGCGAACTGCCCTCTGAGTGCAGCTACTGCCTCAAACAGTTCCCTCGCTCCAGCCTCGAACGCCATCAGACAGAAGAGTGCCAGGACAGGTACTGTTGCACCAATTCACGAAACAGACACCCAAATGAGCAAGAGTATGTACATCACATAAAGCCATAAGGGGTGAATTCGCTAAATAGTTTTGCCATTTAATTTATAATTCATTCATTTTCAGCACAACATGCCACCTTTAAATGTAAATTGGAATTGCTATGGATTGTGCTATATAACAAAAGACTTTTTTTTTTCTCCCCAAAAGCCCAGTGCTACCTAAGTCAGCATAAAATGGAAATCGAAACCATCTTTTCTTCCGTATTGTGTGAAGTTTATCCAAGTGACCATTAGTGAGATGAAAAAAAGTGTATTTAGGGGGACTTTTTTTTTGTCCACTGGGGATTGATTTGATCATTGTCGCTTGCTAATTTTTCCTTTGAGTGACAGGTTGCTGGAGGGGAAGGATTGAAACTCATCTGGCTATTGGACAACTGTTTTTGTCCAGCCCTCATGCCAGTGTTCGTCATGAGAGAGGAGATATCTTTGAGAGGCGACGGAGACTTTAATGTTTTTAATGAATGATGGCTCTTTTTTTTTTTTTTTTTAAAGAAAAATCTATAAATCATTTATAATAAATACTGCAGGATTGCATACAAAATAAGAATGGTTGATTTTGATTTCATGGTAATTTCAATGTTGTGCTGTTATAACTTGTAAAAAGCAGGCAACATTTTTATGTGTTCTAGTGAAATGCATTGAAAATACATTTCTGACTGCCCGTTATAAGCGTTGCAACCAGGCAAATATCCTGGTAGACAAGCACACATTTAACATTATAAAAAGATTTTTAGAAGACACATTTTTTGGAGTGAACTTTTTTAAATTACTAAGATGATTGTGGAGTCATTGAGAACATATATTATTGCAATCAGTGATGGCAATTCGTGTTTAGTGAATTCCCCCATCTTTATAGTCATAAAGACTTAATTAATTATTTGACCAATTTAAGAGGGATCGTTTTTAATTAGTACTGACTTGAATACGATGTTTCACATAAAATATGTTTACATATAGTCCACAAGAGAAAAGAATAGTTGAATTTATAAAAATGACCCTGTTCAAAAGTTTACATAGGCTTGATTCTTAATACTGTGTTGTTAACGAAATGATCCACAGCTGTGTTTTTTTCTTATTTAGTGATATTTGTTCATGAGTCCCTTGTTTGTCCTGAACAGTTAAACCACCTGCTGTTCTTCAGAAAAATCCTTCAGGTCCAACAAATTTGTCAGTTTTCCAGCAGTTTTGTGTATTTGAACCCTTTCCAATAATGACCGAATGATTTTGAGATTCATCTTTTCACACTGAGGACAACTGAGGGACTCATATACAACTATTACAGAACATGTAAATATTTCTTATTTTGCCTAAATATATTTTTTTCATTTAGTACTGTCCCTCAGAAGCGACAGAAGATGCATACATGTTTCCCAGAAGACAAAATAAGTGAAATTTACCCTGATCTTCAAAAGCTTCAGTGAGCGTTTGAATCTTCTGTAATAGTTGCATATGAGTCCCTCAGTTGTCCTCAGTGTGAAAAGATGGATCTCAAAATCATACAGTCATTGTTGGAAAGGGTTCAAATACACAAAAATGCTGGAAAACCAAAGAAACAGCAGGCACTTTAATTGTTTTGGACAAACAAGGGACTCCTATCCCTAAACACACACACACACACAAAAAAAAAAACAGCTGTGGATCATTCAGGTAACATAGCATTAAGAATCAAGCATATGTAAACTTCTGTATATGTAAACCTCTTTTATGTAAAGTATCTTATTCAGGTCAGTACTAAATAAAAATAACACACATTTTGTATGATCCCTCTGATTTTGCTAATATAATTAACATTTTGCAGATTCTGCAAGGTGTATGTAAACTTTTGTGTGTGTATATATATACATACATTATATCACATACATATATTTAAGTCAATTTTACTTGTACAGTTCAAAATACACATTGTTTATATAGTTGCTATAGTTGTTCTTGGTGTGGACATGCCTGTATAGTCATTTAGCAGATTAGAGCTGGGTGTTAATATATTTTACTTTTTGCAATGATGTAAACAAGATTTGAGATATATGGTATATAGCACATATGTAGAGTGTACTGTATGGATGTGATGACGATTTACTTGATTCATCGACAACTCATTTTATACTCTAGAGATGATGGTTGGTCATTTCTTTAATGATTTCTGTTGGTAATAGAGTGACGCAGTGCAAGTACAAGCGGATTGGCTGCCCGTGGCAGGGGCCGTTCCATGAGCTCAGCGCCCATGAGGCAGAGTGTTCCCACCCATCCAAAACTGGCATGGAGCTGATGGGCATCCTGGACGAGATGGACCAGAGCCATCGCAGAGAGCTACAACTCTACAATAGCATCTTCAGCCTGCTGTGCTTTGAGAAGATTGGTTTTACAGGTACATAAAAACTTTGAAAGAAAATTTGCTGAAAATGCACACACTCTCAGGCCATCCAAGATGTAGCTTGTTCCTTCATCAGAACAGATCTGGAGAAATTTAGCATTACATCACTTGCTCACTAATGGATCCTCTGTAGTGAATGGGTCATAATGAGAGTTCAAACAGCTTCTGAAAGCATCACAGTAATTCACAAGTAATCCACACGACTCCAGTCAATTAATGTCCTGTGAAGTATGTGTTTGTAATAAATTCATCAAGATCATCAAGATGAAATTGTGTTCTCCAGTTAAAAAGTTGTTTTACCTGAATCAGGAGAGAAGTAGGCACAGATGAAGCACCGTTTACAAACCAAACAGATATGTCTGTAGATTTTGATGTGCGAGTACAATAGGGGAAGGACTTTTACTGGAGGAAGTGTTATTATAGACTCTAAATTATGGACTATTTTGGTCAGAAGTGACTTTAAAATGTAAAGTCTTAAAGGGATAGTTCACCCCTTTAGTCATTAATTGCTCATTCTCATGTCGTTCCAAATCAGTAAGGCCATCGTTCATCTTTGCAACACAAATTAAGGGATTTTTGTTTAAATCCGAGAGGAACGCAACTAGCACGTTCAAGGCCCAGAAGGGTAGTAAGGACATTGTTAAAATGCGACATCAGTGGTTCAACCTTAACTTAATGAAGTTATGAGACTACTTTTTTGTGTGCAAAGAAAACAAAAATATTGACTTTATTCAACAATTTCTTTGTCATGCATTATTGCAAAGTTTGTATTTTATTACAAACACACAGAATTTTACTCACAAGATGTGAAAAGATTACTTGTGATGTTTTCAATAATGCCTCTATTTACTGCAGAGCATCTTTTGGTGAGCAAATTATGTAATGCTGAGTTTCTCTAAATCTGTTCTGATGAAGAAAAACAATCTACAGTCAAACCAAAAATGATTCAGAAACTAAATATAATTTAGATTATTATTATTTTTTTTTTACTAGTGTGTGCAGGACATTATAGTTCATTTATGTAAGGGAGGATACCAAAAATAAAGTAAACTGTGACATATTATACCCAAAAATTCTTCATACAGTGGTCTACCAGTAAAATTGATAAAAAAAAAATGACCCAGACACTCTGAAGTGTTTTTTCTTCAATTGCTAATGCAAACTTTTTACACCACAGGCTGAACAAAATTAAAGGATAAGTTTACTTTCAGAACAAAAATTTACAAAAAATGTACTCACCCTGTTGTCATCCAAGATATTCATGTCTGTCTTTCTTCAGTCGTAAAGAAATTATAATGAATATATAATGAACTTCTATAGCGCCCCACAAGTTTGAACTTTCAAAATGCAGTTTAAGTCCAGCTTCAAAGGGCTCTAAACGATCCCAGCCGATGAAGAAGGGCGAAATGATCGGTTATTTTGGAAACAAATTGACAATTTATATACTTTTTGACCTCAAATGCTTGTCTTGTCTCATCTATGTGATGCGCATGCCTAAGTCTGTGTGATCCGGGTCAATACGGTTACGGGTATGTCGAAAAACTCCCATTTCATTTTCGTCTTAAACTTCCTACAAATGTCCTACAATGCTTTTTTGTAAGTTCAAACTTTGGGGCAGCATAGAAGTCCATTATATGGAGAGAAACCTTGAAATGTTTTCCTCAAAAAACATAATTTCTTTTTTACGACTGAAGAAAGAAATTCATGAACATCTTGGATGATAAGGGAGTACATTATCTGTGAATTTTTGTTCTGAAAGTGAACTAATTCTTTAAGAATTGCTTGGTAATTGGTCAACAAAGTATTGATAGTTGTGTAAATACTGTAATACTAAAAGCTATCTGAATTTTTGGTTGATTATAATCCAATGCAATTTGTTTCTGACACAGTTCTTGTCATATTTTAATACCATTTTCTAAACTATAGCGAATAAACTGATAATGTGAGAGATGTTGAAGGTTTGGTTTGACTGCACATTTTGGATGGCCTAATGTTCATTTTTGGGGAGAGCTACTCTTATTCTGGTTCTTTAACATGGCTCTACAACTTCAAGGATTAGTTCACTTCCAGAACATACAGTTTCAAATAATGTATTCACCCCCTTGTCATCCAAGATATTCATGTCTTTCTTTCTTCAGTCATAAAGAAAATGTTTTTTGAGGAAAACATTTCAGGATTTCTTTCCATATAATGAACTTCTATAGTGCCCTCAAGTTTGAACTTCCAAAATGCAGTTTAAATGCAGCTTCAAAGGGCTCTAAATGATCCCAGCCGATGAAAAGGGTCCTATCTAGCAAACCGATTGGTTATTTTTGAAACAAATTGACAATTTATATACTTTTTGATCTCTGTATTGATCTGGGTCAATACAATTAGGGTATGTCGAAAAACTCTCATTTTGTTTTCGTCTTCAACTTCAAAAACTGCATTATGGAAGTTCAAACTTGGGGGCACAATACATATCCATTATATGAAGAGAAATCCTGAAATGTTTTCCTCAAAAACAATTTCTTTACAACTGAAGAAAGAAAGACATGAACATCTTGGATGACAAGGGGGTGAGTCCATTATCTGTACATCTTTGTTCTGAAAGTGAACTAATCCTTTAAATATTATGCAACTCCAGAAAAATCTGCTTGATTTAAAGCACAGAAATCTGTGCTGAAGTAAGCTGACAAACTGTAACCTCATTCGTCTTTGCTCCAGAGGTGCAGTTCCGGCCGTACCGCACCGACGACTTCATCACGCGACTGTACTACGAGACGCCGCGCTTCACAGTACTAAACCAGACCTGGGTGCTGAAGGCGCGGGTCAACGACTCAGAGCGCAACCCCAACCTGTCCTGCAAACGCACGCTCTCCTTCCAGCTCATCCTGAAGAGCAAAGTGAACTCTGCACTGGAGTGCTCCTTCCTGCTCCTGAAGGGCCCGTACGACGACGTGAAAATCAAACCGGTCATCCAGCACCACGTCTTCTCCAACGACGCCAACGAAACCGAGTACGCCCTGCTGCCCATCAATGACAGCGTGGAGTGCAACAAGCTGCTGGCTGCCAAAAACATCAACCTCCGCCTCTTCATCTTTCAGATCCAGAAATAGAGGCACGAGACGACGGGGATGGAAGAAACGGATCAGACGACGGTGAGAGGAAGAGGGGATGGTGTGAACAAATGAAAAGCGAAGAGGGGAGACAAGCACCACTGAACCACAGATACCTCTACGGGAGCAAAAGAAGGATGAATACGGCCCATCAGTACTGCAGTAGATCGTTTGTTTGTGTGTGAGTGTGTGTTGTTGCTGGTTAGCTTTCAGACCCTCTACGGCCAAAACAAGTCAACAGTCTCACCCAACACCCTGCTGATGTCTCATTGGCAGAGCGGGACGGGCCTGAATGAACAACACCAAGAGTCCGGGACTGTATTTGTGTGTTTCCTGGGCCTGTTTGTATGTAAAGACCAACAATATGAGTGATGTAAGGAGCGAGGCTGAGCGAGTGCTAGAGATAGAGACAGGTGTAGTGCAACCAATCATTCAGGCAGCGTTCAACTCTGCGTTCGTGTGTTTTCACGCAATTTTCAGACCTTCCTCTCAAGGCTTTTACCCACACAGACGCTGCGGCGCAGCGGCCGCAACTGCTTTAAGTGTATTTTTGTATGTGAAGGTGGCCATTTTCATTGAAGCGCAGCAGTACAGTTAAGCTGAACAAAATGGCTGCCGAGCCCACAACCCGGAAAGATGCGATTTGCATGTTTTTAGTTTCTCGGTTTTAGTTGTGTAGCATCATAGCCTTGTAATCTAACTTAAGTTTGACCCTTATTAACACATTTATTTAAGAACCTGTGAATCTTGCCTCTTTTCCCTCCCTCTTGTGAATTTTTCCTCATTATCTTGTCCTGTTTAAGCCCCCCACCCCTGGTTTGTGAACACAGGTACATTGCTCACATCATGATGTCATTGGGTTATAGATATTTATATTTATTGCTTTTATTTAACCTACATCAATTAATGAGGTAACAGACATTTTTCACTTACTTAACACTGCGAGACTGGAAAGATCTGATTGTGAGCCAATGTTACAGACCCCTTTCCTTCTTCCACCCTCATCCACACACACTCACATAAACAAACACACACACACACACACACACACAAATGACCTTCTTTCATCCCTTCATTAAAAATGCACACACACACGCTCAAAGCTGGGGGTACAAAAGAGCCAATGGGGTAGTCGGATCTCAGTTCGGATGAACGCGGCTGTGACTTAGTTTTGACATACTTGAATTCATGAACGACAGAACAACAAGCAGTTTAGCTGATCCTGGCAGAGACTGTCACTTCTGATTAGAGGAGATTAGTTTAAACTGTTTCTGCATTTAAAAGCTTTTAATTCTCACTCTGGCTGTATATGTGCCTTTCTATTAAAGCTCATTTAAACTTGTCACTGCTTTCTTTCTTGACTACTTGAGTTCACAAACACTTAGCCTATTTGTGACCCTGGACCACAAAACCAGTCATAAGGGTCAATTTATTTTTGAAAAAAAAAACAAGCTGAATAAATAAGCTTTCCATTGACGTATGCTTTGTTAAGATATGAATATGAGGGTGATATTGAGAAATTCCCTTTTAAAGTTAAAGTTCTTAGCAATGCATATTACCAGTGTTGGGGCTAACGCATTGAAAATAACGCGTTACGTAATATTACTTTTTCCAAGTAACTAGTGAAGTAATGCATTACTTCTTAATTGACAAGAAAATATCTGAGCTATTTTTTCCCCCCATTTATTGATTAAAAGCTCTCCTGTCCCCATGTTAAGAGAAATCGGGAGTAAGATGTTACTTTTTAGTTTTACAATAAATGTGAACATGTAAGAAACACACACACACACACACACACACACACACAAAAGATTCAGTATTCCTCAAAATGAATAAAAACAGTGAAATTCAACAATATGACGCAAACCTGTAATAATAAAACCTGAAATAACACAAATATCCTTTATGTATCTAATTCCATTTTATTAACCAGTGTCTTTGCTGCCGACCTTCAATGATCCAATTCATCCATACTAATAAGCAAAATTACTCAACATTTATTTTCCTTTTATTCTGTGGTCTACTGTACAGACGTGAATTTACTTTTCTTTAAGCCTGAGGCTTTTGGTGCAAAAAGGCTTTTACGCTTGCCAAAAATACAACTTTTTATATTAAAAACAAACAAGCAAGCCCTGCCCAGATTTAAAAGTAATGCAAAAGTAACGTAACGCATTACTTTCCATAAAAAGTAACTAAGTAATCAGTTACTTTTTTAGGGAGTAACTCAATATTGTAATGCATTACTTTTAAAAGTAACTTTCCCCAACACTGCATATTACTAATCGAAAGTTAAATATATTTACGGTTGGAAATTTACCAGATATCTTCATTTAACATGATCTTTACATAATATCCTAATGATTTTTAGCATAAAATAAAAATCGATAATTCTGACCCATACAATGTAGGCTACTGTTGGCTTTTACTACAAACATACACATGCTACTTGTGATTGGTTTTGTGGTCCAGCCCGGGGTCACATTTTACACTGGGAAACCGGTTATTCTCAGTTAAATATAAATATACATATAGGTTCACGTGCTTTTTGTTTAAAGTAACAATTTAACCTCCAAAAATAAGGTTGAGTCAACGTTTACTTACCCTCGTGTTGTCCACACCTGAATGACATTTTGTCTGTGGAACACAAAAGGGAAACTCTGGCGGTCCGAATGAATAAAACTGAATCGCGAACAATTTCAGTTCTGAAAAGTTGATAGACAACATATAATAATATGGAGAATATATATCACAAGGTAATCTCCATTCTCAGTCAAGGTTTTATCAGTAAAATTTCACTGGGCTCCTACCTAGCGACTCCTACTAGCGATTTGTTGATGAATCATTCTGTGTCGGATCTTTTTAATGAAGCAAATCATTCTGTCTTAATGCTTTTTTTATTGTAGTGCTCTCTTATAAGCAACAGGGCGTTATATTGCGTCCTTATCAAATCTACATCTCAATCAGTCATTTAATCAATTTTTGTCCAGTCTGGTCAAATGTTGCATCCTAAAAAATATTTTTAAAATGGTTGACGACAACGGAGAACACTAAGTCTAGTTTGATTCCCAATTCATGAGATATAGCCCTCTATAAACAAGATAAATATAGTAATATGTTTGAAGATTGACCACAAAACTAGTCTAAGCACTGGTATATTTGTAGCAATAGCCAAAAATGCATTAAAATGATCGATTTTTCTTTTATGCCAAAAAGCATTAGAATGTTAAGTAAAGATCATGTTCCATCAAGATATTTTGTACATTTCCTACTGTAAATATATCAAAACGTTATTTTTTATTAGTAATATGCATTGCTAAGAACTTCATTTGGACAACTTTAAAGGTGATTTACTCAGTATTTGGATTTTTTTGCACCCTCAGATTTTCAAATAGTTGTATCTCAGCAAAATATTGTCCTATCCTAACAAACCATACATCAATGGAAAGCAATAGAAATGTATTCAGCCTTCTATAAATCTCGATTTCAAAAAACTGACCCTTATGGCTGGTTTTGTGGTCCAGGGTCACATTTGGGAAACCAGATTCATTTAGGTCATTTGGCACACAGACACTCAAGCGATTGTGTGCATGCATGTGTGTGTGTGTGTGTGTGTGTGTGTGCATTAGTTTAACCTACATTGCCAAGTAAAGTCACCTTTATTTATATAGTGCTTTTAACAATACAGATTGTGTCAAAGCAGCTTTACAGAATTAAATAGGAAAATAGTGTGTCAACAATGCAAAAAAGTAGTAAACACTCAATTTTCTAGTTAAATTCAGTTCATCATTGCTTCAGTGATGTCACTGTCCAGCTCAGGACCAAACGTCCCCACAAAAAAAAGAAAAGAAAACGTTGACATTGCGGGGCCTGGAAAACAGCCCATGACCACAGTTCATTTAATAAAGCTACTGTTTTGTTAAATAATAATGTGTTTAAAAATTAGACAATTTTTTATTCATTTGTAATCACCATCTCTCTTGATTATTATTATTATTATTTTTTTACAAATCAACCACTGGTACACTGGAATACATACTATTCAAATATAACCTTTTATGCATAATAAGCAAAAAAAAAAACACAAGTAATAATATAAATAGTATAAATTATGCTCTAATAGCACTTTAAACATATCCACGTAAAGTAAAATTCAAAACGTGTTTTTGACAAAGTAGAAAAGTTTGAATCTGAAGGATGCTATCATCAGACTCGACTGCTACAGACCGTACGGAAAACATTATTGTGTAGCTACAATTACTGAATGCATATGAATTCATAATAGCACTATATGTGAACACATAGTGTCTTTTAGTACCAGCACTGGTTCTGATTAACGCTACAGCCATTTTTGCAGCTACTTGACTGGAAGGAGACCCCCATCATGTTGAGTGGTGGAGAGGAGGAAGGGGCCAAAGAGCTGCAGTATACTTGAACTCCAGCAGGGGGCACCAAACACTGTGTCTGTCCACCTTGTCCTGACACCAGCATTGCAGGATAGGACTGTTGTTGCTGCTGCTGCTGCTGTGGTACCTTGTTAGCAGAGAGAGGGCACTTATACATTCATTTGATATTGTTATAACATTAAAATGGACTGGAATTGAGAAATACATTGTCTGGACATTTTGTCTTTTGCATCAGTACCTGGTAGGAGGATACAGATGGGTAAGGTCCCATAATGCCTTGCTGTGCCATCATGCCAGGGCAGCCTTGTTGGTTTGAAATGACAGGTGGGTATACTGTTAAAAAGCATATGTGTGATATTTTATTAATTATATTGTAATTATGGACTAGTAATTGCTAATGCTTTTTTAAATGTGACCCTGGACCACAAAACCAGTCTTAAGTCGCTAGGGGTAAATTTGTAGCAATGGCCAAAAATACATTGTATGGGTCAAAATTATAAAAAAAAATTTATGCCAAAAATCATTAGAATATTAAGTAAAAATCATGTTCTATTAAGATTTTTTGTAAATTTCGAACTACAAATGTATCAAAACAATTTTAATAAGTAATATTCATTGCTAAGAACATAGTTTGGACAACTTTAAAGGCGATTTTCTCAATATTTTTTATTTTTTTGCACCCTCAGATTCCAGATTTCAAATAGGTCTATCTCAGCCAAATATTGTCCGATCCTAACAAACCATACATCAATGGAAAGCTTATTTATTCAACTTTCAGATGATATGGGTCAAAAATGTATTTATTTGTGTATTTTTAATGCATGTACACAACACTATGTCTCAAGAGAGCTGAAGTGAATAGCAGGAAAAGAGACCGGTTCACTGTGAGACCAGTGCCACCATCTCTTACAGTGTAACGGCCCCCTCCCCTACTACTGTGAGACTCGGGCGTATGGGACGCGGAGAGGGTTCGCGTGTACCTGTTTGAGTGTAACTGGCCGGTGCGTATTGTTGAGATGCACTGGGACACTGAACAGGGTAACTGTACACTGAAACCTAAGAGGGGAGACCAGAGTTGACTCATAATTAGACATTCAGCATGACATTACATCGTATCTCATTACTCATTTATGACGAAGTACCTGGCTGCTCGGCTGAGTCTGAGGGGGCGGGGCTGTGGGAGGAGCCAGTGTCATTCCAGGGGTAATGTAGCTGTCTGAATGGTGAGGCGGAGCATAAGTGTGGTGGGGCGGAGCATAGCTGTGTGTGGGTGGAGCTCCTTGCATGTAGAATGAGGACATATCTGGAAGATCCCCTGATGACGACTGGTGACTCAAGGTCATGTGACCAAACTTAGCAGTCATGTCTTCCCTCTAAAAATCAAAAATAGGCTTGTCATGTACTGTGGTCGACACCACTGTTCAAAAGTTTGGAGTTTTTTTTAATTCTTGCTCAAGGCTGCATTTATTTGATCAAAAATACAGTAAAAATGGTAATATTGTGAAATACTGTTACAATTGAAATAACTGTTTTCTATTTTGATATATTTTAAAATCTAATCTACTCCTGTAACGGCAAAACTGAACTTTCAGCAGCAGCCATTAATCCAGTCTTTAGTGTCACTTTATTTCAGGATTCTCTGATAAAGAAGAAGTCTCTTCTGCTCACCAAGCCTGCATTTATTTGATCCAAAGTACAGAAAAAACAGTAAAACTTTTAAATATTATTTATTTCAAAATGTAATTTATTCCTGTGATTTCAAAGCTAAATTTTCAGCATCATTGCTCCAGTCTTCAGTGTCACATGATCCTTCAGAATTCATTCTTATTTTCTGATTTGCTGCTCAAAAAAACATTTATTATTATTATATTATGTTGAAAACAGCTGAGTAGATTTTTTTAGGTTTCTTTGATGAATAGAAAGTTCAGAAGAACATAATTTAAAATAAATGCTGATCTTTTTATTCATCAAAGAATCCTGAAAAAAAATACTCAACTGTTCAAATAATAATAATAATAATAATAATAAAAATGTTTCTTGATCAGCAAATCAGCATATTAGAATGATTTCTGAAAGAACATGTGACACTGAAGACTGAAGTAATGATGCTGAAAATTTAGCTTTGATCACAGGAATAAATTACATTTTAAAATATATTCAAATAGGAAGCAGGTATTTTAAATAGTAAAAATATTTCAAAATTTTACTGTTTTTGCTGTACTTTGGACCAAATAATTATAGGCTTGGTGAGCAGAGACTACTTTGGAAAAAAACCACTGTTTAAAAACCCTGGTAGGGTAGGGTATATACTAAATATTTTATGCAAATATTAATCCAAATATAAATAATATTAGATAACTAGATAAATAACTACATAATATTTTCACCTTTGTCTCACTTACAGTCTGCTCTATTGAGTGTTGCTGGGAGGTAGAAATGTTTAACTGCTGAGGTGGAAGGTATGTCACAGAGGAGTACTGAACCTAAACCAGAAATAAGAAGACAGAATGTAAATTTGTTGATTAAAAATAAATCTGAACTAAAATCAATATTTTGGCATCTGTTTTACAGAAATAGAAATGGTATGTTTCTGTAATACAGCCTCATCACAACATGAAGGAGAAATGAATATTTATTCTGAGGTTTGCTTAAGTGTTATAATTTTATGTGAGCATTAGACAAAAGCAAAGGTAAACGTAAAAGTAGGGCAAATGAACATGAATAAATAACCCATATCAAATCAAATAAAAATAAATAAATGAATAAAAACAGGTAAGCAATATGGTATTGATATATTGCACAATGCACACCACTAGTCTCCATTCCTTCTTTCACTTACCTGTGGGACACCGTGGCTTGCTATTGGCTGCTGCTGAGGTGGAGGGGGTGGGGCTTGTGACTGCACTGGGTTAAGCTGGTTACATGGCTTCTGACTTACAGGAGGGTTGTAAACAGCTGGAGTTCCATCAGGGTTCAAAAATGGCTGCCCTAAAAGACATATCCATAGTTGGATGAGAAAGATTATTTAGCGTGTGCACTTACAGACAGTTTGAGCCAATGAGTCAGCTTCTACTCAGGGAACTGTGAGTGTGTATGTGTGTGTGTGTGTGTGTGTGTGTGTACCTGTATGTGGATTCAATAAGATGCTCCCAGGAGGTATTGATGACTCAGCAGGCACAATAATGTAAGCGGGGTTGTTGTTGGGTGGAGCGTATGATAGAGCTGACTCGGACACTGTCGGATCGATCAGACAGAAACAACGGCAGGTCAGAAACATTATGAGGGATTCTGCACTATTTCTAGGTTGCTAATCAAATAAGGATATTTGTGACATTGATCATGTGGCTCATGCTGGAGAGCAGCATCAGGTTTTATGAGATCTGTGGACCTCAGGCAACTCGAGTGCCACTGGCTTTAAAGCAAAAGTGGAGACATTTTGTGTATTTTTTTTTGACATTTCAATTTTATGATTATAAACATAATTTGATTTTGTGCTCAATTTGAAAAGAGCATAATATAAAAGCTTTTTCCATAAGACATCTAAAACCAACTCTAAATAACTAGCGCCTAGAGTAACACACATATGGACCACAAAACCAGTCTTAAGAAACATGTATATTTGTAGCAATAGCCAAAAATACATTGTATGGGTCAAAATAATCCTTTTTTTATGCCGAAAACATTAGGATATTAAGTAAAGATTTGTCAACTTCCTACCGCAAATATATCAAACATAATTTTGAACATATTGCATTGCAAAGAATTTCATTTGGACAACTTTTTCAGTATTTAGATTTTTTTGCACCCTCAGATTCTAGATTTTCAAATAGCTGTATCTCAGCTAAATATTGTCCTATCCTAACAAACCATATGTTAATGGGAATCTTATTTATTCAGCTTTCAGATGATGTATGAGTTTACATTTTAAAAAAATTGACCCTTATGACTGGTTTTGTGGGGTGTTTTGACAGGGACATGATGGCTGATGTTATTTTTGCACCTGGTTTGCAGAGTTTGGAGCTGCTGTCTGAACGAGTGTGTCCAGATTTAGAGGTCCATGTCGGGCTGTCAGAATCTGTGCTGCTCCAAGGTCGAGGGTCATTCCAATGAGAGTCCAGCTCAAAGCTGCTCTGCCTGCTGCCGGACAGCCGACCCGAACCATCCCTGTTACCCCTGTCGGGATGGCAGAAACATGTTTTGTGCCTATTTTTCTGCATAAAGAATTCCCTTTCATGTTAAAAATATCTCAAAGTGTATCAAAGTGGTTTGAGTTACATTTTCTTCACTCAGAAATAAGAAAAGCAATAAAGGTGTTGTGTTTTGTTGGGGAATACCACACTTAAAATGTCCCTAATATTACTAAAATAGGTGTCATGAGAAATAACACCTGTGTTTGTGACAGCCCTTGAGTCAGAACAGCCCTTTTTTTAGTCAATCATAAAAGCTTAGCCTATCAGAGAACACTCTGCGTTCTGACATATCTGCAGAGGCTGGATGATGGAGAATGATAATTTCTCACCTAAATAGCTGCCGTCTTCTCTGGGTCTCACTGAGAATACTGCTCTCATCTAGACCTCTGCAAACAGATACAAAAAGGGGATAGGGGATAAAGAGATAGTTCACCCAAAAATGACAATTACCCTATGATTCGCTTACCGTTAAAAACATCCATTAGGTGTATATGACTTTCTTCTTTAAGATGAATACAATGGGACTTATATTAAAAATGTCCTGGCATGCAAGCTTTATAATGGCAATGAATGGGTGTTGAGATTTTGAAGCCCAATAAAGTGCATCTATCCATCACAAAAAGTACTCCACACGGCTCTGGGGGGTTAATAAAGGCCTTCTTAAATGAATCGATGCGTTTGTGTAAGAAAAATATCCACATTTTAAACTTTATAAAACATAATCTGTCATACGCATGTTCACGAGAGAGAGGCGTTCTAGCGGATGACGTAGGATCTAGGCAAAAACAAGGATTTAAAAAAAAATGTGTAAGAATTTCATTAAGTCAAGAGGAGACTGGTTTTCCTTTGCTGTAAACAAAACTTGGTTCTCGTGAGACAACAAACACATTGATTCATGTCAGAAGGTCTTTATTAACCCCCAGAGATGTATGGAGTACTTTTAATGATGAATGGATGCTTTTTTGTGCTTCAAAATCTCAACAGCCATTCACTGCCATTATAAAGCTTGGAAGAACCAGGACATTTTTTAATATAACTCTGATTGTATTCATCTGAAAGAAGAAAGTCATGTACACCTAGAATGCCTTGAGTGTGGGAGTAAATTTCATTTTTGAGTGAACCATGCCTTTAAATAGTTTACAAACTACTGATAGAGTTTGTATTTATATTACAGGTTACACTTTATTTTGATAGTCCGACTGTAAGTAGTTAGAGGTTAATTAACTCTCATTATAGTATCAGTAGACTCTTCGGTTACGGTTAATAGAATAAGTTGACATATACTTGCAAAATTATAACTTAGCAGATATTACCATGTAGGGTTGAACATGATCAAAAATGTTGCTTTCCTGTCCCAAACCTATCTACTTCAACAAATGGGCCATTTGGCATTCCTGAAATCTCCAAGCATGTGTATACATTGGGGGTCTACTAGTTGTCACACTTTTAGCACAGCAGGGAAAGCTATAATCTGCTGACTGGTCAGTCTGAATGTCTTAGTTTTTTGTTTTTTTTCAGTCACAAGGTCAAGGAAGGGATAAAACAAGGCTGTAACTGTTGCTCTGTCTCTTTACTTTGCTTGTGCTTTCTTCTTTGGGCTCTGAAGAAGAAATTGTTGAATAAAGTTGCTATTTTTGTTTTCTTTGCGCACAAAAAGTATTATCATAGCTTCGTAAAATTACAGTTGAACCACTGATGTCACATGGACTATTTTAACGATGTCCTTACAACGTTTCTGGACCTTGCTGTCTATGCAAGGTTAGAAAGCTCTCAGATTTGATCAAAAATATCTTATTTGTGTTCCAAAGATGAATGAAGGTCTTAAGGGTTTGGAGCGACATGAGGGTAAATAATTAATCACAGATTTTTCATTTTTGGATAAACTATGCCTTTAAGTAAACAGTCTACTAATACTCTAATGACCAGTAGTTGACATATAGTTGCAAAGTTACATACAGTTAGTAAAGTGGATTATCAAAATTCATATATTATTATATATTATTTGAATACATGAAGAGTTCAGATGCAAAAGCCTCTAAATCCATCCAACACCTTTCTTTAAAAAATATATATTGTTATATATTAGGTATAGGGATATATAGGTTTCTATGTAAGTACTGGTACTTCTGATTGGGCTGAAGCTGGGATTTTAGTGAGTTTGAAGTAAAAGTATTTGATGGATGTACACTATGTGTTGAGAGCATTCACTCAGTATTATTATCTCATTTTTGACAGATGTCTTTTAGCTGGTTTTGCATCTGAACTCTTCATATATAAATCATATATATTTATTGTATATATATATATATATATATATTTAAATACAAAGTTTTTACCTGGTCTCAATATACACACTCTGCGAACAAGTGGACTGAAAAATAAAAGCACAAAATGAGAGGCCAAGCTCCAATGTACCACTGTATGTGCATTTGGCAAGCGTTTTCTTACATCCTGTGAAAATATGCGTTCTCTGGCTCTCTGGTACTCCTCCTCTCTCTCCTCTATTGACTTGCTCCTCATTTGTTCTTTGAGAGATGGAACCCTCAGCTATAAAAAAACAGCAGCAGACATGCAGACACAAATTAACCAGCCGAAAGATCAGAGCAATTAGAGGAGCCATTGTTCGCTCTTTTGTACCATAGTGGTAATGTCAGGGGTCAGCGAAGTCTGTTTTTGTCCATACCTGACTGTCTTCTTTCTCCTGACTGGTGTCTCTCTTTAGTATTGATCTTCTTTCCTCTTTCTCCTCCTGAACATGTTTAGCAAAGCGATTTTCTGGTCTGAAATACATTATGTTATACTCACATCCATTCCTTCATCAAATGTACACATGCAATTTCTGTAACAGACACATACATTCTGGAATTGCAGGTTTTGTTGATGATAACCGCTTTTCCACTGTGATCCACATTGTGTTCCAGACCAAAATAAGCTGCGACCCTATGAACGAGCATCCTGTGATATGAGGACATCTGAGGGAACTTTTTATAGGAACTATAGGGAGAGAGAGAAAAAGCAGACATATTATATCACATTACCAAGATGTCTGTCTCCAAAGCATGAAAGACATGCATCGAATGGTACCTGTTGTCGGTCATAAAGTCAGTCATGTCTGCCTCGAGTTTTAGAAGCATCAGTCTGTCCCTGCAACCCAAAAATAAACTGATTCAGTACAAATGGACGGAGGAGAATGAAAGGATATTTTCAAACTTTTACTCACCTGGGACTGCTTTTCAAAGTAGTGATTAAAAACTCTTCCAGATCAATGCCTGTGGAGTCAGTGTACTCCAGACTGGGCTCTAAAAGAAACATGTGCATATAATTACACATTTGTGACCTTGGACCACAAAACAAGTCATAAGGGTAAATTTTTTTTTATAAATAAGCTTTCCATTGATGTATAGTTTGTTAGGATAGGATAGATACAACTATTTGAAAATCTGTAATCAGAGGGTGCAAAAAAAAAAAAAAAAAAAATATTGAGAAAATCGCCTTTAAAGTTTTCCAAAGTAATTTCTTAGCAATGCATATTACTAATCAAAAATTAAGTTTTGATATATTTCCAGTAGCAAATGTACAAATTAACTTAATGGATCTTAATATCCTAGTGATTTTTGGCATAACGGACAAAAATGTATAATTTTGACCCATACTACGTATTGTTGGCTATTGCTACAAATATACCTGTGCTACTTAAGACTGGTTTTGTGGTCCAGGGTCACATTTCATTAACGGAGTACAGGAAGCAAGTTCTAATTAGAATTATGAATCACCATTTTTTGCAATTAATTGCAAGTATTTGCGCATACTTTTATAATAAATGTAATAAATGTACACTAGAGTTCAAGGGCCTGGGGTAATTTTTTTTTTCAAATCTGAAATAAATGAATACTTTTATTCATCTGGAATGTATTAAATTGATCATAAGTTACTGTAAAGATATTCATACTGTTTCAAAAGACTTTTGTGCTTTCAACACAACATAATTAGAAATGTTTCTTGAGGACCTTTCCCGACCCTATCCCCTTCTCTCTCTCCCACTTCACTTCCTGTCAGTATTGATCTATCCTGTCGTAATAAAGCCAAAAATAAATCTGATTTTAAGTAAAAAAATCTGCTCATTCTAAAGCTTATTTTTAAAAAATGCTTTATTTTTAATGCTTTATTTTGTGCAAATATGTTACACAAATACTTACAGTACATACAATGCACATTACCTTTAGATAAACTTGGTTTTTTCAACGTGGCACTTGTTTCCTCTTCCTCCTCATTGCACTCTGGACTGTCAACTTGGTTCCCAGATATAGTTGTCTTGCTCTCTTTTTCCTAGGACCAAGTGGAACAGAATTCCTTTACAAACATTCACTTCAATCATGTAATAGATGTAACTGCATATTCAAGATTTTGGGGACTAAATATATCGATTTAAGAATATATATTATTGGAAACCTGTTATCGTTTAAGCACTAAGCAAAGCAGTGGTTACACTTTAGATTCACTTACATATGTCCTATCCATCAGGTCTACTAGGCTATCGAAATTAACATTAATGGCGAATGCAAAATTGTAAATGTGTCTTTAGTTTGTGAATGATTCTTACCTTGCTGTTCTCCTCAGTGGATAAAGACTCATCACATACAGCTGTGCTCCGGACTAATTTCCCTTTGGCCTGTAACATATGCACACATTCATTCAATAATCCTATTATAACTCTGGAAAATAAATAATTTTTTTTTTAGAGAAGCTCATTCTCAGTGCATATTATTGCTTATTTTATTATGTCAGTGATATTATACAGTATATTGGACACAAAAAAGATTATTATATATTGCCTTTTTTGTATGGTAGTTCAAATACTAACCTGATATGACGTATTACCAAAAGAAAATGAAATTCTAGGTAAAAATATTGTTTCCAATCATTTTTACGAAACTATATCGATTCTTAAATCCCAATATCCATTAGTCTAAAATAAGCCTGTTTTCAGTTAACCAACAGAACATTTTAGCGCAATAAGCTTTGTGCCTTGTTACTTTTTATATGAAAAAGTCTCAGATTTCAAAGTTTGTCCATTTTATTAACATTCAAACAATACCGTTTTGGCGCTGTTTAATGTGGAGTGACAGATCGCTGTAGCCTCAGTTCAAGAGGTCGTCTCCTCCCCTTTAATACCAGTTTCAGCAAGTAATAAATATGAATAAACATCCAAAGTCATGTTCATAGAAAGAGTACAATTTACTGAAATCCGTATCCTGCCTTACGTAATTGCTCATTCAGTGCTTCAGCCACGGAAAGACATCAATATAACAGCTTGTAAACAATGTCACATGACGTCACATTTACCTCAGAAAAACATTTGTTAATCAGCAAGAAAAATTAACCCTAGAGGAGCATTTTGCTAAATATATCCACCATATAATATACTCAATATAAATGTTCGTCCATGTTTATGTCTGAATAAATCCATCAAGTTTTTATGACAACCGGTATTTAAATATTTATATATAAAAAACGATTGAAGTAGTAATATAATTATGTAATTGTAACTCTGTTATAAAAACTTCACTGAGTCTAATTTAAGCATCTGTATACAAATCAGTTAATTTTAACCTTCAATATTATAGTAATGTAGTAGCAACTGAATCTCGTGTTTTTGACAGCATTAGTTGAGAGATTTTTTTCCTTGAGAAAATACTGTACCTGATATATATCCAAAATAATTGATATTGAATCGAAACAAACTGGAAATTGTATTGTGAAGTTTAAACCCAACTGCCCATGTGCAAAATACATCATTTTTTAATAACATGTGGAGAGAAGATTTCTGACATTTATATTGTTATTCACGTCATTAGTTTCATTTTGTAAATACAGCAGATAGGAGTGTGGTTTTAATTGTATTGCATTTCTAGATCATTGGATCAACGCTACAGGGTGAAAAGTGTAACTACGCTATTTTTAAACAATTTGGACCTGGTCCCAGACTGTCTGAGAGCTGCTGATGTGATTTATATTATGGAGTTGGGTAACTTTGTACCATCAGGGGAGTGAATGCAATGTTTACTAATGGTATTTCAACTGAGACACATAACCATTGAGGTTAAACAGTCAGTGGCAAACAGCATTTACCCACTGAAGAGAGAGAATGATTCAAAAAGCAATATTCTGCTGAGCATAGCCACATCAATCTAACATAAACGTCTGGCGAGCTAGAAAGGAAAATAAACTCATAAATGAAATGAATGCTCTATAGGGAGGGTGCTTTAATGATTAGATTCAATTGCAATCCTACCTTCAGTTTCTTTTTGGGTTGTCCATGGTTATCATCTGATTTTGGCTGTTTAAGGAAAAAGAAAAACAGGATAAAGAGAAAATGATTGGAGGAAATGAAACAAGGAAGAGGCTATAGAGGAAATTGATGGAAGCTGAATTATAACCTGGCTGGATTTATGACAGTCCTCTGTTTCTGTGGTACAACATGGAGGTGAAGTCTCCTCCACAGTGCATTCTGGGATATTTTCTGGGATAGATTCTCCTGTTTCTGACATTTTGAAATTTTCAGATTCAAAGGTCATCAGTCATAGGTCACCATATGCCCCATGACCATCCAAGCCAATTAGTACCAAGACAGGATGTCTCCTTTTCTCCTTTTTTCTTGTTCTGTTCTTCTCTTCTCTTGCCAGAACAGATGGCTAGACAGATTCAGTAAAGAAGAAAATCATCTCTGTGTGAAGTTTTCAATCAAAAATCCTTTTCAGATCTGTAAACATTTATTTACTTTGAGCACTATGCAAGGTTTACTTGAATACTCCGCACAAATCAGTGATTAAACCTATTAAGCTTCCAACCAAGTATTAATAGCAATGAGATATCTTTATTTTTTATTCATTTATGAACTGACTTGCTCAAGGTAAACTGAAATTAATATAGCTACATAATTGTGCAGTTAGGATTAGGGGTCGACCAATATGTGTTTTTCAGGGCCAATGGTGATTATTATAGATCAAGTAGACCGATAAGCGATATTCTGAACTGATATGACTGTTGTAAAAATTACATTTAATGTAGAAATTAATAATAACAAGGGCAAAATGCTTTAAAATGATCTTATCGGCAAATCGCTTTTGAAAATAACCGATACCGATAACCATGAAAATACTTAATATTGGCACCAAAAATCAGTCAACCCCTAGTTAGGATAGCAAAAAAATCTAAGTGCTAGGAAAATCACCTTACACTTTTCCAAATTAAGTTCTTAGCAATGCATATTACTAATCAAAAATTAGGTTTTGATATATTTACAGTAGAAAATATCTTCATGGAACATGATCTTCACTCAATATCCTAATGATTTTTGGCATAAAACAAAAATCGAAAATTGAGCCATATAATGTATTGTTGGCTATTGCTACAAATATACACATGCTACTAGACTGGTTTTGTGCTCCAGGGTCACAAATAGGATTATCAATGTTTGAAACTGAGGAGAAAATTACTCCCATTTGTTTTAATGTTGATCTAAAATGTGTTTGAAAGGATATTTTGGTGCAAATTCATCTGTCATTTGAAAGACAACAGACAAATTAGACAGATGTCATTGTTTGTGCCAAACACAATGTGTTGTGTGGTGAATTTTTAGCTGAAATCATAAAAATGTTATTAATTATTATAAACTAAATGCTCAAACTATAGAAAACAAGTAAATGAAAAGTCAGTTTTTCTGTTCCTCGTATATTATGTGAGTAATTTAGCATATTTTGGGCCTATGGAATTCATGGTAAAAATGTATGCATTTATGTTTATTTTTAAGGATATTTTTGTTTAATTTTGTATGATAAATGTTTTTGGTAACTGTGTTGTGTCAGTATTTATTGCATTCATGATTAATGTAGTCTTGAAGCAAAACCAATTGACAATCACAGGTTTCTCCAGCAACATACAGTATGCTGATTTGGATAAAAATACCAATGTGTGTTAAGAGGTCTGCAGTGACGTATCAGTTTGCAAACACGGATTTGTATGCATGCATTATGTGCAACTTCTTTCATAGCAGGGGCAGGTGCTGTAAATTATATTCCCAGAATGGAAAGCGCGCACACGCGAGGTCTGCTTGGATAGAGTGCATCCTTCATTCTTGTGTCATCGCTCTCATCATGTTTGAACTCGTCTTCATGTCTGACCACTGAGTCACTGACTCACTTTCACCAGCGTTAAGCCATACGCCTCCACACACGCAGACACCGCAGTAGCTCCTGGCATCTTCATCAAGGTCTTCTCTGGGTTATCAAACAGGTGGCCTCTAACTTGGATGCTAAATAATTGTGTGATAGAGATGCCATCTAACATGCATCTGAAGGGCAGCAGCACATTTGTCTGGGCGTTTAGCCACTGATCAATCCTACATAAATTTACTATGGTAACCATAGTTTCTGCATAAATATTTTACACTAAAAAGTTCCTTATTGGCATCTGTGGTTTCATCACAAAGAACAATCATGGAACCTTTCCATTGCACAAACGGTTCTTAATAGTGGTTCATTAGATTATTCAAATGTCCTTCACACTAAAAAAAAAAAAAAAAGTTTCTTGTAAGAATAGTTTACAAAAGGGGAAACAAAAATCATTCTTCTATGACATCACTGTGTAAATGCCTTTTTGAAACCTGTGTAGATATAGTCAAATTATTCTAAAACAGATATTGTCAAATTATTCTTAAATATTACTGTAAACTGTAATTACCAGGGTTCAAGCACTTTAAGCCTACAAAAAACGCATTACATATTATTTGGCAAGGAACCACTTAAATCAATGATTATAAAAAGCATTTTTGGCATATTCAGGTAATTTTTCATAGAAATATGCTGATTTTTAATGTTTACAACTTTCATAAACTTCGCATGCTTGTTTAGAATCACCTGTCGCATGTTTTGTGAAGTTTTGAGTTTTCCTTTAGGATTTATAGGCTTTTGGGTATATTTGGACTGGCCACTTTTCTATAGCTTCCCAAAGGGTCAATTTCAATTTTCAAATTTTTGATAATTATTGACCTAGAGAGTCCAGAGAATTATACTGCAGTGTTTTTTTTTTCCAGATTGAGCGAAAAACCTGAGACTAGTTCACAAAAATATTTCTTTACATCTTCTCAATCATTTGATAAACAATTCAACTGACAGCAGTGGCTCTTAATGAGGAGGTAAAGTTGTTCGTAATGAGGTCTATTATATAACATAAATATTGTGTGTATGTGTGAAAATCTGTGAAATATAGTCGTTTATGGCCTTGAAAAATGCAATACAGATTTTTTACAGACCTTAAAGGCCATGAGTCAAACAGGCCCACTGAATTTTGTACTGAATGACCTCCGTTAATAGGTGCCCAACCTTCATTGGTCAATGGTGGCCATTTTGTTTGTGATACGCAAATGTCCTTACAGACACTTGTGGCACTTTGGACCAAGCTCGTGCATACTAATTTTATTCGTTGCTTGGACAAAAGGTTGCATAGTTACAGCTTAGTTACAACAGTTTTTATGATTTTTCCCCTCTTATAATGACACCAAGGGGCATAGCTCCACGATTTTTATCATGTGACCTTAGATGTATGTAAAAGTTATAGCCGTTTTAGTAAAAGCAGCCCTGTCTCTTTCCAATGTTTTGCCATCCCTTTGCAACGGTGAGTCGAAAGTTCAACAAGTTTAACTCTCAAGAGAATCTTTCTGCACTAGTTTGGTTCAGATCAGGTGAAAAACCTAGGACTAGTTTGCAAAGTACGTTTTTCATTTAAAAAAAAAAAACGGTTAAAGAGTTATGAGCGATTTGGTACTTTAAATCGCAGCCTTGGTGACGCTATGGGGGCATGAGTACTACCATCCCTCAAAGTTTCAAGTCTCTACGACTTACTGTTTTACCTTGGCCACTCTAACAATTACAATAGGGTTTCAGCGCTACGCACTTAAATCCCTAATAAACATTGTATATATTTATTTTATTATGTTATGTTTATTATATTATTTTAAAATTACCCAGAAATATAATAAAACATCTATTTATAATCAATAATAACAATAAATAGTTTGGAGCAATAAAAAACCCGGGGTGGAGTTTTAATTATCCTCCTTATTTTTGCCATAAAAGCGGGCGTGGCTATTTGTAAATTTGTACAAAACCGTTTTGCTGCTTGACATTGCAAATTGGTGTGTCTTACCATATTATTTTAATGTATTATCTTAATTATGAACACTGATTTATACTGCAAACTGTTTTATCGTTTGCTGCATGTTGTTATTCTTCTCCTATAGCGGCTAAAGAACCGGAAGTCTCGCCCATAGGCTTACTTAACTCTATGAGAAAGAAAGGAAAATCACTCCGCTCCATATATACACAAAGTTCCACTTCGTCTTTCAGTCTGTTGTTTGCTTTTCGACACTCAAAACATGATGCTTAGGCTTCAGTGTGGAACTATTTTTTCCGTAAAGTAGTAATATACGAATTTTATGGCTATTTTATGTCGGAAACGTAAGTTATTCGATATTAACTTAAGGTACCTGTTTACAGAACTGCTGTTTTAAGCAACTGATATCGAGAATCTATGAGTAATATTGTCCTTTTTCAAACGATGTAGCCTGCTAACATTTTTTTATGACAGTAGTCCCTAAGGAAACTCGGTTTAATCTAGTACCAACAAGTGGTTTTAATATAGCATTTTAGCAGACGTTATGGTTACCACAGTATTACTTGTGAAGGTAGTGCGTAAATTAAAGCTTGTGAAAAAGTTGCACGCACAGACGCGTGTCGCGCTGCAGAATAGCGCAATGTACAGAGATGCAATGTATGTGTGTGTCTGTCTGTCTGAAGGTGTAGCAGCCGACATGGGGTTCGGTTTCGACCACTACGTCGCATTCCGGGCACAGTCTGGCACTGGTTATATTTGGAGCGGCTGTTGGGGATCTCAGACTGCTGTCACTGACGCACACGGAGACGACGTATGAGCAGCTGTGCTTTCTAAAAACGAACCTAGATCTCGTTCTACCATTGCTCTTTTGTTAAACGACCCTGAGCCCTGTGTTACAGTATATAGCAACAGAACAATTCCTCATAGAAACAGCGTGAAAATCAAGCTTTGAGTTTGTTTTTGTCAACACAAACTTGTTTGAACTCCAGGGAATTACTGTCAATACCAGAATGAACCAGACACAAGTGTCCTTACAGTGTGATATTATTGTGGTCAAGCGGACTAAATATTGTAGCTGTAATATTGAGTCGTAGCGTTACACACAGTCTAATACACAAAACACTTGACAACATGTCTCACAATAAAGCATAAATACAAATCAAAAGCAAAAACAGAAGAGACAACCAACTTTACTTACCTTTATATAACGTGACCGGAACAAACAACTGTAATGGTTAGATATGAGCGCTTGTGTCTCCGGTGAGCTTGTCAAACATCATCTGTTTCTGACAGCAGAGCCCTTGCAGTCTCACGCCACCCGCTTTCAACACACTCAATTAAATACGCGCGCGCACTCGTGCGCTCAGCCTCTTCCTGGCAATCACGCTGCGCGCTCACAAATAAACACAAGCACCAAGAGAGCCTTTAAGCAAAAGAATTCTATACACCCACCTCCAGCATTAGTTATATTAGAGGAAATTACGCTATCAGCAACACTATAAAAATAACACGTCTAATATATTAACAATTAAAATTGATTCACATTGCTAGTCTTTACCCCCAAAAATGCAACAGATAGGCTATTACAATTATTATCAGAACGTAAAATCATAATGGATTAATAAGGCGCCTCCACACAGTGTAAGAAGTTTAAAAAAATATTATTTTTATATATATATTGTGCATAAATATGGTCACATTTTTAACGGGAATCATTTATTCAAAGAAAACATATACATGTTTCAGCATCAACTAAGCTGTTTAATATTCTTTTCTACAGATACGAACATACTGTGAATTAGTGCAAAAGCACACAAAGAGAAGCCACCAAATACTGCAATGAGCACCTGTTAGATGAAAAGATTATGCGACACTCACAATGAGACAGACACACACACACACACACACACACACACACACACACACATATATGGGTGCATATACCGCAACTAGACTTCACAGCTGCACGATGCCTCTCTTTCTGCCATATGGCTTTACCATTTCAGAGAATTAGAGATATGTTCTTCTATAAAGAAGGCTTTTAGAAAGAGAGGGTGAAACAGACTCACCTGCTGTCTCCCTAATTAAATTAATACAATTATAGTGTACAACTCAAGCCAAAAAATTTGAGAACATTATGTTTTTTGAAGTGTTAAACCTGTCATTTAAGCTCAAAGGTGCAGTCTGTCACTCTCAAACACACAAATACTAGTATTCCTGTCATTATGGGGACATTCCATAGGCATAATGGTTTTTATACTGTACAAACTGTATTTTCTAGCCACTTACCCTAACCCTACACCTAAACCTACCCCGTGCAAGAATATTTCTGCATTTTTAGATTTTCAAAACACTTAATTCTGTGTGATTTATCCACCTTTTTCGTCCTGTAAAAGTAGGTGCATCCATTTGTAAATTTAATGGGCTTAATCGGCTTCTGGTCTCATCTGTGTCCAGCTATTTTTAGCTGTACAAAACACCTTGTTTTGCTGCTTGATACTGCAAATGTGTTTGTCTTACCATATTATTTTAATTGTGAACACACTGGTTTGTATTGCAAACAGTTTTATAGTTTACTCCATGTTGTTATTTTTCTTGTCATTTAGTCTCATCCATAGGCTTGCTTCTGCATTGAGGAAAAAGGTGGATAAGCTTGTTTCCTGATAGGAACCAAAAAAAGTCCCCACAAGGTCAAAATTTACTAGTATTATTATATTTGCGGGGGCATTTGGTCCTCATAATATAGTGAATACCAGTACACAGACACACAAAGACACACATTTGTCTTTATGCTTAATGCAGTATAGCATATTATTTCTCATTCTCCCCTCAGTGGCCAGTTTGTTGTGTTTTGGCTGTGTGTTTATTTTGTGTGGGATGGTGGGCAGAGCAGCTGCCATTGTGCAGTTGACAGGACTGAGTGAGAGACGGTAAGAGGCGGTGGGCAGGATTGAAGATGTTGAAAGATTTTACAGAAACATCCATGTTTTTGAATTTGTCTTATAGAAGAGTCTGAATTTGTATTGACTATTATTAGCCTTCCAGCATTCAGTCAATTCTTTAATCATTTTTGCATTTAGTCAAAAGAATAGCTCACCAAAAAACAAATATTCTGTCATTTAATCATAAGCCTACTCACCCTCAAGTTGTTTTAAAACCTCTATGAGTTTCTGTATTCGGCTAAACACAAAAGAAGATATTCTGAACAATGTTTGTAACCAAACAGTTGACGGTAGCCATTGACTTCCATATAGGAAATAAATACTGTGGAGCAAATGATGACAGAATTTAAATTTTTGTTTGAACTATCCCTAATACATAAGACAGCCAAAATGCTCTTTTTTTTGTAGTGTGCTTTTTTAGATTTTCTCTGAAACCTTCCACCTTCCCCAGCTCCACCTGTATAGATCTGATATGGGTTATTATATATGCTACTTCTGCGTATATATTGGCAGTACTTGCAAGAATGTTAATGTATTTGCTGCTGCTGTTGGTTATTGCTGTTGTTGTAGATTATTGCTGCTGACGCTGCAAAGCAAGTACAGGAACATGCTAATGCCAGTACATACACCGATATGGTGCTGTGAGACATATTAGCATATACAGGGGTTGGACAATGAAACTGAAACACTGGCCAATATAGTGTTGGAGGTTTCATGGCTATATTTGCGCAGCTTGGTGGCCAATCTTCACTTAATGCACATTCCACCAGTAAGAGCAAAGTGTGAAGGTTGACTATGTGCAGACATTGTACCCTACAGGTGGTGCCATGTATAATGATGATAATGTACTAATACACACAGCAAGACTGGTGACAGAGAGGTTTGATGAACATGAAAGTAAAGTTGAACATCTCCCATGGCCTGCACAGTCACCAGATCTAAATATTACTGAGGCACTTTGGGATGTTTTGGAGGAGTGAGTCAGGAAACGTTTTCCTACACCAGAATCACATAGTGACCTGGCCACGGTTCTAGCAAAGGAAAGGCTCAAAATCCCTCTGGTTACTGTGCATGACATGTATTTGTCAATCCCAACACGAAATGATGCTGTATTGGCCACAAAAGGAGGCCCAACACCATACTAATTGTGGTCTAAAACCAAGTGTTTCAGTTTCATTGTCTAACCCCTGTATGTGACCCTTGACCACAAAACCAGTCATAAGGGTAAATTTTTTGAAATTGAGATTTATACATCATTTGAAAGCTGAATAAAGCTTTCCACTGATGTATATACTGTAATTTGTTAGGATAAGACAATATTTGGCCGAGAAACAATTATTGGAAAATCTGTAATCTGAGGGTGCAAAAAAATATTGAGAAAATTTTTCACACGTTAAAAAATAAATACGACCTCATGTTATGTCAATCACGTTTGCACACTGCCTCTGAAATTTTCATCCGTCATAAAAAAATTTGGATCGGGTTCAAATTTTTGCATTTTTCGCATCTGTAGCAAACAATTTGAGAGGTGTTTTGACAGTTCAGAGCCACCGTACAAGCGAACGCCAAAATCCAGAATAGTTTTCATCCACTTCATCTCGAAGCACAAAGCGCTGTAAGGTCCTTGTACACTGAGTTCACTGAAATTAGTGGTCTTCTTTATAATATGTGTCTCCAGTAATGCTTGCAAACCATCAAAGTTTACTGACATGCTGAAGTATTTCTGTATCTTATAATATGCCCTTTCTTTTTTCTCAACCAAATCATCCTCGCTGCTTTGAAGATTCCATTTTGTATTGCTTTGCGATTTTTTTTCGCAACGGAAGAATTAATGCACATCGGATTCAGTGTGCAAGGTTTCTGTGTGTGACAAATTTTTTGGATTACAAATACGAAAAAACGCATTTAAAATTTCGGACTCAGTGTGCAATGACCTTAAGACCTTAAAGGTTTTGTAGCAGATACAGGTGGAGCTGGGGAGGTGGAGGGTTTCAGAGGAACTATGAAAGCACACTGCAAAATGCTCTAGTGAATGCTAACCAGCCATTTAAATGTAAAGCAGCAAGCTCATTGGCTGCGTATGCAACATGAACCAATCAGCTTGTGCCAAGCAGTTTAACGCTGTGAATTTCATCAGCCTGCGCTATCTAGAGCTTCATGATGGTGTGAAGAATTCTGTAAATCTCAACCAATGTTTCAACCATAATTTAAGTGCATTAAAAAGTATTCTTGTCGCTTCATAAATTTACGGTTGAACCACTGATGTCACATGGACTATTTTAATGATGTCCTTACTATGTTTCTGTACCATGATCTTGATAGGACTATTGCTTTCTATGCAGGGTCAGAAAGCTCTCAGATTTCATCAAAAGTATCTTAATTTGTGTTCCAAAGATAAACAAAGGTCATGAGGATGAGTAATTAATGAAAGAATGTTCATTTTTGGGTGAACTATACCTTCAATTCAACATTTGAATTGCAGTTCTTTGTAATTATTGTTGAAATTGACTAGGAATTTTTGAGTAAATGTTGTTTCAAAGGAAGCCCTACATAATTTTTTCAACTAAAACTACTCATGTATATAGACTACATGCATCTAAAATGAAGAGAACTTAAGGTGTGGCCACTCAGAGCCTTTAAAGTATTGTACAGTTCATTTGAGTTTGTTGTGCACGGCAGTCTGTCCCTTATATGAAATCCTGTTTTCTAGATGAGCTATTACATTACATAAACATAGACGTTTAAATAACTTGGCCATATTCGCTACACAAGAATCTTTGACTTGCGTTCTTGAGGATGCGATGTCCTGACACGCACCTGCTGGGAATACACTTGTTCATAAAGTCCCAGTATGTCTGGCTACAGTATGAGGTCAATCAATGGCGAGGCGCATCAAAGCATTCCTCTTTACTTAACTTGAAAGACATACAGACATACATGCAAATAGACGCATCTCTTGCACTCTCAGCTTTCACTAATGACTCTGCCTCTTGCGTCATCAGCGATGGATTCATCTCTAGGGGTCAAAGGTTAGAAGATTTGGCAGTGCGTCAACAATGCAGCTACTGTCGACCCTCCTAAATACATTGATATTTTTATACTTGTATACACACACCTGCCTCGCTCAGTAAATCTCTCATCATCGCCATAGAACGTTTCTCTTACGGTAAACACGCGTAGGGAGAATTTCACACCTGGTTTTTGTCAGTTTGATTAGCTGAGGTCAAAGAGTTTGGGAAATTAAGCACTGACAGGAAATGAGCTTTCAGCAGGTTGGTCATGAATACAATGAATAGCCATGATCCATCTTAAGTTATTTCTGTCCCCTTCAAGTATATGTAAACAACAGCAGCAATGTTAACAATCTGACTAACAATAAATGCGTGCAGAATGACTAGTGGCTAGGTATGACCTAAATAAGTTTCTCATGTGTGGAGTGAGTACAAATTGAACTAAAATTAATAGTAAAATGTACATTTTGTTTTTGATTAACCCTGGTATTGTTGTTTCTGGTGACCAAACACCTGAACTGTAAATTTTTTTTAACTTCAGAAAAATCAGTCTTTTCAGTCTCATCTTTTTCCCCATCACGCTTTAGAGCTCATAAGAAATTATATATCTCTTGAAAACTTAAAATCTCAAAATTCATCCTTTGAAAAGCATTTTAAAATCAGACATTGCATTACCATGGAAATTGTAGATGAAAATTACATTACAAAATGTTTTTGTTCATGAATTATTAAAATTAAACTTTGGATAGTGCATTTTCAGGTCTATGTTCAAAATAGGGAGTGATAGTTAAAGGGTTTTTTTCTATTTAAAATAATACATTTTTAAAATAATATTTTTTATGTTTCTTTTCAATTAAGGCAGCATTTCATGTTAAAATAAGGACAATGCTTTTAAAAAAAATGAAAATGTCCCCATGATTTACTTACCCTGAACCCATCCTAGGTGTATATGACTTTCTCCTTCCAGACGAACACAGTCTGAGTTGTTTATGATTTATCCTGGCTCTTCCAAGCTTTATAATGGTGGTGGATAGTGGCTGATATTTTGAAGCTCCAAAAAGCGCATATATCCGTCGTAAAACTACTCCATACGCCTCCGGGGGGTTAACACATGTCTTCTGAAGCGGATCCATGGGTTTTTATAACAAAAATATTTCTATTTTTAAAATTATAAACTCAAATCATTGACTTCCGGCAACGGCCATAGGCGCGTTCGCGACAGAGTGGAGCTCCCAGTCTGTGTAACGTTACTCCGGTTCAAACAAATAAGGCTGTGCAAAAAACTTTTAATTCGTTACCGGCGTTTAGTATTGCTCTATCCTCGTTTGTTTATTCTCACCAGAGCTTACACTACGAATGCGGCTTACATCATATATCGAGTCAGAGGTAGAAGCTGAATCTCAACTAACGTTAACGCGAGCGCGCATATGGCCGTTGCCGGAAGTCAATGATTTGAGTTTATAATTTGAAAAATATAAATATTTTTGTTATAAAATCCCATGTATCCACTTCAGAAGACGTGTTAACCTCCTGGAGGCATATGGAGTAGTTTTACGACGGATATATGCGCTTTTTGGAGCTTCAAAATAAAAGCCACTATCCACCGTTGTTTTAAAACAACTCAGACTGTGTTCGTCTAGAAGGAGAAAGTAATATAGCTACACCTAGGATGGCTTGAGGGCAAGTAAATCATGAGGAAATTTTCATTTTTGGGTGAATTATTCCTTTAAAAATATAAGAATAATTTTTTTCTTAAAAAAGTAAAAACATCTTATTTTCACCTTATTCTTTTTCTTATTTCCCTATAGCAGCCATTGAACCAGAAGTCTCGTCCATAAGCTTACTTCCACCTTGAAGAATAAGGTGGATATAAAAAAGCTTATAAAATCGCTAGTTGTTTTTAGACATAAATGCTTATTTTTATTAAGTTGTGGATTTGGATATGTATTTAGACATTCTGAAAGACAACTTTTTGAAAGACATGAAACGTTAGTTTGAAATGCATCTCTTTTGCACTTTTGATATTATAGAGCATCATGCTTTTATTGCTGTGTACTTTTTCTGCATCGCAAATGAGTTTCTGGGTTTCGTACAATTCCGATAAAGTAGCGAGTTCTCAAAAGTAACCCTCAAAGCATTAGCTGAGAAAAATTTTATTTCATATACAAGTAAAATGGACATTGTAACTTAAACATGCCTTAATGAACTGGGATTGAATCAAATCAAAATTCAAAAACTTTTAAAACGAACAAATCAGGAGATCCATGAATGCCCAGCTAGACTGTAATGCACAACTATTTCCGGAAGTGAAGGGCATATGGATGCTTGTCAGTAAGAGCCAACAGCTGAGGAGGCTTGAAGCCAGTGGTGTTAATTACATTATCTAATATCTGTTTGAGGCTTTTAGACAGTCATTTATAGCTCATCAAGGTTTTGCATTCTCTTTTACACCCACAATATGCTTTTGCAGTTAATCAGATGACAATGAAGTTACGTCATTATCCTAAAATGCACTGTTGAATGCAAATGACACTTGTCAAAACAATGCACAGCACAAGTGTATGTGAATAGAGTTTTGTGTTATGTCCTAAAGAAAACATCTTACATAATCAAAACACTCTGATACCTCGATAAACATTCTTCTATCCGCACACGAAAAAAAAAGCCATCCTCTTCCATCTGTATCCATGGAGACAGTCGGTTCAGCATGGCTCTTTCAAGACAAAAATAGCATGGGAATAATTATCGAACAAACACACTTGAATTCATGTGTGGTGACAGTCAGACTTGCAGCCACGCTCATAGCCCAGCCTATTAATCTGAACTCAATCTGCTCAGCTGTTAGATTTGGCATTGGATGAATGCGAAACAATGCGGAGAGTCATTGACAACGACCAAAAAATGCTGAAAAGTACGCCTACAGGCTCCAAGTACAGCATAGAAATGGGAATAAAAAGACTTGTCTTTAATATCAGACTGGTTTTAATCACATGAAAACAATAGAAACACAAAAATGAATTATTTTAGTGACAACTCCATTCTCTAAACTGTATAACTGCTCCTTTCCCGAAGCGATGATTGTAGACTGAACAGAAGGAGGTATAATGGTACAACTAGGGTTACAATAAGACAGAACCATGGTCTTTCTCCCAGCAATTAAATCATCATCATCATCATCAAGGTAAGAAATCAACAGCTCTTGCATTAGATTATATGTCAGTATTCATTACAAAAATAAGATATAAGCAGTGGCAGGCAGCCAGCCGCTTCACTTTGGGCTAGAGGGTGAGACAGAGAGAGAGAGAGAGAGAGAGAGAGAGACAGATAGAGAGAGAGACATAGATCAGATCTTCCCTCGACAAGCACACCTGCTTTGTGAACCTTGGCCTAAAAGTCCACCCACATAAAGGGGGCGGGACCTGCGATTTAAGCTCCGCCCAGATCAAGCCAGATGTTAAGTAGAGAGCGAGTGCGAGTGCAGGAGTGTTAATAGTTAAGTGCAGTAAGAGGAGTGCTAGTTTACAGGAGTAAGTGTGGATGTAGTAGCGAGAGGTGCGCTCTACTGTTGGGGGTAGTAGGGCTGTTGCTGCGGCGGTTGTTGAGGATAGGGGTAGGGCTGCTGTGTAGGAGGGCCTCCAGGGTATCCAGCCTGCCCCTGGGCTTGATAGGGCATGTAGGGCATATTAAACTGCCCATATGCATAGGGGTTATAGGCCATTGGCATCTGGTAATACCTATAAAAAAAAAAAAAAGAGCAAAATATTGATGTTTTAAGAAATGGGTAAACATTTTTAACTGATATCAACATACCTAATTAGTTGACGAACTTAGTACATTAAAGGGATAGAATGAAAATTCTGTAATTAATTACTCACCCTCATGTCGCTTCAAACCCGTAAGACCTTTGTTTATCTTTGGAACACAAATTAGGATATTTTTGATGAAATCCAAGAGCTTTCTGACTAGTGTTGGGTATCGTTTTAATTTTATCGATTCCGATTCTGGTTTAGATTCTGCTCATCGATTCAGATTCTTATTGATTCCTAATTCCGTTTCCAATAAGTAAAAAAAAAAATCTGTTAAAAAGTTAAGTCAAACATTTTATTCTGTCTTTTGCCTATGGTTTTACCAAAAATACCACAGAAAAAAAAAACAACAACAACAACTAGACTAATATAAATTTACTGGTCAATAAATGTGAAAGAAGTCAATTCCAGACCGGAACAACCTTTTCTGCAGTAGAAATGCACAGAACTGTCCAAGAAATGCTGTTCTCCGTGCTTGCGCTTCAGATGTGTGCGCTGCACGCAAACGGTGCACAAGTTCTTTTCCTTCCTGCACTTAAATAGTTAAAAAATGTGGGAATTGAAATGCACGCGTCTTATCGAATACCCGGTTATTGGAAATTTGGAACCGGTTCTAAAATGGAACCAGTTCTCAATACCCAACCCTATTTCTGACCCTACATAGACAGCAATGCAACTACCACATTCAAGGTCCAGAAAGGTAGTAAGGACATATAAAATGATAAAATAATCCATGTGACATTACCACATGTGCTCTAGAAAGCTTCATCCATGTCCAGTGTCTGCTCTATATTCTCCTATAAGCTATGACCAATAACAAATATTTTTGAATGCTTTTAAAGCAAATCTGAGCTGTCTCCTCATACCCTCTCGCTCACAAGCACTTGTCAGTGTGAGCTTTTGTTGTTGTTCTGTGTCTTTAGTTTCATTTTCTACTGTGAAACAACCTCCCGGGACAGTGTTGCCACCCTGTGGAACAACTGATAACTGCAAAATAACTTCAGAAAGCTCGGATTTCATCAAATATCTTAGTGTTCCTAAGACACTTATGGGTTTGGAACGACATGAGGGTGAGTAATTAATGACAGAATCTTCATTTTTGGGTGAACTATTCCTTTTAGATAATTATTCTTATTATATGCTTTCTTAAGTTTTATCTAATTAAATATGCAATAACGTACAAATTTCCAGAACAGAAATCTGAACATTTTATAAAACCAGATTCGATTCAAAATTAGTATAAATTCAGTTGACATTATAGACTTAAAGGTTTTTACAGACAGAATTTTTGGTCAGAAAATAGTCAAAAGTCAGAAAAAATCACCATGTTTGTAGGAATAAAATAAATCTGATAAATAAACCCACTTGAAAAACCATCAGAATAAAGATAAATTTATTCTAAAGATAATAAATAAAGATAATAAAACTGGAAAGTTTGGAGTAAGAGTGCTACTGAAGTGGAAATTTCTAGCTCAAACTTTCAAGATATGTCCTAATTTATATCCACAAATGCAAATAGATCAAATGTATTTTAAAAATATATATAAAAACAATAATGTGTATTTTGGATGTTTTCTTTCCGCTAGTCTGAAAGAAGACATATAGTCCAAAATCTTAAAACTGAAACAGTTTTTGCCTGTAGTGTGAACTGGACCCTCGAAGTGACAACAATTTAGTAAGTAATGTTAACATACTAAACGTGCATTAGTTCATTTATCATTTCTAACAAATTATTGACCTAGATTAACAAGTGCTGTAATACTGTTAGGTCAGCTTACCTAAATGTTTTTTAACAAAGCTTGCTTTACTCTAAAGTGTTATTCTAACAGTCAAAGCATTCGAAATCACGTTATTATCTCTCTCTCCCAGATTGATTTCAGACTCAGCCAAAGAAAACGCATTAAACATCTCTCTCTCGCTCTCTTGGCTGCTTCATATTAGCAGTTAACTGCGCGGAAGAAACATTCCCTCATATTATTGATACTAAAATTAATATAGCAAAACTCTTGCTTCATTTAAATTCAAAGTGCTAATATGTGACCAAAGCTAAACTGATAGCGTGTCACACATGCACATTTGAGCTTTTGTGTTACTCCGTATCACATCTTAGGTTGTGCACTGATCAGTTGTGAATAAAAGTAAATTGAAAATTGAATAAATTCATAAATTGAATTTATGAATGATGCACTCACCTGTCAATCTCTAAATTTGCATAAATGATCAGGATGAGCAAGTAACAAATGCTTGGCAAGATTTGATGTGTGCCTCCTGTGGCAACAAATGATGAATTATAGCAATGTTTGCACACAGGTGCAGTAAGGTCAGCTAATTCACCTTTATCATCTGTTTTGATTGCAAAAATATGCCGTATTTCACTTCTACTGTTGTCTTTATTTACTAGTTTGGAGCACGTTCAGAGTCGGTAGGTCATCTGGGTACTTTTTGCTACCATGAATTTGGACACTACTCTTTTCACGTGTCATTTCTTGCCTACTATATATGCATAGAAGAAGTAAAAATATTTTGCTGCAGCCAGTGTTACTATTGACAGCAAATTTTGATTTAGTTTTAGTCATAGTCTTTCGACTAAAATGCCATTTAGATTTAGTCATATTTTAGTCACCTGAAATGTTTTTAGCTTTAGTCTAGTTTTAGTTGACTTAATATCATAAGGTTTTAGTCAATTAAAACTCCAGTAAATTTAGTCGGGTAAAATTGAATGGGTTTAGTTACAGTGCAATGCATTTATTAAGCATTTCTCTAAAATTTCCAAACTCATTATATAGGTTTGGATAAAGGTTTTATCATGATAAACACATGATTGAACTGTGGTGACACACAACATGCCTTAATATTAAAATGTAATAAAACCAGTTCTCATAAAGAACATGGTGTTTTTCAATGAAATACCAATGGATATATAGGCTAATTATGCATTCTTTATAGTAACTTGTTTACCATTTTCTTCATTCTTTCAAACAGACATGTTTATTTCTATAAGTGATAGTCAAGAGCAGTAAGTGGTTTTCTGTCTTTCTTTTGTTGCTTGATTAACATCAGTGACTCGGACAATAGCAACTAAATGTGGCTGCTATGGATGCAATGTACTGATATACTTTCTTTCTACTGTTTACATTAATTTAAGATGTAATCGGCTGTGTTTACGTGAATACTCGTCAAAACTGACAACTCAAGATCATTTCGTGTGTATTTCTCAGTTCATGCAACGCGAAAGAACGCAAGACGTGCTTTTCGTGTGCATGCTTCGGTGTCTGCGCTCAGAAAACAAGACCGAATTGAGTTCTCTCTTGCGTCGTCAAATTTATCCATATGTCTGCACTTCTCCCACATATTGACATTTTGAACGTTTTTAAGATGTGGCAAGTGGATTTTAGCGTGTGTCCCGCCGGTTTGTACACATCTAACCTCCTACTATGCAACAGATTTTTCTGAATGAATCTCTTTCCAAATCGTCCCTTCCTAACATTTTCTTGTGTTTATTCGTTGATGAAAATGGCAGTAGATTTTTGTCATAGTTTTTGTCATTCAAAAAGTACCAGTTTAGTTTATTTAGTTTTCATCTGTGAAAAAAACGTTGGCACCTAGCTCATTAGATTTTAGAACCGAGCTATGGACTGTCACATACATACAGCTCTGAGCACATAGGTACTTGAAAAGTTTCTTTATTTACCCTGGGTAGCCTTGATAACTGGGGTAGGGTGGTCCTTGAGCCTGTGAGGGTCCAGTGGGTGGTGCAACAGGTGGGGGATTAGTGCTGCTGGGAGCCACTGGAGTACTGACTGGAGCTGCAGCACTGGCCGCCTGAGGAGTCATGTTAGGGGGCGGAGGTCTCGCTGGTGGCTGGGGCTTAGCCTGAGGCGGCTGCTGGGTCTGCGACGGAAATATAAATAAGACTATTTCCTGCAGTTAAGGACTTTATCTTTAGATCTCATCAGTCTGCAAACTCACAAACACAGTCCTGGGCGCCGGGGTCGGGCCTCCTAAGCCAGGTGCAGGAGTGTTGGACTGGTACGATGGGACGTTGAATGAAGGAGCGCTCGGTTCACGAGCAATGCTCTGCTGCAGCTCCCTTTAATCAAACAGTCACAGAATATAAGCCAACCACAGTCATCCGAAAACCATTACAATGTCTTGATATGTGCACACAACTAAAGAACATACTTGAGCAGTTCATCCCTCTCGGTTTTGCGTGCGAAGACAATGTCACTGCACTTATTTTGAAACTTCAACAGGATTTCTGTCAGATCATTGTAGAACTGAAAGAGGAGGAGGAAAAGAAGGGAGAGAATGAGACAGCTGAGTGACATCCTAGGGATCTAGAACTAATATTAGTGCTTGAGTTATTTACTTTAGTGCCCTCTCTGATATTGGAGCTGATCTCTATGTAGCTATCGTGGGCTGAGGCGAGCTTCTTCAAGACCTCTTCTCTGTTATTAGCCTCAGAGTTGGACTGCTTGAGTGCTGAAAACTCCTGGTGAGACACCTGAGACAGGAAGAAAAGCCATTTAAAAAAATCTGATAATTCCTAAATACAGGTTAAAATGTGTCTCATGTGTGAGTTTTTGTGTGCACCTGTATCTGTGAGAGCAGTTCCTCTTGTCTGCGTAAATTCTGCTGACAGCGTTGTGTGTGAGAGCCGTAACGGGTCTCCAGCTCACTGGCGGTCAGGGCCTCTTCGTTAATGGCGCCATCTTGAGCCAGTGCAGTAAGGAACTTTGTCGTCATATCGAAGGTCACCGACTTGACCTCTCCCTCCAGAACTTCCCGTTCCCTCTTCACCTCATCCAGCTGTGCCAGCTGAGCTCTCAGAACGTTTACCACCTGCACAGAAGAGGACAAGCTCGGATTGAAGGTTACCATGATGGTGTGGTCAGGGTTAGTCTGTGACATAACTGGGCCAATGTGGCTGTATATCTCACCCATTGTTATTTTAGCAGCATAAGTACTATTATAGTTTTTATTAATATCTTAAGTTAGATTTCTTGTATTTTTAGATAAGATTTATTTTTATTTTTACACTGCCATTTAAGTTTGGAATCTATACGATTAGTTTTTTACGAAGACTTTTCTGCTCATTAAGGCCGCGATTATATGATTAAAAATACAGAAAAAACAGTAATATTGTAAGATATTATTGCAATTTAAAATAGTGGTTATCTATTTTAATTTACTTTAAAATAGAATTTATTTGTGTGTTGAAAACCTGAATTTTCAGCATTATTACTCCAGTCTTCAGTGTCAAACGATCCCTCAGAAATAATTCTAATATGCTGATTTATTATCAATGTTGCAAACAGTTGTGTTGCTTAATATTTTTTCGGAACCTGTGATACTTTTTTCAGGATTCTTTGATGAATAAAATGCTAAAAACAACTCTTTTTAGCATTTATTTAAAATAGAAATCTTTTGTGACTATATGCATTACCGGTCAAAATTTGGGGACAATCATTTCTTTATGTCATTCTTTAAAAGAAATTATTCAATTAATAAAAAGTGATAGTAAAGCTTCCATTTTGAATAAATGCCGTTTTCTTTTACTTTTTATTCAAAGAATCCTAAAAAACCCATCACAGGCTCCAAAAAAAATATTAAGTAGCACAACTGTTTCCAAGTATATTCAAATAGAATACTGTTATTTTAAATTGCGACAACATTTCATAATATTACTTTTTTCTGTATTTTTGATGAAATAAATGGAACTCTGAACTTCTTTATAAAACATAAAATCTTTTGAAAATATACGGCAGTATATTTAGTTAGTTTTAAGATTAAGTTATTGTCACTTTTAGTTTTAAATATTTTTAATTCATCTTAATTTCAGTTTTAGTCTCAGTAGCAATTCATATTTATTCATATTTCAGGTAGCTCCTGAAGGATCTGAGGATCCTCAAATGCAAACCTGTTTTGCTTCAAGAGAGCAACCACCTATTTGTGTTATTTTACTTTCTTTTTTTTATCATTTAATCATTTATTTGTAAATGATTGAAAATTCGTATAAATTTCATTGATTCATTATTTGAGTAGTCATTTATATTACGTCATATTATTTTAAAATATTTTTTCTATAGTTGTTTAGTCTCAAGGGCTGTTTGTCTTCATGAATAAGAGATTCTAGGAAATGTTCATGAAACCCAAGGTTTATGGGATGTTGTGAAGCAGTTTGGTATAACAATACTTGTTGGATTTGTGTTCTTCAGATGAAGTCTGAGCATTGAGACATACGCAACTGAGACTATTCAATAAACTGCTCCTTTTTATCATCATCACTTTGTCTCCTACTTCTGCTCTTTATTTTCACTGGCTTTTACTCAGTCAAGTACTTGGCTGATAGAAGACAGTTTTGGGTATTAGACTACTCTGCTGATTGTTTTCATCTAATATTTATATATTTTTAAAATGTGTAAATTTCTCTATTTTTCCTTCAGTCATTTTTGATCGTTTTAGTTAACAGTCACAACACTCACCTCACTGCCCTGCAGAGTCTTGGCAGGGTTGGCAGACGGTATGGCGGCACAGAGCTCGTTCTCTGACTTGCAGAGCAAAGCAATCATTTCACAATGTGCAGTGTAACGCTCTCTCACCACCTGATCAGCCTGCACTGCCTTGTCCAGTATACTGCGAAAATTATTTCCCTCTGCATTAAGAAACAGAGAGAGAGGGTAAACCATTTTAACTGGTAGAGCATGACACTAGCAAACATAAAAGTCATGAGCAGGGAAAACACACAAACTGATAATGTGTTTACCTAGAAATGCACTGCAAGTCTCATTAGGTAAAAGCATCTGCTAAATGCATAAATGCCGGGTGGAAGTGTGTATGTACCTGCTCTGAGTGGTTTATACAAATCTCCAGAGGGAGTTCTGTTCCAGCGCTGATTGAATTTGGCTCTGAGTTCATTGTCTGTCGTTTCCTCATCATCTAACATCTTCAAGGACTGTAACAACAACACAACTTTTGTTCATGATACCAATTGGCATGAAATGCGAGTTCATACAGTCAGATGGAGTCACAGACATAAAGTGGGTTTAAAGACATAGTTCACCCAAAAATGAAAATTCTTATTATTTACTCACCCTCATGTCGTTCCAAACCTTTGTCTTCAGAACACAAATTAAGTTATTTTTGATGAAATCTGAGAGCTTTCCGAGCCTGCATAGACAGCAATGCAACTTACACGTTCAAGGCCAATAAAAAAGTAGTAAGGACATTGATAAAACAGTCCATTAGTGAGGACAAAAGAAAACAAAAATAACGACTTCGTTCAACAATTTCTTCTCTTCCGTGTTAGTCTTTGACACGTGTTCACGAGAGTACCAAAACGTTGTTGTCTATGCAGGGTCAGAAAGCTTTCAGGTTTCATCAAAATATCTTAATTTGTGTTCTGAAGATGAACAAAGGTCTTATGGGTTTGGAATGACATGAGGGTGAGTAATTAATAAAAGACTTTTAATTTTTGGCTGAACCATCTCTTTAAATAAGAAAAATGCTAAAACAGAACCATCATAACTAGTGATCGCAGACATTTGGATCTTTATAAAAGGGCATGAAACACGTGCATCACCTCATCCAGGATCTCACGGTTCCTCTGCAGCAGTTCGGGGAGATCTTTAATGAGCTGTTCGATGCTCTGTAGGCCACCCAGCTGAACAACAGCACGGCTCTTCTCAAGGATGGACTGAGGGACTGCGTCTCCTGTCAGATCTTCTAATGCTGCTGGCAGGTTCAAAGATGCCAACACCCTACCAATCACCAACAACCAATCCATTATCACCACCAAACCTCATTTATAAGGATGTAACAATATCAAAATCTCACGATATGTTAATATCACAATATATAATCCACAATACAATATTATTCTGATATTAAAAATGCACTTTGACAGTTCAAAATTAAGAGCTCCAACCCATGTTTTTAACTAACTAAACCCAAGTCAGAAAAGAGTCAGTGAATTGACTTGTACCTGACCTTTAAAGGGGACTCAACTCTCTTTTTGGTTGTGGTAAATGGTCTCAGTCTAAATTACATTCACAATGGTGTTTTAGGAAGCCAAACAAATTAAAATATAATTATAATAACAACAATTTTATATTATAGTTATTCCTATGACAGCAATCGCCATATATTGTAAAACAATTGCACTGTAAAATAAATGAAAATTAATTTTTGATAGGTATATTATTTTGGCTTTACACTACAGTAGGAAATCACAATACTTCTTTCCTAATTTCTACAGAGATATTTTGAATTTGGACTGCAGTAACAAAGTGCATGCTTTGCTTTGAAACATGAAGCAACTTGATGAAGGGATTAAGCAATACTGTGCTTACCAGGGTTCCCACTCTAAGCCGAATTAGTTTTTGCTTTTCTATCATCTACTTTTAACACCCATTTTGTAAAGTGGTCATTTTGTAGCCACAGCTCTTGAAATTTACATTTTCCTTATATGTCTGCCTTAGTTATAAGGTACAGCCTGGTGACTGCATTTGACTTAAGTGATTGCCAGTTGAAGTGCGGGAATGGAATAAAATGGCGCTGAAAAATATCTTAACCATAAAAATAGGCAAAACGTGCGAAACAAACAAAAAAAAAAATACAGTACAGAAAAATTGCATTTTGATAAATGGAAACTAAAATTTAAAGCAACAAACAAAATTCCGTGATATTCCATGACTTGGACCAAAAAAAAAAAAAAAAAAAATCCCTGACTTTCAATGTCTGGAATAATAGACCTTTTAAAATTCCATGATATTCCAGAAATGACCCGTGGGAACCCTGGCTTTCGGTTTTAGTTCTTTTGACAGATACTGTGCCAAAGCATAATGGCCCTAAACACAATTTTCAAGACATTTAATGACAGAATGGGAAGTTTAAATGTATTCTAAAAACTGTAACTTTTGCCTAGAAGACCTATGGTTTCATATCATCATGTGACCACGATATCATCAAGACAGTTTTGCTATTGTGATACCATGATATTGATTTACGTGCAGTATTGCATCGGTGATTGATGCCTTCAAGCAATTAAAAGCAAAGCAGTAACAGTTCTCATTGTACATGTTAATAGACTTCTAATGGAGTTTAAATGGACTCATGTAAGAGCAAATATATGCACCGACAGGTTAATATCTCAGCAATACTAACCCATTGCAGAGATTCGTTGCTTCTCTCATGCTGCCAATCAGTCTGTTGACTGTGTCAGCCTTCCTGGAATTGGCCGCACTCACTGACTGCTGCACTGCCATCGGCACCATCTTCTCAAACAGATCTAAACACAAACAAAACAGCAGATAATGCAATTATTTGAATTTTGCCACATAAGAAAGAAGGGGAAAGTCATGTGTGCGTCATGCTGACCTGTGAACTTCTGGCTGAGTGGTGTCTGAACTGCAGTTGCTTTGACCAGAGATGCTTTGCCAATGTGCTCCAGGTCTTTGACCTCTGGCACACGATCATGGTAAATGAAGTCATTGTCTTTCTTTGCAGCTGTGAGGGCACGGCTGATCTTATCTGAAAGATCCTTCACGTTAACATACTCGTCGTATCGAGAAGCCGCAGTCTTCACCAGCTCTGTGGCGTGCTGCAAGACACGCACGAGAAGCCCGACCGTTAACATCCTATTATTGAAGCTCAAAACTGAATAAATACAGTGAGGAAAAAAATGATTTGATCCCCTGCTGATTTTGTACATTTGTCCACTGACAAAGAAATGATTAGTTTATAATGTTAATGGTAGGTATATTTGAACAGTGAGAGACAGAAATAACAACAGAAAAAAATCCAGAACAACACATTTCAAAAAAGTTATAAACTGATTTGCATTTTAATGAGTGAAATAAGTATTTGAACATGATATAGCAAAACCCTTAGTGGCAATCACAGAGGTCAGATGTTCCTTGTAGTTGGCCATCAGGTTTGCACACATCTCAGGAGCAGGGCTGTGGGAACCTATTTTATCTAGGGGTTGCTGAGCGAGATGCTTGAAGTTGCAGGGCGGGGCCAAGGTGGGGGATTTTAGACAAAATCCTAATATTAAATATCCCAAACTAGGCATGTTGCTATAGTGTTAACGGTTTTAAACCGCAACACAGGTTGTGTCACTTTCCCACCATGGCATTGCTTCATTCGGCTGCACTGCTGCAAGGGATTCACGTCTCTAAAGTGGTTTTGGTTGTAAAGCAAAGATAACTTTGCTCAGCTTCCTGAAGAACCCAGTGTTACGTGAACAGTGGATGCAGTTCGTTTTTTTCTGGGCAGCAATGGAGTTTTGTTTGTTTGTGTGTTTGTTGATATACAAGGCCCAGTTCGACGCTGGATTTGCACATTGTTTGATACTGAAAGACTGAGAGGTCCCAGCTATAAAAGATCCCGGTCATGATTCAGAACTGCAGATGGTAAGTGAAATGTCATCAAATGTCTGTTTTATTGGCAATCCAAGCGCAAGTGATCATCGAACTTAGCTCCGCCCACGGCGCGCCTCCAGAAGCTCTGCTTTTTCCGGAGAGAATCAGAAAGCTGTATTTGTCTTTTAGAAATATCATAAAACTAAAGACTTTTTGGAGATATTAAGGATGCAGTACTACTCTATAGGTACTCAACATTAACATGAGATCAGATGAAACTGTGCATGTTATGTACCCTTTAAGAGAGGGCTCCTAATCTGAGCTTGTTACCAGTATAAAAGAGACCTGGGAGCCAGAAATCTTGCTAAATTGACAGGGGATTAAATACTTATTTTACTCGTTAAAATGCAAATCAAGAACTTTTTTGAAATGTGTTTTTTAAAATTGTTGTTGTTATTCCGTCTTTCACTGTTAAAAAAACCCCTACCATTAAAAATATGGACGGATCATTTCTTTGTCAGTGGGCAAATGTGCAAAATCAGCAGGGGATCAAATAACTTTTTTCCTCACTTTAAAACAAGCAACAAAATTAAACCGTCTGTCACACACTGACAAACATACCTGCAGCCGAGCGATCTCCTCTCCGAATCTTTTCTTCTGATTGGCCAAGGCCGACTGGTGCAGCTCCGCGGTGGCCTGCATCATACAGTGCTTGGCAGCGAGGACGGGAAGCACCTCCTGGAAATAAAAATACTGACCAGGGAGAGGCAACCACAGCAATCACAAACGCCACGGCAACCACGAACCAACACCAACGGGCAACCACAAACGAGCACAGACACACAGCACAGGGCGCAGGAAGAGAAAACAGAACAGCAAATCAGCACGCATTCTTCAGCGAACCCCAACCAAATCCTCACACAACGCTCATGCAGCGTTCATTCACAGATCAATAGGAGAAGAAAACAAAGGCTGGAGGCTGTGAGAGTGTGTGTGTCTGCGTGTGAGGAGTGACTAGCATTCATATGGGAATCAAGGAAACTTAAAATCTCTAGACGCACGTGTACAGGCACACTCAGAGTGATTGCTGCATGCAGTATGTGGGGATCATTGCCTGATGTTTAACAGCGTCTAGTTTGATTGCACAGTGACCCCTAGTGGATCAACTTCCCCAATAACTTGTCTGTCGTGCACTGGAAGCTACGCATACCTTAGGGAGGTTCTCTTTGTATTGACATTGCTTAAAAGCATCGCCGTAGTAATCTGCCGCCTGGTTGGCAAGTTTAGCGACAATGGCGTCCTTCATCTTATCTGCGAGATGAAACATTAGACAATTAAACCTGTGTCTACTACAAACGAACAATGCACAAACGTAAACACAGACGCACCAGCAGTGGCTTTGAGAACGAAGACCTCCTGTGCCTGGCTGAGCATGATCTGACTGAGCGTGCCCACCGTCTCGGGGGAGATGTCCATGGTGGGCTCTCGATTCAGTGCAGAAAGCACCGTATCCTTTATATGAGCAAACGCACCACTTGCCAGCTGGAAAGAGACGGGAAATGCTTGAAAGTTAAAACATATTTATTTCTCTCGATTGTCTGCGTTGAAGAATTCAAGGTCAAAATCAAACCTGGTAGAACTTGGCGGCGGTTTTCAGTCCCTCGTCATTGTCGAGATTCTGCTCGGAAGCAATCTGACTGGCCAGCGCGCCCACGTTAAACAACACACACGTCTTCTCATAGCCCACACTTGCCAATGCTAAAACACACACATGGTATGAACCACAAAAAGGAATTAGCACTCATTTTTTCCATTCTTTTAATTCCTTCTATGAGAAATTACATTTTATGTTATGCTTTTGTAAAATGAATTGACTTTTACAATGCAAAAGCAAAGCACTATGAAACATTTAGGTATAAAACGTGCAATATAAATATAGGTTTTATTTTTGTTTAAGCATTTTACAAATTATACCATACAGTATTTTGCACTTTATCCACATATGGATCATTCTACAGAATTGGTGCAAGCTGCTGTGCCAGAACCAAAATATACATTTAAAAAGCATTTAAGAATTTAAATTTTAGATGTTTACTAAGAGCCTTCTATTAACTATTGAAAATATTTTGGGGGGGGTACTTGCAATTGGGAGGTGGCTGTCCTGAACCCTAACCCCTAAATTGCAACTTATGAAAAAATACTGAAATAATTTTAGCATTTTATTCTATTGTTGTTTTAAAAAAATATTTTTTTCCAAAGTAAAGTTAAAAATATATTTCTCTTATATTTTCATTCTAAGTCATGACTGTGTAAAAAATGTGCCCCGTATTTTCATGTCACTACCGGAACAGTGTATGCTTTAGTCTGTTGTCTGAGACTGATTTTAACTACAACCCTACATTTATGATCAGGAAATATTTATGTGTCCCTCTCTCTCATAGCAACATCATTTTGAGGTAAATATGTTTAAAAGAAAAATCTGTGTGTAGCTTTAAAGAATGCCACCATTTTTCTATAACTAAATGCTTTTTTTCCTGAGTTATTCCATAACATTTCGTTTTTATATGTGTACAACTGTTCAGAAATGTCCTAGCTGAGTCACTAACAGTCATCATTGTTTCGGTAGGGACAAAAGGGAACACCAAATCCTTAACTTGGAGGAAATAAACCAAGTTTAATACAGTTGTGCAAATTTTTTGTATCTTAGGATGTTTTAGTAAGTGTTAGTAGTGCAAGTTAAAATTCTGTAATGTGATGCGGTTGCTACTAAAACATTACTGTCACTATCGAAAATGTGCAGCCACAGCCGAAACATGGGATGTTCTGTCAAAAATGGTTTTGTATGATAGTATTTAGTTTAATGTATATTCAAACTAATGAATCCTTAACTTTGAAATCAGTGTGATCAACTTTATTCCTTTTACAAAGCAAAACTGGATTAAAAATACAACAAAAATTTCTCATAAATCACACTTTCTGTACCATTATGACATATTCTGTAACATTCTAGTGTTTTCTTGAACATTCAAAAACATTGTGGGACTAGTAATAAAAGACAAAAATCATCTGAAGTACACTTCTTTTTTTTGGATGACTCACTTTCGGTAATTATGTTAAAATGTTGTTAGCTAGTTATGCATGAGTAATAACAGATTAGCTTGAATAAGTATTTTTTTAGTTTTCATGAGAACCATTAATGACACACAAAAAAGTCAAGTAGTGTTTGTATTCAGCATTTCAGCTTAATAAAGAAACAAAAATAAAAGTAAAACAAAACACAAAAATGTGTTTCTTAATAAACAAGATCTGCTGCCCTTGGTTTGTACTGGATTAGATGCCTGGCTCTGTTTCAAATGATTTTTTTTTTTTTTTCTTGAATATGGATGACAGAAATATAATATTTATTGATGCATACTCCAAAGGTACTTGCATAATTATTTCTTTAAACATCCTGTAATCAACTATCTGCAATAAAGCATCTACCAAGGTGGCATCTACCACCTTAAAAACAATTTAAGTACTGACGTGTAACACAGTAACAAATAAAATCATTTCACTTTAGCTGCATTTGTTTGTATTAACATACTCTGATCTTTTTTTTAAAATCACATATCAACTCACCAAGCTTGACTGAGCCTCCAAAAAGAGATCCTTTATCAAAAGCATCTTTCCATGTAAATGTTAGACATAACTGAAAAAAAAGTTATGTATTATTTACAGACACTAATGAATATGCTCAAATGACTCTGTATTATTATTATCAATTGTCTCACTTTATATTAGGTGGCCTTAACTTCTGTGTACTTCATTATTTTTTAACATTATACTTATATTTTATTAAATACCTGCATTAATTTTTTGTAATTACATTTATAATTACACTGTTGACCCATCCCTTAAACCTACTCATACCACTAAACCTGACCCTAACCCACCTCAATAGCAGCAAAAGTGTTTTGCAATACAATATCAACAGAATAAGAACTTTGTACTTATTTGCTGAAGCAAGCACATAGTAGTTAAGGCCACCTAATATAAAATGGGACCTAATCAATTATTGTCATTAAAAATTAATAGCTTAATGTTACACTGTGACCTATGAATTTATATAGGTTACCTCTGGAAAAGGAAATTTGGGTTCGATTGCACAGAGCTGATCATAATATCTAAAGAGGAGAGAGAAAAAAACAAAGAGAAACACTGTTAGAATGGAAAGTGTATGGAAAAACACTTCTTAAGATGGAACGTAACCCATCTTGACACATAATTCAGCCATGACAGCATTCTCATGTGACTGTCTGAATACAAGCAGCGAATGACGTTACTGAAGTTACTCAACCTCTCTGTTACTAGTGACACAAAAACATTTCCTTCCTGGAAGGAAAGAAGAGCATTTCCCTACTCCATATCTCTGCTCCATTTGTTCTACATCTGCTTTTTTTTGCCTCTCAGGACTATAAAAAGAACATGACTGTAGACTCCAGAGGGAATACCACTGATGGGTGTGTTCAAGGGGCTCTTCGTCATACAAACCAAACAGCAGCTACAAAGCAGTCCATTCATCTTGACCACTAAGCATGGCTACAAAGCAGCAAACAAAAAGCTTATTCCTATAGCAACACGCTTCTCATTCACTCTCCAGATGGCGCAAGTCCCAGTCGCTACATTAACTCAACTACATTTAACCACGAATGAAATGCAGAAGGTAACCTCCGACTTGGGGAAACAAGGCCTAATTCTTCATTTATCAACTGGTCATCATAAATTAGTAGATGGGGTTGCTACAGATGCTTTTAAATCTAATTTGTTCCATTACTATAATAAATACTGCTTTGAACATTTCACAAATTAATTTAAACTATTCTACTTCTCTCTGAGATTACTTAAAAATTGTCGTGCCATGAAAATATCATCGGACATAAGTTTCTTGTGTTTTAATATATATATATATATATATATATAGTAAGCCGTTTTTACTTTTATTCATTCGCAGGATATGAATTCTTGATATCAACAATTCAGTTTTCCTTAGTTAAAATGCTAATTCTTGATATCAGAAATTGGAGTTTTACTAGTAACAATGGCAATTTTTGATATCAGGAATTACTTTTATACTAGTAAAAAGGTTAATTCTTGATAGCAACAATTGAATTTCAACTAGTAAAAACTATAATTGTTGATGTCAAGAATTGTATTTTCACTAGTTAAATGTCACCATAGACTCCCATTCAAATTTAATTGTTGATATCAAGAATTGATCTCTTACTAGTTAAAATTCCTATTTCACATCTCAGAGATACAATTCTCGCTAGTAAAGATCTTTATTTTTTATATCAATAATTACATTGTTACTAGTGCAAATGTCCATTCTTGATATCAACAATTCAATTGCTACTAGTGACAATGTTCATTTCTGATATAATGAATGGGATTGTTACTAGTAAGAATTTTATATATATTTTAGATATCTGAAATTACTCTCCTAATTATCAATAACAGAAATACATTTTCAGATATCAGAAATAAGAAATGTAACATGTTGAAATACTTATATTGTATTGTGGATCCCCTTAAGGTTTGTTGCTGACCGTTATTATACTTGGTATATATGCTGTTACCTCTATGAGTTATTGTATTCTATGTTTAATAATAATAATAATAATAATAATAAAAAATAAATGGATGCTTCTTGAAAAAAAACAAAAACAAATCTTACGGTTTAAAAAAAGGCCTAATACTTTATATGAAAATAAAGAGGTTTAAGTAGAATTAAAATACAAAGCAAGTAAAGTAAACGATCAATTTATATACCATCAACATTTCAGTACAGACCAAAACAATGGATATAAAAGGGGACAAATGAAGTACTGCAAGCATGATGCAGCAAATCTGATTTTGTTAAACAAATGAACTAGCCATTTCCTCAACTCTCTCAAAGCAAAAGACCAGCTTCTGGCTTATAGATAGCTAAAAGTGATAAAGCATGTAATAAATTCTTCCAAAAATAACACGAATACGTCACTTACACCTGTATCCAACCCGTCACTGCAAATACATGACGTAATGGAATCACGTGAAATCTAGTTCGACGATAACTGATTTGCTCGAACAACAGCGAATATAATTTAAACAACTTAGGACATCGTTTCCAATTTATTTCTGTTATTTGCGTCGAACGACGTAATATTAATGTATAGTGAATGTTTGAAGAGGTCAATCTGAAAGACACACCTGAGTCACGCAAAACCAGGAAGCCGGGTGACGTATGATAAATGGGTGTTGACGCATAGCGTCTTCATTGACTTTTTTAATCAACTTTAAGATTTTAGAGTGGAATTTATGGGAATGCATAAATGTATAATTCAGATGCTGTAACTTGTCAACGTTTTTCCCATTTTAATTACTAATTTATTTTGAATGTTCTGGGTGTGACGTGTATGTATATATAAATAAAATAATAAATGTATATACACAAATAAATAAATATTAGATGGGGGTAGGATGTTACGCCACATGATGTCAACTTCCTAAAAAAACAGAATACCAACTGCCCAAGTATAATGACGTAAACTACATATCGCCCTAAACACATATGTGCACTCTAGCATTAAAACTGTTAAACTTTAATTTTAGACGTCAGTACTTTCATTTGAGCAACAAAAAGCGCAACCAGCATGAGCAACACCTCAAGTTCACGTTTCATGTTTTCTATGAATCTGCGCTTCAGCAAATCATACTAATTAAGTAAGAATCCACGATTTAACAGGCAGCAGAAATAAACACCCATAGAAACTTGGCACACAAGTTGTCTTGTCAGGCTCTCACCGCAGCAGGATTTCCAGCGAGCTCTCGTGTTTGTCCAGCGGCCTCCCCAGAGCACTTTTCCGCAGCTTATTGAGCTCGTCCACGGCGCGGAGATATTCCGCCTGCTCCTCACCTTGAGGATACGTGGCCGTTACAAATTTCGACAACGGTTTGACTAAATCGACCTCCGAGGACTTCTTCAACGGGACAGAAATAAACGTCGCCATTACGGCCCGCGGGAAACAGAGTTCTAGTGGAGAATGAGAACACTGCAGACGGATAAAAACAAAGGCAGAGCACTTCCTGGTTCTCTGCGGTGCGTCATCACGTCAGATGGACTGTCAAAGTAACGCATGCGCATTCTGCGCTGGCAGGTGTGACAAAAACATGTTAAATTAATTCTGTTTTGATTCAATTCATGTAAATTCCTAAATAACGTTTTTTTTCATGTTCCTGCACAGGGGGCTTATGTAAAAAATTTTTTTTTAGTATAGTATGAATTCTAAAGATGTAGTAAATTCAACTTTTTGAATTCAGGTGTTTTCTGGGTGTGACATAACTAATCAGGTGTATGACAAAACTTGAACTTTTCTTAGTAAGTGTACAGTAAGTACCTATAAATCACTCTGGAATAAGAGCGGACGCGCCATTTGTAAAAATTGAATGGGTCTGGCTTAGGGTCTTATCCTCATCCAGCTATTTAAATCCTTACAAAACAGCTAATTTTGCTGCTTGATATGGCAAATTGGTGACTTTTATATGGCAAATTGGTATCTTACCATATTATTTTAATGTATTATCTTAATTATGAACACACTGGTTTGTAGTGCAAACAGGTTTACCGTTTACTACATATTGTTATTCTTCTCCTTATTTCCCTATAGCGGCTAATGAACCAGAAGTCTCACACATAGGCTTACTTCTGTGTTAAAAAATGAGGTGGATAAGAATTTAATAAACGTGTATATATGGTTCAGTACTTTAAATATACCGGAAAATAGGGCAAAATGTGTCAGAGGGACACACCTTACACCAATGACTCATTCATTTAGTCCTGTGACCATATATTCATGATCTATCACACCTGTAATAATACCTGAAGCATGGAAAAAGTGATAATCTTTTTTTTTTTTTGACCATATTTTACAGGGTTAACAGATATATTAACAGATACATTTTATGCATACATTCATGAAAATGTATTTTAGATGTTTTAGATGTTACAGTGTTACAAATGGCATTAATCTCGAGTATTTTTTATTTTTAGTTCGTGTTAACTAATGACAAAATACACTACCAGTCAAATGTTTTTGAACAGTAAGACTTTTAATGTTTTTTAAACATTAAGCCTGCATTTATTTGATCCAAAGTATAGCAAAAACAGTACAATTCTGAAATATTTTACTATATATTGAATATATTTTAAAATGTAATTTATTCCTGTGATTTCAAAGCTGAATTTTTCATTCACATGATCCTTCAGAAATCATTCTAATATTCTGATTTGCTGCTCAACTATTATTATTATTATTATTATTATTATGTTGAATATAATTTTTCAGGTTTCTTTGATGAATAAAAGGTTCAGAAGAACAGCATTTATCTGAGAAAATTTTGTAACATTATAAATGACTTTAGCATCAATTTTGATTTAAAGCATCCTTGCTAAATAAGATTAATTTCTATAATTTTTATTTCCTAAAAGAAAAAAAAAATCTTTTGAATAGTATAGTGTACAATGTTACAAAAACTTTATTTCAGATAAATGCTGATCTCTGGATCTTTCTATTTATCAAAGAATCCTGAAAAAAAATGTACTCGACTGTTTTAAATATTGCTAATAATAATAAAAAATGTTTCTTAAACAGCAAATCAGCATATTAGAATGATTTCTGAAGGATCATGTGACACTGAAGACTGGAGTAATGATGCTGAAAATTTAGCTTTGATCACAGGAATAAATTACATTTTAAAATATATTCAAATAGAAAGCAGTTATTTTAAATAGTAAAAATATTTCACAATATTGCTGCGTTTGACAGGTAGCGTACATTTTCTACACTGCACACAAAATTAATTTATCCAACAAATTTGTCCATGTCTAAAAATACATCTCATACATGTTCCTGAAATGCAAATGTATAAAATAATTTTAATTAACGCTGAATTATTAGTTTCCTTTAAACCAACACTATTACAAAATTAGATGTGCATTTTTTTTTTAGGTTATATAGGTCCCTGTTAAAAATGTCTACTAATTTAATTGCAGGCATCCTTCAAATTAGGAACATTATTTTCACTTTCACTTTTTTTTTAACAGAAAACAGCCCAAGTAAAACATTACCCCAGTTTCCCCTAGACATAGTTGCCCTTGTATTTCACGATATATAAAGTACTCCAGAGACAATATATGAAAATTATTTTTATTTCTGATACAGGCATTAATTGTGTACATCTAAGCACTCCCTATGGAAGAGAGGCTTCTTTAGACAGACAGTGACATGAGGGCACCATGATTATCATCACGGAAACGCAGAGGACAGTCCGGTGATCCACAGCATTTGATCTGAGGAAGAGAACACACCTCTTCACGGATTTAGACTTTGATCATTTGTTCAACCTGGAAACATCGTGTACACCACAAGTCTAAGTGAGCATCCAACGACAGCAAAGTATCCGTTTTATTGTGGTATCGGTTTCAGTGCAGACTTGGTCATTTCTTTTTTTTCTTTGACATTTTTTAAAGAGAATTAAAAGAAGGAGTCAACATTCTTACAACCATGCTCCTCTATAAAGTGGCAATAATAAGCACAGTACATGCCAAAGCACAGCTGCCCAATACATGACTACTGAGATAGACCTATTGAGTCAGTCTTAAAAAAAGAACGACAAAATGCTGGCTGACCGCAGCCATGATGGCTAGGTTTAACTGGAGCAGCTGACGGTAAACCACGTGTGCGTTTAGAAAAGCACCAGCCGACGTCACGCCCTAGGTCAAAAAAAATTAAGATAATAGAAAGCAAAGGCATTATGGGAACTATAATTTATGGCTGCTTGTGATTGTGCACATTTAATCAATAATTGTGTTATAATCTGTGCCAGGATCTACTATGAAGGGCAGGTAATAGTTACCAGGCACAGAGAATATGAAGCACAGCAATCACAATCTAAAACCCATCATTTAATTCTAAACAAGTGGAACCAGCTGACGCTTAATTCATCCCGCTAAGCACAAAGTAAACTAACAGAATCTAGAAACAATGGCACCAGAAACGATTGGTCTTGAGAGAGGAATTGGAAAACAACATCAGCACTGACAATGTCGTCGACGAGAGTAGGATACAGCCAAAACCTCACGTTAGCTGCAGGGCACCGTACTCGAACTCAAGGAATTATTTCATCCAGACAGACATAAAGACGTCCCGCGCATGCCTAAGTCAGGACGCGTTTCCCCACATCTGAAAAAGAGGTCATTACTATCTACCGAGGGGTTTGCGATGGCGTCTGCAGGCCATTTCGAAAGGACAGGCAGCGAAACGCTTGACAACTCACAGACAAAAGGCGGACAAACTCAAGTAAGTACTGTACGTTCATAACTAGCAAAGTGAGGACAGAGTCTGAGCCGGATGTTGCGGCGCCCGGATGCTCAGATTCTTCCACGAACACCATGCTGAAGTAAAAGTGGTCACAATTCTCCTCCACTTCCTTGCGGATTCTGCCCACCTCCATCCCTCCCTCGATTCATCCTTTAAAAACACACGCATACTTAAAAGCCCGCCGCTTGCACACACTGGCATCAGTTTAAGTGTTTTCAATATGAAACAATTTACACACTGAAGTCAGATTCTAACAGTTAGGAGGCCCTGCCCAACCCCGGCTACCCCTCTCTCTCTCCGACGCGTTTAGAGACGTGAAGAACGAGAGAGAGAGAGATGAGGAAAGGAAGAGAGAGGAGGATGGAGGGAGCATGTTCAATGCTCAAGAACGGCAGTATGGAGCCTTGTGATGTCATCACGCTCTGCTTCACGTCGCTTACTTCAGGACAAGGTGAAATCCATCACTCGTGTCATCTGAGAACAAACAGATGAAGTCACAGAAGATGTCAGAAGGTTTGGAGAACAAGCGAAGCATTGAGGCGTTTTAAAGGGATGGTTCACTCTAAAAAGTAAGCCATTCTAGGTGTATGTGACAAAGATGGTCAGTCTGATGGTCATAAACTTTTGCGTGGTTCACGAGAGAGTGGCGTTCCAGCAGATGATGTAGGTGTAGCGTAAACTCCGGTGAGAATATGCAAGTAAAACCAGTGTACTCTTGGCTTACATCAAAATGCTCTGACATTTCTCTTTACAAATCCTTGTTTTATATTTCTAATTTGTCTACGCCAATACACCTACTGGAATGCCTCTCTCTTGTGAACATGCATATGACAGTTAGAGGAAGCTAGATATTATGGTTTATGAAGTTTCAAATATGGATATTTTTCCTCACACAAACACACTGATTCACTTCAGAAGGCTTTTATTAACCACCTGGAGATGTGGAGCACTTTTTATGAACGATGGATGCATTTTACTGGGTTTCAAAATCTCAGCCGCCATTCATTGCCCTTATAAATTTTGGAAGAGCCAGGACATTCTTTAATATAACTCTGATTGTATTCATCATAAACACCTAAGATGGCTTGAGGGTGAGTAAATCATGGGGTAATTTTCATCCCTTTAAAGAAATGTTTCCACCATAGATTTTGTGTTATTTGAAAATGTTTTACCTTGTATTGTGCTGACAATGAAACTGCTCTCATCAGGGAAGTTATAAACCATCTGTAAGCAAAAAAAGATAGTCTGTAAGGTATTATCTTATATCTTAGGATATATTTGAGAGGTTTGCAGTAAAAATGATTGTAAGGACTAAATTTAAATTTGTAATTGATTAAATCATATCAGCTTGTTCAGTGTAGTTACTATCAACATTGGTTGATACTGGTTTGTCCTGAACAGTTAAACTGCTTGCTGTTCTTCAGAAAAATCCTTCATGTCCCACAAATTCTTTGGTTTTTCAGCATTTTTGTGGATTTGAACCCTTTCCTGTAATTACTGTGTGATTTTGAGATCCATCTTTTCACACTGAGGACAACTGAGGGACTCGTATGCAACTATTACAGAAGGTTTAAACACTCACATATATTTCAGAAGGAAAAACAATGCATTAAGAGCCAGGGGGTGAAAAGTTTTTAAATTTGAAGATCAGGGTAAATTGAACTTATTTTGTCATCTAAGAAACAATCTAAGACTTTTTTGCAAAATATGAAAAATGTACACACATTCATTCTGGTCAAAAGTCTTAATGCATCGTGTTTCCTTCTGAAGCATCAGTGAGTGTATGAACCTTCTGCAATAGTTGCATACGAGTCCCTCAGTGTGAAAAGATGGATCTCAAAATCATACAGTCATTGTTGGAAAGGGTTCAAATACACAAGAATGCTGAAAAAAACGAACAAAGAATTTGTGGGACCTGAACAGCAGGCAGTTTAACTGTTCAGGACAAACGAGGGACTCATGAACAACTATCACTAAACAAAAAAACAGCTGTGGATCATTCAGGTAACAACATAGTATTAAGAACCAAGCATATGTAAACTTTTGAACAGTGTCATGTTTATAAATTCAACTATTATTTTCTCTTGTGGACTATATGTAAATGTCTTTCAACATTGCAAAGCTGCTTGCAACATTAATAATAACAAGGAATGTTTCTTAAATCACAGAATTACAATAATTTCAAGGATCATATGATACTAATAACAGAAATATTATTAAAAAAAAAAACAGGAATCTGTTATTTTACATTGTAACAATATTTTTCAATATTACTGTATTTTTGGCCAAATAAATGCAGCCTTGATAAGTGTAACAGACATTTGCATTCTGTTCCAACGATACATGTATAACCATTTGCTGGACGAATCTATTAAATTCTGTTCACCTACATGAAAAAAAGCAGAAAACAAAAGTCTACAATGAAGTGTGTTTTATCTGTGGCATGATGCAAAACATAATTCAAATGAGCAGCCACAGTTGGCCAACTTATTACCGCCACCGGATAACAGGGAAAGATAAGAGACTGTTTCTGGCTGCTTTTACTGTGGTTGTATGAATCTGTGAAGTAGGTCTGTGTTTACCTGGTCACTGAGTAGTATGTGTATCCCTGTCGGCCCCTGTTTGTATACTTGGTTGATGTGGGACAGCGGCAGCGCCAACACACTAGAGATTTTCCTAGTCAGCTCACAAGCGGTCATCTCTTCAAGGTAAAGAGCGTGGTAAACTAAACACAAACAAAGACGGTTTAAAACAATACCAACAATAGTCATTTCACAGTACACTGACCTAAATAAAAACACATTACATATGACCTAATTCATGAAAGACAAATGTGATGCAGTGTGTTCAATAAAACATTAAGTACTTCAATTATCCAAATTTAGAAAAATGTCCATCTGTGAATGTCTATAGAATTCATTTTATACAGTAATTAGGTAACCTGATTATTTCTTGCTAAATGCAATTGAGGTCTGAGCACAGCAGTTAAACTGCTACATAAAACATTATGTTATTAGAAGTGGTTACAGAGAGAATGATGTCGGGTTTGAGGTGCGGTCTTGTTGCCGTGTCAAATGTCAGTTGTTATGGTGTTGTATTTTCAAGAGCACAGTTTTTAATATATGAAGAGTTCAGATGCAAAACCAGCTAAAAGCCATCTCGGTCAAAAATGAGATAATGATACTGAGTGAATGCTCTCGACACACATTATAAATCCATAAAATACTTTTACTTCAAACTTGTTAAAATCCCATTCTCAGCCCAATCAGAAGTACCAGTAGACATAGAAACCTATACATCGGAGCCTGATAAAAATGCATTTTTAAAGAAAGATCTCAGGTCAGATGGATTTAGAGGCTTTTGTATCTGAACTCTTCATATTTTAACATGCAAGTTATTCCTGTAGTATTCCTGGCAGCCATTACTCCAGTTTTTAGTGTCACATGATCTTTCAGAAATCATTCTAAGAAACATTTCTTATTATTGATGTGGAAACAGTTGTACTGCTTAATATTTGTGTAAACCGTGATATACATTTTTCCAGGATTTTTTTTTAAAATAAAAGGTTCAAAAGGACAGCACAGAATTTATTTTGCAACAATGTAAAGTATTTACTGTCACTTTAGATAAATGTAATAGATCCTTGCTCAATTAAAATGATTAATTTCTGTATCAAAAAAAATAAATAATTACTCTTGTCTGAACTGCAATTTACTTGTAATAGTTTGAATATTGTAATATAACAGCCTATATGTGCAACTTATGAATGTGGAGTTTTCAAATTCAACAAACAAAAGACAAAAACAAAAACAGAGCACTACCTTACATTTTGATTTAGTCATGCAGCTCATGCTTTCTACAACATGTGGTATTGAGTATCAGAAAAAGCAAGTGAACACATTTTGGTTCACTAGTTGTTGTACTTTGGAGAAAGGGTTACAAAAGTTTGTACAACAGATCAAGCAATTCAGTGATGCTGAATAATACTGCACAACTGTTGCAGTATTTATTTGTTGCTGAGGGGAGCTTCAAAGGTTTCTATGAGTTTTTGCAATGTTAAGTAATGTATCACAGACATATGTGACAAATCATTTCATAAACCAAAGTGTAGAGACAGTGTAAATAAGAGATTGATTGATTGCAGTGTAGAGAGGGAACTTTGTGAGATTGCGATGAGCTAAGATGAGTGACAGCTTTTAATGATTTTTAAGGGAGTTTGTAAATGAGATATTAATTTAATACAACAGTTCAATAAACAAGTTAATATGAAGCGACCTACATTGTCTGACTATAACACTATTGCCTCATTTTGTTCAATTTTGTCGTCAAAAAAAGTTTGAAACAAGTCACAACTGACTTCCGTTTATATTTTGTTTATGAATGAACTTGCATTTCAAAAATAATCTAGTAAATCAATTATTCAATTTCCAATTCATTAAGACAGTCACTTGCTTTATTCCTGAATGAATCAGCCGATAATTATATGATTAAGTAATTAACTCAGTGAGTTGCTGCCACCTACTGGCAGATTTAGTTTCATTTTAAGGTATCTTTTCAGTTAATTAAAACATTTAATATTTCTATATTCAAAATTGTATATTTAAAACATTAACCTCAACATGAAATTATGAATTTGATTGCACGCATGCCACCCTTGAGCCTCATTAAATATATGAAAATACACTTACAAGCCACTTTTGTGTTCTTCTGTGCCACCGCTGTAGTACAAATACATTTTGTTAATACTGATTTCATTTGATTGGTAACTTATTCTACTTGTTCATATTCTGTTGTTTTAATTAGAAATTTCAAAAAGCTTATATATTAAAAAAAAATTGACATAAAAGATAGATTGACATACTTTTAATAAAGTTAGACAAACACCATTACAAAGGTAAAAACAAAATTTATCTTTAATTCACACATTGAGGAGTCAAATATCACCTAGTAATGGGAAGGCTAATTTTTCAGCAGATTTTTTGATTATTGATTACCAAGTACTCCAAAATTAAGTTAGGAGCACAAGTGAAAAGCAAAGAAAAAGCAAGCGTAGAGCCCTGTTGTGACTGTGGCATGTTAAGAATGGGTGTATGTGTCTCCACAATAGATATTTATATACCAGGTATGGATGTTGGACTGCTGTGTTCTCCATTTTTACTGTGGCCACGTTTCTCCAGTAGAGGGCTCTCGCTCTGAGATGCCTCCAGGGACACATAGACCGTGAGTCTGGGACGCACTGCTCTGTATGGGGACAAAAATACACACAATGTGAACAGAATTTGTCATATTTGTAAGAAAACTCCTCAATTGTCCACCTTTTTTTCCCCGTAAGAACGGGTGAGCCATTTGTAAATTCAATGTTTCTGGCTTTCGGTCTAATCCGCGTCCAGCTATTTAACTGTATAAAACAGCTCGTTTTGCTGCTTGACACTGCAAATTGGTGTGTCTTAACACATTAATTTAAAGTACTATCTTAAACACACTGGTTTGTAGTGCAAACTGTTTTACTCCTGTTATTTCTCTATAGCGGCTAATGAACCGGAAATCTTGCCCATAAAGCTTACTTTCCTGCTGAAGAAGACGGTGGACATATTACAATCATTTGTAATTTTTTTTTTATTATCATACCTTGATTTAAGTGCATTGTAGAGTCTGATTCCATCAGCTGCACCACAAATTTGGACTAAATCCTCACGAGTTAATTTCAGTAGATCAGAACCTACGATGAAAAACCAATCATATCAAATCAGTCTCATTTATAACTACACGTTTTAATACTGTGTGTCTGTTAGGGCTGGATAACGACACCGGATAACAGATTCTCTTTCAGAAACTCTACATTCTATTAAATTCTGATTCAGTTCATTTTGATTTTTCAGTTTTCATGCCCATTTTGTTTATGTTTGAAAGAGATTCTCTCTATATTATTGTTAAAGGGGACATCAGATGCAAAATTTATTTTTACCTGGTGTTTGCATATAAATGTGTCTTAGCAGTGTGTGGACACAAACACCCTACAATTATAAAAATCCATTAACTCCTTTTTTTTTTTTTTAAATCCCCAAAAAACCTAAACAGTCTTAATTATCAAGCCATTTTGATTTTTTGTGCCCCGCCCACACCTGCTGATGGACTGTCCCCGTATTAGGATATTTTCACAAAAACAAAAACAAGTTTTATAAAACAGTAAACTTTACATTTCAGCCTTTAAACCATTTTTAAGAAAATGGACAAGTCAAAAGTATTAATTGTCATATTGATTTAAGCAATTAGTATAAATAATTATTATATTAATTAAATAAATTAGGGGTGTGTGATATTGACAAAAAAAAAAATCATATATTATATGATTTTATTATATTTTCTGGGATTTTATCTATAACGCCAATTAGATTATATTTTGCTGAGAGTTTTATTGTGCTGGTATCTTAAAGGATTAGTTCACTTTCAGAACAAAATGTACAGATAACGTACTCACCCCCTTGTCATCCAAGATGTTTACGACTTTCTTCGGACGTAAAGTAATTATGTTTTTTGAGGAAAACATTTCAGGATTTCTCTCCATATAATGGATATGTATGGTGCCCCCGAGTTTGAACTTCCAAAATGCAGTTTCAATGCAGTTCTTAACGATCCCAGCTGATGAAGAAGGGTCTTATCTAGCGAGGACGATTTTGTAGTTGCAGAGACTAGACAAGACGAGCATTTGTGGTTAAAATGTATATAAATTATCAATTTGTTTCGAAATTAACCAATTGTTTCGCTAGAGAAGACCCTTCTTATTCAGCTGGGATCTTTTAGAAACCTTTGAAGCTGCATTTAAACTACATTTTGGAAGTTCAAACTTGGGGGCACTATAGATGTCCATTATATGGAGAGAAATCCTGAAGTTTTTACCTCAAAAAACAATTTCTTTACAACTGAATAAAAGACATGAATATCTTAGATGACAAGGGGGTGAGTACATTATCTGTAATTTTTTGTTCTGAAAGTGAACTAATCCTTTAAGGATTACCATGGACAGCCGACTCCTGATTTTTTTTATATTCTTCATATTCTGTGTGGTCAGTTCAAAGCAGTGACAGAAATTAATCTTTTACAATAAGTTATGGGCTTTTTTTTCCCTTTAATCCATTTTTTTCTAAAAGTACGCATCATCTTTTGAGTCAAATTCTCGCATTTGGGCTTTTACCAAGCAAATTAAATCAGTATCAACAAAATCTATCTTTGCCATGCAGAAGCTACACAGAAGCTGCATCTGAAGTGGCAGTATTAACACACCGTTTAATGCAGCTCAGAGGGACATGGAATACTTCAACCTACAGTTAAAAATGCATAAATAATGTTTTGATATTTTAAACATAAAACATTAAAAACTGATGTTTGAAATTATTTAAAAAATAAAAAGAGAATGAAAAGTGAAATTAAAACTGCCAGTAGGTGGCAGCAAGTCACTGTGAAGTGAGCCACTGCACTTGAACCAAATGCATTTTAATAGACTGAATCATGCAGTAAAAGGCACACTTAAGGTCATTGCACACCGATCAGAGAAATTTTGGCATGTTAAAAAATAAATACGACCTCACACTGTGTCAATCACGTTTGCACACTCCCTCCAAAATTTTTTCTGTTTTTCGAACTGTTTTCGCATTAGTAGCTAGTTAGTTGATAACTAAATTTAAGACTTTTTAACACTCTGGAACAGTAGCTTATTATCATTTAAAGAGACATGCACCGAAACGGGTTGCTGTGAACAGAGCTGTTTTTGACAAGGTAAAACTATGCTGTTTTACACAAACCAAAGTATGTTGCAGACATTTCATGAAGACCCTAAAGAATCATATCAACTTATGGAAAATGGGCATCTGATGTCCTTTTAATTATATTAGGCAACTATTTAACACTGATTCAAACTGGTAAAAGAATCAGTTCATAAGAGTCATTTGTTTGTGAATCAGAATACACTGTATGTTTTCCGTTTTACAAACAGCTTGTGAGAACAACTAAGAAACGATAACAGGATCATTCAAATGGAGACTGCAATTCATCACCCAGCCCTAGTGCTGTTTAATTTTTGTAACAAAAACGGTGTAAATACCTGAGAAATGGGTGAAAATACGGCTGTATGAGTTAAATCTGTTCTTAAGCAGCCACTTCTGTGTGTCCTGTATAGACGCTGTGGGACTCAGCGACTGCAGAAAGTTCACAGATGTAATTTTTTTCAGTTGCAACATAAAAACAAAATGTGTAAATTAGTAAAAATATAATATACAAACATGTACAAACCTCCATAGTTATGAGGCTACCAAGATCCCCTTGATGGTTAGGTGAAGATGACTCACTAAAAGCCAAAAGTACAAGCATTAGAAAATGCATAACTGTGGTTCATGATACAACGCAAAACAGGGGTCTCCAGACTTCAGACCTGCTTGGAAGTTTCTAGCATGCCTAGTAAGACCTTGATTAGCTGGTTCAGGTGTATTTAATTAGGGCTGGAGCTAAATTTTGCAACGGCCCTCCAGGTCCGAGTCTGGTGTAAAAGAAACACGGAGACGCTTCATGAGTGTCTCACCTGTCTGGTACTGTGCTGCTACTGCTGTAGGTGTTTGTGCTGGAGGTGAAGGTCGGTGTAGCTGCTGTGTTGGGGTTGACGTATGCATTATCTGGCCACGGAGAGCACTACAACAAGAGAAAGAGAGATCCAAAGTGATCTAAACAAAACAGAATTAATGTATGACCCACTACACACTGATGAGGGACACTGATCTTAAAAACAAATATGAACAATGTTTTTGAGTTTAGTATGAGTGAACTGTTAACACAGCAGAGGTGAGTGGGCACTTACACTTCCTCTTTTGCTTTTGGCGATGGAATCGCCACAGTCTGCAGGAAGTGTCCGCTTGCTGGATTTCTTTAGTTCATGCTCTACAGCCTCCTCAATCACAGGCTCCAATCGAGTCTACGCAAAAAGACAAACCTCAGTAACAGATACACATATACATCTAAATCAATTTAAAGGAGCCACAAAGTCTTTTTTTTAATTAAATATACTATAAGCACAGTGTTGTGTTGATGTTCTTACTTCTTCCTACAGAAACAGGAAGTTTAGGCAAAACATTTTCAACAGCCTAATTAGTTGTTACAGCCATGAACCATGATCTGGCCCTTGATATTTACAGGTATAATAGTATAATGGTTAATTGATATAATGAAAGGACTTTCTTGTTTATCAACATCAACTTAAAAAAAAACTTAAAAAAATAGAAAATTAAAAAAACAAATGTTGCCTTGGCAATGAAATGACATAATATAATGATATGTAATGATATATAACAAGTTGAAGTACTAAAACTACTAAAACTAATATAAAATTAGTAAAGCAAAAAAGAATAAAAGAAGCAAAAACTCAAACTATAATGAAAACTTGAAAATCAAAAAAAAAAAAAAAAAAGCTAAATACTATTAAATACCACAACAGCATACAGCAAATAATTCTTAAATAATACAGTTTCAGAAAAAAGCGAGACGTTTCTACAGACATAAATAGTACTTATTATATATGTGTGAACTGATGTACATCAACATAAAATCTCAGGGTATATTTCACCCAAAAGTGAAAATTATGTCATTAATAAACTCACCCTCGAGTCGTTCCAAACTCATAATAACTTCACTCATATTTAGAACACAAATTAAGATATTTTTGATGAAATCCAAGAGCTTTTTGATGAATTGTATAATAAAGTTCTTTTTGTTATCACATGGACTGTTTTAACAATTTCCTTACTACCTTTCTGGGTCTTTAACGTGTCAGTAACATTGCTGCAGGGCCAGAAAGCTCTGATTTTTTTTTTTTATGTGATGTATCCATGCCAATAGGTGTCAGCATTAAAGTGTTACTCCACCCCAAAATTAAAATTGTCTTCGGAACACAATTTAAGATATTTTGGATCAAAACCAGGAGCTTTGTGACTGTAAATAACACTGTCAAGGCCCAGAAAAGTATGAAAGACGTCGTCAAAATAGTCCATCTGAGGTCAGTGGTTCAACCATAATTTACAACCACAAAATACTTTTTGTAGGCAAAGAAAACAAACAGACTTTATTCAACAATTCTTCTCCTCCGCGTCACCATAATGCCATTTTGGAGAGTATCCACTGGACTGTTTTCTTTGCCTACAAAAAGTATTCGCTTAGCTTCGTAAAATTATTGTTGAAACACTGATGGCAGATGGACTATTTTGACAACATCTTTCATACTTTTCTGGGCCTTGACAGTGTTATTTACTTGGCAGTCAATGGGACAGCCAAAAAGCTCCCAGTTTTCATCCAAAATATCTTAAATTGTGTTTCAAAGATGAACAAAGCCTGTACGGGTTTGGAACAACACGGGGGTAAGTGATTAATGACAACATATTCATTTTAAGATGGAGTAATTCTTACAAACTTACAACAAAAATACTTAAATATTCTTGCCTCTGACAAAATAGTGGTGTCATAAGAGGGCTGATATTTCTCCTTCTCCTGCACAGTCTTTTTCTCCATCTTCTCCCGGTCTGTTTTTTGTTTTCGGTCTGCTCCCTTTGGCTGTTAATAGGAGAGTATGAGTTACACTTTAGTACATACTACAGACTTCATTAATGTCATTAATGCTTCAAAACCAGTGTTGGGGGTAACGCATTACAAGTAACGCAAGTTACGTAATAATATTTCTTTTTTCAAATAACTAGTAAAATAATACATTACTTTTTAATTTCCAAAAAAATATTTGAGTTACTTTTTAAAAAAGTAACGCCAGTTACTTTTTGTTTCCTTTATGTATTTAATCCCATTTTATTAACCAGTGACCGCTGCTGACTTTTGTTCATCCAACTCAAACGTGCACTGCAAAAATACTTTTCTTATTTACATTTTTTGTCTCGTTTCCAGCCAAAATATCAAAACATTCTTAAATCAGGAAGGATTTTCTAGACAAGTAAATAATTATTTTCTTGTTTTCAGAAAAAAATAGTCTAAATTAAGTGAGTTTTTGCTTAGAACAAGCAATATAATCTGCCAATGGGGTAAGCAAAAAAATCTTATTTCAAACAAAAAGCAAGACTATTTTGCTTACCCCATTGGGAGATTATTTTGCTTGTTTCAAGCAAAAACACACCTAATTTTGACTTGTTTTCAGAAAAAACAAGACCATTTTTACTTGTCTAGAAAATCCTTCTTGATTTATGAATGTTTAGATATTTTGGCTGGAAACAAGACAAAAAATCTAAGTAAGAAAAGCATTTTTTGCAGGGTAATAATAAGCAAAATTTACTTTAGATTAACTAACATCTGGCTTTTTTTTCCCTCATTGCTGAAGAGGGTTGAACTTGCTTTTCCTACAGTTCTACTGAACAGCGTGAATTTAATTTTCCTTTAGCCTTAGGCTTATTCACTTAATTTCATTTTGGTGTGAAAGGGCTTTTACATTTGCTACGAATCTAATGTTTTTAATATAAAACAAACAAGCAAGCCCTGCCCAGATTTAAAAAGTAATGCAAAAGTAACGCAAAAGTAATGTAACGCATTACTTTTCATAAAAAGTAACTAAGTAACGTAATCAGTTACTATTTTAGGGAGTAATGCAATATTATAATGCATTACTTTAAAAAGTAACCTTCCCCAACACTGTTCAAAACACACCCTTTAACAACACAAGCATTAATTATAAGAAACGCAAGGTTAAATGGATTCAGATCTGCGATCTTCAACCAAACACCACAGATAGTTCCTCGCATTTAATGCATGTTTGCACGCGTGTGGCATCACCTTAAAGACTTTGATCTGGCAGCTGGCGGAGTGCAGGTGCTCAGTGTACTCCCCGCTTTCATTTTGTTTAAAAGTGTCAATCTGGATCCGGAACGGAACTCCTTTCTCTCCGCCGTGTTTCCGCGGGGTGAACTCTGTACTGATGCAATGAACCTTCAACGAGCAAAGGAAGGAAAGATAATTAATGTGGAACACATGATCAGTTCCTCAAACACTCTGAGATTATCCTCGGGACTACTTCTGGACAGATTAGGATGTGCCAGATGCATTTTTAATCAACTGGAATGATATTCACATTTGAAACCTGATCGAACGCTTTCAAGGTCAAGAGATAATGTCAAAGAGTCAGTGGCCCTAATCGGACTCTCTCCAACATGTCTGGGACTTTGAGATCATCTCAAACATGTGTGACGCTATTGGCACAACATCTGCATAGCTCCTTTAAGTGCGGAAGAGAATTTCTGGCCAATGAGATTGTGCTTGAGGCATGTTCTATTCATTAACTACACAAAACAGCTGTGGTGATCTTGACAGCCAGAATTAAATCTTGACCTGAAGCAATATACACCAGTGAATGCGCAACTACACATTTAAGTCACAGAGAAGCATTGTAGAGAAAACATTATTCAACCAAATTCAAGTAATATGTCCTGAATACGGTTGTACTTGATATCAATGTCACAATTCTTAATACCAATTTCAACACCAAAGTAAAATAATAATAAATGTTATATTTTTTATATTTTAATGTAATTTAATGTAATATAAATTTCATTTTTTCCCAAATTCCATGTAATTTTTTTTTTAATTCAGTTTTGTTTTTATTTTTCTAGACTCAGTTTTTTCCGTTTCATTTTTCTGGACTCTGTTTTAATGGTTAAATTGTATTAACCAATGAAACATGCACAATTTAACAGCAATTGAATAAAAGTTTAACAAAAATTATATTTTAGGGCTCTGTAAAATGCGTTGTTTTTTTTGTTTTTTTCTCAAATTCAGTTTTATTTTTACCAAATTCTGTGTTTTCCATTTTCATTTTCTGGATTTGATACAATTTTAGTAATCAAAAGCATTAAAAATTAAAAGCATTAAAAAAAAACTGTTTATTTTAATTATTTACTTTATTATATTATTATTTTTTTACAATAACAGAGCCCTGAGTTTTTTTCCTTTCTCTATGGAAAGTAAATGAAGGCAGGAAACAATTTTTTTTTTCCATTTTTAGCAAACAAAGTGCTGCAGAGGTTTTATGGTTAAAATTAAATCATGGAAGAAAAATTGTGTGATCATTCCTTGTTTTAATAATAACTTGTTATTAGTAGTACTATCATTACATTGAGTATTATATTTATTTTACAATTTCTTTTAGTTAGACCGAACTTTTATTTTGATGAGTTGCTAAAAATTGCCAAATTCCATTTCATACAGTCAATTCCATTTTTATGACTAAATTCCACGATTCCATCCATGTTTTCCGCATTGCAGAAATCATAGGGCCTTATCCTTATTTTAAAATGTTCAATATTAAATTACATTAAAATGAATACAATAACTTGTAATCTTAAGGTATATCTTAAAGTAAACACTGATAAAAAGTTAATGTAAATTTTTAAGTAAACAGCAAAAAAAAAATTCAATTGAGCTTTTGTTTTTCCTTAAACAACTTAATATTAGTGATATAATAAAACAGCAACAGGTCTATTGCAATAACACTGCAATTCTAATATTTGAATTAAAACTTTTTTTTTACAGCCAACTTACATTTACAAATGTGTTTACATTGAATAAGTCCTAAAATGTGTAAAACTGATTGTAAAATGGTGTCGTTTCTGTTGATTTCCTTGTTGATTGTCAACAGGCATAAGCAGAAAAATATTATGTACAATGTTGCAACAAGTGTAATCTAACACAGCGAGATATAAAACATTATGTCCACTGCCCCAAGAACATTTTGCAAATGACATTTCAAACTGAAACTCTGTAGTGCGTTTTGGTACCCTTTAAACTACAACAACATGCATGTTTGTGGTTTGATCTTGAATTGGTGTTTACCTGTACAAACACAGACGCTCTCTTGGAGAGATCCCATAAGAACTCGGCAGCGTTGAGCTGCGACGCATGCGTGTAGGGCTCAGTGATGCCAACTGACATGGGGATATCTGCAACAAACACATGACGCACTGTAGAAACTCCGTCTTCTGAGGCTTCATGCTGCTTTGATACTATTCACCCAATGAATCAAAAAAGACTGCAAAATTATTCACATCAGCTCTCACCGATGTCAAGGAGGCGGTCGCCAGGCCGATTCCATTTCCAGCCCTCCAGCTGCTGGTGCTCCATGTACTGAAGCCTTCGGTCATGGAAAACCACCCTAACTATACTCTATAATTCACCCCACACCAAACACACACAAACACAAAACCATCAGAACAAGCAGCTCTCCTAAAGAGCCATACACCATACCAGTAATTCCTGCACCGCTGAATGTGCGGCACCATGGCAAAACAAATGAGGTTTTATCCCAGCTGGGATGTTGCAGCCTGAATTGAATTTGATGATATAAAAAGACTGTACATGTCCATTGTGTCTTCACTTCCTGGACTCAAAAGCTAACATTCAGCAGGATTTGTGGCAAAAATCTTAGTGAAGGATTCCTCAGAGTGATTCAAAACAAATTATTAAAAGAAATCAGCTATTTGTTCCTGAGTCGTTTGAGAGTCATTTGTTTCTAAGAGTCATTTGTTCATGAATCAGATTACATTGATCACGCTGTATGTTTGTTTATGTACATCATGAAAACCATGGGAAAAATTTGTCTATTTGTCTACTTTTATTTCGCATGCATCGTTGTACGCTTGTGAACACACGTCGAAGCCTGACACAGAAGAGAAAAAAACTAGTGGTTTGAACTTGTAGCGCTGAAACCCTATTGTAACTGTTAGAACGGCCAAGGATCAGCAAATTTCGCGTAAAAATGATCATGCAGACTAAACCGTAAGTTGTAGAGATCTGAAACTTGGAGGGCTGGTAGTACTCATACCTCCTACAACGTGACCAAGGCTCGCACCAATCGGCCTGACGGGGATGCTATAGCTGTCAAAAGTACAAAATTGTTCATAATTCCTAAACCGTCAGTCACAGGCTCAAGTGTCTCAGATTTGATTGTGAGCCTGGTGAAATTTTTGGCTATTTTGAAAAACCTACTTTTGTGAACTAGTCCTAGGTTTTTTGCTGATTGGAACCAAACCAAAAAACATAAAAATGTCTGTACCTACACAACCATTTGTCCTATCAATAGGAAAATTGCTGTGCAAAGTCTTTGTCCAAAGAAGCACAAGTGTTTATAAGGACTTTTGCGTATCTCAGAAAACATGGCCGCTATTGGCCGATGAACTTTAAGCACCTATTAGACAAGGCTAGCAGAGGCCGATTGATAACCAAACTGATGGTGCATTCCAAACGAGATATATCACCCCCTTCAAAGGGCACTTTGGAGTGAAAACAATCATGGCCGCCATATTGAAGGGTCGTTCCAAACCGAAGTGCTCAAAACTGGCCACTTCAAAGGGTCCTTCGGAATACAAATGATGTACACTTCGGGCACCCATGATATTTGGCGCTGATTCTTTCCGTGATGACGGCGCTTCCGTGTGGTCACAGGATGACCACGCAAAATTTTACCTTTGGGAAGCTATAACAAGGTGTTGAAAAAAGGGGCCTGTCCGAATTTACCCAAAATCCTATAAAGCCTAAAGGAAAACTCAAAACTTCATGAAACCTGCTGAGCACATGCGACAGGTGATTCTAAATAAGCATGCAAAGTTTTAAGGAAATCGGACCACAGCTGCTGCTATAAGAGTTAATTTTTAAAATAAAAAACATACAATTTCTATGGTAAATTACATAGATTTGCCAAAAATGCTTTTGTTTTAATCGTTGATTTAGGTGGTTACAGGTTTGCTAAATAATGTATTTGGTCATACGTGCTTAAATGCTTTAAAGTGCTTGAACTGCAGCTATATTTTTGCTATATATTTATATAGCTATATATTTTTCTTTTACGCATAAAAAGTATTCTCATAGCTTCATCAAGTTAAGGTTGAACCACTGATGTCACATGGACTATTTTAACAATATCTTTACTACCTTTCCGGGCCTTGAATGTGTCAGTTGTGTTGCCGTCTATGTAGGGTCAAAAAGCTCTTGGATTTCATCAAAAATATCTTCATTTGTGTTCTGAAGATAAACAAAGGTCTTACAGGTTTGGATCGACATGAGGGTGAGTAATCAATTTTTGGCTGAACTATCCTTTTAATGTGTTGCTCAAATCCTTTTTTTTTTTATTACTTTTGATTATTCAGTACAATATTAGTCTTACAAAACAACAGGGTTTGTGATCAGCTAGTTAGCTTAAAAAAACTAAAAAAAAAAATGAAATTAGCCTTTAAAAAAGTATGAATAACAAGAACAAATCTAAAAATAATCCATCTCATACTGGTCGATTTGTATTATTCTGCAAGAACAAACTTCCTAATGGTATTTATTCCTCTCCAAATTCAATTCAGGCCACAAGCTCTCATCTGAAGTAAAATATAATTTATTTTACCATGCCGTAGATTCATTAAATACCTGTGCAGGAGATGCCACACCACACAAAACCCCAAGTGTGCTGCACTGATAAAACACACAATCTCTCACCTTAACAGTCTTGTTGAGTTCAGGCATCTCCCCTATTTTCCTGTTATCAAGCAATCGGATCTCATACGACTGGCCTACAGAGGGAGAGGGGAGGTGTGTTACTGAATCTCTTCTCAACAAGGGTGTTGGTATTCCTTAAAGGAAAGGTAATGAAAACCATACCTTGGTTTAGGTAGGTGAGTGTCTCCTCGTGCAGTTTAACAGCGGGGGACGTGGCGGCGCACAGCACATACTGAAACGGAGGATTCTTGATGTCGGACTCCACAGGAACGCTAACATCTTCTTGCTTAAAGATGGGCAGAGCCAACACATCACTAAGGAAAAACAAACAGAGAAAAACAGAAGTTATGAAATGGTGAATTATGTCGGTTAGAAACCACAGAACCTCTCCCGTCAGTTTGGAAATGGTTGACGCAGAAACGCGTACATGGGGAGCCCCCTGCCTTCTCACACCTATAGACACTTTGAAAACCACACCACACATGTGCTCTTGCACATCTCTAAACCACAAATATAAACATATTGCCATCAGACTGCTGGGAAATGAAAGTAAAAAAAGCGAGGTATGCATTTACAATAATATTAACTGACTACTTTTCAAAAGCTTGGGATGAGTGTGATTTTTTGTTTTTTAAACAGTTTTACTTTTATTCCGCAAGGATGCATTAACGTGTTCAAAAATAACAGTAAAAGGATTTATAATGTTTAGGGACGGGTACTGTTAAGGTTTTACTGCTTATCGATCTGGTTCTCCATTATTGGCACTTTTTGTTTTAGGATTATTTCATTCATATTATATATCACACTACCAGTCAAAAGCTTGGACACACCCTCTCATTTAATGTTTTTTAAAGAAGATTCTTACGCTTATCAAGGCTGTTTTCACTTGATCAAAAATACAGAAAAAAAATGTGATATTGTGAAATTATTATTAAGATGTAAACCAATGTTTTTCTATATTAATATACACTAAAATGTAATTTATATCTGTAATTAAAGTTGAATTTCCAGAATCATTACTCCAGTCTTCAGTGTCACATGATCCTTCAAAAATCACTCTAATATGCTGATTTATTATCAGTGCTGGAAACCATTGCACTGCTTAATATTTCTTTTGGAACCTGTGATACTTTTTTCAGGATTTTTTGACCAATAAAAGGTTAAAAAAGAACATAATTTATTTAAAATAGAAAGGTTTTCTAACAATATACACTACTGTTCAAAAGTTTGGGGTCAGTAAATTTTTATTCTTTCTTTTTTGAAAGAAATTAATACTTTTATTCACCAAGGATGTGTAAAAAGTGATAGCATAGATTTACATTGTTAGAAAAGATTTATATTTTGATTAAATGCTGTTCTTTTTAACTTGTTATTCATCAAAGAATCCTGAAAAAAGAATCACAGGTTGCAAAAAAAAAAAAAAAACATTTAGCAGCACAACTGTTTCCAACATTGATAATTCTAATAATAAATCAGCATATTACAATGATTTCTGAAGGATCACATGACACTTAAGACTGGAGTAACAGCTGATGAAAATTCACCTGTGCATCACAGGAATAAATTATATTGTAAAGTATATTAAAATAAAAACCATTATTTTATATTGTAATAACATTTTGCAATATTACTGTTTTTTTTGTATTTTTGATCAAATAAATGCAGCCTTAATGAGCATATAACACTTTTTTAACATTAAATGAACTTGACACATATACATACACACACACACACATATATATACATATATATATATATATATATATATATATATATATATATATATATATATATATATATGTATATATATATATATATATATATATATATATATATATATATATATATATATATATATATATATATGTATATATATATGTGTGTGTGTGTGTGTGTGTGTATGTATGTGTCAAAAGTTCATTTAATGTTAAAAAAGTGTTATATGTATATATGTATATGTATATGTATATATATACATATACATATACATATATACATACATATACATATATATATATATATATATATATACATACATACATACATACATATATATATATATATATATATATATATATATATATATATACACACATACATATATGTATATGTATATATATATATATACACACATACATATATGTATATATATATATATAAATTTTAATAATAGTTTGCAGTTTTACTGTTTTTAGCACATGGACTTTTTAGCATAATAGACTTCTTTCAAAATCTGTAAAAAGTATTACTGACTCCAAACTTTGATGGCACAGTATCAAACAATTATCAATTACTTCACACAACATTTAGCCCAAAATATAATTATATTTTATATATTAGGTCATGGCTCCTGATACTTGAAACTCCTTTGCCCCACTCACACACGCACAAGCGATATCAGGCCAGTGCAGTGACAGCTAAAGACGCTGAGTCAGTCAGCTGGCAGTCTGCTTGACGTGACGCGACGTTTGTAACAGTGCGGCCCGCAGGATCCTTCCTGCCCACCAATCTGCAAGTGTTTTCTGAAATATGAGCAGCTCCACTGTAACATTCCGTTCCACAGCTGCTCATTCCACACGATCACAAGTTAGATAATCAGCATCTCACACCCTCTCTCACCTCCCGTCACACCACTGACTTACAGACACAGTAGGAAAATGACAAGCGTATCTTCATGATATCTGGCTCTTGAACTTATATGACCCTGGTCATTAAAAAAAAACCTGCAAAGCGCAAAAAAATTTCATATTTCTCTCAATATTTTATAAATGGCTAATGCTACCAAAAGAAATATAAGAGCAGCTGGCATGAAAATGGCCATATCCAAAATGCTATAGTTCATTTTAAATGTATGCCATATGGACTATTAATGATGTCCTTTTGATGTTTTAACCTTAAGTCTGTGGACAGGTTATACCTCAACTACTCAAAAACACTGTCTGGTCCTCTAACGCCAACAGAGAACTGTGTCAACTGCAAATCTGCAGAGCGCTGGAAGAGTATCCAGAAACTTGATATCACAGGGGGAGAGCATGTGAACGGCCTTCTTCCCACTGTCTCACACCACTAACAAAACCCCCACAGAATGTAAACTCCACCACTGACCGTACTCTCTCACACAGATTATTTCAGACACTTGCATATGCACACTTGCAGAATAACAGAGCGCTTCAGGGAAAATGCTGATGTTGCTCTTTCCGCCACAACCTCCAGAAGCCCGCCACATCCCAGAGTAACCGTTCCATGGAACCTGACCTCAGGCGCGTAATGTGTATTCCTATCACGCAGTGACCGCATTGCAAACTCCTTGTGGCCAAATGGTAATAGCGAAGGCTGCTGGCGATTTGGAAAAGCGACATAAGCAGTTTAAATATGCTCCATCATTAATACCCCAATGAAACGTGTGTGACGTATGAAGAGGGACTGTGGTTTGCCCATTTCAGTGCTATGGATGCTAAAGCACCTGGCATGCAGTTGGAACGCATGGAAAAACCAATACATATCTATGAATAAAATGCAGACTATGATGTCTTGGACAGTTTGATATCAGATTCAACTGAATAACAAACAGCTATAACAACTGGCTGCAATGATAGCAGCACCTAAAAACAAGATTACAAGATATTTGTGATATTATTCAACCTGTGTTTCTAAAAAAAAAAAAAATGAGCCCAACTGTAAAGGTGTTCATTTCCAATATCAATTAGTACACCAAACTGAAAGTTTGCACTTATGTCACGGTTTGGTCAGGAAATGCGCCCATATTGGATGTAAACAACAGCATTGATTGGATGATTAATGAACTATTGAATATGTTGTTCTGCTAATTTATGCTGTCTAAACTACGGAAACAATGTGTGGAAGCTGCTAAATCATATAGAGAAGGGCTTAGTAAGCAGGAAAGGGCGCGATTTTTTGACAAACTGAAGTTAATAGGTGGTAAATCTTGACTTTTGTCAAGATTCTTGCCCTGAAAATCCTGCTTCAGTTTGGCCAACCATAAATGCCAGTTTTTTTTGCACACTTCTCCTTGATTTGTTAACTTTTAGCATTCTATAGTATTGCAAATGTTTTTCCCGGTGTGACCGATTAGTACAGACCAAAACATGACAATTATTGATAATTTTCAGAAGAATAATCAGCAAAATATGCAAGTTTCGTTCAGCTCAGAGGCATTGTTTGCATTCAGTGCCACCAATATGGCCGACTGGCGACGTGTCGTGAAAACACTCTATAACAACATACAAATTTTAATGTATAAACGTATGAATTATGAGAAAGTAAGGAGACACTTATGTATTTCCCAGAAAGGTAACAAGAACTTTGAGTTTGACAAAACATCAGTGACATCAGTGGTTCAACCGTAATTTTCTGAAGCTACGAGAATACTTTTTGAGCCAAAAAATACAAATAAATAACTTGATCTGCAGGTAAACAACGTATGCGTGTGATGCTGTAATCTACAGGCTCCCTCAGGAATTTATCTGTGTTATTTAGAATAAGACTTTTTGACTACAAAGTCAAACTTTACTACAATAATGTAGTTATTGGTCACTGTGAAACAGCCCCGCCCCCAGACTCACGTCATTGGTTGAGCTGAGGTTGTGTACTGAGCCACAGTATTTACATTTTTCGGGAAATCAACTGTCTAAATGACTTGTTCGATTGACTGCATATTATCAAAGGAAATATAATACACACCTCACCTTTAATTTCCAATAGGTACAAAGAAAATGCAGACAGACTATCTCGAGGATATGACTATCATCTTAAATATTGCATCAACTGTTCCTGAGTCTCCTCAACAGTTCAATGACGTAATCATAGCTTCTATGCGCAGTATCACATGACGTAATGGAGTTCAACGTTCGTCTCAATTTCTTCAATCATGTTGAAGCATTGTAATGCCCTTTAAATAATACATGCGAAGAGATAAGATATAAAGGAGTTCGTTCAAATAAAATTCAAAGCAATTTCACAACTGTTAATTTCCCATCTCAGAACAGAATTCAAAGAACACCCTGTTCCAGGAAGTAACACTACTTACTTCAAACGCGCTTGTTATCGTTTCAGAGCAACCACTTTATGGCTATTCAAAAGGGGCGTGAGAATATTATTGATTAACACCGTACAACGAGATTAAAGCAAATATCAGGTGTCGCTGGCTCTCAAGACGACGTTAGGGTGCAACTCGTTGTCTATTGTTTTGACCTAGCTATAGCCATATTGCACCCAGCAGACGGCAAAAACACCCCCACGAAGGGACAAAGGATAAATAATGGTTCAAATTACACATTTTCGGAACCCACAAGCACGAACCGGCTGGAATTCCTAAGTTCGCAATATAAACACTGCGATCAAGACAGCTAGCCAACTAGCTCGCCGTCAGAGACGCATCGCCCCCGGCTTAGGGACTCCTGGAAAGCTGCTGATCGGTTTGCATGCTGCTCTAACCTCATGCTGTACGCGCCAGCCCCGAGCTCCTGGCCGATGCCAGACAAACTGGCATCGAAGTCGTGCACCAGCCCAGACTCGATGGTAGCATCGTCCATCTTCAGCACCCACGCCATGGCGCCCAGATCCTTCTCCTCCGACTCTAACCGGAGCGCCGCCAGCTTCACCTCGTACAGACAGCACCTGCGCGGTGCTCGCGTTGCCGCAGGAGTCAGCTAGTCCTACTGGTTGGTTAGGTGGCCACCCGCGGAAGGCTAGCTGTTGAAGGCAGGGCAAACGGCACTAGCCCTGACTGCTGTGTGCCTCGCCATTGCTTCAGTTTCACAGTAACAGGCGAGAAATAACAGTTTCGGGATGAGCTGAGGCGTTCCGAACTCAAGTGAACCCTCCACGCGACACCGAATTATCCGTTTCCAGCTCGTGTAGGTTACCCAATATACATCAGCACATCATATCTGTATGCGATCTTCCATTATATAAAAGCAGGGTGGGAGGACGCTGTTGACTGTCACCGCATTCACACGCAATGTCCGCTCGAGTAATTGGGCTGGCAGAGCCAATCTATCGTTAGTCCTAAACGCAGCACGGTGTCTTCACGCTCTGCAGTCCCCGAAAACGTTCGCCTAATTTCATCGTGCTGACCAGACGGTTGGGTCTTTCGGAAGAGGCCAAAGAGCACAACGCATCGATACGGCCCTCTGTCTGTTACCATTCAAACCCTAAACGCGAGATAGCTGCAGCGGCAGCAGGGATCCGGGTCGGGAATCTGACAGCCAATCGCGTTGCTCTGCGACCCACGCTCAGCCAATCAGCTTCCGAGTATCTGTCGTCATCGTCTCCCTGGCTAGCGCTCCTATGCATGCACTGTAGACACTCTCAACTTCCAAACAAAATATAACCTTTAACTTGCAGCGCATAAATTAAACACGTCACCTGGTGGAAGAAATGCAAACGTGTTAAATATTTAACATTATTTTTAAAGGGGTCATGACATGGATTTTTCAAATTATTTTAATACAGTTTACACCCCCCTTTTAGAATCTGCACTATTGTATCAAAATAAGTGGGATCACAAAAATGCATGTTATTGTTTATTTAGTACTGACCTGAATAAGATTTCACATAAAAGATGTTTACATATAGTCCACAAGAGAAAGTAATAATTTATAAAAATGACCCCTTTCAAAAGTTTACATACACTTGATTCTTAATACCGTGTTGTTAACTGAATGATCCACAGCTGTGTTTTTTTTTAGTAATAGTTGTTCATGAGTCCCTTGTTTGTCCTGAACAGTTAAATTGTTCTTCAGAAAAATCCTTCAGGTCCAACAAATTCTTTGGTTTTCCAGCATTTTTGCGTATTTGAACCCTTTCCAACAATGACTGTATGATTTTGAGATCCATCTTTTCACACTGAGGACAACTGAGGGACTCATATGCAACTATTACAGAAGGTTCAAATGCTCACTGATGCTCCAGAAGGAAAAACACACATTAAGAGCCAGAATGTGTGCAATTTTCTTATTTGGCCTAAATATCTATTTTTTTTTCATTTAGTACAGTCCTTCGGAGGCTACAGAAATGGTTACATGTTTCCCAGAAGACAAAGTAAGTTGAATTTACCCAAATCTTCCCAAAGGATTTTTCTGAATAACAGGCAGTTATCTGTTCAGGACAAACAAGGGACTCATGAACAACTATCACTAAACAAAAAAATACAGCTGTTGATCATTCAGGTAACAACACAGTGTTAAGAAGCAAGGGGATGTAAACTTTCAAACAGGGTCATTTTTATAAACATCTTGTGAGCATCTTTTCTGTGAAATATCTTATTAAATATAAAATAATTTTTGTATTATGCCTCTTATTTTTGTAAAGTTTCTAAAAAGGGGGATAAACTTTTTAACTTCAACTGTATGTTCCTTGGGGTTTACTTATAATGCTTTCTGCACAAAATTATTATTTTCAACATTCATTCTGACTATGATCAAAATAAAACAGTCAAAGCATTATGAAATATTTTACTTACAGTTTCTGATGCAGCTGCAGTCAGATCTAGTGCCACTTCATCTTTCAATGTTTCTTTGTGAACACTCCACTGTTCCTCGATTACAAAACAAAATCCTTTGAACAATTCTCAGACACGACCCGGGATGCCAATAAAAATAAACTATCCATTTTTGGAGCCTGATTAAATAAATAGTTGGTTTATAATGAGGAGGATGTTTTAAGCTATGAAACTTGCTCGATGTTTTAATGGTAACAAGACCTCTTATATGCCAAAAGATCAAGGCAAATTTGATTTCTCAAGTCATACAACGCATTTATGTTCAAAACCTCAGGTCTGCCAAAATCCACATCAACATTGCTGTAAAATGACAAGAATATAGAGATAAACAAAGACAGACAGCGTGAGATTTTCAGATCCCATCATGGCTGTTTTTGTTCTAAAATTCTATTCTGAAAAACAGGGATGGCCATTCAAGGGCACATTTTGGGTGTTTTTAACCTGTTGTTGTTGTGGCAGTCAGGAAAGGAAGGCAGATGGGTCTTTGAACATGATTAAGTTCTCTTAAAACAGACCACCAACCTATAAACAAAACAGCCTTGGGTGTTTACAGCTGGGAATTTAGCCGCAGCGCTGTGAGACAGCTGGGAAACACTTGATTCAGTTTTTCACTGAGGGCACTGGTATCCTTAAGAAAGAATATTGCAAACTTACATAAATCATTTTCAGATGTTCAGATTTCAGTTTTGCAGTACGTTTCTATTTAGAGGGAGAAATAGCAAAATAGTGTGTGTCAACCAGACCTATTTGTAAAGTACAGACAACTCTACAGACAGTAAGTAAACCTTAAGTTGACAGTAACTTAGATGACATTTTTAGGGTTTTGGGCCTATAACTCAACATGGAAGCCTAGAACTACTGAGCATATGGTGTGTTTAGAAATATATTTTCATAAACAAAACATACGTTTTAGTTAAATTGTCTTTGTTAGTTAAATCTGCAGCAATAATACTTGGGTAACACTGTTGACATTGAATGAATCTACTCTTGACACAGGTTTGCTAGTTTAACTAATATTAGAGGAAAGAGAGAGAACATAACTTCAAATGTTTCATCCATGTGCTTCTAGAGGAAATATCATCATACTGTGCAAATTATGTGAGAATGGGACAAACCATTCCTTTTTGAGGGGGTTTTCCACTGGGTAACTTAGTTGACAATGGTTTTTCGGACACAAATAAAAGAAGTTATATCAAAATAAACATATTATATTTGAAGCACACACCCAAATGTCTTATAATAACATAACTAATCTAAATAATCAAAACTATGAAAGTAATGTATATTTGAGGTAATCTTCATGCTTAAATGCAGAGTAGAATGAGCAACTGTATTAAATCGGACAGCTGAATACCAGAGTTTTATATGATATGAACATCATTTTTGAACAAAAGATATTGGGACTGCAGATATTGGCATATTGGGAAAAACATAATTGTGTACTAGAAAATTAAGCATCGGGCTTTATATTGATGAAAATATATTAAAATATACTTCACATACATGAGATGTACCCACAATTATAGAATGACCCATATTATTATAAATGTACTGAATGTAATCTGTAATTTATCCTGGTTGAAGACGCTTCTCAACAGGGTAAACAAACTTGAGACAGATGCAGATATGACAAACTCATCGAATCACATGAGTGTCCACGATAGAAATTATTATAATACTAGCTTAAACAGTAAAGAAAAAGTCGTTGTATATATTTACGTGTTCGATTGTGTATAATGACACTTATGTAACTTACTGTATACACAAAAATAAAAAAGTACATGAATTCAGACGGAAATAGCAATAAAATTGATGTTGATGCTCAGTCTTACCGTGTGTTACTGCAGCTGTAGTGCTGTCGACTCTCAAAGCTCCCAGTGTGCAGCTGCCAGAACAGCATTGCATTACTTATCTGCGACTCCCGCGATCAATGCTGAAAACAACTAGTGACAGCGACCAAAACAGACCTACATAGTCACTGTTGCTTTCTTGTTTATCAGCAGTGAACTTCATCCACAGATATAGCGCACTCGGTCGCCCCTCCGTGACTATGCAATTTAATTTCACTACATATTCAATATGAACAGGCAGAAACATGTTTTTTTTTTTCGAAAGAAATGCATAATTTTGTTCGGCAAGAGTGCATTACATGGAGTCAGTAAAGGATTTTTTTTAATGTTACAAAAGATTTATAGTTCTTTTCAACATTTTATTAATCAAGGAATCCTGAATATGATACACTACCAGACAGAAGTTTTTGAATAGTAAGAGTTTTAATGTTTTTTAAAGAAGTCTTTTCTGCTCACCAAACCTGCATTGATTTGATCTAAAGTACAGCAAAAGCAGTAGTACTGTGAAATATTTTTATTGTTTAAAAAAAACGCTTTCTGTTTGAATATATTTTAAAATGTAATTTATTCCTGTGATCAAAACTACATTTTCCGCATCATTACTCCAGTCTTCAGTGTCACATGATTTTTCAGAAATCATTATAATATGCTGATTCGTATTGTTATTAGCAATATTAAGTTTTTTTTTTTTTTCTCAATATTCTTTGATGAATAGAAAGATCCAAAGATCAGAAAATTAAATACTTACACATTCATTTTGTAACTGTAAATATTCTGAAGACTTTTGGAAGCAGGTATCTATGTTGGTTTTTGATATATTTTTATAAAATAATTAAAATAGAAGAATTTATGATCTTTTTTGGGAAGTTTCATGTACATAAAGCAAAAATAATGTCTATTACTCCCTCTTTAATTTTTTTCTGTAAAGAACTTATATATAATAATATATTCTATGACTCTTCTATGATTGATTTCAATTTCTAGACACAAGAAATGTATAAAAACATCTATTATATTTAAAAAAATGTTATTTGTAAAATGTAATGTTTTACCCCCATTATGTATTTTTGTTATATGTATCCCCCATTTTTGTTTGTGTTCTGTTGAGTGTTAAGTTTTCTGCATTTTTGTTTTTGAAAGTGAAATAATAATAATAATAATAATAAAAGATCAAAAGATCCACATTTATCTGAAATAAAAGCTTTTGTAACATTATACACTCTACCATTCAAAAGCCTGGAGTCGGTATAATTTTTATTTTTATTTAACTTTTAGATTTCTATTTTGGATACTGTTTTTCTGAACTTCTATTCATCAAAGAAACCGTAAAAAATTATACTCCGCTTTTTTTAACATAATAATAATAATAATAAATTTTAAGTTTTTTGAGTAGTAAATCAGAATATTAGAATGATTTCTGAGGGATCATGTGACTGGAGTAAAGATGCTAAAAAATTCAGCTTTGAAATCAGAAATAAATCACATTTTAAAATATATTCAAATAAAAATCAGTTATTTGAAATAGTAAAAATATTATATTTACATTAAAAATCTTACTGTTCAAAAACCTTTGACGTATTTAAAATAGAAATCTTTTCTAACAATATGCGCTACTGTTCAAAAGTTTGGAGTCAGTCTTTTTTTGAAAGAAATGAATATTTTATTGATAAAAACTGATAGCAAAGACTAATATTGTTAGAAAAGATTTCTATTTTGAGTAAATGCTATAAAAAGGATCACAGGTAATGTTTGTTAACATTGAAAACAAATCAACATATTAAAATGATTTCTAAATGATCGTGTGACTCTAAAGACTAGAGTAATGGCTGATGAAAATTCAGCGTTGCATCACAAAAATTAACAAGTATAATAAAATGGAAAACATTTTGTTTTTCGCAATATTTTTTCTGTATTTATGAAATAACACTGCATTATTTTCAAGGTACAGAAGTGTCCTTCAGAAAAACAACAAGGAGGCAGTAAGTTCATTACTGTACATTTTCTTTATTTTAATTTCATCGTTAGCACAGTTCTAGAAATGCAGCGGGAAGAAAGAGAACTTCCTCACGGGGGAGAAAGACCGACACTACAGGAAAGAAGAAGTGACAAGACGGTTGCGGCATTTAGATGCGTAAATACATTTCTACAAATTTCCCATCAGAGAAGAATGACACTATGCTACTTAAAAGAATCCACACGCCCCCAGGACATCACGAGATCTTCTTGAATATTCCTTTGTTATGGTATATATAGATACATATTGCCTATGTGGTGTGGTATCACATCTCGGGTGTGCGGGCGACTGACGCGTAGCGGTGTACGCCACCAGATAAAAAGGTTCAGATTTATTCATGACATGCATAAAGCCAAGCAAAGTATGCCTTATAATAGAGCAAGCTGGACCAACCGCTCACTGTTATGAACTGATATGACCGTTAATAATAATAATAATAATAATCGATAGTGAGCAATTAGGAACGTTAATGACACGTCACTCAGACCAAGAAGTTTTGAACTTCATCTTAAAAATCTGAGTTTCTCAAAAGCTCTTTGATAAAAAGAAACAATTTCCATGTTGCACAAAATGACACCCACGACATCCCCCTCTTTCTGCTGGGTTTCCGCCCTCCCCGACAGACACACATGATCTTCGCACAGACAAGGCAACAAAACTACATCGGCAGTCCACCAGACAGCGCTTTCTGTGACGCCGCTCCCGCTGGAAGGTGTTGTGGGGCCGGAGGAGGGTGTCCAGCAGTGTAGGTGCATGCGGCTTTGTGTATCTGTAGGCAAGCGTGTGTAGGTTTTTTGTTTGTGTATGCTTGTGAGGAGTTAAAAAGCCAGATAGGGTCCCCCTGCACTAAGAGAGTGCTGTAGTGGCTACAGGCCCGGCCCTCCCACGTCTGAAGACTGGTCACTTCCGCTGGAGCCGCTCTGAGCTCGCTTTATATACAAATTCAACAGTTTGAGCTGGGAAGAGAGAGAACGCACATGTTACAGATGTTTTGAAACACAAAACCGTCAGACAGCGAGACGATGAGAATAAAAAGGGAAAAGCGGAAACGGCTCACCTTGCTGCCAGACAGCTGGCTGAGGTGAGGTTTCAGGTCCTCTCCGATGACAGCATAGATGGCCACAAGGCAAAACACACACGCCTTTCGTACACTGCTCTCAGAGTTGTCATAACCCTGCAAACAAGAGCAGATGATCATCAAAATACGCAGGGACAGTGTTGCCAACTTCAATGGAAAGTAGATAAAATCACTAGATGACATCATGCACTAATTAGCATATTCATGAAGTCAGTGTATTGTATTCAGGGTGCGATTTGCCGGGGGATGGGATGGCACTGGTCTATGCATACCTGCCTCTGCTAAATTAAAAAACATCCCGCGAACCCACTCCTAAGTCTGGTTCTGAATCAAATGATTTGCCATATGCGCTTTAAAGTCCCGTCTTTAATCAAATGATTCGCAATACCCATTTTAAAGTCCGGTTCTGAAGTAAATTATTCGTGAAACGCACTTTAAAGTCCAGTTCTGAATCAAATGATTCACTTTAAAGTTCCATTCTGAATCAAATGATTCGCGATATGCACATTAAAGTCCGGTTCTGAATCCAATTATTCTCCATACTCACTTTGAAGTCCAGTTCTGAATCAAATGATTCGTGATACGCACTTTAAAGTCTGGTTCTGCAATAAAGTTCGCAATAAAGTTCTGTTCTGAATCAAATGATTTGCGATACGTACTTTAAAATCCGGTTTTGAATCAAATGACTTGCGATATGCACATTAAAGTCCGGTTCTGAATCAAATTATTCGCCATACTCACTTTGAAGTCCAGTTCTGAATCAAATGATTTGATACGCACTTTAAAGTCTGGTTCTGCAATAAAGTTTGCAATAAAGTTCTGTTCTGAATCAAATGATTTGCGATACGCACTTTAAAGTCCGGTTCTGAATCAAATGATTTGCAATATGCACTTTAAAATCCGGTTCTGAATCAAATGAGTCACGCTTTACACTTTAAGGTCCGGTTCTGAATCAAATAATTTGCTATATGCGCTTTGAAGTCCTGTTTTTAATCAAATGATTCGCAATACCCGCTTTAAAGTCCGGTTCTGAAGTAAATTATTCGTGAAACGCACTTTAAAGTCTGGTTCTGAATCAAATGATTCACTTTAAAGTCTGGTTCTGAATCAAATGATTCGCGATATGCACTTTAAAGTCCGGGTCTGAATCAAATGAGTCGTGATCTACACTTTAAAGTCTGGTTCTGAATTAAATGATTCGCGATACGCAATTTAAAGTCCCGTTCTGAATCACATGATTTGCGATTACACTTTAAAGTCTGGTTCTGAATCAAATGATTCGCGATACGCACTTTAAAGTCCGGTTCTGAATCAAATGATTCGGCATACACACTTTAAAGTCCAGTTCTGAATCAAATGATTCATGATACGCACTTTAAAGTCTTTTCTGAATCAAATGATTCAGATTTTAAAGTCCGGTTCCGAATCAAATGATTCGCCAAATGCACTTTAAATTCCGGTTCTGAATCAAATGATTCATGATACGCACTATAAAGTCTTTTCTGAATCAAATGATTCATACGCACTTTAAAGTCCGGTTCTGAATCAAATGATTCGCCATACATGATTAGCCAGTGCTCATTTGCATTTAAAGGAACATGCAATAGAATCAGTTGATTTTTTGCAGAGCTGATTGACACTGTAAAACTGATTTTTTTTTACACTGCTATTAAGAAATTAACCAAAGTATATTATAGACTTTTCATTAAGACCCTAAAGAATCATATCTTGATAACTTGTGGAAAATGGGCTTTTTTTTTTTTTTTCAAAATTTTGCTCACAATCAAACCATGCGTTTTGTCTGCTGTAAGCCAAGGATTCGAACAAAATTTTTACATTTGAGGCTGCAACTGACGTTTAAGGAAAGTGGTTCTCAATTCCAGTCCAGATCAATTTCGTACTTTTGTTCGCTGTAGCGCCCCTGTCAGGCCGATTGGGGAGAGCCTTGGTCATGTTGTTGTTTCAAGACTTACGGTTTGGTCTGCATGATCAGTTTTATGTGGAGAAGGCTGATCCTTGCCCATTCTAACAATTACAACAGGGTTTCAGCACAAACCTAGTGTATATAAAATACAGTATTTACCTGAATGAGCCCAGGGACGATCTCAGGAAGCATTTGAAGGAGACCCTCTTTGGGTAGCCGGTCAATGACTTTGGTGAGCATCTTGATGGCAGCTAGGTTGATGGGGTAATCTGCTGACTGGATGATGGGACACAACACCTTAATACACTGATCGGGACTTATTGAGGTCGCCAACATAGACGCTGCTTCTTCTGCAGCCCGTACCACCTGAAGAGACAAAAGGATGTTGTGTTTAGGTTTAGATTCGTGCTTCAGTCAGTCGATTGTGCTTGTACCTGTCAAGAACCACGGACCTCTTTGTGTGGGTCTTTATGTGCTTCCAGGGTCTTCATAATGGTGAGTTCCGCATAGTTTTTAAAGCGCCACGGTTGCCTGTTCAGGATCTCCTTCAACACCCGCAGTGCTAATGCCCGAATGACATGCTGAGAGAGACAAATAAAGATCAGCAAGTAAATAAGATGCATTCGGTTGCCCTCATGACTCAGATTAGAGTGTGTGCATGTGAGTATATGTTTGCAAGCACCTCTCCGTCCCCAAGTGTTTCTAGGAGCAGCAGGAGGATGGTTTTGAAGTGTTCGTCCCAAACATGCAGTTGCGTTTCCCTGATCAGACGCATTAGCTCACACAGTGCGGCTTTCCTCTCTTCCACTCGCTCGCTGTGATTCGACAGCTCCTTTAGAAGTTCAGCGACCACCTCAGACTGGTCCACGCCACTGTCTGTAACACCATCAGCAGAAAGGAAGTCAGACCCATACATGTGACACAGCTACATATGGGTCATTAGTTTCTAAAAGTGTCTAAAGTGGTGGTTTACCAGAATGAAGCTTTCTGCAAAACTTTGGGATGCCCATTATAATGAATAAGAATAATAATTGCATTTTAATATTTTTTTAGCATAAAATAATGTCTTATATCTATCTTAAACAAAGGATTTTATCATGTCCCTGAGGCACTTTACTGAGTTTGTACTTCGAAAATTATTAAGTAGTGTCTGTGAGTTTTGGCAACAATGTAAGCATTTGTGTTTGTTTCTTGTAAAAATATTTCTAAAAAAAATGCAAAATATTTGTAATATTTAAAGTTATGTCCCTCAGTATGAACTCAACCCCGTCACACTAAAAATTTAACGCCCGTAATAATTTAGACTCCACTCTTATGTGACATTATTTACCAGAAATGACATCATTCAGGTCTCTTTAATAATGGTGCAGAAAAAGGTTAGTAGAATCGTACTTTTTATTCATATTTTTGAGGCATGTTATAGTCAGGGAGGGTAGTGTCAAGCTTAACTCAACCCCATCATATAAAATTAAGATGGACTTTTTCAACATTTTATTTGAATCCATAAGTATATACTTATTTTATTGCTGCCATATATAGTCTACTCTGCTACACTACATGAGGAGCAGTGGTATTTTGAGAAAATGAAAAAACACAACCCCCTCACAAATGTTTTTCTCATTGTTACTTATTTGAGTTATTTGCTTCATTTATTACTAATTTTAACAATAAAAAAAAAATAGTCATGTTTCAGTAAATATATATACACTTCAAAATCATGACAATGCATATTTTTGTTTTAAATAGAATTTTTGATGTAATATGTCCACTTAAACTTTGACAAGCATCATACATCAGATACAAGGGAACAATCTGAGAGAGAAATAAAAGCAAAAATGTACATTTAAGGCAATGTAGCCCTTCAAATGTGTTTCAGTCTTCAACCTCGTCACACAATTAAGAACAAAAGTATTTCTTGCTGACTACCATCTGATATGTTAAGGGATAAAACAAAATTGTGGTTTAATTACATTTTGTTTTTTACAAAAATAAAAGAGACTTCAGTCCTTTAACCCCTTAACTGTCACTTCTGCAGTAATTTGCTGATTGTCTTCTTAAAAAAGAGACCAACCTTATATCTGTATTCCAAAGTGTTCATGAATTACAACAATTTTAGTTTGGACAGTGCACTTTCATGTCTATTTTAAAAAATGGGGGTGACAGTTAAGGGGTTAAAATGTAAAAATGATATTTTTTTTTATAATTACATTGTTATCAGTGACTATGTCTCTCTCCCACTTACTTCCTGTCATATCTCCACTATCCTGTCTAAAAAAAATGGAAAAATGCCAGGAATTAATTAAATAACTATGGAAGTGCATTACCGTCAGTGAGGGACTCAGCATCTTGGTCTGCATCTTTCAGGCTTTTACTAAAAGGGGAGGAGGTGAAGGAGGAGTCAGAATAGCTGACTGGCTGGTATTCTCTTGCTGGGCGGGGACTCGAGGAGAGGAGCGGCATAGTATTTAGCAGAGAGGTCTTGTTATCTAGCGCCGTCCGACCAGAGTCTGTGGGTTGATCACCACCCTGCACAGAGACACATTCATGACACATTCATGAATGAATATATGAAAATATATATATATATATATATATATATATATATATATATATATATATATATATATATATATATATATATATATATATATTTTAGGGATGGGCGATATATATCGGTCGATAAATTCATGCGCATCTCGTCAGTAAAGCCGGTTCTTTGATTAGCGGTAAATCTCCATCACCTGTGTTCAAATAGAGCGCCAGTTTATTCACAGAGCCGTAGATCACTGAAAAGCTACCCCAATGAACAAAACACCCGCAAAACAGAACCAGATATTGCGTAGCTTGTCAGTGATCTACGGCTCTGTGAATAAACTGGCGCTCTATTTGAACACAGGTGATGGCGATTTACCGCTAATCAAAGAACCGGCTTTACTGACGAGATGCGCATAATATCGATCGATATATATCGCCCAGCCCTAATATATATATATATATTAGGGCTGTCAAATGATTAATCACGATTAATCACATCCAAAATAAAAGTTTATGCTTACATACTATATGTGTGTTTACTTTGTATATTTATTATGTACATATAAATACACACAGATACATGTATATATTACAACAAAATATTTATATGTGTATTTATTTATACCTGTATACAATTTAGATTAGAAATAAATATCAATATTTTAGATATAAATTTAAAATATTTTTCTTTAATATATACATGCATGTGTGTGTATTTATATATACATAATAAATATACACAGTACACAGATATATAGTATGTAAACAAACTTTTATTTTGGATGTGATTAATCGTGATTAATCATTTGCCAGCCCTAATATATATATATATATATATATATATATATATATATATATATATATATATATATATATATATATATATATATATATATATATATATACATACATACATTCGTTGACTCGCCTTTCTTACCTCTTCTCCACCATCTCCATCTCTTTTTCGGGGTGGCTCAGTCATGTCCTCTTGGCTGCGGACGCTGAAGTTCTGGATGGCCTGACTGACTCCTCTCAGGGAGCTGTAGATCTCCTCAGAGTTCATGTTCTCAGTATCATAATCAAATGCACTGTGCACACAAACAAAATGACATGGGACATTAGTCACAGAGAAATGAACAACAAACAACCACACAACTCAAATTACAGCATTTGTGGAGTTGGTAGTTTGTGACCAGGTGGTGTACCTTGGTGAAGGTGTGTTTTGTGATGTGTTGGTGGGGGACGTTAAAGGGCTCGACCAACTGGCTGGTGATCTTGGTGTGTGTCGGGTGAGAGGGCTACCCATTGGAGCCTGCAAAAAATAAAAATAAATAAAATTTCATAATTTCTTAGCAATAGCTAAAAATGCATTGTATGGGGCAAAATTATACGTTTTTCTTTTTTAATACCAAAAATCATTAGGATGTTAAGTAAAGATCATGTTACATGAAGATATTTTGTAACTTTCCTACCATAAATATATCAAAACTACTGAAACCCTGGGTACCGAAACATACACACATATATACATATATACACACACATAGCAAAACAAATTAAGATTAAATATCATTGCTTCATATTCGATATATACATAAAAACCTAAAACAAAACGTACCGATAAGAATACCGTTAAAATACCAGATCGACAAGCAGTGTCAGTAAGAGACCTTAATGATACCCATTCCTACATGTAAGTGACAAGTTTGTGTGGAGCAGCATTTACTGTGAATGTAGTCGCTCTGAGATGCACATAACCTAAGTGCATGTTAATAATTAAATCGCATATATTAAACCTGCATAGCGTTTGTGAAATTACAATAGAATAATGCATTATGATGATGTTTAAATGGGTTTAATATATTATGCAGCCTTAGAAAATGGTCTAATAATGCGTTTCATGGATTCTTTTGCTTGTTATTCCACATGGGCAAAATGTAGGGTGACCATACGTCCTCTTTTTGGACTTGTCTGGCCGGATTATTAAAATCACCCAAAATATCCGGGATTCGGCTTTTGCTTTCTACAGTTGCCATTCACTGTGTGCGTTTTTGTATCAAAGCCTTGCGCGGGACTATTTTCTTAATCCCGCTCCCGCAAACATTCTAATATTAAATTATTTTCATGCATCACAGACTCGCTATTAATATGCAGAATATTTAAATCGCTTTGGATGAAGCTTGTGTTGAATGTAGGGTTGCCAAATCCGCATTTTTTGCTGATTTTAAACTGTTGCGGTGGGTTAATTTTTTGTTGTTGGTTAAAAGTTTGAAATATTGCATTCATTTAATTTGATGGAATGCTTGCATTGAAACATTTTGCATTCTACCTGTCATAAAACTGTGGTAGATATTAGTTTTGTGAAGGATGGCCACTGTGACAGGAACCTTTTTAGCTGTGTTTATGATCAATCGGCATAACGGTGACTGTAAAACATGTAGGCCTAATTTTGGGATGGAAATGACATATTTTGATACCAAAACTAGGACCCCAATATGGGCACCCTACAAAATGCAATCAAGGATTTTTTTAAAATAGAGTACTCGAATCAAGGAACCCTGACAGCCCTACATATTAGTAACGTGTTTATCACCTGGGCTGTGTTGCCTGTGTTTCGTAGATGGTTCTGCAACAATTTGGTGGCTCCATCCTGAAATGTTTTAGGCAGTGCAGCTAGAAGCATTGTGAACTCTGGTGTGTTCAGCTGGAACAGCGAGATCAACACCGACTGTGCCGCCTACAAACGAAGAACATAATTAGATCATAAAACCAAATGGAAGAGATCTAAAACAAAATATACACTATAAAGCTGGAAACACAGGAACATTTGAAATATCACTCATGTAATCAGCACAAATGTCTCATCTTGTACCTTTCTGACGTCGGAGCTTTTGGGTTCGGTGGTCCACGTAATGATACGTGACACTGCCAGTCGGGTTTCGCTCGAGTTGACAAAATCCTGTGGCTCCATTTGTAGTGTGAGTGTTTCTATGTACTTCAAAATGGCCACCTTCACCTGAAACATTATCCTCGTGTTACCAACGGTGCAGCAAATTCCACGAAGGCATTTTATGTCATTCAAGACAACAGTAACATTCACTCCAAAGTTTTACCTTAATCAATCAAACCTCTCCACAATAAGAATCAAAACACCATCAACGCTGTAGTCCATCAGTTACAGACAAGCACACAAAGTCACATGTTCACAACTATTTTAAATCCATGAAATGAAGCAAGACAGCAGGGGGAAGTTGGGAGTGAGAATGACAGACGTGACTGGGGTAAAAACAGTGTTTCAAAGACAAAAAAGCTTGTGTCTCAAGAGTATGTGTTGACAGCAGGTTATGTCCTGCTTTCTTTCACTGACCTCCCAGTCTCTCGAACTTCATGCCTTTCATAAAACAACCTGCTTCTGTCAAGACGGACTAATTGAGCCTAGAAAGAGCACTTTTCTCCCACATGTTTTCTCCACCACTGTCAGCAAGATTTTTTTAAAAAGAAGTTTCTTGTGCTCATTAAGGATGCATTTATTTAATCAAAAATACAGTAAAACAGTAAAATATTTTTCCGATTTAAAACAGCTGTTTTCCATTTAAATACATTTTAAAATTGATTTATGCCTTTGATGGCAAAGCTGAATTTTGAGCATCATTGCTCTAGTCACAGTGTCACATGATCATTCAGAAATCATTCTAATATGCAGGTTTGCTTTTCATGAAACATTACTTATTATCAATGTTGAAAATAGTTATGCCGCTTAATATTTTTTTGTGGATACTGTGATATATTAAGAACAGCTGGTAAGTTATTTTAACTTTTAAAGTTAGTCTTTACTGTAACTTTTGATCAGTTGAATGTGTTCTTAATAAATAAAAGCATTAATAAATAAATAAATAATCTTTTAAACGATAGTTTAGGTTGACTAGAAGGAAAAAGCTACACACTTGAGTACTACACACTTATTCGCCTCTAAAACATTATCAAAATAAACATGCATGCAATGGGCAGGGTTCACATGTTGAAATCTGCCCATCTGTGAATTTCTACGTGAGAGGATTCGGTAGCTTCTCTTACTGTCGGTTACATCTGAAAATGGATTGGGCGGATTTAATTTGAGCTAGCTCAGCTGAGGGATTTTAGTTGTGGGAGCTGCGCGTTATAGAATTGCTTCCCCTGTGTCTCACTGACCTGTACTGCTTGGTTCCACACTTGGATATTTTCCTGCAGTGTGCAAGCATGCCGTCGCTTTCTGAGGGGAAGCAATTCTATAGCCCCGCCCCCGTACCAGCAACAGCGCCTTTTCCCCGGCTTCAGAGAGAGAGAGGGAGAGCACATCAATGAAAGGAAGCCCCAGACAGACACGCAGATAAGGGGAGGGACAGGAGGGAAATCTGGACAGGATATGGTATTAAGAAATACTGCTGAAGAATAAGATGCCAAATGTGAGGCAGATGAAGGGGAGATGTTTTGATTAGAAGGGTGTTGGGTCTTTGTGTGCATGAACATGGTGAACGTGGTTATGGGATTTGTGTAGTGAAGTGTTTGCTAAAGGATTTTACTTTAGCAAAAAAACATAGTATTATTTAACATTATATAATAAATAATAGTATTTCCTCAACACATTTTTTATATTAAAAAAAACATAGTATTATTTAACATTATATAATAAATAATAGTATTTCCTCAACAAATTTTTTACATTAAAATACAATTTTAATTCAACTCTGAATCTCAGACATGCAATTTTTGTATTTTTTTTTTGTTTTTACACACATTTAATATTTCAATTCAATAATGGCCAGCACTGGAACTAAAACTATTGAAAATGTAAAATAAAAACAAGCTTAAAAAAAAAAACCCAAGTGAAATTTAAAAGATGACTTGGCAGCTAATTGAAATATCTTCAAGTTGAAGCACTAAAATTACTAAAACAAAAACGTAAACAGAAATATATAAAGAAAAACAAAAAAAAAATGAATAACTGAAGATAAAAAGGCGATTCAAACTACTAATAAATACAATAATAGTAAAAATAAAAAACACAAAACACAATGTTTCCTGAAACACGTTGAAACTAAACTAAAGTTAAAACGAAGCTATATAGAAATATGTAAAAAAAACAAAAAAAAAACAAAACAAATATATATATATATATATATATATATATATATATATATATATATATATATATATATATATATATATATATAAAAAACTGACAAATGAAAAAAAACAAAAAAAATGAATCTCACATATGCAATTTTGTACCGTGTTTTTTTTTCTTTTTACATTTATTAGTACAAGCCTGCACTACATATTGAACTAAAATGATTAAAAATCATTTTGGGGGACCTGAAATAAACTAAAATATAAGAAAACCTAAACGTACACCTAAAACCTTAAACTATAAAAACATGCACTGGCATCTAACTGAAATAAGTTCAAGTTTAAGCACCAACATAACTAAAACCAAAAAACAATAAAACTAAATGAAAAAAAAAATAAAGAAAGAAAAATACATAAAGAAAAAAAATTAAACTATTAATAAATACAATAAAAGTATTTAAAAAAAACACATTAATGTTCCCTTGCCCACTAACTGAAATCAGTTTAAATAAGGTAAAGCATTAAAGCTAAAACTGAACTAAAAATAAAATGTAGCTATATGTGTAAAAATGTATAAAAATGCTAAAATGAAAAACAACTTTTTTACATTTATTATTATTTATATATAAATTGGCACCCTATCAATAAAACACAAATATGCTTTTTTGTATAGTAAAATGGTACTATTCGTACACAAATTTGACAACGTATTAGTAATGCAACAACTAAAACAGTGGCTCAGCTGAGGTGCAGGAAATACAGTGGGGTAGAGGTTGGAGATTCTTATGCAAGGCAAAGTCCTTGTGGCTTGCATGAGATTTTATGGAGGCATAACAACCTAGGTACACTGACCCAGCGTATGACATCCTGTAAAACAATCCTGTATGACCTCCAAAACAAGCAACACCTGGCAGCCATGATCCATATTATTTTACATTCTCTGATACCAGCATGTTGCACAACACTACATCCTAGTCGCTCACCCACACAGTAAAAGATAAAGAGTTACTAAAAAAGCACTTACCTTTAAGTTGGGTGTCTGTGTTTGGTCAACTGTGAATCTCATTAGGATAGTAAACTGTAGATCATTCGGAAAAGATTCTCTGAAGAAAGACATAAAAATAATTATATTTTTAAGCACCGAAATCTGTCAGAGAACGACAGAAATAGGCAGTTTTTTAATTCCAGTTTTTCATATAACATTACCTTGTGACGTCTAGGGCTTTCTGTACTTTGGCTTGTACTGAGCCGAGCAGATCTGCTCCCATTTTCTTCAGCAGTTGAGTGAGCAGCACAAAAAGCCAGTCCTGCAGATCCTCCTTATGAACCGCAATGAAGTCCACCAGTGTTTCTAAAAACATGCTGAATACCTGTACAAACACCATCAGCAAAACAAACATCAGAAATGTACAAAAAAAAAGCAGTTAAATCATAAAATTTACAAACACACGGCCACAAAATCACTCTGTTTTGATTCATGCATTCATCTCATTCAGTCAGAGGACGTGTGTTTATTTGTTAGACTGCACAGTGCAATGTTTTTATCTCCGAGTATGAAAATGTCTAAGCAGTGCCAATGCCATCACCCACCGTAATTTAAAACTGATATGCAAGATATAAAAATAATGGACTCTAAATGAATAGCATCAGTTAGTAAAAGAAACTATGAACAAATAGAGCCACTTTTCATATAAAGTCAAGTCATGGTCATCCTGGTCTCTATCTGTTTAATAGTGATGTAGGGAAGTAATATTAAATACAGAAATATGAAGAACCTAAAGTAGGCAAAAATCAACTGGCACACAATATTTAAGAATATTGTGATCTGATCTTCAAACTTTTTGTTACAGGTTAAATGAAAGAGACTGATATGATACAGTCTGCAGTTTATTTAGATGATAAAGGCACTGCCTAGTTATTTACCTACTTGGGAATTTCAGATTTGCCCTTTTAAAAACAAATACAACATAGAAATAAAGAAACTGCATGCTAATTGTTACATAACCAATGTTGTGAAAGATCAAACATTTAGATGTTTACAACATAGACACCTTTTAGATATTCTTGATTAGTTCACAGCAAAGCCACAGATTAATAGCAGGATCAAAAACATCCGTCATCTGTTAGATGTCACATTTTCATCCTCATATTTTGTTACTGATTAGTATATTAGTAAAGTAGATTGCCCTGTTAGTACTCAGTTCCGAACGGCCAAAAACTGAAAATGCTTTCCAGTTATTTATTAGAGCAGCATCTCAGTTTCTGGATACTGGCATTGCCCCAAAACAAACAAGCAGTCAAAAAAAAAAAAAAACACCACAGATTTGCACAGAAGTTAACCAAACTTACTCTCTACAGTTCCACCACAGGGTAAGGCATGAAAAGAAACAAACACACTGGTGAATTTCCATAAAAACACATAAAATAAATACTGACCATTAGAGGAACCATTTTTGAAACAACATTAAAATGAATAAATACATTAAATGTAAATGTAAGTTTAATATTTAAAAGCCTGTCATCATTTGCTCACCCTCATGTAATTCCAAACTGTTAAAGGGAACCCCGGGTATTAAAACTCGCATGGCATAATATAACGTAAATGATGTCTCTTACTGAAATATCTTACATTATTTAAAAAATCCACATCGTTTTATACATATTTCGGTTGTACTCTGTAAGCTACTGGAGTTACTTGTTGCTATTTTTACCGCAACACAACTCTGAAAATAAATACTGACAGGATGCCACATTGTGCAGCTTGGATTGTAATTTTCAAAGGGCAACAAAAGCAGTGATGCAAGTCTTCAATGCTTTCCTAGCGATAAGAGGAGGAGCACAGAATGGGAAGATGCCTGTGGACGAATAAAATGTGTTTGTTCTCTCCACTTTAGCCCTGATGCCTTTGAGGCTTTTAGTAGACCACAGCTACTGAAAGAGCTTACAAACGGCAGAGACAAGAAACGCTAGATGACATCCTGTCAGGATTAAAACATGCCAACGCTTGTCATGACGCTGCAGCCACTGAAGGAGTTTCTCAGCATGAATTTCACTCGATATCCAGACTCCTTGTGAGGAAAAAAACTAAATCGATGGTACGGCATTTGGTTTAAGCCTATGCTTATATCCTTTGCCACCTGTAAGCTCTTTCAGTAGCTGTGGTCATCGTATCAGTACAAATATTTAAGTTGTGTTACAGTAAAAATATCAACATATCAACCAGCAGCCCACAGAGTGCAACTAATGCATGTCTTAGAAATAATGGATTTTTTAAATAACGTAAATCTTTCATGGGTTTTATACTATACATTTCAATAAGAGACATCATGTATGTTATATATTAAGCAAGTCTTAATAACTGGGCTTCCCTTTTAGAAATTGTGTGTATGTGTGACACGAATTAGGAAAACCCAACACATGGTGAAATTTTGACTTTTTTAGATTTTGCTGGGTTCAAGCCCATTCCAAAACAATTTTTATTTTGTCCGTAGCTTGAACGTAAACAAGTGAATTTTGCCAAGATGTTTTCAGAGATGATAAACAAGAAGTTATAGAAGAATAATTTAATGAAAACCTAAATTTGACAAAAAAATTTTTCCCTAATGTGTTGCACTGCGTGAGACAAGTGGTGGTCACACCAGATACTGGCTGGTTTTTGGACCCCCCCCCCAATACAGTAAAACTGCACATTTTAGTGTGGCCTGTGCAATAATTCTGCTGTCTAATCAGCATCTTGATATGCCACACCTGTGAGTTGGATGGAATATCTCAGAGGAGAAAGTGCTCACTAACACAGATTTAGACAGATTTGTGAACAATATCTGAGAGAAATAGGACATGTGTGTACATAGAAGTCGTCTTAGATCTTTAAGTTCAGCTTATGAAAAATGGGGGCAAAAACAATTGTGTTTATAATTTTGTTCAGTGTATATACACACACACACACAATGTATATACATCAGAAGACTTGGATTAACCAATCAATTCATATGCTTTTATTTTTTATATTTTTACAAACACTTTGAAGGGTCAGCGTTTCATCGAACAGACTTTTGATGGAGGGACAGAAATCATTGATTTCATAAAAAAAAATTGTTTCTCAAAGATGAACAAATTTCATATGGGTTTGTAATGACATGAGGGTAATTAAATGAAGAGAGATTTTTCATTTTGAAGTATAACCTTAAGGAAATTATTCTGTGAAACAGTTCAAACACAAGTAGGGCTGCACAATGAATCGCATATGATTGTCATGCAAATCTCCTCAGTAAAGCCGGTTCTTTGATTAGTAGTAAATCTCCATCACGTGCGTTCAGGTGAGTGACATTTAATACACAGAGCCGTAGATCACTGACATGCTACGCAAAATCACGTGCATAATAGCAGATAAATCGCATTTGATTATGAGCGATATTGCGTAGCAGGTCAGTGATCTACAGCTCTGTGTATTAAATGTCGCTCATCTGAACGCATGTGATGGAGATTTACTACTAATCAAAGAAACGGCTTTACTGACGAGATGTGCATGACAATCACATGTGATATATCCTGCAGCCCTAAACACAAGAAATAAAAAACAGCACTCCATTAAAACAAGACCATTACAGACCAATAAAACATTGGGCAAAACGGTATGAAATCCCATATTTCAAAATGTAAATATCCACACTTAATTATCCACATAAAAGGATCCAGACCCCTGAAGAAAAGCTTGGGTGGCTCTAGAATGTGATTGTGTTGGACAGGAGTGTGAGAATGACTTCTGTACCTTAAAAGAGGCAGAACTGATACCGGATTCTGCCGTGCCGAAGCCTCTGGAATCTCGCTGCAAATCAGAAAGAGTGGCGGGGCATGAGCCCAGCAAACAGATAAATGGGGCGGAGCTACGGCCTACCCGACAAGATAGAGAATGCCAGAAGGAGGTTCCAGGAAATCGTTGTGAGTGGAGAAAGAGAGACACCTCAAACGCGGGTTAGTCTGTGTGCGTGTAGGTCTGGGCTGTCAATTCAATCAAGAGTTTATGGGTGCTTTCACACCTGCCTTATTTAGTGCGGTTGAATCGCACTAGAGTTCGTTTAACCTCTTAGTGAGAACACGATCCGATCCAACGGACCAACCAACCAGGCTTTATCACAATGTATACTGGGCTATTGCGGTTCTGTGAAAAGCAGTAGCTTAGTTGTTTTGCCAATACCTCTTAAAATGAAACTCTGAATGTCTGTGGATGAGCACGTCTTTCAAAATAAAAGCGTGCCTTTCCATTTTATAATGTTGCTCTTCTTCATAGTAGGTGTATTTTAAACATTTTCCCTAATGAATCCTGGACTCCTGCTCAAAATGATAAATGAATGTAACAACAGATACAAAAAACAACAATAAGCCTACGAAGCAGTGTCGTTCCATCCTGTCGGATGACAACTATGAGTGGAATCCTGGAAATAAACCGAAAATAAAACTTTGACCAATGAGAGGACAGTTTACTCGCGCGTGACTTGTATTAACATATTCGGTCCGCGTAGAAACTTTGCCGCCAGCCACACCAAGAATAAAATGCAACGTAATCATTTCAATCCCTGTTTCGGAAAAAAAGCAATCGATCTACAGGTGTGAAAGCACCCTTTGAGTGCAAAAATCTTTCTGATGCTCTACAAACTAGAATAGCTTTTAAAATGTAAAATTTTAAGGATTATTTAGAAAAGACACTTGAATGCTTATACTAAAATCATACAGGGCTATATTGCACTTTTGAGCATTCTCATTTTCTTCCCAGTGGCTAAAGATTTGCATGAAATTTAGATTTTAAGATGTTCTTCTGTGACAGTCCCAGTATGTGCATGTGTGAGTGCAAGCAAGAAAGGAAAAAAGCTACGGAGGAAGTTTGGACGTCGGGCGTTACAGTGGTTGAAAAAAGGCGAGCGAACTGTCTGAAATCGGAAATCCACTCAAACCAAACCATGCGATTAGCCACGGTCCTCAACCCCAGAGTTAGTGTGCACTGCACATGCCTGAGAGTGTGGATCTGTGTGTTTGTGGCGGGATTACGGGCTGTGGGTGAGGCAGAATCCGATTCAGTCAAGCGGTTTTGTGTGATGCAGGAGTTCATGCTGGTTTATGTCTGCAGAAGTGTGTGTGATGTAAGTGTGTTCTGGAGCGTGTTTGAAAGCGGCATGCGAAGGTACCTTGCTGTGTGGGTCTGCAAACATCCTCGTGAAAATTTCGCACAACCTCTTCAGCTCAACACGGCTGAAACAGATACATATAATCAAACTATATATTCACATGTAATATGAAAAACAAAACTTTATTTTGTTTCTGATTGGGTTACCTGAGCGTTCGCTGGTTTTTCAGCAAGGCCTGCAATCCCATGAGCCCCTCTTTTCTCTCAGACCAGTTGGCAGAGGCACAGCGATTGAGCACTTCGGCCACGTCTTCAGTCTGCCGCATATACGTTGGAATACTGCCGTTCCGGGAGCTGTACGAACGCTCTGAACACGCGCTGGAGGCGTCGCTATTTGCGTCATCGTCCGAGTACATCCCATAGTTGTCATACCGCCGCCGAGCTGGTTTCTTCTGCTTAGAAAAACACAACATGAGATCCAAATGAGCATTTTAGGTATGACGTAAACACTGGGACAACTTGAAGAAAAATTTAAAGTCAGCTTAATACAGAGAGACAGACAGAAAGCCAGACATACTAACCTTGCCCCGCATATCTCCTAATAGCTGGCAGCATTGATAAAGCCAAAGGTTAAAAGCATGAGTTAAAGACAGACATTTAGCATGTAATATAATGGTCGGGTTAATTTTGTGAGTACAGTTTTTTCCATAAGTTTGCATACCCCCAAAAAACGCACAAAAAGCTCATCCCTACACTATTAAATCTCAATATACATTACCAGTCAAAAGTTTGGACACACCCTCTCATTTAATGTTTTTTAAAGAATTTTCTTATGCTTATCAAGCCTGCTTTCACTTGATCAAAAATACAGAAAAAAAATTACATTGTGAAATATGATTACGATGTAAATCAATGTTTTTCTATATTAATATACATTAAAATTTAATTTATATCTGTAATTAAAGTTGAATTTCCAGAATCATTACTCCAGTCTTCAGTGTCACATGATCCTTCAAAAATCATTCCAATATGCTGATTTATTATCAGTGCTGGAAACAGTTGCACTGCTTAATATTTGTTTTGGAACCTGTGATACTTTTTTCAGGATTTTTTGATCAATAAAAGGTTAAAAAAAGAACAGCACTTATTTAAAATGGAAAGCTTTTCTAACAATATACACTATTGTTAAAATGTTTGGGGTCAGTAAATTTTTATTCTTTCTTTTTTTGAAAGAAATTAATACAATAACTTTCATTCAGCAAGGATGTGTTAAATTAATAAAAAGTGATAGCATAGATTTACATTGTTAAAAAAGATTTATATTTGAATAAATGCTGTTCATTTGAACTTGATAATCATCAAAATTTGAGTAAAAAACGACTATTTATATGTTAAGATGCATCATCTTTAACACCTACATTTTAATTAGTTTTTAAGTGTATGAAAAAGTTATTTAATGTTTGTTGAACTCTGAAATGTTTCAGAGCAATAATAAGAATACTGATTTTAGTTCAAATTCTGAAGTTAAGCCACTTCTTTGATCAAAAATGATGAGGTTGCTGTCACAAAAAGTTCCATTTCAGGCTTTAGTATAGCAAAAGTGTCAGATTTAATGTAACTTTTATATTTGCATACTGCATTAGCGTGAGGGACATCTGATTAATAGGAAAATGTTAATTTATTACAAATACATTTTATAATTATATTTAGAGAGCTCCCATAGTGTCCATAACGGGGTTGAAGATAAAATAATGACCAATAATAATAGGAATTTGATGCATGAGGTGGGAAAATGTGTTTTTCTGGAAGTTAAATGTGTCATTAATGTTGTGGGGTGTTCAGAAAAGTAGCACATTTTGGTAAAAAGTTAAAGTAATTGGGTAAATTTAAGTATTTAATATATGGTTGATATAGGTGATTATATCAGCACCAACCACTGACCTGAAACTTCTTAATGGTATTATATGTGACCCTGGACCACAAAACCAGTCATAAGGGTTTTTTTTTATTAAATTGAGATTTATACATCATCTTAAAGCTGAATAAATAAGACAATATTTAGCCAAGATACAACTATTTGACAATCTGCAATCTGAGGGTGCAAAAATATATAAAATATTGAGAAAATCACCTTTAAAGTTGTCCAAATGAAGTTCTTAGCAATACATATTACTTTTCAAAACTTACGTTTTGACATATTTATGGTAGGAAATTTACAAAATAACTTCATGAAACATGATCTTTACTTAATATCCTAATGAATTTTGGCATAAAAGAAAAATCTATCATTTTGACCCATACAATGCATTTTTGGGTATTGCTACAAATATACCCCAGTGACTTGTGACTGGTTTTGTGGGCCAGAGTCACACATATAGAAACAAAATAAAACAATGATTTCTCCTTCTGAAATTTCTAATAATCAGATTCTGGGTATGTAATTGTCTGCTAAAAGAGGAGATGCAAACTTGAAGAAGCAGAGTGGGGTGTAAGCAAAGTTCCTGTATTTGTATGTGTACTTACCAGAGCATCAGCCAGGGCTTCCTCTACATCCGATCCTGTGTTCAGCACTCTCATGGCACTAACTGAGGATGAGAGACGACTGGACTGAGACATACCCAACCCTGAACCTACAACACACATCACACATTTTACACACACATGCACAAATACAAATAAATACATGACAACACCCACATTTCCAAACTAAAAAATACTGCATGCAGTGATCTTATAAATACTGACAAATCAATTAAAACGTAATTCACCAATAATATGGACACAGAAACAAATGATTACCACTGAAAACACTGATGAAAATTAACCACAAATGGCCATACAACCAACAAAAAAAACATCCAAAAACAAGTACACACACAAAAAACTTGGGTTAAATTCAGGAAAAATAAATCATAAGTGACTGTGAAAGATGCTTCACACCGATCTACTTGAATACGGTTGTTATCAACATAATGAGAAGAATGGCTGTTATGAACACTAAACTTAAAGCATGCAGGTCTGATGGAGGCTAAACTAAAAAGGAAGCAGAAGGATGAGATGAAAAACTCAAAAAGTGACAACGGTGTTAATTTTTTTTTTTAAAGAGTCCTGTGCGGGCTGGGGTGACAGTTCACCTGCTGCCCCGAAGGCATCTGGGGCATGAAGAGCACCAGTTGAGCGCGAATAATGCCGGGATGCTGCAACACACACACACACAAGAATGCAAACAAGCACACACACGCGTAAATAACCAGGCCAGAGTTAGAGCTCACCAGAGAAACTCCCAATTAGCAGTAATGTGAGAATGTGCCATCACCAACCACACACACATGCCCCATTGTGACACACATTTCACACACTTCAAGTGGCAACGCTCAAGGGTATTAGTCCAGTTCTGCTTGTGTTCTGCAAAAGCAGGAATATTTTCACACTTTCAGCTGGGCACCCCTGAAATCTCTCAATAATACCACTGGCAGCAGAGAGTCTCTATCTTAAATATTCTAATCTTCATTTCACTTTGAAGTGTGTGCGTCTCAAAACAAATTTGAAATAATGCTGAATCTTTCCAAACAAAAAAAAAAAAGAAAAAAAAAAAAAAGATTTGTAGCATTACAGAGAGCGCTTTTGCACATATCTCATAAGGGTAATTTTAGTTTAAATTAAGATTTAGCAGAATAAATAAGGTCTTCATTGTTGTATTTTTTTGTTAGGATTGAACAATATTTGGCCGAAATACAACTTGCAAATCTGTAATCTTAGTGTGCAAAAAAAAATAAAAAATACTGAGAAAAATCGCCTCAAAAGTTGTGCATATTACTTATCAAAAATTAAGTTGTGAAATATTTACAGTAGGAAATTTACAAAATATCTTCATGGAAAATGATCTTTACTTCATATCCTAATAATTTGTAGCATAAAAGAAACCCCTTGCTACTTAAATGATTAGTCCACTTTCAGAACAAAACTTTACAGATAATGTCATCCAAAATGTTCATGTCTTTCTTTCTTCAGTCGTAAAGAAATTATGCTTTTTAAGGAAAACATTTCAGGAATGTTCTCCATATAGTGCACTTCTATGGTGCCCCCAAGTATGAACTTCCAAAATGCAGTTTAAATGCAGCTTCAAACGGCTCTAAATGATCCCAGCTGAGGAAGAAGGGTCTTATCTAGTGAAATATGCCAATAACTGTCAATTTGTTTCGAAAAAAAATGACTGTTTCACTGCATAAGACCCTTCTTCATCAGCTGGGATCATTTACAGCCCTTAGAAGCTGGATTTAAACTGCATTTTGGGAAATCAAACTTGGGGGCACCATAGAAGTCCATTATATTCAGAGAAATCCTGAAGTGTTTTCCTCGAAAAACTATTTCTTTACGACTGAAGAAAGAAAGACATGAACATCTTGGATGACAAGGGGGTGAGTACATTATCTGTAAATTTTTTTGTTCTGAAAGTGAACTAATCATTTAAGACTGGTTTTGTGGTCCAGGGTCAGATATTTACATAACTGTCAAACTACTAAATACTTATGTACCTATGTGAAGTCATCAAAGAATGGCATTCACAAACAACTTTTCTTACTCACTATGAAATTTCTGTGCAAAACTGGATATTACAACAAGACAATAAAACAAATTCTGGTAAATACTAATGTAATTTTGATATCGTGATACTATTAGGGTTATTCCTAATACTTCCTGTCTGAGGGTTCGCATTATTTTTCTCTGGTGTGCTGTATTTAAGGACCTCAGATGAAGCTTGCGTCAGCATCCATCAGCAATGTTCACCATGTAAGATGAGGCAAAAAAAACAAGGCCAGGCGAAATTTGTGTCCTGACCAAGCTGAACCATGTGTGGGATTTTCAGCCTCAAAATTATTTGTAACACAACGTTCAAGTGTGCTTGCAGTGCTGTGTATCGCTGTACAACATTCCTGGTTGGTTGCTGCAAAAATGTTGAAGCAAAGTCGAGCAAAGTGTTCAAATGTGCAAAAGCTTGACTTCCAGTTTCAAATGACATGAGAGAGGACATGTACACTACCAGTCAAACGTTTTTGAACAAGAAGATTTGTTATGTTTTTATAAAGAAGTCTCTTTTGATCACCAAGCCTGCATTTATTTGATCCAAAATACAGCAAAAGCAGTAATATTCTGAAATATTCTTACCATTCAAAATAACTGCTTTCTATTTGAATATATTGTAAAATGTAATTTATTCCTGTGATCTAAGCTACATTTTCAGCATCATTACTGCAGTCTTCAGTGTCACATGATCCTTCAGAAATCATTCTAATATTTGCTGTTCAAGAAACATTTATTATTATTATTATTATCAATATTTAAAACAGTTGAGTTCTTTCTTTCCAGGTTTCTTTGAGTAGAAAGATCAGCGTTTACCTGAAATAAATTCAAATAATGATCAAATAAATGCAGGCTTGGTGAGCAGAACAGACTTCTTTATAAAACATTAAAAATGTTCAAAAACTTTTGACCGGTAGTGTATCACTATTCAACATGGCATGATTTTGTCTAATAGATTTGGGTCCCTGCTGAATTGAAGCTGATTGGTCCTGGTAGATGAAATGGCTGCCGTGGTTACTCACCGAGCGGCGTGAAGGAGCGCACAGGGCTGGTGTCTCTGCTGCTCTCGCGGCTGGCCTCACGACTGCAGCCCTGACTCACACTAGGCCGTGGTATACGACTACCCCTCGCTGACCCACCCCCAAGAAAACATATCAAGACAAGAGCAGAGAGAGAAAATAGATAAAGAAGAACAGACATTGAGAGATATAACAGACAGAAAAAGTAGGAGAAACATAGAAGGAGAAGCTGTAACAATTACATGAAGTTTTTCTAAACAAAAAAGGGCCAATACAGAGCCCTGAGGAACCATAAAAAAAGAAGACAGACAACAAAAACATTGACATCTGTACTAATTTATAGAGTCCATGCACAGATTCCATATTAAAAGGAACTGATTAGAAAAGAGCAGACATTCCGGCCACGTTAACACTAGTGCAATTTTGTTTTAAAACCCAAAACTTTTGCTACGGTTACGCCCGCCGTTTACAGTACTCTGGACTATTCGACCTTCAAAAACAGAGACTTTTGAAAGCGCTGCAGACACTGTTATAGTTTGAAAACTTCTGGGTTGCATTTCAGTGTAAACGGACCTAAACAGAGACTTTTGAAAATGATGGCATCGCTGCCTACATTCGCTCTGCGTATCCTTGATGACAATAACATCAGGCTCATTTGTTACAAATGGGACCAACGGTCGCATTTCGGAGGCTCATTTAAGAAGAGTGGCCGTGTGGCCGTATAGTATACAAGATACAAAAAAATCCTAGTTAATAAATGCCTCTAGTTTTAATAATGTAAACAAGCCTTTTAAGTTTGGGCAATAACTCTGTGTAGCGGATTCTGTGTAAAATCTAATATTTTATTAAATTTTTTGGTAATGTTGTAGATTTAAGTAGCAAATGAGAAACACTAAATTACTGAATACATTTTCAGGCAAAGGTCGTCTTAATGATTCCCAGATTGGTTTAAGATAATTAAAGCAACAGTTTTTCAATAACAAAAAGAATTATGTAAAAGTATGATATTTGCGGCAAAAATTGCCCCTGTTGTTGGGGCTAATAGCACAATAATTTACAAGAAAATAATAGATTGACTTTTCCATTTGTTGACATGACATGGTTAGATTCAGATGGTAAATATCATATATTACACTGGGTGTCCACCTTAGAGATAATCACAGTGTTTATAATGACAGCATCGTATTTAAAAACATGATATTAAACATAAAAATATCATGTGTGTTACTACTGTAAATCTATATTAAATTATTATGGAATCTCCTTCAATGCTTCCAGAATCTTCACTTTTTAAATGATTTTGGTTTCTGTATTTTAAAATATATTTTATATTAATATATTTTTAATATATAAATATATTAATATATTTATTCTCAGTGGGACACCCAAGTTTACTTCACCATATTATAAATGAATCCTAATCTAATCAGGACAAACTATAGATCATTGGAAAGGTCTAAGAGTCCTAAATGGATATTTTACCACTGTTTTGTGTTAAAAATTATCTAGGAAAAGTAACAGATTAATTTATGACAAGAGTGCACCTAGATTATAACAGGAGTTCTGACCTTTTGTGCCAAAAATACTTTCTTTGCTGCCTTTTTCTTCATCATTTAAAATTCATCCTTTGAAAACCATTTTAAAATCAGACATTGCATTACCATGGAAAATGTACATTAAATTCATATTACAAAATGTTTTCATTCATGAATTATAAAAATTTGAGGATTTTCACATCTATGTTAAAAAATTTGAGTGGCAGTACTGATTATTTATCAAAATAAGCAGAAAATAGTACATTATTTATTATGGTTACTTCTCTTTAATAAGACATCCTTTGATAATGTATGTAGTCTGAATGGTCATGTGACATGCGTTTTCAGTCGTGTTGTGTAGACGGAGACTGTTTCTGAAATGCAGTAAAAACGCCAGTGTAGACAAGGATTGCTTTGAAACGAAAACGCACTAGTGTAAACGGCCTTAGCCACAGGGGAAGAACAATTAGAAGAATTAAGAATTAAAGGGTGAATGTTAATAAATGGGAGGTGGAAGGTCAGGATCTTTGCTTTGATATTCTGTCTCTTAACCAATGTTCAATGTTCATCTGCATTCATGAGATGGACTTCATTCGTTCATTCATTCACTTTGCAAAGAGCAGCACCAAGCTGTGGGGTTTAACATCACAGCAGACAAGGGAAGACCCAGCAGGTTAATGTGACGGCATGTTCTGCTTTCCCAAAGCGGCGTGTTACACGCAACAAAGCATGAATCTCCAGCATGAAACACCATTAGGATGACAGCCCCAGCTCAGACAAGCGGATGGATTATCATACTGGGACGGATGGTGGAGACCAGGGCAAAAAAACAAACCAAACATACCTCCTTTTGATCCATTGTAGATGTGGCTGATGTTTGAAGGAGCTTTGATTGAAAGAAAACATTTCAGTTTTGGTAAGATCATCATCGTCTGTTTATATGAAGGCCTACAGAAGTCTTACAGCCAATGTGCAATTGCAACTTATGCCCCAACAGATTCAAAGATTCAACACTCATTGATAAACAATGAGAATTTTATTCATCAGATAGAAAACCAGGGTTCCCACTCTAAACAAATTCCCTGACTTTCACAGACTAAAAAGCTGAATTTCCATGACCTATAATGAATGGATCCATCCATTTGCAAGCTTCGTTTACAAGCTTATTTTTTGCTTTTACCCGTGCACTTTGATATTTTTCTGTACTGTTTCTACAGAAATTAATTTATGGTTTTATGCTTTCAGGGGCTAGACGCTCTAAAGGATTTTCTCTTTGTCATCAAGTTCATCATTCAGTTTTTTCATTTCTTCACATTTAGTTTTTGCTTTTCTATCGTCTACTTTTAACACCCAGTCTTTGAAGTGGTCATTTTGTAGCCAAAGCTCTTGAAATGAACATTTTCCTGGCATGTTTGCCTTAGTTAACAGGTACAACCTACACTGCAAAAAAATGTTTTTCTTACTCCGGCCAGTTGAGGAGAGCGAAGAGAATAAAATGGAGCTGAAAAATAGCCTAACCAAGACAATAGGCAAAGCGCGTGAAACAACGCAATTTTGATAAATGGAAACTAAAATTTAAAACAAACAAACAAAAAAAAAAAATCCCTGATATTCCATGACTTGGACAAAAAAATAAAATAAAATTACCGACTTTCAATGACTGGAATAGAGCTTTTAAAATTCCATGATATTCCAGAAATTCAATGACCTGTGGGAACCCTGGAAAACATAACTGAGGACATCATCATGATAGAAGACCAGAAGCCAGGGCTTACCAACAGAGAGGCGCGTGGGGCTGGAGTCTCGACTGCAGCCTTGACTGCGTGGGATCCGGCTTCGACGGTGGGAGCCTGGAGCTGCGCTCACACGCTGAGCTCCTGTACTGAGAGTGCTCAGAGCTGTGCTGGTCAAAACCCGGCCTGGGGAACCCGAGCGAGAACCCGCTGCAAATAAATAGAGACCAAAAAGACCATTGAAAAATGTACATCATCCTACTGATAAATGCTCTTATATATGCACACAAACACCATTTGATAACACAAGACTGTCCACTAAAGCCAAACTCAAACGTCACCAACAAAACTAACCCTCACATCTATTCTGGCATTTTTGTCATTTATCCAGACAGCAAAAATTTACATTACAATAACAATTACAGACACAGATGACAGTTTGACATAAAAGTGCTAGTGCTGTGATTCTGACTGTGTGTCCGAGACAAAAAGGGAAGAATGAGGTTTCCCTAGTGAACAAGTGAAAATGTTTCTATGACTATAAACTCTACACAAACACAAATGAACATGCCCACACTGCACTTTGACACACCAATGACCAAAACTTTCAATTTCCCCACTTAGTCACGTGTAAAGTTGGGGTGGGCGATATGACCAAAATCTTGTGTCACGGTAAAAATCATCTCACAATAATTATTTTTGCTGAAAATTCAAGCAAATATGTTTTAACTGTAACACAACTATTAACACTACCAGTCAAAAGTTTTTGAACAGTAAGATGTTTTACGTTTTTTAAAAGTCGTCTCTTCTGCTTTTTTACATTCTAAAATATTTTTACTATTTAAAATAACATCTATTTTCTATTTAAATATATTTTAAAAATGTAATTCAATCCTGTGATTAAAGCTACATTTTCAGCATCATTACTCCAGTCTTTAGTGTCACACTGTAATTCAGAAATCATTGTAAAATGATGATTTGCTGTTCAAGAAACATTTATTTATTTATTTTATTTAACATTTATTATTATCACCAATATTTAAAACAGTTGAGTACATTTTTTTCAGGATTCTTTGATGAATAGAAAGATCCCAAGATCAGCATTAGCCTGAAATAAAAAGCTTTTGTATATTATAAACCATACCGTTCACTATATCATTTCAGATAAATGCTGTTCTGAACTTTCTATTCATCAAAGCAGCCTGAAAAATTCTACTCTGCTGTTTTCAACGTAATGGTAATAATAAATGTTTTTTCAGCAGCAAATCAGAATATTAGAATGATTTCTAAAGGATCATGTGACTGGAGTAATGATGCTAAAATTTCAGCTTTGAAATCACAGGAATAAATTAAATTGTAAAATATATTCAAATAGAAACCAGCTATTTTAAATAGTAAAAAAATACTTCTGTTTTTTTTTACTCATTTTGCTGTGCTTGGTGAGCAAAAAACCTTACTGTTCAAAAACTTTTGACTGGTAGTATCCTAAAGTCTATTTTTGGATAATTTAGTGGCTTAAATGCTTTTGATATTAAAGGAACATCTTATTTACCTTTCTGGACACAAAACAAAAGGATAAAACAACTAATCGCACACATGAATCAGCTTCACATTACATAAGAACAAAGTTGGTGTAGCAGATTCATAGTAGAAGCAGAATCTGCACTAAACCATGAATATCGTCATACCGCCCAGCCTTAATGTGAGGTTTAACAAATTATTCACAGATTTGAAGAAAGATAGAAATAGAGAAAAAACACCATCCGAAGTGATCCAAGCAACACACCCTCCATGCAGTGAAGAGAATGGGGGCTGATGGGAAAACCCATGTTTTTTTATTTTCCCGTGAACCAGGACAAGGGAAGATGTAAGACTAGAGGTTGGAGACCCACAGTGATTGGACTAAGTGAATGAGTGACAGGTGAAATATGTTGAAAATCTTACCACCAACAGGGGTAGCAGACTGTGATCCTGAGCCAATGAGGGGGGAGGATTAGGGAGCGGGGCGGGGCCAAGAGACCCATTGGGTGGGAGGAGGAACAGCATATTAAACGAATACAAATGCATCATGGGGTAAAAAAAACATGCAGTCAATGTGTTGCTCTGACACACACACACTGTACAAATGAATAAAACCATCAGCCTGCAAATGAAAACATCAGTATGAGACGCGCACATAGATTCAAAAAAGCCCTGCCACAGCATCGCAACTGACGTGACTCCACAACATCACCATGAAGGCACACAAAAGATGAAAAACGCCATGGTTGTGTTGGCCGCTGCTTTAGTTTCATCAATACTCTCAATATGTTTAAGCAGCCCAGGCTGCCCAACATCCACCGCTAAACCGATGTGTCTGAGAGTTTGCGTTTCTATACGCCTGCAGGCAGAAATGGACTGATACCATCACACCCAAGTGAAGACCACACAGCATGCAGGCCACTCAAGACATAGAAACGCTTGCTCGCTCACAAACGCTCACACACACGTTTGCATGAACTAAACACACTCGCCCACATGTCAGACGAGGGTACCTGGCGTGCAATCAGAATCGTCGGAACCTAGAGGCACAGAAACAGTTGGAGGAGCTGTGGGTTACATCCTTAGAGCAGGATGACTCCTGATAATCTTTTACCGACACGCACACATGCAGTTGACAATGTGTGTTACAGCATGTTGTGTGAGGACTGTTTACAGCCGTGTTTCACTGCATGCTTACCATATGTGTAGAAAATGTGCGTCTTTTAAATAAATGAATACTTCGAAGCAGCAAGGATGCATTAAATTGATTAAAAGTGACAGTAAAAATATTAATAATATTTGTAATATATTTCTATTTCAAATAGATACTTTCTTACTTAGATTTTTGGTCTTGTTTCCAGCCAAAATATCTAAAAACTCCTAAATCAGACGAGTAAAACTTATTGTCTTGTTGTCAGAAAAAAAGAAGTCAAAATTGAGTTTCTGCAATAAAACAAGCTAAATAATCTGCCAATGTGGTAAGAAAAATAATCTTACTTCAAGCAGAAAACCAGATTATTTTGCTTACCCCATTGGCAGATTATTTTGCGTGTTTTAATTTAATTTAATTTCTTTTTTCTGAAAACAAGACAAAATATTTTACTTGTCTAGAAAATCCTTCTTGGTTTAAGAATTTTTAGATATTTTGGCTGGAAACAGGACAAAGAAAATCTAATTAAGAAAATAATTTTTTGCAGTGTAGTTTAGTATTTGTGAGAGAATCCTGAAGAAATGTACTGCATAACAGGAATGATGGATCATTTTTAGGAGTTTGCAGTCTGTATAATATTTCGTACTTACTGACTATTCAATTTACATGAGAGTAGTGTTATGTTAATACAGTGCATTTATAGTGTGATACGTGAGCAAAACAACAACTTATAGGATTAGTTCACCCACAAATGACAGTTCTGTCATTAATTACTCACCCTCACGTCATTCCAAACCCATAAGACCTTTGCTCATCTTCGGAACACAAATTAAGATATTTTTGATGAAATCTGAGAGCGTTCTGACCCTGCATAGACCGCAACGCAACTACAACGTTCAAACCCAGGAAGGTAGTAAGGACATCCGTAAAATAATCCATGTGACATAAGTGGTTCAAACTTAACTTTATGAAGCTATGAGAATACTTTTTGTGCACCACGAAAACAAAATTTCTTCTCCTCCGTGTCAGTGAGAGCAACGTGGCACAGGCGTATGGTGCTGCTGACACAGAAACCAGTGTTCTGATGTAGAAATCGGATATACTGTGTCTTGTTTACAAGCAGAAGACGACACACGCTGTAGATACTTCGCTGTCCTTCACAAAGAAAAATTTGCTAAATTAGCTAAAAATTCTTAAGACTGCTAAAGTGAAAATTGTTGTCTTGTTTTCAGAAAAAAAGATGTTAAAATTAAGTGAGTTTTCTGCTCGACAAGATTTTTTTGCTTACCCCATTGGCAGATCATTTTGCCTGTTTTAAGCAAAAACTCACTTAATTTTGACTTGTTTTTTCTGAAAACAAGACGATAATTTTTGCTTTAGAAAATCCTTTTTGATTTAAGAATTTTTTGACATTTTGGCTGGAAACAAAAACAAAAAAAATCTTAGTAAGAAAAGCATTTTTTTGCAGTGTTGTAAATATGTCTTAAGATTTCCACAGAGAGGATGACTTAATTTTTTGCCCAGCCTTACTTATTTGAACCAGAATTTACAGACAATGAACTAAGAGAGATTGACATTCTATTTAAATTACATTCAGTGAATATAGTTTTAATACAAATGCTATTGATATTTCTAAAAAAAAAAAAAAATTGAACGGTTAACATCAGAAATTAAGAGCCATACTTTTTTTGTATAGGGACCTTTTTTAAAACAACAATAGGGCCCTATAAAATGTACATCTTAATTTTGAATGAATTTAATTCATCCTGATCAAATGAAAATTAAACCTTTTTACTTTTTGGCAAACAAAGTGCTGCACTGTGGTTTACTGTAAAAGAAAACAAATGTGATTACTTAAAAATAAAGATTTATTCATATTTATTAGTAGTAGTAGTAGCATTGTTGCTACATTAAGTCTTAAGAATGCTAAATAGTAATATATTTCTGACAGAGTTTAACATTACACTAAATTTTTATTTTGATGAGTTGCGGTGAAGAACTTGCAGCTGCTGTGAATGTGATATGACGATAGTTTTCTCAAATTAAACGGTAAATGCTAATGAAGTGACTCTCAGAGCAGCTGGAGATGATATTGTGCATTCATATTGTCATATAGAGAGACGGCAGAAGCTGAAAACACCGCATACGTCATCTGCGTCGTGCCATCCGACATTCATTCATTCATTGCGGAAATCATGGAGCCTTTACGCATGATTACTAGTATTACTATAGCATTTCACCTGAGCATTGCAAATCATGCATATAGGTAAATAAGAGAGTGACATCTAGTATGATAAGATTCACATTAATCAGATCTTGTTTTAAATGTTTGCTGAAATAAATACCAGAAAAGATCGATTCACAGCTTTTGAGAATCAATATCGAATCAACGTAATTTAAAAAAAAAAAAAAAGATTAAAATCGCAAAAACATTTTTTTTTTTTTTTTGCTCAGCCCTACTTTGCACACAAAAAACATTAACAACGCTTCATAACATTACAGTTGAACCACTAATGCGACTATATTAATAATGTCCTTATTACCCTTTTGGGCTTTGACGTAGTTGTGTTGCTGTCTATCCAGGGTCAGAAAGCTCTTGGATTTCATCAAAAATATCTTAATTTGTGTTCTGAAAGCGAACGAAGGTCTTACAGGTTTGGACCAACATGAGGATGTGTAATTTTCACTTTTGGGTGAACTAACCCCCTTAAGATGTGTGTAAGTAATAGTATATAATATTTTTCTAGTATATTTGTGTTACTTCACTGTAGACGTAGAATGTCTAGGTACTTACGTTGTGACTGAGACGCCATCTTTGATCTGGTTCGCCCTCTCGAGTCCACCTGAGTGCTGCCCATACTAGACGCTGTTGATAAAGTCTGCTTAGTCCGTAGTCGCCCTGGAGAGAAACAAACATGCTGTAACACCTCAGGCCAATCATAAAACACCAACAAATGACTAATAAGCACTGAAAGAGATTTCCAGAGTGTTTCGCTGGCCCTCCACAATCACCCACTTGGGCCAGTCCTGTGACTGAGGGAAAGTATTAATGATTGAGTTAAAGCAAAGATGATGGGACAGAATGGACAGAATAAGAGAGGAGCATCAGATCAGTAAGGGGGATTTTTAACGAAGCAATTCAACTTGGCACAACCACAAGCTGAAAGGCAGATGAGTCATACTCTTGCAATACCACACGCCACCAGCAGACGGCAGCAGCGCTACATCACACACAAAGAGCTCCACCCACTATGTGTGAGAGGACTGGGTTCCCTACTTTGCCTACAAAGCACTGAAATAGCTACAACGAAAAGCAAACAACTTTCCACCTAGCACAATTCAATACAGATCACAGACATATATAAATCACCCCAAAATCCTGATCAAAGATTCAAAGACAAACAGTGGGAAAGTGTGAAGTATAGGAGCAGAAAGGAAGCAAGTAAGAAAAGGAGAAGATGGAAAAGAAGAATGGATGAGCAAACGGCAGATGATCTTACCATCCTTATCAGAGGCATCATCTTAAAGCCGAAGAAGAGAGAGAGGAGCACAGCAAACAAGTTAGAACAAAAGACACAAACACACAACAGAATCACACAACCTTACACACACACACACACACACACACACAACCTTGAAGAATTAAGACAATTCTTCACTTTAGTTCCTACTGCGTGTGGTAGGAAAGAGCAGAGATGCTTTATATTCACGTCTGAGCTCTTCTGTGTATTCATGAAAACTGTGCATGAACTTTATGCGGCTCCTACCAAGAGATGCGTATGATCCAGGGGCCAGGCCCGTCGTGACTCGGCCGGCCCCTCCAGCCTGTCCGCTGTGTCTGGCTTTAGCGCCGGCGGCTGCGTTGACATCCACATCGCTGCGGGAACGCTGCAAAGAGCCTGGAGATCCTGATGATTTTGAACTAGCAGGCACTAAAGATACGAACACAAAATGATTTAAATGACGCATGAAAAGTGCAATCTAACAGCAAACATTTTTTAGATTTTTAAATTGATGTTTATAACATTTTCTCAGTGTGAACCCAGTATTTATAGATGTTTCAAGTTGGCCTTTATTTTTATATTTCAGCTTTCATTTTCATTTTTGTTCTATTATGTTCTGTTGTGCTTTTGCCATTTAAAAAAAAATACTTTTGCTTAGCTATATTTTATTGCAGTTCTTATTTCAATTTTTAAAAAAAATATAATTTTTTTTTTAAAAAGGTTTGGTTTTAGCAATTTTAACAATTTTAATTCTGCTGGAACATGTGACACACATGGGTAGTTATCACATAATTGGCAAAGTTAACATCCTGTGCTCTCACATCCAAACCTTTAGAATTATGTATGGATTATTTGAACCTTAAAAATAAAGGCTAAAATAAATAGTCAGGACCTAAAAATATTTTCTCTCTATTCAATAAATCACATTTTTTAATATAAAAACAGATTTTAAAAAGTCACTGGTAGTAGTTTTATTTTTTACCAAATTCCGTTTTTGAAAGTTTTAATAGTTCAATAAAATTTTATTAATCAAAAAGCATGTTTAATTCATTGAAATCATGAAACATACACAATTTAACAATTATAACAAATTATATTTAAAATACTTTGTGATTTTTTTCCATTTTAATTTACTGGATTCCATTTTAATGGTTTAATTAAATTTTAGTAATCAAAGCATCTCTAATTAATTGATTTTAGAAAAAAACATTTTATTTATTATTACTATTATTAATTATTTTTTACAATAATAGAGCCCTGTAAGGCAGAAAAAATATGTTCTGTAAGCAAATAAAAATTAAATAAATCCTATTTTTTGCATGCAAAGTGCTGCACAACAGATGTTTATGGTTAAAATTAAAACATGGAAGAATTTATTGATTATTCCTTGTTTTAATCATAACTTTGTTATTAATAGTACTATTATTAAATTGAGTAATACATTTCTTTTCACAATTTCTTTAAGTTAGACTGAACTTTTATTTTGACGGGATTCTGTGAAGACATTTATGTTTCTGTTTGTATAGCCTTTGATATGACGATAGTTTTTCTCAAAAGAAATGATGAAATGCTTAAGTCAGTAGTTCTAGAAATTTTGTTTATGTGTTCAGGTGGCAAAGGCTAAAAACAGCGACCGTGACATGCTTCCATATGCGTGTAGTAAACTAAACTGTGTGTCTGCACCATTCATCCACACAGACACACACCAAACATGCAGGATTCATATTTAAATAGTATTTTTGCTGTCAATATCACGCTTTGATTTAAGTGTACTGGCGGACTGGATTTACTCATCCAACAATTGCAAAATCCTATCTGACTTGTTTTATAAACTAACTTTTATTTTTATGACTGGATTCCACAACTCCATCCTTGATTTCCGCATTAGGTAAACCATACACATATTCCAAGACATGTACACATATGTAAGGATCTCACCTCTTCCTGGAGCAGCTGACCACTTTGACAGCGGCCGACTGTGAAAAAGACGAGAAAAAACAGCTCTTTTCAATTCATTGTTTACTAGTGGTCTCTGGTAAAGTCAGATGAGGGCGAGTGAAATATTCTTACTTAAGGCTTTCTTGCGAGCTAGAGGACGAGCGGTCCGACTGCGGCAGGGATGCCACGCTGCCCGAGCTCTTTAGACATGACTGAAGTGTCCTCTGATAAGACGATTCTAAGGAGTTATACAGAGAGTCCGCCTCCCCGGGGAAACGAGCCCGCAACCCCCAGTATGCCCTGAGAGAGAGCAACATAGGAGATGAAACGCAACAGGAAACAACAAAATACATGCAGCAATCTGAGGACGGCACTCACTTCCTGGCCTCCACTCGAGCCTCCGAGTCTGCATCTTTGATTCCCTTCTTAATACTGTCCACCAACACAGCCACATGCCTAAGACACAGAGGAAAAAGATAAAGAGCAGTTCTATTGTGTAGTTTTGGCCTTTCAACACCAGTAGGCAGCTCTCAGTTTAGCCTGCGCTGTGGTGGTACCTCTCCAGAGAGTGAGTCTGCCATTCCTGCAGCAGATGATCCAAGAACTCATAACAGCGCCTGAAAGACAGAGAGAGGAAGAAAGAGAATTGATTGAGTAATGAGTGTACTCACATAGGTCTGTAAACTTGGCAAGGCCGCAGGAGGGCTGCAAGATAAATTCATCATTTACAATAGATTTATTGTAAGTTGTTGGATATATAAAGTTAGAGGCATAATTCACCCAAAAATTTTAATTAATGTCCTTACTACTAAGCGTTGCTGTCTATGCAGGGTCAGAAAGCTCTCGAATTTCATCAAAAATATTGTACTGTGTGTTCTGAAGATGAACGAAGATCTTTGGAATGATATAAAGGTGAGTAATTACTGAGTAATTTAACCAGCATCATAATGTGCTTCTTATTTTGCCAGTTACATGCCTTAATGACTGTGCCAGCAGACCTAGATTCCTGACTTGCAAGTATGAACGCGTTAAAACACTTATTTGTAATGGGGTGTTTGGTTTAATCCTTATTAAGCAAAAGAATTAGGAAGTTGGACTCATGTCCATGAATCAGTTCTTTCAAACTGCCAACTGTCAATTAGAGTTGAACACTGCTTTAAATATTTGTTTTTTTATCCCTCAAATCATTTACCCTGCATGTGGACATGTTTTAATATGCCTAGAAAAAATAGAAACAACTGTTGTTCTATATATTTCTATTAGGACTGGGCGATATGGCCAAAAAATGATCACAATTTTTTTTTTTTCATATCAGTCAATATCAATAATTATCACGATAAATGTCACATTTTTGTTTCTTTCAAGTTTAAAGGCAGATTTTTGTGCTACAATGTAAAATTAAAATGTGGCTTTAAAATATTCTTTATGGTCAGAACATGACCATGTGAATTCTTCACACTTTTTTCAGTCATTTTTCCCTTAACAAAATAAGTATCTTAATAGAATTTTTTTTCTTAGTTCTGCTTGTTTTAATGACTAATATTGTTTCAAATCAAGAAACAGGTTTGTGTTACCTAATGATAATAAGAATAAACATTATATCAAACTATTGTTATTGTTCATCGAGGAAATTCATATCGCACAATAATTATTGTTAGCGATTTATCGCCTTGCCCTAATTAGTATGGACTGTATTATTTGTATATAAAATAATTTAAAGGGATAGTTCACCCCAAAATGAAAATTCTTTCATTAATTACTCACCCTCAGCTACAAATTAGAAGATTACAGAGAATGGTTCAAACTGCCAAGAGGATTATTGGTGCTCCCCTGCCCACCCTTCAAGAACTGTATACATCCAGAGTGAGGAAAAGAGCTCAGAAAATCACCCTGGATCCCTCACATCCAAGCCATCCCTCCTCTTTGAACTTTTTTTTTTCTGGCTGGTGCTATAGAGCCCCAAATACCAGGACAACCAGGCAAAAGAACAGTTTCTTCCCCCAGGCAATCCACCTTATGAACAGCTAAATGTTCACTCCATTGTGCAATAAAAATATGTGCAATAACCATATATTTTTTGTTACCACCTCCATCCTAATACATCCCTGCATCTCTTTCCATTCTACTCCATTCTATCATCAATAGCACAACTGCACATACCACTTATTTATTTCTCCATTTATTTTACTATATACAGGTCCTTCTCAAAAAATTAGCATATTGTGATAAAGTTCATTATTTTCTGTAATGTACTGATAAACATTAGACTTTCATATATTTTAGATTCATTACACACAACTCGAAGTAGTTCAAGCCTTTTATTGTTTTAATATTGATGATTTTGGCATACAGCTCATGAAAACCCAAAATTCCTATCTCAAAAAATTAGCATATTTCATCCGACCAATAAAAGAAAAGTGTTTTTAATACAAAAAAAGTCAACCTTCAAATAATTATGTTCAGTTATGCACTCAATACTTGGTCGGGAATCCTTTTGCAGAAATGACTGCTTCAATGCGGCGTGGCATGGAGGCAATCAGCCTGTGGCACTGCTGAGGTGTTATGGAGGCCCAGGATGCTTCGATAGCGGCCTTAAGCTCATCCAGAGTGTTGGGTCTTGCGTCTCTCAACTTTCTCTTCACAAGATCCCACAGATTCTCTATGGGGTTCAGGTCAGGAGAGTTGGCAGGCCAATTGAGCACAGTAATACCATGGTCAGTAAACCATTTACCAGTGGTTTTGGCACTGTGAGCAGGTGCCAGGTCGTGCTGAAAAATGAAATCTTCATCTCCATAAAGCTTTTCAGCAGATGGAAGCATGAAGTGCTCCAAAATCTCCTGATAGCTAGCTGCATTGACCCTGCCCTTGATAAAACACAGTGGACCAACACCAGCAGCTGACATGGCACCCCAGACCATCACTGACTGTGGGTACTTGACACTGGACTTCAGGCATTTTGGCATTTCCCTCTCCCCAGTCTTCCTCCAGACTCTGGCACCTTGATTTCCGAATGACATGCACAATTTGCTTTCATCCGAAAAAAGTACTTTGGACCACTGAGCAACAGTCCAGTGCTGCTTCTCTGTAGCCCAGGTCAGGCGCTTCTGCCGCTGTTTCTGGTTCAAAAGTGGCTTGACCTGGGGAATGCGGCACCTGTAGCCCATTTCCTGCACACGCCTGTACACGGTGGCTCTGGATGTTTCTACTCCAGACTCAGTCCACTGCTTCCGCAGGTCCCCCAAGGTCTGGAATCGGTCCTTCTCCACAATCTTCCTCAGGGTCCGGTCACCTCTTCTCGTTGTGCAGCGTTTTCTGCCACACTTTTTCCTTCCCACAGACCTCTTGCTTGAGGGTGTCAATGATGGCCTTCTGGACAGCAGTCAGGTCGGCAGTCTTACCCATGATTGCGGTTTTGAGTAATGAACCAGGCTGGGAGTTTTTAAAAGCCTCAGGAATCTTTTGCAGGTGTTTAGAGTTAATTAGTTGATTCAGATGATTAGGTTAATAGCTCGTTTAGAGAACTTTTTCATGATATGCTAATTTTTTGAGATAGGAATTTTGGGTTTTCATGAGCTGTATGCCAAAATCATCAATATTAAAACAATAAAAGGCTTGAACTACTTCGAGTTGTGTGTAATGAATCTAAAATATATGAAAGTCTAATGTTTATCAATACATTACAGAAAATAATGAACTTTATCACAATATGCTAATTTTTTGAGAAGGACCTGTATACTAATACATACTATATACTAATACACATATATATACAAATTCCTTGTTATGCACAAGCATACTTGGCAATAAAGCTCTTTCTGATTCTGATTCTCATGTTGTTCCAAACCTGTAAGTCCTTCATTCATCTTCAGAAGACAAATTAAGATTTTTTTGGATGAAATCCGAGTGGAAATTGTTAAACAAAGTTGTTATTTTTGTTTTCTTTAAGCACAAAAAGTATTCTCGTAGCTTGTCACATGGACTATTTTAACAATGTCCTTACTACCTTTCTGGGCAATTTGAACGTTTCGGTTGCATATGTGTCTATGCAGGGTCAGAAAGTTCTCAGATTTGATAAAAATATCTTACAAGTTTGGAATTACATGAGGGTGAGTAATTATTGACAATTTTCATTTTTGAGACAATCACTGAGGAAAAAATGATTCAGGTTTTGATTATTCTTGATTGTTCAAGATTGATTACCAATGATTATTTATTCAGGTTTTAATTTTTGCGTTCTTTTGAACTTTCGATTCATCAAAGAATCCTAGAAAATAATATTGAAGTTGTTTTAACATCTCACCTCCGGACGGCCACAGACTTTGACGTGCAGTTACCAGTGATGAGAGGAATTAGACGTGGAACATGAGTGTGCTGCAAATAAAAACACAAACACAGTCAAACACACAGACACAGTGCAGTCAGAGAGAATGAACTTTTGCACACCACTGCTTCTCACCCGTATGATGATGCGTATGGCTGCTGTGCCAGAGGTGGACATCACTTTGGCACAGTTAGGGATAAGATTAAAGAGCACTGGAACAATGGCCTCGGCTCCATGATCAAACTTATTCCCTAATAGTGTGGACAGATGCCTGCACAGACACAATAAATTGGTATTCTTTACAACAAACAAAAAGCAACAATTACTTATTATTTCTTCTTATGACTGGAAATGGGCAATGTTCTGCTCTAAAAGCTTGTCACCTCCTTGTCTCTGGCACTTAATTAAGTGCTTGATGGAAAACAGATCTCAATAATGTTCATACTATGCACATACAACATTCTAGTGCCAGATTAAGATGTGAATTAGACACTCACGCAACCGTGATGCAAGCCTCTCGCACCACCTGAGAACGCAGGTCTTTTGCCGACAGCTTAAATGCGCCATCCAACAGACGCAGGTGCTGGTAGAAACAATCATAGTCTGCTGCCCCGGCAACCAGGAGAGATCGGATTTTCTTTAGCTGTGAGTGAGAGGGAGGGGGAACAAGACCACATCAAAGACGGTTCGTCACAAACGAAGGGAAATGCATAAGCAAAACTACATAAAAGCATGGAAACTTCTTACATTTCTGTAAAATATTGAATGGAGGTTTAAAACATGAAGTGTAAACAAACCATATGCACGGTCATAAAGAAAACTCTAGGCCTGGTGCCTCCCAATGACATCGCCTCTTGAAGTTTCACATTTCTCATGGGAAACACTAATAATACCACCACATTTGACCAAATATTTGTTCAGGAAAGAAATTCAGTGGAATATGGAGACAAAGTCAATGTGCTTAAGTCTGCATGAAACCAAAATGTGCACTATTTTGTGAAAGCACATTATAGATCTTACTGTGCACAATTTATCAATGCAAATATTTTTTGGCCAGAACAGATCCAAAACAGACTTAATTTTTGAGTGCAATGCCAACAATCCAATCAACAACCAGAATACTTGAATAGAACCAAGTCCCCATCCTACATTTTGCAATGGTCCTTTTGTCGCTACTTCCAGTTATGACTTTTCCATCATTAAAAACTTTTAAATCTTAAGAAATCAATAAAACATAGACAGAGACTGTTTTATTTTACACCATATTGAGATCACATGACCAGTCAAACTGACTTTATCTCGGCAATGTCATATTACCGGAAACTTTAGTTCAATTGACTGGAGTTTTGATTGATCAATTAATTATGAATTCTGATGTTCATTTTGTGCTATAACTAGTAATAAGGAAGAGATGATCAAAATGGCAATGTATTTCTGTAAATTTACATTTTCCAATAAATGTGGGCATCATTCAATTATATAATTTACATTTGCCATTTCCTATAATAGTTTTAATATGTAAATCAAAATCGTATATTAATGCTTCAGAAGTTGCAAAATGAAAATGAAACTGTATTACACAAACTGATTCAATGTTTTACATGTCCAAGCAAAAACTGTAGCAAAATTATCATTTAAATGGTGGTTTTCCTAAATGCATTTAGACTTATGGATAGGACATGGATTGCATTTTCATCATAATACCACGTCATAATTGTAGCAAAATGCAGTGATGAAAACGCAATCCCATGTGTCAAATCCTTCAGTCTAAATGGCAAAACACCATTTAAATGATACTTTTGCTACAGTTTTTGCTTGGACATGTAACTAATCAATGATTCCTGAAGGATCACGTGACACTTAAGACTGGAGTAACAGCTGATGAAAATTCAGCTTTGCATCACAGGAATAAATTATATTGTAAAGTATATTAAAATAAAAACCATTCTTTTATATTGTAATAACATTTTGCAATATTACTGTTTTTTCTGTATTTTTGATCAAATAATTGCAGCCTTGATGAGCATAAGAGACTTCTTTATAAAACATTAAATGAAAGGGTGTGTCCAAACTTTTGACTGGTAGTGTATGTATTGGAAAATGTAAATTGTAATACAGAAATACATTGCCATTTTGCATTTTACATTTCAAATTGAATTTAGTTACCCATATGCTTACAAACAAAACTTTTTATTGTCTGAATTTTTTTTTAAAAGTGACCAACTTTGAAAGCAGACACTAATTCATACCAAAAGTAACCGGCTCTGTCTTGTCTTGCCTGATTGCTCAATTAATTATGGATGACCGTGGCATTAGTAACAGCAAATGTGGATATACATGATGCTGCATCCACACCTCTAGGTGTCAGTGCAGGTCCACGGCGGCTGGCATACTGAACAGCGTAACTTTACCTGCATGAGTGTTTAAATTGTGTATGTTATACTCACCGCACTTGCTCTATGGTCCCAGTCGTGTTTATCATCAGACAGAACCTCACGGATCTTGTTCAGATTATCCTCCAGGTCTCGTGTGGAGTAGATCTATGCATTGAGAGAGACGCACATAGACACATGAGTTTCAGATCAAACAATTCCAAGCCTTTGATCAAACGTGAACGTTATGAAAGCCACGGGTGGATTTGTAACTAGGTTCCGAGGGAATTGCGCAACACCTCCCTCATTTATACGCAAGTGTGTCTCACCTGAACCGTGGGGACGTCTGTGAATGCTTTGATGAAATCCTCCTCATCCACAGCTCCTGCCCCCTCCTTCAAGACCCCTGCAAAACACACGATTGACTTCCATTAGAACGCAAACTCATGACAGCTATGAGGTTCATGAATCTGTATAACACAGTTTGAGACGTTTTTAATCTCAGTCACGCTAGGAGACAACTAACTGACAGTTGCAGCCGTTGCCATAGAAACTGAGCACAATGAGGTGTTCCTATGGCAACTGTTGTACTGCTAGTCAAACGGGAGGGTGTTCTTCGTGGGGGGAGGGAGTTACATATATACAGTTGAAGACAAAATTATTAGCCCCTTATAAAATATTTCATTATTTTTCAAATAACTCCCAAGTGTTGTTTAACAGAAAGACGATTTTATCAACACAGCATTTTTTAACATAACACTTTATTCAGGAAGCTTTTAGGGTTTGTAATACAAATAGAAATAAATGTATAACCAAACATTTTAAAAAGTCTACTGGTCAAAATGATTAGCCCTCTGATGGTAATAGTCAATAGTGTATCCCTTTTGCTTGATAACAGCCTTTAGTCGTTTGCTGTAGTTCTCATCAAGTTTCAAGCATGTCTCCTGAGGAATGACAGCCCATTCTTGATTAGCAAATCTCTCAAGCTCCTCCAGATTTGTTGGTCTTCTGGCACAAACTCTGGACTTTAGTGTGCCCCACAGATTTTCTATTGGATTCAAGTCTGGACACAAGTACACTTACTTTGCTCATTTGGAGGTATTTCTTCACCAGAAGTGAGGTGTGCTTTGGGTCATTTTCATGCTGGAAGACAAAATGTCGACCCAAACCAAGTTTTCTTGCAGACTGTCTGAGGTTGTTTTTCAAAATCTTCTTACAGTCTTCCTTTTTCATGTTTCCTTCAACCCTGACGTGATTTCCAGTTCCAAACGCACTGAAACATCCCCACAGCATTATACTCCCACCACGTTTCACTGTGGGAACGCTGTTCTTGGGGTTGAATGCCTCTCCCTTCTTTCTCCAAACATCACAGGCAACATCTCTACGGCCAAAAAGCTCTAGTTTTGTCTCATCTGACTTCGTTGAGACTAGGGCTGGACTAGAATAATCAAATATTCGTTCGGTGGGTTGGCCTTCGAATTTCAATTCTGAGATTCGAATATTCTTTTTTTCAACACATGACTCCCCCCGCGAAACAGTTCTCATTAACTTGAATCGCCCATTAGTGAACGGAAGGGGGAAGAGCTGTCAGCAAGCCACGGAGAAAATAGTGCAGGTACTAGTTTCACTATAGCAAGCAACCTGGTTGCGATTTATTTTAAAGTTTGAAATAGACATGTGCCGGTATTCGGTAATACGATATATCATGATAATGAATATGCACGGTATTGTTATTGTGGGCATTTCAAAATACCGAAAATAATTGTTTATTAAAAGTTATTCCGAATTTTGAAAGCATTTTAAGCATACTTTTCCCATTAACTGGTTTAATGCACAACAAACTTGTAAACTGCGTCGAAGATGCGTGATGTAAACAGAAGCACATGGCAGAACGCCTAAGGGACGCTCCGGATTAAAGTGAAAGTGTCATTCACTCTCTGACAGCAGATGGCGCTAAACCGCAAATGCAACGTTAACCCAGAAACAAAGCAGCTGCGCTACTTTCTAAAACGTATTTAAATGATTTATTTAGCCATTTAGATTTTTGTATTTTCAGTGGTGTTTATCACAACACCAAATACTTAAATATTTAGACTCAATAGGCTATTTATTTTAACACTTTTTACATTTTAATCTGGACTACAACATGCCGTAGATATTGTTTGAAAGTGTATTCTAAGTGATTCTTTATTGTTCGGTCACACTTTACTTTAGGGCTTCATTAGTTAACATTACTTACTTAATTAATTAATTAGTTAACATAAACTCCCAATGAAAAATTATTCTAAACATGCATTAATCTTAGATAATTCCAATATAATAATAATCAAATTAAAATTAAAATCAAAGTTTATTTTTTTTTTTTTTTAAATAAACCGAGCTAACATGAACTAAAAGTTGTATTTTTAACAAAGATTAATAACTTCTGTATCAAATGTAGCTTTTGTTTACTGATCATGTTAACTAATAATAATTAACTAATAAGATCTTACTGTAAAGCGATACCTATTGGTCTTTTAATTCTTTTGCACTTTAATCTGTGTAAAATTTTGAACCTTATACATTTTTTGTGTATTGCTTTATTGTGTTTTAATGTTCAGAATTTTTTTTACTGTATTATGACATCACTTTTTTGCAACTAAATTTCAATACCGTGATAATACCGTATACCGTGATAAAAACATTATCAATTTATTGCAACATGAAATTTGATACCGGCATATCCCTAGTTTGAAATATAAAGAAATATTTGTGTTCATTGAAATGTGAGCTGTCTAGCCAGCCTAACAGAGCAATGTGAGCGGAGCTGCGTTTTCAACCAAAGCCTTACGCCTAGGACACCCTGCCTGCGTGACGGACGTGGAGCGTGTTTGTTACGTGACTGCTGTGGAAAAAATCCGCTTCACTTCTATTCTGTGGCGGGGCCGCGGTTGCAGTGTGGTTGGACCGCACCTGATACGTGCGTATTCCGCAGGCAGTGCGGCTGCTCTAATCTGTTAACATAGGCGCGGAAAGGAAAATCAACACACAGCCTCCCACCGAAGCTTCGAATATTCGCTATTGATTTCCACCGAAGCTTCGAAGCTCAAAAAATGGCATTCGAACCAGCCCTAGTTGAGACATCAATTCCAGACTTGGCTAGGTCATTCATTAGTGTCTTGGCAGTTGTTCTTGGGTCTTTAGAAACCTCTCTCACTAGTTTTCTTTCCAAAGTTTTTGAAATCTTTCGCTTCCTGCCTCTGCCTGTCTTGTTCTCCACTGTGTTGGTCTCTTTAAACTTCTTGATAATGCATCTCACTGCAGTTTTTGACACTTGAAAACGCTTTGATAAATGTGTGTATCCTTCATCTTTATGAGCATTAACAATTCTTTCTCTCAAGTCCAAACTAATTTCTTTCGTCTTTGCCATGATGACTGCATATTATTTCACTAGCTGTTTCGCAAGATACTAATCCTCAGCTTAAAGAGCAATTTAAAGGCTTAATTAGGTTAATCAGGCAAATTAGGTTAATTTGGCAAGTCATTGGACAACAGTGGTTTGTTCTATAGCTAATCAAACTAATTACTAAAGGGGGCTAACAATATCGACCTCAACAGTTTTTCATTATTTATTTTTTAATTATTCTATTCAAGCAACTATAAGAAATCAGACTTTCTCTAGAATAATATAGGAATAATAGGAAATAATGTGAAAACATTCTCTTGCTCTGTTAACCATCACTTGGGAAATATTCTAAAAAAAAAAAATGTAAAATTTCACAGGGGGCTAATAATTTTGTCCTCAACTGTATATACACACACATACATGCATGCCTGAGTAAAACTGTATACCAAATGCAGTGAAATACCACTCTGCAACCTATTACAGACGCTGTTAAAGTCTTATATGAGGGAAGAAACTTATCCTACACATTAACAGCTCTCAGTCCTAATGGACTTCCTGTCTGTCTTCCTGTTCGGCTGTAATTGAATGATCAATCACAAAGCCCAGAGGGGGTTTGGCCTGTAAGATCTGCCACACAGGGGGGAGACCCGAAGCATCTGATAAACACATCAGCATCAGTGAGCTGTCAGTCATCCTTCAGGAAACCCCATATCAAAGCATTTTGGGGCGGACCTTTTGAAATTGAAAGCTTGGTAATGAGCCTCAGCAAAAACGTCAATTTACTGTGAACTGCTGACACCCAAGTATTTTTTTTTTTTTTTTTATAAGGGATTTGTGCAAACTTTGTGTTCTGTAAAAGCAACAGTGCATACAGCTACACAAACTACATTGAAATAATAAGCAAACAAAACACTTCACCCATTTTCTTCCTCTTAAGACACCTTTTTACTGGTCAATCAATAAATGCACTATAAGTGGTGCACCAGCTTATCAACCAGACAGAGCAAATGTTTTGATCTCTGTGGTAGCTTTTACTTCAAGCTTGTAGGACTTTTTATCCACCTTTTTCTTCCCGTAAGAGTGAATTTTATGGGTCTGGCTTCTGGTCTCATTTGTACAAAACAGCAAAGTGTTGTCTTACCATATTAACGTATTGTCTTAATTATGAACACACTATTTTGTATTGCAGAACGTTTTACCGTTTTCTGCACTTTGCTATTCTTCTCGTTATTTCCCTATAGCGGCTAAAGTCACGCCCATAGGCTTACTTCAGCGTAAAAGAATAAGGTGGATATGATTCCTGCCCAACCCTGTTCCTGGTAGATCAAAAGTTCAGCTCCAACTCTGATCAAACACACCTGAACCAGCTAATTAATCTCTTAGGTAGCACTTGATAATTACAAACAGCTGTGCTGGAGCAGGGCTAGTACTAACGTCTGCAGGTAGGTATATCTCCAGGAACAGGGTTGGGCACCCCTGCTCTAGTAGGAATTTTATATATAAACATAATGCAAAAACAAACAGTAATGCACCGCAATTATAACTAAGCAGAACGTGTCCCAAACAAGTTAAGACATTAAAAAACAAGCTATTAAGTTACAAACCATAATGCATAACATTTATGGCTACAAACTTATCACAACTTGTCAGAGCACTTATAAGGTGTCCGTGTCCATATATATATATATATATATATATATATAAATAAAACAACAGCTCTGAATGTGGTTCATCAAACTAGAATTTAAAACTGAAATTATCCATTTTATAATATTATTATAATATTGGTCCTTTGCGCTCACTCTTACATACTGTTTTTGCACTGATGCAAGTCTGAAAAATTGGCTAAGAGTAATATTTTTGTTTCAGTTCCAAATTAGAAGAGAAAATAAAACGAGACACCTTTCAAAGTACAAAGCATCTTTAATGTTTGAACTATTTTTTCCACGGGATTGTCTAAAAATAGACATCACCACATGGTTATTTAATCCATTTCATTTCCACCCATATATATAGTTATTATTATATCAAATTCTTTATATGATAATATTTTTTTAGACATAACACCTATCCGATAATCTTTTATGCTCCTGACAGCACAGAATAATTGAGTCATCAGTTGTTATGGTAACACTTTACAATAAGGTTTAACAGTTAAGACTAGTTAACTATATTAGTTAACATGAATGAAGAATTAATTGTGACCCTGGACCACAAAACCAGTCTTAAGTCGCTGGGGTATATTTGTGGCAATAGCCAAAAATACACTGTATGGGTCAAAATTATAGATGCGTCTTTTATGCCAAAAATCATTAGTATATTAAGTAAAGATCATGTTCCATGAAGATATTTTGTACATTACTTACCGTAAATGTATCAAAACTTAATTTTTGATAAGTAATATGCACTGGTAAGAACTTAACTTGGACAACTTCAAAGGCTATTTTTTTCAGTATTTTTGTTTATGGAACCCTCAGATTCCAGATTTTCAAACAGTTGTATCTCGGCCAAATATTGCCCTATCCTAACAAACCATACATCATTGTAAATCTTATTTATTCAAATTTCAGATGATGTATAAATCTCAATTTCGAAAAATTGAAGCTTATGACTGGTTTTGGTGGTCCAGGGTCACACATATATTATTAATATTAGTTGATGTTAATTTCAGCATTTACTAATGCATTATTAAAATCACAAATCAGTTGTGTTTGTTAACATTAGCTTATGCACTGCAAACTAACATTAACAAAGATGAATAAATAGTGTAATAAATGCATTATTCACTGTTTATTCAGGTTAGTTAATACATTAATGTACAATTATTACTTACCGTTTTTTTTATTGTGACTTGCACAGCACATTATTTTATTTCATCCACAACAAACGTGCACAACAAAACAGCATCAAGGCTAAAGCCTGAACTGTTCTGCACCCCAGGATATGTAAATGCAATCTCACACTGTCTCACCTGTCTTGGCAGCTCCAGTGGCACTGGGTCGTCTGGAACTGCTGGCAGAGTCTCCAGGTTTCTTGGGTACTTTGGGCACTTTAAACGCAGCCTGAGCCGACGACGGCCTGCTTCCGTCCACAGAGTCATCGTCGTCAAAACTACGATCTGAGAAGAGCAATAAAAGCATGAATCAATAGGATATCAAAGTCTGATATCAATAGACCAGCTGAGGGTCAGGTGCCTCAAATTTGCTTCCAAAATAGACTTACTGCACAATGATATGCAAAAAAATAAAAATCTTATTTTTTTAACAGTCTCATATTCTCATTCGACTGCAGCTGTAGCTGTAAGGAAATCAGAATATATCAATAAACACTGAAACCCAATAGGTTGTTGGATTATATCATCAAGCAAGCCAAGTACAGGTCCGATTTCCTCCCAACCACAATTTCATCTTAAGTAATCAATGACCAAGACCTAATAGAGGCCTATCAATTACTAAACAGCAAAAACAGGAAGTATAGGTATCATTAATCACTCGAACACATTCACAAACAAAGAGCAATGCCTGCACAACTCAAAGACTCCACAAAGCCACCCACACACATGAACAGATTGGGCGCATCCAGTAAAGAGCAAGGCTAGAAGAACACACACAGTCGTTCGTTTCATCCACCGGCTATTAAAAAACGCCCCAAATCTCCACGGCACCTGGGCAACACCCTACTTCTGCACGGATTCAGGCGTCAATGGTTATTTGAGACACATTTCAGCAACATTTCAAACACCTCGAGAAGACACTCACAGTCACAGATGCGTTTGCAGATGAGGCGCCTCATGCCTGAAGGCGGGCGTGGCTCTCTCTCGTATCCGAGGCAACGCCCAAGCTGCCGCTCACATGACAGCGGTTCTCACGGCGGCGGAATATCCCGAGACGGATCGGCGAGGCACGTAGCGCAGTTCGCAGAAACCACCACCCAAAAGCTGGTCGGCATCTTCCCTCTCAATTACTCTCTCGCTCCATCCCCCCACGTCTCCTCCTCCATCGCTCCCTCGCACTTTGCTCAGCACCGCCCCCCCTCCCTTCCATCCCAGCACCCTGAGAGCCAATCAGGAGAGTGATGACATCATCTTTAACCAGCCAGTGAGCTTTGAGATTTGAGGATGCTTCTGGCATGCCAATGAGGCTTGTTTTGTCTGGAGCTCAAGCTAAGCTAATTAGCATCACGGTGCACTTTAGTTTAAATGTTCAGCGGTTGAATAAAATGTGTAAATACAGACGAGAACAAAGGCCACACCCTTACGCATTTGAGCGTGTGTGTGTGTGTGTGTGGGCACATCACATTGTGACCCCGTTACTAAGCCAAGGGCTGACTGCACTGACACATTATGGATGCTGACCCCACCAGCGAGGCTGAAAGGGCTCTGTGTGTCTAGCATTATTAGCATACTAGCATAACCCGCCCTTTGTTCAGACGGGAGGGCGTGAACGACAATCCAACAAGGACGGGCCAATGACGACCACAGAGAGCAAGATCAAGCGAGAATGAGGCAGGCCAAACGGAACAAAACAGCAACAGGAAGCAAGAGAAGGGGACAAGCTGAAGGGAAAAGGGGGAAAAGGGAGAAAAGGCTAGGATGGAGCAAGACAGAGAGAGAGAAAGAGCGCTGGCCACTATCAAAAGGCTGTTGCCATGACAACAGGAGCTGCCCGCATCAGTGGATTTGTGAGATTTAAAGAGAGAGAAAAAAAAACCAATCACATGTGTTTTTAATTTTGGTCTGCCAAAAATGGCTAGCAGAATTAAAAAAACAAAACAAAACAAACTTATATTTTTCATTTTTTTTTTTAATCATAAATGATAATATGGCTGAATCACACAAGTACCTTCATATGTTGGTTTTCTTTCTTTTTTTTTTTACATAATAAATGATAATAACATGGCTGAATCACATTGGTTTGCATTTTGGTCTGCAAAAAAATGGTTAGCTGAAAAATAATAATAATAATAATAATAATAATAATAATAATAATAATAATAATAATAATAATAAGGTTAAATCATGTTGGTTTGAATTTTGGTCTGCCAAAAAATAAAATAAAATAAAATAAAATAATAATAATAATAATAATAATAATAATAATAATAATAATAATAATAATAATAATAAAAAAGATAGATGTATATATAAAAACAAAAACTTTTATATATTTTTGTAATGGTTAGCTGAAAAAGCTTTCTTTAATAATAAATGATAATATAGCTGAATCAAATTATTTTTAATTTTGGTCTGCCAAAAATGTCTAGCAGAAATAAAAAATAAAAATAACAATATATTTATATTATATTATTACATTTATATATATTTATAATAAATGATAATATGGCTGAATAACATTGCTCTTAATTTTGGTCTGCCAAAAATGGCTAGCTGGGGGGGGGGGGTTTGGGGGGTTTTACATAATAAATGATAATAACATGGCTGAATCACATTGCTTTGTATGGGTATGGAAATGGTTAGCTGGAAAAAATATATATTATATATTTTATAATAATAATAATAATTATAATAATATGGCTAAATCACACTGGTTTGAATTTTGGTCTGCAAAAATGGTTAGCCTTGAGAAAAAAAAAACCTTAATGTTTTTGTTTTCTCCTTTTAATAAATTAATGATAATAACAACATGTCTGAATCGCATTGGTTTGCATTTTGGTCTGCAAAAATGGTTAGATATATATATATATATATATATATATATATATATATATTTTTTTTTTTTTTTTTTTTTTTTACAATAAATGATAATAATATAGCTGAATCAAATTAGTTTGAATTTTGGTCGGCCAAAAATGGCTAAACTGTATTCAGAAACGTTTTTTTCCCCTCATTTTTTAATTTTGTTATTATAAATTGAAGAAGAATAAAAGGCAAATTTTTTTAAACACTGGTTTAAATGTTGGTCTGCCCAAAAGGGTCGCCGGAATAAACAAATAAACAAATAAACAAATAAATTTATATATTTATATATATATATATATATATATAAATATAAATATTAATTAAGTCTGTGGGACATCACTAAAATGTTCTGCAGTTGTCAACACAACACACATTCAATAATTTATATTTAGGGTTGCAAAAAGGTAGAACATTTCCAGGAAATTGGGAAACATTCTGGGATTTTTTGGAATCATCCTGGGATTTTTGGCAAGTTCCTGGAAATTTTCCACCCCTTTGCAACCAAAACATGCTACATAAACTATTTTATATATGTGTATGTGTATATATATATATATATATATATATATATATATATTTTATATATTTTATATATGCGTATGTGTGTGTGTATATATATATATATATATATATATTTTATATATTTTATATATGCGTATGTGTGTACGTATATATATATATATATATATATATATATATATATATATATATATATATATATATATATATATATATATATATATATATATATATACACACACACACACACACATACACACATACAAAAGGCTACATTTTACAAAGTACCAGTCACGGAAGGAAAAAACTGCAATATATGAAATCTTAATAAAAGAACTGTAATATTGTATCGCGGCAAAGTTAACAACGCAATTACCAACATACTGAGAGTTATGAAGAATAAGAATATGTAACAAAAGTCATTTAAAAATAAATTCAACTGGCTACACACTATTGTGAGACAATTCTCACTCAAAACTGAGCTGAGAACACATACTGTCAGTCTAACTGCCATTAAAACTATACAGCCTATTGGAGGGTGGGTGACTGAGTGTTGATGACTAAGTCCTCACTGGTCAATCCGTAACTTAACTGGCTATTTAATCTGGTTATCGGGATTACGGAGACAAGGAAGCGAAGCCATTTACCCTGATAAACAAACAGCCAGAAAGCAGCCTGTGCAGTAAGCCCACCAAAATGCATCTCGAACATAAGTACCCAAAAGCTTTAAAGCTTCGGAGACACAGCATCTCATAGAGTACTTCAATTTCCAGGACAAGAGCTGAAGAGTCTAATAATGGGTAGCCGAGGCAACGAAATGCCCTAGAAACCGGGTCACACTTGAACTCCCAAAGGGACAAAACCCACTGACGCAGAAACTAATATTACTAGTATATCACAGAGACACATGTAATGCAATATATGCTGATTAAACGCCATCGTTCGGACTTCAAATACAAGTAGGCATACTCATTTCAACAGAAGTGCAAATGATAAATTGAAAGAGATGCACATTAGCAAATTGGAGAGAGTATTTTAATAACACAAGCACAATGCATGCCGCAAACCTCATGTACACAAACAAGACAACAGCTTGGAGTAATTTCTATACTACTAAATATATATAAACGCACTCACCATCTCCATCGTCACCCACAGACATGGCTTTAATGCTTCTGAGAAGAGGCAGCTCTTTCACTCTCTCCTTCTCTCGTCCTTCTCTCTCTCTCTCTCTCTGTCACGTTGTGTCAGAGTAATGCTGTGACAGGCACAGCTCTCAGCTCCCTTTCTATAACCCTGTCCTCACAGCGGCTCCGTTGGCAATGCCAATGGGTAGGAAAAAAACTCTTTGAATGTCGTCTACTTTGTCTTCTGCCAAATTTAAAAATGACCAGTGAGGAAGTTGGCTGCATGGCAATCGACCCCCTTCCTGTTCTTGATGCTGAATTCTGGCACGAATCATCCCAAGGCACAAGGCCAAGTAAAACAATCAGTTGAACACTTTTGGAAGTTCTTGAAATTTCATTGCTGAAATGTGAATGGTCTTTAAGAGCAATAGGAATCTGATTTGATTCATTTAATGGGCTGCAGCAGCAGAGGAACGGTCCTAAATCTGTTTTCCAGATTACAGGCAACGGGTCTGGTTTGGAGTTTTATTCACATAAATACTACATAGTTGCTACTTCAAGTAAAAAGTCATTAGGTCTCTGATAGCAACACCCAAAATTCCAAATGTCCAAGGTCAAGCAATATAACTAATTGCTTTAAAACACAAAGCACTGTAATAAATAATTCAGGTAAGACCAAAAAAAGCAGAGACAAAGGAAGTAGAGACCAGAAAAGAATTTGTACAAGCATGAACCAGGATTAAACGGCTGCATATAAGGTTGGAGCAACCATGTGTAAAAACATTGCAATATTACGATATTACAATATCAAATAGTTATAAATTACTTTTATTTTAAATTATTAAATTACTTTAGTTTAAATTAAATATTAAATTATTAAACATTATTTACATTTTTATTTTACAGAAGTAAATTTTTTTTTTTTTAAACATTTACAATTATTTTAAAACTGATTAGCTGATAAATATCTGATATTAAAGTTAAATGCCTTTTTTAATGTCTCAAAAAAAAAACATTTTTAAAATAATTTATTAAGTTAAAGATAAAACACTTACTGAAATATTTAATTTTATACATGCAAATATTTATTTTTAAATATTTACAATTATTTTAAAACTGATTAGCTGATAAACAATAAATATCTGATATTAAAATTAAATACTTTTTACATGTCAAAAAAATTATATTTTTAAAATAATTTATTTTTCTTTTAATTCTAAATAAGTTAAAGATAAAACACATAAAAACTAATTAATCTTGTAAAGTTTACAAGCAAATGTAGGTATTATAACATTATAAGGGACAGTATGAAAAATTTGTGAAATTTATTTTTATTTATATATGTAAATATTTATTTTTAAATATTTACAATTATTTTAAAACTGATTAGCTGATAAACAATACATATCTGATATTAAAATTAAATACTTTAATTTGTCAAAAAAAAATATATTTTTAAAATAATTTATATTTCTTTTAATTCCAAATAAGTTAAAGATAAACACTTAAAAACTAATTAATATTGTAAAGGTTACAGGCAAATGTAGGTATCATGACACTATAATGGACAGTATGAAAAATAGATACTTTTAAGTTTGTCTTTAATTTATTATTTTTCACAAATTTTAAAGGGATAGTTAACCAAAAAAATGAAAATTACCCCATGAATTACTCACCCTCAAGCCATCCTTAGTGTATGAGAAAAATACAATTGGAATTATATTAAATTCACTGGCTCTTCCACGCTTTATAATGCAAGTATACATTTTTACTTACACAAATGCATCCAGTTGTTGCCCCCTGAGCTGTGTGGAGCACATTTTATGATGGATGCACTGTATTGAACTTCAAAAATCTGAAAAGCCATTATAAAGCTTGGAAGAGCCAGAACATTTTTTTATTACTATAATTGTATTTGTCTGAAAGAAGAAAGTCGTATACACCCAGGATGGCTTGAGGTGAGTAAATCATGGGGTAATTTTCATTTCTGGGTGAACTATCCCTTTACGTTTTTAATAGCAAACAGAATTAAGTGTAAAAAACAGGGAAATTAGCACACACAAACTACTCAATATGGTAAAAATATTGTGCATTTCTAGCAAGAACTGTCCTCTCTACTTAAGTCAGAGACATTCATGAAACCCATAAACACAAGCATAAACACGTTTACCCCTATAAAGTCAACAGCTGCAACCATGAAAAAAGCAACCAAGCAATAGCTTGTTAAGCTGCTGTAAAACACATTATTATACCACAACAACCAGAATGAAAAGAGCAGCACTGTGATCTGCCTGGAGATCCAGCTCCTCCATCATATGACATATGCCAAACACATCATGGAGATTTCCAAGGCCGTGGAAGTCTGACACCATCTCCCCTATTTAGATTCCAGCGCTCACATTAAATTGAACTCACTGGAGACCGAAGGGGCAAACAGAAACCCGGCATTTAGACGCAGCCAATCACTTCATGCTGATGTTAAATCTCTAGTTATGCTAAAGCTAATGAAAAACACGAGGATTAGCATTTAGATAAAAGCAGCATTCTGGTTCAGATGTCAAAGGCTTATGTTCAGTACTGTGGTCAAAGACACTGACAAAGACTAATATTAGCATTGTAAGTGAAGCCAATAGAGACAAGTGTTGTAAACAGAGTTTAGCTAGTTAGCTAACATGCTAACTTACCTTGACTCAAGCTGAGAGCCATGTTCCCCGAATTCAGCACTTCATCAAAACGGTTCAAAATGGTCTGCAACCTGAAACACAAAGAAGAGTAATGATTAAAGATTAATATTAAATAGCCATTTTATTTTTACAATTATTTATTTTATTTATTAATTAGCTGAAATTATGGTTTCTCCGAGTAGGGAGATTCACTAATAATTTAAACCTTGGCGTCAGTAGGTCTATTAAAAAAATAACTTTTATTTTATTTTTACTTTTTTATACTTTATTATTCTGCAAGGATGTATAATAATAATAACAATAATAATAATAATAATAATAATAATATTCCTGAAAAAAATCTTTCCAACCCAAACTTCTGAACAGTAGTGTTCATACTGACTAAAATGCCCAAAAATACTGATTTCTTTTCTTTTTTCGTAATATCACCGTTCATAATAAGGCGGCATAGTGCAATGACAATGCAATAATCGCATTTCTTTCTCCTGCACTGCACAACAAAAGCTTTCTGAAGTAAAACACATCTTGCAGACTTCAAACAAAATAAAACTGTAGCAACTGCACCAAAGGCCTTAATCTGTCCATCACAATAATGCTGCTTCTGATTAAAACAGATACAGACAAGTTTGCACATTCATGCATCACTGTCAAAGCCCAACCAACGTCACTCACAGAAAATGTTCTGCTAAGTGGCTTTGAAGTCTAAAAAATGTTTCAGCCATAAAGATACATATTAAAGGCAATTAAGATGCAAAGGCTAACGTAATACCAGACAGATGAACCATTACAACAGTGATGATAACACTACAAATGAGTGCATTACCAAAAAAAAAAAAGCACATCTGCACTTAAGTCATCGCTTAATTACTACCCTCAAACTGCCTGCCAAGACTATTTTCAGCACAACGAACAATTAACAAGACACCGCAGCCCAATTACTGTCCCTCACCGGCTCAATGTATAGCAGATAGAATGCTAAAGTCCAGGTACAAAAAAAAAAAAACAGAAAGATGCTTAGATCCTAAATGAGACTAAATGATATTTGGCAAGTGTGCTAGATCAGCAGACCTTCATACAGAAGACTGTGAACTAATAACCTGCAATAATGCACAAACGTTCATTTTCTCACATGCAATATGCATGCAGAAGCCCACATGTGAGATATTGCATGTGCGCTTAACACAGTGCTTGCAGTCCAGACGAATTTGGCATGTTCTTACACATGCAGAAACATGCGCACACATACACATACACAGATCATCAATCCCTATTAACGCAGCCGATTTAGGATCTCTGCTCTTTCTATGCTATGACACGAGAGGCTAAAATGCATCAAAACAGAGAGAAGGTGAGTGAACAGCCGAGAGCGAGAAGAAAGAGGACATGCGACGAGAGGAAGAAATAGAAAAGGGTACAGAGGGACGGCATGCGAGGTCCCACCCACCTGCTCAGACATACTGCCCTTCATATGTGGCCGAGGAGCGCTGAAAAGACTCAACTGCTGTGCGTCAACATATGCGCCACGGAAAACTACGAAACTGCCCACCGCGTGCGTGTGTGCGCGCATATATGTGTGAGAGATAGACGGCGCAAGTATTCTATTCCCCTTTACATAACCTCCTGTCTGGAACACACTCCAGTGGGAGGGGCTAAAGCTGTGGAGCTCAGAGACAGGGCTCCCACCCCCTCCCCCTTCCAGACTCCAGGCACACACACACACACACACTTATGCACCACTCGCATTCACCCTCTCCTCACTGCTGCCCCCCGCGTCTTGGCTTGGTTCAGTTGGTTCAGATTGCCCTCTCGCTCTCCTTTCTTCCTGTTTTGACTGACATGGCCTCAAGCTCGCGGCCCTGTCCTTTCAAACCGTATCCATGTCAACAATATGCATGTCCTTTCTTGTAGCCGTTATCTCTTGGTCAAATGGGGGCAGAGCAGACACTGAATTACTGTATTTGTATGCACTGCTTAGAGTGATTTTTGAGCTTGTGTGCCCACCCTCGAGTGTGGGGCATCAGATCAGATCAGATCATAATCAATGTGACGTGATGCAACAGGATTCCAAAGGCACAGTGTGAGAGACAAACAACATCAGACCCTCACAAAATTGCAGAAATACATGCAGAAGGAAAGTGTGAACTCATAGTCTACAACATTTGGTATTGGATGGTAGATGTTTTTTAAATCAATATTGCATATATTTTGCTCAAAATTGGTTTAATAGTGATCCACTGATAATAAAATTGTCTGAAACTATGAGCAGAAAAAAAAAAAAAAATTTCTAAAGATAAATGATAAATAATCAGCTTAAACTTCTATACTGATTTAGTTAAGATTTTTTACAGTTAAAGATAAAGGTAACATATCATGTAGCCCTGATATTGAAGTCAAGTCACCTTTATTTATATAGCGCTTTATATGATACAAATTGTAGGGTCCTATAATTTCCACAATGCGGAAAACACCGACAAAAGTGGCAAAATCCAGTCATAAAATTGGAATTTACTGTATAACACGGAATGTCATTGATTTTTTTTTTGAATGGCTCTGAGTCATTTCATGTGCATTTTACTGTTTCTTTTGGGAAAAACTATCGCCATATCATATACAAACAGAAACTAAAGGTCTTCACAGCAACCTAAAGGAACGTTTGGTTTAACTTGAAGAAATTGTGACAAATATACAACTTAGTGTCATGACAGTGCTATTGCTGAGAGTAAAATGTAAAAAATTAAGGAATATTTATATTTAATTAATTTTCCGCCGAAAATGTAAATACACAAGGATTTCTGAAAATAAATAAATAAATAAATACAAATAATAAATTCAGATTTGTTTTCAAATGAATTAATTAGAGATGCTTTTGATTATTACAATTTTATGAAAATGGAATCCAGAAAATTAAATGGAAAACACAGAAAAAAAAATAAAAATAAAAAATAAGGCCTAAAAACGTTTAATAAATTGCTGTTAAATTGTATGTTTCATCATTTCAATTATTTAGACATGCTTTTTAATTAATATTTTTAAGTAATAAGTTTAAGTTAAGTTTTAAATCTAGTAAACTTTAAAAATGAATTTGGAAAAAATGAAGCATATTTCATAGGGCTTTAAAATAGTTTCAAAGTAGCTTCACATTATTAAAAGGAAATAAGAGAATTAATGATGCAAAGTTATGATGCAAATCCAAATTCTGCTGTAAAGCAACTCTACTGAAAACAGTAGTGTCATTATTCATCTTGAGTCAGTTCAGTGTTTATTCAAATTAATGTAGTAACAGTATCGGTCTTAGCAGTTCTACAGGAGGATTTAAGGATGCATGACATACTGCAATTGATTTTCAGTATTTAAAATTAGTTTTTTAGAGATGAAGTTGTGTTGATTATTTTTACATTCCCTTACACTATTTTTTTTATAAAAATACATTAATAAATATAATAACATAATAAATATATAACATTTATTTGTGCATACATTAACTGTTTTTCATTATTTTTTAAAAAAACATACATTTTAGAAATAATTTGGTTAATTTAGTAATTCAGCCAGAGATTTAATACGATGCACCCTCAGGAAAAGCAACAAAATGCACAAATTACAAATCAAATAGACTTTAGCACAGGCAGACTTTTGTGTTCTTGACCAGTGGTATAGTGTGAGATTATGTGTCAGAGTCATAAGCATGTCACACACAAGACAATCTGACACATAGCTATGGAAACCAGGTGGATCATGTTGGTCATTCTAGACCCCATATAGTTTAGTTTGTATTGAAACATCTGGACAATACTAAACATGAATCACTCTAAACTTTAAATCTGATTCCTGGAAGAATTAATACAGTGCAAAAGGGCCAAAATCTAGGACCATGAAACCATAAGAGGAAAATAACAACAGCATAGAATCCTTCAGAAATGAGTCCATTATTTACAGAAAAAAAAACCTTGATTCAGCATCATCCACTGGCATTAGAAAACTGATCATGAAATGTTCAAGATGCAGCCAATGGCGCCTGTCCAAGCGCCTTAAGGATCTTACATCAGACAGAGAGGAATGCAGGAGTATTAGACACAGTCTTCAAAAACTCAATTTATCACAGATCAACGGCGCACACTGATGTCAGCCTGCAAGATTTTATCGGATTACAAGGAACCCTTTTTTTAAACAATGTAAATAGACTGTCATCATTCTATAACTGGAAACCCATGAGTTATTTTTTTGGAATGTATATAGCACATGTATCACAAAAATGTATCACTCCTTTGAATGTCCAGACTGTGCATGTACTGAAATTTTCAATAGAACGGCAATGACAGACTAACAGATAGAGTTCTGTAATAGCTAATGCTGTTTTAGAGCGCTTTGTCTTATTATTAAATCAAAAGGCTGATCTCAAGAGAAAATGGTCAAGTAATCGATTCAATGGCTTCTGTATGGAAAGATCATCAATATCCTCATAGTTCCTACAAAAAGCTTTTGTAAATAAAAACATGCGAACTAATCGAATCTATTAATGTAGTCTAGTGAAGATACATCAATTCAAATTTCACCTGCAAAGTGAATTTATTACCCTTTTAATCTATGTTACAAATGATTCAAAAGAGTAAGTAATGTTGTTTTCTTTTTGATTTGTGGATTCGGGTGAAATCAGTTTCAAATCAGTTTTCAAATCTGATAAAATACACATATATATACACATATGCTGTCACATATATAAAGGAATAGCTCACCCAAAAATGACAAATTGCTGAAAACCTTTAGGCCACCCATGATGATGAGTTTGTTTCTTCATTGGAAAAGATTTTGAGATATTCAGAATGACTCTTGCTCAGCAATGAGTCCTGTGCAGTGAATGGGTGCCGTCACAATGAAAGTCCAAACAGCTGATAAAAACATTTCAATAATCCACAAGACTCCAGTATATCAATTAACATCTTGTAAAGCAAAAAGCTGTGTGTTTGTAATAAACAAATTCACTTATAAATCATAACTTCAAATGGTTGCTTCCGGCTAAAAGTCCTCGATCCATAATATTGCTTTCTTCAGTGAAAAAGTCATATCTCCTGATACAGGAAAGTAATCTAAACAAATAAAGCACCATTCACAATGGCCAAAAAAACTGATTTAAACAAATATCCCAGTGAATTTTGACTGGACTAGTATTTTGGCCAGAATCAATGGTTTAAAGTAAAAACAACTGTGTCGCTTAAATGTGCAGCTTTTCACTTCACAAGATGTTAATTTATGTTTAGCATTTAAGCGAGCTGCACTGCCTTCAGCGCAGCTGGAAGAAATCCGTGTTCAAGCGCACGCAATAGGCTGAAATTTGCCGCAAAACAATGAATGTGTTTGGGGGAAATAGTAAAGAGATATTTAAATGACTTATTAATAAACAAGAGTATTCTGAGTCAGTGTCACAAAGATCCTGCGACTTGCAATCTCCTCTTTGAACGCGCCTTTATGAGAAATGCATCTTTACGGATGTATTATTAAGAGTTTTTGTTTTTGATTTATTTCATTAATAATCATTTAAAGCTTTCTATATATATTTTGCATGTCTGTGAGGCATGTATTCGCTGAGTTTCAGTTCATTTTTGTGAAGCACTCCTGTTCAAGAACGAGACGGCAGAAAGCGCATTATGTTTGTTTTCTTTATTTTACAAAATCACTGTTTGTAACATTTTGTTAATATTGTGAGTGCACACAAATAAAAGTAGACTCTTTACTGTTCCGAATGATGTATTACTCTCACCTTTGTGAGCAAAAATGACGGGTAATTTTACATTGTTTCCACCGAAAATACAGAGAAAAAAAAAAAAAAAATGCAAGTGATCGCGCTGGCACCTCCATGTCTTGCAAAGCCGCTTCAGCTTCCACTCTCCACACAAACAATTGGATATGTACCTAACAGGGCACATTTATCTAGGTTTAACGTTTAAACTAACATTGTTTTATACTTGAACTGTTTTATATCTCTAAGTCATGATGATTTGAGAAGACAAATTGATCAAACAGACTATAAACATTCTTCCGCTGTTTGTTACTTTAAAAGAACAAAAACTATAATTAAACAAAAATGCTCCAAACGTTTTTATAAATTAACTTAAAAAAACTAAACTAAATATAATCACTTTGCCGTTGCATACAAAACTGAACCATTTTATTAGCTGAAACAGTAGTATAAACTGTTTTGTGTGAACTGGGCTCAGGTTCGACTCGGGCCGAGAATTTTGATAAGCTGTCAGTCAAGGGCCGGGCTAGGGCCTATATTTGAGGGCCGTGCAGGGCTCTAGCAAGTGCTGTAAGGCCAAATTTCTCAAAATCTGTTCTGATGAAGATCAAAACTCATCTACATTTTGGATGGCCTTAGGGTGAGTAAATATTAAGCAAATTTTCATTTTTGGGTGAACTATTCCTTTAATGGTCATACCTTCAAAAAAATAAGCACTGATATTTATTAATAGCCACAAATGAGCAGCACTCCTAACTTATAAACAATTACCACACGCAAAAGACTCCTTTAAATTATAGGTGTGTCCAATCTATGTGAATGTGCTCTTATTTGTACAGTTCTTTATAATAAATCACTCACATCACAATACGCCTACGATGCACACAAACAATCTGGTAGATCGAAGTCATTAAAACTGACTCACAGAGTAATTATACAATCCTGAAACTGTGGTGTGGGTATAACACGTGACTGGGCTTGAGACGGAATGATGCTTGTTGGCTTAGCACAGTGTCATTAAATTGATAAAACTACGATTTGCAGAAAGCTTGCAAGCTGAATAGTAAATCATCCTAACCGTGCAGATGGTAAATCTCTCTTGCTGAGGTCTGCTCTCACTCTCTCCCCCACATGCCGATACACCTCCACTAGTGCTGTTATAGCTGCCTCCCGTACCTGTGGAACGCAAAACACACCCTTAACCAAAAAACACAGCTACAGGTCGATCTTGTTACAGTCCCAGTCACAATTTAGTGACTTGGAGACATGCAGTGACATGAGTGACAGCAATAGTTATTTTTACATACACTACTATTTTGGACAAACTAGTCTGGGGTCTATAATATTTTGTAATGTTTTTGAAAGTCTCTTATGCACACTAAGGCTGATTTGTGACCCTGGACCACAAAAGCAGTCTTAAGTAGCACAGTATATTCATAGCAATAAAAAAAAAAAAAGCATTGTATGAGGCAGAATTATAAAAAAAAAAAAGAAAAAAAAAAAAAGAAGCCAAAAATCATTAGGACATTAATTAAAGATCGTGCTCCATGAACATATTTTGTGAATTTTCTACCGTAAATATATCCAAACTTAATTTTTGATTATTGCTAAGAATTTAATTTGGACAACTTTAAAGGCGATTTTCTCAAAACAGAGATTTTTTTTTTGCATCCTCAGATTCCAGATTTTCCTATCATAACAAGTCATACCAATGGAAAGCTTATTTATTCATAGGGTTGCAAAAAAGTGGAAAATTTCCAGAAAAAATTCAGAAACTTTACAAAAAAGTTGTTTTTTTTGGGTTTTTTTTACATTTTTCAGAAAGTTTCTGGAAATTTTCGCGAAATGTTCCACCCCTTTGCAACCCTACAAGCAGCACATTAAACAAGACATTTTTAGACATTATACATTTTTAACAGCATTTTCTTATGAAACATACTTCAATAATCTGTCATTTACAACTTTTTACAACGTTTATTTCATAGTGAAATTTATTCCTATGATGGCAAAGCTGAATTTTCCAGCAGCTACCATAGTCTTCAGTGTCATATTATCCTTCAGAAATCGTGCTAATATTATGATTTGGTGCTTAAGAAACATTTCATATCATTGCTGAAAATTCAAACCAACAATTTATTTAAAACACAAATATTTTGCAACATTCTAGATGTCTTTACTTTTGACCCAATGCATCCTTGCTGAATATATTGATTTCCTTCAAAAAAAAAAAAAAAAAGTGTGTAACGCTTGGGATTGATCAGCTTATTTTTCGAGGTTTTGCTTTTCATATCTCTAAAAGACCTCTCATTTTCTCATTTCTTCTATCTCAGCCTCCAAATCTAATGCTTTTTCTCTGTAAGCGGTCCATTCGCCCAGCGGGAGCTTGAACTCAGCTGTACATGTCTAGAAACCTAACATTAGTTTGGACTGCCTCCCTCCCTCACACACACACACACACACACACACACACACACACACATACACAAAGGACAGAAACAGAGAGTGCATCCAACTTGCTTGACTTTTTCGCACACATTCTGAGCATTACATATATACACAGACACAGATTCATACCTGGGGGTTTTGGTCTCCTGTTAGCGAACAGAGATGTGGAACGAATTTACTCAAACTCAAGGGCTGGGCACCATAACTAAAAGAGAAAGAGAGAAACAAAGAAATACTGAGTGCGAGTCAACTTGGACTACACAGTTCACAGCAGTTCAAATTACCATGCATGTACAGTTTACATACACCTTGCAAAAATCTGCAAAATGTAAATTATTATACCAAATTAAGAGGGATCATACAAAATGCATTTTATTTATTTAGTACTGTTTTAGTAAGTTTCACATAAAGGACATTTACATATAGTCCACAAGAGAAAATGATAGATGAATACATAAAAATTACCCTGTTCAAAAGTTTACATACACTTAAATCCTAATCCTGTGTTGTTACCTAATGATCATGTTGTTTTTTTTTGTTTAGTTTTTCCATGAGTCCCTTGTTTGTCCTGAACAGTTAAACTGCCCGCTGTTCTTCAGAAAACTCTTTCAGGTTTTGTCAGAATTTTTGTGTATTTGAACCCTTTCCAACAATGACTATATGATTTTGAGATCCATCTTTTCACACTGAGGACAACTGAGGGACTCAAATGCAACTATTACAGAAGGTTCAAACACTCACTGATGCTTCAGAAGGAAATACCATCTAATAAAATTTTGAAGATCAGGGTAAATGTAACTTATTTTGTCTTCTGGAACGCATGTAAGTAGGGCTAGACGATGAATCGAAAATAAATCGAAACCGAAATTCAGAACCTCTGATGTAATTTTCCCATGTCGGTTATTTAATTTTTTTAATCCTACTAATACTTTCCCCTTAAAAAAAAAAAAAAAATACTACTGCAACGGCGCTACACGCACGCTTAAGTTCGTTATTCCAAATGTAGATGCACTCATAATGGAAGTGACGCACTTGTTTTTTCCAGGCGCGTCCGTGCAGCATAGAAATAAAAGCATCTCTACTTTTCAGAATACCTCAAGCTCAGTAGCAGAGCTACAGCAAGCGATTTTTAATGCTGGGTACTCCTGGTTAATCCTGTCACATACAGGGTGACAGGACAAGATCAATGAGATGGTGCCATGCTTTTTTTCCTCAAGCAGCAGTGGTCTATTTGCATACATTCATTATTTAAAACATTTGTTTAGAAGAGATGCAACTTCTTATTTTACTTTTCACATTGCATTATTTAAAATAATAGCCTATTAATTTACAAGAGATACAAGTTATTTTCTTTTTTTGCATGACAATATTTAAAATGTATTTTGTTTGCAAGAGATGCTGGTTATTTTTTACTTTTGACATGGCACTATTCATTTATTTTTAGGACTCTTCATTTCAAACAAGCTTTGATTTTAATTGTTTGAAATATTCAACAAATAACCATAAATAGTTTATTTCCTTCCATTATTTTAAAAATCACAAAGATAAGAAATGCACTCTTTCATAAAAAAAACATAAATGCCACATTTAATAGTGGAGTATTTTTACACTACAACATTTTAATGAACTATGAAGGCAAAAATGTAATAATAAAGTAATAATCATTAAAAAAAAAAAAAAAACGTAATCGAGGTACAGTGTTCAATTAATCGAGCTTTTGATTTTAGGTCAACTCGCCTAGCCCTACATGTAAGTATCTTTCTGTATCTTCTGAAGGGAAGTATTAAATTAAAAAATATTATATTTTGGCAAAATAATCTCTATAATCTCTATAATAAATCTTCATTCTGTTCAAAAGTTTACACCCTAGCTCTTAATGCATGGTTTTTCTTCTGAAGCATCAGTGAGTGTTTGACCTTCTGTAATAGTTGAGTACCTCAATTGTCCTCAGCGTGAAAAGATGGATCTCAAAATCACACAGTCATTGTTGGAAAGAGTTCAAATAAACAAAAATGCTGAAAAACCAAAGAATTTGTGTGACCTGTAAGCTGTTCAACTGCTCAGGACAAACAAGGGACTCATGAACAACTATCACTAAACAAAAAACAAAAAAAAAAAAAACTGCTGTGGATAATTACATAAGAGTACATAAACTTAAAACAAACAAGGGACTCATGAAAAACTAAAAAAAAAACATGATCATTAGGTAACACAGGATTAGGATTTAAGTGTATGTAAACTTTTGAACAGGGTCAATTTTTATGAATTCAACTACTATTTTCTCTTGTGGACTATACATAAATGTCTTTTATATGAAATATCTTATTCAGGTCAGTACTAAAAAAAAAATTACATGCATTTTGATCACTCTTATTTGGGCAAAATAACATTTTGCAGATTCTGCAAGGTAAATATGTAAACTTTTAACCTCACCTGTATATACACACAGTTGGAAACTATTATGCATTTTTAAAAAAATGTGTATTTAGAGGAATGTTTCAGCTGTTGTCGATGAGCATTGGACCCCACTTACTTACAGTGTATGGACAAAAAAAAACTGGTTTGGAACGACATGAGGTTGAGTAAACAATGACAGAATTTTTAATTTCAGGCTGAACTACCCCTTAATGTAATACAACACCCAAACAACTGCAATTTCACATGAGTTTTGTAATTAAACCAAACTATACTGCACATAACATATTATTATTATAATAACAATGTAGTATAAGGCTTTATAGATTATGTGACAGCTCTTTTGTCTCAACAGTGAGGAGTAATGTTACTGAGAAACTAGTTTTGTTTGTATATGAGTGTTTATGTAGTGCTTCAGTGAGAATGTCTGTTAATCTGACCTTCCTGGTATCGTTACAGGCAGGTAAGAGGATTACCGCTGTGGGCCGAGTTTGTTTACAGTGTTTGACAGACAAGGAATTTGTATGTATCAATGTCTGTAGATTACATCTAAATATCAGTGAATTTAGATATAAAAACAGATCCTCAACTAACAGAATTCACTCATAGGGATATAATTGCATCAAAATACTGCGATACGGAAGACCAGCACCCCCTGCTGGACAAGATTTCCAGTAAAAATGTTGGTTTGTTTACAAAGTGAGAATGTACAGGACTGTATGCAGGACTTACGTATTTAGTGTGGCAACCAAGCACAAGCAGACTCCCTCTCTACTGCGGAAGTTTTTGTGTTTTAAGCCAGGAAACAGCCTCTCCCAAACATACTACACAGATAGAGAAAAAGAAAGAGTTTAAATGGTTCATTGCATATCCATTACTGCAAAAGCAGAGAGAGAGAGAGAGAGACGATGAGCTATGAAGGAAATAATGAATCACTGGCAGTAGTAACTAGCAAAAAGGATTAAATGTGGTTCTAGTCACTCAGCAGCTCTCATACACAAAAAATCCAGACAGCAGCTTTATGTTTTTTTTTTTTGTCAGTATGAATGGGTGTGATGATCATTTCAAATTGAACTGCCCATCCGCTGTATAGTTAGCTCACCATGGGTGTTGCCGTCTGCTCCATCAACTTCAAAATGAGTGCTTGTGCCTGTTCTCGAACCTGATCTTTTGCATCACCCAAACGGTCAACTAATGCAGGCACCACTGAGTGGGGAAAAAAGCAAAAAAAAGAGGTTTAAAAGAAGATGCAGGGCTGCACAATTTAAAACGCATTGTGTAGGTAATCACAGCATCCATATTGGATAGTTACAAGTGAGATATTGGATTTACACAACAGTTTTACAGCACAAGTGTGTAACTAGAAAGAATCAACAATGGAGTGAAAACACTCTTTTGTGCAAACTACTTCCTCTCACCACAGATTCAAATCTCAGTTTGACAGTTTAACAGCTAAGCGCAAGCCTCCGTTACTAATTTGAAACATAACATTAGAGCTAGTAACGAAACAACATTGAGTTCATTGCATTATGTAGAGAGAGATTGATTGAGTGTGATTACCTGTATCTGATACAGCATTCATTCTTCAGCTCAATCTCATATTCACAATAAAACAGTTTTAATGTCTGCTGAGGAAAGCGATATATTTGACGCACTATCCTTTTGACAGCGCTGCTCAGTGCATTTGTTGGCTTCGTCTTACTAGGTGTTGTTGAAAGTAAAAATAACTTGTTTACAACAATGTTTCAGTCTCTTTCAATATAAAAGTCCTTACTGCCGTCTCATGTGGTCTCGTCACCATCTAATGGCAGAATAATGTAACTAAAAAGTTTCCAAATACTAAATACTATTATTTACATAAAATATTATTTATTGAATATTTATTAAGCAACAACAACAGCCATCAGAAAAGTTCCTAGGCACTTCAGTCAAAAGTACAAAGGCAGCGCTCTGATATACAGCATTACATTTATATAAGCTACTATGTTATGAGACTTTGCCCTCTGCCAAAACAATTTGCTCTGGAACAAATAATAAATTAAGGAAACCAATGACTGCCTGTTACATTTACCCAAAACAAATTATATCTCATGTTTAACCACTGTAGAGACGTCAGAGCTAGCAAATTCTAGAAGATCTGGCTGAGGTGAGGCTGCTTGGGGCTCACATGTCTAAAAATGTTGAAGCAAATGTTCAAACAAACATTATCTTTATTAACAAATCACATATTTGAAGTCTAAAACAAGTACATTTCCACCTTAAAACTCTCAAAACTACATTCCAGGACACAAAACAGATTTGGACATCCACCATGACACTCGCTCCTCATTTGGTGGGATATAAACAGTGAAACCATTCTGTTATCTCTAGAATATTGCACCGCCAGATATATCAGATTTGAGGACCAGAAAGAACTGTTGTATAAATCTTAAAATGCAAATACAACCATTTGTAAACCAAACACAAACCATTTTCCCCATAAATATGTAACACTGAACCACAAAACCAGTCTTAAGTAGCATGGTATATTTGTAGCAATAGCCAAATAAACATTGTATGGGTCAAAATTATAGATTTTTCTTTTATGCCAAAATCATTAGGATATTAAGTAAAGATCATGTTCCATGAAGATATTTGGTAAATTTCCTACTGTTAATATATCAAAACTTAATTTTTGATTAGTAATATTTCAAAGATATTAATTTGGACAATTTTAAAGGCAATTTTCATAATATTTTCATTTTTTTGCACCCTCAGAATGCAGATTTTCAAATATCTCGGGCCAAATATTGTCCGATCCTAACAAACCATACATCAATGATGCATGCTTATTTATTCAGCTTTCAGATGACGTATAAATCTTAATTTAATAAAAAAAATAAAATAAAAATACCCTTATGACTGGTTTTGTGGTCCAGGGTCACATATACGTTTTTGAGCAACCAAAAGTCCTAACTCAGGTTCAACCAATAGTACTACTAATGTTTGGCCGACCAATGACAGACCATTTTATTTAGTGCTGCTAGAGGTCCAGAAATGACATTTTCTTTTCATCTTACTTTCTACATTGTTGTACACCAGACAGACTCAAATAGACTCTTTGTGTGATGTCATCTCATTCCTTTCTCTATACTCTGTTTGTTCCATGTTTTCAGATGAATGAGGTATGATGAGTGAGGGGGGTCATCTGTTATAATCATAACAACCCGTTCCCGTGGTAACAGGAGGAGGCGGGGCTCAAACAGCTGAGAGACAAGCATCGAGCCTGTGGGTTGTGTCATATACATGGCAAGTCATCCTGGCATTCCCCTTTTTGCTGATTATGCAATGGAGAAGATCTTTAGCTAACACTGCCTTATTGAAGCAGTGACTTCAGTGGAACGAGCAACAAGCGGGTGCACGTCGCTTACCTGTGCCGATATAACCTCTGAAGCGATCAGTCATCCGATCCACAAATGCGCTGACGATATCGATCCCCACCAATGCAACCTGACACCAAACAAGAAAGAGACAAATCAGCTGAAAACGTCAAACCTCACTCTTCCTCTACTGCAGGCAAAGTGTAGGACAGCATTTTCAAACACACGATTCTGCTTATTCAGTATCGGATACAGTATCAGTTACAGGGCTTTGTGTTGATGTGCGCTGTGTCTTTAAGAAGGACTATTGTTATTGTGTGCGAGTGGGTGAATGAAAATAAGAGATTGCGAGACGGACTATATTTGAGGACTGCGGTGGGATCGCTGCAGTGTGTTTCTTGGCAGTGCAGGATGGAAGTTCACATTCCAGAGAAACAATCAAATATTCACTACATCCCATAAGCTCCAGTTATGACCTATTTTAGGCAAAGCAGCCAGAGAGAGTCTCGAGTAGGGACAACAGAGAGGGTGCACCTGAAAGGCAAAACTGGAAATCACCTGAGCATTTCAGTTTGGAAACTGTTTAAATGTGTTTTAATTGGACAGCGTTTAATTACACACTTAGCAATGAGTTCAGCTACACTTTAGGGATTCATCTAATTTCCTCAAGTTAACACAATCAGAAAGCATTTCTGGTTTTGACCATTGTGTGATTTACGAAGAAAGCGATGCGTGTGTAAATCAAGTCCATTCTTAGCTCATTTTCACATTGAGCTCTGTCAGCAGTTAACTCTATATAAAGCATTGCTTCTTGACCTATTCTTAATTAAATAAATAATTAATTAAATTAAATAATTAATTAATTGTACCTCTATTACAGATACTTAGAGAGACAATATATTTTTAATATACATTACATATATAAATATTTTTAAAAGTTATATATTTTTTTTTATATTTATATATAAAATGTCTTGTCAAATGGTCAATCACATCCAAAATAAAAGTTTGTGTTTACATATTTGTACGTATACTGTGTATGTAACATATAAACAATTTTTTTCTCAAATATATGAATGCATGTGTGTGTATTTACATACACAATATAAATATACACTGTACACGTATATAAAATTTGAAGGCTGGAGTTGGCACATTATTTCTTAAATGTTTTTTTCTTTATAAATCTCTTACGCTCACTAAAGTAGCAAGCAATTGTATAATTAAAAATACAGTAAACAATAATACTGTGAAATATTACTACCTTTTAAAATAATTCTGTGTCACATGATCTTTCAGAAATCATTCTAATATGCCGATTTGCTGCTCAAGAAACATATCTTATTATTTATCAATTTAAATTTTTGTATTATCAATTTTGAGACAGTTATGCTGCTAAATGTTTTCAGGATTCTGAAAAAAAAAGTTCAAAAGAATAGCATTTATTTGAAAAATAAATATCTTGTAACATTATAAATGTCTTTGCTGTCGCTTTTGATATATTAATTTTTTTTTTTTATTATATCTTACTGACTCAGAGCCTTCAAACAACTGTGTATACTAAAGAGTTAAAAATATAAATAAATAAAATTAAAACTAAATGATTTACAAAAACACTTCAGTGCAGAGATGAAAACGGTCTACCAGATCTTCAACGAGTGGGCCAAAGAATTTGACACCCTGCATTTATCAAACCGCGTACATTTGTAGAAGCCTGCAGCTGTGTCTCCAATTTATGAATCACCCTCATCATTTCTAAAATCCGACCTCAATGAGTCTGATGTCATAGCGTCCATTAACATCAGTCCCTGAAGACCACAACTACCAGCTGAAGATAAAACAAAGATGAATGTCTGAAGCTGCTTTTAAGACATCAATACTCAATCATGTTTCAGTTCACGCTTCCCGTTTCAGTGTCACAGTTTGCAGAAGTGACCCTTTTTGCCTCAGCTACATTAGCAGCAGCATGAGCCAGCATAAAGGCCATTTAAAGAGGACCAGCAAGCATCCCCAAACACAAATAGCCTTTCTTAATCAACACAACACGCAAAACAGCATGCAAATGGATTACTCGTATAAAATACAGTGACATGTGCCTTTACAACCCCAGTGTAACAGAACAATACCCCATGTGACCCTCCCCCATCCAACATCACCCCCACCAGCAAATCCACTGTCTCCTAGACACAATTGAATATGTAATGTATGCACATTGATATTAATGTACTATTTAAGCACTTAAGAAGCTTCTCATAAATGGAGTTACTTGAGTATTTTTCTGTCATTTTGACAGAAAGCTACAGAAATTAACACACGATCATATGAACCTGATTCAATTAGTGATTTACAATGAATGATAGGTTTTATAATAATAAACTGTTGGGTTTGGCTCAAGACTGTCCCTTCAGAACAATGCAGGCAACCTTCATAACATACGTGCCAAACGGCTTATAACACACCTTTTATGACATCTCATTTAAATATACACCCCCAAAACCAGGTCACACTGCACGTACCTTGTAATTGCTGGAATTGACCCATCCCGTCAGCTCATCTATGGTTTTATCCAGGCGGGGTTTGTCCTGCTCCACATCAAAGGACCTCTGTGGGTCGCTCAGGTAGTCTATGAGATCCGGGCCGACCTGCAGCCGCCGGGTCACGTCCTTCTGCAAAACCTGCTGGTAAAAATAGTCCATGTTGTCATTTTCCTCCATCGGGACGCTTTGTGGCTAGTCCTCAGGTTGCGGCGAAACAATAACAACGACAGAGTGCCTGTCAAGAGTCGCGTAAACGCCACGAGAAACTGAAATGTGCACAAAGAGGAAGTCAAATAGTGTGTTTAAAGACACTCCGAGCGTGGTTTAGGTCTGTTGTTTAGAGCAGTAACGGAAAATAAAGAACTTTCGCAAAGTTTCCCAGTAACGAAATGCTTGATCCCCCGAACAAAAAGTGTGTTTTTCCAACTAAACAACACCCACGGACGCAAAGCGACGTAAAAGAGATCCGCTGCGAGGCGCGTATAAAAACTCTGGAAATGTAACCGAGCGACTGCAGGCAGTCTCGGCTAACAGTGCTAGCTTTAACCCTTATGGTCGAGTATCCTGGGGCCTGCCGCCGGGGCTCTCTTCCCTCCTGGCCTCCATTTCAGAAAAGCCCGCTTCACGCCGCTCGGGGAGGTGAGTGGATGAGCCACTTGGACGCGCGCTGCTCTCACAGCTCTCCTGTTTACACTTAATCCAAAAATAATCCGCAGTTTGACAGCTGCCTTCTGAGCTCACAACTCGATCACGGCTACTACACCGCCAGTAGCCGCAATACTGAAAAACTGAATAGCAAACGATCCCGAGGAAGAGTGATTGGGCCGAGGCCTTGAGGTCCTTCAACGCCGCACAGATGTCCAGCATTGTGCCTGATTGAAAATATGCTCACTTGGTTCACAATTCATTATTCATCACAGGCTGTGCGGTGTGACAGTACCAGAATAGAGACAACATACATGTTTATTATATAGTATCAGGAGAGACACTATACATGTTTTAATAATAATAATAATAATAATAATAATTAACTACTACTACCACCCTTTTTAATGCTATTACTGTAAACATATTAGTAAGTAATACTATTGTTAACATTACCATTTAGTAAATACACGATTATTATTATATTATTAATATTAATGTATTCTTTATTTTTATATCCACCCGACATCAACAACAATATATTTTGATAATGATTCTGATTATTCCAGTATGTTGACACTTTATTGCCTGAATCCCGTCATTGAAGATTTGAGTATATTACTAAATGATTATCATTTCTTAATTATAACATACTTTGTATTATTATAACAAGAAGATAAATAAGCAACATGCTTGTAGACATAGGAGACAAACTGTATTTTCTATATGTTCTTCCGTCTCCCCCTAGTGGCATTTTATGTATATGTCATACGATTCATATAAGATTCATTCATAAATATACTATATTCATACTAAAAATGACCACCTACGCATGCCATTCATAGAATGTACTGAATATAGCGTATTTTACACACATATACACAGTATTATTAACAAAAAATAGTTACTACAATACACTGCCGTTCAAAACAAAATATTGTGAAATATTAATACAGCTTAAAATAATGTTTTGTTTTTATTTTAATATATTTTAGAATATAATTTATTCCTGAGATGCAAAGCTGAATTTTCATCAGCCATTACTCCAATCTTAAGTGTCACATTATCCTTCAGAAATAATTGAATATGCTGATTTATTACTTTTATTATCAATGTTGGAAACATTGCTGCTTTGCTTTATTTTTTTCTGAATTTTTGATAAAATAAATGCAGCCTTGATGCGCATAAGAAAGTTCTTTAAAAAACATTACAAGTCTTACTGATCCCAAACATTTGAACGGAAGTTTATATAAACTCTTTTATCATTTTAACTGTGTTAATACCAACTGCATAAAGTTTGGCACAACTTAATGACAAAAATGTCCTCACATCCCAGGGCCATTTAACTATAAAATTGTGCAATATTTGTTAAAAGGATTTGATTCTGTTGGCAAGGCTTCGAAATTAAAATTTGTACTATTTTTTTTACTAGATGGTGCATTTTTTTCATGTTGTAGCTGTATTTGTGTGGGTATGTTGGTATGGATGTCAGAAATTTAATAAAATGTTTGTGTGTTTTTGTGTGTGCACCTGTAATGTTTAAGAGAGAGAGAAATTATAGTGTACTGCAAAATCTGTGTTTGCCAGCGGAGTTTTGCTGGAATCTAATGGGAAAAGTTTGGTTCTGCACCCAAACAAAATCTTACTAAAAGTAAATTTTTTTGAAATATCAACCTCAAATTTGGAACACAACCTGTTTACGTTTATGGCTTTAATTTTCTATCAATTTCAAAATGTTTTATAAAATATATATTTTATATAAATAAGTGCTCATAAATAATTTTCATAAGCTTAAAACTTTTTCAGTTTTAATTATTTTAAACTCTTTCAAACTTCAACAATAATCTGCCAAAATGAAACCAAAGTCTGTACTCCCAAGCTTCAATTTTTTGAGTTTTTTTTCTTTTTTCTTTTTCTTTTTTTTTAATTGACGCACAAGGGTTAACAGGTTACAGCCAAAATCTATATCCCAAATATTTTGTTATTTTTTTCTCATGAGCTATCTACAACTCAAAACTGGTCAAAACTTATTTTTTTTAACACAGTAATTTGATTACATAAATGTTGTGTGTTCTTGTTTAATTCGAGATTGTCTGTGACATTTTTATTATTTATTCTATTTTATCAAGCAGTTCCTATGTAGCTAGCTTTGTGTTAATTGTTTTTAACTCTTTTATCAAAAGTGTATTGACATTACTACTTTAATTTCTAAGCTTGATAGTAGGGATGCACCGAAATGAAAATTCTTGGCCGAAGCCGAACAAAATGAAACACTGGGCCAAGGCCAAAGGCCTTTTTTTGTGGGTTTTCGACCCATGTATTTTGCCATTTTTTTTCACCATTGCATTAAATTAAAAAGCCAAAATGTGCTTTTTACAGTTTTGTCTTGCTTTTCAAAGAAAAAAAAAAAAATCAATTACAAAACAACAATTGAAAAATATTTACTTAACACTGAACATTTTTAACATTCTAGTAGACACTATAGCCTACCAACAAAGCACAATTTAACTTTAAATAAATAAGTTAGTAAAATAATATTCGTTAGCCATTTTCAAGACCTCCTTCTTGAATCAGGCACGCTTTTTAACGTACAAATGAATGCAGCCTTGCCGAGCAGAAGAGACTACTTTTAAAACATTAAAAAATACTACAGATCCCAATTTGAACACTATGTGTTAATGTTATGATACATGTATTAATAGAGCTGTTGTTATTATTGTTATCATAATTTTTTGTCTTATTTTTTTTATTTTTTTTACAGAACAACAGTAAAATTACAGTACTAACATTTATGAATGTTGACTTTTATTTTGGCAGAAACTCGCAAAAGACCTCGGTACTTCTTTTTTTTTTTTTGACAGGAGCAGATTTGTGAATGATTCTTTCATGAAGCGGTTTCAGCGCAGCGTTTTGGACTTTGAACCTTGGCTAACGAGCTCATGGTTTAAGGCCATTTCGCGATTTCAGAAATCATACAGTAACCAGCAACAACCACCCGTTCCTCTTCTCATCGAAAACATGCAATGCGGTGTTAAACAGTCTTTTGCTGTTGGTGCTTGTAATGATGTTTGCGGCTTTCTCGGACAGTTTTAAATGCTTCTACACTATGGTCATGTTTGCTACATTAGTGCGCACCTCTATTTGATCGCATCACGTTATAGTTCGGTTTATTCGGTCTTTTCGCTTATTCGGCCGAACACCGAAATAACTTTTGTTTTTGGCTATAATTTCGGTAATTTCCTGCTCAAGTGAAGCCGTGGTGTAAAATAGTCTAATAATCCAAAATGCTAAATCATGAATTATTATAACCTTGTCAATAAACATTACTCATATCAACAATAAAAAGAGTACAGTCATGGCCAAAAGTTTTGGCAGTGACATAAATTTTGTTTTGCAAAGTTGCTTCAGCATTTGTAGATTATTTTCCACGTTTCTATAGTATACTGGAAAACAATGATAAGCATATAATTTTTAAAGGATTTTATTGGCAGAATTTATGATGAGTCAATATTTACAGTGTTGACCCTTGTTCTTCATAACCTTTGTAATTGGCTCTGGCATGCTGGATATTAGCTTCTGGGTCAAATCCTGACTGATGGCGATCCATTCTTGCCATATTAGTTCTCGGAGTTGACCACAATTTTAGGGCTTCCGCTTGTCCACTCGCCTTTTGAGGACTGACCACAGGTTCTCAATGGGGTTGAGATGCGGGGAGTTGCCTGGCCAAGGATCCAAAATTTCAATGTCATGATCTTCGAGCCACTTCTTTATCACTCTTGCTTTGTGACATGGTGCTCCATCATGCTGAAAATGCACGGATCATTACCAAATTGCTCATGGATCGTTGGAAGAAGTTGCTCTTCCAGGACGTTTTGATACCATTCTTTATTCATGGAAGTGTTTTTTGGCAGAATTGTAAGAGAGCCCACTCCCTTGGTTGAAAAGCAACCCCACACATGGATGGTCTCAGGATGTTTCGCTGTTGGCACGACGCAGGACTCATGGTAGCGTTCACCTTTTCTTCTCCGGACAATCGATTTTCCAGATGTCCCAAACGGTCGGAAGGGAGCTTCATCAGAGAAAATAACTTTGCGCCAGTCTTCTGCTGTCCAAGCCTTGTACTTCCTGCAGAATTTTAGTCTGTCCTTGATGTTTTTCTTGGAGAGAAGTGGCTTCTTTGCTGCCCTTCTTGACACCAGTCCATTGTCCAAAAGTCACTCACTGTGCGTACAGATGCTCTCAAACCCACCTGTTGCCTTTCTTGAGCAAGCTCTGCTCTAGTTGTGGCACGATTCCGTAACTGACTCCTCAGGAGACGGTCCTGGCGCTTGCTGGACACTCTGGGACGTCCTGAAGACTTCTTCACTGCAGTTGAACCTCTTTCCTTAAAGTTTTTGATGATCCGGTTAATGGTTCTTTCAGGTGCAATATTCTTTGTAGCAATTTCCTTGCATGTGAGGCCATTTTGATGCAAAGCGATGATGGCTGCTTGTGTTTCTTTGGAGGTAACCATTGCTAACAAGAACACAATGATTGGAAGCTCTTCTTCCCTTCTTTTATAGCAATCAGTCTGCTGTTACAATCTAATTGGCATGATAGTGATTTCACCTAACTAGTGCTCATTCTCATGTGCTGCTGGTATTAGTCAATTGGTGTTAGCAGATTATTTTGTGTCAGGATCAAAAAACAGTGAAATTAGGTTTTTTGTGCAAAGTCAAATTTTTTTTTTGACCCATGAAGCTTTTAGCAATTATATATGCATCTGATCACTCTACACAATAATCTAGAAACAATGTGAATGAACACCACAACAGCTTAAGCAGCAAACCTTTAAAAACACAAAATTGATCTCACTGCCAAAACTTTTGGCCATGGCTGTATATGAAACCATACGAACTAACCAATCCAGAATGTGACACACTGCTCAGATCTTTTATTTAAAGAAATGTCACATTAACAACCAGAACACAAGGACATTCAGGTAACTTGTTTCATCTTTGTCAACAAAAAAAAAGTATGGGAGAGAAGAAGAGGAACCGATGAACTTTTACAGAACAATTCTAAACAGACTTCATTGCGCAGACAGGTTTAGCATTGCCTTCTAAAGTGGTTGCATGATCAGGATAAAGAATACTGGAATCATTGGTGTATGCATTGACAGGAAATGATGACGTACTTCATCAGCATCATCATATCCAATGGCAAAAAACCAACTTAAATGGGGAATACAAGAAAAAAAAAAAACTACATCGCAGCCCTGAGCATTTCTGTGGCTGTAACCCACCCCTCCCTCCATTTGCAAAATCAAAGGCACTCACACCGACAAAAAAAAAAAAACATTTTCAAATGTTCAGCATCTGCTTTCATCAGCAAGACTCAATGTGATATTTGAATATGCATTTAATCTATGTTGTATGCATGAGACAAACTGAATTTTTGTCATCATTCACTTTGTACCAAAACCTTTATGACTTTCTTTATTCTCTGAAACACAAAAGGAGATTTTCAGGCAAAATGAAACTCTTGGTCACCATTCATTTTCACTGCATCTTGGTCTATACAATGAACGTGAATATGGACTGACGTTTTTTGTTCCACACATCAAGACTTTCAAGGTTTTAGAGCAAAATGACAGTGAGAAGATAACAGGGGTTTCATTTCTTGCGAAACCATCACTTGAAATCATGATCGCTTGGTTAAGTTTAGATTTTTTTTGCACCTTTATGCCGTGATTTATGTATATAATATTTACATATTACGCTCAGATCTGATCTAGTTCACCTAAAAATGAACATTCTGGTCATCATTTATTCATCCTTGACTTTTTTGGTCAAACACAAAAGATCCAAATCATCAAATGGACACAAAAACATTATTCAAAAGTCATATGACATGAGGATGAGAAAATGATAACAGAATTTTTATTTTTGGGTGAACTATGCCTTTGATAAAGTGTAATTGGCAGTAAATATACAGGGATCGGACATAAAATATGAAATATTAAGGAAATGCCTGAATACGGAGTGCTCCGTCACATACCACAGTTCCATACGCCTGGGCTTTCAATATTGCACTGAAACATGGTGAAACTTATGATAATCTATTCCCGATGTACACCCCTGCCCCCAACCCTTAGCACATGTATATTGTCTTAACATTCACATCAATCGCGACGTACTGTATGTAACTCCACACCGGAGCAAAATCCACTTTATCTCGCATGCACAATCTCAGTCCTTCTCTTCCCCTCATGATTTTTTTTTGTCCTCTCAAAATTAGGGTGAGCACTAACAGAAAATAAAAAACATTTGACTCCAGTTTTAATACGGGTTGATTCGTTGTAGTGTTATATTTCGTTTTCTATATTTAAACATTCTCACACGCGCACGCACGCGAAACCAGACAGAAACGCTCAAAGGTTCAAGAAAGTCACATGACCGATCGGCGGGAGGCGTATCCTACAAAACTCCAGAGACTTGCATCCTGCTGCTCGTTTTCTGTTCTTTCTATTTGTTCTCTTCGTGAGAGAATGCATTCGTATTGGTTGAGGAGGAGGAGCAGGACGTAAACACTGTGTAGTCGTCATAACGGCATCGAAATGCCTCAACGTTGTTTGCGTTTTCAGTAGTTCCGTAATGCTTTTAAGTACTTCCTTCGATTTGTTTTCTATATATCCAAATATGAAATATTTTACATGGTAGCTCCTTGATTTTTCTTCTTGTATATCCAGTAGATGGTATTGTATGTACGTAGTATTTGTCACGTTGCATTGTATTTTTATTTTGCGTAACTTGTTCAGGTCCATCCTGCTGCCAGGCAACCGCTCGGTGAACAAGCCATGCCTCCCGTAGCCGCAACCCCACACAGCGTCTCGTAGTGGTGTGGAGCAGAGGCAGGGCAGAGTTTAGAGGTTGTCTGACAGCTTGACTTTTTTATGGGATCTCCCAGAAGCCCCTCCTTCTGTCAGAGTATGACGCAGCAGCGGCAGAGACGCTGGCCACCTCCGTGCACTGAAGGAGGAGGTGTGACCGGGGCAAAGTAAGCGTGGACTTTGATCTCAGGAAGGTGAGCCTACAGAAGAAACAACAGCAGAATGTGACATAACAGCTGGATTAAGTCATTTTCTCTACACTCTGAAATGATCATAGCTGGCATTAAAGTTTTTAATTATACTTTTACATTGCAATAATTTCACATTCACGCTTCAAATTAATGTAGAAATACAAGAATGTATATTTTTAATATTTAGTTTAATGCCATCCTTTTTTATGACTGAAGGCAAGCATCACTGATGCCAAATGATGTCTATGATTTTTTCCCCTAATATTTATATTAGGGGAAATATAACCATTCAATATTACAGTATAATCGAGAGCTATCACTTCAATATTTATTTGACTTTAAAAAATAACTTCTAATTTAAGCAAACTTGAAACGATCCCCACATAAACCAATTATAATAAATGTCATATTCGTTTTGTTTTTATTAAGTTAATTTAGAAAAACGTTTGGAGCATTTATTTTATTCACTAAATATGCGTTTGGAACAGCAGCCAGCAGAAGACTGTTCATAGTCTGTTTGATCAATTTACCTTCTCAAATCATCACATTAAAATAAAATCTATAAATATAAAACAGTTCAAGTAGCTATAAAACAAATTTAGTTTAAATGTTAGACAAATGTGTGCTGTTAGGCGCATATCCAATCTTTTTTTGCTAAGAGGGGAAGCTGAAGCGCTTTGCAGGACATGAAGGCGCCAGCGCAATCATTCTCATTTTTTTCAGCAGAAACAATTTAAAATTATCCGTCATTTTTGCTTACAAAGGTAAGAGTATACATAATTCGTAAGTGTTAAGTGTGTACTTTTATTTGTGTGTACTCGCAATTTCAACAAAACAGTGGTTTTATAAAATAAAGAAAACAAACATTCGCTTTCTGCCCTCTGGTACTTAAATAGCAGCGCTTCACAAAAAAATACCAAAACTCAGCGCCTACATGCCTCACAAACATAATAAATACATAAATATAAAGCTTTAAATTATTACTTAATGGAATAAAACAAATTGAGAAAAAAGTCTTTCATTAGCCTATGTAATTTGTAAAGATGAATTTCTCTCCGGTGCATCCATACAGGAGATTGCGACGTCTTTGCAACACTATTTCAGAATACACTAGTTTATTAATCAATCATTCAAATATCTCCTTATACTGTTTCCCCAGACACATTCACTGTAATTACTTTTGCCAGTGCTTTGAGACAAGATGTTGTGTCGCATGTGGCCGTCTTGCTCATATGATAATCTTAATCCACTCACCGCTATATATATATATACACACATGCAGTTTTAAGACAGCCTTTTTTGTAAATTCATGTCTTAAATGACGAAATTCATGTCTTAAATGACTTAAATGACAACAATATGATTAAAGAGCTTTAATACAGTGCACGCTATGAGCACAGTATAACGGCTGACAGGACAGGCAAATTCGTTTTTACCAACATATGGCCCGACAACATCTCATCTGACCGCACTTCACTGATCCTACTGAAGCTCCTCAACACCAGTTTCCACGCTCATTTGACTCGCGTCTGGTGCTGAAGTAAAGTTGGAGCGTGCGTCTGAAAGGTCTCACGTTTGATGTGCTCGTAAAGACACTCTGCGCATCTAAATAAACATTTCTTTAGCAGTTGTGAGTGGGGCAGCCAAACCTGGCCCCGTCCATGCATTAATTGCGTTACATTACATAATTAATCACCTGCGTTAAAGCGCTCATTTTGACACCACTAGTTTGCACCAAAACTCAAGATTAACACAGAAGACTTTAGTCTAGAGGGTTCCCACTCTAAGCCAAATGTTAAATTCTGTGACTTTCACTGACTAAAAAGCTGAATTTCCATGACCTATAAAGAACTGAAAAACAGGTTGCTGTTTTTTATTTATTTATCCATTCATTTGCAAGCTTTATTGACTTCACAGATGCTTATAGTTCTCGTTAAATGCACGCTGATATTTTCCCATACTATTTCTACAGAAATTAATTTATGGTTTTTGTGCGTTTAGCGGTTAAATGCTTTAAAGGATTTTTTGTTTGTCATCAAGTTCAACATTCAGTCTTTTTATTTCTTCACATGTAGTTTTTGCTTTTCTATCTTGTACTTTTAACACACAGTCTTTGAAGTGGTCATTTTGTAGCCAAAGCTCTTGTTTAACTCTAGGGGAGTTGGAAAATGAGCCCATTTTCAAAAAAAGTGGAGTGTTCCTTTAAATTAACTCATGTTTGGGGGGGGCGGGGTTGGGGGGTGTAACATTCATAGGCAGGTTCTGTATTAAACTGCTGCTAACCGATTTACTAGAATACGCGTTAAAAAAAAAACAAATGTCCTAAGTATCTGAATTGCTGTTCAACGAAACAAGAAACAGTTTACCCTCCCAAAGTGACACTGTAATCAGTGACAGCTGTTCATCAGATGTTGCAGATTGCAATGTGATCAGTATGAAACTGGGGGGAAAAAATTAATAGAAATCAAATATTTAGCATGTTTTTGTGACTGACCATTGCTGTCAAGTACTCGAAAACAATCCCTAGTATTTATGCACGTTCTTGCTGGCACTGTGAACAGACACTGCACATAACTGGGGTAACTTTTATCAGTATGTGGTTGTATGAGTCTATGTGTGGGCATTGTGACATATCTAGCGATTATTTTCCACAGACCCGGATTCGTTTGATGCCTGCGCGGGTGACCTGCTGGCAGTCATAGAGCTCGATGCGTTCCAGACGCTGGCAACTCTTGAGGTGCTCCAGTGTGATGTCTGTGATCAAGGGGCAGTTGTCGAGCTCCACGACCTGCAGACGCTCCTGACCACACACACTGCTGCTCAGGTGTCTGATTCCATCATCTGTTATCAACTCACAGTGAGACAGGCTCTAGAAAACACACACATATGCCGAAGTGAGCAAGCTATAGAGAGTAAGCTTCAGAAAACAAATGGCCATGCTTTATAATTCCTTTACAGAAAGCCATAAATAACAAGCATGGAAGCAATACTCCCACACAGTCTTTTTCAAACACTCACCAGCGCCTGCAGCCGAGGGCAGTGGATTGAGAGCTGAACCAGAGTGTTATCAGTCACCTGAATGGGATGTACAGACATAGTACATTAATATCAGCATGCTGGCGAATCAGGATAAATTGCTGCGAGGAAACAGACACAGCTTAACAGCAGTAAAAAGACGACCTCTGAATACCTTGCCTATATAACTGAGGTAGATATTCAATGATAAATGATCATTTACATTTTATCATTGTTTTACATTGCCTTGTTTCATAGTTGTTTTACTGTTTGTATTTTGTTGTAGGATGCCTTGTGACAACTTGCCCTGTATAAATACAATACCATTAAAAATGTAGCGTTTAGTAAGGTTTTCTTTCTTTAAAGAAATTAATACTTCTATTCAGCAAGGATGCATTAAATTGAGCAAAGGTGATAGTAAATGTTACAACAGATTTATATTTCAAATAAATCAGTTTCCATAAACATTAGACTGATTTCTGATCATGTGACACTGAAGACTGGAGTAATGTATTCCGACAATTCAGCTTTGTCATCACAGGAATAAATACAATTTTAACATTTACTGAAAAAGAAATGTGAATTTTACTGAATCTGAGCATTAGGAACTTCTTACCAATCTTACCAATCCCACACTTTTGAATAACATTTATTTGATATTTATTTTATATGAATATTTATAATATTATCAGCTATACTAAATACATAGCACATTACATATTTCTTATCATTATTTGTTTGAAGATACTAATAAAAATAACTACACTACCAGTCATTCAATTTTTAGTGGTTTTTTTTTTAAGAAGTCTCTTTTGCATTTATGTGATCCAAAGTACAGAAAAAGCAGTAAAACTTTGAAATAGTTTAATATATAAATAATAAATAAATATTTTAATTTTTAGCATCATTACTGCAGTCACATGATCCTTCAGAAATCATTCTAATATTCTGATTTGCTGCTCAAAAAGCATTTATTATTATGTTGAAAACAGTTGCGCAGATTTTTTTCAGGCTTCTTTGATGAATAGGAAATTCAGAAGACCAGCATTATCTGAAATAGAAATCTTTTGTAACATTATAAATGTCTTTATCATCACTTTTGATCATTTTAAAGCATTCTTGTTAATTAAAATTTCTATCATTTATATCCCAAAAACACAAAAAAAATGACTCCCAGCTTTTGAATGGTATAGTGTATAATGTTACAAAAGCTTTTTTATATCAGATAAATGCTGAGGTTTGAATCTTTATATTCATCAAAGAATCCTGAAAAAAAAAGTACTCAACTGTTTTAAATATTGTTAATAATAAAAGAAAAATATCTGAAGGATCATGTGACACTGAAGACTGAAGTAATGATGATGAAAATGTAGGTTTGATCACAGGAATAAATTACATATTAAAATATATTCAAATAGAAAGCAGTTATTTTAAATAGTAAAAATATTTCACAATGTTACTGCTGTATTTTACTGGATCAAATAAACGCAGGCTTGGTGAGCAGAAAAGACTTCTTCAAAAAACATTAAAAATCTTAACTGTTTAAAAATTGACCGGTAGTGTATATACATTGATCTTTACTGCACAAAAGCAAAAACCAGTCCATGATGACTAGGAAATATACACCAAATAACTACTCACCAAAATACATTCCTCTAAATCCATCTTCTCCAAATCATGACAATTCTAAAACAGAAGGCATAGTTTGTTTAAGAATCCTCTCACATCAGCAACGTCTGCTAACACAAAGATGCTCTCTAAATCCAATGCGTTTATGTTTTGTTGTTTTGGGGTGTTTATGTGATTACTCACTCTGGCAAGAACAGTAAAACCAGCATCAGTCACATGTGAGCAGCGGGCAGCCTCCAGGATCCTGAGGAAGACACATGCGATGTGAATGAATGACTCTGTGTGGGTATGTGTGCTTATCTGTGTACAGATGAAGAAAGCTTTACTTGAGCCATTGGCAGTTGAGGCCGAGGGCAGTCAGAGAAGCGTCTGTGATGTTGCTGCAGCCAGACACACAAACCATCTGCAGTTTGTGACAACCGCGGCACAAACTCACAAAGCCGTCATCTGTGATTTGCTGCAAGACAGATAAAGTATCTTAATTATGGCCAACAAATTTATATTGTCTGTCTTTGTTTTTCATAAGCAATTTATAACTCTAACATAGTAATGAGTCGAAGTCTTACTGTGCATGATTGCATGTTGATTGTCATGAGCTCCGGACAGTGCTTTTGAAGGTGCTTCAGTGCAGTATCATCAAGCTGAAATGATAAATTGAATAAATTATGTTGCATTGTTAATGAGTTCTCTCAAGTGTTTTGTGCAAGTGTGTGCTGGTATAGAAGTACAGTTGACAACACAATGCATTAAAGGATTAGTTCACTTTCAGAACAAAAATTTACAGATAATGTACTCACCCCCTTGTCATCCAAGATGTTCATGTCTTTTTTTCTTCAGTCGTAAAAGATATATATTTTTGGAGGAAAAGATTTCTCTGCATATAATGGATATGAATGGTACCCCAAAGTTTGAACTTCCAAAATGCAGTTTAAATCCAGCTTCAAAGGGCTCTAAATGATCCCAGCCAATGAAGAAGGGACTTATCTAGCGAAACAATCAGTTATTTTTGAAACAAACTGACAATTTATATACTTTTTCACCTCAAATGCTGGTCTTGTCTCATCTCTGTGATGCGCATGTGTAGTCTGTGTGATCCGGGTCAATACAGTTAGGGTATGTCCAAAAACTCCCATCTCATTTTTGTCTTCAACTTCAAAATCATCCTACAATGCTGTTTTACCTTTTTTTTGTAAAGGATCTTTGATCTTCTTTTTATGTTCACTTTGTAAACACTAGGTTGGTACTTCTGCAGCGATTTGGGGCAATTTTGAAGTTGAAGACGAAAACGACATGGAGGTTTTATGACATACCCTAACTGTATTGACCCGGATCACTACAGACTACACATGTGCATCACAGAGACGAGACAAGATAAGCATTTGAGGTTAAAAAGTATAGAAATTGTCAATTTGTTTTAAAAAATAACCGATCGTTTCGCTAGATAAGACCCTTCTTTCTCGGCTGGGATTGTTTAGAGCCCTTTAAAGCTGGATTTAAACTGCATTTTGGAAGTTCAAACTTGGGGGAACTATAGAAGTCTATTATATGGAGAGAAATCCTGAAATGTTGGATGACAAGGGGGTGAGTACATTATCTGCAAATGTTAAATTTTTGTTCTGAAAGTGAACTAATCCTTTAAGAGCCGGGGATGAATACTTATTTAATTTGAAGTGAATCAAGTGTATATAAACTTTTGAATGGTGTCATTTTTATAAATTCAGATGCCATTTTCTTTTGTGGACTATATGTAAACATTTTATGTGAAATATCTTATTCAGGTCAGTACTAAATAAAAAAAATAACATGCACTTTGTATGATCCCTCTTATTTTGTTAAAATAACATTTTGAAGCTTCTGCAAGGTGCATGCAAAATTTTGACTTTAACTGTATGTACCTGTGTGCAGCCTCTCAGAAACAGAGCTTTGAGACTTGTGCAGCCACGGCTGAGAGCCTCGATGCCATCACTCGTGATCTGATCGCACCAGGACAGGTTCAGGTTCTCCAACATCCGACAGCCCTCACTAGCAAACAGAAAGAGACAAAAAGAGATGTCCTTACAACCTTTCTGGGCCTTGAACGGGTCAGTTGTGTTGCTGTCTATGAGTCATCAAAAATACCTTTTGTGTTTTAAAGATGAGGGAAGGTCTTACAGGTGTGGAACGCCATAATGGTGAGTAATAAGTGACAGAATATTCATTTTTGGGTGAACTATCATTTTAAGATGTGGGAGTATAAACAGAAATGATCTTAAATGTCTAGCAATGAGTTAATAATTGGTCTTAGTCTCTGTTGAAATATTCACTCTCAGAATTTCCTGTTTCACCAACTCATACATTACAATCTACTACAACTGTGGAAAAGATATATTAGAGAAATGTGGCAGAGGTGACAGACTTATAATCATTAACAAAGTCAACCTCCTGACACAATAAAATCAAAACTAAGCTGTAACGCTCCCCAGTTACGTTTTTACAGTTAAAAATTACAGTTTTGCATTTTTTAGTCCATGCGTATTAACTTTGAGCTCATCAAGTGTTTAAAATTAGAGTGTTTCGCTCCTGACAAAATGAAGTAATAATATTGTTGTTTTTTTCACTCAAGAACGTCAATTTTTTTTTAATCATCATGATTTGTGACAACCCAAACAGGATTTATCGTCATGATATTTAACATTATTTACATTTATAACTACCCCCACCTTAAGGCCTTAAGTGCATGATTGGTGATGGACACGCAGGAGGTCAGGTCAAGGTGGCGAAGTTTGGAGCAGAACTTGCTAAGGCTGATGCAGGTGGAGTCTGTGATCTTGGTGCAGCCGTTGAGGTTCAGATGTTCAATGTTGCGACAGTTCTGAGCAAAGGTCCTACAAAATCAAACGAAATCTCTCAGCTGACATGGTAAAACAGGAAAACATGTGCAAAACAACAACAGCAACAAATAATTCTTACACCATCTCCTAACTAGCCACAATATGACATTTCCACAGACTAGACTTTTGTAACAGTGAAAGCTAAATTGCAGCACAATCCAGTGAGATATTTGAAATATAATATCAAAAGAACCAATGATATTCATAGTGGACTGGGCCACTGTAAAATAGAAACTTGCCACTCTGAGTTGCTTAAATGCAGTCAAATGGACAGTTTTATTAATTGCATGAACTGCAATCATACAGTGCATGTTTTAATTAACAAAAAGTAATGCAGCTCACTTCATGGAGGCATCTCCCACACTGAGGCAGCCCCGAAGACTGAGCTGCCTCAAAAACCCCCCACATCGCTTCGAGATGTTCTCCACAACACGTCCCTAATGGAAAGACAGAGAGAGAGAGCGCTCAGGCACAGAGGATCAGGGATGACGTTACAGTCTATGGATTCAGTAGAAAAGCCTACTGACCCAGTGTTAATCCCACACACATAACACCCACAGACAGACGATTTAAAGCACACAGCAACATATTACCGATCAAAAACCAAGTCAGACAAACAAACCTGATAACACACAAGATTGTATCTGAAACCACAAATCAAAACATTTACTTAACACATGCTTTTTCACCTCAATATCTGTCTGAAAGTTGAAGAGATCAATCTTCTGCCAGTTACTTCCATCTAATGCAAGAACATTCCACGCCTGTTCATCCGCAGAGAAAAGGAGGAAGCATTGTTAGGAAACTATTTTAATTCTAGACCGTTTCGGTTAATTTTAACTAAACAAGCAGTTGAACATACCTTGGATACTTGGGCACACCTACACAATGTAACTACATCCAGGAAGGAGAAAATCCTGAAATAAAAACAAGGATGTTTAATCACCTTTTGTTGTTTTGTTTTTTCCTCTCTACCCATGTCCTGTACGAAAGTATGCCGGCTAATAAAGCCATTTGAAATAAAAACCAAAAAATAATTAGACAGATCGACCAACATATAGATAGAGACAGACAGAAAGATATAGATAGATAAAGACAGACAGACCGATAGGCAGACACATAAATAGATACATATACAATACATAGACAGCCAGCTTGATAGTTAGACATATAGACCAACAGATAGATAAGACAGACCGACCAATAGTTATGGATAGATAGATAGATAGATAGATAGATAGAGACAGAGAGTGATAAAGACAGACACAGACAGACAGGTAGATAGAGACAGACATACAGAGTGATATATAGATACAGACAGACCAATAGATCAAAGACAGACAGACCGACCAATAGATAGATAAAGACAGACAGACAAACAAACAAACAGACAGACAGACCGACCAATAGATAGATAAAGACAGACAGACAAACAAACAAACAGACAGACAGACCGACCAATAGATAGATAAAGACAGACCAATAGACATGGATAGACATAGACAGAAACATACAGACAGAGATATATAGATACAGACAGACCAATAAAGACAGAGAGATCGACCAATAGATAAAGAAAAATAGACAAACAGAGCGATAGATAAAAAAAGACAGACAGACAGAGTGCGTCACAGATAAAGGCAGACAGACAGACAGACGCAGACAGAGTGATAGATAGATAGACAGATGGAGTGATAGATAGATAGACAGATAGAGACAGACTAATAGATAGATAAAGACAGACAGAGTGATAGATACAGACAAACAGACAGGCAGGCAGATTGATTAGATAGATAAGGCAGATAGACAAAAGAGAGACACACAGATAGACAGATGATAGATAAAAAAGACACACACAGATAGATAGATAAAAGAGAGACACAGATAGATGATCGATATAGGGACATACAGACAGATATTTTATTACAACGTAATCTGCCATCTACTGCAATAAGAGTGATTGATTTTGATGGGCTCACCTGAGCAGAAGCTCTTTGGGAAGTTTTTTGTTGATTAGGGCCTCATCACTGTTTGAGAACACCTGGACAATATGAAATGACACAGATGCGTTACATAAAGCTCGCCCAGCAGCAGTTATGCTCATGCACACAATCAATATGCTCAAAGCTGGTTCAGACACGCCTCGGCCTGGTGCAACTTCACCCATAACACTTGCACAAGAAGGACAAATAGCATCAGCGAGTGTCTTAGATAACACTGCTGCTTTGTGACATCTTCTCAAGCCCTCGCATTCAGGGCACGTAAGCAAGCCAATCAGCCTGATCTAAACTCCGAGAACACCAGCCAACTCTAACGTTAAACGGATTCAGGCGCAGCGCCCGTTGCTGACACGGTCAGCTGGTGCCGTTGTGTTAGGACGGGATTACCCTTGACGAACAAAAGCCTAAACACGGCACGTAAAAATAGAGCTCTGCTCGGTCCAAAACACACACACACACACACACACACACACACACACACACACACACACACACACACACACACACACACACACAGCCCTTGCAGACATACACGCGCGGGCACGCACGCACGCACTCACTCACTCAGTCAGTCAGTCAGTCCCTCACGCGCGCGCCCCCACCAACACAAACAGACGCTTAAACACATTGACAGCCTGCCACCGCCCGTTTTCGTTTCCTCGGGCAAAATATCACAGTTCAACGACCACGTCCACAGTTTGCTCGATATGAGTTACCTCAAATCTGCTCTTGGTGATGCCGTTCATGTCTGTTGCAGTGTCAATAATAAAGACAGTCCTCAGCAAGCGCTGCGCACAGCGACGTTTGCGCGTTTTGTCAACGCTGGCGATCAAACTATCGTGACACAGACGCGCAGCTGTAACGTGTGGCCTGCTAGCCGTTCGTGTCCGCGCTGGTAACCGGAGAAATCCCGGGCTGGCCGCCGTCCGTGAACCATCACACAGCCAAAATAACAATAATAACATGGACGGAGCAGACTGCTGCTCTAACCTCACTTCCGCCTCCCGAGCTGCCTCTCTGACTACATTTCCGCTTGAGCGCAAATTCCTGCCTCAAGTGAGTGCTGCTTAATCTTTAAACGACGCCAATAAAATGCAAGAGGTGTCTGGCAAATACGCTTAAAGAATAATCCTTTTTTATTAGCACTGGAGTTACGGCGCGCTCCTGCGCTCTAGGGGCTCAAAAAGAGTGGCTGTCGTGACGTCACTTTTGCGGGGAAAAACACGCGTGGTGGGTTTGTTTTGATAATGATGTATGAGGTTGCATAGGTGTGTTGTGGTTAACACACAAATTGAAGTGTAGGGGAATGAACAGTGACACTTTAGTCATACAGAATAAGATGTATTCATATAGACTTAAGGCGAGACACTGCAGGTGAAGTGGGTAAAAAAAATAACTAATAGTTATCACCTTACTTAGCCAGTTGATAGATTACATTGATAATTGCAAACATTTTTCTAAAATGCTAGATTTAAATATGCAAATGAGGCATTGTTTATTGAAATATGCACTAATTTGCATACATTTCTAGTACAAAAATCTAAACACTGGATGAAGTCAGTTTCAAAGTTCTTGTTTATTTATTTATTTTTTATTTTTTTATTTTTTTTTGGCATATTAGAGTCAAATGTTTTTACAAAGGGAATTTTGGGTGTGTCCCTGCATAATTCAGAAAATACTTATAAGAGACAAAAAAAACAGCATTTTTCCTTTTACAATTTTGGGGGGAATAAAATGTTGTATATAATCAAGCAAATAAATATATGAACAAATCCCTCTGTAAAAACCTTCAGGATATAGACAGGAATAAAAATGTAAACTTTGGTGTGTGTAAATGCTACTGAAGTGGAGATTTATGGCTCAGTGTAGGGGAAAAAATTCATTTTGAGAAATTTTGGCCTTTAAAAATATGAATTGTAATTGAAATCTATTGACACAAATAGATAAAGTGCTATAAAAGAAACACTTAACAGTGTATTTTGGATGTTTTCCTTCCACTAGTCTGAAATACTCTTTGTGATAAACCAAAAAGCCCAAAATCTTAAATTTGACAGGTGACTGAAAAAACTGTTTTTTTGCCTGCAGTGTCTTGCTTTAAATGTCATGAACAACATTTTGGCACAATGTAGCCTATCTGTTAGCTTTGAAAAAATATGCTTATGTGAAAACATTGGACAAAATTGTTGTCACTTTATTTCGAAGCATCTAACCAACACACACAAGTAAAAAAAAAAAATATCCATATTTAACATACTTACATATTTTTGTTAGGCTCTGTTAACATCAGATGTTAAACTGCAACCAGTATTCTGAAACAAGTTAAAACTGAGATTAACATAACACTATGTACTTTGTAAGTCCAAATTAAATCGTAAAAAGTAATGTATTATTTTTGACCCTGGACCACAAAACCATTCATAGGGGTCATTTATTTGGAAATTGAGATTTATACATTATCTAAAAGTGGAATAAATAAGCTTTCCATTTATGTGTGGTAGGATATTATTTGGCTGAGATATAACTATTTGAAAATATGGAATTTCAGAGTGCAAAAAAAAAACAAAAAAAAAAACTAAAATCTAAATATTGAGAAAATTGCCTTTAAAGTTGTACTAATGAATCTTAGCAATGCATATTATTACTCAAAAATTAATTTTTGATATATTATATTTACAAAATATCATAATGTTACATGATCTTTACTTAATATCCTAATGATTTTTGGTAAAAAGAAAAAGAAAAATCGATAATTTTGACCCATGCAATGTACTTTTGGCTATTGCTTCAAATATACCTGTGCTACTTAATTTGGACTGATTTTGGGGTCCAGGGTCACATTTTATCTGGAAAATGCAACTAAATTCAGTATTACTTTAGTAAGACACAAAATCTAAAAAAGAAAAAAAAAAAAAAAAAAAAAAAGAAAGAAAAAGAAAAAAGATTTTTTGCACAGCCCTGCAAATTCAGACACAGTCTGAATGTTATGAAATGCTAACTTCTGTATATGAATAGGAACTTGTTTTTGAGTTCAGTATTCCTGGTCAACAGCAGAGGGCGAAAGAGAGCCGCATTACAGGTGAGTTTTGATCTTTCATGATTTTCCGGCTGTGAATGGCGCTTGGATACTTTCCGGTTAGTTATTATTCAGTTATTGAATAGCCTTTAAATATTTCCCGGTTAGACATTATTCATGTATCACAACATGACGTCATTAGTAGGGCTATTTAATGTAAGGTACTTTCCGGCAAGAGATGCAGTTTTGTGCCAAAAACTCTTTATTTCTACATTAGTTTGAGGATAGAAAAGGTTACAGAACTAAGGAGTTTGGTCTTAGAAATTGAAGAATGTTACTCTTTCTAGGAGTAAAATCACTCCAAGAGCAAGATTCCATAAGGTTCCAAAGAACCTCAGAGTAATATCAGCATCTACAGGCCTCTCTCTTGCGTTGGCTAAGGTTGTCCAGGAGTCCACCATCAGGGACTGAAGAAGAATGGTGTGCATGGCAGAACAACAAGATGGAAGCCAAGAACATTGCTACCAGTTTGCCAAAGACTGTGCGAATGAGCCAGAAGACTATGAAAAGAATGTTTTGTCAACAAATGAATGCCAGAAATAAAACAGATTGATATAAAAAAATAAAAATAAGAAGCACTGAATTTGACCAAAAAAGCCACAGCTAACAGGGGACTTGGTTAACATTCTGGCAAGGTTCTCTCAGAGTTAAGAACAAACATTATTCCAGTAGCTTTAAAAGAACATTCATTTAAAATTATATGGCCTTTAATAACGTTCTTCAACCAAAAAAGTGACCTTGGACCACAAAACTTAAGTAGCACAGATATATTTGTAGCAATAGCCAAAAATCCATTGCATTGGTCAAAATTGTTGATTTTTCTTTTAATGCAAAAAATCATTAGGATGTTAAGTAAAGATCATCTTGCATAAAGATATTTAGTAAATTTCCTGTCGTAAATATATAAAAACTTAATTTTGGATTAGTAATATGCATTGCTAAGAACTTTATTTGAACTTTAAAAGTAATTTTTTTCAAAACATAGATTTTTTTTTGCACCCTCAGGTTCCAGATTTTCTAATAGTTGTATCTCAGCCAAATATTGTCCTATCCAAACAAACCATACATCAATGGAAAGCTTATTAATTCATTTTTGATGTAAAAACTTAACCTTAATGACTGGTTTATTGTCACAAATGTTATTATACATCATTAATAGAATGTTTTTTTTTCTAGTTGGATGTTCATCTAACGTTTTTAAATGTTACTATTTCAAAACATTTAGAGCACATTCAAAAGTAGCATTACCATGATGTTTGTAAAGTGATACAAATGGAATATTCCCTTAAAGGAACACTCCGCTTTTTTTGAAAGTAGGCTAATTTTCCAACTCCTCTAGAGTTAAACTGATGAGTTTTACTGTTTTTGAATCCAAAAACGAAGTCATTTTTGAACGAGATGCTAATGGTCTAATCTGATTCAATGATTTATGCTAAGCTATGCTAAAAGTGCTACCGGCAGACCCGAAGATTGGCTGAATCAATAAAAAATGGTAAAACTCATCTGTTTAACTCTAGGGGAGTTGGAAAATGAGCCTATTTTCGAAAAAGTGGAGCGTTCCTTTAATAATGAGGAAAAAAAGTTTTTTTTTAAAAGTCTTAATGTTTTCATGTTCTGAGAACATTCAGAAATAATTTTCATAACTTAATGGGAACATTATAAAAGCGGTCTTAGAACATATTTTTGTTAGTTTGTCAGATGTTTATTGGTGGCTTTGTGCCTCTGGACCAGGACGTCATGCCTTCATTAAACGTTTTTCTGTTTTGTTAAACATTTGATGAAGAACTGATCCTCAGTGTAGTTCAAATGTATGCAGGTTCACAAACGCTGTAGCACCACTCCATATGTGTGCCGGCTTTAAGCTGTAATTGTTTGGCTAATACCTTGACTAAATAATAAGGTAAGGAATTTAGGATCACACACAGCTCTGTTATTGAAGTAAATAACATTAGAAGCTTTTCGGACACACTCGGCCTGCGCTTGCCACAATCCTGCCACTTACTCACTAAAAAACAAACATACTTGCTAATTCACACTCACTATCTCTTTCTCCTTACACATAAAAGCCTTTACAATGGAATGAATGTGAGTGGGAGTGTGTGTGTGTGTGTGTGGGTGGTTGTGGTGGGCCAAGACACCCATTATGCTTTCGCGTCACATAGTGTCCAACAGCGCCCATATTGGGCAGCTTCATCAAAGTTACTGTGTCCTGACGTTGGCCCCAAGAATTTGGGACACAGACACAGTTGGTTTTGTCCTGCCTGTTCTGAACTGACATGCAGCCAGGCGCGCTATGGTGACAAGACTCACCAAAATTAAGTGTCCGGTCCTAAAAAAGAAAAAAACGCATTACACGGTGGCAAACTTTCCTCTGTGCCAGGGAAGCACAAACCATTATGAGCCGGACTCCCCACGGCACTGGAACAATCCCAGTGCTTAGAGTCTCTGTTCTCATGCGGTACAGCACAGGTTCTGAGTCATGACGTATTTACTGACAACGCCGTGCGAGTTTTCGCACGGGCGCACCAGCAGCTCGGTAATGTACTTCTTGGTCAGATAAACCTCCCCTTGCACCTCTGTCACCGCGTCTATTAGTTCTTTTCTCTCGGCTATCGGAACCACCGGACCTGTCCGTTTGGAGAGCGCTATTCAATTGGGATTTTTCACCTTTCCTGACAGATTTGGAAAAGTTTTACCTCCGTTTTTCCAGAAACATTTCTTCAGCATGGGGCGAGCCTGTCACCGAGAGCTCACGCTTCTGTCGCTGCTGGGATACTTGGCTTGCCTGACCTGCGCGGACGGTGGGTTTCTCTTGATGATCTGGGTGCGGTAATTTGTTTTACGCACCTCTGCAATTCACATTTACGCGAGGTGATGAATGGACGCATGCGTGTATCCAGCTTCCAAAAGCTTAGAAAGTTGTGCGAATAATATATATTTGTTTTTGGTGTGTGGTTATACATGACTGTATATATACATATATGACCCTGGACCACAAAATCAGTCATAAGGGTCAATTTTTTGGAAATTGAGATTTATACATCATCTGAAAGCTGAAAAAATAAGCTTTCAATTGATGTATGGTTTGTTAGGATGGGGAAATATTTGGTCTAGATACAACTATTTGAATATCTGGAATCTGAGGTGCAAAAAAATCGAAATATTGAGAATCACCTTTAAAGTTCTTTGCATATTACTAATCAAAAATTAAGTTTTTATATATTTCTGAAAGGAAATTCACAAAATATCTTGCTTTTCTTACTTAGTTTTTGTCATGTTTCTAGCCAAAATATATAAAAATTCATAAATCAATAACGAATTTCTAGACAAGTAAAAATTATTGTCTAAAAATTAAAAATATAAGTCAAAATGAAGTGAGTTTTTGCTTAGAACAAGCAAAATAATCTGCCAATGTGGTAAGAAAAATAATCTTATAAATAATCTTATTTCAAGACGAAAACAAGAATATTTTGCTTACCCCATTGGCAGATTATTTTGCTTGTTTCAAGCAAAAACTCACTTAATTTTGACTTCTTTTTTTCTGAAAACAAGACAATCATTTTCACTTGTCTAGAAAATCCTTCTTGATTTAAGAATTTTTAGATATTTTGGCTGGAAACAAGACAAAAAATCTAAGTAAGAAAAGCATTTTTTACAGTGTGGAACATGATCTTTACTTAATATCCTAATGGTTTTTGGCATGAAAGAAAAATCAATAATTTTGACCCATTTAATGTATTTTTGCCTATTTCTACAAATATACCTGTGCTACTTAAGACTGGTTTTGTGGTCCAGGGTCACATATATGCATGGGTTAGTGATGGGTCGTGTTTCCCCTTTCTATCAAGTTATTTAAATTACTTTTAAAAATCAGTTTATACAAATTGACTTGAATAAGTTCAAGTTGTTCTAATACTTGTATAATACAGCCTAATTAATTAAATACATTAATTACTCACCCTCATGTCATTCCAAACCTGTAAGACTCTCCCCAGCATATGCTGGTTAGGTAGGTTTTGATGCTTGGATGCTGGTTTAAGCTGGTCCTGAGCAGGAGGGCAATTTAGGACCAGCAAATGACCAGCTAAGGCCCAGCTTAAACCAGCTAGGGATCAGCATAAACCAACAAAGGGTCAGCTAAAACCAGCATCCCAGCATTAAAACCTACCTAACAAGCATATGCTGTTTTTTTCAACAGGGTTGTTCATCTTTAGAACACAAATTAAGATATTTTTGATGAAATCCGGCACAGAAATATAGGCAGGACATTGTTAAAATAGTCCATGTGACATCACTGGTTCAACCCTAATGTTACGAAGCTACCAGAGTACTTTTTTGTGCACAAAGAAAGCAAAAATAATGACTTTATTCTGCATCACCATAGGCGCCATTATGGAGAGTGCCATGACGCATGCGTATGCTTTCCTTTGCCTGTAAACAAGATGCTTCTGCGTCAGCAGCAAGAATTGTTGAATAAAGTTGTTATTTTTGTTTCCTTTGTGCACAAAAAGCATTCTCTCAGCTTGGTAAAATTACGGTTGAACCACCATCACGTGAACCATTTTAAGGATGTCCTTACTATGTTTTTGTACCTTGACTGTGGTAGGACTCTTGCTGTATGCTGGGTCAGAGAGCTTTTGGATGATATACATAATACATAATATACAGTACACACACATATTTTATGTATTTTTTGGATGCAGTTAATTTTGGTTTGGTGTTGTAGGTTTTTTCTATTATGTACAGCCATCTAAACAAAATAAAGCATCTATCTTGTTTCCCATAGTTTTGAAGTCTAAGAGGCTCTTAGTATTGTATGCTGAAGTATGTCACAGTATTTTAGACTTGCCTTGGTCACACATTTATGTTCACTGTCACCTTTTTTAGTTGTTTGTGGAGTTAAAACCCCTTAGATCCAGTTCACTTAATGAATTTCATGTTCATCCACCACAACCCTCTGATATCTTCACATCACCCTAACAGACTCATCAATATGACACTAATGAATTTGTAACAAAGGTTTGATAGATGACGGGTTGTTTGTGGTGGGTCAGCTTGATTAGTCAGACTTCTGAACATGACTCAGTGTGGCTTTACCTCACTAACACCAACCTGCTAACTTTATCTGTTCCAATTCAAATTGATCCCAAATGATGATCTTAACTGATGTGTATTTATTAGACATGGAGGGATGAGGCATTATTCTATTATAAGGAAAAAAAGTAAATGTAATGTGCTCATGTAACCTCGATTTAATTTTGATCTAAACTTAGCTCAATTTAAGATGGTTTCCACAGGAACTGACTCACTGAGCTGGTGTTTTATTTCCTCTGTGTGAGACTGTGACAAACTAATTATGTAATTAAGAAGCTGCCTTATGGAAGATTTGACAAGATGTTGTTTGATGTGTGTACAATATACACTGCCGGTCAAAAGTTTGGGATCAGTACGTTATCAAGCTCATCAAGGCTGCATTTATTTGATCAACAATACAGAATAAAATGTAATAGTGTGAAATATTATTAAAACATTCTATATTTTATTATACATTCAAAATCAAATTTATTTCTTTGATCAAAGCTGAATTTTTCAGCATCATTACTCCAGTCTTCAGTGTCACATGATCCTTCAGAAATCATTCTAATATGCTGAATTATTATCAATGTTGGAAACAGTTGTGTTGCTTAATATTTTTTGGAAACTGTGATATTTTTTTCAAGATTCTTTGATGAATAAAAAGCTAAAAAGAACAGCATTTATTTTAAAGACAATCTTTTCTAACAATGTACACTACTGTTCAAAGTTTGGGGTGAGTAAATTTAAATTCTTTCTTTTTTTTTTAAAGAAATTTTTATTCAACAAGGATGTGATAGCACAGACTTATATTGTTAGAAATGATTTCTATTTTGAATAAATGCTGTTCTTTTTAACCTTTTATTCACCGAAGAATCCTGAAAAAAGCATCACAGGTTCCAAAAAATATTGCCAACACTGATCCTTCTAATAATAAATCAGCATATTAGAATGATTTCTGAAGGATCATGTGACACTGAAGACCGGAGTAATGGCTGATAAAAAAATATATATTTTAATGTATATTAAAATCGTAACCATTATTTTATATTGTAATAACATTTTGCAGTATTATTGTTTTTTTCTGTATTTTTGATCAAATAAATGCAGTCTTGATGAGCATAAGAGACTATTTAAAAAATATTACAAGTCTTACTGATCCCAAACTTTCGAACGTCAGTATATATATATATATATATATACATACTGACATTCGAAAGTTTTTTTTGTTTTTTTTTTGGCAACAATGTCTTAGAATAAACATTCTGGGTTCCTTGTAGAACCTTTCAGTAAACAGTTCTTAAAATATATAATCATAATCTATGATTATATATGAGCTATATTATTTGAGCTATAATCAACTTTTTGTGCAATGAAACCGTTCCATGGATGTCAGTGGTTCTTCACCATAGATGCCGATAAAGAACTTGTATGTGAATCATTTTGAACCTGATTTCTGTTTCTGTTTGTATTTACTGTATATCTCAGGTTCTTTAACCCTTTAACTGTCACTCCCCATTTTTAACATAGACGTAAAAATGCATGCAGTTAAATTTCTATAATTCATGAATGAAAACATTTTGCAATATGATTTTCATGTACAATTTCCATGGTAATGCAATGTCTGATTTTAAAATGGTTTTCAAAGGATGAATTATTGAGTTTTCAAGTGATACGTAATTTCTTATGAGTTCTAAAGCATGATGAAGAAAAAGGCAACAAAGAAAGTCTTTTTGTGAAAAAGGTCTAAACCTCTGTTATGATGTAGATTTTTGAGGTGCACTCTTGTCATAAATTAATCTATTACTTTCCCTACATAATTTGTAACACAAAAACTGTTAAAATGTCTATTTAGGAGTCTTAGACCTTCCCAACAATATATAGTTTGTCATGATTAGATTAGGATTTATTTTTAAAATGGTGAGGTAAACGTAGGCGTCCCATATACAAGACGGTGACAGTTTTTAGCCCACATTTGGTATAGCTTTACACCTTCACACTGCCCAAAACACGGCTAAATACTCTTTATACAGTAACTGCCCTCACTTGACCCTACTCAGTGTATGCTGCTCTTTAAATTGCCTTTTGACATACAAAACTCTTTGGTGCTGTAATTCATAACATTCATACCACCAGTAGATATCATATCAACCTACTGTGGTTATATCCTTGCATTCTCCTAATTTCTTGATGTCCTTTCTCATTTATTCTCACTATCGTAATGTAAAATGAGCATTCTGTGAGTAGCACTCTATTTAAACTGATTTATTTTGACCAGCCTCTCCGTTAGGACGTGTGTTCTTACTGGATTTGGAGAGTTCTTCAAAAGGTGGACAGGAGAAAGGGTTCGAGGCAGCAACACATGCCTGTATGGCTCAAGGGGCCCAGGTGGCATCCGGGGCCGACCTGCATCATGCAGTGTTGGAATGTGCCTTCTCAGCCTGCTCGCGTGGTTGGCTCTCCGGACCGAGCGTTGGGTAAGAGCTTTAATTACCTGTAGAACAGACGCTGTCAGTCAAAGTGTTGTTTTGTCGAACGGGCATTGTGCTTTTTTGAGGCACAATAATGGGATAGCTTGCTTGCGCATATCTGTGTTTTTGCGTGTGATTGCAAGACAGAGAGAATCCTACCTGTGAATTCAGCCAGAACATTCCTATTTACACCTCAGGGCCTGAGAGAAATGGACCTGAGCTGCTGTGAGGGAACACATCAGCACCTTCCATGTGCTCATTTTCTGTGCTGCTTCCATTGCTGAGGTGTATTATTTTACCACTGAGCACAAATCCCAAAATAATTATCACATCAAAAGTTTGTGCAAAACCACTCGGATGAAATATATATAGTCGGGACCAAAAAGTATTACTGAAGAAATACATCAAATATATATGCTTTAAATAACAATGCCTTGGATAACAAAATATCAAACCAAATGGCATCCGAAAACAGAATATTATATTTTTATATAGTATTAAAATAATATATATTCTACTGCATAATATGCAGTGTTGGGGAAAGTTACTTTTAAAAGTAATGCATTACAATATTGTGTTACTCCCTAAAAAAGTAACTAATTACGTTACTTTTTATGGAAAGTAATGCGTTACATTACTTTTGCGTTACTTTTTAAATCTGGGCAGGGCTTGCTTGTTTGTTTTTAATTTAAAAACGTTCGATTTATAGCAAACGTAAAAGACCTTTCACATCAAAATGAATCAAATTAAGTGAATAAGCCTAAGGCTTATACAAAAAAATGCTTTTTGTCTTGTTTCCAGCCAAAATGTCTAAACATTCTTAAATCAAGAAGGATTTTCTAGACAAGTAAACATTATTGTCTTGTTTTTTCCTGAAAACAAGTCAAAATTAAGTGTGTTTTTGCTTGAAACAAGCAAAATAATCTCCCAATGGAGTAAGCAAAATAATCTTGTTTTCTGTTTGAAATAAGATTTTTTTGCTTACCCCATTGGCAGATTATTTTGCTTGTTCTAAGCAAAAACTCACTTAAATCTCACTTGAAAATCCTTCTTGATTTAAGTTGTTTTTTTTTGTTTTTTTTTTGATATTTTGGCTGGAAACAAGACAAAATGTAAGTAAGAAAAGTATTTTTGCAGTGTACAGTTGTAGTCTCTTCTGCTCACCAAGCCTGCATTTATTTGATCCAGGGTACAGCAAAAAAAAAAAAAAGAAAAGAAAAGAAATATTTTTACTATTTAAAATAATAATGTTTTCTATTTGAATATATTTGTAGGTTTTTTTTTTCTTTTTTTACATTTAGCATCATTACTCCAGTCTTCAGTGTCACATGATCCTTCAGAAATCATTCTAATATGCTGATTTGCTGTTCAAGAAACATTCACTATTATTATCAGTATTTAAAACTGTTTTTTTTCAGGTTTCTTTGATGAATAGAAAGATCCAAGATCAGTATTTATCTGAAATCAAAAGTTTTTGTAACATTACCTTTCAAAAGCTTGGAGTCAGTGTAAGTCAGTATAATATAAGAGATATTTCAGATAAATGCTGTTCTTCTGAACTTTCTATGCATCAAAGAAACCTGAAAAAATTCTACTCTGTTTTCAACATAATAAAAATAATCAATGTTTTTTGAGCAGCAAATCAGAATATTAGAATGCTTTCTGAAGAATCTTGCGACTGGAGTAATTATGCTAAAAATTCAGCTTTGAAATCACAGGAATAAATTACATTATAACATATATTCAATAATAGAAATCAGTTATTTTAAATAGTAAAAAATATTTCAAACTTTTACTGTTTTTGCTGTACTTTGGATCACATAAATGCAGTCTTGGTGAGCAGAAGAGACTTCTTCAAAAAAAAACATTCAAAATCTTACTGACTGGTAGTGTATGCATTATTTACATACAGTAAACAGCAATATTGTAAAATATTATTAGAATTTAAATCTATTTAAATGTGGTAAGAAAAATAAGCTTAATTCGAAATATATTGTTTGTTCTAAGCCATGAGTCTGGAATACAAAATTCACGGCATTCTGTTGTTATCAAGTATGAATTTGTGAATGTCTGAGGCCTTTGTTGAATATCATCACATTTGCATGTTTTGCCAAAAGGAGTGGCCTTCTCTTCAGAACAACCTATAGATTACACATGGATTTCTTGTTCGTGACGCATAAATTTCACATAAATGACATACATGTGAAAGTCTACCTCAGTGCAGCTGAGTCTTAATAACTAAACTTTGAAACAGGGTGTTTCCTAGTAACTTAACACTGTCCCAGGAGAATCCCAGAAGGACTCAAGCAGTCTGGTTGTTGTTTGAGCCCCCACTCAGACATACCCACATGCCCATAATTCTGATTAAGACCTCACAGCTGAGTGCTAAAAGGTGAGGTAAGCAACTTACTTCCCTCACAAACACTCACAGGAATGTCTCTAAAAGATTTGGGACAAAACAGACAGACATCCTTGGTTGAAGATAGGCACAGTATATTCAGCAACCTTGACTGACTTCATGAAGGGTCACACTTTATTTTAAGCTATTAATTAACTGTTAACTACAAATTCTGCCTTGGTAAACTCCTGATTACAGCTTGGTACTGCTTTGAACATCCTACAGCTGAACAGCAGTTATAAACAGTATCACTTGGTGGAAGAACTATTGATTCTAGTGAATAATACTAATATTGATTTGTTCAACTGTTTGTTATCTTTAATGAATAAATGAAATGATTTTTCTAAATGTGACCCTGGACCACAAAACCAGTCATAAGTTGCTGGGTTATATTTGTAGCAATAGCTAAAAAATACATTGTATGGGTTAGAATAATCGATTTTTCTTTTATGCCAAAAATCATTAGGATATTAAGTAAAGATCATGTTCCATGAAGATATTTTGTAAATTTCCTATCGGCAATATATCAAAACTTAATTTTTGAGTAATGATGCTAAAAATGTAAAAAACTACATTTTAAAATATATTAATATATATATATATATATTATATATATATATATTTTATTTTATTTTGTTATTATTATTTATTTATTTCAGATAAATGCTGATCTTTGGATCTTTGTATTCTTCAAAGAATCCTGAATTTTTTTTTACTCAACTGTTTAAAATGTTTTAAAATACTGATAATGATAATAAATGTTTTTTGAACAGAAAATCAGCATATTAGAATGATTTCTGAAGGATCATGTGACACTGAAGACTGGAGTAATGATGCTAAAAATGTAAAAAAAAAAATATTTCAGCATTTTTTTTTTTTTTTTTGTTGATCAAATAAATGCAGGCTTGGTGAGCAGAAGAGACTTCAACCGTACACTGCAAAAATACTTACTTAAATTTTTTGTCTTGTTTCCAGCCAAAATATCAATACATTTTTAAATCAAGAAGGATTTTCAAGACAAGTCAAAATTAGAACAAGCAAAATAATCTGCTAATGGGGTAAGCAAACAAATCAGTAAGCCACAAGAAACTCATAATATTTGGGGTCCTTGGCATCAAAAACCTAGAAGCCCCTGCATTACAGTGATTTTATAATGGAAAGCGGTGTTTGTAGACACAACGCAAAGCAGAGTGCCTTAAAACCCTATAAAAGTGATGAACATTTGTGACCCTGGACCACAAAACCAGTCATAAGGGTACATTTTTCAAAAATGAGATTTATACATCATCTGAAAGCTGAATAAATAGGCTTTCCATTGATGTATGGAAAACCTAGAATCTGATGGTGCAAAAAAATCTCCTTTAAAGTTGTCCAAATGAAGTTCCTAGCAATGCAAATTACTAATGAAAAATAATGTATCAATCTCACTTTTGAAAAATACACCCTTATGACTGGTTTTGTGGTCCAGGGTCACAAATGTTGATAAATTGTCCATCACTTTTATAGGGTTTTAAGGCACTCTGCTTTGCGTTGTGTCTACAAACACCGCTTACCTATTATAAAAACTGTAATGCAGTTTCCAGATTTTTGATGCCAAGGACCCCAAATATTATGAGTTTCTTGTGGCTTATTGCATATTTTAATTGCTCTTACATTTTTGTTCTAACAGACACACAATCAGAGAGTAGACCTGGCCAGCACAAGCTTCAAAAACATACACACGCACGACAGAAAGCAGACCTGTGATGTAAATTTACACAAACACTGGAGACATAGCAATGTGATGGGGATATACTGCATAAAGTGCATTTGTTGAAATAGTACATGAGCTGCCGATGTAAGCAGAGTTTAACAGTGACATCATGTCTGTTGCCTTAATAAAGGAGAAGAAAAAAAAAATTGGGAAAGAATTCCTCTAATTTACTTCCAACTTGCCGTCATGTGATTTCAGGACTACAGTGTGCAGCGGCGTCCCGGGGAGTTTGAGGCCAGTTGATGTGCAGTTGGAGAATTTAACCGCGGACACTGAGAGACTGGGCGTGTTCTGCGTGAAAGATAGCGGTCAGTTTTAAATCACAGAAACAAAGAAACTGGAGAAGGGGACTGTGTTTTTTCACTTATGAGGGATCACAAGGGACTATTTCATGCAACACATACCTAAATACTTTGGCCTGTTTAATACCACATGTGAAAGCAGAACAGCAAAAGCATGTGTGTGAGAGTAGTTTCAGAATCATTTGTGTTATATCTTCTTATGAAAAATGGTTTATAAAAAAATAAATGTAACTATGTATTTTAAAGTGTAAAAAAATATTTTAGTATGCATATATATAAAACTATTTTTGTTCCTACTTTTTCTCAAGGTAAAAACAAATCTGACTTCATCAAGATGATTTAAGGACTTTACGGATTTGGAGTAATTGCCATTTGGATGTAAATGAGCTTCCCATAAATTATTGCTTGGCAAAATACCGGTTGCCGGTTTGAATTATGCAAATGTTATGAATTTAAAACAGGATACCAGTACAAGTGCGTAATCAATTTACACAGCGTCATTAACTGAGAGGAGATCCTTGTTAACTGCATACACTTCTGACTAATGGTTGGAATAGTTTTAGACCAATTAATTAAACACAACACATTCTTTAACTGGGCAAATAATCCAACTATAAATCATCTACACTGGTGTTGATTTATCCGTCCACACTACATGGTCCACCGCCCACTTTTACATTTTAAAACGTAAACACACTAGTGTAAACGTAGCCTGAAATGCAACCCCAGAGTTTTCAAAATTTTCAAAATGGTGTGTGCAGTGTTTTTGAAAATTTTAATTTTCGAGGGTTGAAAATGCCTGAAACACAACCGCAGAGTTTTTAAACTAAAACGGAGTCTGCAGCATTTTTGAAAGTCTCTGTTTTCGAGGATCGAAAATGCTGTAGTGTAAACAACAGGTGTAACAGTAGCAAAATTTGTGCATTTTGAAATGCAAACCCAGAGTTTTCAAACTAAAATGGGGTGTGCAGCATGTTCAAAAGTTTCCGTTTTAAGGGGTCAAAAATGCAGGAGTAATGGTAGCAAAATTTACGTATTTTAAAATGAAAACATAGCTTGAAATGCAACCCCAGAGTTTTCAAAATTTTCAATATGGTGTGTGCAGTGTTTTCGAAAGTGCGAAAATGCCAGAGTAGTGTAAACAAGTGTGACTGTAAGAAAGAGTTTTCAAATAAAATGGGGTGCAGCATTTGCGAAAGTCTCAGTTTTTAAGGGGTCAAAAATGCAGGAGTAATGGTAAGAAAAGTTATGCATTTTAAAATGAAAAACGCATTAGTGTAAACATAGCCTTAAATGCAACCCCAGAAGGATCTGGGATAAAACGGGGTCTACAGCGTTTTTTAAATCTCGGTTTTCGAGGGTCGAAAATGCCGGAGGAGTGTAAATGACAGGCGTAACCATAGCAAAATGTATGCATTTTAAAACTAAAATGCACTAGTGTAAACGTAGCCTTAATGTAGTTTTTATAAGCGCAACTGCTTCATTTACGGGATTAAACAAGGAAACTTTGAATTTACGTCTTCAGCCTGTCTGCTGTTTCTGTTTCATTCAGATATGTTTTATGTAGCATAATATCTTAAATCTAGGGCCAGAACATTCTGTTTTTGCTTTCAATTTTGAAATTATACATTCTAATTTAAATCAGAAACTGCTTGTGCTATATGTAACCTCCTATAACTGTTATGATTTATGACTGGATTCTTAAAACATAGAAATGACTTCTGTACTCTATAGAAAAGTGTGCAGTGTGAAACAGGCCTTACATGTAATTTATCCTTTTTTAACTTTTCTCCTTCACGGCTGACACTGTTCCACTTCCCTTTTATCCATCAGCTACTCCATGTGGGCAGCCGCCTTCATTCCCTCACTCACATTTGCAGGGGAAAACTGGGCTTGACCTAGGGGATGAACTTCTGTATGCATGTGACCCAGGATATAAACTGCCTAATGGAGATACGGCCTTCAGCCTGCTTTGTGACAGCTGTGGGGAATGGTACGGCCTGGTTCAGCGTTGCATGAAAGGTGAGCTGCGAAAACAATGATGAGATTTAAAAACCAAAGGAGCCACGCCGAAATATAAGACAGAGGCTCCAAGATGCTTAATTCTTGAGGTTAAAAGGGTTTATTTGGCTTTCGGGTGTAGCCGTGTAGTCCTCAATATGTTTTATTTGTTGCAGATGATCCTGAAGGCCACATCGACTATGAAGATAAGTTCACAGATGGCCATCTGAGGGAGGAGCATCATATTTCTTTGAATCCAGGAGGAACGCAGTCCACTGATCATGAAGTAGAAGAATCCTCTCCTGAACCTGAACCTGAGCCAGAGCCTGAGCCTGAGCCAGAGCGGACAGTCATGTCTGAGGAGGAGAGGGAGAATGATGAAGATTCAACTATATCCGTCACTGAACCTCCAGTGTCTCAACTCAGTCAGAAGCACATGTTCTGGTTCCCTTCGGAGGCCTTCCACGAAGAGAAAAAGCAGCCGGGTATCACCAGTGATTCTTCCACTGTCAAAAGCCCAAATGAAGGCGAGAGCCACTTGGTGGTCAAAGCAACCGACAGCCAGTCTGGTCCCGGCGTGATCACAGAGGAACGTGACTATCCCACAGATCCTCCCACCGAGGAACCTACCAGCCCCAGTCCTGGCGACACGGACGAGTCCTGGTTAGATGGATACCCTGTTACTCAGGATGAGGATAAAGCTGGAGGTGAATCCACAGGGGAGGCGGGACCAGAACAAAGTCCGGAGTCAGAAACAGAGACATTGACCGGCCACTCGGAAGTTGAGGTGTTTAAGGATGTAACTAAAAACCCTGTGGAAGAAGAGACCGGGGGTTTGATTGACAACCCTGAGGAGGAAGAAGATGGAGAACTAAAAACTTCTGAGGACACAATCCACAGGAAAGGAGATGAGGAGGAGTTTGGTAAAGGAACAACCAGATTTGAAAAGGGAGAGCCTTATAAGGAAACGACTGAAGGACTAGCAGAAGATGAAATGGTGAAAGAAACATACTCGTCAGAGGAAACAGACTCCAAAACATTGGGGTTCGATGGTGTTACTGACAGTCCAAATGGAGTGGAGGTGAAGCCCACTACTTTCATTACTCAGACCACACCTAGTCCAGATGATACTGCTGTACACAAGTGGCTCATGCCATACACACCAGCTTCCGCTCCTGAAAATGTGAGCACCAGTCAAGGCGGGCTGGGCACTGAGAGCACATCCACAGCTTCTGGGATGGTACATCTGGATGGCATCCCTGATTTTATCACCAGCATGCCTACACCCGTCATTAAGGATCCATGGGAAACCTTTGATGACCACTTCCTGGAGCACATCCCTGGTCACGTCCCAACTGAAAACCCTGAAAATCGGAGCGTGATGGAACGAGGTGGAGATCACAGTCTGGATCAACAGGAGCGGGCTGGAGAGGGTTCTTGCGCAGAAGACCCCTGTCACGGTTCAGGCCGCGGGCCCATGATCGCGGCCATTATTATTGGTGTGCTAGCAGCCGTGGTGGGTGTGGTCTTGGGGGTGTGGTGTTATAAAAAGAGGCAACAGAAGAGCTCGCACTACCAGCTCAATGGAACTAACAGGCAAACGCAGTGCATTGAATTACAGCAGACTGTGTGAAAGTCATACAGATCCTTATAAAGCCACACAGCTTACTCAGTCATCCATACAAAGCCATTTATGTGTGAACATTACAATCTACATCCACCAGGGCTCAGCAAAATCTAGAGTAGAAAAAGTGAAAATATCTATCTATCTATCTATCTATCTATCTATCTATCTATCTATCGATCTATCGATCAATCTACCATCGTTTTGTCGTTCTAACTTTCTGTTTATTGTTTGTTCATTTGTTGTGACTATCTATCTATCATCTATCTATCTATCTATCTATCATTCGTTTGTTAGTTTGTTTGTTCTTCTGTCGTTCTACTGTTCTAATGTTCTATCTATCTATCTATTTATCTATCATTGTTTTGTCATTCTAATGTTCTATTTATTGTTTGTTCATCTGTTCTATCTGTTTGTTGGTCATTAGTTTGTTCTTCTGTCATTCTAATGTTCTATCTATCGTTTTAATGTTACATCTATCGTTCTAACGTTCATTCTATCTATCTATCTATCGGTCGATGTTTGTTCATTCTGTGGTTCTTACTTTCCGCCTATATACCATTTTATCTCTCTATCTATTGATTGTTCATTCTCTCATTCTGTCTTCCTAACATTCTATCGTTTGTCTGTTCTATCATTCTAATGTCCATCTACCTATCTGTCTATCAATCTATTGTTTGTTTGTTCTCTAGTTCTCTCATTCTGTCTTCCTAACATTCTGTCTATCATTCATTAATTTGTCGTTCTAATGTTCTATCAGTAACTCTATCTATCTATCTCTATCTATCAATCAATCATTCTTTCCTTCTTTTTGTCATTCTAACGTTCTACTTATTGTTTGTTCTTTTGTTGTGACATTCTATCTATCTATCTATCATTCGTTCGTTAGATGTTTGTTCTTCTGTCATTCTATCTATCTATCTATCTATCTATCATTCTATCTATCATTCTAGATAACAAAACTTTCTGTAACCAACATTCAAAGTTGACCAACCTTGCTTTTCTCATTTTTTAGTTGCCTTCAAATTCAAGAATTGCATTGGAATCAAAAACAAAAATCAAAACAATACAAAAAACATTCTTAATTCAATTCTGAATGCCACACAACCCTGACTTTCACACTAACACAAGGAGTGTCTCCGTGTTCAACACTCCTTTATCGCACAAGGCCTGTTGGATTGTTTAGTGCTTGTTTAGTTAGTATTTCTATTTTGCCAAGTTTTTTTTCTTTACATTTTCATTGCATTGTGGATAATTGATGTGTCATGAATCTGATGTCTTCTCTTGCTTTGGACGGACTGCATTGGACTGCGGGTCGGTGCATGTGCCTACACGGTGCCCGTCTGTCCAGATTTGTACGTGTTTATAGCTTTGTCCATCAGTGAGTAAGCGTGTGTGAAGGAATCATTGTGACTTTAGCCTATTTTGGTTTTGAAAGAGAGCAGTCAGTTAAAAGAGAGTCTGGTTGAACTGAACTCAGTATTCTGCGTGCGCTATCGAACGTTTCTAGCTTGCAGACAGGTGAGACATTCTGGTCAGAGGAACTGAGGGTGAATTCTGATTGGCTTTCAGCTCATATAGACCTAGAGCAGGCAGAATAAATAGCTTTCATCCCTAAATTTAGAATACAATGAGCAGTTGTTCACTTTAGACCCTTTTCCTATAAATAAGTGAGTTTCTTGGGGTTGAGCTCAGGACTCAGAAAAGATTCACACTCACAGACAGGTGAGACATTCTTCTCAGAGGAACTGAAGCTGCATTCTTATTGGCTTTCAACACACTTACAGCTTGCTGACTTTCAGCTTCGCTAAAAAATATATGGTACTATAAAAGTTAAATCACAGTAGTCTATTTTCTACATAAACTTTCCCAAATATCTCATTGATGTTCAGTGCAAACTTTTTGGCAGTGTTTTGTACAAAGTATTCAGTCATTTATCACCTCCAACGACGTTTAAGATTCATATTTATATCATTTGTATTATAAATGTAAAAACTTGATTTTAGAACTAGTGAATTAAAACAAAAACACGAATCAGATATGTCTAGAATTGCTTTTTATTTCAACTGAGGTAAAACATATAGTATGGTATTTTTAGATAATATTAATAATAGGTCATGAATTATAGTAACGCCATTTTTTTCTAGGTGTTGTTAGAGCAAATGTAGCATTTTTTTATATTGTTTGATTTAAATATAAAAGAAGAAAAGTGGAGTAAAGCTTCATGAGTTTTGCAGGGTCATTTGTAAGTATCCATTAATGATCGGCTGACAGTATTAACATGTATCTAACTGTTTTAAGTATTTTTGATAGTTGGTTGCTGTTGTTTTTTTTACTACATTTTCCAGCCCTGACATCTCTGTTTAGTAGAAAAACTAGTACATTAGCCATTTAGCAGATGCTTTTATCCAAAGATGAACATCACAAGTGGTTTAAGAGACAATTTTTTAGTCTTAATGTAAAAAAACACAACATTTTAGATCAAGAAATCAGCTCCAGTTGGCTACTGTAGATATACTTAAAGCTACAGTGGATAAATTTACTATTGGGGGTATTTGATTTGCTCTGATGTCTTCTCAAAGTTGTTTTCTGAACTGTAAATTGTTTTTATTGTGATATGGAACTGTGAGATGTCATACATATTGTTCTATTAATCCATTTGAAGCTCAAACTGCTTGGTAATATCTCATCATTACACTGTAACAATGTCAGTTAGATGTGACATGAGGGTATCTGACTAAACATAGCTGTGGAAAACTAACGGAACATTAACCAATAAATTACTTTGGGGGAAAAAACGTCCGCTTTTAGTCTTCCTTGAGTGCTGAGAGGCTTAAAACAACATTTCACTCCTAAAATAAGACTGCAAACATTTGCGTAGCGTTGCCAGGTGTCTCTGTATGTGTGTAAGAGCAGCAGGGCCAAATCTGATATCACAAAAGAGAGACGTGTTTTCTGTGTGCATGCAGTCGTTTTTGCCACAAAACAAAGCCGAAACACCCCGAAACGCTCCTGCATACAAACACTCGCACAGCGGGAGAACAGAGACTAGTTTAAATGTGTTTGAACATGGAGTATCTGTGCAGTTTATCACACCATAGTAGGAAAAACCCACAGAGAAAAGGAAAGAAGGGGTGGGGGGTGAGGAACGAGAGATGAGGAGGGAGTCTGGATTAAAAAATGACCGTCCACATGCTCATGTGTTTAGTCTTTTGCTATTATATTTAGTCTGAATGTTTACTGCTTTTAAGGGCAGGCAATACTGGTCGGGCCTTTGAAAACGGACAGGTTTGTTTGATTTCTTCTACTTACCACCATTTTACACATATTTGGAAAAACAGCCAAGTGAATATTAGTGCTAACATTTGGTCCAGACAGATTGTGTGAGGCTTGGCATAACCAAAAAAAAAAATGCTAAGCTCAAGATCTTAATGCAAGTCAGTTCTTCTGAAATGCCAAAAATACAAATTCTCCACCAGAAGGACTGAAACACTAAGTAACAAAATATTAAAACAATACAGATACTAAAAATGACTAATTAATATTTCATAGCACAAATGTTGAGTTTAAGCATTTTCATCCACATGATTTATTACGATAGCATCTTGATCTGTAACAATCAGCCAAAAAATACATTTTCAGTGTTTCACCAGTTCTTGTGGCTCAAGTTTGCCTGGATATCTCCACATGGATTAGATCCAACATTGCTACTTGGATTTTGTTCAATATAGAAAAGCTGTCTTTATTAAAACAATCCAACCAACAAAATAAAAACATACACAACATTGTTTTCTCTGAGATACAGTAAGTTGATAAGGACTCAGATTTACTCATCTTTTGGCTTGTGCATGTGTTCAGTAAAAATATATCAACACTTCCAATCACCAACCCCTAAATAAATACAAAAATGGTACAGGAGGGAGAATACCTTTATGGTCTTTTTCACAATGTTTTTTTTTTCAGTGCAAATAAAATAGTTTATTCCTCCACAGCATCAAGATATTCATCAAGAAACTCTAAGACTTCACCCTAAAAGAGAAAAAGAGAGAATGGTGTTTATTTTAAAATGTATTCTGCTTCTTATTCTGCAATGACTGAAATGAAATAAAATATTTGATTTCAGCTAGCTGACAATGCAAAAATTCTCATTTTCATTTAGGTAAAAAAAACAACAACAACAGCATTCATTAAAAAAAAGAAGAATTTTTTAACAATATACACTACCATTCAAAGTTTGGGATCAGTGAATTTTTATTCTTTCTTTTTTTTTTTTTTAAACAAATTAATACTTTTATTTAGTAGAGATGTGTTAAATCAAAGACTTTCATTGATTTATATTTTAAATAAATGCTGTTCTTTTTTAAATGCTTTATTCATCAAAGAATCCAGAAAAAAAAGAATCATAGATTCCAAAAAACTGCCAGCATTGGAAATTCTAATAATAAATCTGGATATTAGAATGATTTCTGAAGGATCATGTGACACTGAATAATAATAGTAATGATGCTAAAATTTCATTAATAAATGATATTTTGAAAGTATTAAACTAGAAAACATTATTTTATATTGTAATATTTCACAATATCACGGTTTTTCTATTTTTGATCAGATAAATGCAGCTTTGATGAGCCTTGAAAAAGGTCTTACTGATCCCAAACTTTTGAACGGCAGTGTAGGTAAAACTAACAGTCTCTCAATTATCCTAAAGGTAAATAAGCATTATAAAAACTTTCATTTATCAGCCACTAGAGGGCGATGCGACTCAGCAGACCGCTCAGAGTGGATCTGTAAGCATAGTGCGCACCCAAGTGGCCAAATCTCACACTACAAGCATGTAAGCACACCTCCGAATATTTGTAAAACAGCTACATGTTTGTGAATATTAAACAAAAAGCATGCACAAACACTCTCAGCTCTTACCTCATCATCCGGCTGGAACTTCTGTTTGGCAAATTCTAGCATCTCCAGCTGTAGCGTCGTTTGATTGTAATACCGTACTGCTTCCTGTCATGTGAGATTGCAGTATGAGTACTACAGCAAACATTTAAAGGTGAATAGATGTGTTATTTTATTATATACCATGATGTGAGACACCTACCGCTCTAGGGAAGAAATCCTCATCAGTGAGGTCAAATTTTTCTCTGTGGTACCGATAATAATCAACATTATTCTTCATCACCTCATCACTGGGATCAAAAAGCATGTAGCTGGCCACACACGGCACGGCATTCTTTAGATCATTCACTGAATGAGAATGAAGGAAAGATGCTGTTATTTCATGTCAGTGATCAGTGTTGGGGAAAGTTACTTTTAAAAGTAATTGCATTATAATATTGTGTTACTCCCTAAAAAAGTAACTAAGTTACTTAGTTACTTAAGGAAAGTAGTGCGTTGCATTACTTTTGAGTTACTTTTTAAATCTGGGCAGGGCTTGCTTGTTTTTTTAATATAAAAATTTTGATTCTTCGCAAATGTAAAAGCCCTTTCACATCACAAAAAGAAATGCAGTGAATAAGTCTAAGGCTGAAGGAAAATTGTTTTGTTTTTTTGTTTCCAGCCAAAATATCTAAAGATTCATAAATTACGAAGGATTTCTAGACAAGTAAAAATTATTGTCTTGTTTTTTCTGAAAATAAGTCAAAATTAAGTGTTTTTGCTTGAAACAAGCAAAATAATCTGCCAAATAATCTTACCCCATTGGCATATTATTTTGCTTGTTCTAAGCAAAAACTCACTTAATTTTGACTATTTTTTTCTAAAAAAACAAAAAAATTATTTTTACTTGTCTAGAAAATCCTTCTTGATTTAAGAGGTTTTTTTATACTTTGGCTGGAAACGACAAAAAATTCAAAGTAAGAAAAGTATTTTTGCAATGTATGGTTGAACTGGATCAACAAAGGTCATTGGTTAATAAAATGGGATTAAATGGCATTACCACCAACGCTAACAGTGATTCACATTCATAATCCACAAACAGAGACCTTTCTAGACTTACATTTATAATAAGCAAACTGGAGGTAGTGGTACATGGTTGCGACAAACTTCTCAACAACAAATCCACCCACAACCGGCGTCAGCTCGCTCTCGCAGCGAACCTTTCTCTCCAGAACCTCCGTGTAATGATCTGAAGAGGGAAACAGACACGTTGTTATGTTTCAGCTAAAATTACAAAGGATCTCAAGGGCAGGTGTGACAAGAGCAGCAGGTATATGCCAACCTGCAATGGATGGGTAAAAGTCTTTGAAGTCTTTGATCTGTCTGGATCCCTCTGATGCTGCGATGCACTCGTCATACACCTTCAAAAAGTCTCTCAGTGCCAACTCCATGTCTGACACCGACGTTCTGAAGTTATCACCGTTGTACGCCCGCACGGCCCGAATGAACAGTGTCTAAATAAGAAGAACCACCATGTAACTGTAAATTACAGAACAGTTTATTACATTCAATGGATGTAACTAAACATTACAGCAGGAGTTCACATCTCTCTCACCTCCCCTGAGCCCATTAAGTTTTAACAGACCCCCGAAAGCATGCGGTGTGTTTGGTGGGGGGTAATTGAGAATGAATGGGGGAAAGTCACGTGAGAGGAGGCAATCGCAATATGACTGAATATGAATGGTTATGATCAGCTGTGATTGGTTCATGCGTTAAATCCCACCTATTATGTTCATGTTTGTGGAAGATTAACTAAAAAGTAAACAACTCACACACTTAGATACATCCACTTTGTCACGTCAAAATAAGACTCAAAATGGCCTGAAAACATGATCTGTGAGAGTTTTTATTGAGTAATAAACATGGTGAAATTTAATGTTTGAGACCAGTGTTTTCATGACACGTCATCAATCGGCCATATTGGCGGCACTGAACGCAAATAATGCGAGTGAACCAAACAAAACTCACTTATTTTGCTGATTATTGCTGCTGAAAATGGTCAATTATTGCCATGTTTCGAGCTGTACTTATAAGTCTGACCAGGAAAAAACATTTGGAGTACTGTAGACTGCTTAAAGTTACAACAGATCAAAGAGAAGAGCGCAAAAAACTGTCTGAGGAACAAAAGGCGTTTGTGGTTGGCTAAACTGAACCAGGATTTGCATGGCAAGAATTTTCATGTTTGTTCTTATCATTTCCAGTCAGGTAGGTGAAATATTAGGTTAATATCTTAATTAATACTGCTTGTATGTATCCTTGTCTGTAAATGTTTGTTCTGAAAGTGAACTAATCCTTGATTTCCTCTTATTCAGTGTTTTGTGTGTGGGGTCTCACCTCATATGACTTGGTCTCCAGGTCTTTCAAATGTTCATCAGCTCCAGGTAAACTCTTGTAATAGTTCATGTTCCTCTGCATCATCTCATCATCAGGATGCTTCAGGAGGAATGTGTACGCTGCAGATACAGCTTTGGCCAAATTATCGCTCTGGAATAATTCATCACAATCCGTTTTGTCAGACATTTCCGAACCAAAACTCCAAATATAAAAATATTCAAACAAATCAAGATATTACAAAGGTAAAACCACTGCAGTTTAAGCCATGTACTGTATGTTATTCTCTGAAGTAGGCATACTTTAGAATATCTTGCAATTTGAAATGTATTCAGTACCATGTGAAATATTTTTACTATTTAAAATAACTGCTTTCTATTTAAATATATTTTAAAATGTAATTTATTTCTGTGATATTTTATTCCTAAATTTTATTTTATTCCTAAATTTTCAGCATCATTACTCCAGTCTTCAGTGTCACATGGTCCTTCAGAAATCACTCCAATATGCTGATTTGCTGGTCCAGAAATATTTATTATTATTATTAATATTATTATTATCAATATTTAAAACAGTTGACTACATTTCTTCAGGATTCTTTGATCAATAGAAAGATCCAAAGATCAGCATTTAATTGAAATACAATATTTTGTAACATTATACACTATACCATTCAAAAGTCAGTGTAATTATAGAAATTAATACTTTTATTTAGCAAGGATGCTAAATACATTTATAATGTTACAAAAGAGTTGTATTTCAGATAAATTATGTTCTTCTGAACTTTCTATTTATCAAAGACATCTGAATGAATCTACTCATAATAATAATCATATGACTGGAGTAATCACAGGAATAAATTCCATTTTAATATATATTCAAATAGAAAACAGATATTTTAAATAGTTATTTGAAAATTGCACTGTTTTGCTGTACTTTAGATCAATTAAATGCAGGCTTGGTGAGCTGAAGAGACTTCAAAAAACTTCTGACTGGTGTACATGGTTTAGTACCATGGTATAACCATGTAATATAATCTACACAACAAAGTGCAAAAATCAACCATCATACTACATTGCATTTGTACTGTTAAGTCCTATTACCTATTGCCATTATGTTACAGTATTGCAAAACACTCACTAACCCTTCGTAAATAATTGTAGATGTAAGGAGTGAAAGTTAATATTTAGTAGTAGACTCACTTTGAAGTAAGCAAACTGTAGGTACTTGTAGGGTTCCCGTTTCTCAAATTCCTCGATGGTTTCACGGCTGGGGAGCGTCTGCCTGAAGGCAGGTAAGCCCTGCTTGCATCGCTTCAGACACTGAGCTCGCTTCATCACGTTACCGAAAGCGTGCAGCTCGGGGAAGTCGTTAAAGCGCGTCTCGTCGTCGAGGCGCACCGTGCTGCAGTTGAGGTTACAGAAGGCCTCGCTGTCCCTGAGCAGCCGGTACAGCCGGAGACTCATCTCCAGAAACTCAACGCTCTCGGGCCACTTTTCCACACTGTACTGGTCTAAAGCGTGTCGGTACGCCGAGTCCAGAGGCATAAGCTCGTGTCGTGGGAAACTACGAAAGTTGTATTTCTCATACTGCGCAAGAACGCAAATAGAAAAACAGAATACGAGAAACGCAAGCCTGAGGCAGCGCGATGAGGAGGCCATGGTCCCGTTTGGGAATCCCAAAGTACGCAGGAGTCTGAGAGAACAAGACCCGCCCGCTTGCAGCCTCTCCACGTCCCCAAACTTAGTCAGATCGCTCCCTTCCCCCAAGGAGCTAAAAAAACACTACTGTGATTTACTAAGTATATGTATTCATCAAATCCTAAGACGATTGTACACTTAGGCTTTGTTAAGTTCACACGGTCATGATTTGTTAACTTTTTCATGGCTGCTGTAAATAGTAACAGCCAGTTTAACAACAGTTTGTCCAAACTCTATGCAAGGAAGCATGTAAAATATGTCATTTTATAGATACAGGGTTACAGTAAGCCTATCTGGTGTATACATCATATAATGTAATCATTTGAATAAGTTATTTCTTATAAGATTATTCAGATTGCAAAGTATTGTTTTACACTGCAAAAAAATGTTTTTCTTACATTTTTTTTGTCTTGTTTCCAGCCAAAATATCTACAAATTCTTAAATCAAGAAGGATTTTCTAGACAAGCAAAACTTATTGTCTTGTTTTCAGAAAAAAAAAGTAAAAATTAAGTGAGTTTTTGCTTAAAAATGGGGTAAGCAAAATAATCTTATATCAAGCAGAAAACTAGATTATTTTGCTTACCCCACTGGCAGATAATTTTGCTTGTCTCAAGCAAAAATTCACTTAAGAACTAATTAATCTTAGAAAGCTATGTAATGGATTACAATCAACCACAAATTCAGAAAACTGTTAGTATGACAATATTCACACAACTATCAATACTTTGTTGACCAATTACCAAGCAAAGCTTAATTTTGTTCAGTATGTGGTGTAAAAAGGTCCTAAAGGTCCTAAATTTGACTGGTAGTCCACTGTATGAAGATTTTTTTTTTTTTTTTTTTTGCTACCCTCACTTACATAAATGGACTATAGTGTCCTGCAAACACTAGTAATAATATCAAAAATCTGGTGTCTGAATCATTTTTGGCTTGACTGTATGATGATCTGATATAATACATATAAAGTTAAACAGGCCTGTTGCGGTGCTCGGTGGGCCCTCTATAATTACAAGCTCATAAACCCCCATCATAAAGAGCGAGCCGCCCTCTCTGTGCCACGTAGAAAGCATTCCAGCCTCTAGGCCTGCATTTCCGCATTTTCCAAGCTAAACGGAGCTCTTTCCTGCGCATTCTCCCTGTAAAGTGACACCGGAGCAAAAGGAAGAAGTTAGAGGGAGTTTGAGGATCCGTCCAGCGCGTCCACCACGTCTACACACTTCCTCTCTCAACGACAGTGAAACTCTGCAGCAGCGGCCGAAAGCAGCAACGAGCCGTTTGCAAAAACACAAACGGAGGATGATACAGTTAACGGTTCAGATGATTCTCCTGGCTTTCCTAGTGACATTCGTGGCGTGCAAAGCGCCGCCGGTACCGTTAGATGACATCGTGATTGAGAAAACGTTTACTCCGGAGCGCTGCGACAGAATGGTCAAATCCGGAGACTTTGTTCGGTATCATTACATCGGCATGTTCCCTGATGGAAAGAAGTTTGACTCTAGGTTAGTGCAAAATGCATGTTTGACCTCCATTGTTCATCGTCTCACCTGGCCTCAAGCCATTTGCGTTTGTAGAGTTTACAGTCTGTTGAGCTCACAGCCACGCAGGCAGAGCAGATGGGGACTTGCTCAATTACTATAAACATTTGCTTCTGCAAAAAGCACATTATATACATTTACAACTGATTTAAAACAGGTTAACATTTAGTACATTTTAATATGGAATGACTAGATAAATGCAAAAGTGACTAATTAATATGTGAATGAATGAATTAATTAATGAATAAAGTATGTTGAATGGCTGTTTCATAATACTTAATGAAAGGACTTACTTTTTAAAAAAAACTAGGCCTATATTAATAATCTTTAGCCTACAAAAATTACCTGAACTAAACAAAGATTATTGAAGTATATTTTACAAGAAAATACTGTTTCAGTCTTTCTTCTTCAAAATGTGATGTTTAATTTAGTGCTTCCAGCTGTTTCTTTGTAATTATTTGAAGTTTGTAAGTAAAAATTATACTAGCTAACTAACTACAATTTTCAGTTATTTAAGTTAAGTTATTAACTTTAAGTTATTTAATTTTCAAGTAAAATGTAAAAATTATTGCATCATTATTATTTGCAAAAGTATTATTGCACAAACCTCTTTAATTTTCATTTTATTTAATTTCTTATGAAGAAATAACTCTTTTTTTAAAAACACATTTGTATGAGGAGCAAATTGTGTGAGATATAAAGGCTTTTTTAGAGAATACATTTTTAAAAAAGTTTATTGTTCTTGACTCATAGGCAAATATTTAAATAAAAAATACGCAAAAAATTACTTAATTATTTATATATGTATATGTGTCGCCACCTACTGGCGTGATCATGTAACATTCAGAAAGAGCCACAAAAAAAATCCCCATATCCAATGGAAATAAATAAAAATGTATTGCAATTAAAAAAACCAAACAAAAAAAATTATATATATATATATATATATATATATATATAGTTTTTTTTAAGGATGTATTGAATGGTAAAAAATATACTTAAGATAATTTTTGCTGTATACATGTTTGTTAATGTGCTTCTTTGCAGTTATGATCGTAGCACCACCTATAATGTGTTTATTGGCCGGAAGCAGTTGATTGCTGGGATGGACAAAGCTTTAGTGGGCATGTGTGTTAACGAACGATGGATGATCAAAATCCCTCCACAGCTTGCCTATGGAAAGGACGGTTATGGTAAACACACTTTTTCAAATCACAGCTCTCTGTTTACTCTTCATGCATGAATGTCAGCCAGTGTAGGTGCCATTAGCACATTTACAATTAAATAGGCACACACCACTAGGTAACATGCTAATCTCACTGAGACCTACAATACCCATGATTCTCCCGAACTCCTGCTGAGTCAGAGGAGCCCGGCCTCTCGAGGTGGAGAGAGAAAGGGGGGAAGCTGAACAGACGGGGGTGAACTCCCAAAGGGAGTGATCTGAAGAAGAATGTTGAGCCATGTCCACTTGTCAGAACTAGTTGTGTGTGAGCCCAATTCTGCCTCAGGAGACATAAACAGTTGTGTATAGTTTAACTGCACATATACAAGCAATTAATCTCATGATTGTGTCTTTCAGTGAAATACACAATGCAGGGTGGTACACTTCCCCTTGCATAGTTTTATTGTAGTGACTAATAATGCAGCCTTTATAGAAAACAAAAAGACTAAAGCATTTATTGTCTTTCTTTAGAGTAGCTGGTTTTAATCATGCTTCAGTGGCAGATTTCAAAGCTGCCAAGCTGGTTTGGGTTTTTTCTCACTGTATTTTTGTCATTTCTTGTCAGGTGACATCATCCCCCCAGATTCGATTCTTCATTTTGATGTGTTGATGTTGGACATTTGGAACTCAGAGGACAAGGTGCAGATAAAGACCTACCATAAGCCAGAGAGCTGTGGCCGCACCGTACAAGTGTCCGATTATGTCCGTTACCACTATAATGGTACTCTGCTCGACGGCACGCTGTTCGACTCCAGGTGAGATGAGTCGTGTGGACCTAAAAAAAAAAGAAGAGTGAAGATAGATAGATAAACAGGTTTGAATGAAAGCTTCAAATGGCTCGTAAAGACAGTCACCTGTCGCCACCTACTGGCGTAACCATGTAACAACCAGGAAGAGAAAATCTCCAATGGAAAAAATTAATAAAAATGTAATTAGAATAAAAAATAATAAAGATAGATTAAAATAAATAATGAATACATCTAACAGTATACACTGTAAAAAACAGTTTGTCAACTTAAGATAATTTGTTACCTGGCTGCCTTAAAATTTTAAGTTCAGTCAACTCAAAAAAAGTTTAGTCAACTTGAAATGTTACGTTTTACTAAGTGACAGCTTAGATATTTGAGTTGATTCAACTTAAAATTTTAAGGCAGCCGAGTAACAAACAGCTGTTAAGTTTAACAAGCAATATTTTAGTTTATTCAACTTGAATATCTAAGTTGTCACTTAGTACAACTTAACATTTCAACTTGAATAAACTTATTTGAGTTGACTGAACTTAAAATTTTGTTGTTGTTTTTTTTACAGTGTAAATAAATAATAAAGTTTATAGATGCAAACTATTTTCAAAAAAATATTTTGCACATATTTATTTATTCACAGTATAAATTGGCTCACTATACACTCTTGGACCTCTGCTTGACCAATCAGGTTCGAGAACCAACAGCAGAATAATGTGTGCAAGCAATATATGGTATATATGTAAAATAATAAAGGGACAGTTCACCCAAAAATGAAAATTCTGTCAATAATTACTCACTCTCATGTCGTTCCAAACCAGTAATTTTATGAAGCTACGAGAATACTTTTTGTGTGCAAGGAAAACAAAAATAATGACTTTATTCAACAGCGTCTTAATAAAATTAGTTAAACCACTGATGTCATGTAGGCTATATTAACAATGTCCTTACTACCATTTCTGGGCCGTTTAAAGGTTTCAGTTGCGTTGCAGATTCAGAAAGCTCTTGGATTTCATCAAAAATATCTTAATTTGTGTCCTGAAGATGAACAAAGGTCTTAGGGTTTGGAGTTGATTTTCATTTTTGGGTGAACTATCCCTTTAAATACGTAGAAATATTTTTAAAGATTTAATATAAAAATGTGTAAATATAGAATTAAATGTCAAAATTTCGCTTTTGGACATAAATAGGTTAAAACTTAAATATTAAGTCTAATATTTATTTTATTTATATAATTTAAAAAACCTCTGAATTTTCCTCTGAATTTTCTCCAGTGGAGATTAGTAATTCTTGTTCTTTCATTTGCAGTCACACACGTATGCGCACCTATGACACCTATGTGGGGATTGGTTGGCTCATTGCGGGAATGGACCAGGGGCTTTTGGGAATGTGTGTCGGAGAAAAACGCATGATCACCATGCCACCTTTTCTTGGCTATGGAGAGAATGGGGATGGTGAGAGTCATTTTATTATAATAAAGCAATATATACTAACAGTACATGCAAAATTCAGCATTACAGCATCCACTTACCTCCACTTACAGGAAGTGACATCCCCGGGCAGGCCTCTCTGATGTTTGATGTGGTTCTGCTGGACCTGCATAATCCCAAAGATGAAATCACAGTAGAGGTGCAAAGCCTTCCAGAGCACTGTCCACGCAAGAGTGAAGTAGGAGACTTCATGCGTTACCATTATAACGGATCCCTGCTGGACGGCACATTCTTTGACTCCAGGTAAAGCCATTGATTTAAACAGAAACTGTTTTTGAAGTGATATACAGTGCACTTATGCTTACATTTGTGTTTATGTTTCAGTTACTCAAGGAATCGCACATATGACACTTACATCGGTAAAGGCTATGTGATCGCAGGAATGGACCAAGGACTTTTGGGTGTGTGTGTTGGAGAGCGCAGGAAGATTGTAATCCCACCTCACCTGGCATATGGAGAAGAGGGCACAGGTGTGTGCTGATCAGTCCTTTTATAGTCAAAAGTACATGAGGTTAGCTTTTATCTTTGTATTTATCTCTTCTATCTCCTCACACAGGAACTAAGATACCTGGCTCAGCTGTGCTGGTGTTTGATGTCCACATTATTGACTTCCACAACCCATCTGATACAGTTGAAATCACCAGTGTGAAGCCAGAGAATTGCACCTACAATGCAAAACGTGGCGACTTTGTCAAATACCACTACAACGCCACATTAATGGATGGCACTTACATCGGGTCCACGTGCGTTGCAATTCTACGTTTTATTATTATACAACTTAACATTACGAGTATTAAGAAATGAGAATCAAAACGAATGGTATTCATCTAATTCATGTTTGCCACTGTGTCTGTGTGACTGCAGGCACACCTATGGCAAGACGTACGATGTGGTTCTGGGGGCTGGACAGGTGGTCATAGGCATGGAACAAGGGCTTACGGGAATGTGTGTCGGAGAGAAACGCAGGCTAGTCATTCCTCCTCACCTTGCCTATGGAGAGAGGGGAGTAGGTAAGACATCTTCTAAATTTTAATTAAACAACATAAAAAAAAAACATTGCCTAATCAATGTATACAGTGTGATTCATTGAGAGGAGATGTTAAACCTGCTGAAAAAAACAATAGAAACCATTACAGAAATTCTAAAGGTTTCCATTACAAACATTACAAACTTTTAACCAGTAAAAATGGTTTTCTATAGTTTGTTTTGGGACATATTCCATTAGGATTTATTGGTTTTAACAAGCCACTAATAGAAAGTGAATAACCATCAACTTTTTTTTACCATTAAAACCTTAAAAATAGCTTTCTGTGGTGTGTTTCCAGACATACTCCATTAGGATTTAATGGTTTTAACAACCCACTAATAGAAGGTGACAAACCATCAATTTTTAACCATTAAAACTATTAAAAAACGGTTCTCTGTAGTGTGTTTTGGGACATATTCCATTAGGATTTAGTGGTTTTAACAAGAAACTAACAGAAGGTGACTAACCATCAACCTTTATCCATTAAAACCATTAAAAATGGCTTTCTGTGGTGTGTTTCCGGACTTACTCCATTATGATTTAATGGTGTTAACAAGCCACTAATAGAAGGTGACAAATCATCAAATTTTAACCATTAAAATAATTAAAAATGGTTTTCTGTACTGTGTTTTGTGACATATTCCATTAGGGTTTAGTGGTTTTAACCAGCCACCAATAGAAAGCACCTAATTACCAGGAGAAACCCACAGAGTCCATTACAGTTTCCATTAAAACCAATACCAAGTCCTATTTTAACCAGTAATCATTGTTTTTTTTTCACCAGGGAACTACACTTCTGACTAATAGTTGGACACTTTTAGAATGATTAATATCACAATAACACAATTAATTCTAATTCTTAATTCTGGGCAAATAAACCTACTGTAAACAAGCCAGAGATGCTGAAGAGGTACGCAAAGAAAAAAAAATACTGCAGCAATGAGACCAGGCTCACTGTTCACGATCTGCGAAATATAGAGGAACTGACTGTTTTCAGAAAATTTCTTAATAATGCATATTAATGTATCTATTAAACAAGGAAACACTGTATCGCTGCTGTTTCAAATGCGCCACTTGCTGTCAGAGAGTGAATTTGCACTTTCATTCAGCCGTCTGCAGTTTTTGTTTAATTCAGATATTTTATATAGCATAATATCATGTAGCTAAGGTTTGCTTTAAGTGTTGAAATTATACAATCTAATTTACATCAAAAACTGCTCATGCTTTATGTAGCATGTTTGTTTGGATTGTGTTTAAAATGCAGTGGTTGTGCATTCTGATTAATATAAAAGCATAGTCAGGGAGAAAACATGATAAAGCATCAAAAGTGAACACTGAGTGATTCAGGGTTTTAGTTCAGTAAGTGAAGGACTTGTCTGACTGATTCAAAATAGTTAACTACTAGTCTTTTTTAATGATTCATCACAAAAGTCATTTGGTAACACTTGACAGTAAGGTTCCATCTGTTTAACCCTTTAACTGTCACCGTCCTGTCACCGGGACGCCTACGTTTACTTCCCCATATTTCAAATAAATCCTAATCTAATCATGACAAACTATATATCGTTGGAAAGGTCTAAGACTCCTAAACTGATATTTTGCCACTGTTTTGTGTTAAAAATTATGTAGGAAAAGTAATAGATTAATTTATGACATTTATGAGTGCACCTAAAAAAATTTACTTCATAACAGGAGTTCAGACCTTTTTCACAAAATGACTTTCTTTGTTGCCTTTTTTTCTATCACGCTTTAGAAATCATAAGAAATTATATATCACTTGAAGACTTAAAATTTCAAAATTCATCCTTTGGAAACCATTTTAAAATCAGACATTGCATTATCATGGAAATTGTACATGAAAATCATATTACAAAATGTTTTTGTTCATGAATTACAAAAAATTACATTTGGATAGTGCATTTTCATGTCTATGTTCACAATAGGGAGTGACAGTTAAAGGGTTAAATAGTTAACATGAGCTAACAATGAAAAACACTTTTCAAGCATTTATTAATCATAGTTTATGTTACTTCCAAAATGTAACAATACATTGTTAAAATCAAACATTTTATCTGTTACTATTTTTTAATGCACCTGAGCTAACATGAACTAACAATAAACAGTTGCATTTTTATTGAAGATTACTACATACTTTAACAAATGTATTGCTTGTTGTTAGTTCATGTTAGTTAATGCAATTACTGAACTGGACTACCCTGGTTGTGCTGAATTCATCCTAAAAAGAATCAGGTCATATGACTCATTTGGTTACGAGTCACGACTTGCTGTATGTTTGTGCAGGAAACCAGAAAATCTTTATGCTTAGATAAATATCAGAAGACTTTTATGTGGCAAATAACAAATGTATGATACATGTTAATGCTAAACATGTTATTACAATGCTTAGCTGTACTAGTTTCATGTTTATTTTTTATTTTTTTGCAACTTGTGATGGACCCACTAGAGGGAGCCAATCTACTCAGCTAAACAAACGATTTAGGTGCTGATGTATTGATTTTCAGAGAGGTTTTTGCTGGATTCATAACTGCACAGTAGTATACATCTCTTACTATTTTTGCCAGGTCTTTCTATGGCAGTAATAGAGTAAGAGTAGTATGCTAGTATGGGGTTCCCAATTTAGCACTGTCTTATGAAGCAGCATCAGCTGTCATTTAGTCAGTCAGTAGAGGGTTTGCACTTACATCACGATTGGTGAAACAAACATGAATTTTGTCAAGATTCTTGCCCTGGAAATGCTGGTTCAGTTTGGCCAACCACAGTTTTCTCCTTGATTTGTTATAACTTTTAGCAGTCTATAGTACTCCAAAGGTTGTTCAATATTGTCAAAAACATGACAATATTTTAGCATTTTCAGCAGCAAAAATCAGCAAAATATGTGAGTTTTGTTCGGGGCATTGTTTACATTCCATTCCATGGCCAATTGATGACGCATTGTAAAAACACTCTATTAATTGTTTTAGTTTTGTAACAGTGAGCCACCAATTTGTATAAACATAGTTCAAACCTCACTATTTCCTACAAAAATAGATTATTAAGCACTATTTCTTGCTCAGATGATGAGGTCCCCGGCAGTGCTGTGCTGGTGTTTGATATTGAGTTGCTGGACCTGGAGGAAGGTCTTCCTGAAGGCTACATGTTTGTGTGGAACAGCGATGTCTCACCTGACCTTTTCACCGAGATGGACAAAAACAAAGACGCACAAGTGGACAATACCGAGGTATATTGTTTTACCTTCCAAGTTTGTGCCTAGTAATACATCTCTAAAATGCTTCTTTTCTAAGCTAATTTCTTTATTGTCTGTCTGTTCCATACAGTTTTCAGATTACATTCTCCAGCAGGTAGAAGAGGGCAAAGGTCGTCTGGCACCAGGTTTTGACCCGCAACGCATTATAGAGAACATGTACGAAAATCAAGACCGCAACAAGGATGGACGAATCACAGAGGATGAGTTTAAACTCAAGGCAGATGAAGCAGCCGCTCATGATGAGTTATGAGGCTGGACTCAGGGATGGAGGGTTGTGATTGGTTGTGGTTGAATATTAGAAATGGGAAGGGTTTAAAGATACTGAATTTGCCGGTGAAGTGTCACTCAGTGATGTTGTTAACTTTAGATGTTTGCCTGAGAGGTGTGTGCATGTGTGAGTGTGCATAATTGTGTTTATATTTGATTTTTTTTGTACGGGTCTCTGAATGTTTGTGAGAGTCTGGAGCGATACAAATGTGCAAAACAATACTTTGTAAAAAAAAATCCCTTAAATAAACACATTCCAACCCCTAAAGTGTTACTATTTCACTAAATCACTATTTTATCAGAACTTGAAAAATATTGCTTTTCATAAGTCATCCATGACCAATATTCCTTTAACTCAAGTGCTTCTTCAGCCTAATCTAAGTCAACAGAAGTTATGTAATAGCTTGTAGCTTCCTCTTAACGTGAACAGCTGCAAAACAACATTTGTTACGTGATTTAAGGTTTTAGCTTGTGGACTGACAAAATGAAATGCAATGTGCTGAAATGGAAGTTTGTAATCTGAACATGATATTGATAAAAAATTTGAACTTTGAATGTTTTCTTCATGACTGAGCATGTCTATGTTCCTGATAATGTTCCTGCAGCTCAGTGAACAATGTTTAAGTAACATGAGCGTCTAAGTGTCTATGTGTCTGCCTGGTGTTTTTATAATCCTTTGAACGTGTGTCAGTGTGTGTTTAGTAGGTGTGGGCTGATTGAAACTCCAAACCGGAACTTACTGTCAAATACAGTTGAAGTCAAAAGTTGCAAAATGTTACTTATTTTACCAAAATAAGAGGGATCATACAAAATGCATGTTATTTTTTATTTAGTACTGACCTGAATAAGTCATTTCACATTAAAGATGTTTACATATAGTTAAAAAAAAGCTAAAATAAGAAAAATGTAACCATCTTCAGTCTGTTCAAAAGTTTACACCCCTGACTCTTAATGCATTGTGTTTCCTACTAAAGCATCAGTGAGTGTCTGAATCTTCTGTAATAGTTGTGTATGAGTCCCTCAGTTGTCCTCAGTGTGAAAAGATGGATCTCAAAATCCTACAGTCATTGTTGAAAAGTGAACTGAAATGTTCAGGACAAACAAGGGACTCATGAACAAATATCACTAAACAACAACAAAACAAAACAAAAAAACAGCAGTAGATCATTCAGGTAACAACACAGTATTAAGAATCAAGTGTGGGGTCATTTTTATAAATTCAACTATTAGTTTCTCTTGTGGACTATATGTAAATGCTTTTCATGTGAAATATCTTATTCAGGTCAGTAATAAATAGTACATAACATACATTTTGTATGATCCCTCTTATTTTGGTAAAATAATTAACATGTTGCAGATTCTGCAAGGTGTAGGCTATGTAAACGTTTTAAATTTAGAGACAAATTATTTTTATTTTTGTAAGTTCAAAGTGAATTGACTGCTTGCTAACTTAGTGTGTTAAAAAATTTCAAGGCTTAACCGTTATATCCAGAAAGTGAGAAATGCAACATCACTACATTACATTACACCAAAAGATATTTATACGTTGATTTTAGTCTAATGTTCCCCAAATTACTAAAGCTTTATGCTCAAACACCACACAGAAGTGACTACAAACAGGCTTCTTTTACTGACCAGCACAATAGCTTAATGACAACCTAAGAAAAAGAGAGAGAGAGGCAGGGGAGAGAGACATACATACCATGCGGTGTGAACGTTAAGTGATTAGTAAAATAAGTGCATACTCGGTGATGTGTGAGAATCCGGTTCGTATTTTGCTCTGTGCCCGAGGGCGTGTGTGAGAGTGCCAGTCCTGCCAAATCAGACACAAACGAGTGTGTGTTTAGAAACAAACGACAACTAAACTTGACACAGAAAAACTACGAGAATGACCGAGCCAGAAGACATTAAATGAGGCAGAGGTATTACATTTTGCTGTTGAATTGTCAACGTCTGTTGCTTCTCCTTCTTTTTCACGATTGAATTTGGTTTAAAGTGGGAGAGTTTGACAGGTGCGACTCCATCTGTTAATTCCTCCTCGACTGTGGGATATTTAACTAACCTGGACCTTTAGGAGCTTGATGTAAAGTGCATTATATTACGTTTATGTTATATGTGAAAGTAGGTATTACACTTGGCCTCAGTGAAGCGGTAAGTAATTTGTTTACTTTTGTCTTGTTTGTCACTTTTTGTTGTGCGCTTGCGCGATTCTGCTCGGTCTGTATTATAGAAATGAGCTTTCCTAATATTCCTAAACATTTATTTTTGGAAAGGTAAATTATTAAGGTAGGATTTAGAAAGTTATAGTAGTTATTTATATGTGGTAATATTTATTTTTCAAAAATTCAGGTTTTTAAATAGAATAAATCAAATAAAAAACATAGGAAAATTTGTTATGTAATAACGATGTTAATGTAACAGTACTTGTTTTTGTACAATCAAAAACTAAAAACGAAATATCAAAGAGCATCAGTTGGCTTTTACATGCGTATGTTGTTTTTACATGTTTTAGGGAACCTATTGTCTCTATATTGCATCTGGAGAACACGAATAAGCATTTAATGCAAGCTATAGAGTATTAAAGAATTGTATAGGTTCTTGCAATTAAAAAAAATCTTCTGATGCAAAAATAACAACTTTAAAACTTTTTTTCTTTTTAATAGTGTGCATTTATGATTACCTTCATTTCCCACATTTTCCATCTGCAACTCTTGGGTGTGGTTTCCCATAAATCTCATCTAAATCATCTTAATAAGCAGGTGTGATCAGTGTGAGGTGTGCCTGTAATGGAAGGGGAACCTTTGCTAGATCTGTGTCACCTGTCTGAGGTGGAGCAAACTGTAATTCTCAATGTTCTGCAGAGAGATGCAGAACTTCGCAACAAAGAGGAAGGGAGAATACGGTCAGTGTGTGTAAAATACTGAAGTTATTCTGCAAATATAAGTTATATAGTCTAAGCAATGCGAGATGAAATGCTTGTGTTTTCAGGAAACTTCAGCAGACCGTGTCGGACCCTCTCCATCTGCGCTCTCTCTCGGGCGCGTGGTTTGAGGAAGAGCGCTCTAAGAGATATCAGAAGGGCGGCACTGATGTTGTTAATGCCTCCATACGCCACAAGAAGCGTGAAAAAGGTCACATGATCTCTTAATCATTAATGTAGTGCAGTGTTTGTGTATTTGTGCGTATATACATGTGTTGTCTTCACACTTAATACTCTGTTTTTTGTTTTATCTTTGTAGATATACCTCTGACAGCAATATTTGATAAAGAAAAAGGTAACTGTTCTCAGTTACATGAGCAGCAAGAGGAACACAAAAGTACAGAAAGAGAATTGCAGGAAAATGCAAGTGTAAGAGAGGATGACAAGAGTCGGGAAGAAAAGGAAAGTGAAAAACAAGATGGGGAAAGGTTGGTGCAACTTTTGGTGTCATCTTCCTTAATATAGGATTGAACAAGCTGAATGCTTCTAAACAGTCTGTATTTTAGTATGAGTATACATCCAAATCATTGAAAGCTCTCTGGGTCTTATTCACTAGTTTGAATGCAAGTATATGTGCATAAAGCATCTGTATGAACATGTTAGAATGCAAATCATGATTTATTAATATGTCTGAAAACAGAAATTTTTGTCCCACTTTATATAAGGTGGCCTTAACTACTATGTACTTACATCAAAAATAAGTATAATGTACTTATTGTGTTCATATTGTATTACAAAACACTCAGGATACGGGTAAGGTTAGGGACAGGTTTGGTGGTATGGGTAGGTGCAAGTGATGGATCAACAGCGTAATTACACATGTAATTACAGAAATTAATTACAGATGTAATTACATGCAGGTAGTTGTGCACAATAAGTGTATTGTAATCAAATGATTAATTTAAATGTATGTACATAGTAATTAAGGCCACCTAATTTCAAATGGGACAAATTTTTAAATGTTTTTTTATCCCTTGTAATTAATTATTAGTCTACAGTTGAGGTCAAAAGTTTACATACACCTTGAAAAATGTTTGTTATTTTACCAAAAATAAGAGAGATCATAAAAAATGCATGTTATTTTTTGATTTAGTACTGACCGGAATAGGATATTTCACATGGTTGGACTGCATAAAAGACATTTACATGTATGTCCATAAGAGAAAGTAATGGTTGAATTTATAAAAATGACCCCATTCAAAAGTTTACATATGCTTGATTCTTACTACTGTGTTGCTACCTGAATGATCCACAGCTGTGTTTTTTTGGTTTAGTGTCCTGAACAGTTAAACTGCCTGCTGTTCTTCAGAAAAATCCTTCAGATCACACAATTTTTTGTTTTTTCAGCCTTTTTGTGTATTTGAGCCCTTCCGACAATCACTGTATGATTTTGAGATCCATCTTTCACACTGAGGACAACTGAGGGACTCATATGCAACTATTACAGAAGGTTCAAACACTCACTGATGCTCCAGAAGGAAACACGATGCATTAAGAGTCGGGGTGAAAACTTTTTCAGTTTGAAGATTAGGGTCAACTCAACTTATTTTGTCTTCTGGGAAACATGTAAGTATCTTCTGTAGCTTCTGAAGGGCAGTGTGATATTTAGGTAATATAAGAAAACTGTACACATCTTCATTCTGTTCAAAAGTTTTCACCCCTGGCGCTTAATGCATTGTTTCTCCTTCTGGAGCATCATTGAGCACTTGAACCTTCTGTAATAGTTGCATATGTGTCCCTCAGTTGTCCTCAGTGTGAAAAGATGGATCTCAAAATCATACAGTCATTGTTGGAAGGGTTCAAATACACAAAAAGGCTGAAAAACCAAAGAATTTGTGTGATCTGAAGGATTTTTCTGAAGAACAGCAGGCAGTTTAACTGTTCAGGCTGAAAGAAAAGCTGAAAGAAAAGCTGGAAAGAAAAGCCAGATTCTTCTGAAGAACAGCGGGAAGTTGAAATGTTCAGGACAAACAAGGGACTCAAGAACAACTATCACTAAACAACAACCAAAAAAAAAAAAAGAATTAAGAATGAAGTGTATGTCATTTTTATAAATTCAACTATTTTTTTCTTTTGTGGACGTATGTGTAAATTTCATTTATGTGAAACATCTTATTCAAGTCAGTACTAAATCAAAAAATACCATGCATTTTGTATGATCCCTCTAATTTGGATAAAATAATTAACATTTCGCAGATTCTGCAAGATGTATGTAAACTTTTGACCTCAACTGTAAATATGACCCACTGTCTTATATTGCAATACTTCCTTTTTAGTCCCATTCCAGTGGTAACTCCTGAGCAACAATCCAGGACAAGACACATCACAAAGGTCAATTTACACTTCAGATTATATTATATGCTTCTGAAATATGTGCTACAGCATGTGAGACATTTCTTATGTTCTTGCTTTGAACAGAATAATGCAGCAGAAGAAAACTGTCTTAAAGGTAAAATAATCTATACTGATAAATGACAAAATATAAATGAATCTAACACTCTGCTCACTTTATTTTTCCTTCATGCTCCAGAAAGTGTTGGAGAGTCAGGAGACAAAGAGTGGAGAATTTTGCCAAGTACATCCCCATCTTTACAGGTCTGTTCAGCAAGGCCAGTTGTTCAGATACACACATTCCTAAAAACTTTTGTATTATGTGTGTGCATATGTGTCTCTGTAGATGGACTCAGAGGGTGACGTGGACTCTGGCAGCACTGAACTAGACTATACTAGGTTTGGGTCAGTTAGCAGCTTGGCCTCCCATCATATGGTAAGATACACTTCACAAGCACAACAGTTGATGTTCTGCACCAGTGAAGTTGTGAAGGTATAAAACGGTCAAGTTTCTGTGTGGGCAGATGAATGGCAGTTTGATGAGCCTGTACAGTGTGGGCGATTTTGGGGATGTTGTAGTATCAGGACGGATCCAGTTCTCATTGCAGTATGACGTCAAGAAAGAGGAGCTTTACGTACACATAATACGCTGCCAAGAGCTAGCGTCAGCCCGTAAAAATCGATCAGACCCGTAAGTATTTCATTTGAAGTCAAAAGTTGACATACACCTTGCACACAATGTTCATTATTTTACTAAAATAGGAGGAATCATACAAAATGCATGTTATTTTCTATTTAGTACTGACCTGAATAAGATATTTCACATAAAATATATTTACATATAGTCCAAAAGAAAAAAAATGTACCCTGTTCAAAAGTTTACATACACTTGATTCTTAATACTGTGTTGTTACCTGAATGATCCACAGCTGGATTTGTTTAGTGATAGTTGTTCATGAGTTAAGTTAAACTGCCTGCTGTTCTTCAGAAAAATCCTTCAGGTCCCACAAATTCTTTGGTTTTTCAGCATTTTTGTGTATTTGAATCCTTGACTGTATGATTTTTTTATACTGAGGGTAACTAAGGGACTCATATGCAATTATTACATAAGGTTCAAATGCTCACTGATGCTCCAGAAGGAAAGAAAGCTGTTTTGAATTTGAAGATCAGGGTAAATGCTACTTAATTTGTCTTCTGGGGAGCATATAAGTATCTTCTGTATGTTCTGAAGGGCAGTACTAAATGAAAAAATATGATATTTAGGCAAAATAAAAAAATGTACACATCTTTATTCTGTTCAGAAGTTTACAACCCTGGGCCCTGGCTCTTAATGCATAGTTTTTCCTTCTGGAGCATCAGTGAGTGTTTGAACCTTCTGTAATAGTTGCATATAAGTCCTTCAGTTGTCCTGGGAAAAGATGGATCTCTAAATCATACAGTCATTGTTGGAAAAGGTTCAAGAAAAATGGTCAGGTCAGTACTAAATAAAAACATTTGTATGATCACTCTTATTTTGGTGAAATAATTAACATTTTGTAGATTCTGCAAGGTGTATGTAAACTTTTGACTTCAACTGTACATGACCGTGGTCATTTTCATTCATTCATAACTTTTATTCAGTCATGTCTTTGTTCTTCTCTTAAACACAGATACGTAAAAGTTTACCTTCTCCCTGACAACACATCTCGCAGTAAGAAAAAAACTGCAGTGAAGAGGAAAACATTAAATCCGGTCTACGATGAAACCATGAAAGTAAGTTCTGATTCATTTATTATAGTGGTGTCAATCGATTAAAAAAGTAACTAATTAATCGCATGTTTTTCCTGAAATTAATCGCGATTACTCCCACCTGAAATCAAAGTTTTTAATTATACTTTTATATTGCAATAATAAAGAATGTATATTTTTAATATTTGTTTAATGCCATGTTTTTTTAATGACTGAAGGCAAGTATCACTGATTCCAACTGATGTCTCTATGAATTTTTTCCCTAATATTTAACCATTGAATATAACATTTCAACATTACACTATAATTAAGAGCTATCACTTTAACATTTATTAGACTTTAATAAATAACTTCTAATTTAAGCAAACTTGAAACAGTCTCCACATAAACCCATTATAATAAATGTCATATAGGCTAGCTCCCTGTGCCCTTCAGCAAGAAACTATAGCCTAAAGTTATCAAACACTAAATGATATAAAATTCTAAATTATATAAAGATAAACTTCTTAGAACTAAAGAAGTTATTAATTTCCTCGTTTTAATTTTGTTCTTTGATTAACAGACATAACAGCAGCTGGTTATTAGGATATTTTTCGACTTTAAAAGCTGCCGCTGCTGAACTTGATACAGATCTGACACTGCTTTAAATGTGACTCATAAATAATAAATACTTACATGCAGTTTTAAGGCACAACATAACTATGACTATGTTTCATTTGGGTTTGAATATGATACAGTGCTTTAATATAGGCCTAATACAGTGTGAGCTACGAGCACAGTATAACGGCTGACAGGACAGGTAACTTTGTTTTTACCGACATATGGCGTGAAAACATCTCATCTGACCGCACTTCACTGATGTTCTACTGAAGCTCCTTGTCAAAAGTGCAGTTTCTGTGCTCATTTGACTCACGTCTGGTGCTGAAGTGAAGTTGGAGCGCGTCTGAAAAGTCTCCCATTTGATAACGCTCTGCGCATCTGAATTCTTTAGCACTTGTGAGTGGGGCGACCAAACATGGCCCCGCCCATGCATTAATTGCGTACAGTATTTTTTACGCAATAAAATGAAAATAAATCTCCTGCGTTAACATGCTAATTTTGACACCACTAATTTATTATTTGACAAATTACTTCTATGCATTTAAAATACACTATCAAACTTACAGTACTAATTATTTCCCCACTCAACCATAAAATGTTGCCTTGTACCAGTACAAAGTGCGGAAACTAGACCTCCAGGCTCGAGTGCTGAGTATGTCAGTCTGGCACATGGAGAGAATGAGGCGAAACCTCTTCCTGGGGGAGGTGGAAGTAAGGCTGGGTCAATGGGACTGGAGCGAGAGCCAGCCAACTTGGCACAACCTCCAGCCAAGAGTAAGCACATTTCAGAGACAGTCTGATATCTGTAGTGAACTAAACATGTGATAGACTCTCATGATAAGAATCTGACTTTCCCTTAATGCAGGTTAAGTTAAGTCCAGATGACATTATCAGCAGAGGAACCATTTTGTTCTCAATTAAGTTTGTACCTCCACATTCAGAAGGTAAGTCTGAGCAGACACTTTATATTTACACATATCCACATGTATATGCAGGGCCATTGATAAATTACATGTGGCTTATGATTAATTTATTATGTGCGGGCCCACTCTTCCCTCATTAAAAGCCTATATTGTAGAGCAGTATATATGGGTTATTCCACAAAATTGGCGCAAACTGCTTTCCCCAAACCAAAAAACACTTAAACATTAAATTAATTTAAATTAATCAATTAAATTAAACACTCAATCAATTAAACACTTTTTTTTTTACATACATACACAATTTTACATTTTTTAGCACAGTTACGCACATTTTTAGTATTTTAGCATGTATGTGAATTAAATTCTGTAATGTGATGTGGTCGCTACCAAAACTACTGAAACATGGGATGTTTTGTCCAAAATAAATTATACTGAAATATCAGCTAAGACGTTATGATAGTGTTTGGTTCAGTGTGTATTCAAACTACTGAATCCTTAACTTTGAAATCAGTGTGATCAACTCTATGCCTTTTACAAAGAAAAATCGGATTAAAAATAGAACAAATGTCATAAATCACACTTGAAATATTGTTAAAATTGTGCTTATTATTGATTTACATCGGAACATTTATAAGGTAGATGTAAGCAAAATCTTAATAGGTCAATATAGTCCTAATAAATTAACACTGTTTCAGTACACTGTAAAAAACAAAAAACACTATTTGTTGAGTCAACTTAAAATTATTTGTTACCCTGCTGCCTTAAAATGTTAAGTTCAGTCAACTCAAATAAGTTTATTCAAGTTTAAATGTTAATTTGTATTAAGTGACAACTTAGATATTCAAGTTGACTAAACTAAAAAATTGTTTGTTAAACTTAACTCTTGTGTTTGTTACTTGCCTGCCTTAAAATTTTAAGTTGAATCAACTCAAATATCTAAGTTGTCACTTAGTAAAACGTAACATTTAAAGTTGACTAAACTTTTTTCAACTTGATTGAACTTAAAATTTGAAGCCAGCCAGGTAACAAATAATTTTAAGTTGACTCAACAAATTTGTGGAGAGGACAAATATTCTAAAACCTTCTGAAAATACAATATGAGATATCTGTACCTTGGATGTTATACATTATATATTAATTTGCATACATTCAAAATTTGTAGAAAAAAACAAGATGTTTCCATCTTTGAACCAGTTCTGTAGAAAGGCCCATATAGCAGTATATTAATTCATATTTGAAAATTATATTTAAAAATATCTACAATACAATTTGCAAACTTCCAGTTGCAATACTAATGTTCAAGTAATTATTCATTTTTAAATGTAAAATTCTTAAGCTTTCATTTTGGTAGGATCTCATTAAATGCGTTTTAGTCTTTAGTGATTTCACTAAGCCATATTGTGATTTTAATATTATTTTGATTAATTCTGCAGCCCTATTTATTTATTTACATTGTTTCGTGGTTATAGGAAGTGGTTGTCCACCAACTGGTGAGCTCCATATTTGGTTGAGAGAGATTGTTGGTCTACTTCCCACAAAACGTGGCGCACCCAGTACATTTGTGAAAAGGTGTGTGCACACATTCATGGTAGTTTGCTGTTTGATTTTTTTGTTGTTGTTATTACTTGAGCACATCAGAATGGTTTGTGTTTGTACAGTGTGGTATTACCAGATGAAAGTGGCGTCAGTGGCCAGCAGACTCGGGTGGTGCGAGGATCTGTCAACCCAGTGTTCAACCACACCATGGTTTATGACGGGTTTCAGTCCAGTGACCTCATTCAGGCCTGTGCAGAGATAACAGTCTGGAGTCCACATCCCTCCACCTGTCTGGGTGGAGTTCGACTCAGCACCGGCTCAGGTAACACAGATGTGAACATAATATACTTGATATATACAGTAACTTAACATAGCTGAGAGTTAAGACTGTGTTCATATGTTGCAGGTGTGAGTTACAGTCAGGCTGTCTGCTGGATGGACTCAACAGATGATGAGATCAGTGTGTGGTCAAGTGTGATTCAGAGCCCCAACAGCTGGGTGGACACTAGTCTGCCAGTCAGAACCAACTTACAGCTTTGTTCTGATTGAACTTTGTTTAACCTATTTACCCTGTGACTTTGGTTGTATAACATTCTGGAAACCACTTCACAACCGTTTCCCAGATTTTTGACCCAATTTGCAGTTGGCAAAAGTCAGAGCCAGTCTTCAATTTTTGGTGCAATGGTTGGAGTTGTCAGATTTTACCGAACATGATGTTGACTATGATTTCATCCAGTCTGAGGATATCAAATATGTTTTTACATTTTGAGCAGATTTTAGAACATTTACCTGACTTACGATATTCACCTCCAACTACGGTAGCACCTGTACAGGACATAAAATAGAGGAACCTCTACAAGGGGAATGGAAACAAAAACATTTTGCATAGTGGATTTGTTACAAAATAGTCCTCACACATTTCTTTAGTAGGTAGTATTAGTAGGTTGCCAACATATATGATACAGTTTGATTTACTTTGTTGTCAGATTAAGTGTTTTTGCCAGTATTTGCTAAACCTAGAGGGAAGGAAATGAGAATTCATTGTCTAACTTAAACTGTTCTCTTATGAGAATAATGGTATTTTCTTTTTTTTATCTTTCTGCTTGTGGTCTCATGGTGACACTGAAGGTCAAGCCCCAAATGTAATGAAATACTAACTACTGATTAAAACTGCACAGTTTGTCCTTAAATGCGCATTGCTTCAGTTAAAAAAAAACTATATGTCATATCAATTTGTGACCTTGGACCACAAAACCAGTCTTAAGTAGCACAGGTATATTTGTAGCAATAGCCAACAATACATTGTATAGGACAAAATTATTATTTTTTCTTTTATGACAAAATTCATTATATGTAAAGATCATGTTCCATGTGGATATTTAGTAAATCACATACCATACCAATATACCAAAAGTTATTTTTTGATTAGTAATATGCATTGCTAAGAACTTTATTTGGACAATGTTGCAGGTGATTTTCTCAATATTTAGATTTTTTCACCCTCAGATTCTAGATTTTAAAAAAGTTGTATCTCAGCCAAATATCCTAACAAACCATATATCAATGGAAGGTTATTTATGCAGCTTCCAAATTATGTTTAAAGCTCAGTTTCAAAAAATGTACCCTTAAAGGGTTACTCCACCCCATGTCATTCCAAACCCATAAAAGCTTTGTTTGAGTAACCCTTTAAGACTGGATTTGTGGTCCTGGGTCACGTATATTTTATTCTTTTTGTGTCAGACTATTAAATAATCTGTTGAAACCAGTGTTTATTTTTACTTGCACTTGAATGACATTTATAACATTTATTAACAACTTATTACATATTTTGTTTAAACCTTCTTGTATATTAAGACAGGCACCTGCAATTCTGGTCTGTAATTGGCCTGCTTATCTAAACCCTCAAAACATGTCTTATTTACTGGTACAGCATTGGATGATTTGTAGATTATATTTAATAGTTTACACTTTGCAAAAACGTTTCCACTTAGTTTTTAAAATGTAACTAACCTTGCATTTCTTTTCAGGAGCACTAGTGCTCCTACTTAAAACATAATAAATAAATACATGTAAAAAATTAGGAACCCTGACAGAAATTAAGGTGCTATTTAAAGATTTTTTTAACCTTTAAAACGCCATTTTTCTAACTTTGTTAAATGTATCTCATCTTTTGTGCCCAAAAATTTTTATCACAATTTTTAATTAAACAATAAATTCAGTTAAAATAATAAGGTACAATCAGGCTGAATAGTTACCAATCAAATGAAATCAGCATGAACAATTAATCTTTGCATGGCACAGAAGAGCTCGAATGTAGCGTTATATTTACAGACTTTTTGACATCTTTTGAATGGATAAATCACGTTAATTTCCAAAAAAGCGTAACCAGTTGAAAGTGAAACGCCATCGCCGCTCGAAATTCACTCCCCGGACCAGCCCTCATTTCCAGCCCTGCTTACTTCCCATCTCCCATTTCAGTTTCGTTTTTCCACTGGGTGTGTCTGGAGACTTCAAGCATGGCGGAGGAGAGAAGCAGTGACTGTAAAGTTTCATGCGTTTTACCCATCTCATCTAGTTACATTGCTTTCTCTTACCTTTACGGTCATGTTTATTTACGTATAGAAATAACCATTTGCTTGTTGCATGTATTTTACACAGCGAAAGCACGTTTATTTGACCGACCTTCGGGTAGCAAGCTATGGCTTAGTGGATGAAGCTTTAGCGCAGTGAATGTTTGTCAGCAAACGCATTATATTCAAAGTCCGTTAGATATTGCATGGGCAAGAAATTTCCCGTAACACTTGTATTTAGAGAGAGAGAGAGAAATTGCAAGTAATTGCAAGTAAAGTGGGCCATCAGGTAAAGTGGGCCATTTAAGATTGATTGTACTGTGCTGAAAGGGAATACACTATTTGAGCAAATTAATTATCTTGTTTTAAAGGGACACTGTTTCTTTAAATAATAAAATAGCTTTGGCTGATGAAATATGATTGTGGTGGGTGTGGCCACAAGTCAAAGAAGGACTCCCTCATGTTGAAAGGTAGTCAGCCCTCTGTCATCCAGATTTTAATTTCCAACTTATAAGGTTGCTCACTAAAGGTAAACAAATATTATTGTTACAGTACTTCTTGTATGTGTTGCTGCAGGTAACAGGGATTAAAATAAAATAATAATAATAAAAAAAAAATCATTAGTTTTTCTTGTAAGGTGTTAAAATATTGCCGGCCCACTTTGGCTGAATGTGTTAGATAAAGTGAGCCAGTGGGTTTCAGGTAAAGTGAGCCAAGTATAATCTTTAAAATTTTACTCACATTCATTAAATAAATTAACATTCACTGGTTATTTTATAATAATCATGTGTAATTCACAGAAAAGTGAGTGTGCAGTCAGGCTGCAAACAAATTTACGGAGATCAGAAAGATCCAAAGTCAGAGGAAGGGTGGATCAAATGTGAAACATGTCATGCCTGGTATCATGAGTCTTGTTCAGAGGAGCATGGTATCTTGGATGATGACTCTTTCTACTGTGAACAGTGCTTCTTGAAAATGTTATTGTTATATTTCAAGTTCAATTTCAAGTGCACAAAGGCAACATTTGTAGTTGAAGGTTTTCCACATATTAAGTTATTATAGCCTAGTTATTAATTGTTGTTAGCCTGTATTTGTTATCGTCACATTTTTATACTTTGGTAATTCTTATCAGTATTCTGTTAAAATATTGCAAATTTAACATTAACACACATTTGTTCAGTTGTTTTGCATTGTACTCATTAACTGAGTGAAAGTTTGTATTTTAAGCATCCCCCTTATATGTTTTTGGGGGGGGTTTAAAACATACATTTGATGAATAAAATTAATTTTTTGAATTGTTTTTAATGTAAAAGAATAATATGTGTTAATAAACAAAGTGTTTTTAAAATTTCTAATCAATATGCAAAATTATTTTATTATAAATTAGGGACGGCCCACTTTAACAGACTATCTGGCCCACTTTACCTGAAAATAAATTTTTCTGGAGCTCATGGTCTCAAAATGTTTATTGGTATATAACTTGCACATAACACATTTAATGAATTGTATTCAAATTGATATATTATAGCTGGACCTTAAACTTAACAAAGGTAATGAAGAAAAGAAAAGAAAAAAACATCTAGGTATCTAAATTACGCGTTTTACAAAAAGTGGCCCACTTTACCTGCAATCACCCAAATGAATTTGTTACGCCTTCAGATATTTCTGATAAAGGCAGCAATAGTCATCATGCGGATCTTTTGATCAGTCTGTATAAATTTACCATGTATATTTTCTCTAATTCCTATTTTTTTTTATCTTTTATTTTTTCCCTTCTAAAATAGTCTACCACTTATATACACCCAGAAAGGCCAGTTTTGTGGGCATTCACACATAGACTAGTCATTAGTCAGGTGAAGTCATTTTAGGTTTAAAAAGTGTTTCAACATTGCATCAACTACTGATAAACACATTCATTTTTATTTGAAATTAAATTATCACTCTATCAGTAGGTTATGTAACCATGTGTTATTATGTATTATTGAAAGGCTTGTCTTTAAAACTCATTAAAATGCACAAATTCTTGTTATTTGCAGACATTCTCTTTTTGACATTAGATTTATGAAGAGGTGGTCAGTCAGCAATTCCGTAAAAGACAATATCTCCCTTTGCATTGAACTTTGAGCTTTGTAGCTTTGCAGATGTTGTTTATGACCTAACAGCAAAATTACACAAACTAAAGTTAAAAAAGTTAAATCATAACCAATGACCCCTTTAAGTACCCCTGAGATTTTAAAATAAATATTTTAATAATTAAGTATCTATGGTATTTATGGTTCTCTGACATTGGTAAATGGTCATATGGTGTGCAGATAAATATTTTGATTGTTATTTATTTATTTATTTTTAATGATTTATTAAACTCACAAACACCCTGCAGCTCCTTTACAAACCTCAGTTTGGGGAACCTTGATGTAATATAATGTTTAATGCACTTCATGTTATTAATTACAATGACAGGAATATATTTTCTCACTCTTTATATTTTTACATCATTATGGTACAAGATGATCTTGTTTAAATCAATATGATAAACATTGATCAAAAGTAAACTAAAAGTAGTCTGATTATATGACCTAAAATGTGTAATGTAATTTTTGTCATGTAATTTGAAATCAAATACTCAGCTCTGTATATGAAGAGTTCAGGGTCCAGTTGCATAAACTTAGCCTCTATGTTATAACAGTGTCTTAAGTACTAGTTTGACCAATATCAGTCTTATTTTTTGGATTCAACTTAAACTAATCTACATTTTCTGTAATTGAATTAAAAAAAATATATGTGAACAGTCTTAAAGAAAAAATTAGCTGACTAACTTTTTAAGACTAGTCTAAACCTTTTATGCAACCAGCCCCTGATGCAAAAGTCTCTAAATCCATCTGACGTCTTTCTTAAAAAAAGCATTTTTATCAGGCTATAGCATTAGTTTTCAGAGAAAGAGTTATGTAAACATAACATGTTTCCTAAATATCTACAAACATTTGTTATTTTTTGTCTTAAGAAGAGTCAAAAACTTACATACAGCACCTTTAATGGTTCGGCAAATTTCCTGTAATGTTTTTAACACTAGATCATCCAAGCAACTTGCTAAGTACGCAATAGTATGCGGTTATTTTCTTAGTTATAGAAAAGCTGATTAAATAAATTGTCTTTGTTTTTTCCCCACCAGCTGGTGGCAGAACAGTTCCAGATTTTGGAAAGATGTATCATGTGAAAGGTGCATATATCTTCTTAATGACACAGTACATCCCAGTACAGTCAATTTTTTTCAATATGTTTAACATTATATATCCCTCTTTTGTGTAGGTGAGCTCTCCTCGCCTTATTTTGATATAAAGGAGCCTTTTGAAGCTTGGTATGACCTTGAGGGGAACAGAAGTCGAATCGACTATCAAGATGGTCAGTGAGCTGTTCACGATAAAGTAACAAACTTTTAAAACCAAAATAAATGATGTAGTTTCTTATCATTGATTCTGTTTATACAGGAACAGTGCATACTTTTCTGATCGGAAATGATTTGGATTATGGCGCCATTTACACGATCACACCAGTCACCAATGAGACCGAAATCCAAGCTATTAAGTGTTTCCAGCTTAAAGGTGCCAAGGAGGATCCAATACGTCCACAGGCAGCACTGCCTGATCTGCAGGGCTTTGAAGTATGTACTGCTTAAAGGAACACTCCTCTTTTTTTTTTTTTTTGAAAATAGGCTCATTATCCAACTCCCCTAGAGTTAAACAGATGAGTTTTACCATTTTTTAATCCATTCAGCCGATCTCCAGGTTTGTCTGTAGCACTTTTAGCAAAGCTTATTGAATCTGATAAGATCATTAGCATCTCGTTCAAAAATGACCAAATATTTTTGATATTTTTCCTATTTAAAACTTGATTCTTCTGTAGTTAAATCATGTACTAAGACCAACAGAAAATGAAAAGTTGTGATTTTCCAGGCTGATATGGATAGGAACTATACTCTTGTTTTAAGGTAATAATCAGGGAATTTTTCAGATGTTCTGTGTGAGGTCTAGAAAAGCATCACACAGGCTGGACATAAGAAGAACACGTATCGTCTGTGGGTCACACGTCCAGAGGGAAAGGATTCCCTAGCCATCCCACACCGCTTTGAGATGGAGGGCTTCAACACTCTTTTGGAGTCCCATAATGACAAATACACTATTGACTACAGTGACTTCAGCCCACAAACTGAGTCTGACGTTTTCATACGACCTGGAGGTAACTGGAAATCAAACATTCAGTGAAGTGCCTTTGTCTGCTGCTTTACTGAGGTATTGTGTGTTTAGAAATGACCTGTGAAGAGTTTCCTGATCCTGTGGAGGAGCGTCAAATATTGGCCAACCCCATTCAAGACTATGTCAGCACCTCCCCTGTTAGCCACGCCCACCGTCTGTTTGGTCCCTTTAAGGAGAATTTTGAGCGTCAGTACGAAAGCGAGAAGGAGCACAAGGAGCGTGAGAACAACTTCGTACATACTCTGCGGTGAGGAGGAACAACAAACATTACTACAGATACTAAAGACCCCAGTTACATTATTTCCAGTATCTATTAATGAAGGAATACAGTACAGGAAATGGCAACATGAAAACTAAGCAGAAGTCATTGTTAAATAAATTAGACCACGATACATATGCTCTTAATTTTACATCCTTTTTCTCCTCAGGTTTGTGCACTCTACAAACAGAGCCGGTCTTACATACAGTACCGGTATCAATGAATTCGCCGACTGGACGAAGGAAGAGCTGGCCATGATGACAGGGGGTATATTGCCTCCGGAGTAGAGAAAGAAACTTGTCCACACACATTACTTTGAGTCTGCTGCCAATATATGTAAAACAGTTTGACAAACTGTGTTCACTAGAGTTTGTGAAAGACAAACTCATTAACACAATGAGACAAAAAGTTCATTAACACATGTAACTTTACTAACTTGAAAAATTGAAAATTCATTGTCTTAACACTAACTTAAACTAACTTACGCTTGTCATAGAATGAGGAAAGTTGTATTTTCCTCTTTTGCGGGCTGCAACAACTAATTCATCAACTAATCAATAATAAATGATAATCAAAATAATCAATGACAGATTTGATTATCGATTAATCACATCCACCAGATTATCAAGAAACCATCCATTAGTCACTAAATTATGCAGCTGTGAATAATATATTTTTCATGAGCAAAATGCATCTAAAAATAATGGAGGACATAGAGTAAGCTGCTGCGGGAGAATAAAAAGCATAAAAATAAGAGACATATTTACAGGACTATTTTAATTGAATACAAATAGTATAATGAGTGAATGAGTATGTTTTTTGTTTTTCTTTATTACAGTGGGCAAGTTTTAGAATGTAATGTTCATATTTTAACATTGTTTTAATGTTGTGATTAAACTACTGATTAAAACCACACCTTGTGTCTTACATTTTCACATAATACATGACTTATCCATGATAAGTTCTGATATTGTATGACCCTCAGACTAGCAGAAGAATAACAAAAGTGCAGTAAACTGTAAAAATCTTTGCACTACAAACCAGTTTATTTATAATCAGGGTTTGAAATGAACACCCGCCAAATGCAGGTAAAAAAAACAGCTCTGGCGGGTTGCGCTGTTGAATTACCAGCCAGTGAGTTATTTTCACTGATTAAGTTCTTGGGGAAGGTATTGCAAGACAAATCTGTGCATGTTTAGTGCAAATACCTTACAGGTGAGACATCATTGCCTTATCGAGCTTATTGCAAATAGCAAACAAAACACCTACAGAGTGCACGCATATGCGACTGATGAAGTCTGGTTAGACTTAATTTTTTTGGTTAACCACAATTATTTGCAGCTTCCATCTTACCTCGATCCCTGTCGATGTTAAACTGATGCTCTGCGTTGGGAATTTGCGCACTGCTGTGCGGTCTGAAGTGCGGTCGAGCAAATCCACGTTCATCTGTAGACTAGCGCAAATGAATTCTCGCACTTTAACAGTATTTATGACTCCTAACAGGTTGTTTAACTATGAAGAATTATTAGCTCATAATGTACTTAGATGTTCAGTTTTTCCAATATTGCTCGCGTGCCAGTGATTTCCCCTGGACTAACTTATTGCGCGCACTCATTTAGAGTGCGTTCTTTTTGCATGGTTCAGTGTATTCATATGCAATGAGAATGATCACATAATTTAAGATAAGAGGGCAAAAAATGCATTTTATTTATATAAAAAATGTATAAATTATATAATTTCATATTGGCTGTTTTTGCTCCACTTCACCAACAAAAATCATTCCAACACGGTTTTAATTGCACATTAGTATCTTTTTATTTTGTTTTATTTTTTTTACATTATTTTAAATATCATTATTCAACGTTTCAGGTTTAAAAGAGCAAAACGTTATTTATGCATTTGTAACTGCAGGTTAAAGCATCCCATGTCCCTCTGAGCTGCATTAACACGTGTAAATACATCTAAATGCCACTTCACGTGTTGATAGTGATTTCATTTGTTTAGAACATCCTAAAAAATTACAAATCAATTAAAACTTATTGTAAAAGATTCATTGTGAACTGACCACACAGGATATGAAGAATATCAAAAACTTTAGGAGTCATCTGTCCATGGTAGTCCTTAAAATATCAGTACAATAACACACTAAGCAAAATAATGTCTCCTTATCTTCATCATTAAAATCCCAGAAAATATTTAAATGTTTTTCGCTTTGGCACATCCAGTGTAGACAGCCTATTATTTATTTATTTTATTTTTTTAATAATTAAATAAATGTAAAAAAATTAGGAACCGTGACAGAAATAAACCTTCCCATTATAAGGTGATATTTTGACTCCTTAAAGATTTTTTTTAACCTTTGTAATGCCGTTTTTCTAACTTTATTAAATGTGTCTCATCTTTTGTGCCCAAAAATGTAGATTTGTAAACTTTTATGAACATTTTTAATTAAACAATAAATTCAATTAAAGGCTGAATAAGTTCAATCAAACGAAATCAGCATGAACAATGAATCTACGCATGGCACAGACGAGCTCAAATGTAGCGTTATATTTACAGACTTTTTGACATCTTTTGAATAAGTAAATATAGAAATCACATTAATTCGAAATTTACACCCCGGACACACCCTGGTTACATTCCATCTCCTTCGTTTTCGTTTTTCCACTGGGTGTGTCTGGAGACTTTAAGCATGGCGGAGGAGAGAAGCACTGACTGTAAGGTTTCTCATCGAGTTACATTGCTTTCTTTTGCATTTACGGTCATGTTTATTTATGTATATAAATAACCATTTGCTTGTTCTATGTATTTTACACAGCGAAAATACGTTTATTTGACCGACTTTTCGGTAGCAAGCTATAGCGCTGTAATGTTTGTCAGCAAACGCATTATATTCAAAGTCTGTTAGATTTTGGCTTGGCAAGAAATTTCCCGTAACACTTATTTTATAAATAAATATATTTAAAATAAATATTTTAATAATTATCACATTTGCATGTTCTTGGTTCTCTGACATTAGTAAATGGTCATATGGCGTGCAGATAAGCATAAAATATTTCTTCTTTTTATTGAGTGAATTGTTTTGATTGTTATTTTAAAATTATTTATTTTAATTGTACATTTTTATGATTTAATTGCCTGTTAGCCTTTCATTAAACTCACAAAACACCGTGCAGTTCCTTTACCAACCCCAGTTTGGGAAACCTTGTAATATAATGTTTAATGCACTTCATGTTGTTAATTACAATTAAAGAAATATATTTTTTCTACTTTTTACTGACTACAATTTTTGTCATGTAATTTGGAATCAAATACCCAGCTCTGTGTGTTTATTTAGTTATAGAAAAGTTGAAGAAAATAAATTGTGGCCATGTGTTTTTTACCCAGGTGCCACACCAGCTGGTGGCAGAACAGTTCCTGATTTTGGAAAGATGTATCATGTGAAAGGTGCATATAGCCTATATCTGCTTAATTACACAGTACATCCCAGTACAGTCCATTTTTTTTCAATATGTTTAACATTATGTATCCCTCTTTTGTGTAGGTGAGCTCTCCTCGCCTTATTTGGAGATAAAGGAGCCTTTTGAAGCTTGGTATGACCTTGAGGGGAACAGAAGTCGAATTGATTATCAAGATGGTCAGTGAGCTGTTCACGATAAAGCTTTTAAAACATTTACATTTACATTTAGACATTTAGCAGACGCTTTTATCCAAAGCGACTTACAAAGGAGAACAATTGAAGCAACTAAAATCAACAAAAGAGCAATAACATGCAAGTGCTATGACATGTCTCATTTAGCCTAACGCAGTACATGTAGTAAGGATTTCATGTAGCAAGTACATAATAAATAAAAGAAAATAGATGGGGGGGAAGCAAGCTAGTGTTAGAGGCCTTATTTTTTCTTTTTTTGTTAATTGTATAGAGAGAAGCTAGTGTTAGTCGTGTTAGTGTTTTTTTTTTGTTGTTTTTTTTTGAGAAAACAAGCAGTACATAAATGGAGAGAGTGTAAGTCTAGAAGAGCATCATTTAAAGAATAGAATTAGAAAAGACTGCGAGAGTTAGAGGGTTAAATAAAGATGAAAAATATGAGTTTTTAGCCGATTCTTGAAGATGGCTAAGGACTCAGCTGTTCGGAGTGAGTTGGGCAGGTCTTTCCACCAGGAGGGTACATTTAATGTGAAAGTCTGTGAAAGTGATGTTGTGCCTCTTTGGGATGGCACAATAATGCGCCGTTCACATGCAGAACGCAAGCTTCTAGAGGGCACATAAGTCTGAAGTAATGAATTTAGCTAAAGGGGTGCAGAGCCAGTGGTGGTTCTGTAGGCAAGCATTAATGCCTTGAATTTAATGCGAGCAGCTATTGGTAGCCAATGCAGACTGATGAAAAGAGGTGTGACGTGCGTCGTTCTCGACTCATTAAAAACTAGTTGACAGAACTAGTTGATAGAAAGGTTTGATAGAACTGGCTGGAAGACCTGCCAAAAGAACATTGCAATTGTCCAGCCTGGACAGAATAAGAGCTTGAACAAGGAGTTGTGAAGTATGTTCTCGAAAGAAAGGGCCAGATCTTCTTGATGTTGAATAAAGCTAATCTGCAGGACCAGGCAGTTTAGCAATGTGGTGTGAGAAAGTCAGCTGATCATCAATCACAACTCCAAGGTTTCTGGCTGTTTTTGAAGGAGTTATGGTTGATGTGCCTAACTGAATGGTGAAATTGTGATGAAAAAATGGGTTTGATGGAACCACAAGCAGTTCAGTCTTGATAAGGTTTAGTTGAAGATGATGGTCCTTCATCCAGTAAGAAATGTCTGTTAGACAAGCTGATATCCGAGCAGCTATCGTCGGATCATCAGGATGGAATGAGAGGTAGACTTGAGTGTCATCAGCATAGCAGTGATATGAAAAGCCATGTTTCTGAATGACAGAACTTAGTGATGCCATGTAGACAGAGAAAAGAAGTGGTCCAAGAACTGAGCCCTGAGGCACCCCAGTAGCTAGATGTTGTGACTTGGATACCTCACCTCTCCTAGATACCTTAAAGGACCTGTCTGAGAGGTAAGATTCAAACCACTGGAGTGCGGTTCCTGAGATTCCCTTTGCCAATAGGGTTGACAGGAGGATCTGGTGGTTAACCGTGTCAAAAGCAGCGGAGAGATCCAGCAAGATAAGTATTGATGATTTGGAATCTGCTCTTGCTAGTCTTAGGGCTTCAACAACTGAGAGCAAGGCAGTCTCAGTTGAATGTCCACTTCTAAAACAAGACTGGTTACTGTCCAGGAGGTTGTTCTGTGTGAGAAAGGAAGAGATTTGATTGAACACAGCTTGTTCAAGTGTTTTTGCAATGAATGGAAGAAGGGAAACCGGTCTGTGGTTCTCTAAAAGAGATGGGTTCAGGGTGGGTTTCTTAAGTAGAAAAACCAAAATAAATGATGCAGTTTCTCATCATTGATTCTGTTTATACAGGAACCGTGCGTACTTTTCTGATCGGAAATGATTTGGATTATGGTGCCATTTACACGATCACACCAGTCACCAATGAGACCGAAATCCAAGCTATTAAGTGTTTCCAGCTTAAAGGTACCAAGGAGGATCCAATACATCCACAGGCAGCACTGCCTGATCTGCAGGGCTTTGAAGTATGTACTGCTTAATGGCCCAGTTCACATAAAAATGAAAATGTCATGAAATCACGTCGTTCAAACCTAAATGACTTTCTTCTGTTGCAGTTTGAGAAGATGGAGAATCTCGCAGATGTTCTGTGTGAGGTCTGGAAAAGCGTCACACAGGCTGGACATAAGAAGAACACGTATCGTCTGTGGGTCACACGTCCAGAGGGAAAGGATTCCCTAGCCATCCCACACCGCTTTGAGATGGAGGGCTTCAACACTCTTTTGGAGTCCCATAATGACAAATACACTATTGACTACAGTGACTTCAGCCCACAAACTGAGTCTGATGTTTTCATACGACCTGGAGGTAACTGGAAATCAAACATTCAGTGAAGTGCCTTTGTCTGCTGCTTTGACATTTACAAATCACCCGATTAAACACTTACTGAGGTATTGTGTGTTTAGAAATGACCTGTGAAGAGTTTCCTGATCCTGTGGAGGAACGTCAAATATTGGCCAACCCCATTCAAGACTATGTCAGCACCTCCCCTGTTAGCCACGCCCACCGTCTGTTTGGCCCCTTTAAGGAGAAATTTGAGCGTCAGTACGAAAGCGAGAAGGAGCACGAGGAGCGTGAGAACAACTTCGTACATACTCTGCGGTGAGGAGGAACAACAAACATTACTACAGATACTAAAGACCACAGTTAAATTATTTCCAGTATCTATTAATGAAGCAATACAGTACAGGAAATAGCAACATGAAAACTAAGCAGAAGTCATTGGTAAATAAATTAGACAACTATATACATATGCTCTTAATTTTACATCCTTTTTCTCCTCAGGTTTGTGCACTCTACAAACAGAGCCGGTCTTACATACAGTACCCGTATCAATAACTTCGCCGACTGGACGAAGGAAGAGCTGGCCATGATGACAGGGGGTATATTGCCTCCGGAGTAGAGAAAGAAAATTGTCCACACACATTACTTTGAGTCTGCTGCCAATATATTTAAAACAGTTTGACCAACTGTGTTCACTAGAGTTTGTGAAAGACAAACTCATTAACACAATGAGACAAAAAGTTCATTAACACATGTAACTTTACTAACTTGAAAAATTGAAAATTCATTGTCTTAACACTAACTTAAACTAACTTACGCTTGTCATAGAATGAGGAAAGTTGTATTTTCCTCTTTTGCGGGCTGCAACAACTAATTCATCAACTAATCAATAATAAATGATAATCAAAATAATCAATGACAGATTTGATTATCGATTAATCACATCCACCAGATTATCAAGAAACCATCCATTAGTCACTAAATTATGCAGCTGTGAATAATATATTTTTCATGAGCAAAATGCATCTAAAAATAATGGAGGACATAGAGTAAGCTGCTGCGGGAGAATAAAAAGCATAAAAATAAGAGACATATTTACAGGACTATTTTAATTGAATACAAATAGTATAATGAGTGAATGAGTATGTTTTTTGTTTTTCTTTATTACAGTGGGCAAGTTTTAGAATGTAATGTTCATATTTTAACATTGTTTTAATGTTGTGATTAAACTACTGATTAAAACCACACCTTGTGTCTTACATTTTCACATAATACATGACTTATCCATGATAAGTTCTGATATTGTATGACCCTCAGACTAGCAGAAGAATAACAAAAGTGCAGTAAACTGTAAAAATCTTTGCACTACAAACCAGTTTATTTATAATCAGGGTTTGAAATGAACACCCGCCAAATGCAGGTAAAAAAAACAGCTCTGGCGGGTTGCGCTGTTGAATTACCAGCCAGTGAGTTATTTTCACTGATTAAGTTCTTGGGGAAGGTATTGCAAGACAAATCTGTGCATGTTTAGTGCAAATACCTTACAGGTGAGACATCATTGCCTTATCGAGCTTATTGCAAATAGCAAACAAAACACCTACAGAGTGCACGCATATGCGACTGATGAAGTCTGGTTAGACTTAATTTTTTTGGTTAACCACAATTATTTGCAGCTTCCATCTTACCTCGATCCCTGTCGATGTTAAACTGATGCTCTGCGTTGGGAATTTGCGCACTGCTGTGCGGTCTGAAGTGCGGTCGAGCAAATCCACGTTCATCTGTAGACTAGCGCAAATGAATTCTCGCACTTTAACAGTATTTATGACTCCTAACAGGTTGTTTAACTATGAAGAATTATTAGCTCATAATGTACTTAGATGTTCAGTTTTTCCAATATTGCTCGCGTGCCAGTGATTTCCCCTGGACTAACTTATTGCGCGCACTCATTTAGAGTGCGTTCTTTTTGCATGGTTCAGTGTATTCATATGCAATGAGAATGATCACATAATTTAAGATAAGAGGGCAAAAAATGCATTTTATTTATATAAAAAATGTATAAATTATATAATTTCATATTGGCTGTTTTTGCTCCACTTCACCAACAAAAATCATTCCAACACGGTTTTAATTGCACATTAGTATCTTTTTATTTTGTTTTATTTTTTTTACATTATTTTAAATATCATTATTCAACGTTTCAGGTTTAAAAGAGCAAAACGTTATTTATGCATTTGTAACTGCAGGTTAAAGCATCCCATGTCCCTCTGAGCTGCATTAACACGTGTAAATACATCTAAATGCCACTTCACGTGTTGATAGTGATTTCATTTGTTTAGAACACCCTAAAAAATTACAAATCAATTAAAACTTATTGTAAAAGATTCATTGTGAACTGACCACACAGGATATGAAGAATATCAAAAACTTTAGGAGTCATCTGTCCATGGTAGTCCTTAAAATATCAGCACAATAACACACTAAGCAAAATAATGTCTCCTTATCTTCATCATTAAAATCCCAGAAAATATTTAAATGTTTTTCGCTTTGGCACATCCAGTGTAGACAGCCTATTATTTATTTATTTTATTTTTTTAATAATTAAATAAATGTAAAAAAATTAGGAACCGTGACAGAAATAAACCTTCCCATTATAAGGTGATATTTTGACTCCTTAAAGATTTTTTTTAACCTTTGTAATGCCGTTTTTCTAACTTTATTAAATGTGTCTCATCTTTTGTGCCCAAAAATGTAGATTTGTAAACTTTTATGAACATTTTTAATTAAACAATAAATTCAATTAAAGGCTGAATAAGTTCAATCAAACGAAATCAGCATGAACAATGAATCTACGCATGGCACAGACGAGCTCAAATGTAGCGTTATATTTACAGACTTTTTGACATCTTTTGAATAAGTAAATATAGAAATCACATTAATTCGAAATTCACACCCCGGACACACCCTGGTTACATTCCATCTCCTTCGTTTTCGTTTTTCCACTGGGTGTGTCTGGAGACTTTAAGCATGGCGGAGGAGAGAAGCACTGACTGTAAGGTTTCTCATCGAGTTACATTGCTTTCTTTTGCATTTACGGTCATGTTTATTTATGTATATAAATAACCATTTGCTTGTTCTATGTATTTTACACATCGAAAATACGTTTATTTGACCGACTTTTCGGTAGCAAGCTATAGCGCTGTAATGTTTGTCAGCAAACGCATTATATTCAAAGTCTGTTAGATTTTGGCTTGGCAAGAAATTTCCCGTAACACTTATTTTATAAATAAATATATTTAAAATAAATATTTTAATAAATATCACATTTGCATGTTCTTGGTTCTCTGACATTAGTAAATGGTCATATGGCGTGCAGATAAGCATAAAATATTTCTTCTTTTTATTAAGTGAATTGTTTTGATTGTTATTTTAAAATAATTTATTTTAATTGTACATTTTTATGATTTAATTGCCTGTTAGCCTTTCATTAAACTCACAAAACACCGTGCAGTTCCTTTACCAACCCCAGTTTGGGAAACCTTGTAATATAATGTTTAATGCACTTCATGTTGTTAATTACAATTAAAGAAATATATTTTTTCTACTTTTTACTGACTACAATTTTTGTCATGTAATTTGGAATCAAATACCCAGCTCTGTGTGTTTATTTAGTTATAGAAAAGTTGAAGAAAATAAATTGTGGCTATGTGTTTTTTACCCAGGTGCCACACCAGCTGGTGGCAGAACAGTTCCTGATTTTGGAAAGATGTATCATGTGAAAGGTGCATATAGCCTATATCTGCTTAATTACACAGTACATCCCAGTACAGTCCATTTTTTTTTCAATATGTTTAACATTATGTATCCCTCTTTTGTGTAGGTGAGCTCTCCTCGCCTTATTTGGAGATAAAGGAGCCTTTTGAAGCTTGGTATGACCTTGAGGGGAACAGAAGTCGAATTGATTATCAAGATGGTCAGTGAGCTGTTCACGATAAAGCTTTTAAAACATTTACATTTACATTTAGACATTTAGCAGACGCTTTTATCCAAAGCGACTTACAAAGGAGAACAATTGAAGCAACTAAAATCAACAAAAGAGCAATAACATGCAAGTGCTATGACATGTCTCATTTAGCCTAACGCAGTACATGTAGTAAGGATTTCATGTAGCAAGTACATAATAAATAAAAGAAAATAGATGGGGGGGAAGCAAGCTAGTGTTAGAGGCCTTATTTTTTCTTTTTTTGTTAATTGTATAGAGAGAAGCTAGTGTTAGTCGTGTTAGTGTTTTTTTTTTGTTGTTTTTTTTTGAGAAAACAAGCAGTACATAAATGGAGAGAGTGTAACTCTAGAAGAGCATCATTTAAAGAATAGAATTAGAAAAGACTGCGAGAGTTAGAGGGTTAAATAAAGATGAAAAATATGAGTTTTTAGCCGATTCTTGAAGATGGCTAAGGACTCAGCTGTTCGGAGTGAGTTGGGCAGGTCTTTCCACCAGGAGGGTACATTTAATGTGAAAGTCTGTGAAAGTGATGTTGTGCCTCTTTGGGATGGCACAATAATGCGCCGTTCACATGCAGAACGCAAGCTTCTAGAGGGCACATAAGTCTGAAGTAATGAATTTAGCTAAAGGGGTGCAGAGCCAGTGGTGGTTCTGTAGGCAAGCATTAATGCCTTGAATTTAATGCGAGCAGCTATTGGTAGCCAATGCAGACTGATGAAAAGAGGTGTGACGTGCGTCGTTCTCGACTCATTAAAAACTAGTTGACAGAACTAGTTGATAGAAAGGTTTGATAGAACTGGCTGGAAGACCTGCCAAAAGAACATTGCAATTGTCCAGCCTGGACAGAATAAGAGCTTGAACAAGGAGTTGTGAAGTATGTTCTCGAAAGAAAGGGCCAGATCTTCTTGATGTTGAATAAAGCTAATCTGCAGGACCAGGCAGTTTAGCAATGTGGTGTGAGAAAGTCAGCTGATCATCAATCACAACTCCAAGGTTTCTGGCTGTTTTTGAAGGAGTTATGGTTGATGTGCCTAACTGAATGGTGAAATTGTGATGAAAAAATGGGTTTGATGGAACCACAAGCAGTTCAGTCTTGATAAGGTTTAGTTGAAGATGATGGTCCTTCATCCAGTAAGAAATGTCTGTTAGACAAGCTGATATCCGAGCAGCTATCGTCGGATCATCAGGATGGAATGAGAGGTAGACTTGAGTGTCATCAGCATAGCAGTGATATGAAAAGCCATGTTTCTGAATGACAGAACTTAGTGATGCCATGTAGACAGAGAAAAGAAGTGGTCCAAGAACTGAGCCCTGAGGCACCCCAGTAGCTAGATGTTGTGACTTGGATACCTCACCTCTCCTAGATACCTTAAAGGACCTGTCTGAGAGGTAAGATTCAAACCACTGGAGTGCGGTTCCTGAGATTCCCTTTGCCAATAGGGTTGACAGGAGGATCTGGTGGTTAACCGTGTCAAAAGCAGCGGAGAGATCCAGCAAGATAAGTATTGATGATTTGGAATCTGCTCTTGCTAGTCTTAGGGCTTCAACAACTGAGAGCAAGGCAGTCTCAGTTGAATGTCCACTTCTAAAACAAGACTGGTTACTGTCCAGGAGGTTGTTCTGTGTGAGAAAGGAAGAGATTTGATTGAACACAGCTTGTTCAAGTGTTTTTGCAATGAATGGAAGAAGGGAAACCGGTCTGTGGTTCTCTAAAAGAGATGGGTTCAGGGTGGGTTTCTTAAGTAGAAAAACCAAAATAAATGATGCAGTTTCTCATCATTGATTCTGTTTATACAGGAACAGTGCGTACTTTTCTGATCGGAAATGATTTGGATTATGGTGCCATTTACACGATCACACCAGTCACCAATGAGACCGAAATCCAAGCTATTAAGTGTTTCCAGCTTAAAGGTACCAAGGAGGATCCAATACGTCCACAGGCAGCACTGCCTGATCTGCAGGGCTTTGAAGTATGTACTGCTTAATGGCCCAGTTCACATAAAAATGAAAATGTCATGAAATCACGTCGTTCAAACCTAAATGACTTTCTTCTGTTGCAGTTTGAGAAGATGGAGAATCTCGCAGATGTTCTGTGTGAGGTCTGGAAAAGCGTCACACAGGCTGGACATAAGAAGAACACGTATCGTCTGTGGGTCACACGTCCAGAGGGAAAGGATTCCCTAGCCATCCCACACCGCTTTGAGATGGAGGGCTTCAACACTCTTTTGGAGTCCCATAATGACAAATACACTATTGACTACAGTGACTTCAGCCCACAAACTGAGTCTGATGTTTTCATACGACCTGGAGGTAACTGGAAATCAAACATTCAGTGAAGTGCCTTTGTCTGCTGCTTTGACATTTACAAATCACCCGATTAAACACTTACTGAGGTATTGTGTGTTTAGAAATGACCTGTGAAGAGTTTCCTGATCCTGTGGAGGAACGTCAAATATTGGCCAACCCCATTCAAGACTATGTCAGCACCTCCCCTGTTAGCCACGCCCACCGTCTGTTTGGCCCCTTTAAGGAGAAATTTGAGCGTCAGTACGAAAGCGAGAAGGAGCACGAGGAGCGTGAAAACAACTTCGTACATACTCTGCGGTGAGGAGGAACAACAAACATTACTACAGATACTAAAGACCACAGTTAAATTATTTCCAGTATCTATTAATGAAGCAATACAGTACAGGAAATAGCAACATGAAAACTAAGCAGAAGTCATTGGTAAATAAATTAGACAACTATATACATATGCTCTTAATTTTACATCCTTTTTCTTCTCAGGTTTGTGCACTCTACAAACAGAGCCGGTCTTACATACAGTACCGGTATCAATGAATTCGCCGACTGGACGAAGGAAGAGCTGGCCATGATGACAGGGGGTATATTGCCTCCGGAGTAGAGAAAGAAAATTGTCCACACACATTACTTTGAGTCTGCTGCCAATATATGTAAAACAGTTTGACCAACTTTTTTGAGAAAAGTGCAAGTATAAAAAGAAGAGACATATTTACAGGACTATTTTAATTCAATACAAATAGTATAATGATTGAATGAGTATGTATGTTTTTTGTTTTTCTTTATTACAGTGGGCAAGTTTTAGAATGTAATGTTCATATTTTAACATTGTTTTACAATGTTGTGATTAAACTACTGATTAAAACCACATCTTGTGTCTTAAATGTTCACATAATACATGACTTATCAATGATAAGTTCTGATATTGTATGACCCTCAGACTATTCAATTCTATTTGTTTTAAAACTACAGTTTAATTGGACTTACATTAGATGAATTAAAAAAATAACCCTGTACAACTGTAATATGATTTTATATTTCAGTAACCTAATCAAAATTTTTACCACTATGACTAAAGCTTTTCTCTAAAGTTACTTACCATCTGCCTACTCATGTGCCAAAGGTGAGTAGCAAAGTCAAAAGAGTTGTCAGCTTATTTTTCAACTCGGAAGTAAGCCATTTTCTGTGAATGTGCAAGACATCTGGTTCATTAGCCACTGTAGGGAAACTTTTTTTTTTTAAAAAGTTGTTTCAACTTAAGAAAGTAAGTGCCTTAAAATTTTAAGTTTACTCAACTGAAATATCTGTTTTTATGTAGTACAACTTAACATGTCACAATTTTAAGGCAGCACAAGCACTTACTTTTTTTTTAAGTTTTTTTTTTTTACAGCAAATAAGAAAAAGTTTGTACTACAAACCAGTGTATTCAAAATTAAGAAAATACATTTAAATAATATGATAAGACACAACAGTTTGCACTATTGAGCAGCAAAATGACACAGCTAAAAATATAAAAATTAATTTACAAATGGCTGCACCCATTCTTACAGGAAAAATAAGGTGGATAAAAATTGTTTTATTGTTCTCATCACTCAAACGTGTATTAATAAAATTTCTATAGTTTACTTAAGTCATTGTTGAATTGTGTAAAATGTCTTGCAGGGAAAGGAGATTGAATAATTTGTATTGCAACCATACATTGTTAAAACTGAAGAGCAGTCTGAGCACAGAAAATCATTTTCAGCGTCTATTAGAGATCTGTCCTAAATTCTATTTAGTATTTATATAGTTACTCATCAGCTATTTCATAAGGAGACTGATTTATGTTATCACTGTAAATCAGTGTTCAACATGTTGAATTTCAGCCCATTGTAAACAGTGCCTTACATAATGTACACACACTGTATTTACCTACAAACAAAAAAACAAATACAACACTCTACTAGCTGGCTAATTCTCAATTTGTTATTCTAGTAGTTTTTCCAGTAGTACGTTCTAATGGCTTTTAAATAAATAAATAAATAAATAAAACTTTATAACTTTATGTTTGCAGTGTGTTTGCCCAGGGCGGATGAAAAAACTGATTCCAGGGGTTTCTGATCAACCCTGCTATCTCAATCTCAATCTCTAGACCTTGTCCTGGTTTGATAAATATTTGTCCACCCCCACAATAGACCCTCACATCATATGACGTTAATCCAGTCCCTCCTTCATGTGTTATATTGGGAACTTCTGCTATCCACGTTCGGTCATTGGTTCGAATACTAACCTTAGACCTCTTCTTGGTTTTGATTTTGTTTTGGGACTTTCTTTCACCTCCGGTGGATGTCCGTCTGGTTTCTTTAGATTGCAATATGTGGCGTCTTCTAGCTGGGTTCGTGCTGCTGGTGTGTGCTGCAGGTAAAGTGTTTTCAGTCTAAAGGGAGAAAGCACAAATGCATATGAGTATTTATCTTGTGATATAATGGCTGTGACACATTTCCAGTGATTCAGTAATGTATTTAGCTATGTGCTTTAGATAAGAGTAGATGTTTCAATTAAATGTCACTCTCTCTGATTTCTTTCTCAGATGCCACACCAGTGCTAGATGCCAAATTTGTTCCTGAGTTTGGAAAGATGTATCATGTCAAAGGTACATTTTTGTGTAATTAGTAATTACACAGTACATCCCAATATAGTACATTACATCTGACAGTTATATTTCCCTCTTTTGTGTAGGTGAGCTCTCTCTGCCTCTTTCTGAGATAAAGGAATCGTTTGAAGCTTGGTTCGACCTTGAGGGAAACAGAAGTCGAATTGACTATCATAAGGGTCAGTAATCTTCTCATGATAAAGACACGCAGTATTAAAATCTAAATATATTACGTGTGTAGCTTCTCCTCATCAATGCTCTTTATACAGGTACAGTGCGCACTTTTCTGTTTGGAAGTGCTTTGGATTATGGTGTCATTTACAAGATCACACCAGTCACCACAGAAACTGAAATCCAAGCAATTAAGTGTTTCCAGCTTAATGGTACCAAGGAGGATCCAATACGTCCACAGGCAGCACTGCCTGATCTGCAGGGCTTTGAAGTAAGTACTATAGGGATAGGAATAGTTCACCCAATAATTAATAATTCAGTCCCATTTACAAGTGTCTGAAAGATAAATATGTGTTCCCCCTCTACACTGTAAAAAAGCAGTTTGTTGAGTCAACTTAAAATAATTTGTTACCTGGCTGCCTTAAAATTTAAAAAAAAGTTTAGTTACATTTTACTAAGTGAAAACTTTTTGAGTTGATTCAACTTACAATTTTAAAGACAGCTGAGTAACAAACACAGCTGTTAAGTTTAACAAACACATTTTTAGTTTAGTCAATTTGAATATCTAAGTTGCCACTTAGTACAACTTAACATTTCAAGTTGAATAAACTTATTTGAGTTGACTGAACTTAAAATTGTAAGTCAGCAGGGTAACAAATTATTTTAAGTTGACTCAACAAATTGTGTATTTGTTTTTTACAGTGTACCCCCTCCTGCTAGAAAACTTATGAAAACATGCTGGTAATATGCTAAGGTTTTGTCAAACCAACATCAAAGTTTGTCATCAAACTTCACTCTAGTTCAAAATGCTCTCTTTTGTGCTCTGTAGAAGAAAGTCATACTGGTTTAGAGGAATGTGAACAACATTACATATATTTTTTTGTTTGTTTGTTTTCTTCAGTTTGAGAAGATGGAGAATCTCGCGGATGTTCTGTGTGAGGTCTGGAAAAAAGTCACACAGGCTGGACATAAGAAGAACACGTATCGTCTGTGGGTCACACGATCAGTGGGAAAGGGTTCCACAGCCATCCCCCACCGCTTTGAGATGGAGGGCTACAACACTCTTTTGGAGTCCCATAATGACAAATACACTATTGACTACAGTGACTTCAGCCCACAAACCGAGTCTGATGTTTTCATACCACCTTTAGGTAACTGGAAGACAAACTGCCTCTTTTATGCTTACAGATCACCCAATTAAACATTCAGACTGAGGTATTATGTGTTTAGGAATGACCTGTATAGAGTTTCCTGATCCCGTTGAGGAGCGTCAAATATTGGCCAACCCCATTCAAGACTATGTCAGCACCTCCCCTGTTAGCCACGCCCACCGTCTGTTTGGCCCCTTTAAGGAGAAGTTCAGTCGTCAGTATGAAAGTGATAAGGAGCAGGAGGAGCGTGAGAACTACTTCATACATAGTCAACGGTGAGTAAAAACAACAAATATAGCAAAGTGAAAGCAGTAAACTATCTATGAACTTCTTTTTTCTTCCTCCTCAGGTTTGTGCACTCTAGGAACAGAGCCGGTCTTACATACAGCGTCGGTATCAATCACTTTGCTGATAGGTCAAAGGCAGAGCTGGCCAGGATGACAGGAGGTTTATTGATTCCAGACAAAGAAAGGGATGCTACAGATAGTCCTCAGACATTTATCTGAGTATGTTTCCAATAAATGTGATAGTTTATTTGATTAAATGGAGTATTTGCCTCCTCGCAGTTTTCAATTTATGGTTTTAATAAATTCTAGATGATTCAGTCTAGCAGCTCATCGCATTTCAAGCATTTGTCTGAAGTTATTGCCCATCTCTCATTTCACTACACTTTACTGGTGAAAAATGTGAAGAAGTTTCTGATAAAACAACCATACTATTAGGTTGTACATCATTTACCCATTCTAATGTGCATTAAATTGCTGCTGTTTCATCTGCAAACACAAAAAGAGCATCATTTAGTCTACCGCCAAATCTCAGCCCAAGCTGAGAAATAAAGATGGCACAACTAGTCCATCTGAGATCTGAATCCTTTGGTTCATCTGTATAAATTTGAAGAATAAAATGATATTTAAAATTAGAAGTCGCTTTGGATAAAAGCGTCTCCTTAATCAGTAAATGTATTTATTATTTATATACTCATCAGCTATTTCTTAAGGAGACTGATCTCTGTTATTGCTGTAAATAAACGTTCAGCCCATTGTAAACAGTGCCTTACATAATGTACACCCTGTCTCTTTTTACCTACAAACTCAAAAAACTAATATAAGATTCTACTGGCCAGTCCTCAATTTCATTATTCCGGTACTTTAAAGTTAATTTAATTTTAATAAGTTCTAATGGCTTTACATATTTGACCCCAATACCCCTAAAAATAAAGAATGCCATAGAAGAACCTTTTTTGGTTCCCCAAAGAACCTTTCAGTTCTAAAAAGGACTATTTTGAAGGACATTTAAAAAATCTAAAGAACCCTTTTCCACAATAAAGAACCTTTTCTCAATTTGAAAGGTTCCATGGATGTTCATGGTTCTTCATGGAAATATCAATTAGAGGTTGACCGATATTGAATTTTACCAGTACCGATAACTACGTTGGACCACACTGGCCGATACCGATAGTTTTTAAAATGGATGCTGAATGGAAACTAAAACAGTGGTCTCCTGTTTAAAAAAAGAGACTGAACAATACTTTGTAAAAGAATAAATGTATTAATATTAATTATATATTTAAAAATATCAGTAAATGATAAAATTAACATACTAACAAGGAACAATACTTACATTCTACAGCTTTTATTAATCTTAGTTAATGCTGCAAATGGACTCTTATTGTGAAGCGTTACAATTTCATACCAACAGTCTTTAAACATCTACACAAAAGCCATAGTATTCAAATTACATCATATGGACATTGTACCCATGTTTACTCTCACAGTTTAACTGCTTCTATTCTAGAACACTTGATGAATATCTAAACAAAATAATGAAATATTTTAGTCACAAACTGAGCAAAAATCCAGTGCAGCATCCAGAAATCTTGTATTAGATATCAAACACACTAGGCGCTTCATGTTCAGTTCAAACAGTGGTCTAAACTTACTGTTTATCTCCAAACTGACATACAATTACTTCAAGAATAATTAAAAAGCGGTATAGATGAGTTTGAAGTTCAGTGTTTAAAACATCAGAGCAAACGGAAACATCGTGATCTAAATCATAGCTCTCAATATGAAACATACAGACTTTATTAGAGCCACAGAAAGAAAAACGTTTTGCTAAAAATGCACAATACACACAATCTTCCAGTCCATGGTGAACTCTTTATACATTTACATTGATTTGGGACAGATATGATGTATTTAATGTAAAACTCTATGATAGCGCTCTGTGATGCGGCAGGATTTCTGTCGGCTGAATGAACACAGTTTGCTGTCTCACATCACTAGCTTTAAATATGCAACTTGCTGGCTAACAAATGCATTAATGCGATCAGCTGGATATAAACTAATGCTAATAGATTGTAACAATCGTGACATTAAACATTTGTGTTGGACTTACTGTTTGGTCACATTGTTTTAACCTCTTGAGGTGCGGCTAATGTTCACTTCCTCTCAGCCTTGAGAGCAAACATACTGCTGTGCTTTCCCTACTAAAGCAGCATCTAGTCAACAAAGTTCTTTCTAAGTAATGATATGAAAACATGCCCTATAGTTCGCAGTCAATGTTTTAAATCTGCATCTGAAGTGTCCTGCTGTGTTCAGCGTGCAGCATCATGTCAAGTGAAGTCATTTGTATAGCGCATTTCACAAAACATATCATTTCACAGCAGCTTTACAGCAAATTAAAGTTTGTACAATAATTAAAGTTTGTTAAATTAAAGTTTGTACAATAATTAAAGTTTGTTAAATTAGAGTTTGTACAATTTGTACAATGTTAACAGTAATGATTATATGCTGCAATCAAATTACTGTAGTAAAATTCGGTAGTGATGTATGGTGTTTCAGGGCTGATATCATCTGAAGTCCTCCGAGGGGCTGGCATCATCATCTCTTCTTAGGTGTTCTTGATCCAGACTGAAGCTTGTGTAATTCCTAATTACCACAGGATGTCAATCCTGTGGCAGAAACGGAGAACAAATAGGAACATAATTGTGTAAACAAACAGCAGGTGTTGTCAGTGATTTCCGCCTCTAGAGGCCGCTCTCATCATACATATCTATGGCTCTCATACTGTACACTACTCATACTATACATACTCATACTGACAGCGGAGCCTTCTCAGCCTCTTCAGCAACAGACGCAACCCTGAAGAACTATCGGCATGGATTTTTCCCGATAACCAATAGTTCCTCTAACCAAAACCAATGCATCGGTCGACCTCTACTATCAATGCCACTAAAGAACCTTTATTTTTAAGAGTGTAATGCAGCAATTGTTGTACTTTCACACATTTACAGTGCATTTGTTCAGGGGTGTCGCAAGCAGGGGGGATAATGGACCACATCGATCATCCCTGCAGTCTCTACTGAGAGGAGTCAAACATAGACCTTGTCCTGGTTCAATAAATATTGGTCCACCCCCGATGGACCCTCATGTCATGATGATAACTCAGTCTCTCCCTTTGTGTATTTATTATGAACTTCTTTTACCCACGTTAGTTTGCTGGTGCAAACACTAACGATAGAGCTCTTCTTGATTTTTTTCTTTTGGGACTTTCTTTCAGACAGAAGAAGGCTTTTTACCATCTCCAGTGGATGTCTGTCTGTTTTTTTTAGATTACACTATGTGGCGTTTTCTAGCTGGGTTTGTGCTACTGGTGTGTGCTGCAGGTAAAAGAGAAAACAACAGGTTGAAGACATAAAGAAGTATTTTTGACTATGTGTTTTAGAAGTAAATGAATTTTGAATGAAGTTTGCATTCTCTTTGTTTTCTTCCTCAGATGCCTCACCAATTGGTGGCAGAACAGTTCCCGAATTTGGAAAGCAGTATCATGTCAAAGGTACATTTTTGTCTAATTACAAAGTACATCCCAGTACAGTACACTTTATTTTAAAGTCATATATCCCTCTTTTGTCTATAGGTGAGCTCTCTCTGCCACATTCTGAGATAAAAGAGCCTTTTGAAGCTTGGTACGACTTTGAGGGGAACCAAAGTCGAATCGACTATCGTAATGGTCAGTGATCTGCTCATGATAAAGACACAGTATTGAAATCAAAATAGATTTTGTATGTAGTTTCTCATCATTGATACTCTCTATATAGGCACAGTTCGTACTTTTCTGATAGGAAGTGACTTGGAATATGGTGCTATTTACAAAATCACACCGGTCCTCCAAATTATTAAGTGTTTCCAGCTTAATGGTACCAAGGAGGATCCAATACGTCCACAGGCAGCACTGCCTGATCTGCAGGGCTTTGAAGTAAGTACTACTTAACAATGAACAATTTGGTTGAAAAGCATTCAAAACTCAAGCTTTCTGTTGCATAATAATGTAATGACTCTCAAAGTGACGGAACCAACTGACTTGCATATTATAAATTGCCAAAGACCATGGATTCAGCTAAAACATTTATATAAATATAACATTTTGCTGACTGGTGACTTGATGGACTGAGTGTTAGTAAATGTTTGGGTGAACTATTCTTTTAAAACAAGTTAGAAAGCTGATGGAAACATGCTAATTCATCCTAGCGATATGCTAAAATATGCCAGCATCTTTCAGAAACATGTTAACAATGTCTGGCAACAACCAGCAGAGCACTCTTTTTAAAGGTCTAATGTAGACAAACTCTAAAGGTCTAAGAATCCTAAATAGATGTTTGACCATTGTTTCATGTTACAAATTATGTAAGAAAAGTAATAGATTAATTTATCTATTAGAGTGCACCTCAAAAAATCTACATCATAACAGGAGATCTGACCTTTATCACAATATGACTTTCTTTGTTGACTTTTTCCCTATCACACTTTAGAAATCATAAGAAATTTATATCAGTAGAAAACTTACAATCTCAAAATTCATCCTTTGAAAACCATTTTAAAATCAGACATTGCATTACAATGGAAAATGTACATCAAAATGAATTATAAACAAATACGTTTGGATAGTGCATTTTCACGTCTATGTTAAAAAAAGGCGCAGGAGTGACAGTTAAAGGGTTAAGGTCTGAAGAAATAAAAAATAAGTTTTTATTGGTCTGTCTGACATTTTCGAAACTTCTAAAACCTCCCAACTTAAAGCTTTTAAAAGTTATTTAAAAAAAAAGTCATACAGGCTTGTCGTACAGGCTTAGAAATTATAACATGAATGACAACTTAGCTGAGATGTTTATGAGATTTTGAGATGTGTGTTTGTTTTCTGTAGTTCGAGAAGATGGAGTATCACGCACATGTTCTGTGTGAGGTCTGGAAAAAAGTCACACAAGCTGGTCATAAGAAGAACACGTATCGTCACACGTCCAGAGGGAAATGATTCCCCAGCCACCCCACAGCACTTTGAGATGGAAGGCTTCAACACTCTTTTGGAGTCCCATAATGACAAATACACTATTGACTACAGTGACTTCAGCCCACAAACTGAGTCTGACATTTTCATACCACCTTTAGGTAACTGGAAGACCTGCCTCTTTTATGCTTACAGATCACCCAATCAAACATTCAGACTGAGGTATTATGTGTTTAGGAATGACCTGTGGAGAGTTTCCTGAACCTGTAGAGGAGCATCAAATATTGGCCAACCCCATTCAAGACTATGTCAGCACCTCCCCTGTTAGCCACGCCCACCGTCTGTTTGGCCCCTTTAAGGAGAAGTTTAATCGTCAGTATAAAAGTGAGAAGGAGCACGAAGAGCGTGAGAACTACTTTATACATTCTCAACGGTGAGTAAAAACAATAAATATAGCAATGTAGAAGCATTAACAATCTGTGAACTTGTCTGATTTGATACGCATGCTTTTTTTCTTCCTCCTCAGGTTTGTGCACTCCACGAACAGAGCTGGTCTTTCATTCAGCGTCGGTATCAATAATTTTGCAGATTGGACAAAAGCAGAGAAGGCCAGGATGAGAGGAGTACTTCCACCTCGGAAGAAGGATGATAGAAATTAGTCCTCACACATTTCTGTTGAGTCTGTTGCTGGCATATATAATACACTTTGATAAACCTCATTGTTTTTATACTTTTCAGTATATCAGAGCCATTTGGTTCACAATGCTGCAAAATCCATTTGCTCTGAGTTTAAGATGCATTTTGGAATGTGCACTGGGCTCACTGTTACACATTTGTATAATTGCTTTCCATCATTTTGGTAGGCAAACGTTTACAGCCTTTCACCAGCATTATGGCAAAATAAAAGCTTGAGGATTTAAAATGTTAAAATCTGTGCATGTTGAATTATTTTGATTTTGACTTCTTAAATTTTAACTAAAACATCATAACTGGACCTTTCAGTGAAAACAAGAAGTGTATGATAGTCACAATCTCTCTCTCTCTCTCTCTCTCTCTCTCTCTCTCTCTCTCTCTCTCTATATATATATATATGAGCAGTATTTATTAAGATATTAGCCTAATATTGCACCTACCCGACCGGAAATTACACAGATGTTCTCACGATACTTGTTCTGGAAATCCTGGTTCAGTTTGGCCAACCACAAACACCTTTTGTTTGTCAATTTTTTGCACTCTTCTCCTTGATTTGTTATTTATAACAAAATCAAGGAGACGAGTGCAAAAAATTGAGTTATAACTTAAGTTGTAACTTCTGTTAGTCTGTAGTACTCCAAATGTTTTTCCTGGTCCGACCGATTAGTACAACCCAAAACATGACAATAACTGACCATTTTCAGCAGCAATAATCAGCAAAATATGTGAGTTTAGTTCGGGTCGGTTCAACGGTATTGTTTACGTTCAGCCACCAAAAGATGGTGACATGAAAATACTCTATTATGGAAGAAAAGATCTGTTGCTACTTCTGTTTCACTGTGACTTTAAAGTTGTAGAGTTTGAACATTTCAACGTGAAAAAATGCTGTCAAATAAAATTATTAGAATTATTTATATATATAGCCTCTATATATATATATATATATATATATATATATATATATATATATATATATATTTATTTATCTTACAGTACTTTTTTCTTATTTTAAAATCGTGTTTATGACATAAAGAAAAAAAAGGTAAATGTGAAGGGGAAAAAATGAAAAAGTGAAAGGGGGCGATGAGAAGCTGGACAAAGTATGATTTCACCCAGAGCACTAAGCCAGAATCGCCGCTGGGGCGGGTCATAAACTTCAAGCATGGCGGAAGAGAGAACCACTGACTGTTAAGTTTAATTTGTTTTTCCCACATCATCTCAGCTGCATTGCCTTGTTTTGTTCTCACTGTCATGTACATTTACGTATATATATATATATATATATATATATAACCATTTGATGCAAATTGCAGGCCTGTCTATTTTACACAGTGAAATTTAGGAACCGTTAGCAAGCTGATTATATTTATCCACAAGTTTGCGAGGGGCGCTACTTTAAAAAAAGAACGTGGGTACAACTTCCGTGGATGCGGTGGACGTAGTAACGCTATGCCAGTGGTATTTTGTGTGCTAATTAGCGAAGAGGCTAGGTGTTTTTCGGATCATTGTTTACTTTGTAAAGTTGCAAACCTTTATGAGATGTCGTTGTGGTGCTCAGGGACAACATGTGCAGTTCAAAGTTGTGTTCGCACATCGTTAGCAGGTTTGGATCCCTAAATCATTTGAACCAAAGCATCGGAGCTTGTGTTAAGGGGTGTGCCAGATGAAGCATTGATTCGAGGCTTGTGTTGTTAACGTAGAAATCACAAAACCAGTGACAAACGAAGCCTCACATACCTATGGCAAGCCGTTTTGACTTTTATTCATTCGCAGGATATGAATTCTTGATATCAACAATTAAATTTTCACTAGTTAAAATTATAGTTCTTGATATCAGAAATTAGATTTTTACTAGTAACAATGGCAATTATTGATATCAAGAATTAAATTTCAACTAGTAAAAACTATAATTGTTGATATCAAGAATTGTATTTTCACTAGTTAAATGTCACCATAGACTCCCATTCAAATTAATTGTTGATATCAATAATTGATTTCTTACTAGTTAAAATTCCAATTTCACATATCAGAAATTCTCACTAGTAAAAACCTTTATTTTTAATATCAATAATTACGTGGTTACTAGTGCAAATGTATGGCAAGCCGTTTTGACTTTTATTCATTCACAGGATATGAATTCTTGATATCAACAATTCAGTTTTCACTAGTTAAAATGCTAATTCTTGATATCAGAAATGGGATTTTTACTAGTAACAATGGCAATTTTTGATATCAGGAATTACATTTCCACTAGTAAAAATGTTAATTATTGATATAAAGAATTGAATTTCAACTAGTAAAAACTATAATTGTTGATATCAAGAATTGTATTTTCATTAGTTAAATGTCACCATAGACTCCCACTCAAATTTAATTGTTGATATCAAGAATTGATTTCCTACTAGTTAAAATGTCAATTTCACATATCAGAAATACAATTCTCACTAGTAAAACCTTTATTTTTTATATCAATAATTACATTGTTACTAGTAAAAAATGCCAATTCCTGATATCAAGATTTCAATTGTCACTAGTTGAAATGTCAGTTGTTGATATCTGTAAATTTCAACGTTACATTTCTTATTTCTGATATCTGAAAATGTATTTCTGTTATCAATAATTAGGAGAGTAATTTCAGATATCTAAAATGGCATTCTTACTAACATAACATAATATATATAATAAGTCATTTCTCGTCCTCCATAGTAACAATCCCATTCATGATATCAGAAATGAACATTGTCACTAGTAGCAATTGAACTGTTGATATCAAGAATGGACATTTGCACTAGTAACCACATAATTATTGATATAAAAAATAAAGGTTTTACTACTAAACTAAACTTGGAATTTTAACTAGTAAGAAATCAATTCTTGATATCAACAATTAAATTTGAATGGGAGTCTATGGTGACATTTAACTAATGAAAATACAATTCTTGATATCAACAATTATAGTTTTTACTAGTGAAAATGTAATTCCTGATATCAAAAATTGCCATTGTTACTAGTTACTAATAATGCGAATTCTGATATCAAGAATTATAATTTTAACTAGTGAAAACTGAATTGTCGATATCAAGAATCCATATGCTGCGAATGAATAAAAGTTAAAACGGCTTGCCATACTCTTTCTGTCCAGTCCCGTGCACGATTCACTTTGCATGTCGGAATGTTCGAATCCCCAGATCTTATTCAGATTTATTTCATTACATTTTTAAATATCCAGTCACACCAGTAATATCAAAACGCTTTTATTTGTGCACGTAATATGAATCGATTTATGGAATATGTGGTGAATGTTTCGTCCGAGGAAGTTTCTTTCACAGGCTTTTGGCTGCTTTATTGTTTACTAACCACCAAAAAGCGCTGTTTTCTACACTTACAGCTTTGAATCTTTTGCCGAAACAGTCAGAGGACATTCTCCGTGCTTAAGGAGCCTTCATTTGCCAATCAGTAGCCTACTGTCAACTGTTAAATGATTGAGTGCCACGTCCGCTTTATTAACTATGAACCGGAAGACGCTCTCATGTTTGACGCAAAAGCCTCATGGGGCGTAGGAAACTTGTGGATAGGCTAGAGCAGTGAATGTACTGTACAGTAGCGCAGCTAATGTTTAGAAATGTTGACAACGACCGGAACGCTAGATTTTTTAATCAATCTAACGTTAATTCAGTGCATTCTCATTTCCAGTGGATGTCTGTCTGGTTTCTTTAGATTGCACTATGCTGCTGGTAAGGTGCTGTTTATGTAAAAGAAAACAACACAGAACAGGAAAAAACACAAATGAGAAACACGTATGATATTTGATCCTGTGATTTTTTTTTAACTAAACCTGCTATGCAGCAATAGTGTTAATGTGTTTTCTTTGTTTTAGAAAATATGATTTCATTGTGATTTCATTCTCATGCAGGTGCCGCACCAGTTGGTGGCAGAACATTTCCTGATTTTGGAAAGATGTATCATGTCAAAGGTACATTTTTACATAATTCCTAGTACAGTAGACTTCTTTTTCAGTGTGTTACTGAACATGTTACATATTTCATTTAACCTTTACTTCACCAGGCAAGTTAATTAAGAACAAGTTCTTATTTTCAATAACAGCCTAGAGATATCTCTCTTTTGTGTAGGTGAGCTCTCTTTGCCTTATTCTGAGATAGAACCAGAACCATTTGAAGCTTGGTATGACCTTGAAGGGAACAGAAGTCGAATCGACTATCGTAATGGTCAGTGATCAAAATAAAATAAAACAAGGCAGTATTTAAATGGAAATAGATGTTGTATGCAGTTTCTCATCATTGATGCTCTCTATGCAGGGACAGTGCGCACTTTTCTGATTGGAAATGACTTGGACTTCGGTGCAATTTACAAGATCACACCCGTGTCCAATGAGATCGAAATCCAAGCTATTAAGTGTTTCCAGCTTAAAGGTACCAAGGAGGATCCAATACGCCCACAAGCAGCACTGCCTGATCTGCAGGGCTTTGAAGTATGTACTAGATAGGGATGGTTCACCCAAAGATGGGAAATTCTGTCATCATTTCACCCTCATTGATGTTTAAACCTGAATAACTCATGTGGAGTTTACCAAAATGACAACAAGGCTGAAAATGTTTAAAATGTTTGTTTCGCAGTTTGAGAAGATGGAGAATCTCACAGATGTTCTGTGTGAGGTCTGGAAAAGCATCACACAGGCTGGATATAAGAAGAACACGTATCGTCTGTGGGTCACACGTCCAGAGGGAAATGATTCCCTAGCCATCCCACACCGCTTTGAGATGGAGGGCTACAACACTCTTTTGGAGTCCTACAATGACAAATACACTATTGACTACAGTGACTTCAGCCCACAAACTGACTCTGACATTTTCATACGACCTGGAGGTAACTGGAAAACAAACATTCAGTGAAATTTGTCTGCTTCTCTTAGATTTACATATCACCCAATTAAACATTCAGACTGAGGTATTATGTGTTTAGGAATGACCTGTGGAGAGTTTCCTGATCCTGTAGAGGAGCATCAAATATTGGCCAACCCCATTCAAGACTATGTCAGCACCTCCCCTGTTAGCCACGCCCACCGTCTGTTTGGCCCCTTTAAGGAGGAGTTTAATCGTCAGTATGAAAGTGAGAAGGAGCACGAGGAGCGTGAGAACTACTTTATACATACTTTTCGGTGAGGAAAAACAAACTTTACAGGAGATTTAGTGATATATAATGACCCCAATAATTTTATTTATATTCTCTATTAATTAAGCAATACACATATAAGAAGTGGTGCTATATGTTGAATATAGGTATTGATAAGAAAAATTTCTTTTTTTCCCTAGGCGTGTGCACTCTAAGAACAGAGCCGGTCTTACTTACAGCCTCGGTATCAATAATTTTGCTGATTGGTCGAAGGAAAAGCTGAGGAAATACTGTTAAAATTGAGAACAGTTAGTTAACTACATAAACAAAACTGGGTCTCTATACACTATGCACTTATATAATATGTATTGATGCACTATGTACTCAAACATGAAGTGTATGAATTAGATAAGGATGTTTTGTCATTTATCATGAGAGCCCCATTTATACTACAAAATGGCTTAGAGTAGTGCTTAAATATGTGAATTGGGAGGCACCTTATGACTTTGAAAAAATAACACTATTTCTTAAATGAAAAAAAAAAAATGAATGTGAAATTACTGAGCTATATTAACAATTAAGTTGAATAGAGCTGGCATGCCCTGGCATACTTTGTACATACTTTTCGGTGAGTAAAACGTACAAAACAAAAAAAACATACACAGATCAATTATGGTTATTAAGATTTAGAACTAAAGTTGCTTCAGCACAATTTGTGCACTGATTTGCTGACAGAAAGTAATTTCAAGTAATAAGCAACGACCAAAAAGAAGTTGTCTTTGACAAAGAATTGCTGCAACATTGTTTTATTCACACTCAAATTTGTTTTTATCACAATAGTGTTTGTGGAAAGGGAAAGGTTATAGTATGATAGCAGCTAGCCTTTTAAAATGGTCATATTTCATGAGTTTTTTTCTTTTCTTTTTTTGCCAATTTTAACGGTAAAAGGTAATTTGACAACAAAAAATGTAAACAAATCTGGTCTTACATACAGCCTCCGGATCAATCATTTTGGGAGATTTGACACATTCTGGTAACCATAAACTTATGTTCCCAGAATGTACTCGGAACCAAAAATTGTTAGCTGGTATGAGACAGTGAAGACTGGATGATGATGAAAATTCAGCTTTGCATCACAGAAATAAATTACATTTTAAAGTATATTAAAATAATTAAAAAAAAAACTGTTCTTTTGAACTGCAATAATATTTCATATTACTTTTTTCTGTATTTCTGATCAAATAAATGGAACTTTGATGAGCATGAGAAATTATGAAAAACATTATCTAGATTTTTTTTGTATTCTTTTTATTACTTCAATATGATGTTAAAATTGAAATCCATTTTCATTTTTACAAAATTCTGCTTTATTTAAAAACTATTTAACTGTCCACGTATGTGGACACCATGCAACAAAGGAGTACAATGGGACATAAAGCCACAGCTGACAAAATAGAATATTGTGTTTTTTTAATGCTATGTTATGCTATTTATATCAGCTCAGTTATTAAAAACAATAATATTACAATGTAATAACAAGAAATCATATTGTAGGAACAATAACAGTAGTTACATGCTGAATCCTATTAGCAATATGGGCAAATTATGGAAAACATTCAATGCTGATTGTAACGGCTTATTATAATTTCATCCATCTTACTTCCACTGTCCTCTGGGATATTCTCTATTATTCTGTACTTCTTGATCTATGCTGTCCCTGTTTGGAAGGCAAAATGCAAATTTGTCTCCATATGTATGTGTAAAGTTGCCATTTAATGCTATAATAATTCATTTTAAATGGTTATTTATGTTTATATATTTGTTAAATGTCTGTTTTATTACAGTATAAGACAATTCATAATATTTTTGAAAAAATAAACAATACAATAGATATACTAGCAGATACAGAAATCAGACTTTATGCAATTTGACTCCACTGTTGCATGACGTCCACATACATGAACAGTTGGTTTTTGGTGAATAAAAACTACATTTTACTCTAAATTTTAGTTTATAAAATACTAACATATTCATCATACTTTACTGTACACATTAATATTTTTAAATTATTATTTCAATTGACCTTCTTGTATAAAAGTTTTTCACACATATGCCTGCGGCATTTAGCACATATTGCTGTCAGCCATCTTGGAGTAATCATGTCATCAAGCAATGAATATTTGGAATAAAAGATGGTAGCTACTGTTAAAATATTGTTGTAAATCTACTGACACTGCCCTCAAGTGGTTTGGAGAATATAACTATGATAACTGAACACTAAATGGAGTTATGGGTACATAACACAATTTTACCTAATCTCATATTAATCCTGAGTGCCTGTAGAGTAGTACTGTATCCTTAATATCTCCAAAAAAGTCTTTAGTTTTATCATATTTATAAAAGAAAAATACAGCTTTCCGATTTTCTCCAGAAAAAGCCGAGCATCTGGAGGCGCGCCGTGGGCGGAGCTAAATTTGACGATCACTTGCGCTGGGATTGCCAATAAAACAGACATTTGATGCCATTTTACTTACCATCTGCAGTTCTGAATCATGAGCAGGATCTTTTATAGCTGGGACCACTCCATCTTTCAGTATCAAACAATGTGCAAATCCAGCATCGAACTGGGCCTTGTATAGACCAATTATCAGTACACGTCACAGTGACGTCACTTGCAGCTGCGCGCGCATAGTGGTTGCAGAAAAACGCTGGTAACAAGTGGAGTTTGAAGCTAAACGCAGATGTTTAAATGGACATACTATGGATGAAAACTGCTATGATTACTCTACTTTTAAAGCATAAATTTGATTTAAACTATAGGTCTACATAATATTCACATATGCTGTTTATAGGGGACATATTGTATTAGCCCTACAGTTACAGAATGAAATATTTTTTAAACCTTTTACTATTAACGTTTTTACATAACATTTATTTATTTTATTTCACAATTATGATTTTTTTTCACAAATGCAAGTTTCTGTCTCCAAATTCGGACTTTATAACTCGATTTAACAAAACTAGTGAGTTTGTTAATTCTGAGGAAATAAAAGCCAGAAGTGTGAACCGAGAGGAAAAGAGAGAATGACGAGTTGATTTTCCTTATTAGAGTTGTGAGATATAATCTCGGAATTGTGAAAATAAAGTCAGAATTTTGAAATATAAAATCTAATTTACCTTTTAATCCATGGCACTGGGTGACACGTTCTTGTAATATGCGGAGAACGTTTTGAAAATGACATTTAATCAATATATTCTATAATCTTTTTAATCAAAGTATTTTGTGCTGTATCTGTGTAATTCTCTAGCCATAAAGGCTATCCCTCCCGGGTTTTCTGCAACCAAGCTGCGCGCACATCCCGAATGTTTACAATCTGATAATTGGTCTATATGAAACGTTCATCAGCAAACACACACTTGCAAAACTCCATTGCTGCCCCGGATAAAGGAACTGCATCCGCTGTTCACTAATGCTGGGTTATTCGGAAGCTGAGCAAAGTTATCTTTGCCTTACAACCAAAAGCAAACTTCTTTAGAGACATTCTTCCCGAGTGAATCCCTTGCAGCAGTGCATCCGAATGAAGCGCTGTGGGCACACTATTCTGGGAGAAATGCTCATATAAGGAGTTCCACCATTGTCTATGTCATTAAAGCCACGATCGGAAAAAAAAACAGCCGAAACTTGTACCAACCCAGAAGTAAGATTTTCAGCAAAGAAATTCTCCGTCATTCGTCTAAATTATTTTTTTAAACTTCGGCCATGTTTAACATGAGAATCCAACTCTTTAACACTGTAAACAACTCTGAATACACAAAACACCATTGTACCCCCCTTTAAATTAACTCTCCACATATGTGGACACCATGCATGAAAGGGTTAAAAAACATTCAAAATCTTACTGATCCCAAACTTTTGAGCGGCAGTGTTTATATGTGTCTTCAACTTACATTGTTAACTTGTTTGTACCAGTGATAATTTGATTACTAAACTTTTTGTCTTATTTTTGATCTACATTTGTTTCACTCTCAGTAGCTCATCTCATGTTTCAAGCATTTCTGCAGTGTTACTTCCCTTCTCTCATTTCACTACATTTCACTGGTAAAAGATTCATTTTTTTCTCGTTTTGGCGCTGAATTCTGATTTACAGTGATTCGTGTAGTAACTAATGTAACAGGCACTTGAAGGTCTCGTAAGAAATGAAGTCAGCAATTTTAACCGCTGTAAAGGAAAACAGCTGACTACAGTCATGTGACAGCAATACAGCAACTTGTCATATGACTTTAATTCAGTCCCTCCTCTTGTTTTTTTTTTTTTTGGAACTTTCTGTTATCTTGCGTCGTCGTCAACGGCGTAAACACTCACATTAAACCTGTGTGATTTTCTTTATCTCCAGTGGATGTCCGTCTGGCTTCTTTAGATTACACTATGTGGCGTCTTCTCGCTGGGATCGTTGTGCTGCTGTGCGCTGCAGGTAAAGTGCTGTCTATGTAAAAGAATAACAGAATACAACAGGAAGAAAACACAAAGGCGATTGATAGTCGATCTCGTGATTTAATTGCATGAGACATTTCCTGTGATGTTTTTAAACGTGTTAAGGATGAATGCGATAGTATTTTGTTTTGCATTCGTCGCATTTGTTTTATGTTTTCTTCCTCAGATGCCACACCAGTCGGTGGCAGAACGGTGCCTGATTTTGGAAAGACGTATCATGTTAAAGGTACACTTTTATCTACGTACACAGTAGGTTACGTCCTAGTACAATACACTTCGTTTTACAAGTTACATATTCCTCTTTTATGTAGGTCTGCTTTCTTTGCCATATGCTGAGATTAAGGAACCATTTGAAGCTTGGTATGACCTTAAGGGGAACAGAAGTCGAATCGACTATTATCATGGTCGGTGATCATCAGCTTGACTGTATTTACATGTTTGTATGTAGTTTATATATGCAGTTGTCCTAATTCCTGCTGTCTATAGGTACAGTGTCTACTTTTTTCATTGCAAACGACTTGGATTATGGCGCAGTTTACAAGATTACACCAGTCACCACTGAGACTGAATTTAATACAATGAAGTGTTTCCAGCTTAATGGTACCAAGGATGGTCCAATACTTCCACAGACAGCACTTCCTGATCTGCAGGGCTTTGAAGTAAGTACTACCTATGACTTCTTATCTCCTGTAGAGTAAACCAAAGCAACAAGGCTGAAATTGCTTCTTTTGCAGTTTGAAAAGATGGAGTATTACGCAGGAAATCTGTGTGAAGTCTGGAAAAACGTCACACAGGTTGGCAACAAGAAGAACACGTATCGTCTGTGGGTCACACGTCCAGAGGGAAATAATTCTCCAGCCACCCCTCACCACTATGAGATGATGGGCTTCAACACCCTTTTGGGCTCCCACTACGATAAATACCTTGTCGACTACAGTGACTTCAGCCCTCAAGTTGATTCAGACATTTTCAAACTACCTGCAGGCACGTAATAAATATGTAACACCCATTCAATGATTTGACATTTTTCCTGCCACTTACAAACCATCTAATCAAATGGTCACTTTTGTATTTAGAAATGACCTGTGGTGACTTTCCTGGTCCTGGTTTGGAGCATCATTTATTGGCCAACCCCATCCAAGACCTTGTCCACACCTCTCCCGTTGGCCATGCCCACCGTATGTTTGGCCACTTTAAAGAGAAGTATGAGCGTCAGTATGAAAACGAAAAGGAGCATGAGGAACGTGAGCACAACTTTGTACATAATATTCGGTGAGGAAAAACTGTGAAACATTACTAGAGATTTAATGACTTGTATTAAAATTGAAAAACGTACAAATCTTTATACATAGAAACCGATAGAACTACACAGAAATAAATTAGAATGAGGAACTGTACAACATTATATACGAGAAGCAGGAAGAAGTCATGAACTTGTTTGAAGACATTCTTTTTACATACTTTTTTTTCCCCAGGTATGTGCACTCGATGAACAGAGCTGGTCTTTCGTTCTCCCTCTCTGTCAATCACCTGGCTGATCGGTCACAGGAAGAGCTTTCCATGATGAGAGGACATAAAAGGACTCATGTTCACAGAAAGGCTCAGCCTTTCCCCTCTGAAATCCGCTCTGTGGCCACCCCTGATTCAATAGACTGGAGGCTGTATGGTGTGTAGATCTTGTATGTGAACTCAGAATCCTTCCATGCATGTTTAGCGATTCAGATGATACACACATATATTGTTACGTGTTTTCAGGTGCCGTGACACCAGTGAAAGACCAGGCTGTTTGTGGATCCTGCTGGAGCTTTGCCACCACTGGAACAGTAGAGGGAGCACTTTTCCTGAAGGTAAATCTATATAAAAAGCTCTAGACACCATATCCTCCGTATTTGTGACCCTGTACCACAAAAACAGTCAAAATTCTCTGATAGATGAATAAATAAGGTTGCCTTTGATGTATGGCTTGTTAGAATATGACATGAATACCTGGAATTTTGAGGGTGCAAAAAAATCTAAATATTCAGAAAATCTCCTTTAAATGAAGTTCTTACTAATCAGAAATACATTTTGATATATCAACAGTAGGAAGTTTACAAAATATCTTCATGGAACATGATCATTACTTAATATAAGATAAAATATATCATTTTGACTCATACAATGTATTTTTGGCTATTGCTACAAATATACCTGTGTTGCTTAAGGTTTTGTGCTCCAGGGTCACATTTTGTGAGCTGATCTTTGTAATGACTGACTGAATACTTTCTTCCTCTCTCTCTCTCTCTCTCTCTCTCTCTCTGTCTCTCTCTGTCTGTCTCTCTCTCTCTCTCTCTCTCTCTCTCTCTCTGTCTCTCTCTGTCTGTCTCTCTCTCTCTCTCTCTCTCTCTCTCTCTCTCTCTCTCTCTCTCTCTCTCTCTCTCTCTCCTCTCTCCTCTCTCTCTTAGACGGGACAGTTGACGTCATTGTCCCAGCAGATGCTGGTGGACTGCACATGGGGATTTGGAAACAACGGTTGTGATGGAGGAGAGGAATGGAGAGCTTTTGAGTGGATGATGAAACATGGTGGCATTTCTACTGCAGAGAGCTATGGAGGATATATGGGCATGGTGTGTGTATATACACAACACATTTTTACCTAACCCAAACGTTTATGATCGATTTAAATTGTCGTTTAGGTACCAGCTTGGAAAACTGTACTTGGATTGACATCTATGATCAGAAACCATATTTTCGAATGGCATGAAAAGGTCCGCCTAGGGATGTCACAATATCAAAATCTCAGGATATGATAATATCTCAAAATGAAGTGCACAATACGATATTTATTGCGATATTTAAAAAAAAAAAAAAAAGACTTTTCGTACAAAATTATGAGCTCCAACCCATGTTCTTATCCAAGAAAATTAAGTCAGAAAAAAGTCTCTCTCAGTCTAAATTACATTCACACTGGTGTTTTAGGAATCCAAACAAATTAAAATAAAATAATTATAATAATGATAACAACAATTTTATATTATTGTTATTCTTATGACAGCAATAGCCATATATTGTAAAACAATTGCACTGTAAAATAAATGAATATTTCGTAGGTATATTATTTTTGCTTTACACTACAGTAGAGAAACTACGATACCTTTTTTTCTAGATATTTTGAATTTGCACTGCAGTAATGTTACCCATTTAAACGGCTATCTGTCAGCCATTAATACTGCACTTTAAAGCTTTTATTTTGACAGAAACAGCAGTAAAGCTTTTATTTTGATGAAAAATTCCAGCTTTAGCGAAAAAGGCATCTCACTTTATGTTAGATTTTTTAAAACTAAAACTACGATATTTTAAAAACTACACTTTTTGCCCAGAAGACGTATCATTTCATATCGATAATATCGAGACCGTTTTGTTATCCACAATAACAATACCACAATATTGTTATACCCTAGTATATATAAGTTACATCCTTAGGTCCACCTATTATAATTTTCTTTCTAGAAAGATACAATTTTTGATCCATTAGATATTAGTGGTTAAAAAAAGGATCACTCATCAGATCACTGTGTGTGTTTCAGAATGGTTTGTGTCATTATGATAAGTCCTCCATGGTGGCAAAGTTGAGTGGTTACACCAATGTGACCAGTGGTGATATTGCGGCACTGAAGGCCGCTATCTTTAAATTCGGCCCTGCTGCAGTCAGCATTGACGCTGCTCACCGTTCCTTCGCCTTCTACAGCAATGGAGTCTACTATGAACCAGCATGCAGTAAGTCTTCACACATTCATACTATCTCACATACTTAAGGGGATAGTTCACCCAAAAATGAAAATTCTGTCATTAATTACTGACCCTAATGTCATTCCAAACCTGTAAGATGGCAGCACCACACACGTGTCGTTCTACTCTCGTGTATGCAAAGAGAAGGAATTGTTTAAAAGTCATTATTTTTGTTTTCTTTGCGCACAAAAAGTATTCTCATAGCTTCATAAAATGACAGTTGAACCAGTGTTTTGGACTGTTTTGACAAAGTTCTTACTACCTTTCTGGGCCTTGAATGTGGTAGTTGCATTGCTGTCTGTGCAGGGTCAGAAAGCCCTCGGATTTCATAAAAATATTTTAATTTGTGTTTCCGAAGATGAATGAAGATTTGTTGGGTTTGAAATGACATGAGTAATGACAGAATTTTTGGTTCTATTCTGTTCCTTTAAAACATAATGTATAGCACATAAACAACTGTCCTCTCCTCCCTCATTATACCACATACTACATGTTAAGATTTCATGTACATTTAATCAGTTATTTGCTCTGTATTATTTGCCTCATTATAAAAATGTGTCTTACAAAATAAAAGAAGTAATACTCTAATATACATAGTTAACATTGTGCAGCATGGTTTTAATTTATAAATTTATAATTAATAAACATGTATTAACAACATATGTAACCAAATGAAAGACCCTGGACCACAAAACCAGTCATAAGCTGCTGGGGTATATTTATAGCAATAGCCAAAAATACATTGTATGTGTCAAACTTATTTATTTTTCTTTTATGCCAAAAATCATTAGGATATTAAGTAAAGGTCATATTCCATGAAGATATTTTGTAAATTTCCTACCATAAATATAACAAAACTTAAAAAAAAAAAGAGTAATATGCATTAAGACCTTCATTTGGACAACTTTAAAGGTGATTTTCTCAATATTTTTTATTTTTTTGCACCCTCAGATTCCAGATTGTCAAATATTGTCCTATCCTAACTAAACCATACATCAATGAAAAGCCTATTTACAGCTTTTAGAGCTTCAAAAAGTTACCCTTATGACTGGTTTTGTGGTCCAGGGTCACATATTAATTTATATACATAATAAATAGGTATTGTGGTTATATATATATTATATTGTTGTTTTTGTTTTATATAAATGTGAAAATTTGACATGCGTATTTGAAGTACATACTCATGCATATAACACAGCAGTGTCTTACAGTTTGCCTAAAATCAAGTATGCGCTCTTTTCTGTTGAAACCAGCAATTCATATTTTTCTTTCTACATCCACAGAAAATGGGACTGATGACTTGGATCATGCTGTGCTAGCAGTTGGTTACGGCATAATGAATAATGAGTCCTATTGGCTTGTAAAGAACTCTTGGTCCACTTACTGGGGCAATGATGGTTATATACTGATGTCCATGAAGGACAACAACTGCGGTGTGGCCACTGATGCTACTTACGTGACATTAGCCTAACATACTACATGTTTAAAAAAAAAATAAATCACACAAGGTGACAGAAGAATTGTTTTCAAAAATTTTATTGCAGAATCTGAATGCTGGACAATTGATCGCAGCTTTATTGTGCATCAGTTGGAATGTCAATAAATGGAAAGTCTTAATAACAAAATGCTTGTTCATTGCAAAATCACATTAAGACTTGCATTCCATCATGCAGCAAAAGTAACAGACAGACACTCATACTTGTTCACAGGCAATGGTCAGTATCTAGCAGGCCTATATAACAGTTTCATCCTCGATTGATTCATTCTCATGTCATCATCATTTTAAGACTGAGGGCTGTAGTAACCATCCAGTTTTTTTTAAAGGGATAGTTCACCCAAAAATGAAAATTTTGTCATTTCTCATCCTCATGTTCCAAACCCGTAAGACCTTTGTTCGCCTTCGGAACACAAATTAAGATATTTTTGATGAAATCCTATCGTGTTCAAGGTCCAGAAAGGTTGAACCACTGATGTCACATGGACTGTTTTGACAATGTTCTTACTACCTTTCTGGACCTTGAATGTAGTAGAACCCTTGCTGTCTATGGAGGGTTAGAAAGCTCTCTGATTTTAATCAAACAATTTTAATCTGTGTTCCGAAGATGAAAGGAGTTTTTATGGGTTTGGAATGGCATGAGGGTGAGTAATTAATGACAGAATGAATTACTCAAAACGTCTAATAGGTTTGGAACGACATGATGGTGAGTAATGAATGACAGAATTTTCATTTTTTTGATGAATTATCCCTTTAACATTTCAGTTTGTGAGTAAATAATGATAGGTGTATCAGATCTGAAGATCTGTCAACATTTGGAACATAGACAAACATTTAGGCAAACTGCATAATAATAAAATACAGTTCATTTCTATCAAACAATTTCATGCTGTAAAAGTACATTTCCTTGTTTTTAAAAAGTTATTGTCAGGATATAAAGGTAAAAACTAGATTGTGTCAGTTGGCAGTGTGTGGCAGCAGTAGTGCATGTATCATCAGCTCAAACAAAGTTGGCAACACACATATAAATCCCACTCTATATTAAACCTCTTAAAGGGATAGTTCACCCAAAAATGAAAATGTTATGTTTACCTGCTTACCCCCAGCCCAGGGCATCCAAGAGGTATGTGACTTTGTTTCTTCAGTAGAACACAAACGAAGATTTTTAACTAAATCGTTGTGGTCTTTCAGTCATAAAATGGCAGTCAATGGAATCCACAGCTTTGAGAGTCAAAAAAAAAAAAAACATACACAGAAAAAAAACAAATTAAACCCTGCGGCTCATGACGATACATTAAGGTCTTAAGATATTGTTTGGAAATCTAAACAAAATAATGTAATTTACTAGTTCTGACACAATGTTCATTGCTTAAGTCTTTTAAAATAATATATATTTTAAAGTCTTTTAAAATATATATATTCAATCAAAAATTACAAAAATTAAGTCAGTGTCTCAATTAATAAAGACTTGTTTCACTATTGGAATCTCCTGAATAAATGATTCAATGATAAATACTTTTTTAAATGTGCAGTTTTCGTCACCTCCTGGCGGAAGAGGATAAGTGTTATGATACATGCTTTCATTTTGATTGCTACTGTAAACAATAAGTGTTTATACCCAAACTATAAACTTTTATTCCAGTACTTGTGTCATTTAAATGTCTGTAACACAGAAATAATGATCATTATGTGATTGAAAACAGTGTTGCTCTTTCTGGATCAGCAGCAGCAAGAATGCAGATTTGAATGTCTTTAACACCTGTTTTACATCATAAGCGGCAGTGACGCGTGAGCAGCGCGTAGTGAAACAGTCATAATAGACACCTCTGAATCGTTGTCATTCAGGAATAAGATTGCGTAGGTGTTTGAACAGAGATTGTAGTCTTTTTAAGGATTAATTGTGCAGCTCTAATGTAAACACTGCAAAATGTTTTGCAAGGATATCCACACATCGGATCTTGCAAGATCTTGTACAATCCCTAGCAAGAAACGGTATTTATATAATTTTTTTTTGCCACTGATCCACTGCTATGTCCTACATCCTGAGCACGTTCATCCTGAGCGCAGGGTTTAATTTGGTTTTGTCTGTGTAGTTTTTTTGGACTCTCAAAGCTTTTATGACTGACAGACTGCATTGGTTTGAGTTAAAAATCTTTCTTTGTGTTCTACTGAAGAAACAAAGTCACCCACATCTTGGATGCCCTGGAGGTAAGCAGATAAACATCAATTTTCCATTTTTGGGTGAACTATCCCTTTAAATTGTGCATATGATGATGTTTTTTTTTCCACTAAAGAAAGAGAAAAAATAAATGCAATCAAACAACAGACAAAACAGCACTAAACAAGATACTTTCCCCTTTAGCTACTGAGCTAAGATAATTTAGGATACTAACATGCTATTAAAACAATTTCAACTAGGCATAAGCTTTGGGAACTGTCATCTCAACCAAAACTTAATGCAACCCACTGTTCCCACATAAGACAAATTGGCTTAATTTCCAAACACTGGACATGTGGCAAGAACTACATTACAAAGAAGGCACTGGTTCACTCTCCACTAGACCAAACACGCACAAATTTGCCATTTGGTGCGTGACAGTTGGTGTTAGTGGGAGGGACATCCTCATTCTAGAGAGCTTATGATTGGACAAAAATCTGTGTAGTACAGGACCAGTCATCAATAAATCTGGTCTGTTTGCCATAAGAAAAAAATATCACATTTTAAATGTAAATATCTGTCAAAAGTAAACTATTTATAAATTAATTTAATAATGTAGGCTTACTAATTCACAAATGTTCCCTTATGTTTGTTTGGAGCATGTCTCTTTGTTTTGCATAGAGAGGCCTGATAAACAAAATCGTGTTGCTTTCAAATCCAGTCATCCATGTTTTAAAAGGATAGTTCACACAAAAATGAAATTCTGTCATTACTTACTCACCCTCATGTTGTTCCAAACATGTAAGACCTTTGTTCATCTTTGGAACACAAATTAAGATATTTTTGATCATAGTTTTAATGATGTCCTTACTACGTTTCTGGGCCGTTTGAACATTTTAGTTGCGTTGCCATCTGTAAAAGCTCAGAACGCTCTCGGATTTCATCAAGAATATCTTAAATTCGTGTTCCGAAGATGAGCAAAGGTCTTAAACGACATGAGGGTGAGTAGTTAATGACAGAATTTTCATTTTTGGGTGAACTAACCCTTTAAACTAACACTTTAGTTTTATTAAAACTGCTAATCCTGATGTATATCAGTCAAATACCCATCCTACAGCAATTTCGAGAAAACGTCACAAAAGAGCTTTTTTTCTATCAAAACCTCAACCAATTTCAAGTTTTACTGCTTATCACCAAGACTAAAAATGTAAACACACTAGAATGCGGCACTGCATAGAGTTTGTGCATGATCATATTTGTCTAACTGGACTCATCTGCTAAACTCTGCAGTTCCTGTCCTTCTGGGTTGCTTGCTGATTGGCTGGTATGTGCAGGAATTTGTGCATCGTATTTCAGAGCAGACCTAAAGGAGGAGAAAAGAGGAGAAATTATTTGAGTTATGTGTGTTCAGGGTAACAGGGTTTCAATTTTATTTTAATTGATATATGGTGTTATTGTTTACCTCTCAGTATCATAGATGCTGTCTGGTAGTGGTTGATTGGCAGTCTCAGGCAAAGCTAGAGCCAGCACTGCAGCAAGCAGAGGGGTGGAGCCAAATATCACCATGGGCACAACAGGTGCGTGGCGTCCGAGCAGGTTTATTAGTGGCGCTAAGACTCCACCCATTCGTGCAAACATAGAGGAAACACCAATACCTGTTTGCCTGTAGATATAAAAGCCAAGTCAGAGATTATTTCCACATAATGCTTTCAGAGCATTGTTTCAAAACAGCTTTGCAAGACAATATACAGTTGAGGTCAAAACTTTACATACACCTTGCAGAATCTGCAAAATGTTAATTATTTGACCAAAATAGGAAGGGTCATACAAAATGCATGTTCTTTTTTATTTAGTACTGACCTGAGTAAGTTATTTCATATAAAAGATGTTTACATATAGTCCACAAGAGAAAATAATAGTTGAATTTATAAAAAATGACCCTGTTCAAAAGTTTGATCCTTAATACTGTGTTATTACCTGAATGATTCACAGCTGTGTTTTTGTTTTAGTGATAGTTGTTCATAAGTCCCTTGTTTGTCATGAACAATTAAACTGCCTGCTGTTCTTCTGAAAAATCCTTCATATCCTACAAATTATTTGTTTTTTCAGCATTTTTGTGTATTTGAACTATTACAAAAGGTTCAAACGCTCACTGATGCTCAAGAAGGAAAACACAGGGTGTAAACTTTCGAACAGAATGAGGATGTTTTTCTTATTTTGCCTAAATATCTTTTTTTTTTTTATTTAGTACTGCCCTTCAGAAGCTACAGAAGATACTTACATGTTTCCCAGATGACAAAAAAGTTACATTTACCCTGATCTTCAAATTAAAAAAAAGTTTTCACTTTTAATGCATTATGTTTTCTTTCTGAAGCATCAGTAAGTGGTTGAACCCTCTGTAATAGTTGCATATGAGTCCTTCAGTTGTCCTCAGTGTGAAAAGATGGATCTTAAAATCCATGCTAAATTTACATTTCCTTTAGCCTGAGGGAAAGGGCTTTTACTTTTTTTTTTTAAATATTAAAAACAAACAAACAAGCCCAGCCCAGGTGAGAAAAAGTAACGCGAAAGTAATGTAACACATTACTTTCCATAAATAGTAACTAAGTACACAACTAGTTACTTTTTTAGGAAGTAACACAATAATGTAATGCATTACTTTAAAAAGTAACTTTCCCCAACACTGAATGCAAGTACCTGAGAACAGTTGGGAACAGTTCTGCAGAATAGATGTAGATGATGGCAAAAGATGCTGTAATTCCAAATTTCCCCACCATGGCCAAAGCAGTCCGAATGTGAGCGCTGTCTGAAAGAAAGAGCGTATGAAGGAAATCAGAGTGGGAAGGGGCACAATAAAGCAAGAAAGTATTACACCCTTGGGAAAAGGGTGTAAAATAAAAAAGACAAATACATTCTAGAGGAGTACTTCTAGCCATGTTAGACTGGACTGGTCACCTGCTGGAACAGTAAGGGTCAGTAGACATGCACCACCTCCAATAGCAAGGAACACACTCAGTGGGATTCGTCGACTGCAGGGCAGGAGAACCAACACCAGTGACCTTGCAGGAATTTCCACCAAGCCAAACATGAACTGAGTGAGGTAAAGGTCTGCCCCGAGGTCAGACACACCCAGAGACAGACCATAATACACCAACACATTAACAAACCTGGAGAAACACAGAGACAGAGAGTCAGAGAAGGGACACCTTAAAACCCCTTAACTGTCATTTTACTTCACCATTTTACAAATAAATCCTAATCTAATCATGACAAACTATATATTGTTGGAAAGGTCTAAGACTCCTAAATAGATAGTTAACCTTCTTTTGTGTTACAAATTATGTAGGAAAAGTAATAGATTAATTTATGACAAGAGTGCACCTCAAAAATCTACTTCATAAAGGTCAGGAGTTCTGACCTTTGTCACAGAAAGACTTCTTTGTTGCCTTTTTCCCTATCACGCTTTAGAACTCATAAGAAATTATATATCAGCTGAAAACTTAAAATCTCAAAATTCATCCTTTGAAAACCATTTTAAAATCAGACATTTCATTACCATGGAAAATGGACATCAAATCATATTACAAAGTGTTTTCGTCCATGAGTCCATAAGTCTGAATACTGCATTTTCACATCTATGTTCAAAAATCGATTTGACAGTTAAAGGGTTAATAAATGTAATAAAAATTACAATTAAATGACAGATTTATTGGGACAGATATTATGAAATAAAAAATATTATGTTTATTCAGCTTGATTATTATTAGTATTATAATGGTAACGTTAAAGGGGAGATTGGACACAAAATTCACTTTTACATGGTGTTTGCATATAAATGTGTCTTAGCAGTGTGTGGACACAACCACCCTACAATGATAAAAATCAAATTACTTTTTACAAAAAAAAACTAAACAGTCCCAAATATAAAGCCGTTTTGATCTTTTTGAGCAGTATGACATCATTTGTCAATATATTTCCGCCCTTCGCTGTCCGCCATTTTGAGCAGCTGTAGCGACAACAATGTCTCATAAGCAATGCAGGTGTTGTGTATTTAGATGTAAAAGCGAACATAAGAGTTTTAATTTTCTCCCAACATCAGAGCCACTGAGGACACAGTGGATTAGTTTTGTTTTTTAAGGTAACCAGGGTTTCACAACAAAACCCACCCAATTGCTGCTCAAAACTAGCCCAAAAATAGCCCAATCGCATTTCAAAGGGGGTCCCCAGTAAAAATCGCATTCTAGGGGGTAAAATACACATTTTGTAGTGGGGTTCTTCTGGTAAAATTAGCATTCCAGGGTCTAAATATTATGTTAAACAACCCGCGGCAATAGTATGAAAGTAGCCCAATTCCACGGGAAAACGACAGACTTGGCAACACTGAAGGTAATGCGCCACAGAATACACAAAAAAAAACATAAGAGAGGGGTGGGGTGAGCAGTAGCCAATTATCATTTAAAGAGAAATGCACCAAAACAGGGTACTGTGAACAGAGCTGTTTTTGACAGGATAAAAAGGGTGTCATTTTACACAACCATTGAGGATTTTAACCAAAGTAGGTTGGAGATATTTCATGAAGACCCTAAAGAATCACAGCAACTTGTGGAAAATGGCCTTTAACAATGGCCATTTGAAGTTGTTTTAATAAAATATAAACTCCCTTTCACCCATATAAAAGTGATATATAAAATTTACTGAAGTTGTAGAAACATAAACCTACATATCTATACAGCAATTCATTGTAATCTCACCAGATGTAGAAGAGTATGAGAGCTCTCTTCCTCATCTGGGGAGTTCGGAGCAGGTCAACAGCTGTATATTGACTCCGTCCTTGTGGGCCCTCATATCGCTCCACCTGTGATAGCAGAAATAACGCTTTAGTACATTGTAGTAACTGTTATAAAGCATTGTGTTTTTACATGATTTGTGAACCTGGACTACAAAACCAGTCATAAGTCGCTGGGGTATATTTGTAGCAATAGGCAAAAATACATTGTATGAGTAAAAATGACTGATTTTTATTTTATGCCAAAAATCAGTAGAATATTAAGTGAAGATCATGTTCCATGAAGATATTTTGTAAATTTCCTACCATAAATATATCAAAACTTAATTTTTGATAAGTAATATGCACTGCTAAAAACTTAATTTGGACAACTTTAAACACGATTTTCTCAATATTTAGATTTTTTTGCACTCTCAGATTCCAAATTTTCAAATAGTTGTACCTCAGCCTATCCTAACAAACCATACATCAATGGAAAGCTTATTTATTCAGCTTTCAGATGATGTATAAATCGGAAATTTCAAAAAATGTACCCTTAAGATTGATTTTGTGGTCCAGGGTCACATTTCTGAAGGATCGTGTGACACTGAAGCCTGCAGTGATGACTGATAAACATTCAGCTTTGCCATTTAAAATGAATTTTTAAAAAAAGTTGTACAGAGTACAGTTTTTACTGTATTTTTGATCAAATAATTGCACCCTGCCAAACACACATTCACACAAACACATTCATAACAATGTGAGAAACCTTGCTAAATGCGCTTATTGACCTGATGATGTGAAAGTCATCTACTTGTTGCCCTGGTGATGTGAAGTGAAGCTTCAGACCATCACTTCTTAAAGACTAAAAAACAAAGGCCCCTTGGTTGCTGAGGGTGGGGGATGGTGTTGTCATGGTGACGCTAACAGTGCTATTAGAGAGTTTATGGGATTTAAAGATTATGCCAGAGGCGTGACAAGAAAAGAGGCCAAAAAGTGAGCAGAGACTGTGAAAGAGAGTCCATGAGAAAATGTTGGATGATACCTGAACAGTGGGCGGTAAGGTGCGACCATTGACCGTAGCTGCCTTGCGCAGAAGATCGATGGCCTCCTCTTTTCGGTTATGCACCAAAAGCCAACGGGCCGAATGTGGAAGAACCCTGAGAAAAAGGAGGAGAGATGAATGAAAGGAGATTTATTTTGTCAGACTGATAAAGGCAGAGGAAGGGAGGAAGTCAAATAACAAGAGTGAATGAAAAGAGAATTGAGTACTGCTTTTTATGTACTCTGCTGCAAGGCCTGGTTGTGTAAGGTAAGATACACTGAAAATTATACTATCAGTGTTTTTTTGTAGTAGTTATTGTAGAAATAATAATAATAAATGTACTTTTTTTTTTACAGCATCTCACATTTTTGTAAATATTTTATATATTTACATGTGACAACACTGAAGAAATGACACTTTGCTACAATGTAAAGTAGTGAGTGTACAGCTTTTATAACAGTGTAAATTTGCTGTCCCCTCAAAATAACTCAACACTCAACCACTGGCCACAAAAGTGAGTACACCCCTAAGTGAAAATGTCCAAATTGGGCCCAATTAGCCATTTTCTCTCTGGTGTCATATGACTTGTTAGTGTTACAAGGTCTCAGGTGTGAATGGGGAGCAGGTGTGTTAAATTTGGTGTTAGCGCTCTCACTCTCTAATACTGGTCACTGGAAGTTTGACATGCAAGATGGCGTAGGCCAGTGGTTCAGAATCCTGGTCCTAGGGGAACCCTGCTCTGCACATTTTGCATGTCTCCCTTTTTTAACACACCTGATTGAGATCATCAGCTCATTAGGAGAGATCCATGAACTGAACTAACCAGCTGATGATCTCAGTCAGGTGTGTTAAATAAGGGAGACATGCAAAATGTGCAGAGCAAGGGTCCCCCTGGACCAGGATTGAGAACCACTGGTGTAGGCTACAGTTGTGCTCGTAAGATAACATACCCCTTGCAGAATATGCAAAATGTTAATTATTTAACCAAAATAAGAGGAGTCATATAAAATGCATGTTATTTTTTATTTGGTACTGACCTGAAAAAGATATTTTACATAAAAGACATTCACATATAGTCCACAAGAGAAAACAATAGTTGAATTGATAAAAATGACCCTGTTCAAAAGTTTACATACCCTTGACTCTTAATACTGTTATTACCTGAATGACCCACCTCATATGCAACTATTACAAAAGGTTCAAACACTCACTGATGCTCCAGAAGGAAAAAACATGCATTAAGAGCCGGGGGGTTAAAACTTTTGAAACTTGAAGATCATGGTAAATTTAACTGATTTTGTCTTCTTGGAAACATGCAAGTATCTTCTGTAGCTTCTGAAGGGCAGTGCTAAATGAAAAAAATACGATATTTAGGCAAAATAAGCAAAATGTACACATTTCCATTCTGTTCAAAAGTTTTCATGCATATGAGTCTCTCAGTTGTCCTCAGTGTGAAAAGATGGATCTCAAAATCATACAGTCATTGTTGTAAAGGGTTCAAATACACAAAAATTCTGGAAAACCAAAGAATTTGTGGGAGCTGAAGGATTTTTCTATTGAACAGAAGACAGTTCAGGACAAACAAGGGACTCATGAACAACTATCACTAAACAAAAAAAACACAGCGGTGGGTCATTCAGGTAACAGCACAGCATTAAGAATGTAACAGCATTAAGGGTGTGTAAACTTTTGAACAGAGTCATTTTTATAAATTCAACTATTGTTTTCTCTTGTGGACTATATGTAAATGTATTTAATGTAAAATATCTTATTCAGGTCAGTACTAAATAAAAAATAACATGCATTTTATATGATCCCTCTTATTTTGGTTAAATAATTAACATTTTGCATATTCTGCAAACGGTATGTAAACTTTTGAGCACAACTGTAGAAGAAGATTGCCAAGACCCTGAAACTGAGCTGCAGCATGGTGGCCAAGACCATAAAGCGGTTTAACAGGACAGGTTCCACTCACAACAAGCTTTGCCATGGCCGACCAAAGAAGTTGAGTGCACATGCTCAGTGTCATATCCAGAGGTTGTGTTTGGGAAATAGATGTATGAGTGCTGCCAGCATTGCTGCAGAGGTTGAAGGGGTGGGGGGTCAGCCTGTCAGTGCTCAGACCTACGTCGCACACTGCATCAAATTGGTCTGCATGGCTGTCGTCCCAGAAGGAAGCCTCTTCTAAAGATGATGCACAAGAAAGCCCGCAAACAGTTTGCTGAAGACAAGCAGACTAAGGATATGGATTACTGGAGCCATGTCCTGTGGTCTGATGAGACCAAGATAAACCTATTTGGTTCAGATGGTGTCAAGCATGTGTGGCGGCAACCAGGTGAGGAGTACAAAGACAAGTGTGCCTTGCCTACAGTCAAGCATGGTGGTGGGAGTGTCATGGTCTGGGGCTGCATGAGTACCGTCGGCACTGGGGAGCTACAGTTCATTGAGGGAACCATTAATGCCAACATTTACTGGCCACAGACCAGTATTCCAACATAATAACGACCCAAAACACACCCCCAAGATGACCACTGCCTTACTAAAGAAGCTAAGTGTAAAGGTGATGGACTGGCCAAGCATGTTTCCAGACCTAAACCATATTGGGCATCTGTGGGGCATCTTCAAATGGAAGGTGGAGGACCACAAGGTCTCTAATATCCACCAGCTCTGTGATGAAGGAGGAGTAGAAGAGGACTCCAGTGGCAACCTGTGAAGCTCTGGTGAACTCCATGAGCAAGAGGGTTAAGATAGTGCAGGAAAATAATGGTGGCCACACAAAATATTGACACTTTGGGCCCAATTTGGATATTTTCATTTAGTGGTATACTCACTTTTGTGGCCAGCGGTTTAGACATTAATGGCTATGTGTTGAGTTATTTTGTTAATTGTAGAAAAGTGTAATTTCGTCAGTGTTTTCACATGAAAAGACATAATAAAATATTTACAAATGTTTGTTTATCTTAAGGGAAAAATTATTTCTTTATGTCTTTATTACTCATAACAATGTAAGACCTTTGCTCATCTTCGAAACACAAATGCAGATATTTGTGATGAAATCCGAGAGCTTTCTGACCCTGCATAGACAGCAATGCAACTGACACGTTCAAGGCCCAGAAAGATTGTAAGGACATCGGTAAAATAGTCCATGTGACATCAGTGGTTCAACCATAATGTTATGAAGCTATGAGAATACTTTTTGTGTGCAAAGAAAACAACCTTTCTGGGCCTTGAATGTGTGAGTTGCACTGCTGTCTTTTCAGAGTCAGAACGGATTTCATCAAAAATATCTTAATTTGTGTTCTGAAGATTAACAAGGGTCTTATGGGTTTGGAATGACATGAGGGTGAGTAATTAAAGACAAAATGTTAATTTTTAGGTGAACTATCCTTTTAAATTGTAGTAATATTTTACAAAATTACCACATAAAGTATTAGATTTCATTACTCATTTTTCACTTGTTAACTCAATATACACTTCTGGGTTGTCTCACCATATATAGAATATAAAGAGAAATCCTGGTGCAGAGATTGCCAGCTGCAGTTTTCTCCAGTCTCTGATGAGATAAGCCACACCTGCCAGCAGCATGTAGCCAAAACCAAAGAAGTAGTCAGTGAAGATGCCGGCCAGCATCCGTCTCTGTGTGCAGGTCCACTCTGTGCCTGTGTAGGAGGGTGAGGGGATGGTTAGGTTTGGGGTTTGGGGTTTGGGGTTTGGGGTTTAAGGGTTCAACCTAGGGTATTTAGGTCTGTGGTAAAGAGGAAAAGTGAGTTACTGTTGGCATATAAATATGAAAATGGCACTGTACCAGTGCTGGGGGGCACTCAAAGGGTTTAATAAATCAGGAAAAAAACATGATGAACTCCAGAACATAATAATGAGGATAATATTGAGGTCAATCAGACTCTCCTCCTATGGTACAGCCCACCTGATACAAGTCAGGGCATGTCTGAACTTGTCTTGACTTGTCTAGCAAAGGCATTGGGATATAATATCACATTCCTATATCAACTGAGACGAATATTTAAGGTTTTCGGACAGTCACACTGTGTTAGAAAAAAATCGCAAACTTCGTAAAAAACGTATGAAGAAAAAAGTGTGCAGCATGCGAGTTTTACTTTAAAATATGTAAAAAAAATAAAACAAATTTATCCAACATGGCTAACTTTTGAAACAAATTGTCTCCTTTAACCTGAGGTTAAGTGACTTGCTCAAGGGAACAGTAACACTTAAACAGGAGAGGGGTCAGAGGTCATTGGTCATCGGGCATCAAAAATGTAACCTGCCAGTTAATGTTCAACTCACATTCTATTATTAGAAAATGCCTATTATTATGTTAAGTTATAATCTTTATCTGATGAAAGCATGCATGATCAGTGATAACTAATAAAATGGATTAACTAATTAAAGGATTAGTTCACTTTCAGAACAAAAACTGACAGATAATGTACTCACCCCCTTGTCATCCAAGATGTTTGTGTCCCAGCCGATGAAGAAGGGTCTTATCTAGTGAAATGATCGGTTATTTTGTCAAGTTAATTGACAATTTGTTTAGAAAACAATCTAGTTTCACTAGATAAGACCCTTTTTCATTGGCTGGGATCATTTAGTCTCGTTTAAAGTTGCATTTAAACTGCATTTTGGAAGTTCAAACTTGGGGGCTCCATAGAAGTCCATTATATGGAGAGAAATCCTGAAATGTTTCCTCAAAAAACATAATTTCTTTACGACTGAAGAACGAAAGACATGAACATCTTGCATGACAAGGGGGTGAGTACACTATCTGTAAATTTTTGTTCTGAAAGTGAACTAATCCTTTAAGTTAATGACTTCTTGATATTAAAGGGGCGGTTTCGCATCCCACTGACTTCCACAGTCGGACCTGAAACTGTTTGGTTATACCAATATTCTTTAAAACATCTCGTTTTATGTTCCATAGAAGAAAAAAGTCCTACAGGCTTGGATGGTGAACTATCCCTTTAATGACTAGAGAGTTACGTTAGTTCTCCAAGGCTCACCTAGAACGAATGCATTGATTATCACGCCCGACACTGTCATTCCTATGGTGAAGCGCAGGGTGACATAAACAGGGAAGTTTGGAGCGAAGGCAGTGGCCACACCAAATACTGTCTGAAGGGCTAAAGACAAGAGCATGGCAAACCTCCTCCCATACCTTACAGAGAGAGAAAGAAAGATTTGATGAGAAACGCTGGTGGACAGACAGGTGTTTGTTTTTTTTAATCATACAATAATGGCTTAAAATTACATATAGGGTGGATTCAGCTGAATTTCCCTCATTTTAACTTAAATTAGCCATATAGCAGAGGTTTTTCAACCCCCTTTGTCTAAGATGTTAATTGAAAACACTGCTGATATTTACCTCTGGTACTTGCGTCGTAATACAATCTCAAAAATATGATGCCAGTTTAATGTTGTACCTTTTTATTTTTAGTGTTATTTTAGCATTTCAATGCTAAGAGCATTTAGCATTTTAACATACTCTCAGGATGTTTGCTGAGGCCCCCTAGTGGGCCCCAGTCCCCTGGTAAGCACATACAAAGTATATACACTACCAGTCAAAAGTTTTTTTATTGTTTTTTAAAGAATTCTCTTCTGCCCACCAAGCCTGAATTTATTTGATCCAAAATACAGCAAAAGCAGTAATTTTGTGAAATATTTTTTACTTTTTAAAATAACTGCTTTCTATGTGAATATATTTTAAAATGTAATTTATTCCTGTGATCAAAACTACATTTTAGCATCATTACTGCAGTCTTCAGTGTCACAAGATTCCTCAGAAATCATTTTAATATGCTGATTTGCTGTTCAAGAAACGTTTATTATATTATTATTATTACTAGTAGTAGTCGTAGTATTTAAAACAGTTGAGTATTTTTTTTTTCAGGATTCTTTGATGAATAGAAAGATCCAAAGATCTGCATTTATCTGAAATAAAAAGTCAGTAATTATAGAAATTAATGCTTTTATTTAGCAAAGATGCTTTAAATTGATCAAAAGTGATGATAAAGACATTTATAATGTTACAAACAAGTTCTATTTAAGAAAAACTTAACTTTCTATTCATCAAATAAACAATAAATAACAAAAAAATTCTACTCAGCAGCAAATCAGAATATTAGAATGATTTCTAAAGGATCATGTGACTGCAGTAATGATGCTAAAAAATCTGCTTTGAAATCACAGGAATAAATGACATTTAAAAATATATTCAAATAGAAAACAGTTATTTTATTTTTTTAATTTTACTGTTTTTGCTGTACTTCAAATCAAATAGACACAGGCTTGGTGAGCAGAAGAGACTTATTTAAAAAAAAGAGTCTTACTTAATAATCTTACTGTTCAAAAACGTAGACTGGTAGATCACTAAGTTGGAAACAGTAAAGTGTATTTACTTTCTGTGAATGCATAAATAGCTCTAGGCAATGTGCATTTAACATTAAAAATGTATTAGACATGCTGTGGGCATTTGATGCAAAAAGAGTTGAATGGGAAGCAGGACAAAGAATGATGAACAAAGAGCACATGTGAAGTGTGAGAATGCATATGTGCATCTGGGTGTATGTGTGTGTGTGTGTGTGTGTGTGTGTGTGTGTATACCTGTCTGCCATAGCTCCAAAGACAACAGCTCCTACAAGCAGCCCAAGCATATAGACAGAGGAGCCAAGACTGTTAAGACCTGCCTTGTCACACACCAGATCCCACTGCACAAAAACATACACAAAACCCTATTAATCCATGAAAATATCACAACTGGTGAGTCATGATTTTTCATTTTATTTTATTTATTTTGAACTGTTTAAAAAAAAGAAATTTTCTTATGCTCATCAAAATTCCATTTATTTGATCAAAAATACAGAAAAACAATATTATGAAATATTATTGCAATTTAAAATACCAATTTTCTGTTTTAATATACTTTAAAATAGAATTTATTCATGTGATGCAAAGCTGCAGTTTCAGCATCATTACTCCAGTCCTCCAAAAATCATTCTAATATGCAAAATTTATTATAAATGTTGAAAACAGTTGTGCTGCTTGATATTTTGTTGGAACCTGTGACTTCTTTTCAGGACTAAAAAGTTAAAAAAAAACAGCATTTATGTTAAAATAGAAATCTTTTGTAACAATATAAACTACCATTTAAAAATGTGTGGTCAGTAAATTTTTATTCTTTCTTTCTTTTTTTTTTTTCTTTTTTTTTTTGAAAGAAATTAATATTTTATTCACCAAGGATGTTAAATTGATAAAAAGTGATGGCAAAGACTTACATTGTTAGAAAAGATTTCTGTTTTTAATAAATGCTGTTCTTTTAAACTTTATTCATCAAAGAATCTTGAAAAAAAGTTTTAGAAATATTAAGCAGCACTGTTTCCAATATTAATAATGAAAGTAATAAATCAGAACATTAGATTGATTTCTAAAGGATGACGCTGAAGAATGGAGTAATGGCTGATAAAAATTCAGCTTTGATTACAAGAATAAATTATGTTTTAAAATATATTAAAATAGAAAACCATTATTTTAAACTGTAATAATATTTTACAATATTACTGTTTTTTTCTGTATTTTTTATCTAATGAATGCAGCCCTGATGAGCAGAAACTCTTTTAAAACATTTTAAACAGCAGTGTAAATTATTTATTTATATATCGTTTATATTTATATAGCCTATTTATTTATATATTTTAGATTATTTTATAATTTATATTATTTATATTTATTGATTTTATATTTTGTGTAATTTTGTCATTATTTTTTTTATTTATTTTTTGTTTCAATTTAATTTCCTTCTCATTTAAGAGACATTAAATCTCGTTAACGACATTAAATCATTCTGAAGAATGCAACTTGGACCCACGTTTACCTCAGTGACAGTGGTGCTCTGGAAGATCTCGTGGCTGTACACCCATCCTGTCTCACAACTTGAGCGTGCACTGTGGTTCTTTCCTGAAACTACCGTGCACGAGTCTGCGTGTCCTGGCAGAAGGGAGATGCTCAGATTCAAAAGTGAAAGGTTGCTGGAGGTAAGGGACGCGTTCGTCATCCCTGAACCCCAACAGTAGTGGGGTGGCGTGGCGCCTGTGAAGACGCTCGCCATCATGTGGAATGCGAGAAAGATCTGCGGCAAACATATCCACACATACAAAAGCTTCTGATATCTCCCAAAGCCACCGATTGTGGCCAGCAGCTGATCGAAATTCATCCCAGACCTTGGAAAAAACAAGTCTCGAAGCAAACGAGCCTTCACGCCTCCATCAAAATACAGTGATAAAGTGTAGAGTGAAGATCAGAATGAATTTAGATAATGATAAAACCAGCAAAATCTAAATTCATCATGTATTCTTTTATCCTGAGGAAAGCGCATGGAGATCAATAACAAATGTTTACGCAATACGTGCCATTGTGCTGTTAGTCTACAACATCAGCATCTTAAAATTATATTTGTAGTTTAAAAAGACGCGTAAACAAATCACCTCCCCGCACTGTTCAAGAAACTAAGAAAAAAGACAATTAAAAGCCAAAAAATGTCAAAAGTGAGTTTACTTTCCATGCGCCTGGTTTGACTGTACCGTATCGCCAAAAATACATACACCCCGCGCTCTCCGCTTATAAAACAGTGGGACAACGAGAAATGCTGGAGCAGAACCACATCGTCCGGAATGGATCGAGAAATGCTGTGCCGCGTTCAGTCTTTCGCCCATCAGTCATGAGGAATATAAAGAATAATAAAAAGCAAACATTAGTATTTCTCCGCTATTGTCTGGAGTGAAATGGCTGATTAGTTTGGAGTTTTAAGTTGAGTCCGCGGCTGCTGAAGTGCCAGTCTGAATGAGACGCGCACATAATGAGTCTGTGTAGATCAAAGCTCTGTGCAAATTAGTCCCACGCGACCCACTCCTGCACCTTACACGGGAAAAACAACCTCCGGGTGAAAACAAGAAATGAGATATGGTGACTTGGAGAAACAAAAGCGCGCCTTCAGAAATAAGGCAGCTTTTTATTTCAAACGCCTGATAGAATCACAACCTTTAAATAAAAAACAAAAACAAAAACATAAACAACCCTATAACAGAACAACAAAAGAAAAATTTAAATAAGCAGCCTGATGTTTCTTACCGACATTATTCATATGCCTTCAGCAGAGCTAGGTAGTAGCCTAACTGATAACCAAACATTAAGTAGGCTATAATTAAATTACATTCTAAATACTCATAATCAAACTACACTCCTGCATTTAATTGATCTAAAGTACAGAAAAAACAGCAACATTTTGAAATATTTTCACTATTTAAATGAACTATTTTCTATTTGAATATATTTTAAAAATTATTATTTTTCTTGTGATTTCAAAGCTGAATGTTTAGCATAATTTCTCCAGTCACTTGATCCTTCAGTAATCATTCTAACATTCTGATTTGCTGCTCAAAAAACATTAGATAAAGTTAAGAACAGCATTTATCTGAACTAGAAATCTTTTGTAACATTATAAATGTCTTTATCATCACTTTTGATCAATTTAAAGCATCACTGCTAAATAAAAGTATTAATTTCTATAAAAAAAATACATAAATATACTGATCCAAGTTTTTGAATGATATAGTGTATAATGTTTATTTCAGATAAATGCTTTGGATCTTTACATTCATCAAAGAATACTGAAAAAATCTAACTGTTTTAAATATTGATAATAATAAATGTTTCTTGAACATTTATTAGAATGATTTCTGAAGGATCATGTGACACTGAAGGCTGGAATAATGATGCTGAAAATTCGACTTTGATCCCAGAAATAATAGATATTTTAAAATATATCTAAATAGAAAGCAGTTATTTTAATATTAAATATAATATTACTGCTTTTGCGAGCAGAAGAGACATCTTTAAAAAAAACTGTCCAAAAACTGTCTTACTGTCCAAAACCTTGGACAGCATAACCACTGGACAGAACCCAAACACATTTACATTGTGACAACATTGCTTCTACATTCTGTTTTCATTATTGCAATTGTTTGTGTTGTTCTCTACATGTTCATGCAACCATGTGGCAGAAATGTAAGATGCAAGAGGGCTATAGAATTAATGTTAAGCAACATTCATCAGCTGTGAGGTAGACAAACTTCAGACTACATCTACTACAATTTAAATGTATACTAACTCATTATCTGTTATGAGATGGCTGATTAACAAAGTGAAAGAAGTATCTGTATCCAACGAACGTTTTATTTGTTAGTCTTGCCAATGACTCCCAAGGTTCCCTATGGCGTTTACTCAGCTGCTAAAACAAATGGCCTTCACTTTCTGATGTGAATGGAATTTAGCGGGAATGTGTCCTGGTGAGCTTGTTTTCTGAGCAGAATTTCACTATTTACATGCTGTGAGGCATGGAAGGTTTCAGGCACCCCGTGAACAGAATGGCTTCAGTTAACCCTGATCATTCATTGATTTTATTAGCTTTAAACTAGTCTCTTTGGATGTGACTTTCTTTTTTACATGCGTATATGTTTAAATGTTAATTTATTATTTCTATCAACTAGAGCATCATCACCTCAGGTGATTTTTTGCATTTTGCAGACACTTTTCCCTTTGAATACTCTTTTACTCTTTAACTAGCCCTGCAGCAATATAACTGCATTTTATGAGGCCCAAATAATGAACTGAAGCTTAATCTATGAAGCTGTTCAGTCTTGACGTCAAGTTGTAGGCAAACCTGACAAAACTAATTAGCTTAAGTCTAAGTACTAATTTCCTTTCGGTTTTTAGAACAGCTAGTGGCTTTGTATTTATAAGTAAAATATTATCTAAGGACTACAAGAGTTGTTTGATTTGTCAAGCAAGTAAACTTACATCCTTGTGGTAGTCGTAGTCTTTTAAATAGCAACTTATGTTTAAAAAAATGGTTTTCAAAATACTTGAGGCGTGACTGTATGTATTATTTTGTAAAACAAAATGTCCACATAATGCTATCCAAGGAAGGACTTACAATACTAAAAATATTACAGTGGTGGACAAAATTATTTCACCAGCTAAAAACAGGTTTTAAAGGTTTTAAATCAGTTATTACTGTCTTTTGCTGTAGTGTGTCAGTAATGTGAGTTTACATTCCCAAACATTCATTTTGCCATTAATTGTGATAATCCAGTGACATTTTTGTTTGCACAAGGAGTCTGACAACAGCCTCAACATCATCCAGTCTGTCTGGAATGACATGAAAACAGAACAAGCTAAGACAAGACTAAATCCAGAAGAACTGTGGCAATGTCTCCAAGATGCTTCTGCAAAGCTACCTGAAAAACTATAGGGCAAAAGCTGCTTTAAACGCTAAGGATGGTCACATCAAATGTTGATTTAATTTTTAATAGAAGGCAATTGATAAAAAAATATATATATATATTTGTGACATTATATTTGACAGCATCCTCATTTTACAGCATTTTTACACAGGTGCCTAAAACTTTTAACAGTACTGTATAGGTTTCTTGAAGCATCTTGGAAACATTGCCACAGTTCTTCATGATTTAATCTGTCTCGGTTTGTTCTATCTCTTCATGTCTTTTCAGACAGATCTCTGGTCATTTTGTGAACCTCAATGTCCAGCTATAATATTTCAATTTGAATATGGTTCATATAAAGTGTTATTTGCATGGTATATACCAATAAACATTTTGAGATCATGCACTCCAGAAAAAAATATTTTCAGGTAAAGTGGGTCAGCCCTTATTGATCAAAAATTATTCTGCATCTTAATTAAAAACACATGATTTATCAGAAAACAGATATTTAACAGCATACTTAACACATCCAAAAATATATTACCTACAGGTTATGAGTAAAATAAATTATAAATCCTCAAATCTCAATTCATGTGTGAAATTCCAAACAACTTATCATGTTGTGCTGACATTAAATTTGATTAAATCAGAATTTTCATAAATCAGAAAAAAACTATAAAATTATAAAATGAATAATAAAATGATAAATTATAAAAATAATAATAATATGAACATTGTAAAAATGTTTTTCTATGTTCTCTAAACACTTTAAATGAACTTTAATTGTGTCCATATTTTAATACATTATATACTACATCTGCATTTTGCTCCTCACAGATTGAACTGAATGACACAACATCCTTTTTATTCTCTTTCCTTTCTTCCATCTCTGACTTGAATTGCAGACTCATTTCTGTTTTCTAAAAAAATTAATTATACAAGACAACTATAAAAATAACCAGTGAATGTCAATTTATTTAATGAAATAGTGTATAATAGCTGAAGGTTAAGAATTATTTTTGATTGTTATGCTCTGAAAGTGCAAACCCATTGACACAATACAATCAAACTTAAACGGCCCACTTTACCTGCAGTCACTCAAAAATTAATTTGATCGATTTTTATTGATTTATATTTTTGATTATTGTATTTAGCTTTACATATGAACGACATATCACTTTTGGTAAGGGGCGTCTGATTCCTCAGCACAACCCATCTAACCCATTCTAAACTGGAAACTCCCAAAAAATAAAAACAACCCAATATCCCACAATGCCTAGCGCGTATGACGTGAGTGCATAGCGGTAGCGTCATTTCCGTCAGTTTTGAACATGGAGGCGAATGGACTGAAGCTGAATTTCTGGGAGAACGGACCAAAACCCGGTCAGTTTTATTCATTCCCGGGTAACAGCCGCAGTAGTGCCGCTCCAGGATGTGGACCCATCAAACACACACTGTAAGTTCATCATGACTTGTCACTTTTGTGCTTTTAGCAGTTATCAAATTGGTGCTTTCGATTTGCCTTTCTCTGCTGCATCATCATGGAGGAAAGTTGCTGTTTACCCCGGAGAATTCTATCACATATATTTAAAAAAATATCTTCGGTTAGTTTTAATATACTCTAAATATAATTTATATCTCTTTCTTGTTCTACTCTTCATCTAATGAAAAAGTAAGTTGTTTAATAGTCCAGTGGCAAGTTAGCTTGTTAGCAATATTGCTAATGAATAGGCAAATATCAAAACCAGTGTGTTTTAATACTTATTTATGTACAATATGTATGTGACCCAGGACTAAAAATCAGTCATGAGTAGCACGGGTATATTATTAGCAATATTCAGCAATAGCCAATAATGCATTAAAAATGATATATTTTTGTTTTATGCCAAAAATCATTCGGATATTAAGTAAAGATCATGTTCTATGAAGACATTTTGTACATTTCCTACCGTAAATATATCAAAACTTCGTTTTTGATTAGTAATATGCATTGCTAAGAACTTCATTTGGACAACTTTAAAGGCGATTTTTTTTTTTTTTTTTTTTTTTGGCACCCTCAGATTCCAGATTGTATCTCAGCCAAATATTGTCCTATCCTTACAAACCATACCATGTTCCATAAGCTTTCAGATTATGTATAAATTTAAATAAATAATTAAAAAATACCCTTATGACTGGTTTTGTGATCCAGGGTCACATATGAGGAAGGATATACAAAGTACAATATATATGTCTTGACATAATTGTGGTCATAAATGAGATTAATAAAGTCAATAATACACATTTTAAAGATCTATTCGGCCCATGAATAAAGATAAATGTGTGACATGCAAGAACTCATCAGATATTACAAAATTAATATGAATGAATAACAAGCACTGATATGAAGGTACATATGCTATGCTGTTTAAAAAGTCGGGGTATGTGAATACACACAATATTAAAATGTCAAAATATTAACACTTTTACAAAATTTTTGATCAAATAAATGCAACCTTGGTGAACACTGAAAACTTACAAACCCCTAACTTTTGAACAGCCATTTATACATATGAAGAGTTCAGATGTAAAACCAGCTAAAAGCCATCTCGGTCAAAAATGAGATAATGATACTGAATGAATGCTTTCGACACACATTATACATCCATCAAATACTTTTATTTCAAACTTGCTAAAATCCTACCATCAGCCCAATCAGAAGTACCAGTACTTACATAGAAACCTATGTATCGGAGCTTGATAAAAATGCATTTTTAAAAGAAATGGATTTAGAGGCTTTTGCATTGGAACTCTTCATATTTAGATTAAATTAGTCTTTTATTAATTATAATGTTCAATGTTTATCAGCAACCCCATGGTAACGGGTACATCAGTGCTGGGTGTGAAGTTCAATGGTGGTGTGATCATTGCTGCTGACATGCTCGGTTCGTACGGCTCTCTGGCGCGCTTCCGCAACATCTCCCGACTCATGAAGGTCAACAACAACACCATCCTGGGAGCTTCAGGAGACTATGCTGACTACCAGTACCTTAAGCAGGTCATTGAGCAGATGGTGTAAGTACACTCACATTTGTTTATGACATGATTGAATACTTAGTTTGACAGGTTTGAGACCTCAAATCGGTGTACGTTAAAAGGTGGAACGTGATCTGTGTTTTAGGATTGATGAAGAGCTTCTTGGAGATGGACACAGCTACACCCCCAAAGCCATCCACTCCTGGCTCACGCGGGTCATGTACAACCGCCGCAGCAAGATGAACCCCTTGTGGAACACAGTGGTCATTGGTGGATTTTACAATGGAGAGAGGTGAGACGGTATCCAGACGACTACTGTTAAAGGGATAGTTCATCCAAAAATGAAAATTATGTCATTAATTACTCACCGTCATTTTGTTCCAAATCGAGAGCTTTGTTCATCTTCAGAACAGAAATTAATATAGTTTTGATGAAATCTGAGAGCTTTCTGACCATCCATAGACAGCAAGGGTACTAACACGGGCAAGGCCTAGAAACATGGTAAGGACATTGTTTAAAATCGACCATATTCTTGTAGCTTAATAAAATTACAGTTGAACCACTTATGTCACATGGACTATTTTAACAATGTCCTTTCTACCTTTCTGGGCCTTGATCGTGTCAGTTGCGTAGCTGTCTATCAGAGTCAGAAAGCTCTCGAATTTCATCAAAAATGTCTTAATTTGTGTTCGAAAGATGAATGAAGATGTTACAGGTTTGGAACGACATGAGGGTGAGTAATTATTGACAGCATTTTGATTTTTGGGTGAACTATCCCTTTAAGTGCACACAGTAGTTTACTTCCATTAGAATGGAAATCAGCATTAAAATAAATTCACAATACTTTTTTTTATTCTGTAATCAGAGAGGGAGATGAAACATTATGAAGAGCATTATTTATAAAATGCACAGTGAGATTGTGTTATAAGTAGCACAGGTATATTTGTAGCAATAGTAATGATCATGTTCTATTAGGATATTTTGTAAATGTCCTCCTGTAAATGTATCAGTGCTTAATTTAATTAGTAATATGGATTGCTAAGAACTTCATTTGAACAACTTTAAAGGCAATTTTCTTAATATTTAGGGTTTTATATATAACCCTCAGATTCTAGATTTTCAAATAGTATTGTATCAAATTGTATCTCGGCCAAATATTGTCCTATCCTAACAAACCATAAATCAATGGAAAGCTTAGATGATGTAGAATTTACCCTTATGAGTGGTTTTGTGGTCCAGGGTCACATATAGTACTTGTATATGAAGCTGGGTGATAATAGAGTTATGTTTTGTGAGGATACTGTATGTATCTTTGTAGAATATACATATAGTAGTTGTTTAATTCATTATTAATTGTTTGTTTTTTAATTAAATTGAGTTATTCACATGTAAGGTTTTGTTCAGTTTACAACAATTACTATTCAGTCATAGTAAATATAGTAAATAAGGTCAATTTTGTGACCCAGTGATGACTTTGAGTTCTCTGCTGTCATGTAAATTTCACTGAACACATTTTGTTTTGCTTTTTTAAGCTTTCTTGGTTATGTGGACAAGTTAGGAGTTGCATATGAAGCCCCAACAGTAGCAACTGGATTTGGTGCTTACTTGGCTCAGGTAAGGTTTGCTTTTTTGTTAATTAGATTATCTTGCTTTTTAAAGAGACCCCAGGGTATTAAAACTTGCATGGCTTAATATAGCGTAAATTATGTCTCTTACAAAATATGTAGTAGAAACCCAAGAAAGATTTGGTATTTTTAAAAAAAAACTCATTTTATACATATTTTGGATATGGGGCGCCATTATTTCAATGACGGGAAATGATTGCACTCTGTGAGCTACTGGTGCTACCTGTTGCTATTTTTACTTCAACACAACTCTGGAAAAAAAAAAAAAAACTGATACAATGACCTCAGCTACTGAAAGAGCTCACTGGGGCCAAATGCTGTATCACCGGTTTTTCCTACAAGGAGTCTAAACGCCCCGGATATCGTTGCACTGAGAAACTTCTTCAGTGGCTGCGACATTATAACAATCATCGGCATGATTACATCCTGCCAAGATGGCATCTAGTGTTTCTTGTCTCTGCCGTTTGTAAGGTCTTTCAGTAGCTGTGGTCTACTAAAAGCCTCAGAGGTATCTTTTCTCCTCTTCATATCTCTAGGAAAGCTGTGAAGACTTGCAATGCTTCTCTAGTTTTTCTTCTACTGAAAATTACAACCAAAAGCTGCACAATGTGGCATCGTATCAGTATTTTATTTTCCAAATTGTGTTGCAGTAAAAATAACAACAGGTAGCACCAGTAGCTCACCAAGTGCAACCATTTGACCACATGGATTTTTTTTAAAATAATGTGAACCCTTCATAGGTTTTCTACTACATATTTCAGTAAGGGACATCATGTACATCCCAGGGTTTCCTTTAAATTAGGTTAAAACCCTTATCATATGAACTCATGATATATGCTTGTGTTTTTGCAGCCCTTGATGAGGGAGGTGTTGGAGAACAAGGTAGAAATCACAAAGGACGAGGCACGATCGCTGATAGAGCGATGCCTGAAAGTTCTGTACTACCGTGATGCCCGCTCCTATAACAGGGTAAGACATGCTCTTTCTTCTCTTTCTCATTCAGGTCCTTATCTCAGGTGCAATATTTCATTGTATGTCTTCCAAAAAAAAAAAAAAAAATTATATATATATATATTAATATATTTTCCTGTTTTTTATAGCATGAAATCGCCATTGTAACCGCTGAAGGCGTTGAGATTATAGGACCATTGTCATCTGAAACAAACTGGGACATTGCCCATCTGGTCAGGTAGGCTGAAATTCAAGATTCATATAAATATTTTCTCACCATTTATGGTTTAATGTATGCTTCTGTTTGGAAATGTACTTACTGGGAATGTCTTTATCTGAATGAGTTTTCATTTAAAAAAAATAAATAAATAAAAAAATACTGACCTCAAACCTTTAAATGGTAATGTATTTAGTGCTGTGCAGTGCATATTTGAATCATGATTCATTGTATTGACCTAACTTCTGTTTGTTTCTGTTGCAGTGGTTTTGAATGAGTCCTGTTCTTCTGCTCCTGTTTTGCCACATCCATCTTTGGACATGCTCTTAGCATCACCAGATCACTATTGTATTGTCAAGATTACAGTTAGAATTCTTTCTTGGTCTTTTGTTATACATAAATAAAATTCAGAAAATTGTTTGCCATGTGCCTATTATTCTTCTATAATTGGTCAATAGATCAAAAATCCAATGCGTAATGATTTGAGGGTTCCCACAGGGTCATAGAATTTCTGGAATATCATGAAATTTTTAAAGGCCTTTCCTGACATTGAAAGTCAGGGAATTTTATATTTATTTTGTCATGGAAAATCTTTTTTGTTTTGTTTCAATTTATCAAAATGTAAATTTTCTATACCGTATTTTGTTTTATCATGTTGTTTCATGTGTTTTGCCTATTGTCATGCTTATGAAAGCATAAAAAGCATACGTTAATTTCTGTAGAAATAATACAGAAAAATATCAAAGTGCATTTAACGGGAAAAAGCAAAAAAAAAGTAGTGTATGTGTGTGTTTTGTACTAAAAACATATATGAACAAGTAAATATAGCTTGCAAATAGATGGATCCGTTCATTATAGGTCAATTCAGCTTTTTAGTCAGTAAAAGTCAGGAAAAAGTCACGGAAATGTGATGTTTAGCTTAGAGTGGGAATCCTGTGATTTTTTGTTTTAAATTATAATTTTACCAGTATGTTAAGTAGCTTGCTGAGATAAATGAGATTTTTCAGTTTTGCAAAAATAACTTGCAGTGCTGTTAACTACAAACAGTAATGTTTTGGATCACATGTAATAGTTTTCCAAAGGTGTTTATGAATTAATGGGATTACATCATTGCCGTTTCATTTCCAACTTGTTCATTAGGTTTTTTCAAATATATGTAAAGGAAGCCTATAATTAACTAAAATATAAAAATATTTTTAGCAAGTATAAAGATATGTTGCAAAGGAATGGGGCAGAGCCATTGACAACTGTTTAAATTACATACCTAAAAGTGTTTATTCATTAACAGGTAATCAAGTATGTTTACAGTATAAGCCTAAATACAGTAGGTAATGATTTCAAATTTCTATTTACATGTATGCACATTATGATAACAGAGATCAAACCTGATGCAAAGGCAAACAGTGATGAACTAAACCACAAGGCGTAACACATTGCACATTTGTAGTTCAATGAACAATAGAAGCTGTAACTACATCGGACTTAACACTAGGGATCTTTAGCACCCATTAATACAACAAATATTTACACATACTAGCAATAACCTGCATTTGCATGACACTTCAGTTGAGCGTTATTCTCGAAAAACGAAATCGGGGTGGAAGGCACACAAAACTGAAGATTTCAAAAGCGTTCTTAACCTGTAGATCCGACAACGCTTTTCCTTTTAAAAGACTTAATGATCTATAATTTCTGAATCCTCGAAACCATGGAAAGACTCCACATCGCTGTCCTTCTCAAAGATCTTTCTCAACGCAAGCATACTGGATTGCGGCGAGGACAGAGATTCGGCAGAAACGACACTGGAAGTCTCAACCTTCTGCTCTTCAGCTTTGTCTCCTTGCAATTTACTGACAAGGAGAGCTTCAGTAAGACTTCGCACCAGCTCAGATGGTTCCTCAGACGTCGCCTCTGGGGTTGTGCTCAAAACCCGATCAAAAGAGCGGAAGAGTAGTTTGGGCTCTGCTTTGAGGACATCCAGTACCTCGATAAGCCAGCGAGACAGTAAAAGGGCAAGGTCAGCTGGTTTGGCTCCAACCAGTTCTTGTGGCGCTTTGGTCACATGCTCGCTCCAGCGAGCCTGCAGAAACTCGCGTAACACCGGCCCCATACAGGCTTCGAGAGGTTGTAGACGCCGAGAGCAACTGCGAGGGATCAGGCCTGGAAGAGTGTTAGCACTGTTGAGCGTCACCAAGAACTCATTAGACATGTGCCCTTTGTACGTGTCCATCATCAGCAACCCTTTGCCCCCAGAACTAGGGTCGACGTGCCGACACCACACCTTGTCCAACCAAAGCTGAAGTCTTTCTTCATCGGTGAACCCTTCTGGTCTAGCCTCCAGGATAAAGTCGTCCGGCAACACACTTGCATCCTTCTCGAGAGGTTCACCTCTGAGAAAAACCATGGTGGATAATGTGGTTCCATCAGCCAGGGCTGTGAACACAACATCTAAGAAAGGATCTGTGGTGCCCATCAACTTAAAAGCAGACAGCATGGACGACGAATCCGCAGAGGCTTCATCCAGCTGCTCCATATCTACAAAGATGGAAAGCTCATCCATGGCGGCAACAGAAGACAACCTAAAGGTTTGTGAGGAGACTTGCTGTTTCAGAAAGCTGCTGAAGGAGCTCTCGAGCTCCTGGGATTTAAGCGGTAGTGACTTGTTGGAAGTGGCAAACGCCTGCAAGCCCAAATCGTGGCGTAGCAAGAAATCGACCACCGAGTTGTAAGAGAGGTCTCGCGCACCATGACTGCTCAGGAACCCGAACAGGTTCGCTTCTTCGATAGGTAGTTGTTGCTCACGCTGGCATTGCACCCATTCGATTAAGCTGTCAGCCACCTGTGGTGTCAAGCCTTCTTGGCTTCTTGAGGGATCAAGCTGAAGTTGACGTTTCATAAGCAACGACTGGACTTCTTCCGGTGGAGTGTCGAAGTGATTGGCGGCCTGAGGGACCCCGAAGCAAAGGGCGTACAGTATGACTTTCAGCTGTGCCACGGTAAACGAGTTTTCCGCTGTACGTTCTGTGTTGACTTCGGAAAGGCCTCCGTTTAGAGTTGGCTTCGAAGCATCTGGCGTGGCTTCACATTTTTTGTCTGGAAGGGCACTTTGTTCAATAGCTTGAACCTGAATGGGAAGTGACAGCGTGCAAGCTGAGCTAGCAGGGAGCGTTATTGTGTAGCTGGGTCGAGGAAGGGGTTTAGAGGAAAGAGGAAATGAACTGGCATCCACTTGCTTTACTTGCAAAGGTAAGAATACCCCGTTGTTGAGTCTTTGACCTCCTCGGAGAAGGTCCGTTGGGATGAAGACAAATCTAGAATGACAGATATTTGTTACCTCTTCTGCTAACTGAAGGTTAAAATGTCTAGCAACTTGGGTTTTACACAAATTACGTTTTTTTATGACTTTCTTCTGTGGAACATAAAGATGTTCTGAAGAATGTTTCTGTTTTATTTGTTTACTCAAAAATCAGTGGGGTCCAAAGCAGGGTTAAAAATGAACTTCTCCATTAAGGGACAATATTTGCTTTCCAGGGGCATTTTTTACAGTCATGATGACATTTTATGATGTCAAATACTTAACCTTTTAATTGTCACTCCCATTTTTGAAAACAGATGTGTATTTAATATCCTGAGCAAAAACATTTTGTGATATGATTTTGATGTACATTTTCCATCGTAGTGCAATGTCTTTAAGTGATATATAATTTCTTATGATTTCTAAAGCGTGATAGGGAAAAAGGCAACGAAGAAAGTATTTTTGTGACAAAGGTCAAAACTCCTGTTATTTAGTAGATTTATGAGGTGCATTCTTGTTATAAATTAATCTATTACTTTTCCTAGATAATTTGTAACAAAAAATGGTAAAATATCTATTTAGAAGTCTTAGACCTTTCCAACGATAGTTTGCCATGATTAGATTAGGATTTATTTGTAAAATGAAGTAAACGTAGGCGTCAAACGGGTGGGACGGTGACAATTAAGGGGTTAAATGACTGTTTAAACTTGTATTTATTGTAGATTATTGCTCTTTATATTGCAATAATGATTATTAATATCAGTATAACATATAAAAGGTTTTGTTTAATTTTGGGCACATCACATTCTGGCTTCACAGACAAACATGTCGGTCTAGCACAAATTATGTAAAAACTCTTGTCATAATCACTGAAGCTATGAAATTAATCTTTTTTTATTTACATTGTATCTGCACTGTGTTGTTTATGGTGAGGGAATTTGGGAGCGTGCGCAAGCAACACAGCCCCTGCGTTTTCAGCGCTGACTAATCTAAGCGGTTCTGATTGGCCAATAAATCTCTAAGCTCAACAGAAATGTGTCTGATTGGCTATAAGGCTCAACGCTGCACAAAAAAGCCCATAAAAGCAATCTGATGCAGTGTGAGCAGATCTAAATGTCATTCCATGTGTTTACACTTTTCATTCATTTTCAAATTTAATTCAAGTGACAGCTGTAATACATAGGGTTAGGTTGGCATTTTTTGCCATAAGCCCTCATTAATTTTAGACCCTGGTCCAAAGCATTTTTCATTATATGGTAGGGATGTAACAATATAAAAAACAACACTTTTTGCCCTAAAGACCTATTGTTTCATATCATCACGTGACCACCATAATATTGAGACAGTTTTGCTACTGCGATACCACAATATTGATAATACCATACCATTACATTCAGAGACACAATTCAGAATATCTTCTGTTATGTTCCACACAAGAAAAAAAGTCATACAGGTTTGGAACAACATGAAGGTGGGTAACTAATGACAGATTATTTCTATGTGAACTTTTAAAACGTAAAACAAATTGAATTAACATACCTTTTATAGCCACGTGAAAATCCTTCTGAAACATAAAGAATACTATTAATAACGTGATTGTGATAGGATCATTATTATTAAAAGTTGTTTAGACAGTAATAAACAACTAACCCCGTATGGTGCACCGGCTTGCTTGATGTGTAGGATAATCAGCAAGATGTTTGGCCATCAAATCTCCAACCTGAGTTTTGTATCTACACGTGATACAGCTTAACCGCCCCTTCCTGCAAACATTTTAATTATCATGATTGCTGACAAAACCTACATTACTAGCATACCAAAAGGAGAGACAAAAAAACAAGTCTTACTTTGGGCAGGGTTTGTACAGGGTGATATATTTTTTGGTGCTTTTGCGAGGAACATGTACACTGATCATGTGATTGGCATATGCCCTGGAACAGCAGGTGTTGTATCGGCAGAGGGAACAGCTCACATAGGTGGGGAAATGGTTGGAAAAATACGGAATTTCATAGTTGCATTCCATGCAGTAGTGTTTTTCTGTAGGCTTGCTGGAAGAACAAGATTAAGGCCATTTGTCAGAAGATTATTATCTACTAGGGGTGGCACGGTACATGGTAAAACACCCGAACCGTTCGGTTCGCTTGTCTCGGTTCGGTTCGTGTGTGCACCGCACGCTTCGACGCATGCGCAATGTAGCCCCGTGCCTAGTTTGGCCTCAGACAATTTCGCGCGAACATATATATATATAGACAGTAAAAGTGGAGTAAGGAGTGCTGCCGAAATGGCAAGTGGAGGAGATGATGAAGGCTACCCGGAGTTGGCGGATGCGCCCGCGTCATTCAAATCCGGTGTGTGGGAACATTTTGGATTTCATGTTACTTACGATGACAACGGAAATAAAACAGTAGATAGAACTGCGACTGTGTTCAAGTATTGTGCAAAATGCATTCAATATGAAGAGCTCTTTTCCAAAACGCGATTAAACGCCATTAAAAAAAAAAAAAAAAAAGTTATTGCCAACATCACTATTGTAGCTATCTGGTCGGTATTGAGAAGTCCATTATTAAATTTACATGTCATGTTTAAATTTATTCTGTCATGTTTTCTCCCTTTTTCCCAAACCGCGACAAACGCCAGTCTCCTTTCTCTGCAAAATGCGATAGATCCGCTCAACCAAACACAGCGCACAGTTACACGCACTGTAAACAATAATGGGAGTTTGTAAATGAGATATTGATTTAATAAAACAGTTAAATAAACAAGAAAGTAATATTAAGTTACTTACGTTGCCTGACTCGAACACTATTGCCCAATTTTGCTCCATTTCTGCTCCAACTTGAACCGCAGCACATCTCCATTCAAACACAGCGGTATCTACTTTTATGAATGAACGTGCGTTTTTACACTAATCTACTGAGTCAATTTCCCAATCATAAACACAGTCACTTGCTTTATTCCTCAATGAATCAACCGTTCAAATGAATCAAATGAATATGATTCAGCAATTGAATAAGCGACTTGACGCCACCTACTGGCTAGTAGTTTCATTTTTAAAGTATATTTTCAGTGATTTAAATCATTTAATATTTCTATATTTAAAATATTAATCTCAACATTCTTTTTTTTCCTCTCTCTCTTTAAGTTTTTAACAAAAAAAAGTAAGCAGAGCCCTGCTGGATTTATTGCATAAACGAAAAACATGTCATCATCAATGTCTTCTCTCTTGCAGTATCAAAATCTGACCTAGATTTTACTCAGAGATGGTCCAAATAATGTGGTAAAGTCAAGTCAGATTCAGTTAGTGCATGATTATATTACAAAAATGTTAATACTGTATCCTAAATTGTGGATAATTAAGCTAATAAGCTATATATCATATGCTGAAGGAAATTTCTGGAATGTTAAGGATTAAAAGAAAAAATAACAACAAGAACCGTACAGAACCGAAAACCGTGACCCTAAAACCGTGATACGAACCGAACTGTGGGTTTTGTGAACCGTGCCACCCCTATTATCTACAAATATCTTTACAATGCCAGATAGATAGATAGATAGATAGACAGACAGACAGAGCCTATAGAGATCATCATCCCCTATGTAAACCACTACGTTTTGTCACATTACACCCTGGAAATTAAAATAAATAAATGAAAATCATAATTAAAGTAAAAATATTATTCAAAATTCTGGAGGATTATTAAAAATTAATCAGTGAAATGCCTGGTTTGATTTCTTGAAAATTCCACTGTTAGTAGTGCATGGTACAGCAAATAATTGACCAGACTGTTCAGAGCATCATTAAGAAGTGGAAAACATTATTTCAAAAAGGTTTGATGATTTTGTGTAGGCACTGTAGATAGCACTCACCACTGACTCTGCAACTTGACCATTAGCTCCACCATGCTTTCTACTGGCTTTTTCTTCATGGGAATGACTTTTTTGGTCACATTTTGAGATGCCACAGTTGTTGATGTGGTGTTTGAAGGAGTATTCTGCGGAGCTGCTTCTGAAGCATCTCTTTTGTCAGTACTGTCAGCATAAGCTCGGATGCTTACCTGGTACAGACAGGGAAAATGGTAAGGCTATCAAACAAGCAATAAATATGACTGGGAGTTAAAAACATATAAACGTCTCTAACCCTAGTGCCAGGCACAAGGCCCTCCAGTTGTTTGGGCTTGATAAAGGTCCTGTGAAACTTCTGTCTGTGTTGCCACTCGTCCTTCTCACGGATGAACTGAAGTCTGCATTTGTCACAATGCCGTGCTGTTTTTTTCTGGATACACAAACACATGACAGATCAGATTCCGACATATCAGCCATTAATGATATTTATAAGAAAAAAAATTAACTTTTAACTCAGCAGACAATCAATATATGATATTCCGTTACAAACTCAAATCATAGTACAGCATTGAGTTAGAGCTGAAAATGTAAAAAGTTAAAGTCTTTCTATATTAATAATGATTTATAGGTATAGTTCACCCAAAAATGAAAATTCTGTAATTAATTTCAAACCCGTAAGACCTTTGTTCATCTTCAGAACACAAATTAAGATATTTTTGATGAAATCCGAAAGCTTTCTGACCCTGCATAGACAGCAAAGACTGAAATATTCCCAGGCCCAGAAAGGTAGTAAGGACATTGTTAAAATATTCCATGTGACATCAGTGGTTCAACCGTAATGTTATGAAGCTGTGAGAATACTTTTTGTTCCCAAAGAAAACAAATATAACAACTTTATTGCTGTCTATGCAGGGTTAGAAACCTCTTGGATTTAATCAAAAATACCTTAATTTGTGTTCTGAAGATGAACGATGGTCTTACGGGTTTGGAACGACATGAGGGTGAGTAACTAATGACAGAATTTTAATTTATGGTTGAACTACTCTATTCATTTTAATATCTAAACACTTCTTGTCTATAATAAAAGCTGTCTTTACCTGATGTCTAGTGAAGTGCATTTGGAAGCCACCGCAAGACCTAAATACTTTTAAGCAATAGGGACACAATAAGATGCAGGTGTTCTTGTGCTGCTCTGTGAAGTGGTTTATAACATCGTCGTAGAAAGAGGAGCGGAACTCGCACACCTGAGGTACACAAGAGTAATTGATTTTTTACACAAATGTTTTCAAGACAAAACAGCTGTTGCCGAGAGGAATGACAAAGCTTGAATAAACAAAATCAGTCACCTGACACATGTAGGGCATCTCGCCAGGCTTGTGCGCATGCTTCATGTGGTTTAGAAAGAGAGGTTCGCTCTCAAAAGACCACTCACAGATCTTGCACACCTCTGTATAAGAGAATGAAATGTTTTAAGTCAACACTAAATTACCAACAGTCAAATATTAACTGTATTGCTTCAAAACTTAGTTCTCAAACATATAAATATTTTGAGACTATCCACCTTTTTCTTCCCATAGGAGCCATTTGTGTCTGGCTTCCGGTCTCATCCGTGCCCAGCTAGCCTAGCTAGTTTGCAGCTAGTTTTGCTGCTTTGTTTTGGGAATTGGTGTGTCTAACCATATTATTTTAATGTAGCATCTTAATACGTTGTTATAGTGGATAATGAACCGGAAGTCTTACCCACAGGCTTACTTCCACATTGAAAAAAAAAAGGTGGATATCATTCTAGAAGTATAGACTCACTTGAGGACTCTGCTTTGTTATGGACTGTCTCAACATGGCACTGCAGACTGAAAGGTGTTGAGAAGTTTCTGAAGCAGTGCTGGCACATAGTATGATAGTCTACTTCCCCTGTTTGGTGCTCCAACTCCATGTGGTGTTTCGTGTGGTTCATCATCCTTTAAAATAAGGGGTGAAAGATGAAAAATCTATCAATACCAACAGCTCCTCTCAAAGAACAACTTGAATAGGGCTGTCACAATTATGAAATTTGGCTGACGATTAATTGTCTAAGACAGGAATCCTCAAATCTGGCTCGCAAGATCCACTTTCCGGCAGAGTTTAGCTTCAACCCTGATCAAACTCACCTACCTGTGATTTTCTAATGATCCTTAAGACATTAATTAGCATGCTCAGGTGTGTTTGATAAGGGTTAGAGCTAAACTCAGCAGGAAAGTGGATCTCGTGAGCCAGATTTCGACAACTGCATTAATGATTATTGCACACAGAGAGATGTTAAAAAATAAAAAACGACCTCATGTTGTCAATCACGTTTACACACTGCCTTCTAAACGTTCGTCCATCATAAAAAAGTTCAGATCAGGTTAAACTTTCTGTTTTTTCACTTTGATAACTCCATAAACCCGACTGATTACTTTTTGCAGTTTTGTACAAAATGAAAGCATTTCAAAGCAAACTTCCTGATTAAACATTAAAACACACTAGTGTGATAAACAGTGCAAATTTGTATAATTTTTTGTTAAATAATTTTTTGAAAATTATTTATAAAAAATATTTTTTTTACTCAAAATCTGCACTGCCTTTTTTGTGGCTGCTACAGGAGCACAATTATCGTGGTTGTCGGAATTGACCGCAGTTACATGAAATAACCACAGACAGGCCTAAACCTGAAAACCAACTTACTTGATGTTGCCCTTCATCTTCTTTTCACAGAGTTGGCATTTCATTGTGATTGGCTCTGCATTGGGTCTTACTGGTGCAGGCTGGCCAGGGTGCTGCCCATAGAAGAAGTCTTCAACTAACATGATCATTCTGCCCTGGTCATCAAAATCCCCAGAGCGAGGACTAGGTGTTCCCTCAGGTATCTCGGAAGTGGTGACGTGTGCGAGAGACGTTTCTGAGGTTGTGGAAAAGGAAACTGGAGTTTTGGATGTGGAGGGGTTTGAGCGGGTTTTGTCACTCGTGCGCTTGATCCTTTTTCTAGCTTGGGCTGTCAGCACCCGGACGCTCTTGATAAGTTCTTGATTGCATTGCTGGAAAAGGGGGAAAGATAAATGGATGCGTAAAGACCTTGGTGAAAGGTTTGAAAAGCATCTGCTCTAAACCATTATTACTAGGCAATGTAACCTCAAAAGGATATGAATACAACTTACACAGTAGTATCCACGGAGAGACTGGCTTTTTTGGTAAAAAGCTTTACAGCGAACACAGAACTTTGATGAACTGGAGCCTCTCTTCAATGCTGTAAACAAAAATACTCCTCTTAATTCTTTCTCACAGACCTCTTCATATGATAGAAAAAAATAATAATTGTCATCATCGAAATGCAAATTAAGATATTTTTAAACCTGCAAACCCTGAGAGGCTCCTGTACCTCCACTGAAGGTTCACTGAAATTGTACACTTTATAAAGTTCACAAAGAGATCGTAAAAGAAATCCAATGAGTACAAGACACAATCTCTTTATATAATGAGCAGATTTAATCTAGGCGTCTAGATAATTACTCAATTTATTCGCACATTAAATTTGTCTTAGAAATTACCCATAAAAGATCAATTAAAACCATTATTGTGTTACATGAGAAAAGCATGACATTTTATTGACAATTTTTTTATTTTCATTTTTTTTTTAAATATGTAAATATGTTTTTTAAATAAAATTATATTCTAATTAAGAAACTAAAACTGCCAGTAGGTGGCAGTAAATGTCTCAATGAATCATTATGTTATTCATTAATTTATTCCTTTATTTGATTCATTCAAACAGCTGATTCATTCAGAAACGAAAAGCAAAAAAGCTCTTTATGAATGAGCCATTAAATCATTAGTTCATCCGATTCATCCAAAATGTGGATTAATTTAAAAATTGTGTGTGGACAGCCCTATTAAATTGATATGGATTCAATTAATTTAAATGATGACAATTTTCATTTTTTGGGTGAACAATTAATTTAAACACATAAATGATGTCAAGCAGTGACGTTTAAATCAATAAAATGTTGTCAACATTTGAAACAACTACAACATTCAATACTGCAATGAAAAATAAAAGGTCCTGACCGTTAGTCACTGTGGCAGCAGGAAGAACAAGGTTTTGAGCTTGAGGTTTCGTGACCTGAAAAAGCCCACCAGACAGGAGCGGGGCTGGAGCTCTGTTTGTTATATTGTTTTGGATGGTGACCGCTTTGCTGGGCTGCACTAATGAACTCACTACTTGACCAGCAGCTGCAGGTGCTCCAGTAAACTTTGTAAACTTTATTACTTTTATTGTTGCTCCTAACAAAATGGAAATAAAAACAGAGAGGTAAATCATCTAAAATATTTAAAATGTAAAGCCTTAAGTATAAACTGCATAAAATGTCACCTGGATTTGTGGCTGGTAGGACGTTGGAGGGTGTCACGTTCATAGTGGTGACTCCGGGGGCTGCTGTGGTGATGCTTTGTAAGTTTGAGGGGCTGTTGATGGTCAAGGTGACCGGGATTTGCAATGTAGGGAGTTTTCCGGGGGTTGTTTGCTGTACTGAACTTGCTGGGGTAATCATCCGGGGAGCAATTAACTGGGGTGTCTGAGCTGCAGAGGTCAGGCAAAAGTATTTCAGCAAAATAAGTACTGTTTTTGAGCAGCAGAGTAATAAATACAGAAAACTAAAGGAATGGCAACAGATTTCTGTAATACTCTAGACTAAACACAGTTACAGTTATTAATTTACTTGTCTGAAGCATGAACATTTATCATTTGTATGTGCATGTAAATTTTAAAATTGCAATAAAATGAAAGTACTGGCAACTTTTTTTTGGTGACGTATATGGGCCATTCTACAGATTTTGTCCAAACTGCTGTCCCAAAACTAAAAAACACACTTAAATAGCATTTAAGAACTCAGATCTTAGATGTTTACCAAGATCCTTCTATTATCTATTAAAAAAAGCAATGTACAAAAAAAGGGTTTTTTGTAAATTACAAAACTTTATGTGAAGAAATAATGTGTCCTGGATTTTCACATCACTACCGAAACAAGACCATTGTCTGAAACTGATTTTAACTACACCCCTACATTTATGATCAGGAAATATTCATGTCTGTCTCTCTCTCACAGCCACATGGTGAGTAGACAGGTCCCATCATTTTGAGATAAATGTCTTAAAAAAGTCTGAAAATCTGTGTGTAACTCTGTGTGTTTGTCATTTCCTAACATCATTACCGTAACAGTCACGACCGAAACGTGTCATTATTTTGGTAATGACAAAAAGAAACACATAATCCTTTATTTGGAAGAAATAAACAAAATGTTTGTAACTTTTTCTTTTGTATTTTAGTATATTTTAGTAGTGTTTTAGTATGCAAGTTGACATTATGTCACTACCTAAAATGTGGTCACAACCAAAACTTGGGATGTTTTGTCAAAAACTGAATTATCATCTAAGATGTTATGATAGTGTTTGGTTCAATGCATATTCAAAATAACAAATCCTTAACTTCAAAATCAGTATGATCAACTTTATTCTTTTTACAAAGAAAGTTTGGATTCAAAATAAAACAAATCTCATAAATCACACTTGAAATATTGTTAAAATTGCAATTGTTGTTGATTTACCTCTAAAAATATTTTAATAATATAGCAGAAAATATATTTACAAGGTAGATGTAAACAAAATCTCAATATAATCCTTAACCTCAATACAAGTGATAAATTATTGTGTTTTGGTAGTGACAAATTTGGGGAGAGGACAAATATTCCTTTCAGAAAATACAATATGAGAAATAACTGCACAATTACTACAAATGTGTACCTTGGATATTTTACAATTTGCATGCTAGGGCTGGGCAAGAAATTACATTTTTAGATTAGATTTAGATTTTTTATTTTTTTTTTAATGACGTCGATTCGATATTGATTCTCAAAAGCTGCAAATCAATCTACCTGTATTTATTTCAGCAAACAGTTAAAACAAGATCTGATTAATGTGAATCTTTCATTGGTCTTCTCCACTAGATGTCACCCTATTTACCTATATGCGTGATTTGCAAATCCGCAGAAGCATTTGACATCATACGTAAATGCGGCATGATGGATCAGCACTGTTTTGTTTACTACACATAATAAAGCGTGGATGATGTTTGCTGTGTTTTCAGCTTCTGCTGTCTCTCTATATGACGATATGAACACACAATATCATCTCCAGCTGCTCTAAATGTCACTTCATTAGCATTTTACCATTTAATTTGAGAAAACTACCATCGTATCACATTCACAGCAGCTGCAAGTTCTTCACGGCAACTCGTCAAAATAAAAGTTTAACGTTAAAATGTGTCAGAAATATTTTACTATTTAGCAGTCTTAAGGCTTAATGTAACAATGCTACTATTACTACTACTAATAATAAATATGAATGAATAAATCTTTATTTTTAAATAAGTAATCACATTTTTCTTTTTAATTTTTACAGTAAATCTCTATTGTGCAGCACTTTGTTTGCCAAAAAGTAAAAGGGTATAATTTTCATTTGATCAGGATAAATTCAATTAATGTTTTATGCCTTCATCTGATTACCAGAAAATTATGATGTACATTTTATAGGGCCTTATTATTGTTTTAAAAAAGGAAAAAAAGGAATAGGTTTAAAATATAAGCCTGGGGCTCTTAATTTCTGATGTTAACTGTACTAAAAAATATTATATATATATATATATATATATATATATATATATATATTGAATCAAATTGGGACATCTGAATCAATACCCAGCCCTACTGCATACATACAAAAGTTGTGGAAAAATATTTTTTTTTCTAAATGTTTCCAACTCTGACTTTGAACCAGTTCTGTAGAATGGCCCATATTCAAGTGTAACAGATTGACTGTGAAATAAAACCACCGGTTTGAGTTATGACTTACCAGAAGTCAGAAAACTAATAGGCTGTCCATTCAAGAGGTAACCAAGTGATGTTCCCAAACTCATTGAGCCTCCCAGAGGCTGTCCTGGATTAGGCTATAACAGATGATCGTCACTTAAATACAAGTCTAGTTTCTAAATGTAAACAGAAGGTTAAACACCTCATTGATAGTAAAAGAGAAAACAGCAACCTGTGCACTGATGAAGATAGTTTGGCCACCTGCAGCTCCAGCTGGTTGGACAGCATTAGGCAGTAACGTAACAGCAGGAGCTAGAGCAAAAAACAAAACACTTAATTGTTTCTTTCCACACTAAAGACCCACAGCTATTCTTTTTACAGAGCTTTCACAGTGTTTGCGATCACAACCAATGACCACTAGGTGTCAGTATATGGAAAGGCAGTTGTTAGCCTCTAATTAGAAAGTCAATTCTACCCAGCATTGGAGTATATTGCTTAGATGCATGCTTGTTTTCTTCTTACCAGATGTCAAAGGCACAGCTTGATTTGTGATTTCAGTAGTAGCTGATGTTGGTTCAGGGGTGCCATCAGAATCTATTGGTATCAGTGCATTATTGCCACTTGGGACTACAGTAACTAAGTAAAGGAATAAATGAACAAAAGGCATTACACTTTTACTTGTATTTACACATTTTAAACGCTATCAGTAAAACACTTCTAAACCTTACAGACCACATATATTTGAATAATCCATATTAAAGAGTGGTTGTGCACTAGTAAAACAAGGTAAGAAAAAAAAACAATTACCTTTGTTATATATCTGGTCCCTGTTTTCTGTAAAACTCTGGCATGGCTCCAGATCATCTTCATCACATTGCATGTAAAGATCTGATTCTGACATGTTTCTGTAAACAAAGATTGATGTTTATGCAGTGTCATCACTAATAATGTTTGTCATATTGTAACAATATATTTGACATCTACAGTTAAGGTCAAAAGTTTACATGCACCTTGCAGAATCTGCAAAATGTTAATTATTTTACCAAAATAAGAGGGTTATTTATAGTTAATACTGACCTGAATAAGATATTTCACTTAAAAGATGTTTACATATACTCCACAAGAGAAAATAATAGTTGAAATTATAAAAATAACCCCGTTCAAATATTTACGTACGCTTGATTTTTAACACTGTTTTGTTACCTGAATGATCCACAGCTGTGTTTTTGTGTAGTGATAGTTGTTCATAAGTGGCGTTTGAGCCTTCTGTAATAGTTGCATGAGTCACTCAGTTGTTCTCAGTGTGAAAAGATGGATCTTATAATCATACAGTCATTGTTGGAAAGGGTTCAAATACACAAAAATGCTGAAAAACCAAAGAATTTGTGGGACCCGATGGATTTTTCTGAAGAACAGCGGGCAGTTTAACTGTTCAGGAAAAACAAGGGCCTCACAAACAACTCTCACTAAATAAGAAAAAAAAACAGCTGTGGATCATTCAGGTAACAACACATTACTAAGAATCAAGTATATGTAAATTCATTTTTATAAATTTAACTATTATTTTCTCTTGTAGACTATACGTAAACATATTTTAAGTGAAATATCTTATTCAGGTCAGTATTAAATATAGTGACAACAAAAATTATAGCTATTATTATTATTATTATTATTGAATTAAAAAAATATATTTTGTACAGCTTCTAACCAACAATTACATAAAGCTAGAACAGAAATACATGTATACTTAGCATTTAATGCCAGACCAATGTTGCCAGATGTATTATTTTTGCCAAAACCCGATTTCTTCTGTCTTATTTATATATATAACTAAGTTATTACTACAAAACAGCAAGTGTACTAATGTTAAAGTGAAAAGCTGTGGAAATCTGCCTGCAAATATTAATTGTTTTAGTTGTTAGTGATTGTTTTGTAGCTGTTCTGCTTAAAGTTAAAAAAATCATTTAGATATCTCGATACTTTCTATAAGAAAGTGACATGTATTAGTCGCTAAACCGATTCCTTGACTCGGTGTCTGTCATAATAAACATGAGCCATAACAGATACACGCGAGCAAGCGAGCGCGCGCGAGGCTAGCGTTAGCCCGCCCTGCTAACTAACTACACTAATGTGTGCCCGGCCAATGCGCGACCCCGTGCAGCTGTGAATGCATAGCTACAGGGGCTAGCATTTACCTGACTGAACAACTTTTAACAACTTCTATAAAAACACCGACGCGCTACTTCCAGAGAGAAGAAGGGAGACTCTTACCTCGTGCACAGTTTTGCATATGTGCAAGATATTATACAGATTTACAGTGCGCTATTTCCTTTAATTCTTCGCGGGCTTTGCCATGATGGAAAAACAATGATCCCTGTTCTGCAGACGTTTTTCCCTCTATGCTCGCGGTGGTAGGCGAAACATTTAAAAACGTCACTTCCACGAGTGTTTCCCTGCACACTGATTGGTTGCGATAATTATTAGAAAGGCGGGTAGATCGTGATTATTCATTATTTAATTAAAAAAATTGAAACAAAATAGTTTATATCGATACAAGCGAAGGGTCAGTGTTACATTACACGCGGATAATGATATGAAATATGCCTGGAGTATCAAAATCCAATAATTAACAATGTCGTTTAATTAAAGGTATTACCATTTACAGTAAATATTAACAGTGCGCACTATGTTTGCGCATTATAAGAGTATTTGTTGTGCTATCTGCTGCACTGATTTGCTTGTATAACGGAAATGTTTACCTGCACTAAACAGTATGCATAGCCACTAGCTTAGCGAGGTGGCTAAACCATTGTCAACAAACACCGCGCCTGCAGCGTTAACGACGCAAACACGACTCGATCATCGAGAGAAAAGCGTTGGCTTTTTTTAGTCAATAGCCTCGCGCCATAACTAATAATTCCGCTTAATCGTTTTATTTTCGTATTAGGCTTCACTCTTTGCCTTCACTAAATCTAAGATGGCGCCCGAGGTTTAGAAGTCATGAATGCTTTAGCTATATTGACATAAGATAATATGTTTCTATCCAAACACTCTTTGATTGAAACACTCTTTCATATTAAAACGAGTATGTTTCTCTAACAACACCAACGCAGATTTGTGATTTTTATAAAACGATATGGAGTTTTGTTCAGTTCTTGTTCAAACGTTTAACAGTAAACAAAGAACCCCCTCATGATTTACAGAGCTGTTCATTCTATACTCTTTAAACCAAGAACAGAATTAGCATTTTAGAGCAATGGCTTCCCCTCGAGATTCTCCTGTTTTTTATATGATGACGGTGTAAATTTAACTTGGATCTGTTTTGTCCAATAACATAAATTCATTCAAATGTAACCTTAAGCATAAAGCAGCTGTGTTTTTTTAAAGTATGTGGCAATTTGTTTTTAAAACAAAACAGCTTCTAAATTTACATTTATGGTTTAAATTCACATATATCTATTGTTCCACATCCATGGACCCTTTCCATTGCACAAAAGATTCTTTATAGTGGAAAAGGGTTCTTTAGATGTTCTTCTAAAATGTTCTTCACACTAAGAAAAATGGGTTTAAGATCTGTTCACTTCTTTGTTCTTTGGGGAACCCGCATTTTTTGGCATCTCTGTGAAAACCTTTTAGAGCTTTTATTTTTAGAACTAAGTTTAGAACAAAATGTTAAAGTCTTTTCTAATTTAACGCACAGACCCATATTTTGCTCATAAATAAATAAAAAAAAAAAACTCTTAAAAATGAGAGAAGGAATGTCCAAATAGCCTCTTTTGCAAGAGAGTGTTTTCACGACACATCATCAATCGGCCATATTGGTGGCACTGAATGTAAACAATGCAACTGAACTGAATGAGACTAGCATATTTTTGCTGATTATTGCTGCTAAAAATGGTCAATTATTGTCATGTTTTGAGCTTATAGACTTGCAAAAGTTATAACAAATCAAGGAAAAGAGTGCAAAAAACTGTCTGAGGAACAAAAGGTGTTTCTTGGTCAAACTGAATTAGGATTTCCAGGGCAAGAATCTTGACAACATTCGTTGTTCTTATAATTTTCAGTCACATAGACGAAATATTTGGCTAATATCTTAATAATACTGCTTGTACTTATCTTTACCACCTTAACTTTAGTTTGTCAAAATATTGTGCCCTTTTCTGCTCACTAAGTCCTTCTCTATACGATTTAGCAGCTTCCACTTCTTTTTCCAGTGGTTTAGACAGCACAAATGAACAGAACAACATATTCAATAGTACATTAACCCTTTAACTGTCACGGTCCCATCACTGGGACACCTTCATTTACTTCACCATATCATGACGAACTATATGTCACTGGAAAGGTCTAAGAATCCTAAATAGATATTTTACCACTGTTTTCTGTTACAAATTATGTGGAAAAAGTATTAGATTAATTTATGATAATTAATTTGTGCACCTCAAAAAATTTCAGACCATTTTCACAAAAATACTTTTTTCATTGCCTTTTTGCCTATCACGCTTTAGAAATCATAAGAAATTACATATCACTTGAAGACTTAAAATCTCAAAATTCATCCTTTGAAAGCCATTTTAAAATCAGACATTGCATTATCATGGAAATTGTACATGAAAAGCATTTTACAAAATGTTTTCGTTCATGAATTATAAAAATTAAAATTTGCATTTTCATGTCTATGTTCAAAATAGGGAGTGAGAGTTAAAGGGTTAACCATGCGATCCATGCTGTTGTCTGAGTATCTCCAATATGGCCGCTCATCCGGGTAACTGACCAAACCATGCCGTAAGTGCAAACACTCTATAGTCACTGGATAAAATGCATCCCCTTTTAGCCTGGCATTATGTAAAAACAAAAAAAAGTAGGTCAAATTCAAGTGCATGTGTCTTGTTTACAAACTCATAAGGTTGTAACAGCAGGTTATAATGTAATAACATTTGAAATATATGCAACATTATTTTTTGTCTAATTTGTAATATCCAAACATTCCCATATTTCTGAATTTGGCGGGTAATCATCAAAATAGCAGCAAACAACTGAATAAGGCCATAAGAGGGAGGGCCACATGGCCTATACAACATACCCCAAAAAGCTTTTTATAGCTTAAAAGATCAAGGGCTGCTTTCAAATACCTCTGACTGCACACACTAAGTCATCCAAGTTAAATCCACAACACTTTTTAGCCTCTAATAAAGAGCTCTCGTGTTACAGTTGCAGTTTTAAAAGCGGAAATTGTTTAGATCACTGTTTTTGTTATTCACATTTCTTTCTGCCCATAAGCCATGGAATCTAACATGATCTTGACTTAATCTTCTTATAAAACCTTTAACCCAGCCTTAAATGCTGGGTGCTTAGCCGGCACTGAGCTTGACGGTGACCATGCAGTTGAAACAACAGCGTTTTTAAGCAAAGAAATGAGCACGACAAAATAAAATGAAAGCAGAGCTGACAGCACATCACAGCGGATGACATGTATCTCTCTATTCAAATAACTCAACTGTGGGAGGAACTGAAGTCAAATCGTCTCGCCAAATACGGCACAGTAACTGCGGTCACAGCTATTAGTAAGTTACATAATGTCATTTCCTATCGTTCTAACTTTTGGTGGGCTAAAATAACGTTTCAGTCAGTTATGAACTAATACAGTTTCTTTCATAAGTATTGTAGAATATAATAAACAACACAGAGCTATTGTTCTAAAGGTGCAGTGTTGTGGTTCAAAAGATTGTAGAGTAGCTTAAGGGATTTGGTTTTGAGGAATTTTTGAGGAATATAGTAGAATTCAAATGCTGTTTAATTATTTGAAATGTAGTTTTTTTTAAATACACAATATCAAATCCATCAATACAATACCAGTCAAATGTTTTTGAACAGTAAGATTTGTGTTTTTTTGTGAATGTTTTTTTAAAGAATTCTCTTCTGCTTATCAAGCCTGCATTTGTTTGATTCAAAATACAGTAAAAACTGTAATATTGTGAAATATTTTTACTATTTAAAAAACGGCATTCTATTCGAATATATTTTAAAATGTAATTTATTCCTGTGATCAAAGCTACATTTTCAGAATCATTACTCCAGTCTTCAGTGTCACACAATCCTTTAGAAATCATTTTAATATGCTGATTTGCTGTTCAAGAAACATTTTATTATTATTATCATCATCATCAATATTTAAAACAGCTGAGTACATTCTTTCAGGATTCCTTGACGAATAGAAATATTCAAAGACCAGCATTTATCTGAAATTAAAAAAAGCTTTTGCAACATTTTTTGGGCAGCAAATCAGATTATTAGAATAATTTCTGAAGGATCATGTGACTGGAGTAATGATGCTAAAAAAATCGGTGAAATCCCATGAATAAATTATATTTTAAAATATATTTAAATAGAAAACAGTTATTTTAAATAGTAAAAATATTTCAAAATTGTACTGTTTTTGCTGTACTATTGGATCAAATAAATGCAGGCTTGGTGAGCAGAAGAGACTTAAAAAACATAAACAAAACTTTTGACTGGTAGTGTACATTATTTATTTTAAGATTAATTAAGACTAATTAAAAATACAAAACATTATAAAAGCTCAAACAGTTATTAAAACTAAAATGGAAAATCTAAAATCAAAGCATTAATAAATGCCATAAATAATATGAAAATAACACACTTAAAAAATTGGATTTAGTATGACATTTGTCTGATTTGCAGGATGTTTACACAGTGATTGTAGACATTTACAGCAATGTATGAAAATATATATGTGACAATGGACCACAAAACCAGTCATAAGTGTCAATTTTTTTAAATTGAGATTTAAATGTCATCCGAAAGCTGAATAAACAAGCTTTCCATTGTTAGTATAGAACAATATTTGGCTGAGATACAAATATTTTAATGTCTGGAATCTGAGGGTGCAAAAAAAAGTTGTGCAAATGAAGTTCTAAGTAATGCATATTACTAATCAAAAATTACATTTTTATATATTTACAGTAGGAAATTTACAAAATATCTTCATGGAACATGATCTTTACTTAATAAAAGAAAAATCAATAATTCTGACCCATACAATGTATTTTTGGCTATTGCTACAAATATACCCATGTTACTTAAGGCTGGTTTCACGGTCCAGGGTCATATATATATATATTTTTTTTTAAATGGCACATTTAAACTAAAAGCACTTTTTCTTATTTTCAAAATCTGTGTAGACCACATTTACAACATGTAAAATCCTCTTAGACTTGAATGAGAGAACGTGGCTTATAATAGATCTTCAAAAACAGGTTTGGTTCTGTTGAGAAAATGGATCGCAGGTGGAGTTTGCCGCTGTCGTGTGCGACTGGATGGGAAGACAGTCATCATTACTGGTGCCAACACTGGCATTGGAAAAGAGACAGTGCGTGACTTGGCCATGAAAGGTAAATACACTGTTGAAATGTTTTATCCTTACAAAAACACAAAGGTCTAGATTTTGGAGGATTTTTGGAATTTAAGGTGGACTTTGCATCATAGTCAGACTGATGGACAATGGCTTCTGTTTTTTTATTTTATTAGGGGCTCGAGTTGTGATGGCTTGTCGAGATCTTTCAAAAGCAGAAAAGGCTGCTGCAGAGATTCGCAGATCTACTGGAAATGGCAACATAGTAGTTCGGCACTTAAATCTAGCATCTCTATTCTCTGTACGGCAGTTTGTGCATGAATACACCGCCACTGAGAATCGACTGGATATACTTATTAACAATGCTGGTGAGACCTTTGACCTCATTATTGGTTAAGCAACAAATCACATTGTGCATTAATAAGCTGTACTGTTGCTATTGTGCATTTTGTGTGAACAAACCCATTAGGAGTGATGATGTGCCCTAAAAGCCTTACAGAGGATGGTTATGAAACCCAGTTTGCTGTCAATCATTTGGGCCATTTCCTCCTGACTGTTCTGCTGTTGGACATGCTGAAGAAGTCTAGCCCTAGCCGAATTATTAATGTATCCAGTATTGCTCACAAAGGAGGTAAAACCAACCCATTAACATGATCCATTTTAGCTTAACCTAGTGTACATCAGGAATATTAGTAGAAATTATGAAATCATTGAGGCAGTTATTTTCATGATTATATGGCCTATCACTAATCAATGTTTGATATTAATATTCTATTATTAATTTCTTGAATAAAATAAATAAATAAATATATTGAATGTAGTGAATTTTAGATGCAGAATCTGCAAAATAGTAATTATTTAACCAAAATAAGAGGGATCATACAAACTGCATGTCATTTTTTTGTATTAAGTACTGACCTGAATAAGATATTTCACATAAAAGAAGTTTACATATAGTCCACAAGAGAAAATAATAGTTGAATTTATAAACATGACCCTGTTCAAAAGTTTACATACACTTGATTTTTAATACTGTGTTGTTTTTCTTCTGGAGCATCAGTGAGTGTTTGAACCTTCTGTAATAGTTCATATGAGTCCCTCAGTTGTCCTCAGTGTGAAAAGATGCTGAAAAACCAAAGACTTTGTGGAACCTAAAGGATTTTTCAGGACAAACAAAGAACTCATGAGCAACTATCACAAAAAAAAAATAAATAAAAAACACAGCTGTAGGTCATTCAGGTAACAACACAGTATTAAGAATCAAGTGTATGTAAACTTTTAAACAGTGTCATTTTTATAAATTCAACTATTATTTTTTCTTGTGGACTATATGTAAATGCCTTTTATGTGAAATATATTATTCAGGTCAGTACTAAATCAAAAATAACATGCATTTTGTATAATCCCTCTTATTTTGACAAAATAATTAATATTTAGCAGATTCTGCTACTTTTGAGATCTGCTAAACATTAAAGTATTATTAATTTTGTAACAATGTTTTTGTGAGCCTTAGATGACAGCAAAGGGTGTAAATGCTCATTTTTCACAATTAAATATCCAATCTCTGACACTGAAAAATAATTGATATGGTTATGATATACTGTGTTTCTCCACTCAGTCACATGTTTTAGTCTGATGACCTGTCTTGCAGGTAAGATCCACTTTGATGACCTGAACTTCAACAAAGCACCGTACGATTCCTTGGTCAGCTACAGGCAGAGCAAACTTGCCAACCTGCTGTTTACTCGAGAATTAGCACGGAGGATTAAAGGTTTGTGCGCTCATCCCCAATACATCAATCATGTTCAATCACAGAAAATGCTTTAGAAACTGTTTTACAACTGAATATTCCATTAGGCTCCTTTATTCCTGCTCTGCTTTAAATCAGGGTCTGGTGTAACAGTGTACTCCCTTCACCCCGGAGTAATCCGCACTGAACTGGGACGTTATGTGCAGACACGCCACCCTCTGCTCAGCACCCTGTTGTCTTTTCCTGCTCTCTTACTGATGAAAACCCCCAAGCAAGGTGCTCAGACGTCCATTTACTGTGCGGTTGCTGAGGGGCTGGAGTCTCACAGTGGCTGCTATTTCAGGTGAGCTGTTTACATTAATATTCATAAGCATTCAGTGTTATGGGTTTGTATTTAAGTCAAATATTTTCTGATATGTTTATACTTGACACTGGATGATTATGAGATCTGTTTACAGTGATTGTAAGCTAAAGGAACCAGCTCCTGAAGGTAAAGATGATCTCGCTGCCCTGCGATTGTGGGAAATCAGTGCAAAACTTGTGGGCTACCATGAAGAGAACTGACTACATTTCACCAAGCTCCATTTATAATACCACATGCCTATACAGGAACGCTTTGCATGCAGCTATCAACACTCAGATAATCTTTTCCATGTTTATTCATGTTTTTTCTAATGGAAAACCTTAATCAATTTATTTTATGATTATTGGTGAGTACTGGTTTAATCAACTAGAAGAAGAAACCAGAATATTAATGGTGCTTTTGTCTGGATCAGTACTGTATAGCCCTGTTTCTTATCTTGACCATGACAGAATGAAAAATCTAATTTGATGTTTTAAAGCTAAAGTATCTCATTTAATGATTAATAAAGGTTTCATTAAAGGATATCTTGTACAAATACATAAATTAATTTTAAACAGCGCAGTTGATGTTAAAACAACAATAAAAGGAGTGTTAAATGGTTGTGATGTCTGATTCGTGAGTTTTTGTGTGGAATTTTTAAAATAAATTAGGTAATTTCTCCATGAAACCGACTGAATTGGTCTGACACACTGACTCACTGAAGCATTTTTTTTTTTTGCTGGAATTTAAAAAAAATATTTTTTATTTTTTTGATGATAATTAACAAATGTTTGATGAAATCGTATTATTGTAAGATTAATGTTCGCAAAAATGAATTTACATTAGCTCCGAGTAAGTGAAAGAGAGTGTGAGTGAACCAATTTGTGATAGAATAATATTAATATAATATAATAATATATCACACCATGCTGACAGTAATCAGAAGAGCCCAAGGACATGTTATTGCTGACTGGATACCATATATGGGTCATTCTATAATTAGGGGTACATTTAGCATTTGACAATGTGAAGAAAAAAGTTTTCAACTGTTGACATTGAATAAATCTAGTCTTGACACAGGTTTGCTAGTTTAACCAATATTAGGGGAAAGAGAGAGAACTTAATCGTTCGTTAAACAGCTTTGAAACAATCTGATCATTTGCCCCATTCTCACTGACAATTAGAACATAAGTACACCGACAAAATGAACGTGACTCTGGCTGTCAAGCCAGAGATTATAACTACAAGATAATAACTACAAGTGGCCATGCTATAAAACACATAAACAAATAAATAAACAATAGGAGCTGGCAAAATACAAGTGTTCAGTGAAACATTATGCTCACACCCTCCCTCGCCCTATTTGTCATCTTTTTTTGTTGATTGTATTTGTACTAAATTGTTTTGGAATGATTTTAAGGTCTTCTTTAATTGGAAATGAAATTACACTGGAAGACAAGCATATTTTATTTTGTTATGATAAGCCTTTAGAGAAGAAAATTTGTTTTGTTCTTAATTTGTTTATGATGTTTGGGAAATATCACATTCATAAATGTCGATGGCAAAAAGTACCTAATTTTGTGCATTTTAGGTTTGAGCTTTGTCAGTATTTTAAAGCATTGGAGTATGTGAGGAATGCTAAGGCCAAAAAGATTGTTGTAAAGCCTTGAAATTTTATCTGATTACAAGGTTTTGTAATCAGAGATATAGATCTGTTTTCAGCACTCTGTATATAGTTAATTTTTTGTTTTGTTTATATAATAGCTTTTTGTTTTGCTTTCTTGTTTATTATTATTGCTATATTTATCAAACTCTGTTATTATTTTACACATGTTATGTAAATTGTTACTAAATAAAGCATTAAAAAAACTCCCTCGCCCTCACCAATATGGCGTTTAATTTGCTCCGTTTTACCTAGCACCCTTGAATTATGGGATATTTTTTTTATCTCCCTACGAGCTGTTACCAGATCAGTTGAACCAGTTACTTAAACCTGCAAGAGTGGCAGACAACAGTTCCCAAATCAGACGCGGACCGAACATTTACGTACACCGGAAGTAGTACGACGCGCCGTGTGTCGTCTCCCATTGTCAACAGTATTTTGTATACGGGAGTTTACTGATGAAAAGAGCCCCTAATCGTTCGCTAAACAACTTTGAAACGATCTGATCATTTGCTTTATTCTCACTGACAATTAGAACGTAAGTACACCGACAAAATGAACGTGACTCTGGCTGTCAAGCAGTACATTTCCAAAATGATAGAGAGCAGCGGACCTGGGATGAAGGTGCTGCTGATGGACAAGGAGACGGTAAGTTTATCCAAACTAGAGGACAGGTATATGCTTTTAGAGTTATGAAACCGCAGCTGTCCATAAGCCACTGATAGACTAGTACTGTGTGCAGTGTATGAATTTTGCTGACCTGTTACATGTCTAGTCCAAATGCAACTGAACTCTTAATTTGTTTTTGAAGAATTGCTGTTTTAAAACTTCTAGTCAGCACTCTTACAAATCTAGTCAGATTACTTACAAATTGTAATGATTTACTGATTCCAGATTACATGACAAAAATTGTAGTCAGTAATGTGATCAGATACATTACATATTTTAGGTAATCTAATCAGATTACTTTTGACTTGACTCATTCATCACATATTTTTAAATAGGATTATCTTGTAGTATAATGATGTAAAAAATGCAAAGAGTAAGAAAATATGTTCCATTCATTGTAATTTACAACATGAAGTGCATTAAACATTTTATTACATCAAGGTTTCACAAACTAGGGGTCAAACAGGAACTGCAGAGGGTTTGTGGGTTTAATGAAAAGCTAGCAATTAATTAAATCATTAATAACTTAAAATTAAAATAAATCATTTTAAAACAAAGTCCTTTTCTCTTTACTTGGTGGCCATATTTGCAATGGCTCTGACAGCTCATACAAGACCAAGTCCTATCTTAAGGAATGGGGGAATCCTGAAATCTGCTGCTCGTTGAACTCACAATTAAATTACATATGTCAAATCAGCAACAGCAATCTTCAATTAATTGCCCCATGAATGTTGTTTCTTATTCTCAAATAGTGGTTAAAAGGCTTATTTTTCAGGCTAGACCAGAAAATGGAATGTCTAGCCTCAGTTTTCTATGGGAAATTTGTCTCTTTCATTTAGAAGGTGGTACTATTCCTCCATATTGCGTGTTGCGGTTTCTCCCATTTATAAGTATAGGAGTGAACTGTCATTGTGTTTCATTAGTCTTTGTTTTAAAATAGCAATTAAAATTAAACACTTGCTAAAAAAAGATGAAATATTTTCATTTACCTGCATGCCATGTGTCCATTAATCAACATCAAAGAAACCGTGAACATGCAAATGTGAAACTTAATTATTGAAATGTTTCATTTAAAATCTCAGGGGTACTTAAAGTAAATATATTTGGTGAATGAGGTTTAGATGACAAAAAGTTTGGGAATGCCTGCATTGCATGTAAATAAGAAATAACGTTGCATTTTAATGAGTATGAAAGGCAAAAGCCTTCCAAAAACACAATAATACATGGTTAAAAAAAAACCTACAGAGTGATAGTTAAAATAAAAATGTATCTGTTCATCAGTAGCTGATGCAGTGTTGAAACCCTTTTGCCAATCCAGTGGTCAAATGCTGCGTCTCCACCAGACTAATGACTAGTCTATGTGTGAATGTCCACAAAACTGGACTTTCTGAATGTATATAATCGGTAGGCTATTTTAGAAAGGAAAATTTAAAAATGAAAAAGAGAAATTAGGAGGAATAAATTAATTATGAATAATTTATTGCTATTGTGTGAATATGTAATCATGTAATCCATAAAAAAGTAACTGTAGTCTGATTACGAGTATTTTAAAATGTAACTTACTCTGATTACAAGTACTTTATTTTTGGAATATGATTATGTAATCCAGATTACATGTAATCAGTTACTACCCAGCTCTGGTGCTCAGCCACCAGTGACAAACAGTGATCAAAACATTGATTTCTTGTTCTCTTTTCCTTTGTTAATAGACCAGTATTGTAAGTGTGGTCTACACACAGTCTGAGATCCTGCAGAAAGAAGTCTATCTTTTTGAGCGCATTGACTCACAAAACCGAGACAACATGAAGCACCTTAAGGCAATCTGCTTTCTACGGCCAACCAAGGTAAGCTGCTATCAGTTATAACATTGTTTCTCATAGAATGCAAAAATTGAAATTGAAATTCAAGATCATTCCAATGATTTATTCATACTTGAATGTCTCTGGTTTCAGGGGAACGTGGAGCAACTGATTCAAGAGCTTCGTCGACCCAAATATAGTGTCTACTTCATCTGTGAGTACAAGTAATATATCAGTAGTGTACACACTGCATCAGTTTGTCTCTTATTTATATGGGTTTGTAGAATGTGTGTTAATAAGTGTGGTCAGAAAATGTACATTTAACTGACTTTAGGCCTTAATTCTGTACAGATTTCAGTAATGTGATCAGTAAGAGTGAAATAAAGGCTTTGGCTGAGGCAGATGAACAGGAGGTAGTCGCAGAAGTGCAGGTGGGTGAAATCTTTTAATCTCAAGTGTACTGCTGTCTGTCCATCTATCCATCTATTCATTCATCCATCTATCCATAAAAAAAGAAAAAAACTAACAAAAAAACTATAAATCCTGTTTCTCATCAGCTGATTTGATTTTGTGTTATTCTAGGAGTTCTATGGAGATTTCATTGCTGTGAACCCTCATCTCTTCTCCCTCAACCTTCATGGAGTATCCAGGGTAGACTTTTTGTCAGATTCAAAGAGCCTTTACTCTTTTTATAGGAACTTAGTGCTTGTATTTTGTGTGATGTGACCTGCATTTAATTATTACTGTATGATTTGTTTTTACCTTGAAATATCAGTTTTAAGCTATTCTGGTGGCACACTGACTTCTAATAAGACTTCTTTCCCGTGTTCCCTAAACCTCTGTTTTCAGAGTGTGTAAGCTTCGGTGAATGTGAAAATTCAGCGAAAATTGCTTTTTGGTTGCTTTATGGCAGCAACAAATGCACATGTACAGCTATCTAATTATTTATTGAATTTTCCTCATATACCTAGGCCTAAGGGGCTCCAATGTAGCAAAAATACACTAAGCCACACAGTATCTTATAAATGCATTTTGTTGTTATTTGTTAAACAAATTTACTCACCCCCATGTCATCCAAGATTCTTCAGTTGAAAAGAAATTAAGTTTCTTGAGGAAAACATTCTCCATATAATGGACCTTAACGGGGACCAATGGGTTGAAGGTCCAAATTGCAGTTTCAATGCAGCTTCATAGGGCTCTACATGATCCCATCCAACAAAAAAGGGTCTTATCTAGTGAAACGATCAATCATTTTCTTAAAAAAATGCATGTCCACAACTTCACGTATTACGTGATCACATTAGAAAGATCACGCACAGTTAAAAAAAATATATATAAATTTGTATTTTTTTTTTTTTTTTTTAGAAAACAAACTTTTTTTTTTTTTTTGCTAGACCCTTATCCCTCAGCTGGGATTGTGTAGAGCCCTTTGAAGCTGCATTGAAACGGCTGTTTGGACTGCCTAGTTCATCTTGGAATGTTTTCCTCAAAAACCTTGATTTCTTTTCCAGTTAAGAATGATAGACATGATCATCTTTATTGGATGCCATGGTGGTGAGTAAATAATCAGAACAATTTAATTCTGGAAGTGAACAAATCCTTTAATGATTATGGTATGTTATGATACAGAAAAGAAAACTACTGGAGATAATTTGCATTAGATCACAAGATCTTATGAACTATGCTGCTTGAATTTTTTTTTTATGTTATTTTTTGGCTACCTGTTTTATGCTCACTGTGAATTTTTCTATGCATGTTTATAGGGTCGCAGTTGGGAGCCCAGTGTACTGCCTCGTGTCACTCAGGGTTTAACATCAGTGTTACTGGCCCTGAAAAAATGCCCCATGATCCGCTACCAGCTCTCTTCTGACATGTCCAAAAGGCTTGCAGAGAGCGTCAAAGTAAGGCTTTATTTTGTAATTATATCACAGATCTGTAATGTGCATTATTAGTAAATTGATGTTTTATAAAAAGTATGACGCTAAAAAATATAAAAATGTGTCAACGTATGATCTGTTTGTGTTTTCCGCAGCAAATCATCACTAAGGAGTATGAGCTATTTGACTTCAGAAAAACAGAAGTACCTCCTCTTCTCCTGATTTTAGACAGAAGCGATGATGCTTTTACTCCCCTTCTCAATCAGGCAAGAAACCATGTCTCTTAGTAATGTTATATCCAAATCTCATATTACAGAACCAGATCTGCATGCAGAATCCTAGACCTGACCACCAGAGGGAGATAGAGGCCATGGTTTTATTCTGGATTATTTTAGAAAACTGCTGAAACAGTGTTTTTTGTGTTAAACATCAGTGTTAGATATTAATGTAATAGTTCACCCAAAAATGAAAATTCTGTCATTAATTACTCACCCTCATGTCATTCCATTCATCTTCAGAACACAAATTAAGATATTTTTGATTAAATCCAAAAGCTTTCTGACCCTGCATAGACAGCAGTGTAACTATCACGTTCAAGGCCCAGAAAGGTAGTAAGGACTTTGCTAAAATAGTCAATGTGGTATCAGTGGTTCAACTGTAATTTTATGAAGCTACAAGCTTCAAACTATGAACTTTCCCTTTAAAAGCATGCTTTCATCTCTATTGTGAGATTTACAGGAGCCAGTGTGTTCTGCTTGCTTTTGCTTACCAGTTGTCTTACTGCAGCAAAATAAATGTTACATAATGATTTAGTGTGCTGATATTGCAGCAAATTCTACATGTGCATGTGTTTGCTTCCTCTAGTGGACATATCAGGCCATGGTTCATGAGCTACTGGGCCTCAATAACAACCGCATAGACCTGTCGAGAGTGCCTGGAATCAGTAAGGATCTGCGGGAGGTGGTCTTGTCTGCAGAAAATGATGAGTTTTATGCAAATGTGAGTAGCTTATCGTATAAAATGTTATTGGTAGAAACAGTCCATTAAAGAGTAAAACATACTAATTAGATTTTATTTCGTACTATATAAATACTCAGTGAGGTCTTGTAACACAAAAAAAAAAACTTTTAGGTTTCAAAAAAAATTAAACACAGAAACTATATGGTGTTTTCTGTTTCTTTCTATTAATAAGAACTTGTACCTGAATTTTGGTGAGATTGGAACAAACATCAAGAACCTGATGGAGGATTTCCAGAAGAAAAAGCCCAAGGACAAACAGAAATTAGAGTCCATATCTGACATGAAGGTGAGTGGACCACTGCTGAAGCCAATTAATATGGTTCATTGTAGCACATCTTATATAAGGAGTGAACCATGAAACCCCCTGATCCAGAACTTTTATTATTGCATTACACAGCTTTGTTTTTAATGACCATTTTCTGGCCCCTTTGTAGGCATTTGTGGATAATTACCCACAGTTTAAGAAAATGTCAGGCACGGTCTCAAAACACGTAACCGTGGTAGGAGAGCTGTCTCGCCTGGTCAGTGAAAGACAGCTGATGGAGGTGTCAGAGGTGGAGCAGGAGCTGGCCTGCCAGAATGACCACTCCAGTGCACAACAGGTCAGAGTGCAGACATTGAAAATAATATGAAATGTTTCTTCAGCACCAGATCAGCATATTAGAATGATTTCTGAAAGAACATGTGACACTAAAGACTGAAGTAACAACTGGTGAAAATTCAGCTTTGCAGTAGTTACATTTTAAAAGGGTTAGTTCACCCAAAATTACTTACTCATTAATTACTCACCATCATGACATTCCAAACCCTTTGTTCATCTTCTGAACACATATTAAGATATTCTGATCCTGCATAGACATCAACGCAACTAGGTAGTTAGGACATTGTTAAAATACTCCATGTGACTCCTCAGTAATTCAAACTTAAGTAGAATACTTTTTGTGCACAAAGAAAACAAAAATAATGATAAATATTTAAGAGTTTCTTTTCTTGCATGTCAGTCTTTGACACACAATCGTACGCATGCAGAAGAAATTGCTGAATAAATGGGTTTTTTTTTTGCGCACAAAAAGTATTCTCATAGCTTTGTAAAAAATAAGTTGAACCACTTATTTTTGGGTGACCTTACCCGTTAAATTACATTTGATCATTTAAATTGATTTACCATTTAAATAACATTTTGAAATGTATTAAAATAGAAAAAAAAGTTCATTTAAATTGTAATAGTATTTTATAATATTACTGTTTCTATTGTATTTTTGATCAAATAATTGCTGCTTTGGTGAGTACAAGTACATTCTTTAAAAAAATATCTAAAATCTTTCCAATTCCAAGCTTTTGAACTATAGTGAATGTCCATCCGCAGTTCCTTGTAATTGCTTACAATATTTTAGGATCAGATCTTGCACTGTTGCTAAAGCTCTACTCATTCCTCTTTCTGCAGAACGTGAGGCGGCTATTGCAGAACCCACGGCTTTCTGAAATCGATGCTGTGCGGCTTGTGATGCTGTATGCGCTTCGCTATGAGAAACACAGCAGCAGTATTCTGCCCAGCCTTATGGAGGAGCTCAACCGCAAAGGGGTGTCAGAGAGACACCGCAAGGTGAGAACCATCAGATCTGTCCTGTAGCACAATAATAGATCCAGATGAATCTAAAGCAAAGTTTTTCTATTACTAAAAAAAGGAGCTGGGGTGGACGATTTTTTTATCGTGGACGATCTGCTTTTGAAAAAACATTGTAGTATTATGCTACAGCGTGCCTCCGTCTCAATATACTGTACAACACGACATGCATTCACTCACAGGACACTGTACTTATTCGCAATCACAAAAGTACATTATTTGCATGTGCTTTAAAGCCTTGCCGGTTAAATAACCAGCATTATTTAGTTTGCGTGCTGTTCTAAAAGACTGTCAAACAGCGCCTGATCACTGGACTAAGCTACCTTTTGCGTCTGATTCACTAATACTGGCGAAAACACAATGATTACATATAAACACATTTGGTTATGTCTAAAGTGAAAGTAAACAGTTAAGAGAAAAACGGATGTGCGCCTGTATATTAGATGCATGCAGCTCTTAAAGCGACAGAACTAAACATGCTGCCGATTGTCACTAAAGAGACAGTTCACCCAAAAATGTACTCACAACACAAAATAAGATATTTTAAAGAATGTGGATAACAGTAGCTGGTCCCCACTTACTTTGACAGTGGGAAAAAATAAATGAAATACTTTGAAAGTAACTGGAGACCAGAAACTTGTTTGGTTACCCACATTCTTCTTAGGTTTTATGTTAAACATGTTTTAAAAAAAACTCAAGAGTGAGTAAATGATGAACGAATTGTCATTTTTGTGTGATGGCGGGCTAATAAAACAAAACGCAAAGAAAAATCACTCACTGCTCTTGACTGAGGAGCTTTAATACAGTTGCTTTAATAAGAGTCAAAGTATAATTTACATATAGTGTGTGTGTGTGTATATATATATATATATATATATATATATATATAATTTATATATTTGATTGGTGCTGCTAAATACACCTACTGTACCTGAAAAATAAAGCACTCTTTGTTTTATTTGTAATGTAATATGTAGCCTATCTTCTTATTTTTTAAATAACAAAGATTAAAATAATGACAAAGATTTGTATCTTCGCCCACTTTGGCCTAAACATCTGCCATTCTTTTTATTTTATATTTTGTTACCTTGAAAGGCTTTGGTTTTAAAATAGAAAAATTAGTTTGGCTGTACTGCTCAGGCAGCTTGAAAAATAGTAAAACCAACATGACAAAGAATTGTGATAAAATATGGATATTTCTGGGAGGAAAAAAAAATTGTGATATGATACTTTAGCCATATCGCCACTAATGTGAACTCAACATTGCTTTAATCTGTGCTGCAGATGGTTCAAGCCGTAGTAGAATATGGTGGAAAACGGGTCAGAGGAAGTGACCTCATCACTCCTACAGATGCTGTGGCCATTACCAAACAGTTTTTCAAAGGACTAAAGGTAGATGATCTGTTTACCAATGTGTTTTCTTAGTATATCATATGGCTGTAGTCACATACTTAGAACTTGTTTATGTGTTTAAATAGGGAGTTGAGAATGTGTACGCACAGCATCAGCCGCTACTACATGACACGCTGGATCAGCTGATCAAGGGTCGTTTGAAGGACAGCCAGTTCCCCTACCTTGGGCCAAGTTCTTTGAGAGACAGGTGACATGGATACATAAATAGACTGGCATGCACACTCATGCATTAATGATATATGGCCACACTTATAGACGCTTAATGTGAGCGCTTTTGATGCTGTTAGGTGTATAATTTCTACCAGTTAAAATCGTACAATACAGAAACTTTAAGCTTGGACTGAAAAAGACGGACTGCTGTTATATAAATGTGCTCCTTCACACTCTGTCTCCACTTTTCAGACCTCAAGACATTATTGTCTTCATAATTGGCGGGGCCACTTACGAGGAGGCATTGGCTGTTTACAACCTGAACCGCACAATGCCAGGGGTACGCATCGTACTTGGGGGCACAGCCATTCACAACACTAAGAGGTCAGTGTCTGTTAATGCTTTCAACGTGGTCGTCTCTTTTCACCATCTCACCTCAATCCATTTGCCCTCTGGCAAACAAGCCTTTATGCCTTATTCAAGAAGGATCCCGGTTACAGAGTGACATCAGCCCTAGAATGGCATTATGTAAAGAACATACTACTGTATGACATGACTGAATCATTCATTCTCATTCTGGGGGAGGTTTCACTGAATTGTAGAATATATAGCGCTCTCACTCAGAGATTTTAATTTCACTTTGATATTTGATTACTTGTGTGTAATAAGTTTAAAGTTTGGGATCAGTAAGATTTTTAATGTCTTTTCTGCTCATCAAGGCTGTGTTTATCTGATTAAAAATACTGAAACTGAAATTTTAAAATAGTTTTCTATACTTTAAAATATAATTTATTCCTGTGATGCAGAGCTGAATTTTCAGCATCATTACTTCAGTCTTCAGTGTCTCAGGGTCCTTCAGAAATCATTCTAATGTGCTGATTTATTATTAATTTTAAAAACATTTGTGCTGCTTAATATTATTATTATTATTATATTTTTTTTGGAACCTATTTTGTTTGGATTTCTGAAGGGTCATGTGACACTGAAGACTGGCTGTTGAAATGGCAGCTGAAAATTCCGCTTTCCCATCACAGGAATAAATTATTATTATTCTTATCAAGGCTTTGATCACGATCAAAAATACAGAAAAAATTTTAATATTGTGAAATATTATTAAGATGTAAATCAATATTTTTTATATTAATATACATTAAAATTTAATTTATATCTGTAATTAAAGTTGAAGACTTATCCAGAATTATTACACTAGTCTTCAGTGTCACATGATCCTTCAAAAATCATTCTAATATGCTGATTTATTATCAGTACTGGAAACAGTTGCACTGCTTAATATTTTTTTTGGAACCTGTGATACTTTTTTCAGGATTTTTTGATCAATAAAAGGTTAAAAAATAACAGCATTTATTTAAAATAGAAAGGTTTTCTAACAATATACACTACTGTTCAAAAGTTTGGGGTCAGTAAATTTTTATTCTTTCATTTTTTTGAAAGAAATTAATACTTTTATTCACCAAGGATTTGTTAAATTAATAAAAAGTGATAGCATAGATTTACATTGTTAGAAAAGATTTATATTTTGAATAAATGCTGTTCTTTTTTTTAACTTCATTAATTCATTAAATCCTGAAATTCATTAAATCCTGAAAAAAGAATCACCGGTTGCAAAAAAAAATATTTGGCAGCACAACTGTTTCCAACATTGATAATTCTAATAATAAATCAGCATATTAGAATGATTTCTGAAGGATCACGTGACACTTAAGACTGGAGTAACAGTTGAAAATTGAGCTGTGCGTCAAATTATATTGTAAAGTATATTAAAATAAAAACCATTATTTTATATTGTAATAACATTTTGCAATATTACAGTTTTTTTCTGTATTTTTGATCAAATAAATGGAGCCTTGATGAGCACAAGAGACTTCTTTAAAAAAACATTAAATGACAGGGTGTGTCCAAACCTTTGACTGGTAGTGTATATTAAAATAGAAAGTAACTCTTTTAAATGCAAAAATATTTCACAATTTTAGTGTGTTTGCTGTATTTTTAATTAAATGCAGCCTTGAAGAGCTCAAGACTTTTTTAAAAAACATGAAAAAAATCTTAACAATCCCAAACTTTTGAACAGTAGTATGTATTAATAAACAGATTTTTTGATATATTTTTATATGATGATGTGTTTGATCAATTTAACCAGAGCTGTGGCCATTGTACGCTATAGCCATTAGATACTAGTTAACCCGCTTGATTCTTTGTAAACTTCCTAAAACGAAATATTGATTTTAAATGTACGTGGATGAACATATTGCTTTCTGTATGTAACTTCTCCCTTAAATGTAATACGTAAGTATTTGTGATGTTTGATGTATTCTGTTACCCACAGTCAAATACCTGTCCTGTGACTGTGCTCATGCATTATAAACTAAATATGTTCCCCTTCTCTGTTCCAGCTTTCTGGAGGAAGTGATGCTTGCAGTAGGTTCAGGTGGTGACAGATCACAAGGCGGAGGCCGTCAGATGAGCCGACGCTGAGCTGGTATCATCACTCATATTAATGTGTGCTTACACTGTCTGTCCTCTGAACCCTGAGCTGAGCACATTTGTCGTCTTTTTCTCTCTCCTGACATTCCTTTAAAACATTTCTGACAGTTTTAAGTAAAAAATGGTAACACTGCACAATAAAGTTCAATTGGTTATCATTAACGAACAATGAATAACAATTTAAACAGCATCTAGGTTAATGTTAATAAGAAACATATTTTGTTTATTTCTTAAATTATGTTTGTTCATAATACAAGTAGTGTTAATTTAAACAACTTGAACTGTTAAAAATGTATCAATATATGTGGAAATTGGTGGAAAAGTTAAGAAAACAATAACCTAGATTAATAAATACTTTGTTAGTTCATGAAACCCAGTTTGTTAATTAATATTAATGACTTGAAACATATTGCAAAGTGTTATTTAAAAAAAAAAGTAAGCATAAGTGTTGATGATGATGTGTGAAACACTGTAAATGTGCATTACTTTTATGATCATATGTAAATAATGTTTCAGATGTCCCTTAAGTGTTCACAATTACATAATTTTTATTTATTTTAGCTTGGTGTTGCCGCATTTGACAGATTTGTTTTTGGACAGATGACTACTGTACTGTAAAAGAAAATGTGTATATATATATATCCTATAAACGACAACAACAAAAGAAAACGAACCGGCTGTTTTGTGTGTGTGTGTGTTGTTTGCAACTTATTCATTACATGTAAAGTAAAACATTTCAAAAGTTTTTTGGTTTAATTTTGATGATTAGAGCTTACAGCTCATAAAAAGTCAAAAATCCAGTATCTCAAAATATTACAGTATTTCCTAAGACAAATCAAAAAACAGAAAACTTCAAGTTCTTTAAAGTATGTTAATTTATGCACTCAATACTTGGTTGGCAGCACATTTGTGACCCTGGACCACAAAACCAGTCTTAAGTTGCTGGGGTATATTTGTAGCAACAGCCAAAAATACATTGTATGATCAAAATTATTGATTTTTCTTTTATGCCAAAAATCATTAGGATATTAAGTAAAGATCATGTTCCATGAAGATATTTTGTAAATATCCTACCGTAAATATATCAACTTAATTTTTGATTAGTAATATGGATTGCTAAGAACTTCATTTGGACAACTTTAAAGGCAATTTTCTCAATATTTAGATTTTTTTTTGCACCCTCAGATCACAGATTTTCAAATAGTTGTATCTCGGCCAAATATTATTTTATATTAACAAATCATACATCAATGGAAAGCCTATTTATTCAACTTTCAGATGATGATAAATCTAAGTTTCAGTTCAGTTTCTTATGACTGGTTTTGTGGTCCAGGGTCACATATTACAGCAAATGACTTGCTCCTAGCACAAATTACAGCATCAGTGAAATGTGGCATGGAAGTGATCAGCCTATGGCACTGCTGAGGCATTATTGAGCCTTTAGATCTTCTGTATATTGTTGGATCGACTGTTTCTCATCTTTCTCTTGAAAATATCCCATAGAGTCTCAATGGGGTTCAGGTCAGGCATGTTGGCTGGTCAATAAAGCACAGTAATATCATGGTCAACAAAACACTTGCAGGTGGTTGTTGCACTGTGGGCAGGTGCTAAAGTCCTGCTGGAAAAGGAAATCAGCATCTCCATAAAACATTTCCTGTTAGATGGCGGCATTGACTTTGCACTTGATAAAACACAATGGACCAACACCAGCAGATGTCATGCACCCCAAATAATTACTGACTTCAGAAACTTCACACTGGACTTCAAGCAGCTTGGATTCTGTGCCTCTCCAGTCTTCCTTCAGAATCTGGGACCATGATTTCAACATGAAATGCAAAATTTACTTTTATCTGAAAAGAAGACTTTGGAGCACTGAGCAACAGTCCAGTTCTTTTTCTCCTTAGCCCAGGTAAGATGCTTCTGACGTTTTTTTTCTCTTTCAGAAGTGGCTTGGTAGTCTTTTTCCTGAAGACGTCTAAGTGTGATGACTCTTGATGCGCTGACTCTCAGCGCTCTCCCAAGTGTTTGAATCGGCTTTACTTGACAGTATTATCAAGCTTGCAGTCATCCCTATGGTTTGTGCACCTTTGCCTTCCCAATTTCCTCCTTCCAGTCAACTTTGCATTTAATATGCTTTGTTCACTCTGTAAACAGCCACCCCATTCAGTAATGACCTTCTGTGGACTTACTTTCTTTGTGGAGGGTGTCAATGATTGTCTCCTGGACCATTGCCAAGCCAGCAGTCTTGCCTATTAGTGTGGTTTCAAAGAACCCAGAATTTATACTGTAGGGATGGTCATTTAATGAAACTCAAATGTAAATATTCCAATATTTTGAGATACTAGATTTTTGACTTTTATGAGCTGTACGCTCTACTATATTCCATAGTTCACGTTAGGCCATTGCAGCCTAAATGTTTATGTGTAATAAATTTAATGCTGAATCAAACTAAATATTTATTTCTAAAGCTACAATTTGTAATGTCTACTTGCTACTTTTTCATTTAACATGAAAATAGATTAAAAAATATATATTTTTAGTCAAATTCATTTTTCCATTAATATGCAATTAATTTGATTAAAAAAAAAATTTAATCAACTGACAGCCCTAATATATGTATACATATATACTTTAGTTACAATAATGTAGAATTGTTGAATCAAAAGTGCCCAGCAAGGCTAAAAATCATTTAAATAATCAAGACTGAGCAGAGTTCCAAAATATATTATTTCACCATTTTCTTTGTTGTACTTACTCACATACCTATCCAAATGACATGCTACAAATATGAATTCAAAAAGTGTGCACTTACTCTATAAAAGTCTTTTAATGACTAATAAGGCTTTTATTTACAATTATTTATGGCAGTTTTGAAGAGTCTAATTAAGCTAGCATTAAAGCCTTGTATGTTTTTACATTTTTTTTTGTCTTTTTTTTTTCATGTGTCCTACTAATTTATCTTTGCCTTTGTACATAACTTAAAATTACATGAATATTGTAATAAGGTAAATATTTTATCATGCTCTTCAGTAAATGAAAGGGGAAAAAAAGTTGTTTATTCAAAAACTTCAGACCAACACATTTTTATGTTTTTTTGTTATCACCAAAGCCTCAGTTCATAGGCCGTTTCACCTTATAGATGATTTACTGATGAAATTGTATCAAGTAGACTGATTTTAGCCCTGACCTTTAGGTCATTACTTTAACCTCCAGAGCTTAACTCCCCCTCCTGACATGTTCAGGTTGCTCCTCTGTAACTCCCCTTCCTCCCTCCCAAATCACATCCATTAATCCCCACCATCAGACAGCAGACCTCAACAACTTAATGGCTTTACTGCATCAAGCACACAATTTGCCGTCTATGGATATAAAAAAAAAAAAACGTTAACAGTTGCCCATGATGAGTCAGTAAAGGGCCCGTTAGATTTCCAGCCAGATATCATCACGCTTTATGTGATGCTGAAATACACGTAAATACAGTGGAACAAAAATCAGGTCCATTTGCAGATTTGGATTAAAAAAAAAAACCTTTTAAGCTATCCTAGGCAAATGTAGAATGCTTTGTCAACCCAAGGGAAACATTTCTTGCTCTGTTTTAGAATAATCTGGACAATTAATGCAGATGAAGAAGAATCTTAGAGCAGTGTAATTATGAATGTGTGGTTTTCTCGCAGAAGGGAATATCCTAGGAAATCCCCTATGTGCTTGAGTTACATAATAAGGTTATGCATTTTGGAAATGTTATTGTAATTGTAAGTATTTTTATTTATAATATTCAGATCTGTGCTCTCATTTATTGTCTCTTTTTTTCACTGGCGCACATATCTCTTTAGGTTTACTGAAACAAAAAGCTGTGGCACAAGTGTGAAGTAAAGAACTCATGCTTTTTTTTAGGTTTATTTTTTTGAAAGCTCATTTCTTTATACATGCATTGACTACCCAGGAAAAAAGTTATTCTGACAAAATGCCCCTAGCAGTGTTTTCACACAATATGGGGCAAGTTGTCACAATGGAATAATAAAACCTGCCTTTATTATGCATTTCAGCAAAATCGAAACAGTTAACTAGTTCACTGTAGAAAAGTAATGCTTGAAACATTAAAAATTAGTAAGTGTAATATTTGTAAACTTGTCCTTCCTGCTATTTATGAAAATATATTTGACTCAATATGCCATTTTTTTTTTTTTTTATTATTATTTAGTTCATTGGTTACTCAACAGTTATTACAAAAATATGATTAAGACATTTTAGTTTGCAAGACAAAATGTACAAAAATATTCTAACATATGAATAAATCTAAATATCTAAACCACTTCTCAATGCAAGTTATTCATTTCTAGTTTTATATCTGGTAGATATCACATTATAAAAACTTATAAACATGGCATATATTTCTGAATTCATTAGTTTACACATACACTGCCTTTCAAATGTTTGAAGTTTGGGATAAGTAAGATTTTTATTTATTTATTTTTAAATATGTTTGTTTTGCTCAAAAGGGGTGCATTTTATTTGTTTAAAAATGCAAAAAAAAAAAGTCTTCTGCCTTTAGTGTCACATCCTTTAGAAATCGTAATATGCCGATCAATTATCAATTTTGGAGGCAGTAGTGCAGCATATTTGATTATTTTTGGAAATCATAAAACTTTTATCAGCATTCTTTGATGAATAGAAATTTTAAAAGAACAGCATTTATTTGAAATAGATTTTTTATGCAGGAAAGGAACAGCAAGAACAATTACAAAGACAAAAATATAAACAGAAAAGACAATGCGGGTTACATACAATAATCCAAAGCATATTAAATTAGCTTGTATGATTTACACCATGAAAGAGTCTTAGAAAGCAATAGAATTATTAGTATTTCTTAAAGAGTTCACATACACATCGAAATCTTCCTGAAAATAAAAAAGGAGTTTTATTTGAAAATGTACATTTATAAATATAAAATTTAGCAAGGAGTAGCAATAAATTCATAATAAATTTACAGTGAGAAGGGTCTAAATTCAAAGAATAATCAAAAAACACATTTTGGGGGGTTATACAGAAATTTGGATAGAAGTATTTTTTAACAAAATTAGAAAAGCCATACCCAAAACACTTTACAATAAACACAGTCCCAAAATAAATGACTAATTGTTTCTTCAGACTGAAGACAAAAAGATGTACATAAATTTAGCAAGTTTGTAATTTACTGTGTAGCAATTATTAATAATTTCTTCAACAACTTTATTAGATAAGAAGAATTTTTGTCGAAGAAGCCAAAACTCTTCCCATTCTATATCACTAAATATGTTATTCCAAAAAGACTGGAGTAGCCTAACTATGCTGAAAATTCAGTTTTACGTCACAGAAATAGTCAATATTTTAAAGTATATTAAAATAGAAAACCATTTTAAATTATAACACTATTTCACACTATTACATTGTTTTTCTGTACTTTTAATTAAACAAATGAAGGCTTTGTGAGCATAACAGACTTAATCTTACTGATATCAAACTTTTGAACAGCTGTGTATAAATAAACTGTTATATTGATTATAACTGAAAATAACTACATTCTTTGCTATACGCTGATTTGCAATGTGTTTAGGCTGATGAGGGGGGAAAGCAAGCCATTGAAGCTTAATGTGCAGCGTGACATCACGCCGACAGCTGTGCTCGTTCAATAGATGGAGCAGTCGAGCTCTATAAACGGGAAAATCCGTTTCGGTGAGAAGCACAGCAGCTCAGGGACTCACCCAAGCCAATGGAGAGCTTGTGCCCGCGGTTTGCAAACCTTCAGCGTAGAGACTGGCAGTCAATCAGCACTGAGAGCCAGCACCTCATCCCATCTATAGCACCTGCACTTCGCAAATTCACAGCAAAAGATTAACAAAAACAGCTCTGTTTCTTCTAGAAAGCGGGACAGAACGCGGAATATACTTGGGAAAAGATACATTTTGCGCACAGCATGAAGAAAAGCCATTTGGTCAAAAGGGTGAGAATTTCATACACTGAGTCTCTGATGTGAAATATTGATTTTGAATGATCTTAATTTAATAGTTTAATTGAACAGTGGCTGAATGTAAGAATTGAATGTTTTTTAATGTGTAAATTAATATAACAATGACTCCTTTGTTACGAAACGCCGAATGAGATCGTATATGTTCGTTATACGCTGTAGTAGTCACTCGTGTAATTGACACATCTTTTAATCTATTTAACAGAATATTTAATTAGCCACACCCTTAATTAACTATAACTGACGGTAAATCATTTCGGGAAATATAGCTATATATTTTTTTTTACCCTAAATCCGCGGTAGAGTGAAAATTTACTTTCATCAGGGTGCATATAACCGGTCGTATTAACATTTATTTCTTTAACCGAACTAATAATTGTTTATTTCCCAGTAATTTTATTAATAGTTAGTAATCCAATACTAAATACTACCCTATCTTTTTTACATTCACTTTCGGTATCCTGCTTGTCCAATTTAATTAGACATTGGGCACTAAAAAGTCTATTTCTTAGTTACTAGATACTCAGTAGTTACTAGTAGTCTATCTATGCCAGCTTAGTACTTATTAGATGATATTACCTATTCATATGACACTAATACACTACCAGTCAAAAGTATTTGAACACTAAGTTTTTAAATGTTTTTTTAATGATCCAGTCTTCAGTGTCACATGATCATTCAGAAATCATTCTAAAATGTTGATTTGCTGTTCAAGAAACTTTTTAAAAAAAATTATTATCAATATTTAAAGCAGTTGAGTACATTTTGTCAGGAATCTTTGATGAATAGAAAAATCTAAAGATCAGCATTTATCTGAAATAAAAAGCTTTAAACATTATATGCATAACTATAGCATTCAAAAGCTTGGAGCTTCTTTTTTTGGGAAATAAATGATAGAAATGAATACTTTTATTTAGCAAGGATTCTTTAAATTGATCAGAAGTGATGATAAAGACATTTATAATGTTACAGAAGATTTCTATTTTAGATAAATGCTGTTCTTCTGAACTTTCTATTCATGAAAGAAACCTGAAAAAAATATACTCCACTGTTTTCAACATTAAAATAATAATAAAAAATGTTTTTGAGCAGCAAATGAGCATATCAGAACAATTTCTGAAGGGTCATGTGACTGGAGTAATGATGCTAAAAATTCAGTTTTGAAATCACAGGAATAAATAGAATTTTAAAATATATTCAAAAAGAAAACAAATTTATTTAGTAAAAATATTTCAACATTTTACAGTTTTTGCTGTACTTTGGATCAAATTAAAGCAGGCTTGGTAAAGAGACTTCTTTAAAACTTTAAAAGTATTACTGTTCAAAAACTTTTGACTAGTAGCGTATATTCCAATTGTTATTCCAATAGCGTATTATATATAAAATGTTACTTTTTTATATGCATTAGTATTTCATAAATAGCTACTAAAAAACTAAATCTAGTGTCTAGTAAAAGTGCTTACTGTTTGAATAGACATACTAGGACTGAAAAAGATGACAGTCATTATTGGAAGTTAAAAAAATAAGTACTGATAACAGACACAGAATAAATGTTATGATGGCTTAGCGTAGTACAGTGCGACAGAGATTTGTTTGAACTCAAACATGATTATGTAAGGCAGGCGACACACTAACCGGGTCATTGTTGACACACTCAGGGTCTTCAGGATGCCAACCAGCCGTCATCCCAACCAGACAAAGTAGGCTGGATCCGCAGATTCAGTGGCAAAGGAATATTTAGGGAAATATGGCGAAACCGCTTTGTGATGCTTAAAGGAGATCATCTGTACATCTTTGAAAAAGAGGTGAGTTATTAAGATTTCAGTGCGTGAATCATGATTTAATGCGCAAAATGATCAATCAAAACTTCAGGACATGCCAAATTTCAGCTACGTTATGAATGTTAGCATTTCCCAAAACCTCCTGTCCTTGATATCAAATACATACTTTTGCAACATCAAAGTAATCCCTTTGACAAGCTGTAATTTTCTAAAGGGTATTATATAAACACTGAAAATTGAAACTCATCTGTGAACCTGTGCTTGTGTCATGGATTTCGAGTCAGTGCCTGTACCGAAGATCCCTGAAGGTTTTGAAAGTTGCTTACAGATATTCTGTTTAATTCAATTTCCGGTTCATTGTAGCAGCAACAAATCTTTACAATTGAATCATTTGCTCACTTGAAGCATGTGTAGAGGGATGGTTGTAATTTTCATGGAAGTGTCTCAGCTTGTTTCTGTCACTGCCTGTGGGCCTTCATCACTTTCTCAGAGCCATAACATAATAGCATATCATCATGGAAAACTATACAGCGGTCCCCTGGTTTTTCACAAAAGTGACGTAAATGGTTTTAAGAGTTGAGGAAGCAGTCGCACATCCCTCATTCACACTGTCAGCTGCTGTCTTTTGGATGACGTTGTTATTTACATTAAAAGATTCAAGACCCAGCTGCACCTCTCTGGCTCACTGGGGATGCTTGGGACTCTGAATCCAGTGTCACACCATCATAAGAAACTCGAGTAAACAAACCACATACACATCTAAGGGTTGCTGCAATTTACAGCCATGTATTTCTGTTAGTGAAACAGATGAGCTTTACCATGAACAGGAATATTAATGCAACTCTAAAAACTAATCTTTATTGTTTTTATGCATAGTTTGCACATACTATTGGGTGATATTTTGTTAAGACTCAAATCAAGATTATCATTCTTTGACCATTCTTTGTTTTTGCTAGTATGTAAGAAGAATATAAAATATATGCTTTAAAAAGACATTCATTCACATGTGGCGACCAAGTGCTTAAACTAAATGCATGTAGTGTTGCAATGAAGTAGAATGTTTCTTATTTATAGTGGTGAATTATTCAAACATGAACTTTACAGATTCAAACCACATGAGCGTAAACTGGACCTGCTGACACTGATGCAGTTGGCACTTTGAGTTTAGTGTTTTAATGTATTTTAATATATGAATTTATTACTAATTCATGTGATAAAAAAGATGTAGAGTTTGTTTCTTATGGAAGCCTGTTTTACAACACTGAATAATAATAAAAAAAAGATTATTGCGACTTATTGCAATATTTATCTCACAGTTCTGACTTTTTTTTCCTCAAAATTGCGTGATATAAACTCACATTTCTTACTTTTTTTCTCAAAATTGCATGATAAATAAACTCACAATTGTGAGAAATAAAGTCAGAATTGTGAGAACTTCAGTTTTTTGTAAAAAAAAGGTTCAGTCCAGTTTTGAGGGGAAAAAAGGCTAATATGTTCTCAGATTTGTTAGTCATTTCTGACTTAATAACTCGCAATTGTGATTTATAAAGTTATAAAGTCAGAATTATGAGAACATGATGATGATATAAACTCACAATTGAGAGAAGAACTTGCAATTCTGACATTTTTCTCACAAGTTTGAGTTTGTATATTGCAATTCTGACTTTTTTCTTGCAAATGCTAGCTTGTATCTTGCAAATTTGACTTTTTTTCCATGCAATTCTGACTTTTTTCTTAGAATTGTGAGATAAAACTTAGCAATTGCGAGTTAAAGTCAGAATTGCGAGATATAAACTCACAATTGAGAGAACTTGCAATTCTGACATTTTTCTCTCAAGTTTGAGTTTGTATCTTGCAATTCTGACTTTTTTTTCACACAATTCAGATTTTTTTGTGAGATATAACTTAGCAATTGCGAGTTATAAAGTCAAAATTGTGAGATATAAACTCACAATTCTGACTTTTTTCTTAGAATTGTGTGATATAACTTAGCAATTGCGATTAAAATAAAATAAAATAAAACTCACAAATAAACTTTAAAATAAAAAATCACAAATTAAACTCACAAAAATAAACTCACAAATTAGATTTTTTTTTTATATAATTTCGTGATATAAACTCTTTTTTGTGAGAAATAAAGTCAGAATTGCAAGTTCTGAAGTCCAGATATTTTAAAAACTGATTTTATATCTTGCAGTTGCAAGTTTATATTTCACAATTCTGAGAACAAAAGTCAAAAGTCGCAAACCTTTTTTTTTTTTCTCAATTTTTTATCCAGGAAACAGGCTTTTGTAGTTTTATCACTAGAACAGATTTGGAGAAATTTTGCATTAAACCACTAGCTCTGCAGTGAATGGGTGCCGTCAGAATGAGTTCAAACTGATAAAAACATTGCAATAATGTCTTATCTGTGCACATTTCTCTACTGATTTAATTTGAGACAACTTGTTCACTAGAGAAAGCAATATTATGGATAGTTGGAAGCAACCAGTGTTCTTAAACTCAATTCCTGGAGGGCCACAGCTCTGCACGGTTTTGCTCCAACCCTAATCAAACACACCTGATCCAGCTAATTAAGGTCTACATAATCACTAAGAACATACAAGCAGGTGTGAGTTAGAGCTGGTCGGATCTAAACTCTGGAGAGCTGTGGCCCTCCAGGAATTGAGTGTGAGACCACTGATCTAAACCAAGGATGGCCAACTTCGGTCTTGGAAGGCCTGGCAAGAACAGTAACTTTCTAGTGATCTTGAAGACATTGATTAGCTTGTTCAGGTGTGTTTGATTAGGGTTGGAGCTAAACTTTGCAGGACACTGGCCCTCCAGGACTGAAGTTGCCCATCACTATACTAAACCCCAGGGTTGCCAGGTTTTCACACCAAAACCCGCCCAATTGCTACTCAAAACTAGCCCAATCGGGTTTTGAGGGGGGTCACCTTTAAAAATTAAGTTCTGGGGGATAAAATACACATTTTTTTGTCAGGGTTCCCCTGGTAAATTCGTATTTTAGAGGCTAAATATGACGTTGTTGGAGTCTCTTCAACCTGCGGACATCAAAAACAACAGTGTAAAAGTAGCCCAATTCTGCAGGAAAACCGCAGACTTGGCAACCCCCCCAAAATATGTTTTTTCAAACACAGAGCTTTTCGCTTCACAAGACATTAATTGATGGACTAGAGTGGTGGGGATACTTGTGGATTATTGTTTATTATCTGCTATTTTGACTTTTATTCTGACGGAAGGATTCATTGGTGAGCACATGATCTGTACTGATGAAAAACAAATTCTTGGAGTATATTTTCAGTAAAATTGGGAAATTAAATTAAGTCTGTGCCCATAGTAATTGAATCTAAAACTCTCATTCTGTCAACACTTCTTGAATTCCCACAATATTTTGATACAGCATCACATTTTCATAAGGTACCCCATCAGTGAAATTAAAATTGCGAAAGGAGCCGCAGATCAGATTATTAGCATTCTGTGCAGCTCTGTGAATATTTCCAGTGGTCAGGCAAGCAAGGTTATTTTTATAATACCGTAATACAATGTCAGCAGGTTGCATCAGTCTGAGTATGTGCGCTATAGGTCTGTCCTCTGGTGATCGCTGCCTTCAGGCTGTGTGCATTGTTTGCCGTGGCTGTCTATAGCACTGATAGCTTCATGCACCGCCGCACTTGACTTTCCTTCTGTGCTCAAGGTAGACCTGTTCTTGCCAGAATGATGTCACTTGACATAACTCTTCAATTGATCTCACTCATATAGCATAGCGAGGCACACCTCATGCAACACGAGTCGTAAAGGCGGCGATGCTTTCTGACTCCCAAGAGAATCATTTGAAGTTTATGCATGTAGACAGCTGAGCATCTATAACTGTGTTCAAAGTGCTTCTTTTAAAGCTCTCTCTATATATCTGGTGTGAATAATTGATGCTCTAGTCTAGTATTCACTGTATTCCGGCTGATCATTCATGGTGGAGAGAGTGCATTGTGTGCAAATGGATCATATGTAAACATGTACTGAAGATTTACCCATAAACTGATTCACAGACATCCGTAAATATGTCAGTATAGGCCAAAACATCATCATTTCTAAAAAAAAAAAAAAAAGACATTGCAGTGCCTAACTATAAGGATTTTTTGTGCTGTATGTAGTTCATAAAATGTATAGCATTAACATGTATCACATTTTTTATTTTTTATATGTTTGTATGTGTGTGTGTATTTGTAATATATATGTGACCCTGGACCACAAAACCAGTCATAAGGGTCAGTTTTTCGAAATTGAGATTTATACATCATCTGAAAGCTGAATAAATAAGCTTTTCATTGATGTATGTTTTTTTGTTATGATAGGACAATATTTGGCTGAGATGCAACTATTCGAAAATCTGGAATCTGAGGGTGCAAAAAAAAAAAAAAAATTAAATATTGAGAAAATCGCAAAGTTGTCCAAATGAAGTTCTTAGCAATGCATATTACTAATCAAAAATTTAGTTTTGATATATTTATGGTAGGAAATTTACTAAATATCTTAATGGAACATGATCTTTACTTAATATATTAATTCTTTTTGAGATAAAAGAAAAGTCAAAAATTTTGACCAATACAATGTATTTTTGGCTATTGTTACAAATATACCCCAGTGACTTATGGTTTTGTGGTCCAGGGTCACATATACAATACAAAGTGTATTTGTATATTATATCTGCAGATAAATATATTTACAAATAACTACATATTATTGTTAATAATTGTATAATTTCTGTACTGTAGTTCATAAAATAATATATAGCATTAACATGTTATGTTTAATAATATATATACACTAAATACAAAGTGTTTTTGTATATTTAATATATATATATATATATATATATATATATATTATTTGCTCTTTTATTTTTATACTGTAGTTAATAAATATATAGCATTTTTGCAACATATTTTAGAAAATTATTTTCAGCATATTTTAGAAAATAAATAAACCTATATATATATATATATATATATATATATATATATATGTTTTATATATATATATATATATAGAGAGAGAGAGAGAATTTTATTATTTATTCATAATATAATTCTAATATTTATAATTATTGAAGAAAATATGCAAAGTATATTTGTATTTTTAATGTACATTATTCACTCTTTTTCTTTATATATAGGCCTATAAAAATAATATCTTAATTAATATTATTAAATATTAATGTATTTACAAATAAGTACATAGTATTTCATTATTATTTAATTGTATTATTTATTTATAATATATAAATATTGTATAAAATATGCAAAGTGTATTAGTATATTTAATGTATATTATTATTATTATTGTTATTAATTAACTGTATTAATTATTTATAGTATAATTTATAATATAATATTTATAATTATTGTATAAAATATGCTAAGTATATTTGTATAAGTATGTATATATATAGAGAGAGAGAGAGAGAATTTAATTATTCATAATATTATTATAATATTTATAAATATTGAATAAAATATGCAAAGTGTATTTGTATATTTAATGTATATTATTATTATTGTTATTAAATAATTGTATTATTTATTTATAATATAATTTATATTATATGATATTTGTATATTTTATGTATATTATTATTATTGTTATGAATTAATTGTATTATTTATTTATAGTATAATTTATAATATTTATAATTATTGTATAAAATATGCTAAGTATATTTGCATATTTAATGTATATTATTATTCACTCTTTTTCTTTATATATAAAGAAAGCCTATAAAAATATCTGCATATTAATATACTTGCAAATAAGTACACATTATTGCACTGTGTGTGTTAAAAGATATATAATAAAAAAAGTGTGTTGTTAAAAGATAAATGAAGATTTTATCTTTCTTTTATGTCAAATAAATGAGGTGTCACCTGTCTAATCATGTGTGTGAATTCTGATATTTCTCTCACTTTCATCTATTTGGCATGACAACAAGCTTTGAGGTTTACTTATGGTGTTTATTTTAATTATGTCTATTTTAGGAAAATTGGTTGACCTCAAAATAATGCAGTCAACCAGATTAGCGAACACCCTGAACACGTGATTCAAGGGGATTCTGCAAATCTATTTCCACCTTTAATTCCTGTCTGGTAGTAGATGTAAAACTGAGCAAGTAATTGAAGTCCTTACTTCACGTTTACTAAATTGTAGACCCCTTCACATCCTGAAACAGATTTTACGGTCATATGGTCGAACGGCTTTATAAAATACCAGTTCACAGTGTCTCAAAAACCAGCTCTGTTCTGAAATCCGTAAGAATTACAGAGAAAAAAAACACCAGGGAGAATGCAATATTCATAGGCGTACTCTTTACGAAGACTGCGTTTTAGTCCTTACATCTAGTTGCTGATGGAGTTACCTCCGATGGTCGGTTAGTGGGTTATTTTTGGAGGTGGTTAATCCAGAGATCAGGATGGCCCCCTGCCGGGAACGTGCTGTGCCAACAGTGAGGGAGTGAAATATTGATGTGGTGAAGAGAGGCCAGGCTCTTTTCCTCCAGGGGTCTTTTGCCCCATATTAGCATCACTAGTACGCTCTTTCTCAGAGTGTGCGCTCACTCACATTTAAATGCGTGACCCCAGGAGGCCATCTGGAGGCATACGGTTACACAGATTACCTTTGGCCGTATGTGGCATAGGGAGGATTTTACCTACATTTCAATCTTTATTGAATAACTGCTTGTTTTGTAAACTGCCTCAGCTGAATATGTGGAGTCATATTAACTAGAGATGTTATGAACAGGCTGGTTTGCTTGTGCTTGCGGTTTGGTCTGTGATCGCGGATCACTTTGATCTTTCTACTTTAATCTCAAGCTCACTGACACCGGATTCCTTTGTTGCGTATTTCCGTTGCTATGGTGAATGCTCGGTAACCATGCAGAACTCTGACCCAAAATGTCTACGTTTATCTTTTTTTTTGGCTCCATGTGACATTACATGGTGCATGCTAATATCTAACATTGAGTTTTTGTGTTTGTCTCAGCAGAAACCCTTGTGACCCTCATTCTGGCTCTATGGGATTTAAAGTCCCTCTGTGGGTTTTTTCCCCCTTAGGTTTAGTGAAATTTACCACTTGTCCACCACAGTCAGCTATAATGAGGACTGACCTGTCTTAAAATGAGGCATTTTCACAGATGGGTCACTGGTTGAATAATTAGAGGAGGAGCTGAACTAACTGAAAACCGTTTGGAACATCTGTCTTGATTTCTGATGAAAAACAACACCAGTCACAATTCTTTTCCTATTGTCCTGTTGTATTATTTGGCATGAATCAAGAATATATTCTGAAAATATATACACTACCAGTCAAAAGTTTTTGAACAGTAAGAATTTTTTTCTTCTGCTCACCAAGCCTGCATTTATTTGATTCAAAGTGTGGTAAAAACAGTAAAATTCTGAAATATTTTTACTATTTAAAATAGCTGTTTTCTTTTTGAATATATTTAAAAATGTAATTTATTCTTTTGATTTGAAATCTGAATTTTTCGCATCGTTACTCCAGTCACATGATCCTTCAGAAATCATTCTAATATTCTGATTTGCTGCTTAAAAAACCTTTAATATTTTTATGATGTTGAAAACAGTCGAGTAGAATTTTTCCAGGTTTCTTTGATGAATAGAAAGTTCAGAAGAACAGCATTTATCTGAAATAGAAATCTTTTGTAACATTATAAATGTCTTTATTATCATTTATTAAAAGCATTGTATTTCATATAAATGCTGATCTTTGTATCTTTCTATTCATTCAAGAATCCTAAAAAAATACACTGACTCCAAGCTTTTGAATGGTATAGTGTGCAATAAATGTTTCAAATCAGCATATTAGAATGATTTCTGAAGGATCATGTGATACTGAAGACTAGAATAATGATGCTGAAAATTTAGATTTGATCACACGAATAAATTACATTTTAAAATATATTCAAATGGAAAACAGTTATTTTAAATAGTAAAAATATTTCACATTTTTGCTGTACTTTGGATCAAATAAATGCAGGCTTGGTGGGCAGAACAGACCTCTTTAAAAAATGTTAAAAAACGTACTGTTCAAAAAAATTTGACTGGTAGTGTATATATGCGTGATGTTTGTTTTGTTCTTTAGGTTTCATTGTGAAAGCACTGTCAAAAACAAAAGTACTAACACCTCATAGATTTTAAATAATAAATTCACATTGTGAGATATAATGCAACTATGAGGTATATTAGAGCTTTCAGAAGTTTGGGGGCAGTATGACTTTCAAAAGAAATTAAAACTTATGTTTTGACAGCAAAAACAGTTATAATGGTAAAAAAAAAAAATTTCATTTCAAATACTTTCTAAACATCAAAGAACTACATTTTTACTAAAAGCAGCACAAGGATTTCCAAATAATGAAAAGAAATATTTCTTTAGCAGCAGTTCACCATATTAAATTGATTTCCGAAGGATCATGTGACACTAAAGACTGGAGTAGTGATGTTGAAAATTCAGCTTTGATCACAGGAATAAATTACATGTATTTATTATATATTCAAATAGAAAACATTTATTTAATATTGCAAAAATACTGTATTTTTGATCAAATAAAAGCAACGCATAAGCGATTTAAAAAAATCTTACAAAACCAAAGTCACATTATAAACTGTTAAGCCACAATTAGACACCCGGCATAAAAGAATTGGCATAAATTAGCAGTTATGAGCAATAAAGTTGCTTTTGTAAGGTATAGTTGCAATTGTTGAGCAATAATGAAAAAATAAAGTCTCAAGTATGTTTAATTTTTCTTTAATCTTTGAGTTGGAAACTGTTTTCCATTTCTAGACTAATAAGTTAAAGGGACAGTGCACCCAAAAATGAAAATTCTGTCATTAGTTGCTCACCCTCATGTCGTTCCAAACTCGTAAGACCTTTGTTCATCTTCTGAACACAAATTAAGGCCCAAAAAGGCAGTAAGCACATCGATAAAATAGTCCATGTGATATCAGTGGTTCTACCGTAATTTTATGAAGCTACGAGAATAATAATTTCTTACTACCTTTCTGGGCTCTAAATGGGGTAGATCCGATTTCATCAAAAATATCTTAATTTGTGTTCTGAAGATGAACGAAGGTAATAACAATTTGCATTTTTGGGTGAACTGTCCCTTTAAACATGTTTTCTTTTTTGTCCAGAAACATAAGACAATATACAAAATATATTTTGCCATATTTGTTCTATGTATAATTAATATATCCTTAAATAAGGGTACTGATGTTTCGTAACTTAATAATAAATAAATGTTTATTGTGCTTTGTGATTTAGCGTTCTGTCAGTATAGATTGAGCCCTTAATGATCTCACAGCAGTGTTCTGTTGAACATTAATTATTGCTGTCCTTCGAGCTAAAATCAATATGTCCCACCATGATTCACTGTTGTCTGCACAGTTGGCCTGGGAAAGCGCTGCTGATAATTTCAATTAATGATAGCAATTGTTTTCAGCTTCAGGCCTGGTGATGGCCTGTGTCTGTGTGCTGATACTGCTGTTCTTGTGTCTAGATGAAGAATGATGGGAAGACTCATGAAGTGTTTGACCTGGCACTGTACGAGCGCTCGGAGGAACTGAGAAAGGCCAAGAGCCACAGCAAAAAGAATCACAGTAAATTTACTCTGCTCCGCCGCCAGCACCCTGGAAACAAGGTGAAAACAAAACATTACGATGGTATTGTTTACAAAATAGTTTACAATTCACTTTGTGCCTCTTTTTACTTTTTAATCCGTAAAAAAAGAAGAATCTGTGTCAGTCAACATCAAAGTACTATTTGATGAAAATTTAAAAGGGATCATATCCTGCTTAACTTCACAAACATGAAGATTTTGCAACGAGCAAACCGATTCCTTAATGAAAAGATGAAGGAAAATTTGTTTGTGTTCGTTTTAAAATTCAAAATACCACCATCGTTCATTTTCAAATCTTTGATCGTAAATATTTTTATGTATTTTTGTTTTTTTACTCCATTAGAGCCCCAATCTTGTATTTCTGGCCGTCAGTCCAGAGGAGAAGGAGTCTTGGATCAATGTTTTAAACACTGCTATTACCAGAGCTAAGAATCGTGTGCTGGATGAGGTGAGTACAGACATTTCATATATTCTTTATTTATTTCTTCCACCTATATTTTAGCTTCCCACTCCTGCAGTCTCTTCCCACACTCTTTCCTCTCATTAGTCAGTCTGTTTCTGTATATATTTCTTTCTCTTTTATATTCTAGTGCTAACCCTCTTCCACTTCAACTTTAGATTTTTCTGTCTCCCTGTCATTATTTGGGTTTTGAACATCTAAGGATAAAAAAATTTAAATTACAACTATAAATGTAATTATTTCACAAAGGCAATAAATGTAGAATATAGTCACAACTTTTTTGACATACCCATAAAAAATATTTCTGCTAAGCACTGCTAAACCAACAGTACACTGCAAAAAAGCTTTTCTTACTTGCCAAAATATCTAAAAATTCTTAAATCAAGAAGGATTTTTGAGACAAGTAAAAATTATTGTCTTGTTTTCAGAAAAAAAGAAGACACAATTAAGTGAGTTTTTGCTTAAAACAAGCAAAATAATCTGCCAGTAGGGTAAGCAAAATAATCTTATTTCAAGCAGAAAACTAGATTATTTTGCTTACCCCACTGGCAGATTATTTAGCTTGTCTCTAGCAAAAAAATCGCTTAATTTTAACTTCTTTTTTTCTGAAAACAAGACAATAATTTTTACTTGTCTCGAAAGTCCTTCTTGATTTAAGAATTTTTAGATATTTTGGCTGAAAACAAGACAAAAAATCTAAGCAAGAAAAGCATTTTTTGCAGTGTCTTTATTATATTAAGTTTTGGGGTCAGTACGTTTTTTTTTTATTGAAGAAATTAATTTTCTCATTAAGAAATTAACTATTTCTATGCAGCAAGGATGTATTAAACTGATCAAGAAATTTTATTATAAATTTTATTATAAATTCTTCATAAATTTAGTTTTTTTGAATGTTCTATTTATCAAAGCACAACTGTTTTTAACATTGATAATAATAAAAAATGTTTCTTGAACACCAAATCAGCATATTAGTATGATTTCTGAAGGATCATGTGACAATGATGCTGAAAATTCAGCTTTGTCATCGCTGGAATAAATTGCATTTTAATCAATATTCAAATAAAACAGTTGTTTTTAAACTATTATAATATTACTTTTTTTTTCAAATGCAGCCTTGAGCATAAGAGACTTTTTCACACAGTCTTGTTTTTACTTGTAAAATCACTGCATTTCATATACCACAAGCCCACTTGTGTGAATTTAACATCTTCTGCATATAGCACCTTCTATTTATAAATCTGCAAATTCATTTTCACATCAACAACTGCTGATTTAAACTGAGATGAAAGTGAGACTAATTAGCACTTGATGTCATATAGGCCTTTTGTGTTGTGTAAATTAGAAACCATATAAGGCTGCTGAAAATGACTGTGTTAATATAGGAAAAATGATCTCAGCTCTAGTTTTGTTTCATTTATTTTTTCTCTGCAGGTCACGATTGAGGAGGAGAGTCTTCTGGCCCACCCTACACGCGATCGGGCCAAGATCCCACTTGGGCGCCGTTTGCCCACGCGGGGTCATCTCATGGCTGTGGTGGGTGGCATTCTTGTTTGGACTTTGATTCTGATGACTGTTTGTCTGTTTATACTGTTGTGCGCCAGTGGAAATGTACTGACTTTCATGGTGCAGTAGTGATGAAACTTATATGCAGCTATTTATAACTTGACTGCATAACAGATAGTCCAGAAAACTTTACTGAAACCTAACTATTTAAATGTATTTTGCCTCATTTAACAAGTTTTACATACAGTTGAAGACAAAATTATTAGCCCCTTATAAAATATTTCATTATTTTTCAAATAACTCCCAAGTGTTGTTTAACAGAAAGACGATTTTATCAACACAGCATTTTTAAACATAACACTTTATTCAGGAAGCTTTTAGGGTTTGTAATACAAATAGAAATAAATGTATAACCAAGAATTTTAAAAAGTCTGCTGGTCAAAATGATTAGCCCTCTGATGTTAATAGTGTATCCCTTTTGCTTGATAACAGCCTTTAGTCGTTTGCTGTAGTTCTCAACAAGTTTCAAGCATGTCTCCTGAGGAATGACAGCCCATTCTTCCTTAGCAAATCTCTCAAGCTCCTCCAGATTTGTTGGTCTTCTGGCACAAACTCTGGACTTTAGTGTGCCCCACAGATTTTCTATTGGATTCAAGTCTGGGCTTTGTGCAGGACAGTCAAGTACACTCACTTTGCTCATTTGGAGGTATTTCTTTACCAGAAGTGAGGTATGCTTTGGGTCGTTTTCATGCTGGAAGACAAAATGTCGACCCAAACCAAGTTTTCTTGCAGACTGTCTGAGGTTGTCTTTCAAAATCTTCTTACAGTCTTCCTTTTTCATGTTTCCTTCAACCCTGATGAGATTCCCAGTTCCAAACGCACTGAAACATCCCCACAGCATTATACTCCCACCACCATGTTTCACTGTGGGGTCGGTGTTCTTGGGGTTGAATGCCTCTCCCTTCTTTCTCCAAACATAGGCAACATCTCTATGGTCAAAAAGCTCTAGTTTTGTCTCATCTGACCAAAGGACATGTTTCCAGTATGCATCACATTCCCCCAGGTTGTCCTTGGTAAACTTCATTCTAGCTTGGAGGTGTCTCTGCTTCAGCAGTGAAGTCCTTCTTTGTCTGCAACCTTGTAGTTCATTCCTGTGCAGGGCTCTAGTGACTGTCTTTAAGACATCAATTCCAGACTTGGCTAGGTCATTCACTAGTGTCTTGGCAGTTGTTCTTGGGTCTTTAGAAACCTCTCTCACTAGTTTTCTTTCCAAAGTTTTTGAAATCTTTGGCTTCCTGCCTCTGCCCGTCTTGTTCTCCACTGTGTTGGTCTCTTTAAACTTCTTGATAATGCATCTCACTGCAGTTTTTGACACTTAAAAACGCTTTGATAAATGTATGTATCCTTCTCCATCTTTATGAGCATTAATAATTCTTTCTAGTCCAAACTAATTTCTTTTGTCTTTGCCATGCATGTTATTTTACTAGCTGTTTCGCAAAATACTAATCCTCAGCTTAAAGAGCAATTTAAAGGCTTAACTAAGTTAATTAGGTTAATCAGGCAAATTAGGTTAATTTGGCAAGTCACTGGACAACAATGGTTTGTTCCAAAGCTAATCAAACTAATAATTTCTTAAGGGGGCTAAAAATATTGACCTTAGCAGATTTTTATTTAATTATTTTATTCAAGCAACTGTAAGAAATCAGACTTTCTCTAGAACAAAAAAAAAAAAGGAAATAATGTGAAAACATTCTCTTGCTCTGTTATACATCACTTGGGAAATTTGAGATTTATACATCTGAAAGCTCAATAAATAAGCTTTCCATATGTATGGTTTGTAAGGATAGGGCAATATTCAGCCGAGATACAACTATTTGAAAATCTGGAGGGGTGCCAAAAAATCCAAATAATGAGAAAATTGCCTTTAAAGTTGTCCAAATCAAGTACTTAGCAATGCATATTACAAAGTTTTAATATATTTATGGTAGGAAATTTACAAAATATCTTCATGGAACATGACCTTTAGTTATTATCCTAATGATTTTTGGCATAAAAGAAAAGTCTTGTGGTCTAGGGTCACAAATTAGCTTTAATATTTGATATTAATAACACATTTTTAATGAATCTGTTATAAATCAGGCACATCTGGCACAATAAAAATCAGTAAATAAAAGTGAGCTCCTCATTAATAGAAAAAAAAATTGTTTCATGCTTTTCCGTTTTAGGCCTCTGCCTCCTCTGATGGAATGCTGACACTGGACTTGGTGAATGAGGAAGCTGGTATGCTTGATGATGATCAGGACGAGTGGTTGAAGGACCATCAGGATAAGCTGGCTCCCGGCCGTCGACGTGCTGGGACTGATGCGTCCAGGCCACCGTCCACCGTTACAGACGGCAAGGTGAAAACCAGCAGCTTGCCACGCAGGAGCGAATTCTGCTGGAACCATGAAAACCAGCCTCACACACCTCAGAACGAGAAGAAGTTAGCTCAGGGCCGTAACCGATGTGCTTCCATGGATGACGCTTTGTCCCGAGGAGAGAGAAAACCAAACAAGAAGAATGGGCTCCAGCCAACACTGGCCCAGAGTCCCACAAGCCACCTGCAGGAACTAATCAACCAGCGGCTGCAGAGGACTCAAGAGCTGCTAGCGGAGATTCAGGAACAGGAACCCCATCGGGGAAGGATGGGATCGTACCCCTACTTAAGAGGCATTGACTCTCCGCGTCTCCGCCACCTCAAGGGCTCTGACTCACCACACTCCAAGGGCTCAAGCTCGCATAGCTCACCCCACAGCAAAGGCGCAGACTCGCCCTCAGTAAGGGCGAAGGACTCACCTGGTTCCAGAGGAAAAGAATCGCCACATGTGAAGTCAAAGGACTCGCCCCGTTTGAAGTCATCCAAATCACCTCATTCCAAGAGCGCGCTTCGCTCGAAGAGCATCGATTTACCTGATTCAAAAGAATCAAGTTCACCCCATGCGAAATGCATCGATCTGACCCACATTAAAGGTTCAGACTCGCCTCTGTCCACTGGCTCAAACTCGCCCCACATGAAGTCGACAGACCCTGCTTTTTTTCGCATCTCTAACTCGCCCCATTTCAGAAGCATGAAGGGCACTGATTCTCCTCTCAGCGAAGCTTTGGACTGGGACAGCAGGCGGGCAGCAGCTGAGCGCCTCTTACAAGAGGCCATTTCCTCCTGGCGAGAAGCTAGAGAGGTTCTGGCTGAGGTAAAGGAGCTACAAGCCAGACAGCAGCGGGCAGAGCACAGTAAAACTGGAACACCCACAAAACCCTCACAGAATCGCACACAGAAAAGCTGAATCCTAAAGTCAGTCATAGTGCTTTCTAAGACTTGTGAGCCTTTACATTGAATGCAAGGAAGGAGAACAATAGGTGGAACTTTCTGTTATGCCCACAGCACAAACCAGTGTTCTGTTTTATCTCAGTCCATTGTTTATATATTAACCGTTGTTCCTCTGACACCTAAACCCTTTGTCTTTGCACTTTGAACTATTGTATTTTTACTTGTGACTCTTTCAAAGCTGTACTGCTTCTATTGGCGTTGGTAATGTGTAATGTTACTCATGATTAAACTGGTTTATGGTTCTGTCTTTGCAAAAACAGCTCAGGTGAAAAAAATGGAGGGAATGTTAAGCTTTGTGTGGGAAACAATGTTTCAGGTATAGGTTAGCAATGCATTTTGGCAAGTTTATCCTACTCCCCAAAATCAAGTGGATTCATTATCATTTTAATAAGCGTTTCAGAATATTTGTATATTTCTCCCTTCCCCCAAATTACTAAAGGTGCACACATTTTGAAAATAAAATGTTTTTTCTTGCTACTGTAGTTTTTTTTTGCTTTTTAACTAGTGCAGCCATTATTGTTGGAGTGGAAAATGATATAGAGGCCTAGCTCTTCAACAATGCTTTTGATTAAATTCTGATTTATTTGGTCAATTTTGCATACATATTCTTAGATATATCCATCTTATTTTTCAATGCGGAACTAAGCTTATGGGCTTGACTTCCCTTTTCATTAGAAGCTGTAAGGAAATAATCAGAAGAATAACAACACACAGTAAATGATAAAACTGTTTGCATAATTAAATTAATACATTAAAATATCAAGCAGCAAAGCAAACTGTTTTATACAGCTAAAAATACAGTTGAGGTCAAAAGTTTACACCCCCTTTCAGAAAAATGCATGTTGTTGTTTATTTAGTACTGACCTGAATACAATATTTCACATAAAAGATGTTTACATATAGTTTATACAGTTGAATTTATAAAAATTACCCCGTTCAAAAGTTTACATACACTTGATTCACAATATTGTGTTGTTACCTGAATGATCCACAGCTGTGTCTTCATGTTTAGTGATATTTGTTCTTGAGTCCCTTGTTTGTCCTGAACAGTTAAACTGCTGTTCAGAGAAATCCTTCAGGTCCCACATATTCTTTGGTTTTCCAGCAGTTTTGTGTATTGGAACCCTTTCCAACAATGACTGTATGATTTAGAGATCCATCTTCTCACACTGAGGACAACTGAGAGACTCATATGCAACTATTACAGAAGGTTCAATGCTCATTGATGCTCCAGAAGGAAAAACCTACATTAATTTTGAACAGAATGGGGATGTGTACATGTTTGTTATTTTGCCTAAATGTCATATTTTTTTTTCATTTAGTACAGCCCTTCAAAGCTACAGAAGATACTTACATGTTTCCCAGAAGACAAAATAAGTTAAATTTACCCTGATCTTCAAATTCAAAAGGTTTTCACCCCTGGATCTTAATGCATGTTTTTTTCTTCTGAAGCATCAGTGAGCATTTGAAAACTTCATGTGAAAAGATGGAACTTAAAATCATGCAATCATTGTTGGGTTCAAATACACAAAAATGCTGAAAAATCAAAGAATTTGTGGAACCTGAAGCAGGCAGTGTAACTTTTCAGGACAAACAAGGGACTACACAGCTATCACTAAACAACAACAACAACAACAAAAAGACATTATTCAGGTAGAATTACAGTAAGTGTATATAAAATTTAGAACTGGGTTTTATAAATTCAATTATTTTTTCCTATGGACTATATGTAAACGTCTTGTATTTGAAACATCTTATTCAGGTCAGTAAATAAACAATAACAAGCATTTTGTATGATCCCTCTTATTTTGTTAAAATAATTACAATTTTGCAGAAAATAAAAAATAAATTCACTCTCGGATAAATGCTGTAAATTGTACAGGGGAGTATTTTAGACTGATTCAAAACTTACTTTGTCTTTTTGAACTATTGAGAGCCGTGACTTCTAATTCGTTTTCGATTCGGGAATCAGGCGTTTGATTCCAAAAGAACCAGTTCATAAGAGTCGTTTGTTCATGAATCGTAACCGTAACGGTCGCGTTGTTTGTTCGCGGTTGGCTGCAGCCGGCGAGGAGGACAGCTCATTAGAAACCTGTTATTCCGCTGTTTTCAACGAACTCACATTCACAGCTCAGGTAAAATATGGTGTCTTTTGTCGACCATTGACCATTTTACAGTTGTGCAAACCACTGAACTATTGTTGTAGTGAAAACAATTGGAGTGATACAAAACATCAGTACTATTGGAACGTGTGTAATCAAATTACAATATAAAATATTAACAAGAACGAACTGCTAAAACGCGGAAGTAAGCCGTTTTTTTGTGAATGTGCAAGACTTCCGGTTCATTAGACGCCGTAAGGAACTAGGAGAAGGAAAACAAAGTGCAGCAGTAAAACGGTTTGCAATACAAACCAGTGCCTTCATAATTAAGATAAAACATTAAAACAATATGGCAAGACACACCAATATGCAATATCAAGCAGTAAAATGAGTTTTGTAAAGCTAAAAATACCTGATGACACAGGACGCCAGACCCATAAAATGTACAAATGACCATATCCACTCTTAGGGGATAAATAAGGTGGATATTATGCTTTTATTTAGTAATGCTAATGGGACAGAATTAGATTATTATTAGACATAATTAGTCAAGACTGCTTTTTACAGTCACACAAATGCCTCAGAAACAGGCTTTACTAGGCGAATCTAGCCGGATACTGCTCTTGCTCTTACACTTGAATTGCATCACTCTGAGATTCATTATTCATAAGGCAGCTTGACCCCCCTCATTTTAGAGGCCTGGTGTTGTTGTGAATAATTACTGTACTGAATTCCATCACAGAATACCTATGAATGGGATACATTGTGATTTGAAGAAGCTGCTTATTAACATCTTTTGTCTGTCTGGATGACTAGCAATTATGAGGTCATAATTACAGGCCTGATCATCAGTTACTGATATGAGCTCAAATCAGGTGGGTGGGTTGAGTCAACAAATGCCCACGTACTCAGTCAGTGCACTGTTTTGAGCCGTCTAACGGAACGTACTATAGTCTATTATTGTAACAGAAATTGCTTCACATGATTGAAGTTTTTATTAGGAAACACAAGTACCCATTAGATTATGGCTGTTCTGAAAGCCCAGAGTTTTAGCCATATTAGATGACAAAATGAGCATAAATCATAGACTACTAAATTAATTATGACTGTAATCTAGGCCACAGCTTTCCAACGCAGGCTTGATTTCAGCATGCCAGGTTTAACATAAAAAGCTTATTCACATCACTAAACGTATGGCTAATTAAATTTGCTTTAAGGCCAACTGAGGTCGTATAGCGTACAGCTTTTAACCTCATTGTTCTGCTACCCGCCTCTCATATGCTCTTTGACATTTACTGATCCAATATAACATGATTACTAGTGACAGATTCTGATAATGTGACAAAACTAAAACACATTTGAAGCCACAATATGTAAGATTTTTTTTATTAAAATATCCAAAAACCACTGTGTTATATAACTTGATGACTTGTGAAATTACATTATCCCAAGAATGTTTAAATCCAGAGAAATATGCAATATGCCCTCGATTTTATTTTGTAGAAAACATGGAAACACTAAAGACACTTCTGTATGGTAATGCATTTAAATAGACAGGTGATGAATTATAGCATTATAACCAAACTTTCAACACATTCAGATGTATCTAGTATGATAAAACAGCGCTGCTTTACCCCACATACGCAATAATAAACCAATATAGATAATAAGATAAAAGCCAATATAGATAGATATGTACATGCATATACTGAACACAAGTTTGGGATAATTAATTAATTATTTAATAACAATTAAGTTTGGAATAATTCTAATATTTTTGACAAAAGTCTCTTATGCTTACCAAAGCTGCATTTATTTGATCAAAATACAGTAAAAACAGTAATACGTAATTTTTTAAAAAAAATTAAAAGTTAAGACCAGTGTTGCTGTTTTTTTTTAGTACATTTTAAAATCTAATGTATTTAGCTGGAAGCATTAAATTGATCTAAATTAAAAGTAAAGACATTCATAATTACAAAATATTTCAATTTAAAATGCATTACAGATTCCACAAAAATATAAAGCAGCAGTTGATAATAAGAACAATTGTTGATAAATGAGCCCAAATAATACTTAAGAATAATAAATGAGCAACAAATCAGCATATTAGAATGATTTCTAAATAATCATTTGACACTGAAAACTGGAGTAATGATGCTGAAAATTCAGCTTTGCCTTCACAGGAGTAAATTCAATTTTAAAACCTATTAAAACAGAAAACAGTTTAATTTTAATGGTATTTTACAATATTACTGTTTTTACTGTTTTTTGGATTGAATAAATTAGTGCTGTGACGATAAATCGATGCATTCAGAATCGCGATTCTTTCCGGAATTGATTCTGAGCTTACTTTTTAACAGCAGATGGTGCGCTAATCTAGTTTTAACCACAGACTCAAATGCTCGCGAAGAAGAGCGCTTGTGCATTCGGCTGATTCTCAGAATTCTTTTACGATGCAAGATTAATGTAAAAAGCTCACTGTGAACAGCTCAGAATTAATTCGAGAGAAAATTGCGATGCATTCGGAAAATCTCAGAATCGATGTAGAATCATTTCTCGATTTATTTTCTTAGCCCTAGAATAAATATAGCATTGGTGAGAATTATTTGTTAAAAACATTAATATATTTAAATTATTCCAAACATTTGACCAATATTGTTTATATTATATTATATTAGGACTGTCACTAATGATTATTTGGGTAATTGAGTAATCGGTCGATTATTCTGATCATTCGTTTTTGTTTTTTGTTTTTTTGTAGTCATAAAAATAGACCTAAGTGAACAATATGACTTAACATACATATATAATAGCAATGAGGGAATAATAATTAGTTTAAATAAAGTATCAAAAGCAAAAGCATCATTTGGTTTTATTGGACAAACTGTTACAATACATGTGTACATTATGCATTATATCAAAGACCTGCAGAGGGCACCAATGGCCTGGCGATTGTTTTTACACTTTACTGCGTGTTCTAAATCCTTGTTTAATATTGATTAACCAACATTTAAGTTAAATGTCACTTCATCTTTAATATTTGGCCATTTCTTTACGACAGAAATGCTACAGCCACTGTAATTTCTGAAAATCTAAATTTCTAAATCCAGAGTGAGGGTTTAGGCTTTTATTTTGAAATCGCAATAAACAGTTAGAAACATGTTTAGAAAGATATTGATGTATTCTTCTGTGTTTGCATAGGTTTATAAATGATTTAGCTTACAAATCTGATGATATGGCACATGTTGCGTTCTCAGATGAACATTATAATTAACCCAAACTCAGAGCAATATGCAGAAATGGAGTTTGAGATGCTCCACACAGGTCCCAGTTTGTGTGGAGCAGCGTTTACTGTGAACGGAACTGCTGTAAGATGCACGTATGTAACCTACACACATGTAAATGATTAAAAGTGGAAATATTATAACCTGCATTGTACATATTTATTTAATAGAATTGTAGCATTTATTAATTCACAGTAGCATTGTGTTTTATGATGATTTTAAAATGGGTTTAGCATATCACGCAACCTTGCAAAATGGTCTAATAATGCGTTTCATGGATTTTCGTCAGTGGAATGCGCCACTCTCTTATTTTGTCGGTTACTCAACACAAGCAAAATGCAGTCGTACTAATTTAGTACTCTAACATAATTGTGGAATTGTGACAGCCCTATATTATATGTGACCTTGGACCACAAAACAGTCATAAGCATGAATTTTTTTTTCATTGTGATTTACACTGACACAGCTATTTGAAAATCTGGAATCTGAGGGTGCAAAAAATCTAAATATTGATATATAAATACAAATGCATATTACTAATCAAAAATTAAGTTTTGATACATTTACGGTAGGAAAATGACAAAATATCTTCATGGAACATTATCTTTACTTAATATCCTAATGATTTTTGGCATGAAAGAAAAATCGATAATTTTGACCCAAATAAAGTATTTTTGGCTATTGCTACAAATATACCTGTGCTACTTAAAGCTGGTTTTGTGGTCCAGGGTCACATATATTATATTATATTATATTATAGCGAATGCGTGGAGCACATCCTTTAGCATATCTGTTCAGTGATGCACTTAATGCATTCAGATGCATTCAGTCTGAGTAGCAGCCTGTGTACACTAGACGCGTTCGTATTCATAGTGTACTCATATGCAACATCACTGACACACTTTAGGGTATGATACAAAACTGAGTCATCCTCTTGGCCCACTTCCAATCCAGGATGAATCCAGTTCATTGTGTGGAGCTTTAAAGTCTTATCATCAAGATCTGTGGTTTGGCCAATGCAAAATGTTGTTGTTATACAGGGAAACCAATGGTTAAAAATAACTCAGGCCCAGTCATAATAGCCTGCAAACATTTCTAAAATGCAATTTAGTACTTTTAATTAGATATTTTGCATTGTATCTTTTTTCTGCGTTTCATGCGCTATATGAATTGCATCCATTGCAGCAATACGAATGTTTGTCTCATAACAATGAGCTAGCAAATCTAATCGATGAGCTCTACTTGAAACAGTTTCTAACGTGTGTGAACTGCTTCTACTGCATGGCTAGAATGAATGATTTATATCCCACTCCCCTCTGTTTCTCACTTCTAACCATTCTTAATAAGCTCTGGAGCCTGTGAGGAGCAGCAGTACGTTTCCTCACAAAAAAGCTGTGTAGTTTTGTCATCAAACTGAGATTTTGTAGCATCTAGCCATGTAGGATCGGTATACATTTGAAGGACTGCTATGCTTTAACATGTATTTTTTATCGAGCTCATGTTAACATTCTTGCAGCAGCATTCTGAAGGGTTATTCTGTATGCAGGGCTTGAACTCGAGCGGATGATCAGCAACACCTGATTCACACTGAGGCAACCGATTCATCTGGGCCAATGAGAGCGAGTATGTAAGTGTGGGTAGAAGGGGGTGGGGTGTTGCTTTGTGACTCATTAGCCTTGCAGCATCTGGTTTTGGTGCGCTTCTACTGATTCAGATAGATTACTAGAGACATCCCAGAGACGTCATTATTTGGTTTGAAGCCTGAAGCTAAATGGTATAGCCTTGCTCACCCTAAAATTGTATTTCTGCATAGGAGAACGGCTTAGAAAGAATGGCTGTTGAATGTGACCTATATTCACAAATAGATCAGACACAGTGCCAGCACCGCGTGGGATTCATATGCTATGTGCCTTGTGCATTTGCTTAATAAGTATGATGTATGCTTCATTAGTCAAATCAAACCAGTTCACTCCATTAAGGTGGCTCTGATGAATTTAGGTTAATTTACATATTTATGTTTTCCAGATAACAGTGCATTAGAGCAAGGTTTCCCAAACTTGGGTTAATGAGAAAAGTGCAGTGGGTTTGTGAGCTGATGAAAAGCTAATAATATTTTCTATCAAGTCAAATAAACGCTGATCCACTGTATTTAGTGTTCACAGCAAATGCAGCAAACTCCAGGTTTGACGTGCATTTGGGAATGCAAAGTGTGCTAGGTTTACTTTATTTATGCATTTCATTTGCATAATTCCCAACATTTTGTGGACAGAAGGTTACAGCATTACACACTTGAGGATTTAAAATATAAACCAAAAAGTAGAATCAAATTTTTTGGAAATTTTGAAAAAGAATCCAAATTTAATTAAATTTGATATGATTATCAAATATTCATGGTTTAATTTACAATACAATTGTGATTTACAAAGGTTTTAACAACTTCCTTCCTGACTTCCGTTTGGGTGCTATCGTCTCCATAGAAATCCATGTTAAAATTAGATAAAACTATCGACTGAATTGACTGAAACTTTTTTGCTATAACTAAACAAAAATTTGTGTACCAACAAATCGGTCCGTTTGCAGCGCTGAATGCCTTGCGCAAACAATGACAAAAGAAAACGAGCATGGCTTGCACCGCTTAAGTTAAAATACGGTGTGTATTATAATATATAAGATGTTAAAATAATATGTGGTCTTATCATTTTGTGGACAAAACCCTGCGAACTTCATCCCTCTCAGGAGCTGTATGTAGGATATGTGCGCTCATCTGTTTCCTACACAGCAAAAAATGCTTTTCTTGCTTAGATTTGCTATAGATTTTGTCTTGTTTTCAGCCAAAATATCTAAAAATTCTTACATCAAGAAGGATTTTCGAGACAAGTAAAAAATATTGTCTTGTTTTCAGAAAAAAGAAATTAAAATTAAGCGAGTTTTTGCTTGAACCAAGCAAAATAATCTGCCAATGAGGTAAGAAAAATAATCTAGTTTTCTTCTTAAAATAAGATAATTTTGCTTACCCCATTGGCAGATTATTTTGCTCACTTAATTGTGACTTTTTTTTTCTGAAAACAAGACAATAATTTTTACGTGACTAGAAAATACTTCTTGATTTAAGAATTTTTAGACATTTTGGCTGAAAACAAGACAGAAAAATGCAGTGTAGGAAACAGATGAGCACAAAAATGTGGAAAAATCATTATTTTCAACCTTCATTCCGATGACCTGTTTTAAGGGGCGTGTCCTTTAAGGCTTGTCAGGAATCGGCCACTGTTATGATTGGCTAATGTCATTGTATTGGAAACAGTATCAACCTCGCTATTGCATGCGAGTGTTTTGACATGATAAAAAAAACTGTCATTTCCAGACAAAGCATTATGATTTACTTACCGTTTCTAATGCAGCTGCAGTCAGATCTACTAGGTTTCTTTGTGAACTCTTCATAACACTGTGCCTCAATTACAAAACAGCATGCTCCAAAGTTCGAACAACCCTCTGACAGAATCTGAGATGCCATTAAAAATAAACTGCCCACTTGTTCCTTACACTGGGATCTTTCTGATATCTGTACAAAGATGCTTAACGAGCTGTTTAAGGGTCATTCCTGGGATTCAGTAATGTTTCAGTTTCTAAAGTGGTGGTTCACCAAAATTAATTATTAGAAGCTTTTCACAAAACTTTGAGATGCCCATTATAATGAATAAAAATAATTATTGCATTTTAATATTTTTTAGCATAAAATAATGTCTTATATCTATGTTAAACCAAGGATTTTATCATGTCTCTGAGGCACTGCACTTCTGAGTTTGTGTTTAGAAAATTATTAACCAAATGTGCTTAGTATCTGTGAGTTTTGGCAACAATGTAAGCATTTGTTTGTTTTTTCTTTTAATTAATTTATTTCTTGTAAAAAATATTTTTCAAAAAAAATTGCAAAATATTTTATAAAAAACAAACTTTAAAGTTATGTACCATTTTACGCCTATAATAATTTAGACTCCACACTTATGTGATAATTTACCAAGAATAACATCATCCAGGTCTCTTAAATAATGGTGCAGAAAAAGGTTAGTAAAGTCATACTTATTATTGATATTTTTGAGGCATGTTATAGTCAGAAAGGGTACTGTCAAGCTTAACAACTCAACCCCCGTCACATAAAATTAAGATGGAAAATACTTTTTCAACATTTTATTTTAATCCATAAGTATATACTTATTTTATTGCTGCCATATAGTCTACTCTGCTACACTACATGAGGAGCAGTGGCCATTTTGAGTGAAAAACCACAACCCCCTCACAAATATATGTATTTCTCATTGTTACAGGGTTGTAAACTTGTGACAGGGTTGAGTTATTTGCTTCATTTATTACAAATTTTAATGAAAAAAATATAAAATAGTAATGGTTTCAGTAAATATATATACTTCAAAATCATGACAACGCATATTTTTGTTTTAAATAGAATTTTTTATATATTTTTGTAATATGTCCACTTAAATGTTGACAAGCATCATACATCAGAAATTGCACCCACATTTGCAGCAGAAAAACAGTGTTGGCCATGCAAATATGTTGACCCAGAAACAAGGGAACAATTTGAGAGAGAAACAAATCCAAAAATTTACATTTAAGGCAGTGTATCCCTTCAAATGTGTTACAGTCTTCAACTCCGTCACACATTGTCACGTTAATATTTTTAGAAAAATATAGGGAAGACAGTTAAGAACAAAAGTATTTCTTGCTGATCACCATCTGACATGTTAAGGGCTAAAACAATAAAATTGTGGTTTTAGTTGAAATTTTAAATTAAAAATATTTTTTACAAAAATAAACAGACCGTAGGCCCACACTTTGTATATTTTTAGCTTCAGTCCTTAAAATGTAAAAAAAATGATGATAAAAGTAACATTTTTTATCATTAAATTGTTATCAGGGACACATGAGCAGTAGGTGCACATTTGTTTTATAACAATTTCTGTGTGAAATCCTTTTTAAACCAGTCCCATTTGGTCTGTTACAGGGTTGAGAAAAAAAGCTGTATAAAGCGTAAAACAACTGAAAATAATAAAAGGTCTTTAAATATGATTTTTTGGAGGTTTGATATGTGGAGCTTGATTAAATAAATGCTTTGTTTATTGCAGCATGTTTTAATGGTACAACAGCTGATAGATAGTCCCCGGCCTAAAATTGTTTGTCAATAAACTGTTTTAAGTCAAGTCAAGTTTATTTGTATAGCGCTTTTCACGAAACATATCGTTTCAAAGCAGCTTTACAGCAAAATAAAGTTTGTACAATAATTGAAGTTTGTTAAATTAAAGTTTGTATAATAATTAAAGTTTTACTCAGATATATGTGTAACAATACGGAAGAAACGATCTTGCTACTTCTGTTTTATTGCAGCCTCTAATACTGCAATATACTGCAACATGTTTGGAAGTGTATCTTATTGCAGAAGTTTGAATATAACCAAACTTATGTTAAGCTACTAAAAGCATTGGTGATTGGTTACTCCCCAACGCAAAGTGATTTAAAAACTATGACTAATGTCATATGAATACATTCTGAAGCCCAGGGATGTGCCAGTAACTCCTAGCAGATTACTATTCAGCTAAAAATATACGTCTCGGTCACCGGTTTTATTTCCAGTTCCAAATTACATCTCTGTTTCCACCTTTCAACAATAACATTGCTTCCTCCTTTTGAGAGAGGATTTTCCCCAGTGTGAGTGTTGTGCGGATGCTAGCAACAGAGCTAAAAATACATGCAGTTTTACTAATACCACATGATAAAACACAAACACGCTATATAGCGCTCTGGGAGAGCAAAGGCCTAAACCTAATGTGTCATTTCTTTCGGACCAGCGCACAGTGCACATGGCCACTTATAAAAATAACATGACAACAGAGAGCTTTTAGAGAGATGCTGGGCTTTGCATATTTAAAGGATGAGCCACGCCACATGTAAACACTTGGACAATCAACTCTGAGGGGCTAACGCTATAAAAGTACTCTTTTCAAGATACTGGTGTATCTAGAAGACATCAAATATGCATTTGAAATGTTCAGTTTCTAGTTTGCTTTTTACTTATTTTGCATTAATGAACAACCAGCCCTGTACTTTTGTGCTGTACATCCTCTTTAGTAAATTATTTCCTCTTCAACACTTCCTTTAAACTTTTTTACCAGATAAAAAAGTAAAGAGGATTCAGCCATAATTGCAAGTTGTGCTTCTGTCCCCATCACTTGAACCCTGGGTTTATAACAGCTGGTGCTGTGTGCCCTCTCATGTTTAATTCATGAAGTGCACTGTAAGGATGATTATAGCTTTGTAAAATGAATAAAGACCCTAAATTAGTGATCATATGTTAATGAGTGTGCTGGTAGTTCAGTGTCACCATATAAGCTCTGTTTCTCTGCAGTGATGTCTATGACTGCCATTCAATGTGGAGTGCTGGCAGTTTGCGAAATCAGTGAAAGCAACTTCAACCCCGAGATTTTGATAAAACAATGATTAATCGCTATAAGGTAAACTACATGGTGTTATGTGAGGTCTACAAATGCCCTGTGGCGTTTGATAGATTAACAGCTGTTTATTGTCATCTGTGTTCTTCTGGGATGTCTGGGTCAAAGTAGTATTTCATGACAAAATCAATTTTACTAACATTTAGTTATATAAACACCACCTGGGTAAAAAGTCACCTGGGTAAACACCCAGAGTAGTAAAAATGTTTTAAAACATAAGATAACCAATTTTACAAAATCAAAGTCTCAGATTTGAGTTTTTCACTCAAAATATGCAAAAAAAAAAAAAAAAAAAAAAAAAAGGACCAATAAACCAGTCATAAGTCACTGGGGTATATTTGTAGCAATAGCCAAAAATACATTGTATGGGTCAAAATTATTGATTTCTCTTTTGTGCCAAAAAACATTAAGATATTAAGTAAAGATCATGTTACATAAAGATATGTTGTAAATTTCCTACTGTAAATATGTAAAAACTTAATTTTTGAAAAGTAATATGCATTGCTAAGAACTTCATTTGGACAACTTTAAAGGCGATTTTCTCAAGATTTGAATTTTTTTTTTAACCCTCAGATTCCAGATTTTCAAATACACTGCAAAAAATTCTCTTCTTGCTTAGATTTTTGTCTTGTTTTCAGCCAAAATATCTAAAAATTCTTAAATCAAGAAGGATTTTCGAGACAAGTAAAAATTATTGTCTTGTTTTCAGAAAAAAGAAGTTAAAATTAAGCGAGTTTTTGCTTGAAACAAGCAAAATAATCTGCCAATGGGGTAAGCAAAATAATCTAGTTTTCTGCTTGAAATAAGATTTTAATTGCTTACACCATTGGCAGATTATTTTGCTTGTTTTAAGCAAAAACTCCCTTACTTGTGACTTATTTTTTTCTGAAAACAAGACTATAATTTTCACTTGTCTTAATTTAAGAATTTTTAGATATTTTGGCTGAAAACAAGACAAAAAAAACTAAGCAAGAAAACCATTTTTTGCAGTGTAGTTGTATCTACATTGTATATACATATGTATTTTTGTTGATAACGAAAATTAAATACTATTTTTAGTGTGTTTTTGTGCTGTTGTTTAGGCTCATCAAAGGATAGTTAGCATAGTTAGATATGACACTAAAACCGCCATTAGGTGGCGGCAAGTCTCTGTCTTAGTGATTCATTAAATCATTAAACAATTTGTTCGAAATGGCTGATTAATTTAGAAATGAAGCAAGTGAGGGGCTGTGTTTGAAATGACATACTTGCTTACTGCCAAATACACAGTGCATACTGCCTACTATTTTTTAAAGAATAGTGTGTGAAACAGTATACAATAAGCAACAAATGTTACAGAGTAGTGTTGTCACATGACAAACACTGAACATTTATTCAGCACAGCTATTGAGTTTGTTAATGGTTTCATCAACCATTTTAGTATATCTTCTCAAGGGACAATACTATAGAAATGAAACTTGGATATATTTTAGAGTAGTCAATGTGCAGCTTGTATAGACGTATAGATTTACTGTTCTCTAAAAAAATTACTCAACATACAGCCATTATTGTCAGAATAGCTGGCAACAAAAGTGAGTACACCCTAAGTGAACTTGTCCAAAGTGTCAATATTTGGGATCCTCTTCCATTCCTCTATAATGAAATCACAGAGCTGCTGGATGTTAGGCACATGGTGCTTCTCCAATTTCCGATTGAGGATGCCCCACAGGTGCTTAATAGGGTTCAGGTCTGGAGACATACTTGGCCACCCCATCACCTCCACCTTCAGCTTCCTCAGCAAGGCAGTTGTCATCTCAGTGGTGTGTTTGGGTCATTATCATTTTGGAAAACTGACGTTCGGCCTTGTTTCTGGAGCGAAGGCATCATGTTCTGCTTCAGAATGTACAGTACATAATGGAATCCATGTTTCCCTCAATGAACTGCAGCTCAACAATACCAGCAGCACCCATGTAACCCCAGACCAGCATCATGCTTGACTGTGGATAAGATTTTTTTTTTTTTTTCTTGGTACTCCTTACCAAGGCATCACCACGCATGCTGGACATCTGAGTCAAACAAGTTTATCTTAGTCTCATCAGGCCACAGGACATGGTTCCAGTAATTCATGCTCTTGGACAGGTTGTCTTCAGCAAACTGTTTGCAGGCTTTCTTGTGAGCCAACTTCAGAAGAGGCTTCCTTCGAGGACGACGCCCATACAAACTGACTTGTTGCAGTGTTTGGCGTATGAGCATTGACAAGCTGATCTTCTACTGTTGCAATCTTTAAAGCAATGCTGGTAGCACTCATGCATCTGTTTTTTGAAGCCAGGTTCTGCACCTGACACACAGATCGAGTGCTTTTGTTGATCGACCCTTGCAAGGCCTGTTCTGAATGGAACCCATCTTGGAAAACCTCTGAATGACCCTGACCACTGTAATTTTTAGGGTGTTACTGAACCTCTAATAGCCTTGGTTATGTTTGTGGAGAGCAACAATTCTAATTCTCAAATCCTCAGAGAGTTCTTTACCATGAGGCGCCATGTTGAACATCCAGTGGTCAGTATGAGAGAATTGTACTGAACACATTACATTTTAACTGCTCTAATACAAGATACTAGTGCAGAAATAGAGTAGTATGACAGTATGGAATTTTGAACACACCTCTGTCTTTATGAATGAACAATAGAATCACTGACTCAAATGATTTGTTCAAAGACAGATTCATTCAGGAACGAAACATGGCAGTGTTGCTCTCAGATGCACAGATGTTCTGTTTTTGCTTTGTTTGGAACTATTTTTGTTGGTAAAACAAAACTAAATATTTTTTAAAAGGTAACCAACTTAATATTAACTTCTTGTGTATAATATTAACTTCTGTGATATAAAATTAATATCTCATTTGTGATCGACTCTTTTAAGAAGACAATCAGCAGATTATTGCAGAAATGGAATTATTGCAAAATATGAAAGTAACAAAACGTTATAGAAGTTTAAATTTACTATTAAAAAAAATGCACATATAAAATTAGTTTATATAAAATAAATAAGGTTTACACTAAAATTGCTATAAAATTAAAGCATTATGTCTAAATAAGTTATGTTACACATTTGAAGTTGATATAAAAAAGTGAGGTTCCTGTGAGATTTTATTTAGGGTGTTATATCATAAACAGCCACATAGAATGATGCCATAGAAATTTTTCGATGCATTTTTCTGTCACAAATGTCTAAATGTCTCTGTCAGTATTACTACTATCACAAAATACCAATAATTTGGCTTTCTCACCTTTTTCACCATGAGTTTGCATCCATGTACATAATTTATGATGATTACTAAAATATGTGATACAACTTGTTAAAACAATTATTACGCTACTGAAAACTATAAATATTGCACAACCCTACTAGAATAAATCAGAATTTTCAATGCTGCAAAAGTGAAAAGGATGAGAAAAATGTGTTGCATGGAATGAAAATGTAGCCTATTTATTTTCTAAATTTATTTTTCTTTTTCTGTCTTATTGTGAATGATTCTTTCATGTATGTTAAAAAAACAAAGAACATTTTGACCTTAATTTCAATTAATTAATTTTTTTTATTAATAATTCAATTAATCAATTTTTAATCAAATTTAATCAAATAATTTAGATTTTTCACAACATTCTTCTTTCTGGTCTTGTATGCAAAGTCTGCCTCAGATTACAGATCATACAATGGTTTGCCATCAATGCACTTCTCAAAGTAATATAAGAGTGGTTAAAAATTCAGTTTGTTGTGTGTATAGTGTATTTGCATGCCACTTGACTTTTATTTGCTCACCTCGGGCCTCTTGGGGAATTGTGGTTTTAATAAATATCTGATGTAAGGCACACAAAAGCTTTGTTAAGATGAAAGTTCCCCCAAGGAGCAGTGGAGATGTTGTGTCATTTAACAAAAGCTGAATGGCTACTCATCACAACTGCTCATCAGATCTTGGCCATTTACTGCATTGACTCCTTTTAAGGCTTACAGAGGCTCGGGCTTCCTGATTGGATGCTCCAGCTCATCAGCTGCTGTGGGGGTTGAGGCAGTCTGCACATGGATGAGCTGTAGGGTGTGTGTGTGCAGATTCATCTAAGCTGTAATGTACATGAGCACTGCTGAAACATTCTGTTGAACTATTTTTCTGTGGTTTCTGTAATACACTATACTTCAAAAACAGACACTACGTTCGGACATAAAACCACTGTCCTCTGTGCAAAAGAAGATATGTGAGCTGATCATTGTTTATCCTCACCCATAGTCATTAACTATGTTCACAGGGAAATATTAACATGGATAAAGCTTCCTAAAGCCTCAGAGTTATTGATATATGATCATAATGTGGGGATGATACTGTGCCCAAGACAAAACACGCATTACTAGTAAATTAGCTCCCTCCAGTGGTCTAAAAGCCATGTTACAGTGACAAAATAAGAAACCTTTGGATTATTTGTGACCACAAAACCAGCCATAAGTAGCATGGGTATATTTGTAGCAATATCCAACAATACATTGTATGGGTGAAAATTATATATATTGATAGAATTATATGTAGATTTTGCTTTTATGCCAAAAATTATTAGGATATTAAGTAAAGATCATGTTTCATGAAGATTAAGATATTTTGCAGATTTCCCACCATAAATATATCCAGACTTAATTTTTGATTAGTAATGCATTGCTAAGAAGTTCACTTGGACAACTTTAAAGGCGATTTTCTCAGTATATAAATTTTTTTGCACCCTAAGATTGCAGATTTTTAAATAGTTGCATCTCGGCCAAATATTGTCATATCCTAACAAACCATACATCAGTGGAAAGCTTATTTATTCAGATGGTGCATAAATCTCCCCAAAAAGACCCTTCTGACTGGTTTTGTGGTCCAGGGTCACATTTTAGATGTCAACTCAGAATAATAAATTAATTTTGTTGAACAAATGTTATCACAATGGAGCCTGTCATTGTGCTTTTACCAATCATGAAACAGTACAATTAATGGAAATTAATGAAACCAAAACCATTGTTTCGACAAACAAAAACTCAAATGAATAAGGTGTATGTTTATTTATAACATTTAAAGTGTGGGATTGCTTGGCCAAACCTAATATTTATGAAAAATACTCTTTTCTCTGAGAAAAACAAACCTTTTGACAGTTTTTTGGCGTAAACTGAATGTTTGCAGGCATCATGAAGAAGCTTTCTCCAGAGAAGTGCAGAAGGACTTTAATCAGATGATGAAGTTGCTATGGCATTCCTTAGCAATAACAGAGGATGAGAAAATAATATGAAAAATAAATACTCTTCTGTGAATGGTATGAACTCTTAAAAGATGAATAAAGGTCCAAGGGTGTTTTAAACTTAATAAACACTTTTTCGGAATTCATGATGGCAATAAAAAATGTTGTAAAAGTTTAATGCGAGACAGGCCTGGTTGTTGGCAGCTATAGAAGGGTGGGCAGGCATATATGCTGTATGGGCCTTTGTTTTTAAAATGGTCTATATTGTCTGTACTATCCCTATAAATTTTGAGCACAGACCAGCCAATATACAAAGGGTGCAGACACTTTTTTTTGCCAAAATGTAAAAATGAAAGAAATATAGGGGAGGAATATAGACAAATATTCCAAGAACTAAAATTTATTGTAAAGTAATGCATTCAATCTATTAGCAAATATTTTTGTATTTTATAGGCTAAATGACTGACTCATCCCCATTTAAACACATTTGTTAAAGCAAATCTTCAGCACTTTTAAATATTTATTCCGTCTTTGCTTTATTTCAGATATTTCTGCCCATCTATATCTCACCCATGACATACATAAATACCACTTAAAAAATTAGTTCACCCTAAAATTAGGATTCTGTCATTAGTTGCTCACCCTCATGTCATTCCAAAACCGTAAGACCTTTGTTCATCTTCTGAACACAAATTAAGATATTTTTTGATGAAATCCGAGACTTTTCTGACCCTGCATAGACAGCAAGGATACTACTACAGTCAAGGCACAGAAACGTAGTAGGGACATCAGTGGTTCAAGTCTAATGTTATGGAGCTACGAGAATACTTTTTCTCTGATTTTATCAAAAATATTTTGTGTTCTGAAGAGGAACAAAGGTCTTACAGGTTTGGAACGACATGAGGATGAGTAAATAAAGACTTCTAAAGAATTTTAATTTTTAGGTGAACTATCCCTTTAACCTTGATGTTGACAACTATGAAAGTTCATTTAACAGTCTAGTCTCAAACTAAATAGTATATTTTTTCTATGTAGTCTGATACATAAAAAAAAAATCATTGCATTTACTTTTATTGATTATATGGATTTACATTGACAGGAATATCAGCATATTTATACAGCATACTAATTTATTTCTGTTAAAGTACAAAATATTGTTCAATTTCAATAGCCTGTTTTAGTTTTAGCATTTATTTTTATTACGAATAATCACCTAATGAAACACTCTCACTTATCAAATCTATGAATAATTAATTGCATCACAACGACTCCACCTTCCTTGTAGCTGTAGTTCTATTGGCTGAATGGTGATTGTTTTACTCCTGATTAATTAATACCACTCTTGGTAACTCTGTCTGTTGATCACATGCCACACCCCTTTCCACTATGCTCCGCTGCTTAAAGTTTGTGTAGCTCATAAATAATAAATGATTCAAGTAGGAGGCTTTGCATATGGCAGCGTAGTCTAAAATTAAAGTTTGCAGGCTTGCAGGCCTGTGAAGCTCAAGCTAAATGTGACCTGGACCACAAAACCAGTATTAAGTAGCACGGGTATATCTGTAGCAATAGCCAAAAATACATCATACGGGTCAAATTGTTAAAAATCATTAGTATATTAAGTGAAAATGTTCCATGAAATTATTTTGTAAATTTCCTACCGTAAATATATCAAAACTTAATTTCTGATTAGTAATATGCATTGCTAAGAAGTTCATTTGGACAAATTTAAAGGCAATTTTCTCAATATTTAGATTTTTCAAATTCGTCAATTTGTCTAATAGTTGTATCGCAGCCAAATATTGTCCTATCCTAACCAACCACACTGTAAAAAACATTTAAGTCAACTTAAAATAATTTGTTAACTGGCTGCCTTAACATTAAGTTCATTCACCTAAAAAAAAAAAAAAAAGTTTAGTCAACTTGAAATGTTTTACTAAGTGACAACTTAGATAAATTGAGTTTAATCAACTCTTTTTTTTTTTTTTTTTTTTTTAAGGCAGCTGGGTAACAAATAGCCGTTTAGTTTAACAAACTATTTTTTAGTTTAGTCAACTTAAATGTCCAAGTTGTCACTTAGTACAACTTAACATTTCAACTTTAATGCACTTATTTGAGTTGATTGAACTTAATTTTAAGGCAACAGGGTAACAAATTATTTTAAGTTGACTCAAATTGTTTTTACAGTGCATACATGTTGTATAAATCACAATTTCAAAAAAAAAAAAAAAATGAACCTGATGACTGGTTTTGTAGTCCAGTGTCACAAAAAGGTCAAATAACACTTAAGCTGGAATGTACAAAATTACAATCTTTCCATTTAATTGACTTAATAAAAAAATCAAAATTACTACTACAAATAATAACTACAAAAAGACAAAAACAAAAAAAAGGACATTATGGTGAAAGGTTTTTCCTTTATTTTCCACATCAAACTTACACCAGGTTGCATTCGTTTTAAGGGTTTTTATAAATTTCAAATGTATCTAAAAAAATGATTGAAACGTCACTGCAGTTTTTTTATCAGAACACATTTTCTATCAACTCTGGAGACATTAAAAACAGTGCTTCTTTACCCATGTTTGAGGCTTCCAGACAATTCATGGGTCTCATTTGGAGAAAATCCCAAATTGTGTAATCAAATTACAGAAAGCTTTAGCAGACAAAGGTCCATCTTGAACAACATCCCAAGTCATTTTACTAATCAAAAGGACAAATTCACTCATTCATTACTACTAACTGAATTGGAGCTCATAATTGGACAAAGGAGCTTGCAAACTTAAAAAAAAAAAAAAAAAAAAAAAAAAAAAAACCTGACAGGAAAAAAAAAAACTCTAAACAACCTATTAAAACAAAACATCAAAATCCAACAACAAAACTAAAATCCTTTTAGAGAGAGGTTTACAGCACATAAAACCCCAAATACAACACTCGCACAACAACCAAGTACTTGAAATTTAAACAGGTGACCTGCGTGTATGTAAGTCCTTTGACATGTGCTTTGTATTAAAACAACTGACCAAACAGATTAGTTAAAAAAAGAAAGAAAAGGGAAATAAAACACAACCTGTTGAAACAGATACTATATACATATTGCCATACGAACATCAGATTAAAGGTATTACTCTGTAAAATACCTCAACAAAAGGTAGAAACTAACCTGTTTCCACAGCAAGACAAAGGTAGAAAGGTACTCAAGGGTACTGTTTAATCCAACAAAGCTGTTAAACCTGAACATCGTGAGAAATTTCCAGCAACGGCATTTCTCTTAAAAATGAGCGAATCTCGATTTGAGCGTCTAAGACGACATCTTGTCAAAAATAAGTGACTTCTGCATAAAACGTGAGAAAGGGAACTGCTCATAGGTTACACTTGATTGATCTCTTTATTAAAAAAACTACTTTGAGATTAAAACTGAAATTCGATTTTGTCAACCTACAGCTCGACTCCCCCCATCTTTGCTCAATTTACATCACATTTACATACATCACACTTTAAAATTCACGAGATCACATACCATCTGGTCTGCCTACGTGAGCCTGATCTACAAGAAAAGCTTGAATCAAGTGGAGACCATCCCATATAAAGAGTGTGACACAAGATCCTTGGCAGCGATTGGTTGATCCAGGAACAAAGGGGGTTGACGCTTGGAGATGATTGGCTTGCTGCTCCGATTTGGGCTGAGAATGAGACCTGGAGAGGTAGATGAGGAGCAGAAACGCTCTGCCTCCTCACAGAGGTCTTGGGGAGCTGGAGTTTCGTTCGCTGCCGTCTCCTCTCAGTGGTGAAATCCTAGCGCTGTCTTGAATGGGCTGCTCAACAGCTTACTTACAATCGAGAAATCTCACGCCCGTGCCAACCTCCCCGCGGCCCACCCCCTGACGACACCGATTTATGCGCGTTGGGAATAAACTTGGAATGGCTATAAATGAACTATCAATAAACCCCTTTTATATAGTGTAATATATAATGCATTTATAAAAGAAAACACTTAGCCTCTACAGTGATTTATCTATGGTTTTACAAAGAGAAAAAACAATCTGCAAGATCACGGTCTTTTTCAGGGTTGATCTACACCTTGGATGTTGTTTCCAAGTCGTCGAACAAAGGGTTAGTCGTCGTCCTCGTCGTCATCTTCGCCCTCGTCTTCTGCTTCCCTCTTTCGCTTCTCTCCTCGGACTTCGGCCTCATCTTCTGCACAAAGTACGCTCATTAAAAAGCAGTTCAACGGGAAATATGATGTTTGGTTGCTAAATGAATGCTTACCCTCTCCTTCCTCCTCCTCTTCCTCTTCTACATAATCGCCATCATCTTCTTCATCCTGTTACGGGATGAAACGGTCGTTATCGAGATGTAACGTTTTGGAAAACTGGTTGCGAATGTTAAAAAAAAAAGGTGGAAGATACATCACCTGAATGTCCTCTTTCATTAGATAGGACAGCCCAACTTCTCCACCCTCTGAGCCTTCCTCATCATCCTCCTCCTCTTCCTCGTATTCTCCCAGCTGCCCTGCTCCTTCCTCACCATCCTCATCATCATCTGCATAAAAGTAATAGAAATTATGACTTGATGTAGCATACTTTCATCTCATTTACTTTGCAGCGCAAGTATGGACTCCTTATTCACAGTTCTTACCATCATCATCAGCCTCAGAGTCTGGAGCTTCATTGTCCTCTGCATCAAAGCCGTCCAGGTATGTGACCTGAGGCAGCAGCTCGAAGATGCTTTCCCTGTAGTCCTCCAACGTGGTGATCTCACAGTTGAACAGGTCCAAACTCTTCAGGTTCTTTAAGTTTTGCTGAGGAAAGAGCATCAGTCAAGGTTGAAAAATTACGCTTTGGATATAGACTGTGCCTTCACTTAAGAAATATGTTGTGGTGTCATAAATGTATCAGTGTTTTTACCAGGGCCTCCAGTGTGCTGAGTTCTTTGATCTTGTTGCCACTCAAATTAAGGTAAGTCAGGTTGGCGCATTTCTCTGCGAGCGTCTCCAGCGACCCTGAGATGTTATTATCACTCAGCTCCAACTGTAACAGAGAGAGGTCCTCTTAAAATAAACTTAATATATACTGGAAAGGTTGAAACAAATACTAACAGGACAATTAAAGCATGATTGTACAAGTACAGAGTAAAAGTACATCTTTATGTGCTTAAATTTACAATACAATCATTTCTCCAACGTCACACTTCTTAAGTTTCCTTTGGCTATTCCCCATCCATTTTTGCACACTTTAATAATGCAATGTGTCTACATTAATATGTAAACTGTTTTACGGTATCTGTTTCCTTCATGGTTAGAACTTACAACTTTCTTAAACGCAACAGATCTTGTTAAGAGCACTTTGCTTAGCATGTACTGAACTGAATGCTTGATCTCTTGACTGACCTTCCTCAATTTTGGCAGTGTGGGTAGTTTGGCCAGGGAGGTGAGACCCACGTTGACCATGCTGAGAAACTCCAGTTCCTTAAACTCATCTGTCAGGCCTTCAATCTCGCCGTCACTTGAGCGGCAGTTATCTACCACCAGCTCCGCTACCTGTGGGAGAGATAAACGTAATTAGTCCAATGGTAAACAAAGAATCATACCATGGGCATGATTTACCACAGGGCTAAAGTTGCAACATCTGACAACTGCTGATGTAACTGATAGTGGTTGTCCATCCAATAGCCCATTAAATTATACGCTTTGACTCAATTGCTGAAATTTTTTATTTATTACACACTATGGCTCACAAATCATTGATTCAATTTGAGTACTTGATTAGAAAAATAATTAAAATCCTGCATTTACTGGAAGTGCCGCACAGACGAGAATAGACTTGGACTGTTTTCATAAATCATAACATATACCATGAATTCACAAATGCTACAATTCAATTAAATAAATTCAGGTTTAATATACGGGCTTTATTTATGTGCATCTCAGAGTTCACAGTAAATGCTGCTCCACAAAAACAGTTATCATTAACATGTGTTTTGCATCTTAGACTCTCAGCAATATGCAGAGATGGAGTTTGAGTTCATTACGACGTTAATCTGGAAACGCAACATGCACCATTTAATCAGATTTGTAAACCTAAGCCAACACAGGAGAATACATCATGTTCATCACAATTTCAAAATAAAAGCTCAAACCCTCACTCTGAGTTGTTTTGATATTCACATATTCAAGAAATTAGTGGCGGTAGCATTTCTGCCATAAAGAAGCTGCCAAATATTAAAGATTAAGCGGACATTTAAATGAACTGATGTTTAGTCAATATAAAACAAGGATTAGATCGCACTGTAAAGTGTAAAAACAATCACCAGGCCATTGGCGCACTTTGCAAGGACTTCGATATAACGCATAATATACATTAGTTCTATTGTTTATAATACATGATGTATTTTCACAGTTCTGTTCAATACAATAATATAATTGCTTTTTTACTTTATTTGACCAGTTATTATCCTCTATGTATTTGAAGTAATTTCAAAGACTATTGTTTGCGTAGGTCTATTTTTATTACCTTAAAAAACAAAAAACAGATTACTTGACTAATTGTCTGAATAATCGACCGATTACTTGATTACCAAAATAATAGTGACAGCCCTATTACACTCATTTTCACAATAGTTGTTTTAGGGCTGTCAATAACAATTATTTTGGTATTAGATTAATCAGTCGATTATTCTGACGATTAATCAAGTAATCTGAATATTATTTTGTGGTAATAAAAATAATTGCCTTTTTAAAATAATTTTAAAACATACTAGCAAATGAGGCAATAATAATCTGTTTAAATAAAGCATGAAAAGCAAGTAATCATATGGTTTTATTGAACAAAACTGTTAAAATACATAATGTATTATAAACAATAGAGCTAACATACAGAAGTCATAAGTGACTGCAGAGGGCGCCAAGGAGCCTGACAATTGTTTTTTTTTTGTTTTTTTTTTTCACTTTACTGCAATCTAATCCTTGTTTAATATAGACTAAACAACATCAGTCATTCAAATGTCCACTTAATCTTTAATATTTAACCATTTCTTTGACAGAAACGCTCCAGCCATTGCAATTTCTTGAATATGTGGACATCAAAAAGTGTAAACTGTGAGCGATTGAGCTTTTATTTTGAAATCATGATAAACTGTTAGAATATTGAGAATGATATTAATGTTTGCATAGGTTTATAAATGTACCTTACAAATCTGATATTGCGCACATCGTTCAGATAAAGGTTATAATAAACCTCCACACATGTAAATAAACATGTCTAATAATGCGTTTCAAAAACGCCTGAGTAGTGTAAACTTAGTGTAGCAAAAGTTATTCGTTTTAAAACGAAATTGCGCTAGTGTAAACAGACTCAAACCCCGCCCCCCTCCCTTGCTATTGGTCGGGCAAACACAGCCCCACCTCCAAACTCACACAATTGGTTGAGCGAGTTTTGCGATGTTGGACTGCTAAAATGAACAATACCCCAGGAGCTCCACTGTAATTACAGGAAGGCAAAATAAAAGTTTACATTTTATGAATAATAATAATAATAATAATAATAATAATAATAATAGGGACAAATCAAGGGGTACTGGGTATCGTAAACGAGCATTGATGTTTGTGTCTAAAACAGTGATGTATAAAATAGTGAAACAAATGATTAAGTTTAAAGACTTAAAAAAATTGTTTATGAGACTTAAATAACCTTATAACGCAAGCGTGCAAACAGTAGTGCACTGCAGCCCTAAAATTTAAATATTCAATAACTTGTTGCCCTTGTGGAACGATGAGACATTTTTTAGCACGTGATGTGTTTGTAATGTAGCCTTGGTAATACTTCGACCCCCCCTTTTATCACTTAGGATTTGCAATGAATTTGCCGCCAGCGTTTCACAAGAAGATTTTCAGAACGCTCGCGATTATGCGCGTGGCAGTAATAATATTTTGCTACCGTTCTTGTTTTGGTGACGCAAGATACACCCGAGTTAAAAGCCACGTATCATTTATACACGTCCGCTGTTTGTGTCAGAGCATTAACTCGAGCTCGTGTAAAAGATCCCATCCATCAGAGCCCCCATTCAAAAGAAGCGTGCTTCTCCACTTCGGTTCAGGCAAGCCTACAATAATCTACTAAAATCGGAGAGGAGGAAGGGGGGCTCGCCCCTTCACCATCTGCCACATTCCTTCAATTAATAAAACGGACGGATACGCTTCGTAAAGCCGAATGCATATGGTTTAACGGCAGTGAAAATAATGTTACAGTCGGTTACATAATTACGCCATTAACGTAACCACCGAGGAAAATGGCAACTTGTTTTTTTAAATGGTTGTACAGCCGCATCCGTCGAGTGACTATTTCTGGCTCTACGCGCCAATTATTCCACTTCACGCATCACGTAAGCACAGTGAATGAGAAATCGCTCAACTCCGGTGAATAAAAACACAGAAAAAGCCACAAAACGCCGTCATTTGCGTCTCAACTATTGATGCAACAAAATGACTTCCACTCCCCGCCCGTCAACAACACGGAGACTCGAGCAGCTTTCACACACACCATCCCTCACCACACACACTGCGAGGCGCTGCAGAAGCCATGAACGCTTAATTATACAGTTTGACCCGACATTCGCTCGATATGTGCTTGTGCTCTCAAAGCCTTGAACTTAAATGGCTTTGAGGGTCTTAGGAGGAACGCCGAAGGCAAGTGCCCCTGAATGTCTAATGTCGAAGAGTTGGAGAGTAAGATGTCCGCCTTTGGAAGACGAAACTGCTCGTTTTACTAACGTTAGGTTAGAGAAGCCATAGTGAGGTACGCATCCGTGAAGCTTGCCTATAATAAACTTTTTATACGAGGAGATAGGACGTTCATTAGCGTGATGTTTTTGTTCGGTATTTTGCATATATGGACGTCCGGACTGTGAGAACGTTGTTTTAATAGTTACCGAAGCGAGGATATTGTATCGGAAGACTATAATCGTCGTAACTGAATTGGACGTCACTTGTTGAGTTCTAAAAAATATTCACAATTTGGTCTTAAAAAAACAAAGTACGTTATTTTGAGCTTCTAGTTGGGACGCCCACAACGACAAGTCTAATGCAATGGCGAAGGAGACCATGTAACGAGTTCACAAAAGAGTTCTACGAGCTCACATAACTACTTGTTTTTAAATAAGCTTGTATGAATGTATAAACACATTCCGTGATGCGTTCATTCACGGCTAAAAATCGCATTCGCATCCTTTTGAGCGCCCATGTGGTCTTAGAGCCGCGCTGCCATTCAGCGGAGTCCACAGACTATTCCTAACGTGCAGGATAACGTTAAGACAGGTTGCGAACTAACATCATTTCGCGTTTCCGTGAAAAATAAATAATTAAAACTCTCACCTCCGCTGGAGTTTTGTTCCTCAGCTCTAAACTGATCCTCTTCTTCATCTCCATTTTGTCGGTGACTGCTGCACTGGGTAAGACCGTTTAAACAACAAAAATTTGAGAAACTCCGGAGCACGGACCAACGGCTCGGCTATCTTCAATGGCTGCCGTTCTCTAACTGATCCTCCATGATACCTCGCACCCAACCCCCTTTCTGAGGTCCCGCCCCCGCTGCGCCCTAATTGGAAGGTTGTTGTTCTGGAAAGCGTGATTGGCGGACCGCCCTGTCAATCAAACGGATCACGCTTATCAACATAATCGGTCTTTGTAGACAGACGCGATTGGTTGGAAATACGCGCGCAGTAGATTTTAGACGGGTCGCTCAGAACGTCAGTATGAAGCTTTCAAACTGTAAATCCGCCCATTCTTTGTTCTCATTGGCGCCTGGAAGCGATGTCCGTGTCCTTTAATACTCCACTAAATCGAAATCAATTTGGAGACCAGGTTAAACTTGTGTTTTAAACAGTTAAAATAGACCACTAACATATTACAAAAACAAACCAGTCTTTAATCTTGGTATATAATGCGTATAATTCCCTAACAAATAAACAAAACCTTTAAATTGTTTTAAACAACGGATCTCATAATGATCCCAAACACCGAGTCTCTTCCATACAATAATTCTACAAAATGGCTGACCATAAACCCAGACAGTCATGGTGGCTTAAAGGCTGCGCGTACGCCACGCCATCTGTCCCATGTAATGTGCTTCTGATCGCTTCACCACTGAACTCACAAAGGCCCATTTGCTGGTAGAATACCAGGCTATTAGATTGCTATTATAAATTAATGAAAACTATAGTTTTCCAAACTTTCTTCAAAAAAGTCTACATTCATTTTAAAAGAGCTTAAAAACAAATGTCCCCACCTTAGACGGAAATAAGCCCTGATGTAAAATGAATGCTTTCAGCGGTGTGCATTAGTGCAATACACCAAGGTGACCACTAGGGCTTCATGGCACACTGACCCTGAAATGGAATGGACACCACAACAGATCTCCTAAGCTGATTTATCCAGGCTGCCAGAGAAGAAGTGAATAATCTTTTGTTTAAAACAGTCGTTAGGATAGATAACATGTTTGTTTATTTATCACAAGTGAAGAGTATCAGTATCTCCAACAGTATCAGAAATGAACTTTTTTAAAGAAGGTTATTTTCGAAAAAAAATTAGATTTTTAGGGACATTGGTTTTTAGTTTTATGAGGGAATATTTTTCAAATTATATCCACCTTATTTTGCTCTTTTGAGCAGGCGCAGCATTTGTGAAATGAATGGGTCTGGCTTCCAGCTGCTTTTAGCTGTACAAAACAAATCGTTTTGCAGCTTGATATTGCTAGTGTGTCTTAACATTATTTTAATGTATTATCTTCACTATTAACACAACGGTTTGTAGTGCAAACAGTTTTACAGTTTACTGCATTTTATTATTGTACTTGTTATTTGAGGTATTTCCCTCAAACACATTACACGAATACAGCTTACTTCTGCATTGAATACAATGGATAAAACACTGTATTTTGATAATATATAAAATATAAATTTGATTTTTAAATATTTAATTATTTATTTATTTATTTTATTTATTTTTTTTTTTTTTGCCCTGAGCCCTGGTCAATGTGTGACCCTAGACCACAAAAAAGCAATAGCCAAAAATACATTGTATGGATCAAAGAGATTGATTATTCTTTTATGGCAAAAATCATTAGGATATTAAGTATTAAGATCATGTTCCATGAAAGCATTTAGTAAATTTCCTACTATAAACTTAATTTGTGATTAGTAATATGCATTGCTAAGAACTTCATTTGGACAACTTTAAAGGGGATTTTCTCAATATTTAGATTTTTTTTTTTTTTTTGCACTCTCAGATACTGATTTTCAAATAGTTGTATCTTAGTTAAATATTTTCCTGTCCTAACAAACCATAAATCAATGGAAAGCTTATTTATTCAACTTTGTTTATGTATAAATCCTAATTTAAAAAAAAAAAAAAAAAAGGACCAACCCTTATGATTGGTTTGTGGTCCAGGGTCACATATATCACCCTGCCCCCAAATACTAATTTACACCGCAGATCAGTGTTGCCAAGTCTGCGGTTTTCCCACAGAATTGGGCTACTTTAACACTGTTGCTGAGGGTTGAACCGACCCCAATAAAGTTATATTTAGCCATAGAATGCAAATTTTACCAGGGAAACCCGCCAAAAAACGTGTATTTTACTCCCGGACCCCCCTCAAAACGCGATTGGGCTAGTTTTGAGTTGCAACTGTGCGGGCTTTGTTGTGAAAACCTGGCAACCCTGCAGCAGATGTAAAACCTAATGTATCAGGTTGATAGATGAGCTGTATAACATGTGACATCACATATATAACATCCTTTGGTCAAGATATCCCTTCATTGTTGTTGTTGTTACTGTATGCAAACAATAGACCGCTCATAGGAAGCCCAGTATTTACATGTTGGGTTGAAAAACGCATGTATACAGCAGACAGGAAACAGGAAATGCTCTAGCAAAGTAGAAACGGATAAGATGCAGCAAAAAGTATGCTCAGAATGACACAAATCAACACTTGATTGCTATTTCAGTCATATTTGTTTAATAAAGGTATGTTTTAGTTTACGTGTATTGTGTATAAGGTTTTGGCCATACTAATATTTACATGATTTTAGACGGAACTTGACAATCAAGTGTTTTATCACGCAATAAAACGTTCGCGGGAGGCAAATTGGATAAATGCTGAAAAACAATGCCTTAAATATCCACTAGATGGCAGACAGTGCAAGGACACGGCCCAAACCAGTTGGGACTGGTTAGGACTGCTTGTGTTGCTTGTGTACCTTGTGGTCTTATAGAAAACTATCGCTAGATGGCGCACTAGAGCTTTCCACAGACATATATAGTCAAATCATACTTCACATTTTAACCTCTCTAAGAAGTTGGACAGTTGTAAGACTGTGCTGGACCAAGTTAACTAACGACGGCTAAAATTCATTGTGCTTGAACCCTGGAGCTTCTCTTGCTTGACCTTGATTGAGGGCCATTGTCACGTCGTCTTGTTTCCTGCAACCTTTTGTCCTCCGGCTGCATGGTGGCCTGCTGAGGGGGTAGACAGATGGGGGAAGAGGGTTTCACGTTCAGGCAAGAATAATGGGAGACACACACTAGTGTATTCTCATGCAAAGAACACAATAGGCCAACGACAATCAGCCAGCCATGGGAATCCTAACAAGTGTTTAATACTGGAGTGATTGAGAGACATACACCGGCAAGCACAAAAGACAGACCCAAGAGGCTCAAGACAGACATTTTAGACTACAAGTGTGAGGACTATTTAAAACAATTAGTCAGTCATTAAAATGGAGAACATTGCATTCTGCTCTAAATGCCGTCTCGTGTGCTCTTATGAATTAAAATATGCAGATTAGAGTTTGTAAACAGTGTAGTAAGATTTATTATTAGAATCAAAGTATTTCTCTGAAGTACTTGTACAAGTCACACAAGTCAGCGTTGCCCTGACAAAGCTAGCAAAACAATAATATGAAGTTCTGGATTTGGTTAGAAATAACAAAGAGGATGTGAGACGTTTAATTGGATCCAGGTGTAGCTGCCAGCCCACATGAACAAGGTCAAGTATGAGTGGGTTTGTGGGATTTGAGGCTGTTGGCTGTAGTGGTTTGGGATATGGATACCAAATTCTGGGAAAATGCTGACTTATTTTGGACAACCCTGTGTAAATCACAAGTACAGATGAAAAAAAGTGTTAGCATGACTAATAAAATATGAATTGTACAAAAGTTTAAAAGCATTGAATAACCTAGATTTTGTAAGAGGCAATACAATCTTGAGTAATGTCTAAGGCAATGGGTTGTATTTGTAAACAAGATAACATTATCAAGTTATTTTCAGACACGAAAACGAGCCAGCAGCGAGCCTGCAATATTTTTTGGATTCAGCACTGTTCATTCATCATTGTACATATGCTACAGCCAAAGAGGAAGACTGATTTCATGTGGCTGTGCAAGTCTTTCATGCTTTGTGAATGAACATACTACATTATAAAAAGAGGGACTGGGATCACACATGAGCAGCATCTGTACTAGAGCCCTTTCTACAAAAACCTTGTGTTAACAAAGGGTTTATTTATGCGTATGTCTACTTCACACCCCGCAGTATAACATGTAAAGGCTCGTGAGGGTGTGTTTGTGAGTGTGTCAGGGAGCGTGCTCCACGTGTCAAGGGAGGTATCTCATATAACTTGAATTATGCCAGAAAGGGTGTATAAAACAAGGCCTGACACTTGGTCTGTTTTTTGTTCTTGAGAGCTAAATTTAAAGAACTTTGAAGGAATGTCACTTGAAAGAGCACTAAAAAAATTGGATTTCTTTTCACAAGACATTTAAAGAAAGAATAATGTGTTTTTTTTGTAAACTAAATTTAAATTTGGGCAATTTTGAAATATAGGAAAGTGTTGGGGACTAAATAAACTGCTTTTTTCAGTAGCTCAAATTACTTTGAAAATATTTAGCTTTTCTGCCAACGAGATATAATGATTTTTCCAATCATTAGTGGTGGAGAGCAACCAAACTCAACATTGGTGTTTATATACAACTTGAATGCCAAGCGAGCTGAGGTATTCAAACACTCTCGGCTCGCTTGCTGTCATATGTCACGTTTAAAAGTCTGATGCACTCTCTCATATGCAGTATTGAAAAGGCAGATTCACTCTAAGAAACTGGTTCATTCAAACTTTTTTTGTAATTTAACAATAAAAACAAGATTTATTGTTTTGAGTATCTGCATTAAATTTTTTTAAGTAGAATATTTAATCCATCACTATATGATATATAAAGAAGTGTTTTAGTTTTTGTTGTGTTCATTGTATTTGAAATGAAGAAAGTCAAAGAAGTCGAAGAAGTTATTAGAAAAAGCAAAAGTCATAGAAGTTATCAGACAAGAAATCAAAAAAGCCAAAGGAGGAGTGCAAGTAGAAGTAGAAGTCATAGAAACAAGGCAAATAAGCTAAAGCCTAAGAAGTAGTTGTTATAGAAGAAGTCGAAATAGAAGTTGAAGAAGTCGAAGAAGGAGTGATAGAAAAAGCTGAAGAAGTTGAAGAAGCATAAGTCATAGAAGAAGACGAAGAAGCAGAAATCATAGAAGTTGTTGAAGAAGTCGAAAAAGTAATATGAAGGCAAAGCAAGTGAACAAAGAAGTTGAAAAAGTTACAGAAGAAGTCAAAGAAGAAATCGAAAAAGTAGAAGTCATAGAAGAAGGTGAACAAGCAGAAGTCGAAGGAGTAGTAAAATAAATCGAAGAAGTCGAAAAAGCAGAGGTCATAGAAGAAGGTGGGGCAGAAGGCATAGAGGAAGGCGAAGAAACAGAAGTCAAAGTAGAAGTCATAGAGGAAAGCAAAGAAGCACAAGTTATAAAAGTCAAAGAAGTTGAAGAAGCAGAGGTCACAGAAGAAGTTAAAAAAACAGAGGTCATAGAAGAAAAAAACAAGCAGAACTTATAGAAGAATTTGAAATCGAAAGAGTAATAGAAAAAATCGAAGACATCCAAAAACAGAGGTCATAGAAGAAGGCAAAGAAGCAGAAGCTGAAGTGGCGGAAGTTATAGAAGAAGTCGAAGGAGTGATAGAAGAAATCAAAGAAGTCAAAGAAGTAGTAGTCATAGAAGAAGTCGAAGAAGCAGAGGTCACCAAAAAACTCGGAAGTAGAAGTCATAGAAGAAGCAAAGAAGCAGAAGTTATAGAAGTCGAAGGAGTGATAGAAAAAAATCAAAGAAGTCGAAGAAGCAGACGTTATAGAAGAAGTCATAGAAGTTAAAGAAGTCGAGGGAGTGATACAAGAAATCGTAGGAGTAGAAGTCATAGAAACAAGGCAAAGAAGCTGAAGTCTAAGAAGCAGAAGTTATAAGAAGTCAAAATAGAAGTTGAAGAAGTGATAGAAAAAGCTGAAGAAGCATAAGTCATAGAAGTTGTTAAAGAAGCCGAAAAAGTAATAGCAGAAAATAATTATAGAAGTGGAAAAGGATCAGTTTAGTTTAACTGAGATACATTGTTCATTCAAAAAAATCTACATTGATTTGTCCCAGAATACTAGGGCTATTATTAAATATAGTAATCAAAAAGTTATTTTAAAAAAAACTTTGCCATCTTAGGTAGCTTCAATTTACTTAACTACTTAATATAATGTAGTGTGGCAAACTATGGGGTAGCTTGACTTTTGTTTAATCAATTTTGATAAGCTTGTAGCCTGACAAGTTTCAAAGTGGCATTGTTCTCCATGAAAAATCTGTCCACACTTGCATCTTTGTCTTATTCAGAAGCGATGAATGCCCTACGGTCATATGGATGAGTCAAATCAGATGGTGCAATCATCTTCCAGAAAATCCCCAATCCTGTTTAATAAGTCGTCTTTCATTTGCTATAATTACCTTGAAGCCCCCAGCACAGAAATCACAAAACAGGACAGCAGTGAACAGATACAGGCTTTTATCATTGACCATCGATTAAAAAGGAAGAACTCAAAAGAGATGAACTGAGATATGTGTGAAGAAGATAAATTGACTTTTAAAATGAATAAGCCCAGTTTACGCCCAGATTCATTCTCCCCTTCCCCCTTTCCTGTTTCTTTTCCATAATTTACTGCTCTCCAAGTCCACAAACACCTCCTAAAAACTTCCCACCATGAGCAAGAGGATTAGGAAAAAATGAAGACATCATCAGCGGACACACATTCGACCCAATTTAGCTGGAGCTCCTTTACTCTGGGAGCATGATGTTAAGGTCACAGACAAATCAATCCCAGGCTCTGTTTTTTTATGCTTCTCACGATGGCCATTCTGACCATAACCCATGGCTGATTTACAAAGGAAAAGGAACGTGAACCTGAACACTGTACAAGGTCAAGGATAGAGGTCCTCCACTCCTCCTGTGGGGATGAAAAGAATGCTGACTTCGGACTAAGCTTTTAACCACTCCTGAAATACACAAGAACTTATAATTCATTCTGAATCAGTGCATTTTTAACTCCTAGTAAGAGTAAACCAAACTTTAGATTGGGAAAACAGTTGAAGAAACAAGATTTATTTTGAGATGTCTGTTCATTTCTGCTATTTCTCATTCCGCCGTCTTGTTTCCAAATCATGGCTGTTAACTGCTCTGTTAGGAAATCATAATTTCAGCAAGTTTAACCTACACATGGGTATGTTGTACAGCCATGTGGTTTTAACAGCTAGCTGCCAATCATTTTTGCCTGTGCTGTAGTCACACACCGATTTTCTTAGTGAGCTCATTTCCTGCACACGCTTCCAAGAGGGAGAACAATGAGAACCAGAGATTTTGCAGGTACCCCAAACTTTGGCCTCTATCCCAAATGCTTTTTTTCTATACCTCTCCATGGACTCTGCACTCTGGGTGGTATTAGAGAGAAAAACTATAAACTATAAACCCTAAATACTCAAAATATATCAATTTGAACCAGCTTTACCTACAAAACATGAAAATGCAAAACAATCAAATCGTGGCAGTATATATTGTCCAGAAGGTTAAGCCATTCCACTTTTTTTTTTTTTTTGGCATCTTTTCTTTGGAGACTGTAACAAATACAAAAGTGTGTATTTTAGAGTCTACAACTCTGATTCATCAAAATATTACATAACTGGTTTATGGTACACAAGACATACATATGTCATGTCAGAGAGGGTTTAGTTTCTCCCAGCTGTGTCAACTGCATCTTCTCATTGAGCGTAAGCTGTCTTGGGGTCCCTGCTGCGTAACAAAAAGACTATTCTTATCACTTGAGAACATCTCTTGGTGCCAGCATTAAATGAATGATCTGCAGATGGGGGGATAAGTGTAAACAGTCTGCTGCTCTCAGGCTTTATTCTTGGCTTCCAGCAAGCAGTGCTTTAAAAATAATAGATGTTGGACTAAATATTATGGCTGTGTTTTTACTCCATTATATCTGATTTCATATGCTGGAGCTTACGTTTAACATCATTTTTTCCACTCAATGCCAGTTTTTTTTCTTTCTGTGGTACACTAGGTTATTTTTAATCTACTACCATGGAGTAAATTGGGGTCAATAATGTAAATTCATGTCCCAGTCACATTTTCTTAGTTATTAAGCATTACTTAAAAAAAAAAATAAATAAATAAATTAACAATGTAATCAATATTCTATATTCATTAAAGCCAATTATGAATCTCATCAAGTTAGTGTTTTTAAGCATTTTACATTTACTCCAAGGCAGTAACAATTTAAACAATATATTTTATTTATGAACTTATGTTCAGCTGTTCCTTTTAATAGTTAACGTTAAACAATTTTTTAACAATTTTTGAATTTTTTTGGATGATTTGATGGATTCGTCAAATTTGACCAAGCTGATTACTCACTAAAACCTCCCACAGATCATGTTTTCATGCCATTTTAAGTCTTATTTTGACATAGCAAAGTGGTAATATCTATGGCTACGTCCACACGAAGCCAGAGCCTTCCTTATCCAATCTTTTTTTTCCCCTCTCAAGAAATATTGTCTCTGTAATTCTGCCACAGAGATACACAAAAAAAAATATTGGTTTTACTCTCCCAAAAAGCCGCATCCGTCTGGATGAAACGCCTATACGATACAAAATGTATGCGTATACAGCTAAATGCATCTTCATGTGAACATGGCCTATGTGTGTCAGTAGTTAACTTACTTTTTAAAATTAGTCTTTCCATTAACGATATTTTATTGTTTATTCAGACTGATTTGCAAACGCACATGAACACAAAAGGCGGGATTCATCGCATAAACCAATCACAGCCGAACATTACCAGTCATATCCAATCATATCACAATGAAGGCATTACCTTCTCTCATGCGTCTTTCCCCCATTCATTCTCAATTACCCCCCTCCAAACTCACCACATGCTCTAGGGCAGGGGTGGGCAAACTTTTTGACTCGAGGGCCACATCAGGTTTTTCACATCAAGTGAGGGGCCGCATAATATGTGTATGTCAAATGAAGCTTTTGAAGTTTTTTTTTTTTTTTAATTCTAAATTGACACTACTGTACTGTATGTAAACTTTTACATACATGGCAGTTCTATTCTTGTACTATAGCACCAGATAAGTTGCATTGTGTACATGTCGATTGATGTAAGACATTTTATCATTTCATTCAGAAATAATGTAAAATAAATGAAACAATTACAAACATGTATTTATATTCCCCTCACTCTACAAAAAAAAAAAATCATGTAAATTTAGCAGTGTACACAAAACTGTATACTACCAGTCAAACGTTTTTGAACAGTAAGATTTTTTTGGTTTAAGAAGTCTGTTGTGCTCACTAAGCCTGTATTAATTTGACTGAAAGTACAGAAAAATTTGTAAATATTTCTAATTGAAAAAAATCTATTTGAATATAGTTTAATAAATGTAATTTATTCCTGTGGTTTCAAAGCTGAATTTTTAGCTTTTGCTGTATTTTGTGTCAAATAAATGCATGCTTGGTGAGCAGAAGAGAATTATTTAAAAAAACATTAAACATCTTACTGTTAAAAACATTTGACTGCCACTGTAAGTAAAAAACAAGCACAAATTATAGTGGCATTCACTATAAACATTTATTATAAACACTCAACCTAATTATTTAAAGCAAAATTGAAACTAACAATGTGGTTGCTGGAAAATGCGCAATACACCTCACTTGCCTTTCTTATTCGTCACCAATCCAAATGATCGCATTTTGCGATTGACCAACAAATGAACACTTTCACATTTTTAAAACGAGCAACTCTTTACAAATGTGCCAGTTTTACACAGGGTGTATATTTTGACTTTTTATTTTGTATCTGAACTTTGTGGTTTGGATGGTGTCAAAAATTGACTAGGCGCTTATGTTTAACGACGCGGAAAAAGACAAAGCCGTTATATACCACACTACATGCTACAGCGCCATCTATTGGATTTTACTGATATTTCATAAAATTAGCCATTTTATTCTAACTGCCTCACGGGCTGGATGAAAGGCCTAGCGGGCCGCAGTTTGCCCACCTCTGCTCTAGGGGGTCTCCTAAAACTTAATGGGCTCAGGGGAGGCGATAGAGATGCGTTGAGACTCCCGTTGTAACTTTACTGACGGGTGTCTTCTGTTGGACAATGTTTCTTTAGAAAAATTAGTGACTTGTACACTTTTTAATGTTTTATTTTGTTATATTGGCATTGTTTTATTTTTTGTACTACAATTTTTTTTTTCATCCAGTATTTTGAGGAGACACTGCCTCCCTTGCCTCCTCAGAGGAAACGCCCCTGATATGTTATAAATGGGCTTTTATTAATTTGTCTATTAAAACTTGTGTATTTTTTAAGATGTAGAGCTGTCCCAATTTTTTTTTTTTTTTTTAAAAAGAAAACACTACATTAATGTTTGTAGTAAATAACATTAGAATACCCAAAGTACTAGTTTAATCTCTAACCATTAATGGAAATTCACACATGTTGTGTGTAAGCAGTTCATGATGGAGAATTCCTTACAGGTCTGTTCTTACAGTGTGCATGGAAAACAGCTTCTGGATAAGCGCCCAGATTCCATGCAAATGCTCTGTGCCAAACACTCACAAATGTTTTCTCCCACTGGCTTGTCCATTGTGGGACCTCACAGCCAGAGCGGCAGATCCATCCCCGCTCCCGCGGGGGGTCCCCAGTGACCCCCGAGACTCATCTTCTCTCTGTTCTCACGTACATACATCCCATTTGATGCGCTGGTCAGCCGTGCCCACGCTGGGATATCAGTGGGAGTGTGGCTAACATCCCGCTCACATGTAAATCAAGGAAGAACCCCAGAAATTCACCCCCATTAGATAATGTTCACACAGCCTGTGCAACAAAGTCTTTCTAAACACTCCTATTATGGCTTAATCCCTGTAAAAGCTCAATTCAGGATACAAAAGTGGTATTTTATGTTTCCCCCTAAATACTTAATCATGACTGCAATACAGTTCATATAATATTTACAAAAGAAAGCAATGCATTAAATGAAGCCAGAACTCTCTATAAGGGTAGGGAGTGTAGATATGAATCTCTAATCCCTTCTTTCCCCCACTTATCTCTCACCAGAGAAATCCTATCCTATTTTTCCAGCGTGCTTCACCATGGTGGCAATTCTTATCAGTTTAGCTTAATTTCAAAACAACAGTTTCTTACAAACTGGACTAAAAATGCCTCAATGTTATAAAATGCTACAGAGGAAAAAAATATTTGACTATTTTTGGCTGAATTCGGGATGCAAATGAACTGGTTAACGGCTTAAAACTGTTTGCTTTTTTTCACTCTGTCAGCATCAAATGTGTGTCTGTCTATCACAAATGCCAGTTTCAATTCTTCTGTCAAAGACAGAGCTAAGGGTGGCATCCTTTTGATTCTATTTCAGAGAATAATAGTACTGAGTAAAAATGGGACAAATTGTTATTATTTATGATCGCAAAAGTTATTCAGCCTTCCAGCCAACCACTTCAACTGCAAATCCCTCTAAAATACACTTTGTTTTAGTACTGACCTGAATAAGATATTCCACATAAAATGTTTACATATAGTCCACAAGAGAAAATAATAGCTGAATTTATAAAAATGACCCTGTTCAAATGTTTACATCCCCTTGATTCTTAATACTGTGTTGTTACCTGAATGAACAACAGCTGTTTTTTGTTTAGTGATAGCTGTTCATGAATCCATTGTTTGACTTGAACAGTTAAACTGCCCTCTGCTCTTCAGAAAAATCCTTCAGGTCTCACAAATTCTTTGGTTTTTCAGCATTTTTGTGTATTTGAACTGTGTATTTCCTTCTGGAGCATCAGTGAGTGTTTGAACCTTCTGTAATAGTTGCATATGAGTCCCTCAGTTGTCCTTAATGTGAAACGATGGAACTCAAAATCATACAATCATTGTTGGAAAGGGTTCAAATACACCAAAATGCTGGAAAACCAAATAATTTGTGGAAAGGGAACAACTATAACTAAAAAAGAAAAACAGCTGTGGATCATTCAAAATAACATGCATTTGTTATCCCTCTGATTTTGGTAAAATAATTAACATTTTGCAGATTCTGCAAGGTGTATGTAAACTTTTGACCTCAACTGTATGTTTACATGGTATTTTAATTTTAGCAAATTTTAACATATTTTATGCAAAAAAAAAAATAAATAAATGTTGGAGGGACAGTTAAATATTTAGCTAATCCTTAGCTTTATTGCATATAATAATTTTGTTTTCACAAAATGCATTTTAATTTTCCTTAAGAATTTTACTAGTAATAACGTTTTTGCATATTTTTATTTGAATTTGAATTGTAATTTTGTAAGATTTTTTTTATGTATTTAATGCAAGAATTAAACAATTAGCTCCATAAGTATTGTATTTTGGGTTTAGCACCATGTATTTTCATTTTTTCTTTTAAAAATATTTTGAGATCAAGAGATAACTGGCAGACCACCTGTAGCACCGCTCTGGCCCCTATATTTACCTCTCATTAAAAATAAGGATTTAAGGCAGTAACACAAAGTGCACATACTAGGCACCTAATATAGCATAAAAAAACAATCTCAACTAAAGTTTTTTTTTTTTTATTGGAACCTTGCCTACTAACAACATAGCTGTTTCCCACTATGTGACCCATGTGGGCACTGACAGACTCCTTGCAGTCGATCTGAGGTTTTGCTCTCTTTTCAATGGGAGGCATCTCAGATTTCAGCACAAGCCCAGGGTGTGTCTGTAGCCCACGGGCACAGACTAGGATTGAAATAAGAGGACTAGTTTTTTTAAAGCAGGAAAATAGATCTTAACTCTTCGAAGGAGGCTCTAGTCTTGTCTCACGTATGCTCAGCTCACCCACACAGTCCCACGGTCCAATTCACACAGCTGGGGCTTGTGAAGAGGGTTTGAAGACAGCCAAGTCTGGCTGACTCAGAGCGACGACTGGGGAACAAGCCACATCAGTGCCGCAAGACAGGAAAGAAAGGCTGAAAGGCCAAGAATATTCGTTCATTTACGTACTTCACTAACAAACACCCCCTGCGCTCCGTCCTTTCCTGCTACTGAAGTCCACTTTAATGTACCTTGTGCCTCTCCTCAAGCTCCTGCTGAGTAGAAAGGATGGGCAGGTCAAAGCCCCCCTGCCTCCTCAATGCAGAACTCAAAAACATCTGGCGCTTGGCATAGCAGAGGGTTTTTAATACGGTGGGACCCACATACAAAGATATTCAGGCCTTTTTTTTGTTAAAAGATATTTGACACTAGAACATCTTTAAGTAAAACGAAAACAACTGTGTGTGAGTTTAAATGTCTCTTTGTCCTTGATTGTGAGTTTCTAAACTTCCGAGCGAGAGTTAAAGGATCAGTTCACTTCCAGAATGAAGTCATGTCATCCAAGATGTTCATGTCTTTCTTCCTTCAGTCGAAAAGAAATTAGGGTTTTTGAGGAAAACATTCCAGGTCTTCAATGGGAGCCAACGGGTTGAAGGCCCAAATTGCAGTTTTAATTCAGGGCTCTACATGATCCCAGCTGAGGAATAAGGGTTTTATCTAGCAAAACAATTTATATACTTTTTTAACCACAAATGCTCGCCTCGCATGACTTCACACATTGCGTAGTCATGTTAGAAAAGGTCACATGTGACGTAGATGAAAGTACCTACCCTGTGTTTACAAAACAAACATGTAAAGAAAGTCAAATGCCCTTTACAAAATAAGGTAAAACAACAATATTGGATGATTTTGAAGTTGGAGGAGAAATGAGATGGAGTTTTTGCTCTACCATACCTTTCTGAATCAAGTACTCAAACAAAGAACTAACCGTGCTTGAACTTTTCAACTTGATTACATAATGCGTGAAGTCATGGATGCACATCACAGAGCTAGCGCAAGATGAGCATTCGTGGTTAAAAGTATATAAATTGTAATTTTTTGTAAGAAAACGACTGATCGCTTCACTAGATGAGAACATTATTCCTCGGCTGGGATCATGTAGAGCTCTTTGAAGCTGCACTGAAACTTCAATTTAGACCTTCAACCCGTCGGGTCCCATTGAAGTCCACTGTATGGGAGAAATGTTGGAATATTTTCATTAAGAACCATAGTATTTTAGCTTTACTTTCAGGCAGAAGTTCTCAAGCTGTTGTCCAAGGACATTTTATTTGTAAATTGTATAGTACGGATTATTATAGTCTCTTTTTCCTCAAATGTTTTTCTCTTGCTTGCTCACCAAAGCTGTTTTGGAGCAATATTTACGAAGAGGTCATCATATTTAGGAATACTTGGTACTAAAAAAAATGTAAAAACACTGCACTGCAAAAAAATGCTTTTCTTGCTTAGATTTTTTTTGTCTTGTTTTCAGCCAAAATATCAAAAAAATTCTTAAATCAAGAAGGATTTTCTAGACAAGTAAAAATTAAGTAAGATTATTTTGCTTCTTTTAAGCAAAATCTCACGTATTTGTGAATTCTTTTTTTTTTAATTCTTGATGTAAGAATTTTTTGATATTTTGACAAAAAATCTAAGTAAGAAAAGCATTTTTTGCAGTGTGTAAGGTACTTAAAAAGTTGCTACTACCATGTCATAATATTATCATGAAGTCATGTCCATAAAACTATGGTAATACCTAACATGCAGTGTTTTGTAAGCATACAGAAGTGTCCTGCTTGGGTGACGCATTAAATGCCTTAAGTAATCTTGAATCGTAACTGCCTTGAAACATCCGTTCTGAACCATTAACTGCACAGCAGGCAACCAAGTTTATCACTATTCAAGATCAGTTGACAAACAGCAGATACAACAGCAGAGTCCCACAGCTGCCTAGATGACATTTAGATCTGCTGACCTACGAACATCTCCACTGACCTTTCCGTGGGCTCTGTGACCCACATCCCAAACCCCGGGTGAGTCTTTTCATCTCTCTGCCTGTCTTAAAAAATCATAATGCTACAAATAACCTGCTTATATGAATGAGAATTACAACAGCTACAGTCCAAATCCACTTTCAGGGTTGAGACAGTCGCTGTTGTATTGTTTAAAGGCGGTGCTATAGTTAACAGATGAATGAGGCATCTAAAACTTTGGAGTTCCCACCCCCTCCTACTCCTTCCTCCCACCCCTTCGCCTGGCGGTTTCCTCTCCTCACACTCACTCACATGCTGCAGTCATTCAGAGGCACAGCGTGGAGGCTGCACGTACATACACACCAACACGTTCAGAGCGACATGGCAAGACTACCTCACCGCTGTGTGATGATATCAGTGTGTTTGGCAGGAGCTCTCCTACTGCTGCCGCTCTGCTTGGGTGAGTGTGTGTGAGTGAGAGTGAGACTGAGATTGATTATGCCTTTAATGGGGGAACTTGCTATGTGCGAATGTTTGGAATGAGGTGCAGATGTAGTGTGGGATAAAGTTCTAAAACTGCTCCTAAGGGACATTATAAACAAAACATTGCATTTGAAAAATATTTGCATATTTGAAAACACTGTACAAATTGGTAACTTGTGTTGTTTCAAACCTGTATGACTTTATTTTTTCTGTGGAACACAAAAGAAGATATTATAAAGAATGTTTGTTCATACAATAAAAGTCAATGGGGTCAAAAAGAGGGGCCCCATTGACTTTCACTGTGTGAGACATTTTTCAGAACTTGTCAGGTTTTTTTTGTTTTTGTTAGTGTGACCTAATGCATTATTAGGTCACCTGTATCAGCTTACCTATTTTTTTTTCACTGTATTGACACACAAAAAATGTTTGAGCATGCAGAGATCCATTGACAGGAAAAGGTGTTGTGAGAATCTGGTTTTGATTTGTGTCTTTAGAGTGAACAAGAAGCCTATGGTGACAACAAAGGGGCACTTTCATAATGTACTTAAAGTGTTTTATTTTCACACTAATACTTAATATACTAACAAATAATACTTTAGCACTTCTTAAAGTAAACTTAAGGTCATCAAAGTGTACTCAACTGTGCTATTTTGGGATACCATGAATATGAACTAAAATGTGCTTTTAAAACACTATCTCTGTATTTAAAAAATGTAATTAGTTACCACTTGTAGTACACTTGAGTGTACTAGTGTATGAAAGATGCGTTCAAGTGTACTACAAGTGGTAGCTAAACACATTTTTAAATACAAAGATAGTGTGTTAAAAGCCCAATTTAGTTCATATTTTGTCCCAAAATAGCACGGTTGAGTACATCTTAAGTACCAAAGAATCATTTTTAGTATATTAAGGGGAACCCTGGGTATTATGACAAGCATGGCTTAAAACAGCGTAAATGATGTCTCTTACTGAAATAGCCCACGAAAGATTCATGTTATTTAAAAAAATCTACATCGTTTTACATATTTTGGAGTATGATGTGAAATGGTTGCGCTACTAAAAGCCTCAAAGGCATCAGGGCTAAAGTGGAGAGAACAAACCAGCGGGTCTTTAGGAAGTATTATTTATATGGGCATCTTCCCATTTTATGTTCCTCTTCTTATTGCTAGGAAACGCAGTGATCATCATTTCTCTTGTTAGCCCTGAACTGAAAGTTACAACCACACTGCAAAAAAATGCTTTTCTTGCTTAGATTTGTTGTCTTGTTTTCAGCCAAAATATCTAAAAATTCTTAAATCAAGGAGGATTTTCGAGGCAAGTACAATTATTGTCTTGTTTTCAGAAAAAATAAGCCACAATTAAGTGAGTTTTTGCTTAAAACAAGCAAAATAATCTGCCAATGAGGTAAACAAAATAATCTTATTTTAAGCAGAAAACTAGATTATTTTGCTTACCCCATTGGAAGATTATTTTGCGCACAATGTGGCATTGTCTCAGTATTTTAATTTCCAAGTTGTCTTGCGGTAAAAATAGCAACAGTTAGCATCAGTATTGCAGCCATTTCACATCATAGAAATAATGGTGACCCCCATAGTCCAAAATACATGAAGAGATCAGATGCAAAAGCCTCTAAATCCATCTGACATCTTTCTTTAAAAAATGCATTTTTATCAGGCTCTGTTGTATAGGTTTCTGTGTAAGTACCAGTACTTCTGATTGGGCTGAGGGTGGGTTTTTATGGAGTTTGAAGTAAAAGTATTTGATGGGTGTATAATGTGTCGAAAGCATTCATTCAGTATCATTATCTCATTTTTGACCGAGATGGCTTTTAGCTGGTTTTACATCTGAACTCTTAATAAATAAAACGATGTGGATTTTTTAAATACCATAAGTCTTTCATGGTTTTTCTGATACATATTTTAGTTTAGAGACAGATTAATTAATAAATTAACTGACTTAAGTCCACAATATTATCAAGGCAATCTAAATACTTTAGGTTATACATTAGATTACATTTAAGGGTTAAATTGGGCACAAATATTTTCTAACACCGTGTGTAGGCTATACCGGACGCTACAGTTGTTGCATCGCGTTGTGTCGCATTGCGTCGCATTGTGACAAAGCTTTGAAGTTTGCGTTAGTACATCATAAATAGAACAAGGCATCAGTTTACTGTCTGGGACTTGACATGCCGCACCGCATCCAGTGCAGACAGCATTACCGATTATTATGGGTTCTATATATTTTGTTGTGTCGCGCCACGCCGCTTACGTCCAAAATAAAATCTGTATTAAGGTAAAAAAGATAAGAGGGATCATACAAAATGCATGTTAATTTTTATTTAGTACTGACCTGAATAAGACATTTTACATAAAAGACATTTACATATAGTCCACAAGAGAAAACAACAGTTGAATTTATAAAAATGACCCTGTTCAAAAGTTTACATACACTTGATTCTTAATATTGTGTTGTTACCTGAATGACCCACCGCTGTGTCTTCTTGTTTAGTGATAGATGTTCATGAGTCCCTTGTTTGTCCTGAACAAATAAACTGCTGTCTGCTGTTCATCACAAAAATCCTTCAGCTCCCACAAATTCTTTGGTTTTCCAGCATTTTTGTGTATTTGAACCCTTTCCAACAATGACTGTATGATTTTGAGATCCATCTTTTCACACTGAGGACAACTGAGGGACTCATATGCAACTATTACAGAAGGTTCAAACACTCACTGATGCTCCAGAAGGAAAAAAACATGCAATAAGTAATGCAATAATAAACTTTTGAACAGAATGGAAATGTGTACATTTTGCCTAAATATCATATTTTTTCATTTAGCATTGCCCTTCAGAAGCTACAGAAGATACTTGCATGTTTCCAAGAAGACAAAATTAGTTATATTTACCATGATCTTCAAATTTCAAAAGTTTGAATTTTTTTTTTGAACTTTTGATTTGTCAAAAGGCTCTTAATACATGTTTTTTCCTTCTGGAGCATCAGTGAGTGTTTGAACCTTCTGTAATAGTTGCATATGAGTCCTTCAGTTGTCCTCAGTGTGAAAAGACGGATACTCAAAATCATACAGTCATTGTTGGAAAGGGTTCAAATACACAAAAATGCTGGAAAACCAAAGAATTTGTGGGAGCTGAAGGATTTTTCTCATGAACAGCAGACAGTTAAACTGTTCAGGACAAACAAGGGACTCATGAACAACTATCACTAAACAAAAAAACACAGCTGTTGTTCATTCAGGTAACAACACAGTATTAAGAATCAAGTGTATGTAAACTTTTGAACAGTGTCATTTTTATAAATTCAACTATTATTTTCTCTTGTGGACTATATGTAAATGTCTTTTATGTAAAATATCTTATTCAGGTCAGTACTAAATAAAAAAATAATATGCATTTTGTATGATCTGTCTTATTTTGCTTAACATTTTGCAGATTCTGAGCAGAACTGTATATATATATATATATATATATATATATGAGGAGTGCAGATGCAAAATCAGCTAAAAGCCATCTCGATCACAATTAATGAATAATCAATAATGATACTGAGTGAATGCTATACAACAGAGCCTGATAAGTATGCATTTTTTAAAGAAAGTTGTCAGATGGATTTAGAGGCTTTTGCATCTGAACTCTTCATATATTTTTCTAGGAAACAAAAGAAGGAACAATTAGTCAGCGTGGAAACGTGTCATCCTGCTCATTTGTAAACTTAGCTCTTGAAGCTCATTAGGAGATAACTTGGTTTGGAAATACCCAGTGAAAAATTCTGTGCATCCATATAGAGTTGTATGACAGTGCAATTCAGTGCAAACTCTTCAGCATGACAGACGGCCCTAGGGGGTCATAACAATCACGAGGGCAAAGTAATCCCACCGTGTTCCCTGCACAGCTGTTTTCTGTCGACGCACACTCACAGCTCTGACTTCCTTCTCTTTTTTTGTTCATTGACTACCAACAGAAACAAGCAGGAATTTGTTCTTTTGTACTGAGGAAGTGACAGAACATCCATGACTTTAGTGTAGTGCACAACTACAATAAGTGATAATGAGGAGTAACAGACTGAGTGATATCCTTTGCAAGAATAGAACCTTCGGCGTAAAGATTTACCCCCAAACTGCTATACACAAAGTGTCAAACTTTATAAACAGCCGCATTATTCCTGGTAAACACCAGTGAAACGGACTAATGTGTTGTCTGCTTTCAGTGCACAGAAAATTTACGTTGAAATGCGTTGTTAAGACAAAGCACTTGGCAACCCGTTCTGGGGGGGATGTGCCCAATGTGCCAAGAGTCTGGTGATTTTATGAATGAATTACTGGAAAATGGAAGATATACTGGGAATTAATAAAGCAGATGTCATGAGATGAGTTACATTCATGCTTTTGTTTTGAGGTTGGACTGAACCCATCACCTCCTGGGGTTTGGGTAAAGCGATAAGGAGAAAAACGTTGGCCAAAAATCATTATGGAAGGGGAAGTTTTATCTTAAGGATTTTTTCGTAACTTTAGGTTCGTGCTTGTTTTGACATTTCTTTAGGATAACATCGTGAAATCACTTTTTAGGGGCTTTCAGTGACTGATGGTGGTTGGTGGGAGTTGAAGGGTCAAGTTCCGCCTGACTAAATTTCCTAATGCCTCGCAAGAAACTATGTTTGTCAGTGACTGTTACGAAATGCCAGTCTCGGTTTCGAAGCAGTGTATTCCTAGTTAAAATAATGTTCCTGGGGGTTTGTTCATTGTTCTCGTCTATGTTTTAGCTTTCGTGTTCCAGCTTGTTTGCTCTGTTTGATTGGTGTGACCAGGTTGGGTTTTATGGTCTATAGTGAGAACATAAAGTTGGACAAAGGCCAGATAGTATGCTAAACCTCTAAACTCTGGAATTTTGCTCATATCTCAGTGGCAATGACATAAGGAAAATAAGTTAAAGGGATAAAGGCCATGCAATGGAGTGCACAATGGGGTAAAACTTGTGAAAGCCACATGTTTGAGCCTTGGTTCACAGCTCAGCTTCATTAACTTTACAGAACTTGAAAGAAAAACTAATTTTGCGGGGCATGTGAATACCTTCACCCTAAAATCCACCATGTCAATCTGCAGACAAAACACAACACTGTTATTTTTGCTTCTTTATTTGGCAAAGCTATCTGATTAAGGGGGCACGATAATGTTTGGATAAGAACCCATAGCATGAGTTGTAGACTAGCGTGGGACTCCATTCGCAGTATTCAGATGGCACTTAATAGACAGTGACTGCTTTACTCTGGGGATGATGACGTTTAAATAAACAGCACATGCTCACATCAGACCTGGCCAGACATCCTGCTCACTGATAGCTAAGAGCGTTTATCCTCGTGCTGTTTATGGCACCACATGTTTATTGGTGTTGATCCAGGTATTAACTCGGCCTTGTTTCCCACGAATCTCAAGAGAAAGTGAAAAGATTACGCTTACAAATAATTATTAGCCTGTAGACGACCGTCTCCAGAGAAGCATGACAGAATTTTGATTATGATTTGCTTGAAAAGGCCATGAAGAACTTGTCATGGATGATGCAGCGTAAGAAACAAGTACTAAGAGCTTATTACTTGTTCCTTCAGGGACGATTGTAATGATAAAGCAAGGCAAGTCTGGGAAAAGGTTTAGAGTCCTAATGGTACTGGCAAACATCCACAACCCAAAAGCCAAATGCCAATTCTTAGTCATGTGTGGCAAAACATTCAGGTTTATACTGTTCCATGACGCTGTCAATCAAATCATTTCAAATAAACATTGCCTAGCAGGTTTTTCCACTTCAAATAAATCAATTCCAAGATACTAAGTAATGCTTATGAAATAAGAAGTCAAAGTTATGACGGAAATATGAAATTTGAATGCCATTATTATACATTTTTATACAACAGTTCTTTCTGGTCCATGAATCTGATGGATTGGGGGAACAATCCAATGCACTCCAATTGACTTTGTATTGTGGGAAGCTACCTCCTTGTCCTTTCTGACTTATAACAAAAAACAGAACAATGTCTAAAAGCTGCTGTGTGACAAGGTGTACAGTAAATAAACTTAAAAAGACAGAACTACGTTTTTACAAGCTGTCGACCCAAAAACGAGCGTTTAAAGACACAAAAGTAGAGCGCAACATGCCATATTACGATGAGAACTACGCCCACTGGTGGGAAATTTAATCGGTGACAGTAAACATTCATTATTTTGAACCATGTCAAAGGATTATTTCACCATTTTATGTAAACCTGAAAAGAGGAGATATATTGAGAAACTAAATTGTATTGGTCTAGGTCAGTGCTCCTTTTTCTTTACCTTCTTTTTGTTGGAGAAATGATCCAACCGAATGGCCCATGTGAAATACCCTGACATCATCAACTATTTGTGTCCTTAAATGCTTGTTTTTTGGGTCGACAGGTCTGTGTTTTTCAGTTTGTTTACTGTACACCTTGTCACATCGCAACTTTTAGACATTGTTTGATTTTTTGTTATAAGTCAGAAATGACAAAGAGGCAGCTTCCCGCAATACAAAGTCAATGGAGAGTGTTGGATTGTTCGTGGCCTAAATCCTAAATAATCTCTTTTAGATGGCGACAAGAGACTTGTTTTTATGATTCAGCAGTAAGGACTTTTATATTGAAAGAGAATGAAATGCTGTTGAAGGAAGTCAACCCATAACAGATGAAAGGATGGTAACTTGCGACAAAGATAGCCTATCACTTTCCTCAGTGGACATTCAAACAAATGTTTTATTGTGAATATGAGATTGAATGAATGCTGTATCAGATGCAGGTTTAATAGTACAAATAAGCTTTTGATGAAGAATGTGCCGTCAAACTGTTGTATAAACGCAATTTCACACTCATAGCAGTGAGATTTGGCTACCCTGATAGCACATATACATCTCAGAGACGTCTATTTTCACATCTGCAAGACGTAGTTTGGTCATCTGCAACACATCTATCGGACGTTTCCTATTAGATGTCAAACAGACCTCAAGATGTTTATGATTTAGAATGTATGTAAAACTGACATCTTACAGATGTCTGCCAGACGTTTGTACACAGCAGATGCTTTCCAGATCAAAAGATTTTTAACAGACATCTTGCAGACGAATGTGTGCTATCTGGGTATATATCGGCACAGCTGTGATTAGTTATCAGTACAACGAGGCAGAGTCACAAATACAGGCAGCAGACAATCAGACAAGTTAGTACAGGTCAGGGTCATACACAAGTGATCGATATATGGTAGAAAACTCTCAGAAATGTTAGCCATAGCATGAATAATATTTAAACTCACTGGATACATAATGTAAGGGTTAGATCAGACAGAAACAGATTCTTAAGACCTGTTCACACCAAGAACGAAAACTATAACTATAAAGATAACGTTGTTTAAAATTTAAGAGAATAGCAGAGTTCACACCACAGCTATAACGATACAGGGCAACAATATTGTTGGGATCACTTTCAGAACTTTTTTTTTTTTTTTTTTTTTTTTTACAGCTGATGAACAATAAAACACTGAAAGCTAATCAGACTTCAGACAATGCACATCATCAAAGTAACATAAAACATAAAATTACCTCAGGAATTCAGCACTAGTATGGACAACATTGTCTTGTCTCCTTTGAAGTTGCAGTAGAAAAGAGTCTGTATTGTTTTTATTTTCACTACATTGACTGCGTTAGAGATCGTTAGAGATTAATTATGCCTGAAAAATCTGCGTGCTGAGTACATCTACTGGTTAAAGTTGTGTAAGTGCAACAAAAACAAACAGTTTTTCAGTCGTTCTTGGTTTAACCGGGCCTTTACACTCTTAAAAATAAAGGTTCTTAATTGGCATCAGTGGTTCCATGAAGAACCTTGAACATCCGTGGAACCTTTCAAATGCATAAAAGTTTATAGTCAAAAAAGGTTTTTAGATTTTGAAAATGTTGTGGCATCACTGCGAAAACACCCTTTTGGAGTCTTTATTTGGTGTAGAGAAAACTGCAGGTTACCACTTTATACAGTGTGCCTAGGTGTAAATGACAATGTAGAGCTTTCACAACTGGAAACTTATTATGTTTTTCTGCTCTGACATCTGATATTTACTTTTCTCCCTAAAAGTTCAAAGTAAATGGAGTCAGACAAATCCAGATAAGCCTAAGGCTTATGAGCTGGGCTTCTTGGCCTCAACTCCCAGGTGTAGTCTGGATATCATTGACATTCCCTGAAGAAAAATACTGACACTGATCACCTTGGTCTTTACTAAACAGCTGTATAAATGAATAACATGTAAAAGGAAAAGCTTGACAGATTATTTTTTCAGCCTTAGGAAGCAGATTCTCAGGTCAGTTCCCATCCTCTGTACTTTAAAAGCAAGGGTCAGCACTTAAGGGACTTCTGTGTATCCAGGGGCCCGAAGTCCCAAAAATACACAGTGACCCAAAGGTTTAGAAGATTTCCATATGATCCTAAGGAATAATCATCAAGAGACTGATGTTTTTTTATAGTGCCAGCTATGATCCTAAAAATGGATGCTCCATGCGTGCCTGTTACTGAATAAGGAAATAACTTTTTTCCTGTTATATGTCATACAGTACTGTTCAAAGCTTTCGGGTCAATAATTTGTTTATTTTTATTTTTTTAAATTTAAGAAGCATTCCAGGAGGCATTCAAGTGTCAGTGAAGGCACTTATAATTTGACATCTCAAGAATCCAGAAAAAGCTTTCAAAGAATATTAAGCAGCACAACTGATTTTAACATTGTTAATGATAAGAAATGTTTCTTGAGCAGCAAATCAGCATATTAAAATGATTTCTGAAGGATCGTGTGACTGAAGACTGGAGACTGGCTTTGCCATCAACTGAATAAATTACATTAAAATACAATAAAACAGAAAAGCAATTTTTAATTTTAATAAAAGTAAGACTAAGTTATAACATCTAAATAAAATTAGAGAAAATCTAGCAGAAAAATACCTATTAACCAAATGTCTTCTTGATCTCTTGAGCCTGGCAGAACCAGCTTCACAGATGTTACTCCCGACTCAGTAACATTCATTAACATCCCAGTCTCCAGTAATCTCACAGTATCGCATATGTCAGGGAAAGACAGGATGCTTTGGAAGAAAGAAATGTCATGGTGAGTAGTCTCACATAACTGACAAATGGCAATAGTATGTGAGAAGCAATACAAAGATCTCAAGTTACACTTACAATGACACTGCTTCTTTTCAATGGGAAACAATGTCCACTATGGTTCAGTGAGGTGACTGAGCTGTGATGCAGTAAAGATGGCCAGATAATGTTCAAAGCATTAATTGTATTTGTGAAATGAAGACAAGTCATAATTGATGGCTAACATGCTGCGACAGTCACTGTCTGACTGGTGTGAATGGAAGATTATAAGAAGAACAGACATGTTGAGTGATCTGGCCAGAAACTGACCTCCACGTCGCTGCACTTTCCATGTAAAACTTGAGTTTTTTCATGAACAATAAGTTCAATTCTGTTTTGTCTTTGCAGGTGTCGAGGATGACGAATATAATTTTGACTATGATTCCACTCAAAGCCCGGAGTATGACTACAATTCAACATTCGATATCTCATTCTTCAGTAGGTTTTTATTTGTTTCATATTTTCTTACCAAAACACACTTAAAATGTTCACATTTACATTAGGTTTGTTTAAATTTGATCCTTTTGTTCCACAGACTTGATCAGAGTAGTATGCATTTGAGCTAATGGCAGTTTGAATTACAGTGGGGCAAATGGGCTAGAGACCCCCCTTGTTCTAGTCATAGACCCCCTTAGTTATCTCTACCATCAGAATGGGGGTTGAGGGGTGACCTAACTGCACCCCAGAGTGTCATTTATTATTACAGCAGGACGTCGACACCTCCAAGATACTGAACAGGAATTAATGGTTTAAAATAAATCTTAGTCATCGACTAATTATGCAAACATTTCTGTGGAAAACTATGGGAAATGTCCAAAAGCCATTTTTTAGGGGGGAGGAAGCCTTGCTTTTTAGGTCTGAAAACGCGAGGCGCACCGCATTGCCTTTTTTTGTGACTTTTAAAAAAAAAGAGCAGTGCGCAGCATTTTTTTTTTGTTGCTAGGAAACCATCAAAACAACAGCCCTGTCAGTCTAATCAAAGGATTATAGCGCAAGCGCTGTAAAATCTTTGTAAACCTTAAATACAGCTCCAGGTAACCTGTGACAGACACCAAAAGTTTCTCCTCCATCATTGCGGTCTCTGGCAGGGTTGCCAGGTCTTCACACCAAAACCTGCCCAATTGCTACTCAAAACTAGCCCAAAAGTAGCACAATCGCGTTTCCAGGGGATAAAATACACGTTTTGTGGTGGGGTTCCTCTGGTAAAATTGGCATTCCAGTGGCTAAATATTATGTTATTGGGGTCGCTTCAACACGCAGACATGAAAAACAACCAGTGGCAACAGTATGAAAGTAGCTCAATTCCACGGGAAAACCGTGGACTTGGCAACACTGGTCTCCGGACTTTCTGTAAGTGTAAGTGTAAGTCTTTTACACTGTTGCTGCGGGTAGTTTTTGATGTCTGCAGTTTGAAGCGACCCCATTAACGTCATATTTAGCCCCTAAAATACAAATTTACCAGGGGAACCCCGACAAAAATTGTGTATTTTATCCCCCAAAAAGCAATTTTTTAATAGGGAACCCCCCTCAAAACGCAATTAGGCTAGTTTTTGGCAAAATTTGAGTAGCAATTGGGCAGGTTTTGGTGTGAAAACCTGGCAACCCTGCTCAGAGCACTTCTGCAAAAATGCGAGGCGCATAAACAGCTTGCAAAACGCTCATTGCCAACAGAAAACAATTAAAAAAAAGGCACCTCTCACTGCAAAAAATGTGTTGATCAGGGCCTTTTACAGTGCCTTCATTAAATACATATATATTTTTAACTGAAAATTTTATTATTAAAGTTATACAGTTCTCTAGTGAATTCAGTCTAATGACATAAGAAAAGTCTATATGAATGAATTAAAGATCATGCCAATACACTATCAGTCAAGATGTTTAATGTTTTTTAAAGAAGTCTCTTCAGCAAGAAAACAACTGAATAGAATTTTTTCAGGTTTCTTTGATGAATAGAAAGTTCAGAACAACATTTATCTGCTAAATGAAAGTATTCATTTCTATATATTTTTTTCTCAAAAGTGTAGTATTTAATAAAACAAATTAAATGTGAAATGTCCACTGATTGGCGCTAAAAATAGTGGTTCCTTTTTTCCCCCCAGAACAGATGACCATACATACTACTGCTATGTGACATTTTAAAATATCGTACCATCTGCACTACACCTAAATCTACCCCATAGTATGAACAAAAGGAAATGTAACGTAAAAATGCAATCACAAGCATGCCATTTAAGCCTGTTTTTCAACCTCTCATCTTTCAGCTCTTTCATTGTGAGTCATGTTTTTGATGGGATTCGTACCCAAGGATTCCACATTCTAAGCTACCGAGCAAGCTTGCTATGTCTAGAAAGTGAAACATACAAGGCTGTAATCATAACTGTGTATGAAAGCAATTACAAGTGCTCGCTGTTTTACCAGCTTTTGTGTTCGTTTCTGTTGGAAACTGCAGTGATATGTACTTATTGGTATGTATTTTGCGACTTGCAAAAAAGTTCCCACAAGTACGTTTTCGCCATGAGATCAGGTTGTTTATTGGGTTGCTCTTCGACTGACATGAAGAGCAACCTGTGGCAACAATGTTAAAGTAGCCCAATTCCGTTAAAAAAAGTTATTTTAAATTGTAATAAAATGTCAAAATATTGCTTTTTCACTGTATTTTTAATCAAATAAATGCAGTCGTGGTGAGTCCAAAAAAAAAAACCCTAACCCCACACATTTGAACAGTACAGTAGTGTATGTGTTTATATACTCACATGAAGCCTAACCATTGCTCATTTTTATGCATGTGTGTCACTAGGCAATGCTAGCAGTGAAGAACTAGAAAAGTTTTTAATGGGAGGAGGGACGGACAGTGGAAGAGAAACAAGCTTTACAGAAACAGAAACAGAAAAAGAAACAGATGGAGGTCCACATGAAGAACAGCCTACTGAGCCCACAATCTTTGTTATGGATCAGGTATTTCTTAAAACACTTCTATTATACTTCTTGATGCATTACAATATGCTGAAAACACAAAACACTCACATGTGTCACAGCCATACAGTCCTGAGTAATGTGGTTTGTCTTTCCTAAAAAACAAAGACCTTGTGTCTTTGAGATGGGATTATGAAGGGGGGCTGGCTTACTTTACAATTTTTGTGGGCGGACAGAACTCCTCCACACAGGACTTCGAAACGCTGAGGTCAGATGTTCAGTATCTTAAACCCTGTATTCGCAAAATGACAAACAAATGATAAATCTGCTCAATAATGGAGAAGTGTTATCTTCTGTGAAAAATGAGAGAAATATGTCACTGACCTGTTCGTACACCCCAGGAAAAGAAACAAACGTTGTGAAATCCTGAGCTGCTGAACTTTTAAACTATCTGGACGATTTCAAGAGCACATCGTTTCCATGAAACGCATTTATGCTATGTGGCAATTAGAAATTATATACCCATCTCTGTATTTAATGCCAGCACAAACATAGAAGTTTGATGAGCGCAATAAAACTCTGCTAGGTGAAATGTCATTTTTTTTTATTAGATTAACCATGGTGTGTGTCTGATGAGACACTACAGGCCTGCTGACGTGGCAAACTGGGAATGAACATGAATGTAAACAGGTGTCCCTATTATTTTAAAAACATGAATTCTCTTTGAAAGCTCCATCTGCTTCTTATCCTCATGTGTTGGGAAGTTAAACAATGGCTCTGCTCTGCATTAAAGGAAGGCATCTGTAAATAGAGGAAATACGGAGGGGAAGACGGTCCCAGCGGTGCCACACTCAACCTATTTAAGCATGCACATTTAATTAAACAAGCTACTAATTATACAAAGTTGTTTGAATTCCTGTGAGAATGCAAATGCATTTCATTTGCAACATCTGCTTTAAACAGACAATGGGAAAAATCTCAGACAATAAAACACTTTGTCATACTGCTCCACATAGTGGAGAGAACTATAAAACACAAAAGCACATGATGCACTTGAACTAATGAAAGTATCAGCTAAGAACTAGATTGTATGAACATAAGAGAAGCAAAAATCATAATGTGGTTAGAGTCATATAAAAAAAGATAAAAATGCTACCAAGCGCAAAGTATTAGAGAAGTGTGATCCAACTCTCATGTTTCTTTTTCACACTTCCTCTCAACACAGATCTCTAAATATCATATGAGATGGTCCACCTAAAAATTCGAAAAATTAATTTACTCACTCTCATGTTGTTTTAACCCTGTATGACTTTCTTTCTTCTCTGGAACATAAAAGATATTTTGAATAATGTTCGGCTGCCACTGATTTTCACCAACATTCGTCAAAATATCTTCTTATTTCTGTGTAGACTATCCCTTTAATACATTAAACAGAATCTTTTTTAGCAGCTGCAAGTGCTGAAACCCTATTGCAGGGTTCCTCAAATCTTGCCCTGGAGGGCCAATGCACTTCAGAGTTTAGCTCCAACCCTGATCAAACTCACCTACCTGTGATTTTCTAATGATCCTGAATACACTGATTAGCATGCTCAGGTGTGTTTGATTAGGGTTAGATCTAAACTTTTCAGGAAAGTGGATCTCGTGGGCCAGATTTGAGGATCCCTGCCCTATTGTAATTGTTAGAAATGGCCTGACGGGGGCGCTACAGCGATGAAGTACGAAATCTCTCCTAAACCGTTTGTGACATGCTCAAGTGTCTTATGTCATTGACATGTCCTGTTGCAAAGGAACGCCAAAAAGTCTGAAAGCGGCAGGGCCGCCTTTATTAAAACAGCTATAACTTTTGAACGAAATAAGATATCTCTGCCAAACTCAGAACATGTAGTGCATTTTTCAAGGGCATAAACGAATTTATATTGCACAGTTTTTCACACATACATACGGTATTTGTATCATACGATAGCCCTCTTGATAAAAACAGCATATGCTGGTTAGGTAGGTTTTGATGCTGGTATGCTGGTTTATGCTGGTCCTTTGCTGGTTTATGCTGATGTAGGACCAGCACATGACCAGCTAAGGACCAACATAAACCAGCAAAGGACCAGTTTAAACCAGCATACCAACATCAAAACCTACCTAACCAGCATATGCTGTTTTTTTTCAGCAGGGAGAACTCATTTCGAACAAATTTACCCCTAAAACCACTGCTGTCAATTTGTTGAATGATTGTTAAATGATTGAGAAAATGTATGCAAACTAATCCAAGGTTTTTCGCTCAATCTGGAAAAAAACACAGCAGTGTGCAATTCTCTGGACTCTCTGTCTGGGTCAATAACTATCAAAAAAAAAAAAATTACATTTACCCTTTGGGAAGCTATAACGGGGTTGTTTAAAAAAGTGTTCTGTCCAAATATACCCAAAATCCTATACGAAACTTAAAATGTCAGAAAACTTGGTGAGCATATGCGACAGGTGATTCTAAACAAGCATGCAAAGTTTTAGGAAGATCAGACCACATCTGGTGCTGTAACAATTAAAAAGAATCAAAAATACTGTATGTCTATGGTAAATTACCTGGATTTACCAAAATGTGACCCTGGACGACCAAAGCAGTCTTAAGTTGCACAGGTATATTTGTAGAAATAACCAAAAATACATTGTATGGGTCAAAATTATCTTTTTTTTTTGCCAAAAATCATTAGGATATTAAGTAAAAATCATGTTCCATGATGATATTTTGTAAATTTCCTTCTGAAAATATATCAAAACTTAATTTTTGATTAGTAATATGCATTGCTAAGAACTTCATTTGGACAACTTTAAAGGCGATTTTCTCTAGATTTAGATTTTTTTGTACCCTCAGATTCCAGATTTTCAAATATTGTCTTATCTTAACAAACCATACATCAATGAAAAACTTATTTATTCAGCTTTCAGATGATGTATAAATCTTAATTTCGAAAAATTGACACTTAAGACTGGTTTTGTGGTCCAGGGTTATAAATTATTTAGCAAACAGGCTTGCTAAATAATATGTAATGTCTTTTTTCATATATGCTTAAAGGGTCATTCTACCAGAAACGTACATTATCTGTCCTTGACTTATTACAATGCATAAAAAGTATTTCAACGTAATCAATAAAGTCAGGCCCTGTCACACCACAGTCAGTAAAAAAAAAACAGTCAGTTTTGTAAAAATCTCCTATGTAAAGGTAGTTTTTTTTTTTTTTTTTTTTTTTTAACTGTATGAGTATTCTGTTATTTTGTGTACTATATTATAGTTGACCAAAAAGTTGCTTATATTTCTTAAAGGAATTACAAAACCATGTTAGATGCAATTATGTGACCAATAAGAAAATGCTATTTGTATCAAAGAAATTCATTCTAACAAATTTGTCTGTGACGGGGCCTGACATTTTAGGGGTGAAATACATATAAAAATGTATTTTATTCAATCATAAAAAAAAAATGGTGAGATGGCATGATATGTGTTTCTCAGTTTAACATGTCCTCTATATGACCCAATGTTCAGATTTAATAATTAGATATTTTTTTTCCCCAAGATGTACATTTCTGGTAGAATGTCCCTTAAAGTGCTTGAATCCCACTAATTGCTGCTTGCAGCTATATTTTATACTTGAATCCTTCATAAGCTTAAACCCCAAACCACAAGCATCTATGAAATCTCAAGCTTGTTTGGCTAACACAAATACCTTTTTTTTTATTATTATTATTTTAGGCATCTCAGTCAACGCCTCTATGTTCCCTTCTTACTTTGGTTCTGATGGCTCATCAGCTGCTCAGACTACTATAGCAGACACACTGCACATTACAGGACTCCGTTACACAATCTGAACAGGTAAGTAATGTAACTCTATATACACTAGAAGGATAGGCTAGTTAAAACACTACAAGCCAAAATGGTTTAATGTGTATCACAAATATGAAAGATACATACCTATTCCTAGTTTAAATTTCGCTACTTGTTGTGTTTGAATTAGAAAAAAGGTGTTTGCAACAATAGAGGATGAAAAACATCATAGAGAACGGACTACTGTTAAAAAAAACTGACTAGTTGTAGACTTGCCGAGCTTTGCGGCTAACTTCCGGTTTATTTGTATGTAATACACACGTTGAAAGTTTTCGTTGGAGACCATAGATCTATATACCTAGATGCCTCATTAGCGACTGTTTCTATGGGCCGCTGTACGTAAGCCGTCTGCCATATTGCAGCGGTGAACTTGACGTCATTCATTATAGTAATCACTGAATATTCGAAATGGCACAATCCTTCACAGCCATTGGTCTGCGAACCTATAGTCAGAGCCAGAGTTGAGAAAACGGCTCTAAACGGCTCTGGTCAGAGCCGATAGTATGCTGAATGACGTCAAAGTCTAACGTTCAAAAATGGCGAACGCATCTACGTGCTTTGAGCAGTCCAATAGAGCGTCTATGTATGTTGGAAACAAACAGTCGCGCGAACCCGTTGTACTTCGTACCTGAACGTTATAATCGAAGGAACCAAATGATTAGTTAGATATTATGCAAGAGAGCTTATTTGTGTAGTTTGAAACAGTGTTTACTGCCAGTTTTGAAGTAATATTATGATGGCTGTACTATTTTTAGATCTATCTATCTATCTATCTATCTATCTATCTATCTATCTATCTATCTATCTATCTATCCAGCAACACAGAAAATATAGTGTTCTAAAATATATATTGTGCATCTCTAAAATTACATTTATTATGTAAAAATGTAAGTTTAAGTTTCTTTTGATTTTGTTTTGGTAGCCTATATGTGACCCTGGAGCACAACTCTGCTGAAGAAAACAGCATATGCTGGTTAGGTAGGTTTTAATGCTGGTATGCTGGTTTAAGATGATCCTTTGCTGGTTTAAACTGGTCCTTTGCTGGTTTATGCTGGTCTTTTGCTGGTTTATGCTGGTCCTTTGCTGGTTTATGCTGGTCCTTAGCTGGTCATGTGCTGGTCCTGCACCAGCATAAACCAGCAAAGGACCAGCTAAGGACCAGCATAAACCAGCAAAGGACCAGCTAAGGACCATCTTAAACCAGCTAAGGACCAGCTTAAACCAGAAAAAAACAGCATACCAGCATCAAAACCTACCTAACTGTGCTGTTTTTTTCAGCAGGGAAAACAAGTCATAAGCCAATTTATAAGCTTTGCATTGATGTATGGTTTGATAGGATAGTACAATATATACAACTGTTTGAACATCTAAATATTGAGAAAATCGCCTTTAAAGTTGTCCAAATGAAGTTCTTAGCAATGCATATTACTAATATAGGTTTTGATAAATTTACAGTAGGAAATTTACAAAATATTTTTTTCTCATTCGATCTTTATCTAGTATTATCTTTATCCTAATGATTTTTGGCATAAATTAAAAATCTATCATTTTGACCCATACAATGTATTTTTGGCTATTGCTACAAATATACCCATGCTACTTAAGAGTGATTTTGTGGTCCAGGGTCACATATGTGAATGAATTTATTTTAATGGACTGCTAAAACAGTTGTGTGATTCTCTTTGGAGCCTGCAGAGGGCACTCAAACATTGGCGGTGAAAACAGTTTAAAAACTGGGTCTTGAAATACCAGGTTGCATAGAGCACAACATAGTGCATCATCAACGTACTGTGATTTGAAATGATTGTCTGGAAGCCTCAGAATTAAATTGATTAGACTTCTTGACACTCATTAAGTTGCAGTGCATTGCTTTATGTGCTCTCTGCTCTCCACCTCATACAACCGCACTCATCATGAGATATATATCTCGCCCATAACAAGTGATAACATCTTTTAATATTTTAGACTCAGTGGCTTTCTCTTTCTCCAATTATTCTAGAAGTCCAGGAAGAAGAAGAAGAGCAGATGGACAGATAACCTGAACGAAAGACATGTGGACATCCAATACAGACAGGCACACACATGCTCATGCGCACACACTCAAAGAGCTCAAGCAAAAACGGCAGTGGATCCATGACAAACCATGACAACACACGGCTTGCGGGCTGTACATGAAAAGACACATTGTTCGCTATTCTTTGTCACCACATAACAGGCGCACAGAGGTCAGAGGTCTCATAGGCTGGATCAATGGAATGGAATATGAATGTGAAATGGAGCTAACTAAATGACGGCTTCTTTTGTGGGTATTCTTTCAGGTTGTGACTCAGATTTGAGGAGCCTAAATAACAAAGAAACTGAGAAAAACAAGATATCCCTCTTTTTTTAATGAACAGATGTGCAGGCTGTCCACTGTTGTGTAAAACAATCCAATTTTTGGCAAAAATCTATACATTTGTCTCTTTTATGAGACTTTGTCTGTTTAAACCTAATTTTAATCTGTAATGAGCACATCCTTTGATTGCCATGGCAAAGATGCTTGAGAAACAAGCAAATCAGACATCAGTGTTACATAATGTACAATTTTAATATGCCAATTTAATTTTAAAGCAAAACTTACACAAACTGACCTGGATTCATGTTATGTTTGGGAAACTGTAACTGACTGACATTTTACAATTAGTTCAAGCTTTTTTATTCATTCAAAGCATCATGACCTCTTGCAGATATTACATGTAAGGCACTTTCCTTCGCCACTGCACTTCTAAGCCTCGCTATTTTTTCAGTAATCCTCGATACAAGCACATTTTTTTTGTTTTGTAATGGATTTAGTATGTTTTGTTACAATTTTTTTTTTCTTTTGTTACAAATATGAGGGTGATTTACACCAAAATGCACATGAATTTGTGAGTCAGTTGAGCTTTTTTATGTGTTGTTACAAATACTGAATAAATATTTTTTCAAGTAATACACCACTGTCTTAATTATTTTTTCTAATGGCTGAGATCACACAGATGATACAAAAACATGTTGAGAAAAAAGTTACTGTTCATTTTTCAGGCTAGGGGTGTGGAATTGAGGATAATCATGATATTTAAATAAAGAAATATCATTATCGTACCAATTGGGGTGTAGCAATATTTTGCCGATATTTGAAAATGATTAGTATGCATACTTTAATATGACACATAATAGAGGGTTTGCACTTACATTACGATTTGGTCAGTTACCTGGATGCATGGCCATACTGGAGATACTCAGACGTAAACAACAACATGAATTGCACGGTTAATGTACTACTGAATATGTTGTTCTGCTAATTTGTGCTGTCTAAACCACAGAAAAAATATGTGGAAGCTGCTAAATCATATAGAGAAGGACTTAGTAAGCAGGAAAGGGCACAATATTTTGACAAACTAAAGTTAATAGGTGCTAAATATATGCAGTATTAATTAGGATACTAGCCTAATATTTCACCTACCTGACCGGAAATGATAAGAACAAACACTGTCAAGATTATTGCCCTGGAAATCCTGGTTCAGTTTAGCCAACCAAAAATGCCTTTTGTTCCTCAGACAGTTTTTTGCACTCTTCTTCTTGATTTGTTATAACTTTTATAACTATAGTAATCTAAATGATTTTCCTGGTCTGGCCGATTAGTACAGCCCAAAACATGACAATAATTGACCATTTTCTGCACCAATAATCAGCTAAATTTGCAAGCTCTGTGCGGTTCAGTGGCATTGTTCACATTCACGCTGCAAAAAAAGGCTTATCTTACTTAGTATTTTTCTCCTGTTTCTAGTCAAAATCTCTAAAAATTCTTAAATTAAGATGAATTTACTATATAAGCAAAAAGACATAAGATATTTGTGACCCTGGACCACAAAACCAGTCTTAAGTCGCTGGGGTATATATGTAGCAATAGCCAAAAATACATTGTATGGGTCAAAATTACTGATTTTTCTTTCATGCCAAAAATCATTAGGATATTAAGTACAGATCATGTTCCATGAAGATATTTTGTACATTTCCTACCGTAAATATATCAAAACAAAAACTGTTTGATAAGTAATATGCATTGCTAAGAACTTCATTTGGACAACTTTAAAAGTGATTTTCTCAATATTTTTTTTTTTTTATTTTTGCACCCTCAGACTCCAGATTTTCTAATAGGTGTATCTCGGCCAAATATTGTCCTATCATAACAGACCATACATCAATGGAAAGCTTATTTATTCAACTTTCAGATGATATATAAATCTCAATTTTTAAAAAATGACACTTATGACTGGTTTTGTGGTCCATGGTCACATTTAGTCTTGTTTAAAGCAAAATGCACTTAATTTAGTGGGGAAAGTAAAATATTCTTAAAACAACAGTATTTTACTTACCCCACAGATAATTTTACTTATTTTAAGCAAACTGAACTGTACTGCACTTCCACTGGAAACAAGACTAAATATCTTGTGTAATTTTGCTTATTTAATAAATGCATCTTAATTTAAGAATTTTTAGATATTTTGATTAAAAACAAGACAGAAATACTAAGTAAGATAAGCTTTTTTTTTGCAGAGCAGCCAAAATGGCCGACTGATGACGCATCTTGAAAAAAACTCTACATTTCAACATTGTGGCTATTATGGAGTGTGAAACTTCACATGTGATTTGTTTCATTCAAACTATACATCGGAGGCTGCATTAGCGTAGAAAGTCTACAACCGAGCACTCAGGCCCGCCGGCTCCTGAGTCAAGGCCAGAGATGGCTATTTTAATATGTTAAATTTTACTGGCAAAAGTGTCATATTTGTCCAATAACCATATACATCATTACATTTTTCTAATTACTATATGAGCGAGAGAAAATTTAGCAGTAGTCAAGTTTGTAAGATGGGGGAAAAAAGCCCTGTACATCAGTATATGTTCTAATTAATCTGTTACCTCATTAACAAACCTACAAAAAATATAATAAAGGGAGTAAAAACAAAGAAAACATGAAAATGTTCTTATGAAAACCGCTTTAGCTGACTATCTTAGGCAAGGTGTATTTTGATCATAAAGTTTAAAATAACTAATCAATACGGTAGAAAAGGGGGACAATAAAAAACAAAATAATTACTTGAGGCCAATGAATTTAATGTTTGTAATTCATGGGAAACACAAGGAGAACAATGTCCATACATGTGATGTGTATGGACTTTGTTCTCCTTGTGTTTCCCCTGTCATTGTTCCTGAGTTTCCTTATATGGATTTGTTTCCTGTTCTTGTTTAGTTAATTAGATTTTCTGCACCTGTGTATCATTAATTATCCTCGTTTGTCAGTGTATTACAGTCCCAGTCTGTTTAGGCTTTGGTTGTCCGGTCACAGTTTTGTGTTTGCAATCATCCTTCTGCCTGTATGTTTATTAAATTGAGAAATTTGGATTCTGTCTCCTTTGCCTTGCACATGATTATAACAGTATATGGTTTATCTGAATTCTTCAAGCCATCTCAGGTTTATCAATATGGATATTTATATTGCCATTCTAATCGGAACAGCCTTTATCAGTGTATAGAATACTATCCACCTATTTCTTCCCTAAAGAGTGGGCCATTTGTAAATTTTATAGGTCTGGCTTCCGGTCTCATCTGCGTCCAGCTATTTTTACCTGTACAAAAACAGCTTGTTTTGCAGCTTGATATTGCATTACCATTATAATTTACTGTATTACCTTAATTATGTAGTTGTGTGTAATTATGTATGTAGCAAACAGTTTTACCGTATACTGCACTTTGTTATTCTTCCGCTGTTTCCCTAATGAACTGTAAGTCTCACCCATAGGCTTGCTTCCGTGTTAAAAAGGATGATAAAATAAGAATCAGTTCAAAGAAGGAAGTTATTTTGAACACTTGACTGACACTATAATGCAAGTTTGGAGCAAAAATATGTACTTATTCTCAAAAATTGTCTCTGACACTGTGCTAACCTAAAAACGGTTCGCATTTTAGTCTCTTCTGTTTAGTGTAATTGTTTCTTTTGTATGGTGTGATTTATTGGTCAGAAATTGAAAAAAAGAAAAACAAACAAACAAAAAAAACATTAATTTGACTGCTAGCATGATTTATTTATTATTATTGTTTTTATTTTTCAAGATTTCTATAGATATCACAATATATAGTTATCATACATTTTTGAGACCACCATAGTTCAAAAATCTCATATTGTGACAGCCCTAATTCAGGGATTTACGTCTTCAGTAAGGAGATGAACACAACTCTGGGTCACGTTCTTAGAGAGAGTCATAGGTTAGTCAGCATTACCCAATTAAAACACTTGAAAACATGCAGCGAACGTGTCAGGAATAGCCTTTCTCTGTATCAACAGCACACATTAACTTCTGGCCTCTTCTCTGCACTTATTCATTTAACTGCTGTCAGTGGGTGTCAATCAGATCATTAAAACAGAAGAATAAAATATCATGCAGCCTGTACATGTGTCAGCCTATTTCAGCAGCAATCTGTAAAATATTCATGAATTTTAGCTGTTGCTCTGCTTTAATAGAGAGGGCTGAGTCAATAGGTCAGAGGGAGAAAACACAGACAGAGGCGTCTGAGGGTGTTTATAAACAAACAGAGTAAGGTCAGAAACGTTGTAACGTGGCTCAGCGCTGATGACGACAGGCGATATCTAAAATGGATTCTTATCAGAACTCTTCAGACAGTTTGTGTTCTGTACTGCTCATTTTCAAGCAGCTCTACAAGATGTGCTTCAGATAAAGGGAGCCAATTCTGCTACGGAAAATCTCACCGGCTGAATCTGACGTTTTAGTCAGCCGGTGTGTTCTCTTTTTAAAGACTGGCTTTTAAAGGATAAGGAATGAGGAATAGATCAGACTGACTTTCAGACAGGGTACCAGGCTACAATTGTTCAGATAAATTGCAGTCTTTTCTCTGCTGAAGAAAAAAAAAAAACAGTGTAGTGAGCCTTTAACTACTAAGTCTTTTTTTATATCTCTGTCATGCCACTTTTTTAATTTAATTTGCGAGTCCGTGGGTTTAAACAGACGGTCTGATGTTTCATCCAGTATATAACTGATCATTCACACTCATGGTCATGCTCCAGTAATGATTAATTTCAGTCATGTTCTCTGTTTTCCTGCCCCATTGTGTTTCCATATCAACACTTTCGCATCAGTTTTGAGAATCATAATGTAAAGACCAGCTGAGGACAGAAAAGAAAAGGAGAGACGAGGCGAGTTTTTCTTCATCTCTCACTGTGAACAGTCAGACCACTTTCAGTTTTGTTCTAAACAGACCAAAGCATTCAGGAGCCAACAGAATCCCAAAACATGATTTGGCACAGAAATTGATCAATGCAAGCAAACAGCTGGTGAGACTAGGCCACAGTTACAGTGCATCACTTCAGCTGATGATGTCACAATGCATTCTTCATATGCTGTCTAACTTGTTGAGTTCTGTCTGTCAAATCTAATTAATGGGTTCTGTGATGGTGTTTGCAATATGATCCATATCATTTAATGACAAATTAATGATATGAGTTCTCCAGGACATTTTCTAGGCATGTCATATTTGATTATATCAGATCATCAGTGTCAGTGCTCCACATTAGTTAAAACTTGACAGGTCTGAAGGTTCTTTTTTTAGTAAGAAACAGAAGAAATGTGCTAAAATGATAGACAGTTCACCCAAAAATGAAAAGTCTAAAATCATTTACTCACCCTCGTACCCACATGGCTTCCTTTTTTTCTGTGGATCATAAAAGAGCATACTTTAAAATCCCCATGAAATCAAAATTAAAGTTTTTTGGCTTTTGGTATGAATAGCGCTGGTTATAAGGTTATCTATAAGCTAGTGTGCTCCAAAACAACTGCAAAATTCACATTTACAAGTTATGAGCATTCAAAACTTAGTCTCATCACTACCACCAATATGAATCAATGATTTTGATGACATCACACTGCACTTCAGCTTCTCATCAAACCTTTAGTCCAATCAAATGCTCTCTAGAATCCGTAGCATCCCACCCCCTACACTATAAATAGAAGCTGAAGCTGTGGCTCAGACTGTAATTTGTTCACAGAATTAGTACTTTCTGTATGGTGAATGGCATGTACTGCGCAATGTAGGAGATAGGGAACAGTTCAGACAGTGCAAATATGCTTTCCGTCAGGGCAAATGAAGTCTGGTTTCACGTTGTGTCATGCATGATTATGATCACTATTTAGTTTTAGTAAGAGTTTCATATTTAATCTAGGGCCTAATCTATTAGACTGGCTGTCATAAACTATCAAATGTGGCTTTAGCGAGCTCAACGGCTCTGGCCCAAGCAGATATTAATGGAACGCTATTGGCTATTTTAAAAAGTGGGCAGGGCTGCTCAATATGGCTTGCCCTGTTTTCCTGTTTCAGTTGAAATTTCGTCACCACATAGAAAAACGCTACGTGTTTCAAGACACTTCAGTGGACCTTTAAATTACGCTGGTAATCAAACTGTTTTGGTTTCTAGTGACTTCCACGGAAAAAAAAATACAATGGATGTCAGTGGGAACTGAAACGGTTTGGTTTATGTTCCACAGGTATAGGTTTGGAATGAGTTGAGGGTAGCTTTTGTTATATCTGAATGGCAAACATGGGATGCACGTTTGTGCGCAATAGTGGCATTCACATTCATAGACTGACTAGTGACGTCAGACCACATGCATCTTGTTCTTAAGGTCTTCCATTTGATTCCAGATGCATCAGGTCATGCATTTTGTATAAACCTGGCTCTGTGTGCTCCACAAGGTTACTGTGCTAACCAAGTGAAGGGATGAATAATGGTCTGACAATCCAGAGATGTGGATCTATGGCGGATCCAGCACTGCTGAATAATGCACGGAGCAAACAATCAGCACACACACACATTATTTACTGGACACATTTTATACTTTTTATACTTTTTTACTGCACAAGCTGTATTTTCTATCACCGTACACCAACCCTACACTTAAACCTACCCCTCAAAGAAAACTTTGTGCATTTTTAGGTTTTCAAAAAACAAACAAACAAAAACACTATTTAGCACGTTTGGATTTCGGGGACACAGGGAGTGTCCTCATAAATCACCTTCAAATTGTAATACCAATGTCATACCCATTCTACAAATTTGTGTATAAATTAAAAGACTATAGTTCACCCAAAATTGATCATTTGCTTAAAAGTTACTCACCCTAAGGGCATCCAAGAGGCTTCTTCATCAAAGCTTTTATCTTTACAGCACTTGCTCACCAATGGATCCTCTGCAGTGAATGGGTGCCGTCAGAACGAGAGTCCAAACTGATGAATAAAGCATCAAAATAATCCACGAGTAATCAATTAATGTCATGTAAAGTTAACAGCTGTGTGTTTGTAATAAACAAATCCAGTCCATGATCCATAATAATGCTTTCTCCAGTGAAAAAGTCCATCCCTTGTTGTCTTTTTTAAAATTAAAACAGTTTTAGACTGCTTCTGCTTGTAAACAGTGCTTGTGCCTATTTCCCCACCTTCAGATGACTTTTTTTTGGAGAAAGCAATATTGCATATGTTTTATGTGTTGCTTCTTACAAGATGTTTATTGGAGTGGATTACATGTGGATTACTGTGATGTTTTATTAGCTGTTTGAACTCTCATCCTGTTGGCACCCATTCACTGCAGAGGATCAATTAGTGAGCAAATTATGTAATGCTAAATTCCTCCAAATTTGTTCTGATGAAGAAACAAGCTCAAACTCATAACCATGAAGTCTTGACTAAGTGAAGATGAATTTCCATATGGACTAGTGGTAGATGTCTTGAAGATCTAGAATGGATGAGTCACTTCTATGTTCACACTTAAATAAATACATTTGTACTTTTTCTTTAATGGCTCTCGCTCTTCCGTTTTCACAAGAATGTGAGCTTTGGCATGAGAAGAGCGGAGCTTTAATTACGAGCTGTTGAGAAGATGAGTGACTCCCCCAGAGGAGAGAAATGAGACACGGTGAGGTGGTGAAAATGTCAGACATCTGACCGCACTTAATCAGAATGTACGACATTGTCGAGAAGCTGTCTTCATCCTGTCGTGGTCTGCTCGGGATGCTACGGGGAAAAAAAACCCAGAGTGAAATAATGAGTATAAATTAGGAGAATTCTTAGAATACTTAAAATGAACTGTGAGATTAAAAACGACCTCTGCACCATATTTCTGTTTCGATTGAATTATTAACTATGCTTGATCCTTCAATTCATTTTTGTCAGGGTAATTATTTTAGAAGAGCTTTAAAATAATAAACTGACACAAGACAAGACTACTTTTAATAAAAGAATTACACAGTCAATTTAAGCGATTCAGAGATTCAGAGAAACTATAAAATGTGAGATTCTGAAAGCTGTTTCTTTCACATTCACATCACATTCAGATATCGAAGCTTGTGATGTTGGATAATAACTCTGCTGTCATTTCTTCACAGCGCTGTCTGTACATTTAAGATGTCAAAATATTTACAACTGCATCCCTACTCGGAAAAAAAAAAAAACACTGTTGTCAAACAGAACATTTAACATGTTTTGAGTAAATCTTGGCATACAAAAGGTCAGAACAAGACAGTGTTGGATCAAAATTGATCCATTTTTATTCTAAAGAGCATTGACAGATGAGATATATGTCATACCTGTATAGCAGATATTTGGTGAAAAACAACATGTCTGACATCTTCCTTCATTAGCGCTGTGAGATATAGGTCACAAACCAGTGTGACACCTGGACATAGATAACATTCTATGTGTGAATATATATGGGCAAGAACTTAGATAATTACATGGAGAATATATTGGTGAACAGCCGTTGCCAATTAGAGGTGTGTAACCTTCCAGACATCAATGGAATTGACTGCCTACTCACAGAGGTGATTCATAAAACCTTTCATTAAAAAACCTTTCATTGATGCTCATGTTTTTACCGCATGCATTTAACTGTTGTCAACTCTCACTGTCGCTAAAGGTTCACAGAACTTTCGATACGACAATAAACAGACAAAATGCTAAGAGTGACATTTGAATAAAAGAAAAGCTTATGAAGTCATTTTTGAGAGAGATATCTCAAATATCACAAATATCTTTATTTTAAAGGATTAGTTCACTTCCAGAATAAAAATGTCCTGATAATGTACTCACGACCCATGTCACCAAGATGTTCATGTCTTTCTTTCTTCACTTGAAAGAAAATTAGGGTTGTTGAGGAAAACATTCCAGGATTTTTCTCCATATTGTGGACTTCAATGGGAAACAACAGGTTGAAGGTCCAAATTGCAGTTTCAATGCAGCTTCAAAGGGCTCTACATGATCCCAGCCAAGGAATAAGGTCTTATCTAGTGAAACAATCAGCGATTTTCTAAAAAAAAGATACATCTATATACTTTTTAACCACAAATGCTCATCTCGCACTAGCTCGACTTTATTCGACACATTATGTAGTAAAAAATGTAAAACAGCGAAAATGACATGGAGGTTTTCGTCCTACCCTACCTTTCTGAACTGAAGTACACAGACAAATAACTAACCATGTGTGACCTTTACAACATGATTACGTAATGCATGAAGTAGCGCACTAGTGCAAGATGAGCATTTGTGGTTAAAAGTATATATGTGACCCTGGACCACAAAACCAGTCCATTTTTGGATATTAAGATTTATACATCATCTAAATAATAAGCTAAATAAATAGCTTTTACATTGATGTATGGTTTGTTAGAATAGGACAATAATTGGCTGAGATACAACTATTTGAAAATCTGAAATCTGAGGGTGCAAAAAAATTGAAATATTGAGAAAATTGCCTTTAAAGCTGTCCAAATGAAGTTCTAGCAATGCATATTACTTATCAAAAATTAAGTTGATACATTTACCGTAGGAAATGTACAAGATATGTTAATGGAACATGATTTTTACTTTATATCCTAATGATTTTTGGCAAAAAAGAAAAAATCTATAATTTTGACCCATACAATGTATTTTTGGTTATTGCTATACAAATATAACCCAGCGACTTATGACTGGTTTTGTGGTATGTTTATTTATATATTTATATATTTTAGAAAATAACCAATTGTTTCGCTAGATAAGACTCTTATTCCTCAGCTGGGATTGTGTAGAGCCCTTTGAAGCTGCATTGAAACTGCAAATTGGATCTTAAACCCATTGGGTCCCACTGTATGGAAAAAAAATCCTCAAAAACATGAATTTCTTTTTAACTGAAGAAAGAAAGACATCTTGGATGACTTAGGGGTAAGTAAATTATCTTATAAAAGGAAACTTCTATTCTGGAAGTGAACTAATCCTTCAACATTTGACCTCGAACATCCATGGAACATCCATAGATGATTGTAAGGAAACTAAAATGGTTCCTATGTCATCCCTCTACAAGCATCCTTTATTTGTTTAAGTGTATACTTAAATGAAACAGTCCTTATGTCCTTTTCATTCATTTAGGACGACAAGATGCAACAGCCACAGACATTTCAAACAGTTGCATATCAATAAATACATTAGACAAATTCTCTAAGCAAAAAAACAAACAGCGGATTTAAATTGCACACGATACCATCTCTGATTCAAACTGACTCCCAGCTGGTTCTTCAAAAAAAAAAAAAAAAACAGCCTACAGAATACGGATGTAGTGACGTTACGTGAATACATCAGGTAGCAGGAAAACCGTATAAATAGAGAAAGTTTCCCAGCAACCCAGTGAAGCAATAGAAAGCGGCAGCAAGAGCACAGGCGCCGACAAAAACTTTCAACGCTGGTATCGCTAAAGAGTAATAAAAGTATTTTGTATTTTAAATTCTAAGTTTTATCTCACTGACGCCAAAGCATTCAGCACCATGGACAGCATCCGAGCAGCCATTTACCTGAGCGTTTTCCTCTCGCTGCTGTGCGTCTGCAGGGGTCAGATGTCACTGGACAACCGACTGACCGAACAAGAGGAGCAGTTCATCAAAAGAGACCTGGTAAGAGAATAAACGAGAGTGTCAAATGGCATAACGCAACAAATGCATTTTCAACCTGTTGATTGTAAAACGTTTCAGCAACATTTGAAAAACAGCGAAAAAATAATAATTGCAAGTGATTCGCTGTAACTTCAAACCATTTTTACAATTGAAATAGCTGTTACTAAGGTTTCACTCGGATAAATGTCACACTGCAGCTGAAATTAATCTTGATTTTTTAATCTAAATCCATGCTTTCTCGCCGTTTGTGTTTAGGCTGAGGCGCTCGATGAACTTTTGGATGGAGATCAGGACAATAGGATATCAGTGGAGAAAAAAGCTAGCGTCATTCCAAGGGTAAACGCATTCCTCCACTTTTTTGTAGCGTTCATCATCAAGTGAAAGAGTTTGACTATAAAAAATATCTAATGCGATGCATTATATTTCTTAGTGTGATGTTGGGGAGCGCTGCGCCATGAAGCACGGACCGCGCATCGGGCGACTATGTGATTGTATGCGAGGAACAGCCTGCAATACTTTCTTCTTGCGCTGCTACTGATGGAGCTCGCCGCCAACCCTCTCCTCTCTTCTCTCTCAGGCACTTGTGCTAAGAAAAACGTGAACGAAATGCTTGGGACACCTCATCTATTTAACGGTTTAATTTTACGCGTGAAATTACATGGGTGATGTATTGATACTGTTGTATTGTTCGTAATCTTGACTACATGTGTATATGATTGTTTACTTTCAGTTAATAAAATGTCTTCAAGGCTCATTCGTTCTGAATACTGTCTGAATGAAAGTATGTATACGTTTTCTGTGTTTATAATTTAACAATGTTTAATAAAAGCGTAAAAACTGTTAGAACAAGGTCTAAACTAAGGCATGTCATCACAGGTACATTTATACACAATGGGTGAGATCAAACAAGTGTCATGATCAATAACTAAAATCCCGATTTGAATAATCATTAATCATTGGATTCTAGTGCATCTTATAACGTGAATAACAAAAAGGCTTTCAGTGGTTTAACTGTTTGGTGGAAATGATGTGAGCGATTTTCGGTGCGCAATCAAACCAAAATTGCCTTGTGAAGCCTTTACCGCAGTTAGCGGTCATTTTAAGTTAAAAAAATTGTGATACATAAATCTATAATGCAGTGACAATTACATTTTTGTTGATTTAACAGCGTATATTTGCTATGGTTACCTCCTCAGGCAAATTATACTGGTCAATGAGCGTCTGTTTAGTCAAAAATTGTAAGTTAACTTTAGTGGTGAAACTTTAACTTTCGATACAAAATGGTTAAAAAGCCTGGTTCTAGATCCAGAGTCATTCTGTTTCTTAAATCCTCTTTGAAACAAAGAGGATTAGGCTACTGCGAGATATGTCCACAGGTTTTGTGGTCACCCATCACCATTACATAAATTCAAATACTCTGAAATGTCGCAAATGTAAGGGAAATCTACATATAATGACCGTGATAAATCCTCTATAATCTCATCAACCCGCTCGTTCAGTCCAGTGATCAACAACCTCGTGTGACGTAGAAGCAGGTAAGACCTTTTAAGTCCCACAAACCTTTGCGTGGAAACTCGTGCTGGACTCCTCACGACTAGAAGCACTAATACGTGACTAGCCTATAATAAACATATGATGTCAAATTTATCTATACTTCTTGTAGCGCTTCACTTTGCCGTATACATTTTGTCTAAAATCAGTGGTGTGGATTCAAGACCGCCAGATTACGAACCGACCGGACCGTTTACTGACGACGCGACAGAAGTGGTGAGTTGAAGTAGGCTATTGCGCGAGTTCATTTTGGACCGCATATCGCTGGATAATTGGAAAACGTATCGTTTATTTCAGTCAAGAGCTGTGATGGATAAAGACAACCTTCAAAGACAGGTCGTGCCCATTTTGAAGAGAAAATTCAACCGTCTTCCAGGAGTATGCAGACGACTCAAAAGGAGGAGGATAACAATTCTGGTACTTCACTTTTGCTTATTAGAAGTCTTTTATGCTGTGACAAACACGACTGCCGTGTATAATCTGCATTGAAGTCATATAACTGGTACACGTCATAATTTACTCACCCTCAAGTTGTTTCAAACGTGTATGGGTTTCTTTGTTCTGTGAAACAGAAAAAAATATATATTTTGAATAATGTTTATATCCACAGTTGCAGGTAGCCACTAATTTATAGAAATACTATGGATGTCAATAGCTACAGTTGAGGTCAAAAGTTTACATACACCTTGCAGAATCTGCAAAATGTTCATAATTTTAGCAGTATAACAGGGATCATACAAAATGTATGTTATTTTTTGTTTAGTACTGACCTGAATATTTCACATAAAAGATGTTTACATATAGTCCATTTATAAAAAATTACCCCCTTTAAAAGTTTACATAGGCGACACTTGATTTTTAATACTGTTTTGTAACCTAAATGATCAACAACTCTGTTTTTTGTTTAGTGATAGTTGTACATGAGTCCCTTGTTTGTCCTGAACAGTTTAACTCTCCAGAAAAATCCTTCAGATCACATAAATTCTTTGGTTTTCCAACATTTTTGTGTATTTGAACCCTTTCCAACAATGACTGTATGATTTTGAGATCCATCTTTTCACACTGAGGACAACTGAAGGACTCTGAATTTAAAGACTTATTTTGTCTCCTGGGAAACATGTAAATATCTTCTGTTGTTTCTGAAGGGCAGTACTAAATGAAAAAATATGATATTTAGGCAAAATCTTCATTCTGTTCAAAAGTTGTCACCAACCAGCTCTTTATGCATCGTTTTTCCTTCTGGAGCATCAGTGAGTGTTTGAACCTTCTGTAATAGTTGTCCTCAGTATGAAAAGATTAATCTCAAAATCATATGATCATTGTTGGAAAGGGTTCAAAAACACAAAAGGGCTACAAAACCAAAGAATTTGTGGAACCTGAAGGATTTTTCTGAACAACAGCAGGCAGTTTAACTGTTCAGGACAAACAACAGACTCATGAACAACTACCACTAAAAAAACAGTTGTGGATCTTTCAGGTAACAACACAGTATTAAGAATCAAGCGTTCGTAAACTTTTAAACTTCTTTATAAACAATTATTTTGTCGTGGACTATATGTAAACATGTTTATGTGAAATATCTTATTCAGGAGACAACTAAATATTTTGGTATTCCCTCTTATTTTGGTAAAATAATTAACATTTTGCAGATTCTGCAAGGTGAATGTAAACTTTTGAACTGTACTTACCACTGTCGGGTTAGCAACATTCGTCAAAATATTATTTTTTTTATTCAACAGACAAAATGAATTCATACAGGTTTGGAACAACTTGAGGGTGAGTAAATACAAAACATTTTCATTTTTAGGTCAACTATCCCTTTAAGAAGGTACACCACAGGGAAAACACAATGGCTTGTCGTATGTGTTCATTATTTTTTGGCAGCTGAACACTTTGAATGCAAATTCTTTACGTACTTTCTGAGATGCAGAATAATATTTTTGGTTACTTGTGACATTTTAAATGGTCTTTTTTTTTAATTCATTTCTTTTTAATCAAATTATACAATTTCAAGTCCCTAGGGTTGCAGTTGAAAAGTATTTCTCACCATTTGTCCTTTTCTTTCTCTTCACAGTGCAACACAGCAAAGTTTTGTTCTGCGATTACACGTTTCCCACATGGCCACATCTGCTCCTGCCCAAAAGGATCAAAGTGCACTCATTTCTTTTTATGGAGTTTGTGACCTTGCTTTTTTTACTTTCATCGCACAATACAATTTCCATTATGACAGAATCATGCAACAACAGATGAACTAATGCAGACAACTCTTTTTTCCCCCCATTTATTCCTCGGTTCATTATCAACAGAGGACAGGAAATGTCACTCATCTTTCATAAAAATACACCTTTTACTTTCAAGTAGATCATTAAAATCGGTTACGGGACAAAGCCTAATCAAATTCACATGGCTTCCTTTTTTAACTTGTGGAGTTAAATAAAAAAATAAACACCAATCAGTATTAACACAAAGGCATTATTCTGTCAATTTTGCTGTGAAGTGCTTAAAAAAAATAAAGGGAAAAAAATTGGGTTGATTTCAATACATCTTATCCAATTCAAGTCAAGCAGCTTTAACATACACTACAACGCAGTCTTGCATATATCAGTCAGATATGAGCACAGAGCTGGTATTTTTAAGACTGACATTATGAACCAAGACATTTGTTCACATCATTTTATGTAAAATATTTCTTTTCACTCAGGAGGGCAAAGACTGAAAGTAAACACAGTGAAAAAAAAAAAAAAAAACTAAAAAAAACTAAAACTTTAATAAAGATAACCTACAAGTCTCTAAAGAACGTGTCAAAAACACTATAAAAGTATATACTGAAAATAAGGATTTAACAAACAGCAACTGCACATATAAGATGAATTAAGTTACGGTTAATGTTCCTGGAAGAAACACGTCAATGTTAATGGATGGACGAGTGTGTCAGTTTGAAGAAAGTCAGGAAATCTGTTCCAAAATGAAAAAAAGCCAAATAAACCCTGAAACTCACCCGGTCTAACATAAACCCATCGTGATGAAAACAAAATCACGTCTTCGTTCAAGACTTTGACCATACAGTTCAATCTCAACTTGACAAAATACTTGATGTGCTTTAGGATTGTTGAAAACATGCAACACACACACGCATATTTTGTTCTACACACACCACTTTCACAGCATTTGAAAGAACAGGTATACACAAAGCTGTACATCTTCTGTTACAAAATAGGAACTGGACTCCTGTCTTGCATAATGTTTGCTGATTTAATGGGATGGTCTTGAGATTAGTGTTGCAAAGGGGTGGAACATTTCCGGTAAATTTCCAAAAATCCCTGGAAGCTTCCAAAAAAAATCCTGGAAAGTTTCCAAAATGTTTCCGAAATTTACTGGAAACTTTTCACTTTTTTGCAACCCTACTTGAGATTCACATCTAGTTAGTTACATCCTGCACAGAAGCAGCATCCAGTAATGTCAGTCTGGGGAGTAACCTTCAGAGCTTTGTCTTTGTGCGTCCATTAAGATTAAACCAGTGATAAAGTCTGGAAGCCTCCATGGACTGTGGGGTTATGCCATTTGCTGAGAGTTTAATAACACCAGGCCACAGGCCCATTAACTTTTAGTACAGTCCGGTCTACTAAATAGATTCTATCTGTCGCCGAACCTTGTCCGAGGCTTGGCGGTCAAGTGAGTGTTGCCTAGCGACCACCAGTATTGCAAAGACAACAGTGAGAGCCAGCATTGCGCCCTCAAATTTCCAAAAAAGGTGCTCCTCCATTTTGGTTGAGCGACAGCTGAGTGGAAAACAAAGAGAAAGAGTGAGTTACGTTCGTATGATTTCCAGCTGGATAAATAAAATTCCAAGCCAGATAAACATTTACTATGTTGCCATCCAAACTGTAAACTTAATTTATACATCGAAAAAAGTGGAACGTTGAAAAATGATTGTGAATAACGCAATGTTTCCATCACAAAAAATGCAAAAAAAAAAAAAAAATCATCACTTTAAGGTAAATTACTTTTTTCCCCCTTTTACGACCACCGTGACGCTTCATTAAAGGGGTCATGAACTGCCTTTTTTATTATTTTGGACTTGTAATGTTAGAGATTTTTACATCAAAAAAATTATTAAGTAGTAATAGGCTATTTTCTGCCCTGATTTTGCACCCTCATCGGATCAGCTCTGTTTGAATACTTTAAATTGTAAATTGTAGACTCAGAAGTAAACGCCCACTGCTATGATTTTCCTAACAGTGCATGATGGACATGCTGTGGTTTAGGTTAAAAACACATAAGTCAGTACATAACAAATGATCTGTAATAACAGACAAAGCAATAGTGACCACGTAATAAACAGTTACGCACACTTGTGCGTTGCAACATTACAGTTAGATCCAATATAGTCATCACAGCATTGTCTTTTGATTTCAATCTTTCTGAAAATGCTGTCTCGAATTGTGGCTTGTTTGTAAACAAATCCGTCAAACAAACAACTGAGGTGTTCTGGAACTTGGTGTGACTCATTCCACAACCTGTCATTTTAGCAGACTGGCTTCAATATAAGCTGTTTTTAGACTAATGAGAAAGTTGTTAAATTTAAAGGATGTTTTTAATAGTACAACAACCTCTTATGTGTCAAAGATCAAGGGAATTTTGATTTCTCAGTTCATAACCCTTTTAAATGTAATAAATTACTATTATTAGAACATGCAGACAGAACAAAACAAAAAGACTCAAGCTATCACAATTTTTTTTATAAATGTATACGGTTGGAGAACTGGCTACTGTTAGCGGAACAGAATAGGATAAAGGTTTTTGGCGGAGAGCCACTCACCTCTTGTATTCATCTCTGTTAGACTTAGTGCAGTTGATCTTTTCTACAAATCCTGTTTGGCTGCAGGCAGGTATAGTTTTCTGTAAAAATTACAGCAGGTTTACTCTTAATGCACATTTTTCCTTCTGGAGCAACAATGTTTGACCCTTTTGTAATATTTTGTTGGGGGCAGTCATGGCCTAGCCATGGTTAGAAGGTTGCGGGTTCGAGTCTCATTGTAGACGGGTGGAGTGGATGATCAACAATCTCTCCACCCTCAATACCACAACTGAGGGTGAGTCTCTTAAGCAAGGCATCGAACCTCCAACTGCATTTTTGTGTATTTGAACCCTTTCCAACAATGACTATGATTTTGAGGTCCATCCAGGACAACTGAGGGACTCATATGCAACTATTACAGAAAGTTCAAATACTCACTGATACTCCAGAAGGAAACACTATGCATTAAGAGCCGGGGGGTGAAAACATTTTGAATTTGAAGATCAGGGTAAATTTTGCTTATTTTGTCTTCTGGGAAACATGCAAGTATCTTCTGTAGCTTGTGTGAAGGGCAGTACTAAATGGAAAAAAATATGATATTTAGGCAAAATAAGAAAAATGTACACATCTTCATTTAGTTTAATGCATTGTTTTTTCCTTCTGGAGCATCAGTGAGCGTTTGAACCTTCTGTAATAGTTGCATAGGAGTCTCTCAGTTGTCCTCAGTGTGAAAATATGGAGCTCCAAAATCATAGTCATTTTTGAAAAGGGTTCAAATAAGCAAAAATACTGAAGAATAGTGGACAGTTTAACTGTTCAGGTCAAACAAGGGACTTGTGAACAACTATTACTAAACAACAAAAAAAAACACAGCTTTGGCTAATTCAAGTAACACCACAGTACTAAGAATCAAGTGTATGTAAACTTAAACGGGGTAATTTTTATAAATTCAACTATTATTTTCTCTTGTGGACTATATGTAAACATCTTTTATGTGAAATATCTTATTCAGGTCAGTACTAAATAAAAAAAAAAACAAGATGCATTTTGTATGATCCATTTTATTTTGGTAAAATAATTAACATTTTGCAGATTCTGCAAGGTGTATGTAAACTTTTGACTGTATGTGCATGTGTTAATATATACAAATTGTATGTAAAGTGACACAAAGGAGTTCTAAAATGTTACAAAACAATTCATATTTGAAATAAATGCTGTTCTTTCGCAGCACAACTATTTTCAACACTACTAATAGCCCCAGATCAGAATTCATTAGAATGATTTCTATAATGTAATGGCTGCTAAAAATTCAGCTTTGCCATCACAGGAATAAATTGCATTTTAAAATACATTAAAATAGGAAACAGCCAATTAAACAGTAATATGTCACTGAATAGTAATGCAGTCATAAATAAATCATAAATTGGTTAACATATTTTTAATTAAAAACATAAAGGCCTGGTTTCACAGACAAGGCTTAGACTAAGCCAGGATTAGGCCATAGTTCAATTAGGACATTTAAATGACAAAAAAACTTTACTGGTGTGTGTTTTGAGACAAAACAAAGGTACTGATACATTGTAAGATCAGTCAGTGCAAGTTTCTTTTAGTTCAAACAGCTCAGACTTACATTTTTGACTGGGACTAGGCTTAAGCCTAGTGAAATCGGGGGATAATAAATAATACTGACCTCAAAGTTTTGAGCAGGTGTGTGTCTGTGTGTATATGTACACTCACCGATTGTAAACCTTCACATGCACTGCACTCTTTAGCCACCACAAACTCCTCCAGCTGCCAGCATGGTGCTGTCACCGCCTTTGTCACTGCAACTACAACAGAAAAACATAAGGACAATTACAATTAAATGAACTTGGTACACTTTAAAAGAACAATCTTGGATGAAATACAGATTTAAAAAAAAAAAAAATACCTGCTGCCTTCTCATCACTAAGAAGAGCTGCTCCAAACACTCTAGAAAAAAAGTTTGAATAGGGAATTAATGAGTATGATCAAAGCTTTGTTTTGCATTTACTCAGCATTAAAAGATATCCACTTATGGTAATCTGTATTAAATCTGTAATTTTTCTCACCTAAGAGACACTAAGCCCCAGAATAAAGCATGCAGGGCCAGTATCCGAGGTCTCAGACATGCCATAGGGATCCTACAGTCACTCTCCATCGCTCTGGTGCACATGCGTTTATAAAGCAACACAACTGACGTTCACTGGCGGTTCATAGCACAGTTTCTTTCCTTAGAGCAGTAAAACATCCGAAGTATCTACAAAGACACACGTGAAAGATAAAATGAAGAAACTGAACTGTCATGTGTGACCCTGGGACCGGTTGCATAAAAGGTTTAGACTAATCTTAAAAAAGTCAGTGAGCTAATTGTTTCTTTAAGACTCGTCATATTTTTTTAAAATTCAGTTACAGAAAAACGTAGATTAGTCCAAGTTGAATCCAAAAAGTAAGACTGATTACCCTTTGGTTAACTAATAGTTGGTCAAACTAGTGCTCAAGACAGTGTCTCAACATAGAGGCTAAGTTTATGCAACTGGCCCCAGGACCCTAAAACCAGTCTTAAGTAGCACAGGTGTATTGTAGCAATAGCCAAAAATACATTGAATGGGTCAAAATGATTGATTTTTCTATTATGCCAAAAATCATTAGGATAATAAGTAAAGATCATATTCCATGAAGATATTTAGTAAATTTGCTGTCGTAAATATACAATGTAAACACACATACAGTATGTAAACAAACTTTTATTTTGGATGCGATTAATCGTTTGACAGCACTAATAATTAAGTCCAAAACAGTTTTTTTTTTTTTTTTTTTTTTTTAATTAGTAATATGCATTGCTAAGAACTTAATTTGGACAACTTTAAAAGTGATTTTCTCAGTATTCAGATTTTCAAATACAACTCGGCCAAATATTGTCCTATCCTAACAAACCATGTCAATGGAAAGCTTATTTATTCAGCTTTCAAGTGATGAATAAACATCAATTTCGAAAAATTGACACTTATGACTGGTTTTGTGGTCCAGGGTTACATATAAACACTAAACACATCATGTGACAGGCGTTTTGAACGTAACTTCTGACCTAGACTGACGTAATCTCATTACCTGAAGTATTTACGTGATGAATCAAGACACAGTGACGTGTTAAAGAAACAGCCTAATATAAAATGTATCACTTTTCTAGTATAGTAGAAACTCTGTAGTTTGCCACGCTACACATAAAGCGATTCAAAAAACAATGGAGGATACTAACTAAAAGTAGCAAACTACGTTCAAGCTACTTAAAATGTAACGCCATTTAAATGTGTAACTATTAGAATAAATGATGTTAAATCAAAGCAGTGTTTACATCTCACTGGGATTGAGAAACAGAGAATAACTGAGAAAAACCTACCGTTAAACCAACATAAATTGATATAAATTCGAAAAACTAACTTCCGCCGTATATCAAATGTCTTGACTTCGCTCTCCCCCGACTATAGATACACACAACGTAAATAACAGAAGTAAGCCCGCTGATGAGATCACAAGTTTCGTAAACAGAGAAAGTGTGGTGAGCTCCAACTAAACACGGTCCACATCAGCAGGGAAAACACAGTACTCACCCGAAATCATATTATCCGAGCGTCCGTCTCTCCGGACATTCCCATGAGAGGATCTCTGAAACAATTAACGGCCAGCAAGCATCGATCACTACATATACACACGACTGTTAGCTCTGAATTCACCGTATAAACGTCTTTATTTACAGAGACCTCTAGATAAGGGCCTGCCTGCCATACTGAAACAGAGAGGATTACGTCACAGGAGGCTGCGGCTTTCCAATCAGATTTAAAGTGTATCGCCCTCTAGTGGAACGGCTCTCCATTGTCACGACCGTATTTCCTATCAAAACGTATGTATGGCTTTATTTACGTTACATACAAAGCGCTGAATCAAATAGCGTCTGCAAACAAATGATGTTTTAAACGTAGGATATACTGGTTCCACTGAACCTGCCTGGATGTATGAAGGCAAGTATAGTAGCTATCTACCATTTTGTCTGATTCTTGTTTTGTTTTTACACTCCACTTTAGTTTCAGTCGTAATTCGCACATCTAGACTTTACACAGGATTTGTGTACAGGAAAACATTATATTTTTATTAATAATTAAATTACATTAAACATTTGATTTAAAATTAGATTTATAATTCTTACATTTTATATTATACCATACAAGTGCATTCTACATTTGTGCTTGTACTTATGCACTTTAGTTATATAAATATATGGTTATAGGCTAGTTATTTATATCCAGCTTTTTCTTCAATGCTTATGGGTGAGACGTCCGGTTTATTAGCCACTATAGGGAAATAACGAGATGAATAACAATTTGCAGTAAAATGGTTTGCACTGCATTATTAATATAATGCAATAATTAAGGCAAGACACTGCAGGTGAATGGGGTAAAAAAATACTAATAATTATCACCTTACTTACCTAGTTGATTACGTTGGTAATTGCAAACAATTTTTGTATTACAAGCTTTCTAAAATGCTATGTTTAAATATGCAAATGAGGCATTATTTAATAAATTATGCTCTAATTTGCATACATTTCTAGTACAACAATCTGAACACTGGATTAAGTCCAAAATTCTTGTTTAACAATTTTGACATATTAGAGTCAAATGTTTTTACAGAGGAAATTCATTTTGTCACTCTATAATCCAGAGAGAAAAAAAAAAAAAAAAAACTTAGAACAGACAGAAAACATATTTTAGCAAGTATTGGGGAAATAAAATTTTACGTATAATCAAGCAAATTATGTATGAACAAATACCTCTGTAAAAACCTTCAGGATATAGACTAAAAATGTCAAGTTTGGTATTTTTCAGAAAACGCCCTTTAAAAATATGTATTCTATTTGAAATCTATTGACACAGATAAATATAAAACAAACACTTAACAGTGTCTTTTGGATGTTTTCTTTTCACTAGTGTGAAAAAACACTTTATGAAAAACCAAAAAGCCCAAAATCTCAAACTTGACAGGTGTGTTTTTGCTTGCAGTGTCTCCTCTTAAGAAAATAATAACGATAATACATTAAAATAATATGGTAAAACACACCAATTTGCAGTATCAAGTAGCAAAATTAGCTAAAATTAGATGGATGAGACTCTTTGCTCTTATGTAATGAAAAAGGTGGATAGTTCAGCTGATAACTGCCACAGCGCTATTTCTAACAACTCCAGTTTAACTCAACTGATCATGAGATGCCCTGGTTGACACACATTGATTCTACTCTTGCATACTCAAAACTATCAAAATGTATCCAGAAGAGCATTCAATTACTGTAAGTGATCTGTTACACCTGTTTTTCATAAACAAAATTTGGATTTATTCATTTTTTACAATCATGTCAGAGTTAAACATACATATTATAGATCAAGTTACCTCTCACATTAGCAGTTACCAATCATGTCAATGAGGAACAAAAGTATTACGTAATGGCTGAAAGGTTCAGAGTTCAGTTTAAAGGGACAGATACATTACAGTGTGTGTTTAGGAAACAAGAACCACTGAAAACAAGTGTTTGTTTTCAAATACAGTCCAGTAGAAACACATGTGGTGGAAAGAGCATATATTGGAATCTGTGAAGGTGCGAGAGAAACGTAAATGTAGAAAATTCTGCTTTAATTATGTACTCCAGTATTGTCCATTAGAACGATGAGTGAATGCCATTGCAAGTGGCCTAAATGATCTCTTAGGTCCACCGTTGTACCGTAAACACGTGGTCAGTGCGCTCTAGCTATGTCAGTAAGGCAGAGGAGTGCTGTATTCCCTACAATCCCCTCCATGCTGTCCGTTACCTGAACTGCATGTCATATAAAGCTGGAACCAATCCCATAACTGCATGCATAGATATTAATGTTGAGATCATGCATCAATGCTCATCTCAGTGCCTCGGCCTAATCTCAGTTCTCCCAGTTTACTTTCCTAGAATTCTTCAAAAATAGTGGCGAGTCTGTACATGGCTGAGGTTAAGGTCACGTGTGAGACAATTTAAGAATCGTTTTCGTATAATCAGACGTGAAAAATAACACATGGTAAGTATTTCTTCATGCTGGATGGATCTTTGACTCATTGATCTTTAGGGGATAATGAATTTTACAAAACAAGGCATTCATTGTGAAGTCATTACCTGGTGAAAGATAATAGGCTTAAAGGGATAGTTCACCCAAAAAATAAATCTTAGTCAGGATAGCACTGTATTTCATTTTTGATGGGAATGTAAACGAGGTTGTGAGGGATAGAAGTACAGTGTGTTTGATTGTTTTGTTGTTTAACATCATACTGAATGTTCAGCTGACGAAAACTCACCAGTTTAGAAAAAACACCAGTTTTGAAAGTTGTGAATGTTCTAGGACCACTGTAAAAACTGTGAATCTGTTCCTTACAGTCTCGTTTCCATCCATGTTAAATTCAATATGCCATCTAACCTGATTAAAGTTGTGTTCTGTAAGTTTTACCTCTGTTTGAAGCCTGCAATTGCAGTTATTTGCGGAATTATCTTTTCTTGGCATGGCTCCTCAGCGCTGATGAATCTAATGTTTTGAGGTTTGATGTGGTCTGTCAGTCAACGCACCAGTGTGGACATTCACTGTACTTCGAAATAACAGATACTGTGTTTCTGTATGTCCAAAATAAGAAGTTTCACCTGAAAATGTCATCTAAACTAGTATGTAACATGTCTGCCAGTTTTGTTCTGACCAACTGACAAAAAGTGATTAAATGGTGATTAAGGCCCTGTTTAGATTAGTACGTTTTCATTTTAAAAACAGCATTTTTGTTTTTGCTATACTGGCGTTTTCACTGCGTTTCAAACAATCCCCATCCATACTACACAACCGAAAACCCATGTCACATGACTATTCAAAATTAGCATAATGTTATTGTTTATACTGTCGACAAAGATACACACAGCGAATGTGGATAGCCACAACGTCATTTTCAACAATCTCTTTTTGAGATTTACACTGAGGCTACATTTACACTAGTCTGTTTTTAGTTTTAAACATAATTTTTGCTACGGTTACACCTGTTGTTTACCCTACTCCGGCATTTTCGATCCTCGAAAACAGAGTTTTGAAAATGCTGCAGACCCCATTTTTGTTCAAAAACACTAGGGTTGCGTTTCAGTGTAAGCCGACCACTCTGCGTATCCTTGATGAACATGTAAGCAATAACATTCATAATCATTATGAATTTTCACAAATTGAAGTGTCAATTTTTCGGAAATAGAGATATATACATAATCTGAATAAATAAGCTTTCCATTGATGTATGGTTTGTTAGGATATATTTGGCCAAGACAGAACTATTTGAAAATACTTTTTGAAAAAAAAAAAAAAAAAAAAAAAATCTGAGGGTGCAAAAAAATAAAAATATTGAGAAAATCACCTTTAAAGTTGTCTAAATTAAGTTCTTAGCAATGCATATTACTAATCAGAAATTAAGTTTTGATATATTTACAGTAGGAAATGTACAAAATATCTTCATGGAACATGATGTTTACTTAATATCCTAATGATTTTTGCCATTTTGGCAAGAAAAATCAATCATTCTTTTGACCCATACAATGTATTGTTATCTAATGCTACCAATATACCTGTGCTACTTTATTAAGACTGGTTTTGTGGTCCAGGGTCACAAATAACAAAAAATAAACAATACAATTCTTTCTTAGTCGTATTACATGCAAACAAATATGCTGTTCTGGACATTTGTTTAACATTTTTTTTGTGTTCCACCAATGAAAGAAAATGGACTTGTATGACAGCTATTGTTATCATAATGCATTATACTATGCGTTTTATCACTTTGGCATTAAATTACTGAAAACTGGTTAACACTGCTGCGTGAGAGTTTCTGATACAGTAGCTGAGGGAGTGACATCCTTCTCTTTTCTGATCATCAAAATCAATCTCTTAATATATATTTTCGTTGTTTTGGCAAGTCATAGAAACACAATGGAGTCTCTTTTTTTTTGCTATTCGGGGAAACGGGAATGCAAAAATTATATTTGTTGTTGTTTCAGTTCACCACTATGTCATCATTCGGCCATATTGGTGGCACTAAATGTAAACAAAGCCACTGAACTAAAAGGAACTCACAAATTTAGCTGATTATTGCTGCTGAAAATGGTCAATTATTGTCATGATTTGGGTTGTACTAATCGGTCAGATCGGGAAAAATAATTTGGAGTAGTATAGACTGCCAAAAGTTATAATAAATCAATGAGAGGAGTGCAGGAACAAAAGGCATTTGTGGTTGGCCAAACTGAACCAGGATTTCCAGGGCAAGAACCTTGACAACATTCGTGTTTGTTCTTATCATTTCTGGTCAGGTAAGTGAAATATTAGTCTCATATCTTAATTAATACTGCTCGCCTCGTACATATCTTTACCATCTATTAACTTCAGTTTGTCAAAATATTGCACCCATTCCTGCTTACTAAGTCCTTTTCCATATGATTTAGCAGCTTCCACGTGTTTGTTCTGTGGTTTAGACAGCATAAGTTAGCAGAACAACGTATTCAGTAGTGCATTAACCCTGCAATCCATGCTGTTGTTTACATCCGAGTGTCATCATTACGGCTGCGCATCCGGGTAACTGAGCAAACTGTGATGTTTTGAGAACCCTAAAAGAAAAAAGAAAATGTACCGGTAATTTACAGACATTTCCGTTAACTCAAAATTCAAAATACACATATTTGTACAATTTTCGTGTACAGTGTAGAAATTTGAAAAGGGTCTATTATACAGGTTTGGAGTGACATAGATGAGCATTTTTTTGAGTGAAATATCCCTTTAAAACTCTTCTGATTGAGAGTGCCATTTTGGGCGAAGATATAGACTACTTTTGACCCTCTTATTTGTTTGCAGTCAGACTGATGCACATGCTGAATGAGGAGATGGGCTGCAAGGCAGAGAGGCTGAGGATTGGAGAGAAGGGCATATGAGCAGCCTCTACAACTAACCCCACTAAATTAAAACAAACTTGCCTGAACTATTCAAACTATTAACATGCACTTTAATGCTGGCTATTTCATCAAAGAATATTTTTATTTATTTATTTGATTTTCATATTTTTTGCACGGTGGGCTTCTGAGAGATGATGCAGTGGCAGGGTGCTATCGCAGAAGGGAGGGACCCAATAAGCCAAAGAGACACCGCGATGTGGGAAGGAAACCTGAGGGTCTCGCATTTTGACGTTCCTTCCTTCCTGAAGTGCCAAGAGGAACCATGCAAGAACAAAATGACAGGAGACAATGCTTTGGTGGAAATCCTGTCCGTCAGTCCGTCATGCTGTTTTCGCTAAGGACATGTCAGTGATAAATAAAGGAAAAGTACTATATGCAGTACATTCATTAGAAGCTCAGCGACTTCTTGTGGCACGAGGAGTCTATTGCATCGGGCCAAAGTGTAAGGCCAAGGCTGAGAAGGAGAGTCAAATTCAGTTCACAATGCCCTGATTTCTTAGAAAAAAAGACAGAGAGAAAAATAGAATCGCTCTGGGGGCCTATTGATTATCAAAAACTCAACTCAAAACCAAGAAACGATATTGGCACAGAGACTTTCAGAAAAGAAACACCATCAGTGAAATGTAAAGGGGACCGTTTGGTAGCAGTCAGGTGTTTCGTCCCCTTGTATTTTGGAAGACTGATAAAAAGTGATGGTTGAAGACCATTTCAGATAAAACTCTGCCATCTACTGGAGGAAGTCCAAATGCTCAACAAAACCTCAATTCAACATCTTCATTCACATGAGAATATTTCTCTGAAATGTTCCTGAATCAAAGTAAAAACAAGAAGAGCTGTTACTACATGCGTGTTAACATAAAAACCGGACATCGCGAAGTATCAGGGCATAGTTTGCAAGGCAAAGTCTAGAAATGTTGGCCCGAAGCCAGCATCCACTCTGCAAAGGATGAGCCCCATGCAAGGATACAGCAGTTGATTAGAGGAACTGTGCTAGGTTAGTTTAGGGAGGTATTTAGCCTTTGGATGTGTTGCCCTGATGCTGCTGCCGGGTGTCTCTGGGGGTCATTCCATGTTGCCGCTGTCTGAGTGGGAGATATTAAGGGTGTTTGCGGAGGGGAACAGGTCGCGTTGATCAGTGGGACTGTGGTAGTCAGAGGTTAAGTCGGGTTCCAGCAGGGACGACAGGGTGAAGTGGGACGAGCCCTTTTTCAGGCACTGGGAGTAGAAGTTTAGGAGCAGATCCAGCTTGTTTTCGATTGACTGCACCTGAGAAGGAAACAAACAAAGAGATTGTAGTCAAGTTACAACAAGACCTAGCTCTATTTTATGATGATCTGGTAATGTTCAGGAAATTAGTTTTGGAATATTACTGAATGTCAGCAGTTTTCAAAACCACAACTCTATGTGAAACACAGTGGGCTGCACTTTAGACACTATAGAATTACTGCATGACAAGTGAAAACTAAGCACACTAATGTTGAAACACTAAATATATATATGTGAAATGAATAATACATACTAAAACACTTTTTTGATTACAAAGAAAACAAGATTTGGTAGTATTAGGTAGTGGAATGCATGCTGAATCTCAATACATATTAAAATGAACTAACATGTATTTAAATGTATATTTTAACTAGATGAATGCACTTAAAAGTGCATGGTTTTAGGGTTTCAAGTGCATAGCGCTGAAACTCTATTGTAACTGTTAGAATGGCCAAGGATCAGCAATCTCCATGTAAAAGTGATCAAGTCATAGAGACTTGACACTTGGAGGCATGGTAGTGCTCACACAGGTTGCATCTACATTAATCTGGATACATTTGTGACCCTGGACCACAAAACCAGTCATAAGTTGCTGGGGTATATTTGTAGCAATAGCCAAAAATGCATTGTATGGGTCAAAATGACAGATTTTTCTTTTATGCCAAAATCATTAGTATATTAAGTAAAGATCATGTTCCATGAAGATATTTTGTACATTTTCTACTGTAAATATATCAAAACTTAATTTGTGATAAGCAATTTGCATTGCTAAGAACTTCATTTGGACAATTTAAAAGGTGATTTTAAATTTCTTTTGATTGTCTCAATATTTGTTTTTTTTTGCACCCTCAGATTCTAAATATTCAAATAGTTGTATCTCGGTCCTATTGTACTAATATAACATACCATGAAAAGCTTATGTATTCAGCTTTCAGATGATGTATAAATCTCAATTTCGATGAATTAACCCTTATGACTGGTTTTGTGGTCCAGGGTCACATTTGAAAACGCTCTTCGTCCACACTAGCATTTTTAAACTTTTCCCAAAATGTTCTCATCCACACTGAAACATAGGAAAATGTTAAATCTGCCTTATTGTGCATGCGTAAAGCCTCCATAAACTCACTGAGATTACACAGACAGAACAGACATGATAAGTTTTCATGCAATTCTTCTGGCAGGATCATTTTATTTACGGAAATATCTCATCCTCCACTGACAGGTCCATGTCGCGCTCACTCATATTTGATCTAAAAAGCAGCTGCCGTCATGTTTTGCCACAAGAGTCAGGACAGCAACTGTAAGTATATTTTCTCCATTTTAGGACTGTAATATGAAGAGTGTACAAGGTAAATCTCTTTAGCAGCAGTGACAGTGAAAAGCACATACCAGGCACAATTACTGGTATAAACATGAATATCTATTGTACAATATGCAGTGTTGGGGAAAGTTAATTTTAAAAGTAATGCATTACTCCCTAAAAAAGTAACAAATTATGTTACTTAGTTACTTTTTATGCAAAATAATGCATTACACTACTTTTGCGTTACTTTTTAAATCTGGGCAGGGCTTGTTTGCTTTTAATATAAAAGTTAGATTTTTAGCAAATGTAAAAGCCCTTTTCACACCAAAAAGTGAAATAATAAATAAGCCTAAGGCTGAAGGAAAAGTAAATTTACATCTGTACAGTAGAACTGTAGGAAAAGGAAGTTCAACAATCTTCAGCAATGAGAAAAATAAAGCACAAATGTTAGTTAATCTAAAGTAAATTGGTTGAATTGGATCAACAAAGGACAGCAGCAAAGACATTGGTTAATAAAATGGGATTAAATACATAAAGGAAACAAAAAGTAACTGGCATTACTTTTTTGAAAAAGTATATTTTATTGTAAATGAAACCGTAATGCATTACTTTACTAGTTACTTGAAAAAAAGTAATATTATTACGTAACTTGCTTTACTTGTAATGCATTACCCCCCAACACTGACAATATGCATCACATGAATATCAATAATTATCCTCTCTGTGACACCAAACTTTCGAAAGCTTTTACTAAAACAGCTATACCTTTTAAATGGAATGAGATATCTTCACCAAACACACAACGTGTATGTAAGAGCTGAATCTGACGTCACGTTAAAAAAGTCATGGAGCTTGGCCACTTGGTGGAGCTACAGGTCCTTTTCAAAAAATTAGCATATTGTGATAAAGTTCATTATTTTCTGTAATGTACTGATAAACATTAGACTTTCATATATTTTAGATTCATTACACACAACTAAAGTAGTTCAAGCCTTTTTTTTGTTTTAATATTGATGATTTTGGCATACAGCTCATGAAAACCCAAAATTCCTATCTCAAAAAAATAGCATATTTCATCCGACCAATAAAAGAAAAGTGTTTTTAATACAAAAAAAGTCAACCTTCAAATAATTATGTTCAGTTATGCACTCAATACTTGGTCGGGAATCCTTTTGCAGAAATGACTGCTTCAATGCGGCGTGGCATGGAGGCAATCAGCCTGTGGCACTGCTGAGGTGTTATGGAGGCCCAGGATGCTTCGATAGCGGCCTTAAGCTCATCCAGAGTGTTGGGTCTTGCGTCTCTCAACTTTCTCTTCACAATATCCCACAGATTCTCTATGGGGTTCAGGTCAGGAGAGTTGGCAGGCCAATTGAGCACAGTAATACCATGGTCAGTAAACCATTTACCAGTGGTTTTGGCACTGTGAGCAGGTGCCAGGTCGTGCTGAAAAATGAAATCTTCATCTCCATAAAGCTTTTCAGCAGATGGAAGCATGAAGTGCTCCAAAATCTCCTGATAGCTAGCTGCATTGACCCTGCCCTTGATAAAACACAGTGGACCAACACCAGCAGCTGACATGGCACCCCAGACCATCACTGACTGTGGGTACTTGACACTGGACTTCAGGCATTTTGGCATTTCCCTCTCCCCAGTCTTCCTCCAGACTCTGGCACCTTGATTTCTGAATGACATGCAAAATTTGCTTTCATCCGAAAAAAGTACTTTGGACCACTGAGCAACAGTCCAGTGCTGCTTCTCTGTAGCCCAGGTCAGGCGCTTCTGCCGCTGTTTCTGGTTCAAAAGTGGCTTGACCTGGGGAATGCGGCACCTGTAGCCCATTTCCTGCACACGCCTGTACACGGTGGCTCTGGATGTTTCTACTCCAGACTCAGTCCACTGCTTCCGCAGGTCCCCCTCTCGTTGTGCAGCGTTTTCTGCCACACTTTTTCCTTCCCACAGACTTCCCACTGAGGTGCCTTGATACAGCACTCTGGGAACAGCCTATTCGTTCAGAAATTTCTTTCTGTGTCTTACCCTCTTGCTTGAGGGTGTCAATGATGGCCTTCTGGACAGCAGTCAGGTCGGCAGTCTTACCCATGATTGCGGTTTTGAGTAATGAACCAGGCTGGGAGTTTTTAAAAGCCTCAGGAATCTTTTGCAGGTGTTTAGAGTTAATTAGTTGATTCAGATGATTAGGTTAATAGCTCATTTAGAGAACCTTTTCATGATATGCTAATTTTTTGAGATAGGAATTTTGGGTTTTCATGAGCTGTATGCCAAAATCATCAATATTAAAACAAAAAAAAGCCTTGAACTACTTCAGTTGTGTGTAATGAATCTAAAATATATGAAAGTCTAATGTTTATCAGTACATTACAGAAAATAATGAACTTTATCACAATATGCTAATTTTTTGAAAAGAACCTGTATAAGAGGGAAAAAACTTAAAAAGCACTATAACTATGCAAACGCTTGTCCTATTAACACGAAAAACGGTATGCACAGTCTTGGTCCAAAATTCCTGACAAGGATAACAGAAGTTGACTGGAACAAAACTCAGTGGGCCTGTTTGACTCACTGCCCTAAAGGTCTGTGAGAAATTTGAAAGAAATCGGCCACTGGGGGGGCCATATCGAATTTTACAAGAGTGTTACATGATATTATGTGATATTCATATCATATGATAGACCTTCTCTTTCCGAATGTCTTTGCCTCTAGAACCACTGCTGTCAATCAAACAGTTTGTTCAATGATTGAGAAAGTGTAAAAAAACTACTTTTGCAGTTTTTCAGTCAATCTGGAAAAAAGCACTGCAATTCTCTGGACTCTCTAGGCCAATAATTATCAAAATAATGTTGAAATTTACCCTTTGGGAAGCTATAATGGGGTCGTAGAAAAGGGGCCTGTCCAAAATATACCCAAAGCCTATAAAGCCTAAACAAAAACGCAAAACTTCACGAAACCTGGTGAGCACATGTGACAGGTAATTATAAACAAGCATGCAAAGTTTTAGGGAAAACGGACCACAGCTGGTATTATAACATAACATATATGCTTAAATGCCTTAACGCACTTGAACCCCGATAATTGCTGCTTGCAGCTATATTTGTATTAATTTTATTCTTCAAGGATACATTAAACTGATCAAAAAGTGATAGTAAAGTTATTCATATTATACAGCAGATTTCTATTAAAAAGTTGCTGTTTAAAATATAAAATGAAAAAGTATAATGGTTTCAAAATAAATAAATAAACAAAATACAATAAAAAAATAATACGAGAAAATAAAAACACTGAAGACTGGAGAAATGGCTACTGTAAATTCAGCTCTGCCATCACAGAAATAAATTACATTTTGCCATATATTAAAATAAAAAACACTCTTATTTTCAATATTACTGTTTTTACTGTATTATTGATTAAAATAAATCTTGGTAAGTATAAGAGACTTCATTTAAAAAAAAAAAAGTCTAAAAGACTTCTTTCAAAAACAAAAAAATGTACTGACCACAAATGTTTGATAGATAGATAGATAGACAGATATTAATAACTTGCCTGCTTCTCCACTTTCACCACACGTCCCATCATGCTTAATTCATCCATCTGTTCCAGTTCAGGTGGAGTTTTCTCCCCTTTTTCTGGCCTCATTTTTTTATCTGATGGAATGGGACCACGGCCTATGATCTGATCCACCCTGTTAATAAAATTAATTAGGAAATGCTTTTGTGTTAGGAGTAAAATCTAATTGTAGGAACGATGGCTTGTCTGTATTATATTTTGACTTATCAAACCTGGTCTGTAGGCTTTTGATTCTGCCCAGCATATCGAGGTGTCCTGCTGAATACTGCTCGATCACATCTTTCACATCATATGGCCGCAGGGTTTCTTTAAACTTCCTCTTGGCCACCAGGAATTTCAGAATCCTGCATTCACAGGAGACACAAAAGCACATTAGAATGAGCCGGGATGCAGGCAGAATGACGTAGAAGCCTCCATGGCATTACAGGGAAAGATAAAACAGCAATACTGCAAACAAAAGCAAACAGCTGTGAAACGAGTCACAAGATTAATAAGTGTAACAAGATTAATTACAGAAAGAGGCCTTATCAATTACATGAGTGACTCATAAACAGTCAGCGTGAAGAGAGAGAGAATACACCCCCCACCTCACGGCTGGTCATTATTCTGATGATGACACCCTCTTTACACAGAGGGAAAGCGTGTGCGTGTGTATTGTGTAATCTAACCTCCTAGGAGCCAGGGGGAAAAAATGGGAATTTCTTCCACGTCATTATACTGTAGTGTTTGAAGCATAAGATAAATATGACTTTGATCTTAAAAAATAGATTTATGCCTTACTCTGTAGAAGACAATAAAGACAAGTATTTACAAAAATGAAGAAAAAAAGACAATTCTTTATTATTTTTGTTTTATTCGAATTGTGCTTTTTTCACAAATTTAAGCTAATTTTCTGTTTTACTGTTTCCTGTAAAACTTCAGGTGTAAAATAAAGTGAACGGTTTTGTATGAATGGTAACACTTTACAGTAAGGTGTCATTTGTTGTAACATAATGTATTAACTAACATGAACAAGCAATGAACAATACATTACACTATTTATTAATCTTTGTTAATGTTAGTTAAATACAGTCAGTCATTCATTGTAAAAGTCAGTCACACTCTTTGAAAAGTCACTGAAAAATTCCTAAAATGCTTTTTTGCAATAAATAACTGGAAAACCAATCACAAATTCCAAATATTTCCAAAATATCATATCATACACTACCAGTCATAAATGTTTTGAAAGGTAAGATTTTAATGTATTTAATAAAAAAAAAACTGTACACTTTTGAAATATTTTTGCTATTTAAAATACCTGTTTTCTATTTGAATATATTTTAAAATATAATTTATTCCTGTGATTTCAAAGCTGAATTTTTTGCATCATTACTCCAGTCACAAGATTCTTTAGAAATAATTCTAATATTTTTGATTTGCTTCTAAAAAAACTATTACTATTATTATTGTCACGACCGCGGTCTCTGTGGCTCCCTCCGACCGCCGTCAGCGGGAACCCTCGCCCGAGTTCTAACTACATTTCCCATCAGCCCCGTACCTGGGCGGCTCTTCCGCTTCCGGGCCGCCGCCGCACTTCCGCTTCCTGGCGATTTATAAGCGGCCATTTGCAACGTGCTCGTTGCGAAGTTTTGCATAGTTTACTATCATTCCTGAGCGTACTTACCTGCATTGTGTTTTTGTTGCCAACCGGACTGTTTCTCGTGTGTGATTGAACTCTGCCTGCCTACCGACCCCTTGCTTTGTGACCTGGACTTTCTGTTGTTTAGCTGCTAGCCCCGACCCTTGCCTGGATTACGTTTTCTCTTTGGATTGTCTCTATCACACCAGTCTGTTGTTGCCGACCCTTGCACGTCCGACCTTGAGTGTACTGTTTGTTAATAAACGTTGCACATGGATCCTCAGGCTCCTGTCCCATCCTTCGATGCGTCACAGAAAACTTCGCCGCCATCGGATCCAGCGACGGTTCAACAGATCACGTCGGAGTTAACTGCTCAGGCCTCGGTGCTCACGATGCACCAGCACCAACTGGATCGTCTCACCGCCCTCACGGAGCAGCTAGTGAGGTCCCTCCAAGGCCTCCAGCTGGCGGCACCCGCCGCCATGCCAGCAGCGGCGACTCCCCAGCCATCTCCTCCTGCCCAGTCCGCCATCACGTCTCCTCGCCTCGCCTTCCCGGAAAAGTTTGATGGAACTCCCTCCAAATGTAAGGGCTTTCTCTTGCAATGTTCGCTATTTGTTAGTCAGCAACCCCTTCTGTACCCCTCGGATGACAGCAAGATAGCTTTTGTTTGCGCCTTACTCACCGGGAGGGCACTGGACTGGGCAACGGCGGTGTGGAATCCAGACCGGCCAACTTTTACATCCTTCTCCGCGTTTATTCAGCGCTTCAAGGAGGTGTTTCAACCCAGCGCGGAGTGCGGGGATGCCGGGGAACAACTGATGGCTCTGCGACAGGGTAAGAGAACGGCTGCGGACTACGCTCTTTCCTTTCGCACGCTGGCGGCTCAGAGTGGCTGGAATGATGAACCTCTGAAGTTGCACTATCGCAAAGGATTGCATCCAGACCTGCAGGTCGAGCTCGCCTGCAGAGACGAGGGAGCATCGCTCGACCAGTATATCGAGCTTTCCATTCGCCTGGACAATCTGATGCGCTCACGCAAACCCACCCGCTACTACAGCTCTTCACCTTCGGCTACCGCTGCACCCGAGTTCACGCCGGAGCCGATGCAGGTCGGGGTCACCAGGCTGTCTTCAGAGGAGAGGGAGAGGCGGATGAGGGGCAACCTCTGTCTTTACTGCGGACAACCAGGACACATCCGAGCGAACTGCCCCACTCGTCCACCACGACAACTTGCATCGGTGAGTCCATCTAAGCAAATGTCTACTCGGTGTGAGATTCCAGTGTCACTGAAGTTTGGCAAAACCACTGTTACCACCAATGCTTTGATTGACTCCGGTGCTGCCGGAAACTTCATAGACCTAGACTTTGCTGTTACTCACCACTTACCTCTGCTTCCTTGTGCCCCACATGTGGCAGTGGCCGCCCTCGACGGGAGACCACTAGGCTCGGGTAGAGTCAACCACATAACCCAGGATCTCACCCTGTTCATGGAACCAGCACATCAGGAGGAGATCCGCTTCTTCGTCATCTCCATGCCTCAAACCCCCCTTGTACTCGGCTTCCCATGGCTTCACCTCCACAGTCCCTCCATTTCGTGGGCACAATGCACCATCAACCACTGGTCTCCCCGCTGCCTTCTACACTGCACTCCGGCCTCGACCGTCGACTCCACGACATCCACGCTTACCCAACCTGAAGGGGGGATTCCACCGGAGTATCAGGATCTGCAAGTGGCCTTCAGTAAATCCAAAGCCACCCTGCTACCTCCACATCGTCCTTGCGACTGCTCCATAGACCTCCTGCCAGGGACCAGTCCTCCCAGGGGGTGCATCTTCCCACTCTCCCAGCCTGAGTCTGAGGCAATGAACACGTACATCCAGGAGGAACTGGCTAAGGGCTTTATACGCCCATCCACATCCCCGGCGGCGGCGGGGTTCTTCTTCGTCAAAAAGAAGGATGGTGGACTGAGGCCTTGTATCGATTACAGAGGACTCAACGACATTTCTGTGAAGTATCGTTACCCCCTTCCACTCGTTCCCTCAGCTCTGGAGCAGCTCCGTTCCGCACGCATCTTCACCAAGCTGGATCTGCGTAATGCCTACAATCTCGTACGGATCCGTGAGGGGGACGAGTGGAAGACGGCGTTCTCTACCACCTCAGGACACTACGAGTACCTCGTCATGCCCTTCGGCCTCTCCAATAGTCCATCCTGTTTCCAGGCCTTTGTGAACGAGGTCTTCCGGGACATGCTGAACCGCTGGATGTTGGTTTATATCGATGACATTCTCATCTTTTCAAGCAGTATGCACAGAACTCCCTCCGCAAGCCATCCACTAACCTCACACCCTTTCAATGCACCCTAGGCTTTCAACCCCCGCTATTCCCCTGGTCGGGCGAACCATCCGACCTCCCAGCAGTCAACTCCTGGTTTCAGCGCAGTGAGGAGACGTGGAACCAGGCTCATGTACACCTCCAGAGGGCAGTGCGCCGCACTCAGGTCCAGGCCGATCGCCGACGTAGACGAGGCCCCATCTACGCTCCAGGACAGTGGGTGTGGCTCTCCACCCGGGATCTGAGGCTCCGCCTTCCCTGCAAGAAGCTTAGTCCCAGGTACGTGGGCCCATTCAAAATTATCAAACAGATCACCCCAGTATCATTCAGGTTAAAGTTACCCCCCCAGTATCGTATCTCACCCACCTTTCATATCTCTCTGTTCAAGCCCGCTGACGACCCGGGAGGAGGGGAGATCCTAGAGGAGACTGCGCCCCAGGGGCCTCCCCCCATCATGATCGACGGCGAGGAGGCCTACCGTGTAAACACCATCATGGACTCTCGACGCCGGAGAGGTCGCATCCAGTACCTGGTTGACTGGGAGGGGTTCGGTCCGGAGGAAAGATCATGGGTCCCCGCAGGGGACATTCTCGATCCCTCGCTTACCACTGAATACCACCGTTCCCACCCAGATCGGCCGGCCCCCCGTCCCAGGGGTAGACCCCGGCGTCGGATGCCTCCTCGCGCCAGGAGTCGCTCGCAGGGGGGGGGCTCTGTCACGACCGCGGTCTCTGTGGCTCCCTCCGACCGCCGTCAGCGGGAACCCTCGCCCGAGTTCTAACTACATTTCCCATCAGCCCCGTACCTGGGCGGCTCTTCCGCTTCCGGGCCGCCGCCGCACTTCCGCTTCCTGGCGATTTATAAGCGGCCATTTGCAACGTGCTCGTTGCGAAGTTTTGCATAGTTTACTATCATTCCTGAGCGTACTTACCTGCATTGTGTTTTTGTTGCCAACCGGACTGTTTCTCGTGTGTGATTGAACTCTGCCTGCCTACCGACCCCTTGCTTTGTGACCTGGACTTTCTGTTGTTTAGCTGCTAGCCCCGACCCTTGCCTGGATTACGTTTTCTCTTTGGATTGTCTCTATCACACCAGTCTGTTGTTGCCGACCCTTGCACGTCCGACCTTGAGTGTACTGTTTGTTAATAAACGTTGCACATGGATCCTCAGGCTCCTGTCCCATCCTTCGATGCGTCACAATTATTATGTTGCAAACAAGTGAGTAGATTTTTTTTCAGGTTTCTTTAATGAATAGAACGTTCAGAAGATCAGCATTTATCTGAAATAGAAATCTTTCTCATCACTTTTGATCAATTGAAAGCATCCTTGCTAAATAAAAGTATTCATTTCTATATTTATATAGTTACTCAACCATTTTAAATGTTGATAATAATAATTATAAATGTTTTTAAACAGCAAATCAGCATATCAGAATGATTTGAAGGATCATGTGACACTGAAGACTGGAGCAATAATGCTGAAAAGGTAGCTTTAATCACAGGAATAAATTACATTTTAAAATATATTCAAATAGAAAGCAGTTATTTTAAATAGTAAAAAATATTTCACAATTTTACTGTTTTTGCTGTACTTTGGATCAAATAAATGCAGGTTTGGTGGGCAGAAGAGATGTCTTTAAAAACATTGAAAAACTTTTGACTGGTAGTATATACATACATATATACAAGCAGAGGAAAAAGAGGAAATTGTCATGAAATTGTCTCTAAGATTCATCAGGACAGAGGCATCTGTGGTGAACACCACATTTTCTCTACAGGACAAAAAAAAGAAAAAATATATGCACTCTTGGATGGATATTTCAGTAAATCTCTGAGGCACAAACAGCTGAAAATGTACTAGACATTACTGTATGCACCTGAGCATGAGCAGAGACGCCCTTGACCGCCATAGTGCAATATTTTTCACCTAAAGTGTTTTTTCCCCTCCAGTTGTTAGTCAGAGACAAGTTAGCCCTCTCTAAATCAGCACTAATCCCTCTTATTATTGTCACAGTGCACTATCAAGCTCTGCTGGCTCAACAGAAAACACAACATGGCCAAATAGATCCACTCAAACTGTCATACTCCGGTGATTTTCTAATCTCACTCACTGTGGTTATCCATCAATGCAAAGAGGGTATCCAGAGGCATTTTATGTTGGGATAAGCTTCAGTTACGGAGAGTATCTGTTCTCAGAATACAAGCAGGACAACTGTCCTTCCTCATCCTCTAGATTCATTAGCAACCAGCAGGGGGGGAAACCGAGCTTGGACAGAAGTCTTCTAGTGCTGGTAAATTCTACATACTGAGGACTGTTTTTTTTTTTTTTTTTAAGAGCCATTGTTTCTCAGGAACAGCTTGCGTGTGCAACAGCAAATGTTGAGCTGTGCATCTCTGCCCGGGTGATGGTGCAGTTTCAGTCGGATCTCAGAAGAAGTCCACAGCTGGTCCACAGCATCCGTCAACCTCCCCCACAGAACAAACAAGTTTCTTGATGACTCTAGAGTTTAGGCTTTTTGCTGTCTGTATATGTATTTTTCCCCGTCTTTTAATTTTGCAGGTAGCTGCATATTTTGCCAGGGCGGGTCTCAGGTGTGGATAAAAGAGAGGGTAAGGAAAAAGAGAAGGAGAGAGAGAAAGGAAAAAAAGAAATCCCATTTATTTCCATCCTCCAAGGGTTTCCTTAAAACGCTGACTCGCTCACTCGATGGCAATCCACTGTATGGGTGTATCATTATATGGGCAGCTTTAGAATACCCCAGTCTGCAGAAGCATTTGAGATGGAATCTCTAAGAATAGCTGCATGAACAAATATCAGCCTTCATAATTTATCGGAGGTAGGGATAAATGCAAAATAACACACATGAGTCTTTAAATGAAATATTCTGCGAGTAGAAAATATTTTTAGTCATTAAGCAGAGCTAATTCATCACAGCCTCTGAAAAACTTTGCATAGTGTTCTCTGCCAAACCAGGGAAATAAAATAAAATATTACATTAAAAACTATAGAAAGTTATTTAAGGTTTATTTGAGGGAAATCTGGTTATAGAGCGCTCCATATTCTTCTGTCCCAAGACTGAATAGTACGCTGTACACATTGTGCAGCCGAACACTGATAAACTGTGGGCCTTCCGCAAAAGTGAAACCTCAGCATTGCGGTGAAGCTAAAATTTGCCTGTTCCTCAAGGACATCAATCTTATCGAGGGCTCTTATGTAAAACACAGAATCATCTCGCCCAGATAACAGGAAATGATGCACCTGTGAGTATGTACACACCTGGAGCTCTGCTTTGAGAGTCTGTTTGGGCAATGTGACCTGATCGCTCATGGTATACTGGTCAAGATGAAAGGCTAGAAGATGCGATTGTTCTCAGAAAGTGCGACATTCACAGGTGCAGGATGTGCAAGGTGCAAATATGAGATTTTATGCACATCTACATATGGGTGATTCTTTAAATAAATGCACTTTTTCTACCTGATCTCACGACAAAAACGTACCTGTGGGGATGTTATTTGCAAGATGCGAAATGCATACCAATAAGTACATATCACTGCAGTTTCCAACAGAAATGAACACTAGAAGCGGTAAAACAGCAAGCACTTGTACACAGTTATGATCACAGCTCCTTATTTTTCGCTTTCTGGACATAATATGGTAGCTCAGCCTGCACAGAATTGGACTCCTTGGGTACGAATCCTGTGAAAACGTGACTCACGATGAAAGAGCTGAAAGATCGAGAAACTAGCTAAAACGGCATGCTTGCGATTGCGTTTTTACACCACATTTGCTTTTGTTCATACCATCAGGTAGGTTTAGGTGTAGTGCAGATGGTACATTATTTTAAAACGTCATGCAGCATTAGAGTTATAGCACCACTCAATGGACATTTCAAGTCAGAACTGCAGTGACACCAACAAAACCAACGTCACATAAAACGTATCATATGTATGCTCATCTGTTACGGGGAAAAAAGCTAACGCTCTTTTAGCGCCACTCAGAGGACATTTTTGTTGAAAACTGCAGTGATATGTACTTATTAGGGGTGTAACGATACACGTATTTGTATTGAACCGTTCGGTACGAGGCTTTCGGTTCGGTATGCATTACAGACCGAACAATTCGATTCGTTGTACTAATCATATTACATTTGGAAAATAAAAGAACTTACAGTGTGTGAAATATAATGTTCTCAGTGCCACTGTACTCTACAAGGCAGCCCAAACGACGTAACAGACAAACTGATGTCTGCCTCTCCCACTCCCAACGAAAAACACAATACTCCAGTATAGGACTGTGCCAATATTCGGACGCGATATCATGCGTATCTCGTCAGTCATGCCGGTTCTGTGATTAGTTTACTGACGAGATACGCATGATAATTTGCGTCTGAATATCGGCACAGCCCTACTCCAGTAGGGTTGTGATGGTGAGGTAGTTAGTTAGAATTTTCCTTCTTTTCCTCGCTTCCTTGTTTTAGTTTCACTTTTGAATTAGCGCCAGTTCCACGTCAATTGATTGAATTGACAACAACAAAACAGTACGGCAAACTCCCTTATATTAAACACAGAATGATTAATGTTTTAATAAACCAATGCTTGTTTGCTTAGCTTTTAGACTCTAGGCCTAATATAAAATAACAAATTACTTACACAAAGTTTAAATATAAAACACTGGAGATCAGCAAACAGTGGAAGCTTCTAAACTCATCTAAGATAAACAGCAAAAGTCTGAAATATTTTTAAAGCAGGCACTTTTGTATTTCTTTTTGAAACTAAATATTTAGTTAACTTCTTGTTTTTCTCACCTCCACTCACTCTCTTCATGTGATAAATGAAATCTGACTCCTGCCACTGATCTGAGATGCATACTTCATGATGTTAGTTTTAATAAATAAAAAATGTGTACAAATTTCTTTCTTTTTGCTGTATCGAAAATGTACCAAACGGTGACACCACTGTGTCGTATCGAACCGAACCGTGAATTTTGTGAACCGTTACACCCCTAGTACTTATTGGTACATATTTCGCATCTCGCGAAAACAATCCCAAAGGTTTTCGTCATGCGACCAGGTTACACTTTTTGACTCCTTGAAATTCTGAAAAATTAAACTTGTTATTAAAAAAATGTCCTGTTATTAAGGAGTCATTCCACGAAACTGGTACAATTTGAGTCCCTCTGACCTTTATGAATTTGGAAGATGCTTTTATTCAAAGCAACTTACATTTGAGCTACAAGAATCTGTAGGACAAATTGTACAAAAAACCTATGTCAAATATGAGAAATTCTTATTATTATTAGACAAGAGTACAAAATAGAAATTTTCTAATTTTAAAGGGGACATTGGATGCAAAATTCACTTTTACATATGAATGCATCTTAGCATCTTGTGTGTACACAACCACCGTACAATGATAAAAATCTATTCACCTTCTTTTTTAATCCCCCAAAAACCTAAACAGTCTCAATTATCATGCCGGTTAGATTTTCTGAGCAGTATGACGCCATATTGCTCAAGCCCCGCCCACAACCATGGATGGATTGTCCCGTATTAGCATATTTCGACCCTCAGCCACTGAGGACGCAGTAGATTAGTTTTGTTTTTGATGGTAACGCACCATTGAATACACAAAAAACAGAAGGCTCAGGGGCGAGCAGTAGCTCATTATCATTTAAAGAGACATGCACCGAAATTACTCGCTTTTTTTGAGGAGTTAAAAAAAAGTGTTGCTTTACACGGCCATTGAGGAATTTTAAAGTAATTTGCAGACATTTCATGAAGACACTAAAGAATCATAGCAAACTGTTGGAAAATAGGCATCCAATGTCCCCTTTAACACATTTAAAAATGCTTTACAGGATGGAATATTTAAATGTTTTTCTCATTCGAGAAGTCATTCCACTTGCATTAAAGATAAAATGAGGATGAAAAGATGACTGCAACTTCCTTATAATGCTGACTTTATAATCCAAATAAATATTTGAAGCTGAATCCCTGTTGTTGTTGTTTTTAGCTTTTTTCTTAAAATTCATCCATGTGGACAACAATCACACGTGCACATGCTGTACTCACTGAATTAGGAGCTCGTGCTGCACTGACCAATCAGAGAGAGGGCATTGGCTTCTCAGTAAGAACTTGACAATATTTTTAGAACATCTTGTATTACTTTCTGCTTGTTTAAGCAAGAAGTAGGAGCCACAACTGAAGGTTGCCATGCCCTCTATGAGTCTAACCCCGCTTTGTCTCCATAATGGTCAACTGATGTAATTGCACCATGAAAAGGTCACAGCTGACGAAGCAGATTCTATACTGAGGTCCCCTTTTTGCAAAAGACCAACTGTTCATTCAAACTGAACAGTATGCATGGTGACATTATCTGAGAATACGCGGTCGTTAAGTGAGCTATAGGACTCTGTGGAGCTCTGTAGTGGTGATTTCAACCCCTGACTCACCTAACAGCTCGAATTAAGGTCTTCACTGCTGGTATCACATCCTCCATGGCGACATCACAGTAAGATTTGTCCTCTGTGTGCTCTTCTCCGACTCCCTCCACTATAAGAGATCAGCCCGTAATGAGAAGAGCAAATCGTATACCACTGTTCAAAACTCTGGGGTGAGGAAGATTTTTTCTTTTTTTAAACAAGTTTATACTTTAACTGATCCAAAAATTATATGACAAATAAATGCTGTTCTTTTGAACATTCTATTTGTGACACTGGACCACAAAACCAGTCATAAGGATCAATTTTCATAATTGAGATTTATACATCATCTAAAAGCTGAATAAATAAGCTTTCCATTGATGTATGGTTTGTTGGGATATGACAATATTTGGTTGAGACACAAGTATTGGAAAATCTAGAAACTGAGGGTGCAAAAAAAAAAAAAATCTAAATATTGAGAAAATCACCTTTAAAGTTGTCCAAATTAAGTTCTTAGCAATGCATAATACTTTTCAAAAATTAAGTTTTGATATATTTATGGTAGGAAATTACAAAATATCTTAATGGAACATGATCTTTACTTAATATCCTAATGCTTTTTGATATGAAAAACAAATCTATAATATTGACCCATACAATGTATTTTTGGCTATTTCTACAAATATATCCCAGTGACTTATGAGCGGTTTTGAGGTCCAGGGTCACATTTATTAAAGCATCTTGAATAAAATGTATTACATTTGTTTCAAACATTGATATCTTTTAAAGGCATATTTCACCCAAAAATTAAAATTCTGTCATTACTCACCTTCAAGTCGTTCTAAACCCGTAACACCTTCGTTCATCTTTAGAACACAAATTTAGATATTTTTGATCAATTTCGAGAGCTTTCTTACCCTGTATAGACAGCAACTCAACTGAAACATTTAAACTGTCGTGAATGTGCGTCGAAGACCACATCATTATTTTTGGTCATTATTTGTATTTTCTTTGGGAACAAAAAGTATTCTTATAGCTTCATAAAATTACGGTTGGAGGTCTTATGGGTTTGGAATGACATGAGGGTGAATAATCAATGACAGAATTTTTATTTTTGGGTGAACTATCCCTTTAAGAAATGTTTATTGAAAACCATCTTAATAGGATCATGTAACACTGATGACTGAGTAACGGCTACTAAAAATTCTGTTAAAAAAAAAGAAATAAATTACATTTTCAAATATAATTAAATTAAAACAGTTTTTTAAATGGCATAATTCACAATATTACATAATAATAAATGCAGTCTTCAGGAGAATAAGGGACTTCTTAAAAAAAATAAAAAAAAATAAAAACTTCCCAACTTTGGACTTTTTACCAATAGTTTCTGTATGTGAATATGTAGCTATACATAGGTAAACACAAAGATAGCTACCATCTGCAGCAGGTCGTGGTTTTAGCCGGAGAGAGGTACGGAATCGAGTCCGATCATTGAAGCTCCAGCTTTTCTGGACCTTGCCGGGGCTGGTGGCTTCTGGAACGTTCTCCGTGCTTGGGGAGCGCCGCACATTACCTGGGGGCAAAGGAGAAGCCTTGCTCCGGATAGCCTGAGAGGAGCGTGAATTGTTCATCCTAATGCGGTCACGGAAGCCCATCTTCCCACTGGCGAGAAAATTAAGAGGAATTAACTGATTTGATGACAAACAAGGAAATTAATCAAGACTTTTTCTTACATGTCACATAAAATAAAACATTTTTTGGAGACTATGTTTGCTTGTGTATGAACAAATTTCAACAAAGACAGACAAAAGGGTTGGAAAACAGACACTGATCTATCAACAGGTGGTTAGTTTAATTTACATGGTAACATTGACACCACATAGAAGGAAAATGGTTAATCACAGCTTTATGTTGCCCTGAGTGTCACACTATTCTATGGTTCACAAGAAAGAGAAGTCCAGATTTTTTACATTTTAGACAATATCATAACATTTAAAGTGGACATTGGATGAAATGTTCACTTTTTTAGCTTTTTTTTTGCAATTAGATTTCTGGCATGTCTGCTAGTTTAGAAAAGCTAAAAAAACACGCAGTCAGTTTATTATGGGCTGTCTCCCATTTGAGATTATCATCCAGCAAGCTTTTTCAGTTTGCAGCCAGTTACTACACTGCAAAAAAACTATTTGCAGAGTCAACTTAAAAATATTTGTTACCTGGCTGCTTTAAAATTTTCAGTTCAGTCAACTTGGAATGTTGTGACAACTTAGATATTTGAGTTGATTCAACTTAAAATTTTAAGGCAGCCGAGTAACAAACACAGCTGTTAAGTTTAATAAACAATTTTTCGGTTTTGTCAACTTGAATATCCAAGTTGTCACTTAGTACAACTTAAAATTTTAAGGCAGCAGGGTAACAAATTATTTTAAGTTGACTCAACAAATTGTGTGTTTTTTTTTTTTTTTTTTTTTTACAGATATCTAGCTATTTGAATAAGACCACCTCCATGCCATATATGGACATGCCCCATGGAACGGGGGGTGGAGTGAGCAGTAGCTCATTATCATTTAAAGAAACATGCACCAAAATGGGTCGTTGTGAACAGAGCTGTTTTTGACATGGTATAAAGGGTGTTGTTTTATATGAACACTGGGGAATTTTAACCAAGGTATGTTACAGACATTTCATGAAGACCCTGCAGAGACGTACATCCAATGGGCATCCAATGTCCCATTTAAATATTGTCAGGACAGCTTGTGATAACTGGAAAACACTTTCTTAATCAATATTATTGTCTTTTTTTTCAGTAAAAAAAAACTAAACAAATATCTTCAAAACTATGTCCTTTTTTCAAAATCCCAAAGCCTTTTTCTTACCCCATTTACAAATAGTTTTTTTGTTTCACACATTTTCAAGACAAAATTAATGCAGTGCATCACTTTTAATAAAAGGATCTAGGATTGTTACATCCACTGAATAAAGCTTTAGAACCGTTGAAAATGTTTATGGTGCTGTATGTAAAGTCATTTGTATTATTAATTAAACAGAAAGCATAGCAGATACTGAGCTTAATGTGGTGGTGGTGGTGTAATAACCTGTAGCATGCCATCAAAAGGAGCAACAGTAGAAATGCAAGACCACTCTTTGAATCCATGGAACCAAGCATAAGCATGCTGAAGTAGGTATTTTTAGCTGAAGGGTTTTGTTTAATCAAACTAAACCCATAAACTTATTTATAATGACATTTTTAAATAATTTCCAATAACTGATGAAAACATGCCAGAAAGTAAGACTTTCTACAGTCCTAGTCATCATTTAAGCTTTTCACACTGTGCTTAATTCCCGCTTATTGTCATTCTAAACCCACTTTTAACAGTTTAGCACACATTAAGCAAACCTTAAGCAAACCATTGACAGTGTAAAACGATTTAAAGTTAGAATGTTAAAGCAAAAATGAAAGTTAACCCAAAGTTTAGGAATGTATAGTGTGAAAAAAAGGGTATTTTCAGTTCTGTTTTCAGTTAATGAACAGAACGTAGCGCACCTACCATCCAATAAATAGCAATACGCTGTTTTTTGTTACTTTTGATATTAAACAAAGTCTCAGGTTTCAAATTCTGTACATTTTTTACAGTATTCAAACAATAAATACCATTTTGGTGCTGTTTAAAGTGGAGTGACGGATCGCTGTAGTGCCTCAGTGCAAGAGAAGCAGCAGAGAGCGCACATTAGCAGTTTCAGCACAAAATAAACATGAATGAACATCAGAAGATATGTTTAAAGAAAGAGTACAACTTATCGAAATCTGTATATTTGTGACTCTGGACCACAAAACCATATGGGTCCATTTTTGTGAAATTGAGATTTATACATTATCAGAAAGCTTAATAAATAAGCTTTCCATTGATGTATGGTTTGATGTATTTGGCTGAGATACAACTATTAGAAATATCTGAGGAATCTGAGTGTAAAAAAACAACAACAACAAACAAACAAATATTGAGAAAATCAGGCGATTAAAGTTGTCCAAATGAAGTTTTTAGCAATGCATATTACTAATCAAAAATGTAGTTTTTATGTATTTATGGTAGGATATTTACAAAATATCTTCATGAAACATGATCTTAATATCCTAATGATTTTTGACATAAAAAAAAAAAATTGAAAAATTGATCATGATTAATATGACTTGTTTTGTGATCCAGGGTCACATTTTATGTAATCACTCAATCAGTGTTTCTACCATGGAAAGGCGTCAATGTAACAGCTTGTAAACACTGTCACATAACGTCACATTTACCTCAGAAAAAAACATATTTGCTGACCACAAACCTGTTAGTCAGTTAGAAAAATTAACTCTAGACTGTTTGTGCATATTTAACATATTTAAATTTTTCAATTATTCAATGTTTAATTAATGTTTGAATAAATCAGTCAAGTTTTTATGACAGCCACCATTTAAATGTTTATATAAAAAAAAAAAAAAGTTTTTTTTTTCCTTGAGAAAATTTGGCATGTACTGTACCTAATATATATATATATATAAAACAATCAACATTGAATTGTAAGCTTGTGAATCAGAATCAAATCGAATCATGAAATTTGTGTCAATACCCAGCCCTAGTGTGAAAACTCATCTCACAAATGATGAGCAGTGTGAAATGTGAATCAGGGGTTTAGAATGACCCAGTGTTAACTATTTCAAGTGTGAAAAGCCTTAAATTGAAATATTGTTTTAATCTCATGCACACAGAGGTCACAAACCTCATGCACACTGCACTTCCTAGTCAAGAGCAGAATTTAGCAACCCGCAAATCTACATCAGATTTCTGTTTGCATTCAAACACATGCTTAAACACATTAAAACGCATAAAGACACAAACGATCTCATTCTGAGCATGACTCGTACATGCATACCTCTCCAACAAAATGTTTAACAGCTGACTTAAGAATTCTTGATATTCCTGCATCCAAATGCTACCACATGCCATTAGTGATTTAGCCTCTAAAGAGAAACCGTGAAATCAAAGTGACATGCATGTCGAAATAAACCATGAAGAACAATTACTCAGGTTTTTAGTTACACCCGACTGCATGGTTTATCTTTGCCCTGTGAGCACATGCAGGGCTCATCTGTGTGCATTCAGCAGAGATATACAGTACTCTGTTCTCTGGTCAGCCTCTCACAGATTAAAGGGCAGATTACTGAGATTATTGAGCTAGTGCAGCCTTTATGAGGAATGTAATCCAGTCACAATGACTATGAACGTATCTTCACACAAGGCTTTATGAATCTCCCTGAATGGGTCGAGCTGCACTGGATCAGTAAGGCTCAGAGAGTTTCAGGCATCGGGATGGGACGGATCGTGCCCGGTGTGCACAGGCACATCACACATGGATACCTCTGCTTACTGCCAGTATGAATCCGGAAGAAACCCCTCTTTTTAGATATGAGCTGACTGAAGAGACACACAAGGCAGAGGGAGGGATTCGTGAGGGGTCGTGAGGGTTAGTCGGCTGTGCCAGGACACACGTGTTACACTTGTTTTTAGAGTGCATTTGCAAGAGATTGCGGGCAAACATTTGAATTTCATATGCAAGTGTGTGATACAACCCAAGTAGATGATGTTCTTATGGATTAATCTTTTTGTTAGTGTAACTTAACACATCTTCAATTCCAACTAGCATGACTTTCTTTCTTCTGTGGAACACAAAAGGAGACGTTTTGAAAAATGTCCTGGCTGCTTTTTTCCCATAAAAAAAAAATGTGGACTGGGGTGGTCAAGCGCTAAAAATGACAAAACACATCATTATAAAATAGTAAAAATTACCCTCAGGTTGTTCCAAACATATAAGAGCTTCGTTCATCTTTAGAACACAAATTAAGATATTTTTAATGAAACCCGAGAACTTGCTGACCCTGCATAGACAGCAACACAACCACCACGTTCAACATTTTTCTAATGTTAACCTAGAAAAATGTGCACTATTCAAGTGTCAGTGCGGACTTGCTCTTTAAATACTCTTTCGAATCTGTAAAGACTTTACGTTTTTTTCTGTGCTCTCAGAATAACAACAAAACTTTGTGTTTTTGTAAAATAATAAAAGCAAACAGGATGCATTTTCTGCCATCTCGAACTTGAGCGTGAAACTTGGAAATCAGTGTATATTTGCCTTACAGACATGAAAAATACAGGGTACAACGGGTAAAAGGCACACCCTAAGAAATACATTTGCTTTTCACTGTGCCCAAAGTGTATGATTGCAGAAAAATATATACGTTTGTACTGAACATTTATGGAGAAACAGATTTTGTGTGAAAATAGTTTATTCTGTTTAAAAATCTTTTAAATGTATGAGGTGGCAAAGGGGCCTTTTACCCCCCACACACGAATACTTTAAAATAATGTTTTGTTTTTAATAATGTCTAATTTAATACTTATTCAAAACAATCACTTTAGCATAGTTTGTACTATTTTCTGCCTATTTTGATAAATAAAATAATTATTTTTTGTTCAATAAATATACTGTCAATAAAATGTTCAAATAAAACATATTTTAAAATACAGAAGCAAAATTTTAAAATGTAAAGACTCTGAAAGCATTGAAGGAGATCCCATAGTAATTTAATATAGGTTTACAGTCATAACAACGAATGATATTTTATTATATGATATAATTAATAGCATCTTTTTAAATATGATGGTTTCATTCTAAACATGGTGATTACCTTTAAGATGGACACCCAATATAACATATAATATTTACCATCTGAATCTAACAATGTCATGTTAACAAATAGAAAAGTCAGCCTTCTTTTTACCCCAAATACAATACTTTTACATATTCTTTCATTATTTAAAATCAGCTAAAAAGCTAAAAAGAAGACCTTTGTCTCAAGATATATTCAAGAACTTTAGCAATTGTCATTTGCTACTTAAATATACATTTGTCTATATGTCTACTTTTAAATTAACCAATTCAAATATTCTCACATTATGTAATCCGTATGAAACATGCATACAGACGCATCCATTACTGCAGAGATGACGGGTCAGTGTCGCCAACTCAAGCGCTAGTTTATCAATAAATTATTAAAATGTTAATGCAGTCTCCTTGCTGTTTTTCCCTGACACATTCATAATTATTATATCTGCCGGTGTGCTGTGGCAAGCCTTTTTTTGCGTGCGCTTGAGCGCTTATTAGGCTATGCAGGCAATCAAAGGCTCATTATTATGATTTATATATGGTTTATTAATAAACGTGCAACTTATAGTCGACTAATGCTTAAAATGACTACTAGTCAACCAGAAATATCTTTAGCCGAGAGCAGCCCTAGTGTGGTGCACGCAAGAAATTGCAAAAAGCTTCATAAAATTACGGTTGAACCACTGATGTCACATGGACTATTTTAACAATGTCCTTACTACCTTTCTGGGCCTTGAACTTGTCAGTTGCGTTGCTGTCTATGCAGGGTCAGAAAGCTCTCAGATTTCATCAAAAATATCTTAATTTGTGTTCTAAAAAATGAAGGAAGTTTTTACGGGTTTGGAACGACGAGTGAGTAATTAATGACAGAATTTTCATTTTTGGGTGAACTAGCCCTTTAAATATTTCCTTCCATCATTGCTTTTTACATCTTATAATAACTTACATTTTAGTGTAATACTAAAATATATTGTACAGCTTTAGAAAACTTGAAATATAGTACACATTTTGTATGAACGACTGTTATGTTGCTTATACTTTGTTTTTTTGACAGCTCCAGCCCCCATTTACTCTTATTATTAACTCTGTTTAATACCTCTGTGTTCCAAAGATGAGCTCTCTATTAATTGTAGGCAATAACGTGCACTTTAAAACAAAGTGTAACTTAGTAATAAGTGGAGAAATAAGTGTTTCTTGAGAAAGGGTCGGTGAGCTCACACACACATTCAGGATTCAGGATCAGCACTTGCAGCCTTTCAGCACATCTCTGATTTTTTTTTTTTTTGCACTGAAATGAAAAACTGCCCCAGGATCAGTTGAAAGGGCTACAACATGTGCAACTTATAGAGGTGGGAGGTACTGTTATTTAAAAAAGGTAGGGTGAGAAAGTCTAAAGTGAGGCAGGCAGGGATTGGGGTGGCATGCAGATACTGGCATGTGAGGTTATTCGATTAGATTTCAATGCATCTGAATGCAGCCGGACCATCGTTGCATCTGAGACCCGGTTCATTTTTTAGCAACGTCACTATAAACAAAAAGCACCTCAAACTGTAAACACAGCACGGCCAACGACACTTCCCATTGGGCGAAATACAGTCGTCTCAAAAGCCTACCACAAACCTGCATGGAACGTCTGTCCTCCTGAAAACGTGAATGGATGGAATGATGGCAGAGAGATGAGGAGGAGAGGAGGAGAATGGAGAAGTTGAACGGAGGGGTATGAAGATGGGTTGTGATACACACTGAAAGGTCAAAGGGTAAAGAGGTAATGCTCGCACACGAATGTGTGCATGCATTAACACACACCCACACACACACACACACAAACATATACACACACACACACACACACACAGGCCATTGTACCAAAGACCAGCATCAGATATGTAATCGATTATGGAGATTTTGAATTATATATAACCAGGGTGCGATTTGTGAAAAAAGCAGAGGGGCGGATGCTTTTGAAAACTTTTTTCTCTCTCCATAGGCGGAGGTTGGCCCAACTCCAGTAAGGTTATAGCCTAAGTAACCTAATGTTAGTGTAATCTGTTAACAACGCACATTATATACCCATCTTTAAGTACCAAATAATGAGTGTCATGTCATGAAAAGATTTAATACGATGGAAACTGTGTCTAACGTGATCACAATTTCATAAAAACATTGTAAGTTAGGCCTATTAATTACAATGTTTTATTTTGAAACAACAAATAAACTATACAGAGAAAGAGAGCAAAGATCACAGTAACCTATCAACGGGGCTTTTTGAAATTCATCAGTAAACCAATCAGTAAACCACTACATCGCAAAATGATTCGCTGTTTCAAAGCGTTCTTATCGGATCGCAAATCATTTGATTCAGAACGGGACTTCAAAGCATGTATGGTGAATCATTTGATTCAGAACCCGACATTATAAAGCACGTATCGTGAATCATTTGATTCAGAACAGGACTTCAAAGCACGCATGGTGAATCATTTGATTCAGAATGGGACATTAAAGCGTGTATCACAAATCATTTGATTCAGAACGGGACTTCAAAGCATGCATGGTGAATCATTTGATTCAGAACGGGACATTAAAGTGCGTATCGCAAATCATTTGATTCAGAACCAGGCTTTTAAGTGCGTAACACGAATCATTTGATTCAGAAGGGGACTTCAAAGCATGCATGGTGAATCATTTGATTCAGAACGGGACATTAAAGTGCGTATCGCAAATCATTTGATTCAGAACCGGGCTTTAAGTGCGTAACACGAATAATTTGATTCAGAACGAGACTTCAAAGCATGTATGGCAAATCATTAGATTCAGAACCAGGCTTTTAAGTGCGTAACACGAATCGTTTGATTCAGAAAGGGACTTCAAAGCATGCATGGTGAATCATTTGATTCAGAATGGGACATTAAAGTGTGTATCGCAAATCATTTGATTCAGAATGGGACTTCAAAGCATCTATGGTGAATCATTTAATGCAGAACCAGGCTTTTAAGTGCGTAACGCGAATCATTTGATTCAGAAGGGGACTTCAAAGCATGCATGACGAATCATTTGATTCAGAACGGGACATTAAAGTGCGTATCGCAAATCATTTGATTCAGAACTGGGCTTTTAGTGCGTAACACAAATCATTTGATTCAGAACGAGACTTCAAAGTGTGTATGGCAAATCATTAGATTCAGAACCAGGCTTTTAAGTGCGTAACACGAATTGTTTGATTTAGAAGGGGACTTCTAAGCATGCATGGTGAATCATTTGATTCAGAACGGGACATTAAAGTGCGTAACACAAATCATTTGATTCAGAACAAGACTTCAAAGCGCGTATGGCGAATCATTAGATTCAGAACGGGACTTCAAAGCATCTATGGCGAATCATTTAATTCAGAACCGGACTTTTAAGTGCGTAGGATGGCAAGGATGCATAGACCAGACGGCAGGAAATTCCCCCCCCCACCCCGGCAAATCGCACTCTGTATATAACTACTACAAGGCAACATTTTACTCTCAGAATTTAAAACAATCTACCATAAATCAAAGTGCACAACTTCATCACATATCTGATGAATCTTTCAATGTCCCAGTATAGATGTTTATTAGTATCAACAAAAAACACAAGGCATGCAAACACAGAAAGGCATACAGAAAACACAAACAAGCAAAACTACTGCAGCTGCATTAACTGCAGCTTATTGGAGTGTCAAGTGTTGTGAACAACTTACATATTGATGAATGTTTTAAGTAATGACCTGAGACCTGACACTATATAGTACGCTAGCATGTGAATGTAAATTGCAGGGAAGAGTTAGTGTCCTCTAGGAAGATAGTTAAACTGGACAGTGGCGTACCTGTCCCCGGACAGGTAGGGGGAGCTATACGGCCGGAGCCCCGACAGCAGGGTGTGGTAGGAGTTGTGAAGAACCTTCTTGGTGCTACGCTGCCGTTGGAGGTGACTGAACAGTAATGTCAGTTCTCTGACCCACAAGCAAAAAATAAAAATAATAAAACATGATACAGAAACTAAACAAAAAACAAGCCAAACAAACTAAAAACAAAATGGCAAATTAACCATCGAAACACTTTAAAAAGACAGGGACAATACAGTTTATAAAACATTTAAGAAATTTTAAACAGAAATGCAAACTTCCCTGTCATTTTAAATGAATGATAATTAGTCAGATTAATTCATCCAAACAAGAATGCATGTGTGATTATTAAGGGAAAAATAGAAATATATTATGAAAATCATCAAAAATGTGGAACACTGCTTTATAAAATGAATTCAGTCATATATCAAATACTAATTATTGAGCCTTATTTGTTTGGCAGTTTAAAAAATATTTTAATCTTTATACACTGTAAAATGACTTAATTTGTGTTATGTGTACAAATATGTGTACTACCAGTCAAAAGTTTTTGAACAGTAATATTTTCAATGTTTTTTTAAGGAGGTCTCTTCTGCTGAATTTTTAGCATCATTACTCCAGTCACATGATCCTTCAGAAATCATTCTAATATTTAGATTTGCTGCATCCTTGCTAAATAAAAGTATTAATTATTTAATTATTGTATAATTTCTTATATGGAATGTATACTGACTCCACGCTTTTGAATGGTATAGTGTATAATGTTACAAAAGCTTTTTATTTCAGATAAATGCTGCTCTTTGGATCTTTCTATTCATCAAAGAATCTTAATAACTGTTTTAAATATTGATAATAATGATAATAATAAATGTTTTTTGAACAGCAAATCAGCATATTAGATTGATTTCTGAAGGATCATGTGACACTGAAGACTGGAGTAATGATGCCGAAAATTTAGCTTTGATCACAGGAATAAATTACATTTTAAAAATGTATACAAATAGAAAGCAGTTATTTTAAATAGTAAAAATATTTCACAATATTACTGCTTTTGCTGTATTTTGGTGAGAAGAATAATATTTTTAAAAAATATTTAACGTTTTTTGACTGATAGTGTAGAAATCATTAACAAATTAATAATAATAAGACTAAGTATAAAATACTAGCTACAATTTCTATTTCTCCACATTTTTCATCCCACATTAACTGGGACCAAAATGAAATCTCACGTAACTCATGAAAACTCTTTCAGTACATGCAAAAATTAACGTTGCAGATGAATAAAATGATAAAAGGAACTGCAAAACGATCAATTAAATCATGATTTCTGGGTCAAAGTACCACTTTTAATTAAAGTGAAAGGGATTTCGTAATAACACTGTGTGCGTGTACAGGGAGGATTCATTGACTGTGTGTTTATCCTGAATAAAATATTGTTTTCTCAGAAACTCTGACTAATGCTATTTGGGATATTTTGAACCCCTTCATTTTAAAATCATGACCTCAAAACGGCAAAGCCACCTGTCAGTCATATCAGTTACACACAAGGCCAGTTCAACTTGCACGGCACAGATAAGCATCTCCGCAGAGGGCTCCGTTACAGGTCATACTTACCTGAAGGACGGCAGCATACTGTCATAGAAATACCAGGTGGCTGTGAGATATGAGTGCTGAGCATCTGTAGAGTAGAGACGCCATGCAGCCTGGGGAGACAACACGATACAGCACGGCACAAGATGACACACACGGATGTACACGTACACAACACGCACACAACACACACGTATTTGGACGTGGAAATAGAAATCATGATCGTATTTGCGGCAGGTGTGCTGCTGACTGAGCAGTTACCTGTATGAGGTTGGCAGCGGGAGTCCTCCTCTTCTCAAAATGTTTCTGCCGGTGCTGCTCCTGCACTTTCAGAGCAAAACCTGAACCCAGGATGCCCTTACAGAAAGGACAGAGGATCATTAGATGGTTTGGGATCGGTGGGAAAAGAAATGTCACCAACCTTAAAATCGACGGCAGTACTTACAGCCGGCAGGGCAAAGAAGGACACTCCCAGCAGGGCAAAACAAGCCGCTAAAAGCCGACCTTGCCAGGTGTGAGGCGTCTTGTCACCGTAGCCGATCGTAGTGAGGGTAATCTGGGTAAAAACAGAACAAGAAGCTTTTTTCATGTAATTTGAACATTTTTAAATCATGAAACATGTTTATGGTTAACCAGTTTGATCAGTGGAATGCATGGTCAGGAAAATTATCAACAACAAGAAGAAAAAAATTAACAAAATCTTGCTACAAATGAGTTAATTTACTTTTGCGTTACTTTTTAAATCTGGGCAGGGCTTGCTTGTTTGTTTTCAATATAAAAAGTTATACCTTTGGCAAATGTAAAAGCCTTTTTACACCAAAAGTAAAAAGTAAATTCACGTCTGTACAGTAGACCACAGAAGAAAAAAATTGTCAAATGTCAAAAAAGGAAAAAGTAATTTTTGCTTATTAGTATGGATGAATTGGATCATCGAAGGTCGGCAGCAAAGATAGTGGTTTATAAAATGGGATTAGATAGATAAAGGAAATTTGTATTATTTAACATTTATTGCAGGTTTGCATTTTCTGAGTTGAATTTCACAGTTTTTATTCATTTTGAGGAATACTGGGTCATTTTTTTTTTTTTGGTGAGTGAGATGGATTAACGTTACTTATTTGAAAAATTAACAAAATTAAATGTTCTTGTCAATTAAAAAGTAATGCATTACTTTACTAGTTAATCTGGGTAAAACAGAACATGAAGCTTTTTCCACATAATTTCAAAATGTTTAACTCATAAAACATGTTTATGGTTAACCAGTTTGATCAGTAAAATGCAAGGTCAGGAAAATAATCAACAACAACAACAAAATTAACAAAATCTTGCTAAAAATTTGTTAAATTGCTCATTTGCTGAAAAAAGGGGTTACAGTACAAGACAGTGGCAGTAATGAAAAACTAAAATAATCAAGACTGAATTAAAATATTTTGATCAACTGAAAAAAAAAAAAACTAAATATAAAGAAACTAAATAAAACTTAAATAATAAAATATATTTTTCAAATGTTTTAACAACTTTACAACCTGCCTGCATTGAATATAAAAATTCTACCAGATAGTAATAACATAATTTATCATTAACTTTAACGCTGTTAACTTACGAATTTAAACACATTATCTTCAATGCAAAAATGTAAACTAAAACAACAATGATAAATGCTAAAATAGCATATTAGATTTAAAATATGAATAAAAAATAAATAAATAAAAAAATGAGTATAATACATGCCCCTAACTTGAGGCATGTAGGCGTGATGCTTCTAAAAATCGTTTCTAACTCAGCAGATTCAGGATATTATTCAGCAATCAGTCTATTAGAGGCAGAATTATAATCCCAGTAGAAATCAAACTAAATAGCTGCAACATCAATTCCCACAAAGCTATTCTGAGCCAGGGAACTGACTGAAAGAACAAGTCTGACAGCAGCGACACGGGTCATTAGTTGAGTCGAGGACAGTACTTACTGTTCCCCACCAGAGGGAGTCAGCATAAGTGGAAAACTCTTGGTTATCCTCCTTCTCGGCCAAATAGACCAAGAACGAGGCAAAGATCAGTACCAGGAAGCCAATGTACCAGGCTGTGATCAGCTCCTGGAACAAAAAAAAAAGTAAAGTGTAAAAAAATAATGTTATAACACTTCCAGAATAAACATATCATTTACTCACCCCCATTTCATACAAGATGTTCATGTCTTTCTTTTTAAAGAAATTTTAAGAAGTTTTTTTTTATTTTATTTTTTAATTAAAATTTTTCCAAGAAAACGTTCCAGCATTTTGTCTTCATACGGTGGACTTCAATGGGGATTAATGGGATGAAGGTCAAAATAGCAGTTTCAATGCAAATGAAGATGTGCATGTGTATCACAAAGCTACTACAAGACAGGCATTTGTGGTTAAAAAGTATTTAAATGTATTTTTTTTTTTTTTTTTTTTTAAATTACTGATCATTTTGCTAGATAAGCAGTGTTACTTAGTTACTTTTTATGTAAAGTAATGTGTTGCGTTACTTTTGCGTTACTTTTTAAATCTGGGCAGGGCTTGCTTGTTTGTTTTTAATATAATTTTTTTTGGCAAATATAAAAGCCTTTTCACACCAGAAGCCTCAGGCTTAGGGAAAAGTAAATTCACGTCTGTACAGTAAACCACAGAAGAAAAAAAATGTCAAAAAACTCATTTGGAAAACAAATGCTTATTATCTAGCAAAGACACTGGTTAATAAAATTGGATTAGATACACTGTAAAAAACAAAAAACACAATTTGTTGACTCAACTTAAAATAATTTTTTACCCTGCTGCCTTAAAATTTTAAGCTCAGTCAACTCAAATAAGTTTATTCAAGTTGAAATGTTAAGTTGTACCAAGTGACAACTTAGATATTCGAGTTGAGTAAACTAAAATGTGTTTGTTAAACTTAACAGCCGTTTTTGTTACTCAGCTGCCTTAAAATTGTAAGTTAAATCAACTCAAATATCTAAGTAAAACGTAACATTTCAATTTAACTAAACTTTTGAGTTGACTGAACTTAAAATAATTTGTTACCTGGCTGCCTTAAAATTTTAGGTTTACTCAACAAATTGATTTTTACAGTGTATATAAAGGAAATTTGTATTATTTAACATATTTAATTATTGCAGGTTTGCATTTCCTGAGTTGAATTTCACCATTTGTATTCATTTTGAGGAATGCTATTTTTTTTTTTTTGTGAGTGAGATTTATTCTAGAACTAAAGTAACATCTTACTCCAGATTTCTCTTAACATGGGAACAGGAAAGCTTTTAATCAATAATTAATTAGAAAAATTAACTAAACAAAAAATTGTTATCAATTAAAAAGTAATGCGTTACTTTACTAGTTACTTTTAAAAAGTAATATTATTGCGTAACTCACGTTACTTGTAATGCGTTAACCCCAACACTGTAGATAAGACCCTTATTCCTCGGCTGGAATCATGTAGAGCCCTTTGAAGCTGCATTGAAACTACAATTTGGACCTTCAGCCCGTTGGCACCCATTGAAGTTCACTATATGGAGAAAAATCCTGGAATGTTTTCCTCAAAAATCGTAATTTCTTTTTGACTGAAGAAAGAAAGACGTGAACTTCTTGGATGACATGGGGGTGAGAAAATCATCAGGAAATGTTTATTCTGGAGGAGAATTGTATTGCATTATCTATGTGCTTTATAAGTTAAAATTAAGTTAAAAAAAAACATGGTTTAAACAAATGTTCCCGTGACATAATATTGAAGCAAACATCCTGTGATGGATTTGCATGTTTGCTGTCACCTTGCTATGAGCGTACACCACAGAGCCCAGTAGCTTCCAGGTTCCTCCGCGGCGGTCCATGCGCACCATGCGCAAGATCTGCAGAAAACGCATGCTGCGCAGAGCAGATGTGGCGAAGATGTTTCCCTGTGTGCCCGCTGCTATCACTGCCAGCGATGCCACAAAGACAATGAAGTCTACAAAATGAGAAAACCATAGATGACAAGGTGGGAAAACAGATGGAGAGAAACAAAAAAAATAGGTTATTTAAATGCATATATTTAATATATATTTAAACTCCACTAAAAGGGGCAGCAAACACACATTTTTTTTATGAAATTTATTCAAAAATTATGTAATTTATGTTTATTGTACAATGGGTTAAAATCTCAACCTACTGTATATTGATATCTATACACACTACTGTTCAAAAGTTAAAACAAATTAATACTTTTATTCAACAAAGACACATTAATTTTATCAAAAGATTTGGAACCATTTAAGCATAGGGACCAATTCTGACTATTAACTAGTTGCTTATTTGCATGCATATTAGTCATTTTTTAATACTTATAATCAGTGTTAGGGAAAGTTACTTTTAAAAGTAATGCATTACAATACTGCGTAACTCCCTAAAAAAGTAACTAATTACGTTACTTAGTTACATTTTATGGAAAGTAATGCGTTACATTACTTTTGCGTTAATTTTATTAATCTGGGCAGGACTTGCTTGTTTGTTTTTAATATAAAATGTTAGATTTTTAGCAAATGTAACAGCCCTTTCACACCAAAAAGTGAAATGAATAAGCCTAAGGCTGAAGGAAAAGTAAATTCACGTCTGTACAGTAGAACTATAGGAAAAGGAAGTTCAACACTCTTTAGCAATGAGAAAAATGAAGCACAAATGTTAGTTAATCTAAAGTAAGTTTTGCTTATTAGTATGATTGAATTTGATCAACAAAGGTCAGTATCAAAGGCATTGGTTAATAAAGTGGTATTAAATACAAAAAGGAAACAAAAACAAAAATTCTTTATAAAAAGTGTCAAAGTATCCAGATTTTGTTTTATTGCAGTTTCCATAAAATATTGAGCAGCTAGCTGTTGTTAAAATTGAAAAGAAATGTTTTTCAACATATTTGTACATTTGTTGTATATAAAAAAAGCTTTGACTTTAAATAATAATTCCTTTTGTGTTCCAGAGTAAAGAAATAAGTTCTATATGTCTCCATAAAGATGACTGTGTGTAGACAATGACAGAATACCTAGGAGAAACCTGATTGGACTGACTAAATTTAGACATGTGATTGGTGTTTTCTGCCATATATCTTTATATAAACACTGTTTGTTTCCCCTCACTTTAAAGAGACATGGTGTTTCTGATCTCAGACTCTAAGTCTTACCTATGACGCAGAAGGGCTTTCTGGCGAACCGTAGCCGACCCTGCCATCCTCTGTACCGGCAGCAGCATCCGGCTGCCCAGATCCTCACAAAGTACTCCAGCCCAAAAACCACGATCATCACAAACTCCTGCAAGTTAAACAACATGAAGTCATGTTAAAATCAATCCTCTTAAATTTAACTGCAAGCAGTGATTACGGGGCCAAGCACTAGGCAAGGGAAGCATCAAACCTTGCATCAAAGTAATTGAAGCCATTTTAAGGTGATTTTAGTTAAAATGGATGAAAAATCATAAAAACAACAACTAGTAATACAATTTAATCGGTTATCACTTTTGACCACAAGGTGGCAGTGTCTCAAAACTTTTTGAGTACTTTCAGGTCATGGTCTCGATAGTACATACAAAGTTTTCGTAATGGTACACCAATTCATTGGTAAAAATGCATTTTATATCATAATACTATATTGTAGTCAAAGGCAATTTCATGTTTTGTTCAATTATAGCACCACCAAGAGGCACAATCCCACCTAATTTTGTATAATATGTACATATATGTGTCAAATTTGGTGAAAATATCTATTTTGTTTCGGAGTTATAGACATTTTTATATATGATAACGGAAAAAATGACTGATGACTGACATTGTTTGCATTTTTGCATTTACTATCCAAATTTTGGCAATTGTACATTAACATATTGCCGGCACGCTATGTTTCCGAATTTCCTGCGGTGGTTTTGTGCCGATCGGAGTAACGGTTTCTAAGATACTGGCAAATGTTTTTTAAGTGCAAAAATGCAACGTTGTATGTACAAACCATAAGGCAAAACCAGGCATGTTTGGTATCGCTAGACTCAGCAAGGATCTAAGAGTCTAAAACGTTGACTCCTATGAAAATAAGTCGACCACACCCAAAGTTATAAGCATGTGAATATTTGATTTTAATGTGTTCGTAAAATATAGCATTTTACAACATAATTCAAAATGGTCGACGCCCAAAATGGCTGACATGGGAAAATTGGGTATCATTCGACTCAGCATCGACTCGAATCTAAACAGATCAGTTTTGTGATTTTTGGCCAAACCATTGAGAAGTTATACGCAAAAATAGCTATTTTTTCTATTTCCTGACCACTAGATGGCACTGCACTGAAATACTGCAGGTAGCCTCAGGTCATGCTTGTTATAACACACACCAAGTATGGTCAGCATTCAGCCAATTTTGGTGAAAATCAGACAAACCGTTTAGGACGATTTCAAAAAAGTAGGTTTTTCAAAAAAATAAAAATAGAAAAACCCCTAAACCTTACAATTTTTGAATTTTGGTGTTAATTCGATTTGGCGTGAGCCAAGGATTCAGAGGAAAAAAGAATATTGTGGCGCTAGATAGTTTCAGTTAGAGACTCCAAATTTGCTATAGTTAATGTTGAGACTGTCCTCTATCAGTGTGCCAAATTTCACAACTTTCCTGCAAGCAGTTCTATGGGCTGCCATAGACTCAAGAGCGGAAGAAACAGAAGAAGAAGTGGTGGAATAATAATAATAATAATAATAATAGGAACGCCAATGGATACAATAGGAGCTTGGCCCCTAATAATGCCCGTCTTGTACCTTGAATATGGTAATTAAAAACAAAACAAAACAATGACTGATGTTCTGCCAGTAATCTATAAATATAAACATTCACTACTGGCAGTAAAGACTAAAGCACTAGACTGGTCAAATACCTCTACTTCATAAAAAATGGGTTATCATTTACGCTAAATCATATGACTGCTTCTCTTCCTGTTGAAGATGCGACAGACGGCTTGGATTCACAGGGGCCTGCGCTAAATGCTTGTATTGATTACAGATCCTGTAGTGGCACCCGCGCTCTCAATGTGAACAAAACACATTACAGACTGAGTGTACAGTCAATACCAGGACCTGCATGATAGACAACACAGCCCTTTCCTGAATTAGACCATTAAATGGAAAAAAATTGGGAGAGAAAGTCGGTGTGAGAGGGAAAGCACTTCATACTGAATGAGTGATTATAGAATTGCAGCTAAGATTATTGGCTACTTCTTGCATACTCGACAACACCTGAATCCTGCCGCGTGCTTACACTGCCATTTCCCAGAGCAAAGATCCCAGCGGAAAACAAAATGCACACTTAACGCAGCCACAGGGAGACATGAGACAGTACAAGAATGCTTACCGTGTGCCAATCAGATGAGAAATGAATCCGGCCTGAGATGCTGCTAAAACGGTAATGAAAATAAGGCCTAATAATTTTCTAAATGTGTTTCCTTGCAGTTATAAACTGAGCAAACGCTCCCCTCATGTGTTATAATGAAGCCGCACACAGAACACTGATTATAGTTTATCATACTAAATAAAGTTCGCAATCCCTCAAGATGGACGGCACGCAGAACATGCTTTAGCAAAAAGCCTTATAATGAATTAATAATAATTTGTAGTTACACAACTTTCTACTGCGTATGTTTATGCTTACGAAGGATTTCAGAACAATACCGGCTGGACTAATAAGATAAACTTCTTAGTACCACAACAGACAGCAAAACAGGCTTGCATACACGGCACATTTGATCCGTACTGCTGGCCAACAGAAAAAAAGACCCAATTCACCTTTTTTTGAAGACACGCCTCCAAAAACACCTCAAAAAAGATATACAGATTGCGATTGGACTGACTAACGGCCACAGAGAAAGCCCCGTGCGATTAATTATTCAGCTGATGTGCTATTATGAATATATTTAGAGACGGCGCAGACAACGTAGATGTTGTTTAGTGAAGGTACTTAGAAATATCAGACAGTCTGTGGCTGGCAACTTTGAATTTTCTTTAAAATACATTTTTGGATACCAAACACAGGAAGGAAGTCAAACCATTTGCTTTACAGGTAAGAGAGAGTCAGTGGATTCATTTGAATGCAATTCAATAGATATAAAACAATGTATGCTGTGTCAGACTTAAAGCTGTCTGGAGATGAAGGATGATGAGAATCAATATTTAAAAAAAAACAAGAAGCTACTTTTGTCATTGATCCATTTGTTTTAAAAATATTTGTGTTACTCTTGTATAGTTTAAGAAATAGTTCACCCAAAAATAAAAAAAAAACTGTCATCATTTACTCATTTTTTATACAATGGAAGTTAATTACTATTAGTCAACTGCTTGGTTACCTACATTCTTCTAAATATCTTAAATATGAAGAGGGAAATTCAAATACAGGCAAACAATTTGGAATGACACAATAGTGAGTAAATACAGTAAATTTTTCAGTGAACTATGTGCTTTCCAGTGCACTGAACTTGTGTGGACTTAGACCATGAAATAGTTTTACACTATTTTTGTGTTCAGGATTTTTTGGGCGGGCCTGCAATCATGTCTCGATGATGCACTAGCTAGCTATACCTTCAGCACATAAATGGATATTACCTGAGTACAATAATTTACAAAAGAACTAGGTATTTAACAGTTGAGAGAGGTGGCAGCTTTCCCATGAGTGGGCGTGGCTTCAGCACTGACAGTGGACACGCCCCCAGCATTTGACAGCAGAGAATACTGCTTATTTTTACAAGATTTTAAAAACTTATTTACTTGCTGTTTTTATCCTTTAAATTTGGCTGGGTGGTTAATAACCACTGATCTATAATAGAATAATCATATAAAGATCAGTGTTAATAACACCATTTTCTGTGGTGTGACAAACTCAGATAACACATTTGCAACCTTGTTTCATGACAAAACGTACCTGGGGGAAATGTTTCACAAGATGAGAAATACTTACCAATAAGTATATATCACTGCAGTTTCCAAAAGAAATGAACACTCGTGGCGGAAAACAGTGAGCACTTGTAATCATTTTTGTACTCCGTTCCATATGTTTTGCTCTCTGGTGTTCTGACAAATAATGCTAACTATTCAATTATTTTTAATACAGTAAGGGTAGGTATAGGGTTGGGGTAGGTGTACATAACAGGATAGCACAAATGGACAACACTGAGCGTAACAAGCTTGCTTGTGGAATTGGACTTAGATGGGGAATCCTTGGGTACGAATCCCGTGAAAAACATGACTCATGATAAAAGTGGTGAAAGGAGAGATATTAAAAAACAAGCTGAAACAGCATCAGGTGTAGTGCAGATGGTACGTTATTGTTAAAACATCAAATAAATCAAATTTTCTACCTATTAGATGGTGTTTTATTAACATCTACACCTAACATAACCTAACCCTAAATCTACCCCTCACAATAATGCAAAAACAAAAATTATTGTACAGTACACCTGTATACCATCTAGCCCAGGGCTATTCAATTAGATTCATTTGAGGGCTGGATTACTGAACTGAAAAACTGAAGGGGGCCAGCATTTAATAGGCTCTGAAATTGAAAACAACTTTAAAGTTAAGTGATTTATTTTTAACACCTCAGCAGGTGATGGAAACTAACAAAGTCTCACTGCATAACCTCAAACAATGAATTAATCGTTTCTGCTTCTCATAATTTGGCCTTGGTTGAATTACTGTTTTATTGCATTAACAGTCTTATTCGAAACGTCGCATTAGTAGATGTGTTGTGGGATTTGGGTATTAACATTTTAATTGTATTCTGCTGAAGTAAATGGAATTACTTGAAAAAGATTTGTTCATTTTGATAAACAAGATTCAAAGATCTGAGTCAGTAAAATTATCTGAACTTCCCATTACTAGTCTCTGACAGATTGTTGTCGTTCTTGTTTTTTGTTTTTTTTTCCCCCGGCTGGCCTGGGCCAGTGTTGCCACCTTGAGGACAAACTAATTAGTGCTAAAACAATTCAAGACATAGGTGGGCCCACGAGCCGCCAATTGAAAAGCCCTAATCTAGCCTTCACCATTGAACATACCATATGTACATTCATCTGTTCTAGGGGAAAACAAACAAACACTCTTTTAGTGCCACTCAGTGGACATTTCTGTTGGAAACTGCTGTGATATGTAATTTGCGTCTTGCTAGAAAGTTCCCCCAGGTACATTTTCTCCATGAGACCAGGTTGCAAATTTGATATTGCTTTACACTGACTTTAAATGTGGTAAATGAATCTAAGAGTGCTACACTTTTAAATATTTATTAAATAAACATGCAAAGTGGCTACTGCCGGCCCTGCTGGTAGATATTGGATTTACACCATCTAGGTATGAAAAAACCCTGGCTATTTAAAAGTAGCTGTGTATTCTGAAAAATGAATCAGTGTATACATTTCTATTATTTGATTATAATAGATGTTTTACCAGTGTCAAGTGTTTTTCGAGACATTTTTAAAAGAGTCTTTTTAAAACAGGCTTAACGTTTTCCCTGTCTGCTGCCTTTGATATCACCGCTAAGGAAAGCTGATAGCGAAGGGTTTGGGACTGTGCATGTTCTTGTGGTGTCATTAACCAATAGTATTGTTAGGCTGTTTAAAGAGTTAGTTCACACAAAATAAGTATTCTGTCATTAATTACTCATCCTCATGTCATCCCAAATCCGTAAGACCTTTGTTCATCTTCAGAACACAAATAAAGACATTTTTGATGAAATCCTAGAGCTTCCATAGACCCTTCATAGACAGCAACGCAACTGAAACATTCCAACGGCCCAGAAAGGCAGTACATTGTTAAAATGTGACCCTGGACCAGTCATACGTCGCTGGGGTATATTTGTAGCAATAGCCAAAAATACACTGTATAGGTCAAAATGATTTTTCTTTTATGCCAAAATCATTAGGTTATAGATCATGTTCCATGAAGATATTTTGTAAATTTTTCTACCATTAATATATCAAAACTTAATTTTTGGTAAGTAATATGCATTGCTTAGAACTTCATTTGGACAACTTTAAAGGCAATTTTCTCAATATTTAATTTTTTTTGTACCCTCAGATTCCAGATTTTCAAATAGTTGTATCTTGGCCAAATATTGTCATACCCTTACAAACGATACACTATCAGTGGAAAGCTTATTTATTCATCTTTCAGATGATGTATAAATCTCAATTTAGAAAAATTGACCCTTATGACTGGTTTTGTGGTTCAGGGTCACAAATACATAGAATACTCTGGTGAATGGCAGTGGAGATAGCGCAGAAGAAAAGCTTCATAAAATTATGGCTGAACCACTGATGTCACATGGACTATTTTAACGATGTTTTTACCAACTTTCTGGGCCTTGAACATAGTAGTTGTGTTGCTGTCTATGAAGGGTCAAAAAGCCGATCTCATCCAAAATATCTTCATGTGTGTTCTGAACATGAACAAAGGTCTTATGGGTTTGGACAAAACGAGGGTGAGTAATCAATGACAGAATTTCAATTTTAGGGTGAACTATTTTTTTAAGGTATAGTTTGTGTCATTTTAACCCCTTACCAGGATGAAGAGGCCCTCGTTGGCAAATTTATGATGGTCTGGGATGGTGGAGAAAACAGAAAGCACCAGACAGCTGAACACTAGGAGAAAACTGAAACACAAACAAACACACACAAACTAACAGATCAAAATACAATACAAAACTGGGATGCGTGTTGTATTTTTTATCAAGTAATACTTTGTTAAACATGAATGCAGATGTTATAATTATTATTTTTAAGGCTATACTTTAATATCTCAGGAAACAATAGCAAAAACAAAAACACAAACATCACAGCAACACAGCAAAAACTCAAAAACAAACATGTGTTCTACACAAAAACTGATGAACGTTGGCCTCTGGTAGATGGAGAAACTCGCCATGGCACCCCATAATCCAAGCTGGCATTCAGCTCATACACACAGATGCTCTTAATCACTGCTGTCACAGACCCCACTTGGAAAGCCCAGCATGCCCACTCAAAATGGAGTGGATAAAAGCAGAGATTACAGCCCCACTTCCTGCCATTTCTCGGGAGCACTCACACTCTTTGGGAAAAGGGGCCCTTTCGCAAGAACTGGGGCTCCCGGACAGCTCCAGGTGCTCCCAGCTGAAGCTTCGCAAAATAAAAGCTGGATTTGCCCCGCGGTTCTCAGAGAAGCTCTTGGAGTCCGATTGGTTCTGTGCAAGCAGCTGCTGCTGGGGATGCTGCCAAGCCAGACACATCTGGCCCGCTCGCTCACACAACCCTGCGTTACCGCTCGCTGCCTTACTTCTCAGTTTTGAAATCTAGCTGTACGAGAGAATGAAAGTGTTCAGCTGTGTTCTTGGGTACAATGACGGTTTAGGAGCAACAGCAAGATGATTCAAACAGTCACAACAAAAGAACCTTGTTTCCTAATGAGGCCCATAAGGACGTTTGAAATACAACTCCTGGGGCTTTTTTCACAATCAATTATTGATAGAAACGGTAAGATGCTAATAGCACAAACTCTAAGGAATGAAGAACGTTACGAGACTGACGGATCTTAATGAGCGGCTGCACACTGATTCACTCAGAAAAGAGGAAGGAGACAGAGATAGGCAGACAGCCAGTTAATGTCTTCATCAAAATACAGTAGCTTACTGTTAGATGATCTTCAGCTGACATCAGAAGAGGCTTAAAAAGGCCAAGGATAATAATGCACTTTTTAAGTTTACCATGATCACCATCCTAAAGAGTCAAGATCAAATTACCAAAAAAATAATTAATACAAATAAATAAATAAACACCGGCAAGGAAGCCACAAACATGTGCTTCATGCCTTCATGTGTTGGATGGAAAAAAGCAGCAGAAAACAATCTATTTTGCGAATCATGACTGAGTGGAAACACCTGTTGTTTAAAGTCAACAAACAGGATTAATAATACATGGATTTAAGTGCTAATTTAACACGCACAAACACTTTTCAAACGTATTTAATGGACTTGGTTTCTGAAGGCATTTTCCAAAGTTTTACGGTTGAAGAATTTCTGAAAAGTTGAAATTTTGCCCATTCAGTTTGGAATGCAAGAAAAGTACTGTGACTTTAAGCAAACAAGATCGATAATTAAAAAAAAATAAATTTTTAGACACTGCTTTTTACAGTGCAGACTCAAAGATTGATAAGTCTAATAAAAAGCATATCAAAGATTATGGCAACTATGAAGGTATTGATCTGAAGTCAATTAGTTTTAAACATGCTCCTCAAACATTCTTTATGCATAAATAATAATTTTGGAAAACCTCAGAAGACTAAAAAGGTCACTTCATCCCTGAACCGTTTTTGCTGAGTGTGACTCATTACTGCCAAACTAATGTACTGTAGGTAAAATGATCCCTCATAAAACAACAGACTGAAAAAAAAAAGAGGCCAAAAGCACTGAAAGCCACGGCCCAGTTTCCCAGTCCTGAATCATCAACAATCTGACTGGATGGCCAAAGGAAGAAAATGCCCAGAAACTGCTTAGCTGCCTCCAATAGGTTTCCATCAAAAAATGATGAACGCAGTAAAAAAAATAGATACATTAGAGCATGCGAAGACCATGTGCGGCTAGCATTTCAGCTGAGAAGCAAGTTTTGAACCCAACCTCCAAGCCCAAAGTCAATCTGCCAAAAGCAGAAATCAAATACTCAACTCAGCAGAAATGGCAGTCTCGTGAGGTGAAAACAATGAAGGCATGTGTGTTTGTGTTTCCTGGTAAGCACTTGATTTGGCTGCAAATCATGTCAATACCATCCTCTGATGGTATGCTTTTATTGACAATTGGTCCAGGATGAAATTTACACTGGGTTGCAAATTTTTTTTGCTTAGAAATTGCTATTAAATTTCACAAAACGTGCAGAAAGAGTGAAATAATATTTTCTTGTAAGATGCAATTCAATGATCTGTTTTATTTATTAAAAATATATACAATAAAAAAAAAATACAGTGTAGGAAAAAAAGTTTTTAGAAGCTAACCATATGGAATCAACAAATGCACAGACATTCTATTCATCAAAGAAATCTGAAAAAATTCTACTCGGCTGTTTTCAACATAATAATAATAATAATAATAATAATAAATGTTTTTTTGAGCAGCAAATCAGATTATTAGAATGATTTCTGCAGGATCATGTGACTGGAGTAATGGTGCTAATAATTCATCTTTAAAGTCACAGGAATAATTTAATAATTTTATTTAATAAAATAATTTAATAATTTACATGTTAAAAATATTCAGATAAAAAGCTATTATTATAAATGATAAAAATATTTCAGTGTTTGCTGTACTTTGGATCAAATAAATGCAGGCTTGGTGAGCAGAAGAGGCTTCTTATGGAATAGTAGCATTCAGAATAAAACTAAATATAAAGAATTAGAAAAAATTAATATATTATTAATATATTATTAGTAGTAGTATTGACTATAAGAGCTTGAGATAATTTAAGGAGTGGTTCACTATTATTTTGTGAAAAAAATACTTAAGAGAATAAAAAAAAGTTTTTTAATTCCATGTAAGCTGCTCACTTTAAACAACAATTGATCCATCATCAGACATTTCATACAGAATCCAAATAATCCATCCATTCAAGTAAATATAAATCATTGGAAATTCTAAGAAGTTTTATGCCTTTTAGGTAACATCTTTTCTAGTTTTATAAAACTAAATATGGGTTATGAAATAATCCTCGCAATAACGCAGCATGATCCGCTTCGCTTTTCTCATTCTCTACGATACATTAAGATTAAGTATGCTGTAATGGACCCTGCTGTGGTCCTAATTAGGCTAAATCTTAGGCTAAATTCATCACTTGGACTGTTAATATGCCATAAAAGCCACAGCGAGATGAAAGCATGACGACTTAGATATGGGCCATGTGGGTAAACAGAGGGGATGATGAATAGTGAGGGCTTTACACATTGCTGAGCTGGACTCTGTAGACTGCACACCACAAAACATCTGCGCATAACGCCGGAGTCTCTGACCCTAATTCAATCACGGCAGGCTGATGGACCAGGTATCAGTTACACAACGAAAGAGATAAACAGTAAACTACGGCAAGGGTGGAAGAAGGATAAATGTTTGAAAATGGAAAAATCGGAAGATGTCATGTGATTCACCTACTGTAGGATGACAATGCTCACACAGAGTAATATGTAGATGGGTAAAAAGCTAGAAAACAAATAGTATAGCAAATCGGAGAAAGAAGAGGAAAAAGATTGCACCTCTAAGCAGAGGACAAAGGTGGCAGCAGTGGAAAGCTCTATAAATATCCGCGTGCCTTGAATTGTGACAGCCTGCAAATTTGTCCAGTACACACAACCACATTGTTAATGCTGCGAGGTGTCTGTGGGGAATATAAGAAAAGGAAAGAAAGGCTGAAGACGCAAAAAAAGATGAATGCCTTGATACTTTACAAGGCTTTATATAGTGCAATTACGTATGTATGGTAACCTGAACAAAAGAGAGAACCTCTAAACATCTGTCCAAGTCACTGTTTAAAATGATTACCTCAAGCAAATACTGATGAAATACCAACAATTTCTTGTATTACTGTAGTCGTTTTGGCTTACTTGGTAATGTGAAGTCATAACAATATACAGCTTTGAGGCAGTGCTGGGTGATTGAGAGGAGACCCATGTTAACTACATACAGTACCTCACAGAAGTGAGTACACCCCTCACATTTTTGTAAATATTTTATTATACAGGGGTTGGACAATAAAACTGAAACACTGGCCAATATAGTGTTGGAGGTTTCATGGCTATATTTGCGCAGCCTGGTGGCTAATCTTCACTTAATGCACATTCCACCAGTAAGAGCAAAGTGTGAAGGTTGACTATGTGCACCCAATGGTTCAGACATTGTACCCTACAGGTGGTGCCATGTATAATGATGATAATGTACTAATACACACAGCAAGACTGGTGACAGAGAGGTTAGATGAACATGAAAGTAAAGTTGAACATCACCCATGGCCTGCACAGTCACCAGATCTGAATATTATTGAGGCACTTTGGGATGTTTTGGAGGAGCGAGTCAGGAAATGTTTTCCTACACCAGAATCACATAGTGACCTGGCCACTGTTCTAGAAAAGGAATGGCTCAAAATCCCTCTGGCTACTGTGCATGACATGTATTTGTCAATCCCAAGACGAAATGATGCTGTATTGGCCACAAAAGGAGGCCCAACACTGTACTAATTGTGGCCTAAAACCAAGTGTTTCAGTTTCATTGTGCAACGCCTATATCTTTTAATGTGACAACACTGAAGAAATGACACTTTGCTACAATGTAAAGTAGTGAGTGTACAGCTTGTATAACAGTGTAAATTTGCTGTCCCCTCAAAATAACTCAACACAACACTCTGGCCACAAAAGTGAGTACAACGTTAAGTGGAAATGTCCAAATTGGGCCCAATAAGCCATTTTCTCTCTGGTGTCATGTGACTAGATAGTGTTACAAGGTGTGTGAATGGGGAGCAGGTGTGATAAATTTGGTGTTATCGCTCTCACTCTCTCACACTGGTCACTGGAAGTTCAACATGGCACCTTCATGGCAAAGAACTCTCTGAGGATCTGAAAAAAAGAATTGCTGCTTTACATAAAGATGGCGCAGGCTATAACAAGATTGCCAAGACCCTGAAACTGAGCTGCAGCTCGGTGGCCAAGACCATACATTGATTTAACAGAACAGGTTCCACTCAGAACAGGCCTTGCTATGGTCGACCAAAGAAGTTTAGTGCACATGCTCAGTGTCATATCCAGAGGTTGTATTTGGGAAATAGACATATGAGTGCTGCCAGCATTGCTGCAGAGGTTGAAGGGGTGGGGGTCAGCCTGTCAATGCTCAGACCATACGCCGCACACTGCATCAAATTGGTCTGAATAGCTGTCGTCCCAGAAGGAAGCCTCTTTTAAAGATGATGCACATGAAAGCCCGCAAACAGTTTGCTGAAGACAAGCAGACTAAGGATATGGATTACTGGAGCCATGTCCTGTGGTCTGAGGCCAAGAAAAAACTTATTTGGTTCAGGTCGAGCGTGTATAGCGACAACTCGGGGAGGAGTACAAAGACAAGTGTGTCTTGCCTACAGTCAAGCATGGTGGTGCTGCCGACATTGGGGAGCTACAGTTCATTGAGGGAACTATTAATGCCAACATGTACTGGCTGCAGGGCAGGATTCCAACATGATAATGACCCCAAACACACCTCCAAGACGACCATTGCCTTACTAAAGAAGCTGAGGGTAAAGGTGATGGACTGGCCAATCATGTTTCCAGACCTAAACCCGATTGAGCATCTGTGGGGCATCCTCAAATGGAAGGTGGAGGAGCGCAAGGTCTTTAACATTCACCAGCTCCAAAGAGGACTCCAGTAGCAACCTGTGAAGCTCTGGTGAACTCAATGCAGTGCTGGAAAATAATGGTGGCCACACAAAATATTGACACTTTTGGCCCAATTTGGACATTTTCACTCAGGGGTGTATTCACTTTTGTGGCCAGCGGTTTAGACATTACTGGCTGTGTGATCAGTTATTTTGAGGGGACAGCAAATTTACACTGTTATACAAGCTGTACACTCACTACTGTACATTGTAGCAAAGTGTCATTTCTTCAGTGTTGTCACATGAAAAGATAAAATAAAATATTTACAAAAATGTGAGGGGTGTACTCACTTCTGTGAGATACCGTACATGTCTGACTGATGGTTGAAGAACTATTAATAACACACAAATAATTCTTTAACTGGGCAAATAAACCAACTGTAAACAGTCGTTAACAGAAGCCAGAGATGCTAGAGAAGAAAATACTGTAGCAGGCAGGTCAAGCTCACTGTTCACGATCCAAAATACTGAATTGCGGTTGGGGGTTTAAATGAATGTATCTTTGAGGGGAAACCTACTGTCTTTAGAAGTTTAAATGGTATTTTCTTTTTATCTTACCTGCATATTAATGTAGTATGTATAAGTGATTGCAGTTATAATGCAGTGGTTCTGCAACTGTTTCATGCATTACATGAACACATATTACTTTCAGCAATGCAAGAAATGCATCTTTATGCAGCTTTTCTAAACAATAAACTGTGATTTTAAATAGATTTTTCAAATAGGACTACTAGGAAAAACTGAATTTGTGGTTCAATCCTATTCAACTCTTCCATGCATGTACTAGGGCATGAATAATTAATACAATTTCCCATGACCCCTATGTCTGAAAAGTTGTCTGGAGAATGGATGGATGGATGGATTGATGTCCTCGATTTCCTGGTTTATCTGGGGATTTTGTCATGCTTTTGTCTGGATATTTGGATGAAATATCAATTTACTATGTTAATTTACTTACAATTATTAAATGAGACATCAGATTCAATTTACATGGTGTTTTAGTGCACGGGATGATGTGAACAGAGCTGTTTGTGACTAGATAAAAAGGGTGTTGTTTTAAACAAATTTTGCAGACATTTCACGAAGAATCCTAAAGAATCACACCAACTTGTGGAAAATGGCCATCCACTGTCCCCTTTAAACATGCAATAATGTAAATGAAAATCACTTTATCTAAACTTTTAAATTAAAGACAGATTCATCTTAAGAAAATGTAAAATATTAAAGTTTAAAGGTCATGCAAAGGTCATGGTCATGCAAGGTTTAACAAACAAATACTGCAAAATAATGGTATTACTGCAAAAATAATATGGCGGGTCTTCACAGAACTGAAAATTAAAAATACAACTGTTCAAGTGAGGGGAAACATCTTGCTGAAGCATAAATAAACACAAGCCACAAGTTTGGCAACACAAGCTCTGCTGGGAAACACTGCGTAAAGCCAAACAATCCATCCATAATGCAAATCTGTTATCCATAGTTTAGAGAGCTGCCTGCTAAATTCATAATAATTCATTTCATTGTAAAATATAGTTGGAAGTCAGTGTTTATTACACTGTACACAGATGTGAAAGATGTCAAAAACAAGAAGCGGGAGCAGACAACAGGAAGTACAGCGCTACCATAGATGCAAGCAGTCTGGAAAGCATAAATCCTTAATGTCAGCGAAACAGGGTTAACACTGATACCTATCATACAAAATACTATCAGTGAAAATGAGCACAGACATTTCCCAGAAAAAAGCACAGGCACAAGCTACTGAATCATGAAAAACTGCCCTGCATGGGGAATGAGGTTATTATGAGGTCATTTAAATGGTTTTAAAAGCACACTTCACATCTGGAAAGGAAACGATAGTTATTGCTCAAGTCCTCAATGTTGTTTGGTTCAATTTTATGTTTTGCTTGACTTAAAGCAATAGTTCAACCAAAAATGAATTCAATGTCATTATTTACTCTCCCTCCAAAACTGTATCACACGACAGCGTTTTAGTGCCAGGTTAAAAAACCCCTAAGATTAAGAGATTAAAGTCGTAATATTTTAAGAATAAAGTCAAAATACTACAAGAATGAAGTTGAAATACTACGAGAATAAAGTTGGAATATTTTGAGAATAAAGTTGAGATATTTCGAGAATAATGTTGAAATGTTTTGAGAATAAAGTCAAATTGTTTTGAGAATTTAAATTGTAGAAATTAAAGTTACATGCAAATGGCCCAGATTGAGAGCACCGGGAGAAATCTGTCAGTTTTATAGAGAAATACAAACAATATGTCCATTACAATATTATCCAATTATTTACTGTATTATACCGTGAATAAAACAGCTTGTGAGTAGTCACTTATATATCTCAGAAAAGACAACAATATAACCTATATGATATATAACAAGCCTACCTTGACCTTCAGAACATTTTATTGTTGTTTTTTTATTAAATACATGTGAGGAATAAAAGGTTGGACACCACAGACATGTTTGCGGAGTAGGTGGTGGAATTTTCACAATGAAAACAGTACCTTATAATGTAATGAACTGATTCACACGAATACAGCGATCTTCGACTTTATTCTCTTAGTATTTCAACTTTATTCTTGTAATATTTTGACTTTATTCTCGTTATTTCGACCTTATTCTTGAAATATTACAACTTTATTCTCGTAGTATTTAGACTTTATTCTTGTAATATTTCAACTTCATTCTCAAAATATTTAGACTTTATTCTCGTAGTATTTTGAATTTATTCTTGTAATATTTCTACTTTATTCTTGTAGTATTTCAACTTTATTGTCAAAATATTTTGACTTAATTCTTGTAACATTTAAACTTTTATCGTATTATCTATTATCGTAATTTTGACTTTATTCTCGAAATATTCCAACTTTATTCTCAAACTATTTTGACTTGATTCTCATTAAATTTTGACTTTATTCTTGTAATTTCGACTTTATTCTCAAAATATATGACTTTACTCTCTAAATATTATGACTTTATCAGTATCAGGAACACAAAAGTAAGTAAGTAATTTACAAAACTAAGTAATTTTTTGAATCATTACCACATAAATGAAAGATCATAGTAAGCAAGTGACAGCTTCGTATGAAAGCCTGTGACTTTTTATCTATCAATTCAGACTTTGTTTATGCAATTTTGACTAAATTTTGTAATTTTGTTCTAAGTAAATCTCACAATTCTGAGTTTTTTCCTCAGAATTCTGAGTTTTACATGCCATAATTCTGTTTTTGCTTCACCACGGAATAAAAATCAAAACTGTAACTCATACCTTTCTTATCTTCTCAGAATTGTGAGTTCATATCTTACAATTCTGAGTTTACTTCTCAGAATTCTGACTAAAGATATAAAAGAAAAGTCAGAACTGTGAGATAAAAGTCGCAAATACCATTTTTTAATATTCAGAGGAAGAAGCGGGCTTCCATACCTTTGTGTGAGGAGCAAACCAGAAAAAAGTGGTTGTTCACCTTTGCTGAGGCTCGCACCCTGACTACTGTTATGACACTTTTATGCTGTTGTAGTGTTTTTTAGTGCAAATTCAGCTGTGAGAGTAGCCTTTATTAAAGAGTCTTTATGTAACTGGTGGATCATAAATTACTTTTTTTAATCAGATCACTGATATACTGTTGTGCCAACTGCAAACAGCGTCTATCAGTGTGTCTCCACTATTCATTCATGTCACACATCCGTTTACCAACACACACACACACTGTGGCCTTCTGAACACACTCTGCTATCTGGAACCTCTCATTCACGCTATAGTTTGAAAGGGCACAATCACAGGCCACTGAGTCGCAGTATTGTGAGTGGGATATATGCTGAGCTTGCTGAGTGGAAAAGCAGAAGAGCAGTGAGAGATGTTAATTGGACGGCAGAAGGATGATGAGAGGCTTGACATTTACAGACAATACTGTTACCATGAGCAGACAATTAGAGAATCCTCTCCAGATCCAGAACAAACAGGATGTCACACACAAAAACTTCGAACCTTCTACGTTACCATATCTGCCATTTTATAACAAGAAACAAACTACTGTGTTTTAATGGTAAATATCAGATGTGAAACATAAGATTTTATTTTCTTTAACTATTCACACTGATTTACAACATTTAATTTATGTTAAAATATTTGTGTAGTGTAGTCAATTTTGCAATTTATACATACACATGCACACATATTTGATGAATAAAAAGTTAAAAAGAACAACATTTATTCAAAATAGAAACCTTTTCAAACAATTATATTAAAATGATTTCTGAAGGATCGTGTGACACTGAAGACTGGAGTAATGATGCTGAAAATTCAGCTTTGCATCACAGGAATAAATTACATTTTAAAGTATATTAAAAGAGAAAAACACTATTTTAAATTGCAATAATATTTCACAATATTTTTTTGCATCCTTGCTGAATAAAAATATTAATTTCTTAAAAACAAAAAAATTACTCTTACTGACCCTAAACTTCTGAACAGTATTTTCAGATAGATAATCTAACAACAAAGATAAAGGTTACAATTCATTTAGAATCATCATAAAATATCAATCAAATATTAATTATTAATTACATATTTGTGATCCTGGACCACAGTAGCATGTGTATATTTATAGCAATAGCCAAAAATACATTGTATGGGTCAAAATGATCGATTTTTCTGCCAAAACACATTAGGATATCAAGTAAAGATCATGTTCCATGAAGATATTTAGTAAATTTCCTACCGTAAAGATATCAAAACTTAATTTTTGATTAGTAATATGCATTGCAAAGAACTTAATTTGGACAACTTTAAAGGAGATTTTCTCAATATTTTGATTTTTTTGCACCCTCAGATTCCAGTATTTCAAACACCAAATTAAGTTTCACATGCAAATATACACATTCTTGCAGTCGCAAAAGATTTGAAGCTGTGCTTTCAAAACACATGCACACGCACACACACACACACACACACACACCTTGCACTCTTTCACGCGCACAGTTCATTGCCCAGATTTCCAGTATTTATGTGCTGACATTTCACCGCTCAATGCACTGCTAACGTCACTCCTAAAAGCCCAAAGCCTTGCAAAATATAATGCCTTTATTTACACATGAGGTGAAGAGAAGCCGGTGCATGTGGCCCACAGCTCTGTCAAAGCAGCTTTGATTTAATGCAGACTTGTTTCTAAATATGTCCTTATTTTCTCCCTGTCATTACAGCAGTGCTGGCACGGCCGAATGGTAATATTTCAGCAGCATCCACTTACCTGCACATTTTTATGTTCTGTAGTTATTGATCAGATTTTAAGTCTCTGATATAAACTACATATAAATATAGTGCAACAAGCCATACTTGAAGTCACATATCGGGACAGGTTACATGAATCAAAATGTAAAACAATGAATCAAAAACATTTTTTCAGCATTTATCTGAAATAAAAAGCTTTTGTAACATTATACATTACACCATTCAAAAGCTTTTTAGAAACTCAAAATAAATCACAGAAATGAATAGTAATTTAGCAAGGATGCTTTAAATTGATCAAAAGTGATGATAAAGACATTTATAATATTACAAAAGATTTCTATTTCAGATAAATGCTGTTCTTCTGAACTTTCTGTTCATCAAAGAAAAATTCTACTCAACTGTTTTCAACAGAATAATAAATGTTTTTTGAGCAGCAAATCAGAATATTATAATGATTATAATGAAGCATCATGTGACTGGATACTCATGTTAATGATGCTAAAAATTCAGCATGTTTTTTTTTTTTTTTTTTTTTAAATAAACCACTCACTAATAGCCATGCTCACACAAAAAAATATTGCATTGTGTATTATTTATAAATATACAAATTATTACTATGCTTTGTGGGACAACCAAATATTTCCACTTATTACTCTAATCCACTTTGTATGGACAAGAACCACCAATCTTTCTTCTGATTAAGAGTAACACATTGGACATGGAGCACGGATAATTGTTTAATATGTGCATGGTCGAGCCGAGGTCTTTGTTCGGTTAGAGAAGTGAAACTGCAACTGAATAGTCAGAAAGTGGCAGAACTTCTGTTCATTTAGTGGGAATTTCCTTTAGTGGATTATGAGATTTACAGGAACTGGTCAGTGGATTGAACAACAACAAAAGAAAGAAGTGGCTGTAACATTTGACCTGTGACTGACCGGATTAAAATGTTTAGGAATTCAAGGGTGTGAGAAAAAGAAAAAGGTTACACATCTTTGGTGGTCAGCGACAAAGCCTTTATGTGGCTGGTAATAACTTTAAAGGGCCAGTTCACCCAAAAGTGAAAATTACCCCACGATTTATTCACCCTCAAACTATCCTAGGTGTAAACTACTACTTTCAGACAAATACAAAATGAATTATAGGTCGACCGATGTATTGGTTTTGCTGATAAAAATTGCTGAAATGGCTGAGAAGGCATCACTGTCATTATACAGTATGAGAGCCATAGATATGTATGATGAGAGCGACCTCTAGAGGCGGAAATCACTGACAACACCTGCTGTTTGTTTACACACACGATACTGCGTGCTGAACACTGCGGGACACTTCAGATCCAGAATCAAAACATCGACAAAGAACTATAGTGCATGTTTTCATATCATTATTTAGTAAGTACTTTGTTGACTAGATGCTGCATTAGTAGAGAAAGCACAGCAGTATGTTTGCTATCAAGGCTGAGAGGAAGCGAACATTAGCTGCACCTCAAGAGGATAAAACAATGTGACCAAAACAGTAAGTCCAACACAAATGTTTAATGTCACAATTGTTACCATTTATTTACATCCAGCATGTACATGTTTATATCCTGCTGATCACATTAATGCATTTGTTAGCCAGCAAGTTGCATATTTAAAGCTAGTGATGTGAGACAGCAAACTGTGTTTATTCAGCCGACAGGAATCGTGCCGCATCACAGAGCGCTATCACAGAGTTTTTACAGTAAATACATCTTATCTGTCCCAAATCGATGTAAATGTACATAAAGACTTCACCATGGGCTGGAAGATTGTGTGTATTGTGTGTTTTTAGCAAAACGTTTTTCTTTCTGTGGCTCTAATAAAGTCTGTATGTTTCATATTGAGAGCTATAATATAGATTGTGCCTTCTCTTTCGGTGTTGTTTTAAACACCGAACTTCAAACTCATCTATACCGCTTTTTGATAATTCTTGAAGTAAACTTATGCCCGTTTGGTGATTAAATAAACAGTTTTAGACCGCTGTTTGAACTGAACGCGACGCGTCCGGTGTGTGATAACTGATACGAGATCTCCTGGATGTGCCGATGGGATTTGCTCGGTTTGTGACTAAAATATTTTGTTACTTTGATTAGATATTCATCAAGTGTTATTGAATAGAAGCAGTTAAACTGTGAGACTATACATACAATATCCATATAATGTAACTTCAATACTATGACTTTTATGTAGATGTTTAAAGACTGTTGATATGAAATGGTAACACTTCACAATAAGAGAGAATTCATGAGAGAATTAATACATTAATGTTAACCAATGGAACCTTATTGTAAAATGTAACCAAATGTATTTATGTAACAAAAATGTATTTACGTAGTGGTTTATGTACATGTTTTCTTGTCAAAAAAAGTATCTACTTCAACTGAGTGTATACATTTTTGTGTGCATTATCAATATGTACACTCACACACTGTATGCAGTATCCTGAAATGTGCATAACACTGTGGGTGGAGGAAAAAAAAGCCCTCACACAATTCCTAGAAATCAGCGCCCCCTGAATTATATAAAAAGATTTAGCCAATCAAAGTTACACAAGCCTGATCACGGAGTGTCAGTGTCTCTATTCAGCTGAGATGTCACAGAAGCGTCCCTCTGACCCTCTGGTGGGAACGTTCTTTTGAAGACAGCCTTATTAACAGACAGGCGATGGGAGCATCTGGCAGCAAAGAAGAGACGTTTATAGAGCACGCCAAATGTTATCTCACCATTACGCTTATCATTCGAAGTACTATTTACAAGATCAGCGGGTTACCATCTTTGACCAAGACTTCAAACATGGACCTTCTGGTTCATCTAAATGACTGCTGTGGCACGCGAGAGTGTAATCAAGGGTGCAGCACCTTGTCAACGCTGCTGAAACTGACACAAAACACAGTACAGAGACTCCGCCGCTGCTGTCTCATCACTACAGAGGTTTAACCTGGAGTTACTGATACAGTTACAGTTTGCAGAGCAAACATATGTTAGATACATAATATTCCCCTGTCTATATAACAAATATAATTAGTACTTTTATCAGCAAGGATGCATTAATAAACAAAAGTGATATTTGCACTGTTACAAAAGATGTCTATTTCAAATAAATGCAATATTTTAGTAACTTTCTATTTTTTAAGAATCTTGAAAAAAATTATGTTTTCCAGAAAAAATACTAATCAGCATAACTATTTTCAACATTGATAAGAAGAAAGAAATAATAAATTTGCATGATATATGCAGAGTTCAGATGCAAAAGCCTCTAAATCCATCTGACATCTTTCTTTAAAAAATGCATTTTTATCAGGCTCTGATGTACAGGTTTCTGTGCAAGTACTGGTACTTCTGATTAAGCTGAGGGTGGGATTTTAGCGAGTTTGAAGTAAAAGTATTTTGATGGATGCATAATATGTGTCCAGAGCACATTATCTAATTTTTGACCGAGATGGCTTTTAGCTGGTTTTGCATATGAACTCCTCATACGCATTTCTTAGTAGAACTACTGACAAAACACTGAGATCATCTGTGAATTCTTCTCATTCATCAAGGCCATCCAGGCCAGCAGATGCTAGGAAGCTTTCGTAGTTTCAAAAAAGAAAAACATGCACAGCATCACACTGTACACACACCTACTTGGATCTGTCAGCTCTAATAAATGACTGGTAAAAACGTTACCTCATTGTTACGTATCTAAGTACATACTCAGTGCAGCTGTATCCATAACTAACACCACAATATTCCAAAATAAAAACTGTTATTTCATAGCAATAAGCGCTGAAATCTGCAGTCACTATTAATTATTAAGATTTATAGTAAATAAATTAGTCTACAAACACTTGAGAATAAAGTCATAAATACACTGTATACACACTCAGTCCAATATAGTCACATTAGCAACAAATCTTAGTCTTGTTTTGTTTTGTAATTTACTACAAGTGTTGAATAATGTGACTAACTGCAGCTGACAGAAAAAAATAGTCAAAATGACCAAAAAGCAGGTTATTGGGGCAGACTGACTCTTTTCTATTCGAAAATGCAATAAAAACATCCATGATTTTCACTAGTAGCATTTTTAGTATTTTTAAAAGGATGTTGGTACTAGCGACGAAGTTCGCGGTTATTAATTCACTAATTTGTTCATTCACAACAGACACACGGACCCCAAACCACTTTGTGAGAGTCGTCAGGATTCTAGCCCTTATAAATACCTCTCTATATTATGAATTTGTTTTAGTCCTGTTGCTATGGTGAGGTTTCCCGACATGTTTATACAACCTGCCATTATAAATTAAAGGGCCTTAACAACACTTAAGAGGACTTACACAAGACATCAGCTGCCGACCGGCAAGCAGGAGCGAGGTGGGAGTGGGAGGTTGGGTCTGACGATTTGTCAGCGAAGACGTTCACAGGGGCTCTACTGGAAACTACATTTCGAACCATTCTACGCCAAATAAATTCACAGCGTAAGAGTCCATGATGTAGCCACACCACAGAATTTAGCAATTAATTAAGAATCTAAATTTTAGGAATCAGAAGTCTAACTGGGGCATGTTGTCACGGAAGTTTGAAAGTGTTTTCAAAGCATCTTTTTTTCCCTGCACAATAGTGATTTTGTTGCAGTAGAAACGTTAAGGTATGTGTATATTGTCAAAATGACTTTTAAAAAATAAAGAAATACTGAAGTTGAGAGACATTTTAAGCCATTCTAGACTGCAAAAGTAGGAAAATACTGCTTTCAACCACTACATTTCATTTCATTTACTTCAAGTATGAGAGTTTGACCAAATGACCCAAAAAGTAGGAGGCTATTGGGGGCAGACTGACTCTCTGTATTTGAAAATGCAATAAGCATCCATGGTTTTCACTAATAGCATTTTTAGTATTTTTTTTAATAGATGTTGGTACTAGCTACGACGTTTGTGGTTATTAGTTCACTAATATGTTCATTCACAACCACTACATTTCATTGTGTTCATAGTGTATTCGTGTAAACTATAAAAGACTCGATGACATTTCTGTGAGTGCCCTGAAAAAGCTTATGTTTTAATTTACGACTAATAACTAACTTCAAATGAAACATTAAAGAGACAGTTCACCTGAGAATTAAACTTGTCCATGCAAACCCAAAACATGAATAAAATATAAAAGATACATTAAGATATTTTAAATAAAACTTTAAGATATTTAATATATTTTTAATGTAAGATACATTTATCCCTCCATTGGAAGACCAGGAAAGACCCAAAAAGGTCATAAAGGCGCCATAAAACAAATCCATATATTGAGTGGTTGAGTCCAGGTCTTGTCAAGAGATACAATCGCTTTATCACCTACTGTGTGACTTACTTTATTGTTAGGGAATTGTTAAAAAAAAATTAAAAATACAAATGGATTAAGCTACTTAATTTTGTGAGTATACAATGACTGACATGTGGATTGATACCTTGCAGCAGCCATGCTGTTATTGTTTTATTTTGTCACAAAATAAATAAAACATAATATTATTTCTTGCATTTTTATGATTTGTCTGTAACTCTGACTACATCTCCGGGAAAAAAAAATTGAGAAATAACATTTCATAAAAACCTTTAATATTTCCAAAGAAGTAAGGTAACGCCAGTGACAAAAAAATGGTACATGTGGTCTTTAAATAAATGCACAAAAAAAAAAAAAAAAAAATCAGTAAGCTGTCATTTATGAGCATTCATAAAGTCAAAGGTAATCTAATAATGTGGTCTAAGTTTAAATGTTAGAAAAAGAAATACATTTCTTGCTATACCAAAAGTGGACATTTCTGTAGAATGACCCATTTAGTATAAATGCACTATACTATAACACTATAGCTTAATCACAAAGAAATAGTGTAATTATATTTCATTACCTTATTTATAAATTTATTAAATGGCTACATTATTAATATAATAAAATTTGATGAATATCCTACATTTCTGTCATAATACCATGGTGCAGTTAGTGTTACCACAGTAAATCCATGGTAAATGATTTGTAGATTGAAAAGCCTTCTGTTTTTCAGCGCTGTTTCATCTGGCTTTAAACTAGTTTAATTTAATCATTTGTGTTCTTCGCTGAATTCAAGGGCTTCACACTGAATCTCACAGTGCTATTTAGTGCTTGTGTGACGAGACTCATCAGAAAGTAAACGCATCTGCTCTAGTAAATGGTGCGTGGCGCGGCTCAAATGAGTAGCACCATTTCATTCTGCTTTTGATGCATAAACATTATATCGAACATGTACTCTTATCGTTTTATCAAGGAAAATTATATCACAATAATTATAATTGTTGTTTTATTGTCCAGCACTACCAGGATGCATTGACTGAATGATATGTTTGCGCACTATGCGTATCCTCATCTTAGCCCACCACCTCCCCAGCACCACCTGCCTAGATCTGCTACAGGGATCTTCCTCTCTCTAGCAGCATCAGCAGCATGTTTCTTTTTAATATTATGATCTAAACATTGAGCAGAAGCAAGTATATTTGCTCTGCAATAGATCTAGTCCACCAAGACCAAATCTATGCACATTCTATTTACATTAATAAAGTTTTTAAAATCTAATTTTAACGGGTTTACACTATAGGGCTGCCCCCTAATAGTCGACTAACCGTTAGTCAACTAGAAGAGGCTTGGTCGATCAAAATTTTATTAGTTGCTTAGTCTCAGAAAAAAATAAATCCACAGGAAGTTGTAAAGTCACGCAGTCCATGACGGACAGATCATTAATGTCTGGTCTATGTGATTTGGACGGGACACTCGCATATCATTTATTGACTTCAAATTTGGTTTATCTTCTGTAATATGTAATATTCTGTAATATGTTAAACCAATATAAATTTGGTTTATCTTCTGTAATATAGCAACTTTACTTGGCCGCTCAATCTAATGTTAAATGTAGTATAAATTAAAAAAACTAAAAAGTAAAAAATTTAAATGTCAGTTTTGCTCATACAGATAACAGTAAAGCATCTTTCGAATCTGTAAAGACTCTACGTTTGTTCGTGTGCTCTATGTAACGTTGTGCTTTTGTAAAATAATGAAAGCACACAGGATGCACTTTCAGCTGTCTCGGTCTCTGTGAACTTGAGCGCATTAAAAAAAAAAAAAAAACGGAACTGTGTACATGCCTTACAGAAACAATATATCTATAGAAAGCGAAATGCAGCCTCCTTTCCGTTTCCCCCGACAAATTCATAATCATGACTTCTGCCAATGTGCCGTGGCAAGCTATTTTTGTGTCCGCTTGAGTGCTTATTAGGCTATGTAGGCAATTAAAGACTCATTATTATGATTTAAATGGTTGATTAATAAATGTGCAACTAACAGCCGACTAATGCTTAAAATTAGGGATGGGACAATAAATCGTTGCAATGCGAATCGAGAAACGATTCAGAGTTTTCTGAACACATCGAAATTCTTTCTCAAATCGGTTCTGAGCTTAGTTTTGATCAGCAGATGGCACTGCTTGCTTTAGAAAGAGCCGAGCTCTGCTTGTTTCCAAATCCATACAAGCACTTGAACCTAAAATAGTCATTCATACAATTAGAAATTTTTTTAGCGATTTACAAGGGTGTTCACAGTGGGCTATGTTTACATTAATCTCGCGTCATAAAAGCATTCTGACCCAAGGTGAAATTACATGTCTCAGCCGGACGCACAAATGCTCTTCAGCACTCTTCTTCGTGAGCGTTTCAGTGTGCGGATAAACAATCTAAGCTCAGAATCGATTCCAAAGGCAAACGCAATGCATTCAAAAGAATCGATCCACGAATCAACTTATTGTCGGATCCCTACTTAAAATGAATGACTACTAGTTGACCAGAAAAATCTTAAGTCGAGGGCAGTCCTTTTTATAACAACAAGAGGGTTGTGTAACTGATGACAGAATTTAGATTTTTGAGTGAACAATCTACTAAATAACGGAAGTATTTATTCTATGGCTTACATGTGCACGTTCACATGCACACCAGTACACAAGCATGAATGTATATATACAGATAAAATGTTAAAACAGTGTCTAGGTCATGTGCGCTTGAGTGTGACCTTCAGACCTTTTAAGTTAATGGCGTATTAACCATTAATAATACTCATATAAAACCATAAACCTCTGTGTTGAACCCTCTTAGTTTAAACTTTTAGTTTGGATGACAAACCTTAATATGAATAATTCATGAAGCCGGTGCAAACGAGGAGCGGCTAACCTTATTTTAACCCTGAATTGAATTCAGGGCCACAACATAAACCCCTCAACAATAAAAACATCAAACAAATGACATTTACAGTTAAGGTGTTTATGAAAGCAAGATCAAATGCTAGAAATGTCCCTTGGCTACTTACAAAAGACAATGCTCTAAAGGCCGAAGCATCTGAAGCATCCCTAACATGCCTAAATCTCTGGTGATGAACTTTGAAGTTTGAGGTTGTAAAAACCACCTGAGTGCAGTAAGATGGTTACGTCCACTTAAAATAAGCCTCGGTCAAAGGCTCGCACCAGAATCGTCAGACTCCGAGTCTAGCCTGGCAAAAAATAACATTACATAAACAGAGATTACAGCAGATTAAAGGGGTATCAACGCTGGCGTGGATCATGTTACACGCTATGACGGTTATGCACTTCTGGGCCTTTGGTCTTCCCGTCTCTCTCTGGGTTTTTTCAAATGCTGGTCGCCGTCTGATCTCTGTGGGAGGGGGGTGTTGTGACTCACAGATTCAGATACCGGATTACGTCAATAAAACGAGTGTTCCTGATGAAAGTTGCACGAATACACATTTGTGATCACACACGGTTGCTTTACTATTCAGCCGCTCTAGGAAACGTGTTAAGCGTGGCCGACTTTGCGAAGGCAGTGATTTGACTGGCAGTTATGCACTTGCTAGATTAACATGGCAATTAATCACTGTGATTCATTGGGAAAAAAAATAACACTAACAAAGCGCAGAATACACACAATCTTAACCCTGAGTCAGCGTTTGTAAATTACAGTGCGAACACTAGACTATCAGCTGGAGAACAGTCCAAGCTCCTGTTCGTCATTATCCTGGAAACTTAAAACCCGCTGTGCTGCTCATCCTGGGAGAGACAGGTCGTCCCGCGGGAAACATTTCTGCCCCGAAAGGAGAAATGAATACACCGCATCAGGACTTCTTCTCCAGCGCTCTGTCACAAGGACGAACCACCACACCACGCTACCTTTTACAGCAACGGCTCTTGCAATGATTTAACTGTATTTTCATATTTTATAGCATTTTAAAATGCATATGTTAAACTTTGGTGCATCACAATCGCACATGAGACACATGAGAAGCAAAGACGGTTGTCATCATGACATCAAATATGTGACCCTGGACCACAAAACCAGTCTTAAGTAGCACGGGTACATTTTTCTAGCAATAGCCCACATTGTATGGGTCAAAATTATCAAAAAAATTTTAATGCCAAAAATCATTAGGATATTAAGTAAAGATCATGTTCCATGAAGATATTTTGTAAATTTGCTACCATAAATCTCTCACAACTTATTCTTTTATTAGAAATAAGCATTGTTAAGAATTAATTTAGACAAATTTAAAGATTTTCTCAAAACTTAGATTTTTTCGCAACCTCAGATTCCAGATTTTCAAATTGTTTTATCTCTGCCAAATATCATAACAAATACTACACCAATGGAAAGCTTATTTATTCGGCTTTCAGATTATGCATAATAAATGATGATGGTTTTGTGGTCCAGAGTCACATATTTGAACAGGCATAAGCACAAATGAGATTTGAGAACTGCAATATAGAAAATTATCAGTGCATGGCTTTGTGTGAGAATTTGTATTGACAAAGTTTTCTTCCCCACTTGGATTGAATGGAAAAAATCAGAGTGAAGAACTCTTATGTTTGAAGGAAGAAAAAAAAGGTCATGTGAAACTGATATAGAAGCCTGTTTTAAAATAAAGTGAGTTTTTCTCTCACAATTTTGACTTTATTTCTGGGAATTGTGAGATATAAACTTGCAATTGCGAGGTATAAAGTCCATTTTTGAGGGGGGAAAAAGATTGATATGTTTTTTTTTTTTTTCGCAATTCTGAGAAAAGTCACAACTGCAACATAAATCTCGTAATTCTGAGAAAAAAGTCAGTCAACTGCAACATAAACTCGCAATTTTTAAGCAAAAAGTGACAATTGTGCGATAGAAACTTGCAATTCTGAAAAAAAAAGTCACAATTGTGATATAAAGGTGCAATAAAAAAGGTGCAATTTTGTGAAAAAAGTCACAATTCTGAGGAAAAAAAAGTCACAATTATGATATAAAAAGTCGTAATTCTGAGAAAAGTCACAATCGCGATATAAAGGTGCAATAAAAAAGGTGCAATTTTGAGAAAAAAAGTCTCAATTCTGAGGAAAAAAAAAGTCACAATTATGATATAAAAAGTCGTAATTCTGAGAAAAGTCACAATTGCGATATAAAGGTAAAATAAATAGATAACATTTATTTAAAATTCTAATATTTAACAATGTTATTGTTTTTCTTTCTTTTTTTATACTTTTTAATTAAATAAATTCACCCACGGTCAGCATAAAATACTAACTTCAAAAACAAAGAACATTAAAAACACCTAAACTTTTCAACAGGAATGCACGTATAAATTAACAAATTTAAATGCTTTTTATTAAAATTATAAAACAAAAAATGTTTATGATTATTTCCATTTAACTACTGTGTTAACGTTAACTATTCAATCCTCAGAAAGATCAAATTCTTATTGTGGTCTGTTCAATCACCTTTAGAAACTGAGGACATGTTGGCAGCTGCCACAGCATGGATACACAAAATAAAAAAAACATCTCTCTCTCTCTCTCCACACACACATACTTCACATTAGCACTGAATAACCTTCCCATGGTATAAATTTATCAGGAACCTGAGTAAAGCCGGTAGTGCCAGCTGGACGCTTCGCCATGTACAGAATGTGACAGGGTATTGAATGAGACATCAGTTTAGTGTCAGCAGGCACTGCCACAGATGCGAGGAGGGACTGTGGGAAATCTAAGGATGCAACATTCAATGAAGGAGGCCAGGCCCGATGCATGTTTGCTTTTGACTGGAAATGGCCAACTTTCTCTCACATTTCCTGAATGTATATTGGACTATAGTGACCCACCACCCAAACATCCACAGGCTGTGAGAGTGATTCCTGCATAATCACTTCCTCCGTTCTAATAAAATCTAATTAGTGTGATGCTAATCTCATTTTTTGCTTAATTACTGTTTTATTTTTCTAGGAAAAAATAAAGATGAGAAATAAGCACATCTTTCAAAGGACCAGTAACCTTCAGACTCCTCTGTAAGTAATTCCTCTGAGTATGAAACATAATGAAGTCACTCAAAGCCTTAATAAATGTGAACTAATGCAGATAAAGAGAGCATTCCCTACACACAGCTCATTTAACTCAATCTGCTGAGCAACGGCCTTCGGTCCATGACTGAAAAAATAATGGCACCACCGTAAAACGGGGCTCCACCTTGTGAGAGAGTTCAACGTTTTGTAAAAACAAAGAACAAAAACAAAACAAACAAAACATGACCAAAAAAAAAAAATCCTCAAAAAGGAATCCAAATAAATAAATAAACAAATAATTGGAAATATACAAAAACAACGATTTAAAAAACAAAACATGAACAAAAGAAAAGAAAGAAATCCGACAAACAAACAACAAAAAATATAATACAAATAAAATAGATGAAACATAAAAAATATTAAACAAAATGGAAATGAACCAAAACAAACAATTACATGAAACATGACAAAAATTAAATAAAACAAAACTAACTGAACAAGACCAAAACAAACAATTAAATAAATAATAATAAAAAAAAAATCAACAAAAAATGATAATACCAAAACAAACAAATAAACAAGACAAACAATGGAAAAAAAAAAAATGACAACAACAAAGAACACACAAAAAGAAAGAAATCCAACAAACAAAAAATCTAAATAAATAGATAATAAAAATAAACTAGATGAAACACGAAAAAATTTAAATAAAATAAAAACTGAAAGAAACAAAACAACAAATCAAAAACAAAATAAAAACAAAATAAAAAAATAAACAAAAATGACAATAGCAAAACAAACAAACAGACAAACAAACAAAGCATAACAAAAAAACCCTAAAAACAAAAATAAATCCATCAAAGAAAAAAGTAGATAAAACATGAACAATATTTACAAAATGGAAATAAAGCAAAACAAACAATTAAACAAGACGAAACATGACAAATATATATACACATATGTATATGTATATATATATATATATATAAACACAATAAAATAAAACAAAAGTAAAGAATGAAACAAAACAAAACAAAAAATGTAACAATGATATGACAATATCAAAACAAACAAGCAAACAAGACAAACTATTAAAAAAACATGTCCAAAAAACCCCAAAGAAACCAAAGAAATCCAACAAACAAAAAATAAATAAATATTACAAATAAAGTAGATGAAACATGAAAAAAAATAAAATAAAATAAAATAAAAAATAACTGAAAACTGAAAGAAACCACAACAAACAATTAAATAAAAAAAATCAATAAAAACAAAGCACAAAAAAAAAAAAAAAAAATCAATAAAAAAAACTAGATGAAACATGAAAAAATTAAACAAAATAATATAAGTAACTGCAAGAAACCTAGACAAACAATTAACTAAAATAAAAAACAAAAAAAACAAAAATGGCAACAGCAAAACAAACAGACAAACAAAACATGACATGACAAAAACTCCCCCCAAAACAAAAATAAATCCAACAAACCAACAAAAATAACTAACTAAATAAAAATTAAGTAGATAAAACATGAACAAATTTTACAAAACGGAAATAAAGCAAAACAAACAATTAAACAAGACGAAACATGACAAAAATATATATAAAGCAAAATAAAATAAAAAATAAAACAAAAGTAAAGAAAGAAACAAAAAAAAGTAACAACAAAATGACAATATCAAAACAAACAAGACAAACTATTAAAAACAAAACAAAACAAGAACAAGAAATCCAACAAACAAACAAAAAATAAATAATAAAAAGAGGGGATGAAACATGAAAAAATTGGAAATAAACCAAAAACAACTAAACTAGATGACACATGAAACAAATAAAAATAAAGCAAACTCAAAAAATAAATAAATAAATAAATAACTGAAAGAAACCAAAACAAACAATTAAATAAATAAATAAATACAAATAAAGCTAAATAAATAAATAGATAGATAGATAGATAGATAGATAGATAGATAGATAGATAGATAAAAATAAACTAGATGAAATTTAACAAAATGGAAATAAACCACACCTAAAAACTAAACAAGATGAAACATGAAAAATAATAGGATAACAAAAAAAAAACAAAAAAATTAATTAATAAAATTCACCAACAACAAAAAAAGACAACTAAAACAAACAAACAAACAACATTATGAAGCACCTTAAATAAAATACAGAAAAAAACTGTCCAAAACAACACCAGGAAATCTGACTCGAAACAAAACAGATGCATGTCTGCGTTTCATCCTGGAAGGACTGGACCATTCTACTGAGACTTAAGTGAAGCCAAAGACCTGAGGCCATAGTCCACTCACAAGTACTTAACAATCAATCCTGAATGTGCCCTCAACTAGCACTTAGCAGAAAGACCTAGAAGGCATTTCCTCTTCTTCCACCTAATTCACCTTATTACCGCTAGTCAAACGAGTGGACGGCCATTGCATGGGCATGAGAGCGAGTGCCGTAGCTTGAGCGGAAATTAAAGGTGGTGTGAGAAAAGGAGATAATACACTGCTGAAGCATATCATGGAATGGAGAGTGATAGCTAAATAAATATTGGGTGTTTTAATGGGGCAGAATTTACACACTCCACTGACGCTGACCAATAAAACAGGCTAATGGCAAACAAGCAACACTGCAGTCATGAGCAGGATAAATGATTATGCTGAGCACAAAGTTATATTCAATAAACAATTCGGGTACTGTGATGGATCACCACATGATTTTCTATATAAAATACGGATTCTGAAGCAACACTAGCGGTCATTCAGATAGCCTAACTAGCTTCATTCAGAACAACATCAGGCTTAGGAAAATTACAATTCATCTCCTGATTTGTGTAAAGAATTGTACTATGGAAGTTGCATCCAACTCAATCCTTCATCTATAATTAATGAGGATTTAAACATAATGTCTTAGCCCATGTTGTAAAAGTCTGAAATGAGATTGATATTTATTTACTGGAATCAATAGATAGGTACAATATGCAAAATGCAATAAATACATAAATAAATAGATAATTTTAAAGTAAAATGGCTAAGAAATGTTAAGGAAAATGAAAAACTGCAAGTAGAAAATTGTTTAAAGAAAATAATACTGAAGTACAGACAAGTATACTTCAGTATTATTGAAGTATACTAAATAATATAGTATATGAAGTATACTGAATTACTGAAGTATAGTTAGAATAAATAACTAAAATAGAAAAAAAATAAATACAACTAAAGTAATATAAAAAAAATAATAACAAAAAGTTAAATAAAAACAAAATAAAAAAAAGATATCAAACTAAAATAAATAAATAAATAAATAAAATACAATGAAATACAATAAAATAAAATAAAACCAAAAACAATAAACTAAATAAAGAAGAAAAAAAGCTAAATGCAACCAAAATAAAAATAAAAATAATAAAAAATAATAAAAATAAACTAATAAATATACAGTTAAATAAAAACAAAACAAAATAAAAAAGTTAAACATATTAAACTAAAATAAAAACAAACCAAACAAATAATTAAAAAAATCTAAACAAAATAAAAAACCTACCAAAATAAATTAATTAAATCAAACAAAACAGAAAAAAAAAATAATAATAAAAATAAAATAAAACAAATCAAAACCAAAAACAACACTAAATATTGAAAAAATCTAAACAAAAACAAAAAGAACAAAAGAAAAGAAAAGCTAAACATGTCGAAAAAACAAAAAACTAATAAAAACTAAATAAAATAATAAAATAAAACAAAACCAAAAACAACACTAAAAAATAAACGAAATAAATACTAAACAAAAAATAAAAAAAATACTAAACACAACCAAAATAAAATAAAAACAAAATAAAATAAACTAATATACAGTTAAATAAAAACAAAACCAAAATAAAAAAGCTAAACATATCAAACTAAAATCAAAACAAACCAAACAAAACAAATAATATAATTAAATAAAATAGAAAAAAATCTAAACAAACTAAAACAGAACAAAATAAAAAATAAAACAATACAAACCAAAAACAACACTAAATATAAAAAAATCTAAGTGAAACAAAAAGAAAAAATAAATAAATAAAAATAAATAAAAAGAAAAGAACATTTAAACATATCACAAAAAGCTAAACATATTGAAAATAATAATAATAATAATAATAAAAAACCAAAACCAAAAACAACACTTAACAGAAAATAAATACAAATAAAATAAAATACTAAACACAAAGTAAAATAAAAAAAGAAATAAACAACTAAAACTAAAATAAAATAAACAGAACAGAAACATCTCACCAAACAACACTACGGGCAACTCAAAGCTGGAAACACAGTTCAAGGTATCACTCAACACACTTTATCATAACCGCCCTGCTTACTGGAAAAGTGTCTGCCATCATTATGTTTAAAAGCCTACTAAAGCATGTGTATTAAATCACTGCCTTGTCATCCAGAGGTGGACAGGACAAACAATCTGTGGTTTGTCCAGGGCCTACAAATCTTTTTGATACAAATCTACTGTGCAATCCTTAAAGCTGCATATCCTAAAAATCCTAGTGGCCCCTCTGGTCAGCAGCTACACTTGACAAGGTCACGGCCACCACTGAAAAAAAATAAAAATAAATCAATGACCTTCCCGTGAGAGGAGGGTCCTATCCCCGTTGGATTTATGATCGCTGCGTAATTTCTTTAAAAGCAAAAAAATGCATTATTGAACAGCGCGACAGCACTACGAGCACAAAAGCATTTCTTACACACGCAATTCCACAGCGCGTTTGTGCCGAGGGAGCGCGATTTTTGTTATATATTTATTTACTCAAACTCAAGTGTACAGCACTTTGAGGGACCGGGCAGCAGTTCTGGACAAGCTGTTATTTCTGGCTGACTACTTAAAGTTAAAGAATGGGTAAAACTGCAAAACATGACTGAATCCTAAAAGAGATAAGACTGCAGGCCTGTTCACTTTTCCTCCTGGTTCTCTCACCTCCATATCATCTATCTCTTTTGGCTACATCCATTTCCTTTGTGCAATATAGGGGTGTAACGATTCACTCATTTCTCGGTGCATCAATAACAGAACCGGACGATGCATATGTATCGATCTTGAAACATGGATTTTGAATTGTGAATCTTTGAATTCTGCCAGTAATTGAGCTAAAACACTAAGGCCCCGATCACAGGCTTTTTACGCCTGAAAACGCGAGGCGCACAGCACTGCCTTTTTTTGGTGACTTTTAAAAAAAGAACAGTGGGCAGCGTTTTTTTATATTGCTAGGAAACCATCAAACCATCAAAACATTTGATTGGACAATGGGAAAAACGCGATGACGTTGAGCACTTTTCTGCACAGAGTTGCTTTTTTTTCAACTTCAGGCTCTTGGAGCGAGGCGCAGCAGGCAGTTAAAACATAAACAGCGCGCAGAACGCTCACTGCCAACCGAAAACCATTAAAAAAAGGCGCGTCGCACTGCACAAAACGCGTTCTGTGTGATCGGGGCCTAAGGGGCCATTCACACAGAAAGCGTCTTTACGTCTAAAAACACGAGCGCTCAGAAATAAAGCTCAGAAGCTCAGCATAAAACATGAGGGTCTCGAGACGCACTTTTGAGACGTGATGCAATAACGACAAAGGTGCATTTTCAGTATATATATATATATATATATATATATATATTCAGTGACAGAGATATTTCTCTCCAAGTTTTTTAAGGACCAAGTTGTGATAATTGCTTGAGGAAATGTTTTATAATTTAGGGTATCCCGACTCAGCCACTATGAGCGCCATGTTGCTGTCAAATAAAACAGTTGTCATGCCAATTTGCTATTGTAAACAGAAGCCCCGCCTCTGAGTTCTTCTGATTGGTCCACTGCTTTGGAACTGACATCGATGAGCGGCGCTGTGTGTAAAAGTTGAAATTCTTTTAACTTGACACAGCGTCTTAAAAACGCAGCGCTCCTGTGCGAGGCACTGCAAAAGACGTGAACTAACGTCAAGCATGTGTTTACATAAGAAAACAATGGATAAAACAATGGAAAAATATGTTTGAGTGGCCACTAAGTGGTCAGACAGAATGCATTTTTTGCAGTGAGAGGTGCCTTTTTTGAATTGTTTTCTATTAGCATTGAGCATTCTGCACGCTGTTTATGTATGGAAAGCCAAGAGGGCCTAGAACTTGGAATTTTAATGTGTCAACTACGCGTGAAAAATTTGCGCATTAAATACACGTATTTCACGAATAAACAACACATATTTAACGTGACATGTTGACATGTTAAAATTAAAATTTTTGGCCCTCGTGGCTTTCCATATTTATGCACCTCGTGTTTTAACCACCTGCTGCGCCTCGTGTTTTTGCAGGAGCGCTCTGAGCGCCTGAAGTTGAAAAAAAAAAAAAACTCGGAGCAGAAAAGCGCTTGACATCATTGCGTTTTTTCCATCGTCCAATCCAATGAATGAAGAGGCGGGTCTTTCCGTTGCATTGAAAGTTGCTTAGCCTAACCGTTGCTTAGAAAGTCCGGAGACTGCAGTGATGGAGGAGAAACTTTTGTTGTCTGTTGCGGGTTACCCGGAGCTGTATTTTCAAAGTTTCTTGCTAATATGACAGTTTACTTAACAGCAAAACCCAAAGATTTTAGAGTGCTCATGCTATGATCCTTTGATGGTTTCCTAGCAACATAAAAAAACGCTCTTTTTTTGTTAAAGTCACCATAAAAGGCAGTGCGGTGCGCCTCACGTTTTCAGACCTAAAGACCACATTCGGTGTGATTGGGGCCTAAAAATCAAATGAATCCCATTTTCTATAGTGATTCAGTGCATTAAAATATATACACATTAAATTACTACAAGCACAAATTAATGGAGACCTTGAACAGTGTTGTTTGTTTTGTTTCCTCACATCTCTCCTTCACGTGCTTCATTTACTGAGTCTGACTGTCACAGGATTGCATGTGCGCGCTCTCACCAACACCTTTTTTGAGCAGTGAATGCAGCGAACTCTCCTTAGTAGACTACTCATCGTGGGCAGTACTGCTAGAAGTACTTTTACTTTTAAAGCAGTTTTACTTTTCTGTAGTTTTTCAGTTGCTCTCACTCAGTCATACCATTTACATTAGCTGAGCACTTGAAAGCGGTGAATTTGGATGGAGCAAAAACAATGTAAGTGTCTAAAAGCATACGCACAATTCCACTGAATGATAAAAGGCTTTTGACTTAATGCTGTTAAACTGAAAGTACGAAGGAAACGCAAGCTTTATCTGTCAATCAGACGAATGAAAGTTGTGTTCGTTAGTCATCATTCGCCTATAGAAAAGTAATAGCCTAGTTTAAATGTTGCAGCATTTTATTTGATGAAAATAAGATAAAGACGCTCACATCATGCAAAGGTGTGACGTAAAATGTTACCTTATACATTCACAGTATGCTACACAATAGTAACACGACACGCCTATTTTTAAAGCCTTTTTAAAATCTTGGCTTACAGGCTAATAAAAAATAAAGCGAAATAAATATACCAAAATGTAAAATATTTAAAGTATTTAATGCTAAGCATACTACAAATGAAATAAATGTACATATTTATGTTCTTAATAAAAAAATTGTGCAATTGTACTTTTACTAGCCTATACTAAACTGGGATAAAGTGTGCTAAACTGGAAGTGTAGTGCTGAGGTCTTGCATTTAAAGACCTTTATTATTCAAAGGTAATACAGTCCTCAGCAATAGTGACATTAAAACACATTTAGGCTTAATATTAAAAAATGTGCATTGTGCACATGTAGTACTCCAAATAAAGTTATTATTATTAAAAAGTAATTATTTTTATATCAATAAATCTCAAGGGGTATATCAGTAAATATGTTAATTTATTTGAACTGTATTTAGTTTGAAATAAATGTATTTTAAATATACTACTTTTCACTTAGGTACATTTCTACATATGCTGTATGTCATGTCATAACATCATTAAACTAACATCTAGTAGTGACAAAAGTGGCTGCAGTGTAATTTAAAAATAAAGATAAGCATATTTAAGGGAAACGTTTAAATAATTCTGTGAATGCACTTGAATGCAGAATCAAATAGTTAATCGAATTGCATCAAATTTTATTGCGATTCATCTCGAAACGAATCGTTCTGAATTTGCACAAATTGTTCTTGAATCGAATCGAAACCCTATGAATCGCGAATCGAATCGATTCATTGTTTACCCAAAGATTCACAGCCCTAATGCAATACCATCTTTATTATATTAAGAAGTCATTTAACAAAACGAGAGCTCAATTATTGCTTAATTTGTAGGGTGAGGTTGAAGCGTGACTCGGGGGCTGTTCGAGGGATGAAGATGTTTTCCACTGTAATCACTGCTGTTCACCTCTTCATTTTGAGACTGTTTAACAACTCCTGGCACCGTTGCCCCCATTTACAGTCCAAGAACCGCTGCGAAGCTCTGAAAGCCCTTGTGTTTGCTCGGGGCCTGTTGAAAACAGCATGTGATTTTCTATATGTGGTGCTATGGAAAGCGGATGCAACCAAAGGTCAGCTTCGGCCCACTAAAACTCCAGCTGCATCCTAGGCATGTGCTCATGTACATTACATATATTCACCTTTGACCCCCATCTCTAGCAAACGTCACGTCAACACTCTGATAGCTTGTAAGTTTACCCTCCTACAAGACAACTTAATCCGGGGCGATAGAAAAACAATCCTATTCCCATGCATAAACATTTTACAGGCTACCAGCCATTTGTGTATAACTTCTAACAGTGTCAAAGGTTTCTCTGGTGTCCTAGCAATGGCTCAGTGTCACAACCAAAGGAATTTATGTCAGGAACAGCAGCAGGTGTCCTTTCAAGCAGTGGTGTATAAAGTACCTGACTGTCATACTTAAGTAAAAGTACAGATATCTTACCTTACCAAGTCACCGTTTAGAATATTACTTGAGTAAAAGTCTTAAAGTATGTGATATTTATTGTACTTAAGTATCTTAAACATGCTTAAGTATCAAAAGTAAAAGTACAAGTAAATGCAAAATGGAAAAGAATCAAATAAAGATATATAAAATGTTCCTACATAGCCTGAGTAGCAACATTGTGTTCAGTTTTAACTCTTTCTTCCATTTTGTATGTTTGGGTTAGAATAAGCACTACTTCATCCGGTACTTAGTGTCTTTCATTCCAACATAAGAAAACACTTCTGGAATCTGCATCTGAAATAGCATTTAGATGTATTGACACAGTTTAATGTATCTCCGAGAGAACACGGATGCATTTAAACTGCAGCTACAGATGCATAAATAGTTTTGTTAACTTAAAACGTTATACTAAATACTGAAATTTGAAATAATTTTGAATGTAAGAAAAAATGTAAGTCACTTATTCCTTACTTATTACCTCACTTATTTGTTCCCCAGTATTTTCCTTAAAGAAGTTAAAAGTTTGAACGTAATGTAATTTGGTGATTTCAATCCTGTCCGAATCAAAAGAAATACGTTTTCTTCACGCAACCTCAGAAAAAGTCACAAATTACCTAAATTTTGCACACCTAATTTAATTCCATTTTCTTCTTGTTGTGCTGCCTCGTGAACCTTCATCCTTCTGGATAAAATAAGTTAGTGGCAATAATGCCATCCTGTCAATTGTAAAAATAAATAAAAACATAACTGTCACACTATCAGAAAAAGAAAAGAAAAGAAAAAACAATTCTATTATATATTTTACATTGACAATGTAGTCAACATTTTATTTATTAAAGCCAAGTATGAATCTTACATTTCTTGCATTCTTGAATCTTGCATTTTAGATATATTTAATTACGAGATTAAAGTTGTAATATTTTGAGAATCAAGTCAAAATTACGAGAATAAAGTCAAAATGTTTTGACAATAAAGTCGAAATTTCGAGAATAAAGTCAAAGTATTTTGAGAATAAAGTCGAAATGTTTCGAGAATAAAATTGAAATTATGAGAAATACAGTCAAAATGTTTCAAGAATAAAGTCAAAATGTTTTGACAAAGTTGAAATTATGAGAAATAAAGCTGAAATATTTGAGAATAAAGTCTAAATGTTTCGAGAACAAAGCCGAAATGTTTTGACAAAGTTGAAATGTTTTGAGAATAAAGTGGAAATTTCGAGAATAAAGTAGAAATATTTCGAGAATAAAGTTTAAATGTTTCAAGAATAAAATTTCAATTACGAGAAATAAAGTCAAACTGTTTTGAGAATAAAGTTGAAATGTTTTGAGAATAAAGTCAAAATGTTTCAAGAATAAAGCCAAAATGTTTTGATAAAGTTGAAATGTTTTGAGAATAAAGTGGAAATTTCGAGAATAAAATCTGAATTTTTATAGCTAAATTAAAGAGGGTGAAAAACACATTATTGTAATAAACATATTGTTTGTATTTCGCTATAAAACTGACAGATTTTGAAAGCTGAGACTTTGGAATATCTCCCAGTGCTCCCAATCCAGGACATTTGTGTGTGCAAAAGGCTAGAATATACTCTCAAAATATTATAATTTTAACTTTATTCTTAAAATATTTTGACTTTATTCTCAGAATTTTGACTTTATTGTAAAAATATTTGGGTTTTATTCACTAATATTTAGATGATGCGTGTCGCTCTGTCTCTATAGAAAACAATAAAAAAGGCGCCTCTCACTGCAAAAAATGCATTCTATCTGATTGGGGCCTTCACTCGCATTCTCTTTTTTACCATAGATGTGAAAATGACATTTAATTTTTTTCTCATCCAAAATTTTAAGGAAGCACTCTCCTCTGTTAATAAGTCAAATGTTCAGTGGTTGGAAGTAACGAAGTGGTTTTATTACAGCCGCTAAGCCGAGGTAATTTAGATATAAAGTCCAAATATTTTTATTCAGCCACATAAATAGATTACATCTGCGGGACAAAGAAAGGATGTGATACTCAGAAAATGGTAACTACAGTAATGATCAAAGTTGCAAGTGATGCCCTGGGATCATTTGGGCAGGGGTGTTCTTACACCACAGACAAGGATTGAGAAGAAAAAAAAAAAAAAATCAGTGTGAAAATATAATTAGATTTTCCTTAAAAGCCTTATTCTCATATCATATATAACTGTGACATTCAAAAAAACAAGCTTTAAAACACTTTTTCTTACTGGTGAAAATTAGATGGTCAGATATCAAAAATATATCTCAACTCCAAGGTATTTTGAGCAGTAGGATTATAAAAAAACTAAAATTAAATTAAGTAGCCTTTATAAAATCTCAAAATAAATCTATATATCAGTACTTTTGTACTTTCACTCGAGTAAAATTAAAGGAGTTCTTTTACTTTTACCGGAGTAATATTTTATTATACGTATCTGTACTTTTACTCAAGTACTTGATTTGTGTACTTCATCCACCACTGCAAATGTTGGTTAGAAAGCCAATCCCATCCAAATTGTCCATTAGAGTCAAAATATTGACAATCTCACATAATTCCCTAGCAATTTAGAAGGCATGTTTGAAATCTGTGCTGGGTTTTCAAGAGAGACAGAGTGTTCAGCATGAGATCAGAACGAAAAAGCTTGTTTGAGAAGCTCTTCACAACAGTTGTGGCAAAAACAAGGTACTGTCAGAGAAACACATTGCCTCCAGCAGCCTCACAGGGCAGAGCTAATTAAGCGGTCAAGACATTTACTTGCTTAATCGCAGTCTCAATTTAATGATCAATGTGCTACTTCATTTCCCTGAGCCATGAAGTATGGTTCTAATCTACAGTTAAACACTGGGCTAATTCAGACATTTAAGAGACTCTGGCTGAAGTAGCAATTAACTTGAATTTCTCTAGAAATGTATAGAGACTAAATAATCGATCAGACAACTATTTTCATCGATGCCCATGTTGTGATAGTTGTTCTCGGATGGCATTTAGAAGGTAAACTCTATATGTAATGCCATACATTGACAGAGTTTACATCATCCAAATGCCACATTCCCAGGCGCTAATAGAAACAGAGAATTAGACACTGGGTGTCTGAAACTTGAGAGCCATAACCTTGACACGTCAGGTACTGTTAATAACTCCTCACTGCATTTCATTCATTGGACAGAGTCGATGTATTATTATAAGAATGCTCATCTACTTTTTTACTGTGTTGCTCAGAAGTGTTCAAGAGCTCTTATGCAGATGATCTTTGAGTGCTATAACCTTTTCCTAAAACATATAAATTCACACAGCAACCATCTGTTTGTCAATCTGCCGTAAATTCTCAGTTTTATTATAAAATACAAGTCAGACGGAATGAAAAATCAGTATAGCCTAATTTAATGAAATTAATGTCTCACTGTAATCGGAAAAGATTATTGACTCACATGCCGCTTAAACTGAAGCGAATACAGCAATCTGTCACGCCACATTAAAGAGGGTGAAAAACATATTACTGTAACAGAGATTTCGTGTGTATTTCGCTCTAAAACTGACAAATTTTGAAAGCTGAGGAATATCTCCCAGTGCTCTCAATCTGGGCCATTTGTATGTGCAATATAGGCTATACTCTCAAAATATTATCATTTTGACTAAACATTTCACTAAACATTTTGACTTCAATGTAATTTAGATTTAGAATTATTTTGACTTGAAATATTACGACTTTAATCTCGTAATCTTAGATTTTTTTTATAATTTCAACGTGCCACTAAAACGCTGTCGTACAAGGTAGTAACAGTTTTAACAATATATTTTATTTTGTGAAGATCATCGGTTATTGGAGCTCGGTAAATACTACAGATTTACTTTAAATGTCACCAAAAATTCCCATAGATCATGTTTTCAAAGCGATTTATTTCAATTAGGTATAGAAAGTAGAGTACTGTTTGATGTATAAATCCTGCAAAATAATTCAGATTAATCCCATGACTTCTGACAAAGATCATGAACTGGCAAAAATGTCAAATTTGGACTTTACATTATATACACTACCAGTCTTTTTTGCTCACCAAGGCTGTATTTATTTGATCCAAAGTGCAGCAAAAACAGTAAACATTTGAAATATTTTTACTATTTAAAATAACAGTTTTCTATTTGAAAAATGTATATATTTTAAAATGTAATTTATTCCTTTGATCAAAGCTAAATTTTCAGCATGATTACTCCAGTCTTCAGTGTCACGTGATTCTTCAGAAATCATTGTAATATGCTGATTTGCTGTTTAAGAAACATTTTTATTATTGGTATTATCAATATTTAAAACAGCTGAGTACATTTTTTCAGGATGAATATCAGCATTTATTTGTACATTGTAAATAAAAAGCTTTTGTAACATTATACACTATACTATTCAAAAGTCAGTATATATATAATTTTGTTTTGGAAAGAAATTAGAAATTAATACTTTTATTTAGCAAGGATGCTTTAAATTGATCAGAAGTGATGATAAAGACATTCATAATGTTACAAAAGATTTCTATTTCAGATAAATGCTGTTTTTGAAATCACAGGAATAAATTATATAGTTTAAAATATATTCAACTAGAAAACAGTTACTTTAAAAAGTAAAAGTATTTCAAAATTGTACTGCTTTTGCTGTACTTTGGAACAAATAAATGCAGACTTGGTGAGCAGAAGAGACTTTTGACTGGTAGTGTATTAATTATATATTTGGGCTCTATGTGCATTTAGTACGTGTGAGTATGTGAATGAGAGAGCGAAAGAGTGAAAAAGAGAGAAGGAGTGAGAGAAGAGAGAGAGGAAGAGGGAGAGAGTGCTCAACATAGATGGTGTAAACAAATAGTTGCAGTGGCTTAGAGACCGTTATACTTGTTTAAACTACACTGGGGTGAAACACGCCAGACCAGATCTTCTCTTCATGGCTCTTTTAGCAGGTTGACCAAAAGTCACAGGACACATTTACAGTCTATGATAAAGGTACTTCATCTAACACTTGTACTTACAGAAACAGTTGCTGAGCCTACACTTAGGATAGGAACTTTAGCAACCACCTGTCTAACACTTCACATACTTTACGTTAAAAAACGGCCCTCAGGTGCACCCAAGATCAAACCTAGATTTCACCCTTAGGAAAAAAATCACTTTTCTTACAAACTTTTCACAATGTATGTTATAAACTTTTTTTTTTTGTGAACCTGACCCCTGGGGCCAGTTGCATAAAAGGTTAAGACTAGTCTTAAAAGTTAGTCAGCTACATTTTTTCTTTAAGACTGGTCATCATTTTTTTAATTCAGTTACCTAAAAATGTAGATTAGTCTAAGTTGAATCCAAACAATGAGACTGATTACCCCTTGGCTAACTGCTAGTTGGTCAGACTAGTTAACATAGAGGCTAAGTTTATGCAACTGGCCCCTGGTCTTGTTTTAGGAAAATCACATTCTGTCTGGCTCCATTCTGATATCCAACGCCCACTTTCCACGTGCTAATCATGGTGGATAAAATCAAATCCCACCCTACATTTCTCTCACTGAATATCCTGTTTCACTTGGAAATACGTCATGTTACAGTAGTGAAAGTGAAAATCATGTTAAAGCGCAAAAAGATGAATAATGCAATTTGCATCACATATTAGTTCAAAATAATAATTAAAAAATATATATATTTAAAATTAAACTCAAATTGTGCTGTGTGATTACAGGTTATTTAGGAATTTGCAATTAGATTAAGCCTGAAAACAAAAAGCACTCATTAGGAGACCAGTGAATTAATTCTGTGTTGTGCTTTTGAGTGAGAGAGATGAATGACAGACGGAGGTATGAAAGACTCTGATAAGCTCCCTTCTTTGTTCAGCTGTAAGGGAATGGGGCTGATGTCTATCTCTCCACTTTAATGGCTTACTATACTCACTGACAGGATAAAACAGCGGTCAAAAAAGGCCTTCTTAAAAAGAAATGACATTTCAAGAAAAAAACACCAAATTTTAAGGACAACATACGCCTGGCTCCATTGCACATGGCTAAAATGATAGTCACAGACATGCATAAATGAACTCTGATGTGACTGCCTGCAGGGAGCAACTTCTGACCCGTCAAATACAATGATATAGTGGGTTATCTTAGAATAGGGACCATTCGGGACTCTCAAGCAAAGAGAAGTGGGCTAATAACTAACTTTGAATAAACAAGTGTCAAAGTTAGCATGGCGGAGCACTCTACATCTCTTGCTAAATACTCGGCCCTTTTAGTTGGCAACGCGACGAGCAACAATGAATAAAACATTTAATAATGTGCTGTTTTAGAGCATCCCAAAGCATTTTACGATTTCACCCGAGTTTCAACGCATCTGTAAATGTCAAACGGCCGCTCTCCCATTCAAGCAAACTTGATTTGTTGAAAGAATGCAGCATGGGAATTTAATCCAATTGTGAGAGATGAAAATCAATCTTGGCTGATGCTGAAATGATATGGTCTATTGGAAGGGTCACCTAATAGGAAAATATCTCGACTCAGCTTGTTCAGAATTAGAGACCGCCGCTGACTCCAGGTGAGCGTGCGCGCGGCAGGTGGGCCATTTGTGTGAGCAAATTACGTTGCAGTCATTAACCGTTCCTCTGAGGTGATTTATCAACATGCTTCTTGCTTAGCTTAAAACTCTAAAAAAGAAAAGCTGAAAATTGTGGGTGACTTACATGAAGGCATGATAGATGAATGCCCATCCTCTGGGTCTCTCGAGCACGTTGTACAGGCAGTTCTGCAACTTTCTGTAGCGTTTGCTGGAGGCAGAAGGGGTCGCCCTCGGGCCCGGTGGCACCGGCAGCGGTGTGCCCAGTAAACCGGTGCGGTGAGACGGGTGTCCGCGCTCTGGGGTCGACGGCTCGCTTCTTTCGGTGTGAACCGCCGTGAGAGCCACAAACTCGACCCGCCTGTCATCATTGGGTGCAGGGGGGGCCAGCATCCTAATGCCTCCGTTATTTGAAGGGCTACCCAACATTATTGTGTTGACACAAGCAAACTAGTGCACCACATACAGCAGAGATCAACCGATATCTTTTTTTTTTTTTCTAATGACAATAACGTATTTGTATTTGTTTAGAACTGATCTTTTTCCTAAGCTAAATAATTTTACTACAATAAAAATACAACTTAATTATTAATAATATAATTAAAATGTATACATTAATTATTAATAGGCCTAATAAAAATACTAATACTTTTCCCCAAATGGTTTAGTTTCAAAGATCACCATTAAAATTCAATTCAAATCTAATCTTGACAAACTAAATATATTGACACATCATTTAAGAATGAATATGCTACATACAAAGTTGAATAATTTAGGCAAATAACCATAAAAAGGACGCTATTTTTAGGGACCTACTAGTATTTATCTGTGGACTATGGAGTTAACCGATAACTGATGAAGTAAAAAAGTGTGAATACTAATTATAAAACGATCTCTGATATCTCTAATACAGTAAAACTTACTCTATCAAATCACTTTCAATCAGCAAAATAATAAAACAACGTATTAGGTCATTTAACTCAATTAAAGACAATCCCTTTAAAAGAAATGCTCATTCTAACAACCTGCAAGTGAATAACCGCGACTTGAATAACAGTTGAAAAGCCTCAAAGAGCGCGTCTACATGTTATTACTGTTAATTTAATTAAGGTCATTATCACTAATCACAAAGACACGTCCATTAAAGCCCTGACTCCACACTGCTCAGTTTTCATCTTAAATCGTAACTGGACAATGAGCACTTCATGGTGAGATGCTAACGTGCGAATTAATTACTCAAAAGTTTTGTAATAGACCCAGCGGTACAAAAAAGCCCAACGCATGCCATATCTCAAGTTTTCCTGACGAATCCTGTCTAAGCACACAGCAGAAATGTTTAGAAGTAAACGACATGCCCGATTTTCCCCCTCTGGAGCGCGACGGTGATTCCGGTTCTTTGGGGAGGAGCGCGGAGCCGGTCCGTGAGAGATGAATTCAAAGTCGTGCGCGTAGTACGGTCATTTCAAGACTGTCCCAAAAGTCCGTGACATATTATAGAGTCCAAGACGCTCGGCGGTGTGGACGGAGAGAGTGCGTAACCGGCACGTGCTGCGCGGAGCGCGATGTTGATGAAAGTGAGAGCAGGACAAACGCGAGGAGGAGAGGGAGGGATGGCTGGCACCGCCACCAAATTTAGATGAACGGATTATGTTTTCTGCTCTCCCCCAGGAACAACTCTCATCTTTTCCAAGCGAAAGTAGATGTTAAAGACATGCTTGAACTACAATAAACCGCATGACCCTTGTGCAAGCGTCTCCTCAGTGAGTCAATTGTCAAAACACAGTTGCTTTCTCAACACAACGTGCGTATTGTGCGGTTTGGGAAGGTCTGACTTCTCTAATAAAGACTTGAACCTTGCAAAATAGTTAGGGTCTTATGCCTTTTAAAGAAAAAGTAAACGTTATAGCATATACAGTGGTTGCGAGTCGGCTGAGATAAAAAGATAACAAAATACTAAATAAATAAAGTGATAAATTACTAAACAGTTTTCCTTACAAACATGGATTTCTAACAAAAACTCAAGCGCGTTTGTTTAAAAGGTCAAATAATTTACGTTAAAGGGATAGTTCAACCAAAATTTGTATTTTTATTTTCTATTATTATTTTTAAATAGTTTTTAGGATGCAATTTGTTGAGGTTAGTCTGTTGCAGCAATTTGTCATTTGGCGTTACAGTAACTTAAAGGGTTCACTCAAAAAATGTAAATTCTGTTATTAATTACTCACCCTCATGTCGTTCCAAACTGTAAGACCTTTAGAAAACAAAATAAGATATTTTTGATGAAACCAGAGAGCTTTCTGACTCTGCACAGACAGCAATGCAACTAGAGACACATTTAAAGCCCAGAAAGGTACCAAGAATATCGACAAAATAGTCCATATGACATCAGTAACCGCAACCGTAATTTTATGAAGCTATGAGAATACTTTTGTGCGCATAAAAACTAAAACAACAAGTTTATTCATACACGTGCTTTCCTCTGGCACATAGTGAGCACAGCGGAGCGAGCGTTTTCAATTAATTCCTATGGAATTTGAGCTTAAATGCTTGTGCGGTGCATTATGGGATTAAAAGCAGCACAGAGAAAAAATATCTTAACTTGGGTTCCGAAGACAAATGAAAGTTTTACAGGTTTGGAGCGACTTGAGGGTGAGTAATTAATGACAGAATTTTAATTATTGAGTGAACTAAGCCTTCAACTTATTGTGACGCCAAATGACAATTGCTGCAACAGACTAACCTCAACAATTTGCACCCTCAAAAACTATGAAAAAGAATAACAGAAAATAAAAATATAAATTTGAAGTAGCTTTAATTGACACACTGTGCAAACATTTATCCAACTACATGCTGGATCAATGTACTTCTGTGTAAACATGCACTCAGTCATATTGAGAGAATCAATCAAAAGGCCATCTTGTTGATGTCAAGGCCAAGATTAACCCTCTCGAACAGGTGCTGGGGATGTGCTGTACAGTATTCTAAGCTCTGAACATGTGCTTCGGTAAATGCCAATATTGTCTGCGTGTGTCACCTAACCGTAAGGACAATAGTGAAATAGGAATAGTAATAGTCTCTCATCACTCTCTTATATTGAAGTAAACTATGCTTATAAAAGTTTGAGAATTAATGCCCAAGTTATGTGGTGTTGATGGTTGATGATGGAGCGGAGAAGAGGGACATCAACAATCAATACCTTGCATTTAGTTTATGTGATTTTATGCAGACCGTCCTAATGGCTTCGGCTGCTGCTTTAGAGCAACAGTGGAATGCATTAGTCCTTTGCCTCTTAAGCCCTATGCTTTATTCCCTGCATGCACTCTTGTGCAACTTTGCAACGTTCCTTCGTAGTGAACCCCTTGCTTTTGTTTTTAAACTTAATGACATTTCAATGCACGTTCATTAACCACTTATTTTTTAAAGCTTTGGAATGAAGTGAACAAATGTGATCCTGGACCACCAAACCAGTCATAAAGGTCAATTTTTTAAAATTGAGTTTTATACTTCACGTGAAAGCTGATAATAACAATAAATAGGCTTTCCATTGATGTATGGCTTGTTAGGATAGTATATTTGGCCAAGATAAAACTATTTGAAAATATGGAATCTGAGGGTGCAAAAAAAAATAAATTAAATATTGGGGAAATCACCTTTACATTTACATTACATTTACATTTAGGCATTTGGCAGACGCTTTTGTCCAAAGCGACATACAGTTGGGAGAACATAGAGCGATTCTTCTTAAGGAGACAAACAGACACAGGCAGTGCTATAATACCAGATTTCAAGTGGTGCTTCAGACAAGTACAAGCTAGAAAGGGAAGGAATAAAGAGATTAATTTTTTTTTTTTTTTTTTTTTTTTTTTTTTTTATGGTAACAGCAAATAGAGTTGAAAGAGATGAGCTTTAAGCTGTCGCTTGAAGCTTGTCAGGGAATCAGCATTCCGGATAGAGGTAGGAAGATCGTTCCACCAGCCAGGAACAGTAAAAGAGAATGTTCTGGATAGTGATTTAGCACCTCTCTGTGATGGTACCACAAGGCGTCGCTCACTAGCAGATCTCAGAGTTCTGGAGGGGGTGTAGATTTGCAATAGCGAGTGCAGATAAGCAGGTGCAGTAGCTGTGGTTGTCCTATATGCAAGCATCAGAGTCTTGAACTTGATACGAGCTGCAATTGGGAGCCAGTGCAAGGAGATAAAGAGAGGTGTAACATGGTGTAACCTTTAAAGTTGTCCAAATGAAAATCTTAGCAATGCATATTACTAATCAAAAATTATGTTTTTAAATATTTACGGTAGGAAACTTAGAAAATATATTCATGCAACATGATCTTTACTTAATATCCTAATGACTTTTGGCATAAAAGAAAAATACCTGTGCGACTTAAGACTGGTTTTGTGGATCACAAATAAGCAACGAAACATGTTATTAATTTGTTATAACATTTGTATACCTCCATACATTTATTCAGGAAAGAAGCATAAACGTGTGAAAAGTGTAAAAGTTTACAAAGATACTTGGGGTTCACACATTTCTAAAAATGTTAGGTGTTACTTTTCACATCAGATGAAATTTCACACAGCAAAAAGCTAATCCGGACACACTTATCCATAAAGCATTCCTGTTGCTCAAACAGTAGAACATGGTACTAGCAACGCCAAGGTCATGGGTTCGATTCCCATGGAATGCATGAACTGATAACATGTACACTTTGAATGCAATGTAATTTGCCAAATGCAAAAATGTAAACGTAACTGCTGAACACTTCAAGTAATAAGTAAATAAATAATAATAGCAATTAAAATGTAAAGAGATAGTTCACCCAAAAATTTAAATTCTGTCATTATTATAGATCATGGAAATTCAGCCTTTTAGTCAGTGAAAGTCAGGGAAAAGTCAGGGAATTTGATGTTTGGCTTAGAGTGGGAACCCTGATTAATTACTCACCCTCATGTTGTTCCACACCCATAAGACCTTCATTGATGTTCAGAAGATATTTGAGAAAAAAAAAATTGTTGAATAAAATTCTTTGCGCAAAAAAAAAAAAATTCTCATAGCTTTATAAATTTATGGTTTATCCACTGATGTCACACTGACTATTTTAACAATGTCCTTACCCCCTTTCTGGGCCTTGAATGTGTCAGTTGCTGTCTATGCAGGGTCAGAAAGCTCTCGGATTTCATCAAAAATATCTTAATTTGTGTTCTGATGAAAAAAGGTCTTATGAGTTTGGAACGCTTGTATTGGAATATAAGTCAGGTTCTTGAAGACACCCGTGTGTGACATGACAAGACAGAGCTCGGTTTTACTTAATCGCATATAATTTATTACACTCTAATCTGTTTAGTCTATGTAAGTGAGAGTGACCCAAAGCAACCTCACAGGATTAACTTCAAAAGTTTCACATGAGAGAATCAATCATTCAGAGTCCACCTACTCATAAACAAACAGAGTCCTCTCCTAACACCAGCAATTAACATGAAAAGCGACCGATACGAGTCCCAAACCTCTAGCCTGGAATTTTGACGACAAACGGCAGCTGGGCAAAGTCAGTGGGCACAGAAGAGAAACACAAGTTTTCTTTTTGAAGGGGCCAAATGTCACTGCTGAGACAAATCTATTGAAAGACATAAACACCTTCTCGCCTTCCTTTGGCGCATGGGTGCAAATAGACAAGAAATGTGATGAGGCAATATGGGAAAACTTTACACATAAATATACACACACTCACAGGACACATTCACTCACGTCCCAGAAAGCTCTGTGTTATCCAAAACTGAACGCCCACAGAGGGACATTAGGAGAATTTAAAAATACACACACATCAGCAGGACTGGTAAGACCTCAGGCCCTCACTTCCGCTGTGCTCTGTAGAACACGACTGCTCAGCAATGTTTCCCACACCAAAAATATTGTTTGCCTTATTAAATTGTTTCTTTTTCATTGACTTCATCAATACTTCCTTTTTTACAGTCAACAAAAAACACAAAAACAACAGATGTTCTGCAATTGTTCTTGTTGATGTTTTGCAAGGTGAGTTCCAGTCGTGTGAGTTTGCACAATCGCATTTGTGATCTGCTGATGCTTAGACGTTTAGACACCTTTTCATACTCTTTACCAATACTGTTTTTTAAAATCACCCGTTCCCATACAAATTACATCACGAGAATAAACGTGATATCAGCACCTTGTAATATAGGTATGTTTTCTGTTAAGTCAAAACCTTTACAATCTATTTATTAGTTCTTTTCTATTTATTTCTTTAGTTATTTCAAATCAATTGCATCTTTAACCAGCAGATGTGCTTATTTTGCGGCATTTCAAGAGCCAAGACAAGGTGAGCTGATCATCTCTTCCTCTTACTAGTTATAGCATGAAATAAACACGAATAAACATCAGATGGTATCTTGTTTCAACCACGGAAAAACGTCAAAACACACAATTTTTCAAGTTCCAGTCCATCGATGTTAATCTATTCTTGTTTGTCTGACAAAATGGCAGATTCTGCGTTATTATTGGTCAGGTCAACTTTTTTAAACTCCCTGCAAAGGATCAATTGCTTATATTGCTTATATTGATCACAAGTTGAACCTCAATGCACTTTGCAATGAAACAGGAATCCAAAAATAATCACAAGAAGTTCAAAACCAGTTCAAAACCATTAATAATTAAACAAAAAAGCATGACATGAACCATGAACAGCCCAAAACAAATTTAACTCACAAAAGAACTAAGCTATTTCAAAACAGCACTAGACCAAAGACAAGACATGAGCATTTTACAAGCACATGGGAGCTCAAAAGACATCTACCACAACCCGAAGACTAAACAAAACTGATGAACAACTACCAGTAACAAGGACTAAAGAATAAATCAATAGAAGAGGAAGAGAAAACATCAACAATGGCTGAATTCGGAGTAGCATATCATCATATTACAGAATAGTAAGAGAAATAAGAGCATGCTATTCTCAATTCAGCTCATGTCAGGAAAAAGGAAGATACAAAATAATGAAACATACAATAATAATGATACAAAGGGCCCTATCATAGACCTGGCGCAATGCGGCGCCAGGCGCGACAAGTTATTTTTGCTAGTTTCAGCCTGACGCAGTTATTTTCACGTCCTGCGCCACGTTGTCTAAATAGCAAATGTTGATGATGAAATAGACTGCGCAAAAGACCAACTAAAACCTGGTCTAAAGTCAATGCCGCAATATTTTTTTTGTTATTTAAAAAGTGCGCCTATAGGCAGGTGCACAATGCGCATACAGTCTGGTTTTTACACACATAAGGATGCCTAGGCTACATGTCATAATCAATAGTCAGTCGCTTTCTTATGAGCGCTGTTTTTTTTTTTGGTTTAGTTTTCGAAAATGACCACGTTTAGAGGGGAGAGGATGGAAAGGTGGTGCACGCACAGCAACTCGTTTGAGGGGCACGGCCTGCGAATGCCCCCCATTCGGTCTTTGTTCTTGTAAATTCCACCGTGTAAACAGCAAATCCGCCACGGCGCAAGCGCAACTGGCTCTTAAAGGGAATGCGTTTTAGACTATGAACTTAGTTCGTTAAAATAGGGCCGGAAGACTTAAAGGATTTGTTTACTTCCAGAACAAAATTTCCTGTTACTTTACTCACCCCCTTGTCATCCAAGATCGAAGAGAAATTAAGGGGAGACACTGCAGGCAAAAACACAGTTTTTTCAGTCACCTGTCAAATTTGAGATTTTGGGATTTTTGGTTTTTCATAATGTGTGTTTTCAGACTAGTGGAAGGAAAACATCCAAAATACACTGTTAAGTGTTTCTTTTATAGCACTTTATCTATTTGTGTCAATAGATTTCAATTACAATGCATATTTTTAAAGGCCGTTTTCTCAAAATGAATTTTTTCTCCTACACTGAGCCATAAATCTCCACTTCAGTAGCATTTACACACACCAAACTTACATTTGTATTCCTGTCTACACCCTGAAGGTTTTTACAAAGGGATTTGTTCAAATATAATTTGCTTGATTATATACAACATTTTATTCCTCCCAAAATTGTAAAAAAGTATTTTCTGATTTATGGAGTGACAAAATGACATACAAATATTCCCTCTGTAAAAACATTTAACTCTAATAACTCTGAATTTCATCCAGTGTTTAGATTTTTGTACTAGAAATGTATGCAAATTAGTGCATTTTTCACTAAACAATGCCTCATTTGCATATTTAAACCTAATATTTTAGAAAACTTGTAATACAAAAAATGTTTGCAATTATCAATGTAATCAATCAACTGGGTAAGTACGGTGATAACCATTAGTTAATTTTTTTTTACCCTATTCACCTGCAGTGTCTCACCTGAAGGTTTTTGAGGAAAACATTTCAAGATTTTTCTCTATATAGTGGACTTCAGGTCCAAACTGCAGTTTCAATGCAGCTTTAAAGGGCTCTACATGATCCCAGCTGAGTAATAAGGGTCTTACGTAGTGAAACAATCTGTCATTATCAAAGAAAAAAAAAAGTAAAAATGTGCATACTTTTTAACCATAAATGCTCTAAAACTTCACAGATTATGTAGTCACGTTAGAAAGTTCAGATGAATGTACCATCCCAGTCACCTTTACAACGCCCTTTACAAAAAAAGGTACGATTTCAGATGATTTTGAAGTTAGTGACCTTTACAACGTGATTATGTAATGTGTGAAGTTGTGGACTTGCACCATGACAAGCATCTGTGGTTAAAAAGTATATAATTTTTTTTCTTTTTTTAAGAAAATGACATCGTTTCGCTAGATAAGACCCTTATTCCCTGTTGAGCTCTTTGAAGCTGCATTTTGAACCTTCAACCCATTGAAGTCTTTATGAAGAAAAATCCTGGAATGTTTTCCTCAAAAACCTTCATTTCTTTTCAACTGAAGAAAGCAAGACATGAACATCTTGGATGACATGGGGGTAAGTAAATTATCAGGACATTTTTATTCTGGAAGTGAACTAATTCTAAAACCTCTGCTGAACTAAGTGGAACAGAAATTATTTATACATCAAATTACACTCTGTGGGTCAGACAAGCACCAAACAAACTGAGTTTGTGCAGTCTGTGGCTAGAGTAGAATCTACCTCTCCTAAACTCACTTCCAAATCCATCACTTCCTTTTCCAAAATGATGTCATGACTCACGTGCAGCCCAGAGGCTGGAACAGTAGAACGGTTGTATCTTCTGCCGAGCAGGACGGCCTGGTGTGTTTCCAGTACCTTGAATGAAAGAGACTATTTAAAAGACCTGTGAAGGGCTGAGACACCTTTTTTCCCACCCAAATACAAGGCCTTTTTGTATCTAAACTCCTTAACCTACCATAAGCATGTCTTTAAGGCTGTGTCCACCAAAGCAAAATGTTCATGTCATTTTTTACAAAGCTTCCCAGTCAGTGGTACAACAACTGAACACCAATGGGAAATAAGTGCTGGGTTTACAAGTATCAATGTACAGCAATATTAACGTTTTGTTAACCATGAGAGCTCTCAAGCCCTCACAGCTGGGCATTGTCAAAAAAGTACCTGGCATTTTCAGTTGTCTCAAAATGCTTTGGTGGACACAGCCTAGTTTAAAATGTCCTCGTGTCACCCACCTAATGTTTAAAACAATGACTGCATGTGCAGTACAGCGCATCACAAGAGGAAGAGTTTGTTGCTTTGTGCCAATCAATCAAACCTCAATCCCCAGACACTATGGCTTTTAAAAGCAAGGTCCCATAAACCCACCCCATGGAAACTGTGGTGACTGAAGCCCCATCTGAACAGCTCAGGACTCCACAAATGTCTGGACAAGGGTTCTGTAGCTCTGAGATTACTGGTGTAGACGTTGGTGCAAATCATAAGGAGCCAAATTCCTAAAGCTTTGTCTCAAAACAAATGGGTCAGTCATTGACAGATTCCAAAACAAGGAAAACACAGGATTATCCTCTGAATAGAATTCAGCACTACTAAGATTCCGGTTCAGAGTCCAACTGTTTAATCCAACAGTTGTTTACTTTAGTTGACTGAAAATAAATACCTCTCCCACTATAATGTAATGTTTTGCACATACAGTCAGAAAATAGCATGCTGAAAGCATGAAATATCAATATTATACTGGTTGTCCACTAAAATTCAAGATTTCTCAGTATATGGTTGATTTTAGATATTCAATTATACCAAAGTCCCTTTAAGGCAAGTCATTAAACTCGGCGGCCATCTTTGAAATGCCTCTTGGGCATGCAAGTGCACCTCCTATCTCTTTGAATGGGAAACCATTAAATTCTCCAAAACTGTTCACCAAGTTTATAATTAAATTTCATATTTGAAATCACCAATGAAATCTGACAAGAACTGCATCATAAATATGGTTCCTTGTGCACCAATAGCGTTAAAAAATGCTTATTTTTCAGGCTAGATCAGCCAGGGCGCATGCACAGTACTGAGCAACGCTGACTGTTTCTATAGCAACTGAAACTTCTAACGGCAGCTGCAGTGACGCGCTGACTTTACTAATCAATGATTGGCTCTTTTGTTAAGAAGGCGGGGCTTTGCGGCCATAATGAGCATCGCATTTTCCCCATTCAAAACTATACGAGTGACACGTCTTAGATATTCTGTAGTCTTTGATTTTACACTGCAAAAAATGCTTTTCTTACTTCGATTTTTTGTCTTGTTTCCAGCCGAATTATATAAAAATTCTTAAATCAAGAAGGGTTTTCTAGACAAGTAAAAATTATTGTTTTGTTTTCAGAAAAAAGATGTTAAAATTAAGTGAGTTTTTGCTTGAAACAAGCAAAATAATCTGCCAGTGGAGTAAACAAAATAATCTAGTTTTCTGCTTGAAATAAGATTATTTTGCTTACCCCATTAGCAGATTATTTTGCTTGTTTTAAGCAGAAACTCACTTAATTTTGACTTATTTTGTCTGAAAACAAGACAATAATTTTTATTTGTCTAGAAAATCCTTCTTGATTTAAGAATTTTTTGATATTTTTGCTGGAAACAAGACAAAAAATCTAAGTATGTGCATGCAGTGTATCCCCTATTTTTACATTTAGATTATCTTTGCAATCATTTGATGTTCACCCCAAATTACTCACCCTTATGTCGTTCCAAACCTGTAAGACCTTTGTTCTTCTTCAGAACACAAATTAAGGTAATTTTGATGAAATCCAAGTGCTTTCTCTATAGACAACAATGCAACTACCACGTTTAAGGCCTAGAAAGATAAAAAGGACATTGTTAAAATAGTCCGTGGTTCAACCAAAATGTTATGAAGCTACAAAAATACTTTAACCAAAATAATGACTTTACTTAATCTCTTCTCTTCCGTGTCAGTCTTTGACGTGGGTTCACGAGAGTAGAAGCTAAAACAACTTAGACAAAATTGTATCCTTTTTTGTATAGAATCAAACATTATACTTTTTGAAATCAACAAATAATGAAAAAATCCCAGTCCACTTTTTTTTTTCTTTTGTTCTTAAGGTGTTGTACAAATAAAATGAGCTGAAAATGAATTGAATAAAGACTGTTTTATACCTCTAATGAAGCCAAGCAGCAATAAATCAGTATGGGAGATCAGTAACTGAGGGTCATGTAATGGAATTTAGAACCACGTCCAAAGCTGAAGCCTGATCTGCTGGGTTTCCCCTTTGATATGATGAGGTGTCAAAACTATCAACACAATGGCTGTGCCAAGCAAACAGCTAGAAGTGCTTTCTCTGTGACAACAATAGGCTGGCACATGGTGACAGGTTATAAAGAAAAAAGAAAAAACAACAACAACCGTGCAGTACTCATTGCAGTGTCTTACATCAGATGATTTATTGTACATGATTTTGGTGGTGGTATTAAATTAACAAATCTCTCATGGTTTCTCATGACCCGCTTCAGCTAATCTTCTGGATGATTCCCTGCCCTGAAGAAACTCAACAGCCAAGACAAACAGAGTTAATAAATCCTAGTCATGCCAGGATTAGGTACAGATATTCGCCAGAGCCCATATCTCAAATATTAAGAACCAATCCTCACTCATTAATGCAGTAATTGTTCACTGCATAAGACGATTAGGCATGTCCACAAGTGAAATCCTGGCCTCACACCACTTGCAGGAAGTTTTTGAACTCTTTGAAGGCTTTCAACAACTTTTTTTAAAATAAAATAAATAGAAAGAAAACTAAAGAAATGAAAAAATGACAAACCAGCAACTTTCCCCTTTTTTGAGCGTTAGTTAATAAAAAATAGCTTAAAAGAGTTATATCTTAGCTAAACATTTAGGACAAGTTTCTAGCCATCTACTCTGACTGCACATCCGACTCTTTCCACTCTTTTCTCTGTTCCCTCCTAATCAAGCCTTCCTTTCAAGATTTAGGCCGGATAAGGAAAGCAGCCTGACCTCCCAAAGCTTAGCGCTCACTGACAAACCCGTGACTCAACCGTTTAATTTTTTCCATTATACGAAAAAAAAAACAAGATGGAAAATTTAAAGTTTATGTGATTTTGTATGCAAGCACTCATGCCACAGAGGTAGGGTGACCACCTGATAATAGTTCTGTTGCGGGACATATTTGTGATTTTGCTGGACAATGTGGGACACATGCAAGACAGATACATTTTCCATTGTTATGCTATATAAATACTGATATACATCCGTTGTCATATGCGCTTATTTCTGTTTCTGAGCGTGCACATGTAACTGAGAGAAAACACGTCCGTTTTATGTGAGAGTGAAAGAATCCACCTGCGAGAGAATTGTGCCCTGGCATTACAATAATGCGCTCTTGACATTTGTCATTACAATAACTCCACAGAACCGCCTCAAATGAACTATTAAAATAAGAAGAAAGTAACATCTGACAGTTGCATTGATTTTTTTTTATTTGTTAAAATTGACAAAGAATATCGTGTTTTTCCATCTGCGATCGACCATTTCTGTCGGTGGTGCTAGATCACATGAGGTCTGTACATCTTTTGCGTGGAAACTACGCTGCAAAAAAAATGTAATAAAAAGCTTTCTTAAAAAAGCATGCATACATGTTTTCTTAATATGATAATTTAAAAAATCAACAGACTCATGAAAATGCGGGACATTTCTTCAGATTGTGACGTGCGGGACAAGGGGTGAAAATGCTGTGCGGCAATAGCGGGACAGGTGGTCACCCTACATAGAGGGTTTGCATTTACGTCACTGTTTGGGCAGTTACCCGGATGCACGGCCATATTGGAGATGCTCGAATGTAAACAACAGCGTTGATTGCAGGGTTAATGTACTACTGAATACATTGTTATGCTAATTTATGCTGGCTAAACCATGGAAAAAATGTGTTAAATCATCTAGAGAAGGACTTAGTAAGCAGGAAAGGGTGCAACAGTTTGACAAACTATAGTTAATAGGTGGTAAAGATACATACCAGCAGTATTTATTAAGATATTAGCCTAGTTATTTCACCTACCTGACCGGAAATGAGTCCGAGCGGTTCTACAAATGACCAATTTACTGAATCAAGAAATATTTTTTTGAAACAGAGTTGATTTGTAATGAGTCAAAAGCTATGCCTGAGTAAGAGAATGGTAGTAGGAATATTAAAATTATCTTTTAAATCCGAATAGAAGGTTTAATTGCACTTATGTCACGGTTTAGTCAGATACCCGGATGTGTGGCCATATTGGAAATACTCGGATGTAAACAACACTATGGATTGCAGGGTTAATGTACTACTGAATAAGCTGTTCTGCTAATTTATGCTGTCTAAACCACAGAACAAAATGTGTGGAAGCTGCTAAATCATATAGAGAAGGACTTGGTAAGCAGGAAAGGGTGCAATTATTAATTATTTATTAACTAAAGTTAATAGGTGGTAAAGATATGTATGAGTAGTATATTAAGAAATATATTAGCATAATGATTTCACATACCTGACCGGAAATGATAAGAACAAACACGAATGTTGTCAAGATTCTTTCCATGGACATCCTGGTTCAGTTCGGCCAACCACAAACATCTTTTGTTCCTCAGACAGACAGTTTTTGCACTCCTCTCTTTGCTTTGTTATAACTTTTGTCAGGTTATACTCCCAAGTGTTTTTTCCCAGTCTGACTGATTAGTACAGCCCAAGACATAAAAATAATTTACCATTTTCAGCAGCAATAATCAGCAAAATCTGCGAGTTCCGTTCGGTTCAGTCAGTGGCATTGTTTACGTTCAGTGCCGCCAAAACGGCCATTGATGACGCCTCCTGAAATCACGTTTGTTCATTGCCTCTGTCAAGTGATAATAAATAAATAAATAAATAATAAAAGGTGATTACCTCACCTCATAAATTATCTTTGGCTGCATTATAATGATTTCCTAAATTGGAATATGATAAAGATTGCATAGGTGAACTTGTTCTTGGAAATCGGCGGTTGAAAATAAAATGAATGAATGCAATGACCTGAATAAAGGATTAGGAAATCAAAGTGAGATTCAATCGGTGAATCACGGATGATTGAAAAAATGCTTCAGCTGCTCCGAGTGGTTCTACAAATGATCAACTAACTGAACCAAGAATCTATTTTTTTTTTTAAACCCGAGTCGATTTGTAATGAGCCAAAAACGTCACTGAGTAACAGGACGCTAGTAAGAGCACCTGAGAATATAAAAATCATCTTTTAAATCCGAATAGCAAAACTGTTGCAAGTAAATGCACTGGAAATATGTATTGTCTGAATTACAGGCAAAATATAATTAACGTTAAGTTCTAATGTCAGCAATTAACAGACGGAGACAAATTACAATAAAAACCTTTATTAAGACAACCTTATGGCTTATTCTGTATTTACAACTGTTTTTAAAGATTCAATTTGCTGAAATGAGTCTGAGTTCTACTAATAACAAATGTGCCTGCAGTGATTGAGCCCTAGTCAGGTTGAAATGGCGCCACCGTGTGGTGAAAATAAACACCGCCACTTTCCATCAAGTTCAGGAACAGAACGTTCGACTGTGACGTCAAAGCTAGAGGCAAATCTAACGTACTCGGCGTTAACTAGCCAATGAAAGCATTTCTAAATAGACTAAATTTGGTAGGTAAGTAAAATGAGACTAGAACATCACACAAGATGAATGAAAACCTGGATCTCGTATCACCAGAAACACTTTATTTACAATGCGCTGCCAAAGCTGTGGAAAAAAAAAAATAAAAATAAAAAAAAAAACAAAAAAAAAAATCACCTTCATGGGGTTTTTATTTTCTCACAAACCAAGGTCTGTTTACAAAAAAAAAAAGAACAAAAATGTTGTACCTAGGTATTGCATATCATGCTGGCAGTCATACATGCAAAACAACATGACCAACAATTATAATATGAAAAAAAAGAAGAAGAGGGCAATAAAAAAAAAAAAAGTTACAATTTGTATTAAAAATGTTTATATAAAAGGGTTTTTATTTAATTAGGTGTTGTTTTTACAAGTGGGTAACAGCGGAGCAGTTAAATTTCACGGGGCAGAGGAAGTCTCTTTAAAAGTGGTCCAGAAAGACACGCAAGGAAAGCACGTCAATTACACATTCACACACATTCACACAAAGAGGACCATTTTGCATGTAGAAAAACCCAACAACAAGAAGCCCTTTAACAAATACAATGTTATCAAATTTCAAAACTATACAAGATACTACAACTGAACTAATACAACTACTATAGAATTACAGAGTTAAACTACAGAGATGGAGAATGTGTAGATTATGGCTTTATCAAGTTTAGAACTCTACACATCATGAGATGGCATAATCTGTCAAAATGCATGAGGGCTCAAAAAACAAAAAATGACTGATTTTTTTCACGAAAGAAGTGCCCTCCAGGTTTCACAAGCCTCACTCTTAATATCACGATCACTGAACAGATCCGAAAGCATAATCTCTACCCACATCCACATTAAACTATAAAACAAGGACATATTCTACCTATACTGCAAGGAAGACAGTGGGTTCATACTCTTTAGCCATATTGCAGAAGACATACAGATGAAATGAATACGGCAGAAATCAAAATCTCTGCCACTACACGTTGATCCTTCCAGCACTTTAGTAAAGAGACCCAAACTCTTAACAAAACAGCAATACACGTATTTTGGACGGTAAATTATGAAGCTTAAATCTGAAGTTTATTATTTGATTGCTGAATTGAACCAGTCGGTGAACTTGATCGAAATATGGCATGAGATGAAGGAAGTGGAAGGACTGGGTTTTGTCTGTGTGTGGCGGCTCCTCTCCTTCACTGTGGTTGCTTGGTGGCGTTGGGATCTCCGTGGGCCAGTGAGGATTCGGACGGACGGCCTCATTCCGCACTGACCTGCGTGGTGACCTGCCCGTCAGCCGTCTGGTTGGTGGACTGAATGAACATGGGCTGGGTCAGTTCCTGTCCTGCCGGCATCGTCACCTGCTGGATCTGATACAACTGCTGTGGAGGCACAGAAAGAACGGGAGGTGATAAATATCTGAGACCTCATTTAATTTGAGGTTAGTTCAACCAAAAATGAGATTCTGTCATTAATTACTCACCCTCATGTAATTCCAAACCTGTAAGACCTTTGTTCATATTTGTAACACAAATTAAGATACTTTTGATGAAATCTAAGCCCCTGCAGAGACAACAATGCAACTGACGCATTCAAGACCCAGAAAAACATTGTTAAATTAGTCAATGTGACATCAGTGGCTTTGTTTTATGAAGCTACGAAGACAACAAAAATAACGACTTTATTCAATAATAATTTCTTCTCTTCCATGACTTTAAGTTATTTTTGCTTTCTTTGCACACAAAAAGCATTACGGTTGAACCACTGATGTCACATGGACTATTTTAACAATGTCCTTACTACCTTTCTGGGCCTTGAACGTGTCAGTTGCATTGCTGTCTATGCAGGATCAGAAAGCTCTCGCATTTCATCAAAAATACCTTAATTTGCATTCTGAAGATGAACGAAGGTCTTGCGGGTTTGGAACGACATGAGGGTAAGTAACTAATGACAGAATTTTCATCTTTGGATGAACTATTCCTTTAAGAAAGAAGAAAATGTAATTATAGTATTACATAACACACAACATAGAACAGTATTATGACATACTGTGTTCTATATTATTTTACAATATTCTATATTATATATTATAGTATATTATTTAATATACACTACCAGTCAAAAGATTTTTTTTTTATGTTTTTAAAGAAGTGTCTTCTGCTCACCAAGCCTGCATTTATTTGATCCAAAGTACAGCTAAAACAGTTCAATTTTGAAATATTTTACTATTTAAAATAACTTTTCTATTTGAATATATTTTAAAATGTAATTTATAATTAAATAAATTAAATAAAAACTTATTTGCTGCCTCATGAAACAATTATTATGATTTATTATGTTGAAAACAGCAGAGTAAATTTTTTTCAGGTTTCTCTGATGAATAGAAAGGTCATAAGAACAGAACTGATTTAAAACAGAAATCTTTTGTAACATTATAAATGTCTTTATCATCACCTTTGATCAATTTAAGCCATCCTTGCTAAAAAAGTAATAATTTCTTATATATAAATTATACCCGCTCCAAACTTTTGAATGGTATAGTGTATAATGTTACAAAAGCTTTTTATTTCAGATATGCTGATCTTTGGATCTTTCTATTCATCGAAGAATCCTAAAAAAAAAAGGGTACTCAACTATTTTAAATATTAATAATAATAAAAAAATAAATAAAGTTTCTTGAACAGCAAATCATCATATTAGAATGATTTCTGAAGGATCACGTGACACTAAAGACTGGAGTAATGATGCTGAAAATTCAGCTTTGATCACAGGAATTAATTACCTCTTAAAATATATTCAAATAGAGAGCAGTTATTTTAAATAGTACAAATATTTCACAATATTACTGCTTTTGCTGTATTTTGGATCAAGCAATGCAGGCTTGGTGAGCAGAAGAGACTTACTTAAAAAATAATTAAAATCTTACGGTCCACAAACTTTTTAATATTTTAATGCTAAAGGCAAAAGTTTGGGGTCAAAATGTTTTGTTGAAAGACAGCAAGTATGCATAAAAATAATATATAAAAAGTAATAATAAAGAACAATTAAAAAAATAAAAAATAAAAGAACAATTTCTAATTCAAATAAATTCTGTTCTCTGACCTTTTTTTAGGACCCCATGAGAAAACAAACACAAAAATCATACAGAATGAAGTGTTTTTTTTTTTTAAATCTAAAGATGCAAAAACATTTTGTGTGAGGGGTAGGTTTCACCTAAGGGGATAGAAAATACAGTTTATACATTAGCAAAACCATTACGCTGGAATGTCCCCATAATTATAGGAATACCAGTGTGTTTGTGTGTGTGTGTGTGTGTATAAAAGCATTAAATCCTTACCTGCCCATCAGTAAACTGGCTGAACTGTTGCTGACCCTGTTGTACTTCTGTTTGTGAAATCTAAAGAACAATTCAAAAAGATTACACCCATCAACATTATTCAATATCTCAAATGTATTATCTGAAACGCACAACTGCTTAAACATCTGAGCCATTGGTGTTATCAAATGCAAAAATGAATGATAATGAAAATGTTTCATAAACACTCCTCTCTTGTGCTCTTCATTGGAGTTAATGCACATGTATGTTTGTAATTCTTCAGAGGTTTCGTGATTTACCTGCTGAGCGTTTGTTGCAAGCGTCTGTATTTGTCCTTGAACAACCTGTGTTCCTGAGACGGGCTGAGCCAAGCGAATATACTGCAGCTGGCCGGTGTTGAGCTGCACCTGAAGGACACCACAAGGGGGCAATGATGAGCACACATCGTTACCTCTAACTAACAAGCATGTTTGCCTGGTCTGTTGTGCTACTTTTCCTATAGCCAATTTATAATCCTTTTGAAAAGGCCAAATGACTACAATAAAAAGGGTCATCTCTCATAGGTTCTTACTGGAATCTGCTGGATCTCTCCTGTGTTGGTGATGATCTGCTGCATAACCTGCATAGTCTGTCCAGCCGGCTGTGCTGCCTGCGCCTGAGCCTGTCCCTGTGCAGCAGCCTGCACAATCTGCACCTGCTGGCCTTCGCCCACCTGCATGGTCACCGGAGCACTCTGAAAAAGGAAGGATGAAAGTCAAGAGGGTGGGACTGCAGATTCAAACATATGCACAAGATGCATTTCGACCTGCTTTTCAAGTCTCTTTCAGCATGAACTAGCTTTAGCATTACAGCTCAATTTATTGTGGGCTGGGAAGGCCTCCAAAAGAAAGTGAAACTCAAGACGTGTTGAGGAAAGGGGAGAGATGCAAGACTGTGACCCTGGGCCTCGTGCTGAACGGAGAAACCTGGGCGCTGACTGCAGAGGTGTGACAGATGATCTCTCCTCTTCAGGAACTGACACCCGATAGGCCAGAGCAATTTATTAAGCAGCACAACTTTATCTGGCCTGAGACGTGCAGTGACCCCATGTAGCATCAAGAAGAGGGCATATGAATTGTGGATTTTGTCCTGAGTGAATAATATCAGCTCTTCATTTTGGTTTAGGAGACAATGGTGACTTCTGCCTTTTGTTAACCACTTGTAATGTTTTTGAAAGATTCTGATGTTTTCTTTCTCACCAAGACTGCATTTATTTGATCAAAAATACAGTAAAAACAGTAATATTGTGAACTATTACCATTTAAAATACCCTTTTTGTTTTAATATAGCAAAAAAAATATAGCAAAAAAGCTGTAAAATGACAGTTTTCTCATTGCAAAATGTTATTTAACAGTTCATTTTAAAGTCTCACTTTCAGTAACCACAAGATTGGAGCTCAAATCAATAAACACAAGGTCTGTGGTCACATCGCACAATGGAGAAAAATTCATATTGACTACTGCTAAGACCATATGTGACCCTGGACCACAAAACCAGTCTTGAGTAGCATGGGTATATTTGTAGCAATGGCCAAAAATACATTGCATGGGTCAAAATCATTAGGATTTTAAGTAAAGATCACATTCCATGAAGATATTTTGTAAATTTCCTACCTTAAATATATCAAAACTTAGTAATACACATTGCTAAGAACTTCATTTGAATAACTTTAAAAGTATATATATTTTTTTTTGTACCCTTACTTTTCAAATTGTTGTATCTCGGCCAAATATTGTCCTATTCTAACAATCAATGGAAAGCTTATTTATTCAGCTTTTAGGTGATGTATAAATCTCAGTTTCGAAAAAATTAAGCTTCATGACTGGTTTTGTGGTCCAGGGTCACATTAAAAGATCTAAACAGACTAAACTACAACTGTATTTTATTCTATTTGAATATGGAGCGGCGGCAGCGTGACATGCTGTGTGTTTTGAAACTAATTTATAAAATGCATTTTTATGACCCCATATGAATTGAGGGAAATTCATTTGTCAAATGCATGATAATTCAAGTTACCTGCCAAAAAAAAACAACAACAACAACAACAACAACAACAACAACAGTATTTATCCCTAAAATTTGAAGTTAACAACAGCACCACCACACATAGATATAGTCAATAACAAGACTGACCTTCAGGCACTAACACTGTATTATAATACCCTCTGCGTCTCTTTGCTGCACTGTTTAATGTATGGTATCTGATATAGTACCCATACAGGGATATTTTTGCTGATGTATTGTGCTTTGAAATGCAGTTCTTATTAAATTGTCATAAAGAAAGACCTTTGTGCTTCAAAGGACTTTTGGGGGGAAAATAGGGGCCCATTTTGGGGGGGGGGTTGAAGTGTTTACCGTGATAGGGGTCGCCTGTGATTGAGCAACCTGCACCTGCTGCAGCTGCGGCATAGTGGTTCCTTGCAATACCTGAGGAAGAGGAGGAAATAATGCGAGAAAGAGAGAGTGAACTTGACGACACAAGCAAGCACATGCAAAGCGCATACTTCAATGTCATAAAAAACAACAACAAAAAGCAATGCACTGAAAAGCCACAAATAGTGTAAAGAAATGAAAACGTCACATGTAGTTTAAACAGACACCATATCCACATTTTTGCAATGGCATAAAACATGCATGAAGCTTTCAAAAATACATTAACTGAGTTCACACCAGTCCTGAATAACATTTTTTAAATAAATAATAATACACGTGACCCTAGACCACAAAATCTAGTCTTAAGTAGGACAGGTATATTTGTAGCAATAGCCCAAAATACACTGTATGGGTCAAAATTATCAAATATTTTTTATGCCAAAAATCATATTAAGGATATTAAGTAAAGAACATGTTCCATGAAGATATTTAGTAAATTTCCTGTCGTAAATTAAATTTTTGGAACTTTAAAGCCGATTTTCTCAAACGTTTCCAGATTTTCAAATAGTTCAAATACTGTCCTATTATAACAAATCATACATCAATGGAAAACATATTTATTCGCCTTTCAGACAAACAAAATCTCAATTTCGAAAAACTGACCCTTATGACTGGTTTTGTGGTCTAGGGTCACATACTTACAATTTATAATTAAATATATACTATAATATAAATAACAATTTGCGTATATTTTAAATGTGAAAAATGGCTGTGAATATTTGAAACTTTGAGACTTCAGATTTGGTGTGAACAGGCATTAACTGAAGCAGCGTTTAAATCAGCAGCAGAGATGAAGCATCTGTTACAGCAGATGAGTGCAAGCTGTTTATGGACGATTTGCATTTGGGGAGAAATGACTGCATATAGTGGCACAAAGCAGTGAGCAGACAACGAGATGAAGCTAAACCGATTCTCTGTCCTCAGGTATGAAGATTAAAACCTCACTAACAATAAATTCTTACTTAAAGGGTAAACAGAAGAGAGCTTGAACAGAGCACTTGAAGGAAACGGCCACAACCTGACAAATGTTTTGACAAAACTGTTCAATAAACATGTCACCTTCTTCCTATGCATAAATTCTCTACGACACTTTTTTTCCCCCTCACCTTATTTCTTTCCTATTTTTGTATGTACACTACCGTTCAAATGTTTTTGAAATTCTCAATTACAGGGGGTTCAAACGCTCCCTGATGCTCCAGAAGAGAAAAACTATGCATTAAGAGCCAGGGGTGTAAACTTTTGAACAAAATGAAGATGTACATTTTTGCCTAAATATCTTTTTTTTTTTTCCATTTAGTACTGCCCTTCAGAAGCTACAGAAGATACTTGCATGTTTTCCAAAATACAAAATAAGTTAAATTTACCCTGATCTTCACCCCCGGCTCTTAATGCATAGTGTTTCCTTCTGGAGCATCAGTGAGTGTTTGAACGTTCTGCAATAGTTGCATACGAGTCTCTCAGTTGTCCTCTGTGTGAAACATGGATCTCAAAATCATACTGTCATTGTTGGAAAGGGTTCAAATACACAAAAATGCTGAAAAACCAACCTTTTTCTGAATAACAGAAATAGCAGTTCAACTGTTCTGTACATTTTTGAATAGGATCATTTTTATAAATTCAACTATTATTTTCTCTAGTGGACTATATATAAACGTCTTATGTGAAATATCTCATTCAGGTCAGTACTAAATAAAAAATAACATGCATTTTGTATGACCCTTTATATTTTGGTAAAATAATTAATATTTTGCAGATTTTGCAATGTAAAAATAACTAAAACTGAGAACTTAAAACTAAAAACGTAAACTTAAACTGTAAAGCACCAAACACTTGACACCACCACTGAATAAATATATAAATAAATAAATTGTTCACAAATGTATTTGTTGTTTTGGTGTTATATTTTTCAAAAACTTAAAAATGTAAGATTTTATTTCTCACTACATTTTGGTCTGACATTTTTGAACCCCAATGAATATTTTTGTCCCAAGTGCTCTCTAAGGTGACTGCAGCACAACTTTGCCCAAGTCTGACAGGTCAGCAAACTGCAGCTTGCTGAAGCAGCACTGATCTTTAGAGAGAGAATGAGGTTCACCACAGTGAAAAAGTGCCTCACACTGGTGGAATTAAACCAGTAGAACTTAAGAAAATAAAAGTTAATTGCACAAAAACAAAAAAAAGCAGAGGCTTGGATAGGACTGCCCTGTTAACGCTAAGAACCCGAACAGATATCACATAAGAGAGTGACTGGAGTTGCTTCTGTTCACCCGATAGCAACGTGTGAATGACACCTCTGGGCTTTCAACCTTCACCAATCATGTTTCAAATGATCCTGTAATGGGCTGATCAAAGTAATCAGGGCTCAAGTGTTGTGTGAGAGAGTAGGTACGATAAAGTTTCAGCCTTTTGTTCACCAGACCGTACTATAATATACACTAGGGTAATTACAAGGACAAACAGTGTCCTCCAGATGCCAGTCTTCTTTCCTGTGTTGACATATTTCCTATTAAAACAGGAAGTTTGGCGGGACATAATCAAAAGGGTAGCCTGTTTCTTTTAAAAAGTCAAGAGGCTTTAGTTACATCATAGCCTTATACCATAATTAGCCATTTGCTGTGTCACGCAAGATGAGTCATCAATACATTTACACATTTTCCTGTGTTAAAGGGATAGTTCGTCCAAAAATGAAAATCACCCCATGATTTACTGACCCTAGGTGTATACGACTTTCTTCTTTCAGACAAATACAATCAGAGTTATATATCTATATATTTTTAAAAAATGTATAATGGCAGTGAATGGCTGTTAAGATTTTGAAGTTCAATAAAGTGCATCCATCCATCATAAAATGTACTACACACAGCTCCAGAGGATTAATAAAGGCATTCGGAAAATGTGATGCGCTTGTTTAAGAAAAATATCCACATTTTAAACTTTGTAAACCATAATCCCTATGGATGATGTGGGACATAAGCCAGGGATCCTCAAATCTGGCTCTTGAGATCCACTTTCCTGCAGAGTTTAGCACCAACCCTGATCAAACTCACCTACCTGTGATTTTCTAATGATCCTGAAGACACTGATTAGTATGCTCAGGTGTGTTTGATTAGGGTTAGAGCTAAACACTAAAGGAAAGTGGATCTCATGAGCCAGACTTGAGGATCCCTTACGTAAGCAAACGCAGTGATGAACATGGAAGCACAGTGTAAAGAGCAAAGCAAAACAAAACACTGGTCACAAATTAGAAGTACAAAATGAGGATTTGTAAAGAAAAATGTTGGAGGATTTCAATATAAGCCAAGAGGAGACTGGTTTTCCTTTGCTGTAAACAAAACTTGGTTCTCGCTAGACTAGAATATTTTCACCAGAGCTTACCTTACACCTACATTATCCACTGGATCGCCACCCTCTCATGAACAGGCGCATGATGCTAGCAGAAGCTAGAGATTACGGTTTATAAAGTTTTAAACACTGATGATCCACCAAGTTGGGAGTTTTATGATGGACAGATGCACTTTATTGGACTTCAAAATCTCAACAGTCATTCACTGCCATTATAAATCTTGGAAGAGCCAGGACATTTTTTAATATAACTCCAATTGTATTCATCTGAAAGAAGTAAGTCACATACACCTAGGATGGCTTGAGCACGAGTAAATCATGGGGTAATTTTCATTTCTGGGTGAACTATCCCTTTAAATGCATGTGTTTGCTAAAGTTTAATAAAAGGCTGTGTCCAAAAATCACAGGCTCTCTGAATTGGTAGTATGTTTCATGTAACATGAATGTGTCTTGACTGGGGGTGTAACGATACACGTATTCATAATGAACCGTTTGGTATACATTACAAACCGAACAATTCAATTTGTTGGACTAATTCTATTACATTTGGAAAATAAAAGAGCTTACAGTGTGTGAAATATAATGTTCTCAATACCCCCACTCTCAAAGAAAAACAATATTTCAGGAGGGTTGTGAGGGTGAGGTAGTTCATTATAAATTTTCATTCTTTTCCTCGCTTTTATTCGCTTCTACAGCTTGTTCCCTTTTGAATTAGCGCCAATTCAGTGTCAACTGATTGAATTGGCAACAACAAAACTGTACGGCAAACTCACTTATATTAAACATAGAATGATTAATGTATTAACAAAACAAGTAAAAATATAGGCCAATATAAAATAAATAATTTACACAAAGATTAAATATAAAGCACTGGAGATCAGCAAATGGTGGAAGAATCATTTTAGATAAACAGCAAAAGTTTAAAATATTTTTAAAGCAGGCGCTTTTGTACTTCGTTTTGAAACTAAATATTTTACCAACTATTTGTTTTTCTCACCTCACTGGTCAGCTCGACTCACTCTCCTCATGTGATAAATGAAATCCGACTCCTGCTGCTGATCTGAGATGCATACTTTATGATGTTAGTTTTAATAAATAAAAAATGTGTAAAAATCAAGGAAATTTCTCTATCATTTCTTTCTTTCTTGCTGTATCGAAAACGTACCATGAATTTTGTGAACCATTACACCCAGTGTCTCGATATACTATGTTCATGTTGTTATTGTCAAGTGACCTATCAGTGTCAGTTGTGTGATCTTGACTGCCAATTCAAAAAAAAAAAAAACAACTCCTGCAGCTCACCTCACAAATCATCATCTACTATATACAATAGGAATTGTGCGATTTTGAATGCAGTCTCAGTCCATATACGCACTTCATTTTTGGGTTTATGGCGAGTGCGTGATGATTACCTGGCCCTGCTGGGGCTGAGCGATGATAATCTGTCCGGGCTGTAGTGTGGTGGCGGTGGGAGCAGCCACCTGCTGGCCTTGCTGCTGACCTTGGACCTGCACCGCACTGGGCTGCTGCGCCAGAGTGAAGTAATACTGAACCGGCTCAGTTGGGGCGACGGACTGACGCACTTCCTCCTACACACAGAGACAATTATAGAGAAAGATACACCTTATATTGCAGCACACTTTAGCAGGATCTTCATAATTGCAAGAGAGAATCCAACAATCACATAAACACACAGATGACTCAAGAGTTCATAAGGGCTATCAGCTGGTTACATCTCCATAAATTATTTTAGCTCTGTAACACTAGAGGCAGGATGAGGATAAATTACTTATAGGCAAAGCAAGAGCGAGTAATGCAATCTTCTAGCTGGACAGAAACGAGACCTTTAGCTGCAGTCTGCGGCCTGAACTCCCACACTCAACCGCAGCGTAATAGCAGGCAATCAGCTGCGCTATTCTGACACACAAACAGCAGGAATACCCAATTGCTTGTACACAAAAGAGTATCTTTATATTTCGTCTCCATCAATTCCTGAAGATTTATTTGTGACAAAGAGAGTAAACATCCCTCTCCCAGCTCGGTGATGTCACAGCTGAGAGTGTAGGATGTTTACACACCTGGTCACACACAAAAACGCAGCAGGACCATAAAGCGATCGGCTCGAACAAAGACATGTATATTATATATTTATACGCTATAGCTAAAAACATAACATATCATATTAACTAGGAAAATTACAAAACGTATAAATACATGCATTTATATCTCAAAGAACAGACTTAAGCAACTCTTTAAAGAAAGTTGTTTATCTTTGTTGCTAATGTGTTTTACAGAAAGGAGAAGTGCTGGGTGTGACTGGCAAATAATCTACAGTATATTGTAAATTCAAAGCACATGTTCTTTTAAAGAGGACACATATGTATATATACCAGTCATAAGGGTACATTTTTTTAAACTGAGATTTACACATCATCTGATGGCTGAGTAAATAAGCTTTCCATTGATGGTTTGTAAGGATAAGACAATATTTGGCTGAGATGCAACTATTTGAAAATCTGGAATGTGAGGGTGCAAAAAAAACTAATTTCTAAATATTAATCAAATTGCCTTTAAAGATGTCCAAATTAAGTTCTTAGCAATGCATATTACTCATCAAAAATTAAGTTATGATATATTTACGGTACGAAGTTTAGTAAATATCTTCATGGAACACGATAATTTTGACCCATATAATGTATTTTTGGCTATTGCTACAAATATACACGTGCTACTTAAGACTGGCATTTCTTAAATTTCATGTAGATGGCTGGTAAAGCATTTGAGTGACTGGTAAAATCTGTGACTTTCTCACCCTGCCAATCAGTGTTCTGCTGCTAGTGCTGTGGAACATAACCGCACATGGTTGTTTTTGAAATCAGGCACATGATGCTATGGCTGCATTCGTTAAATAAACATAGAAAGGACTAAATATGACATCTGGTTGCAGAGATAGTGGAAGCAGGCCGCTGCAAACATCCGACTGAAAGCCTTCACAAACCCTACACCCAGCTTCCAGTCAAGGATGTTTACAGCGCCCCCAGGCTGCCAAAGACAACACGACACCGTCTTCTCTTCATCTTCGCTGAAAAAAATAAATAAATGTAGACGATGATCAATTTTGACAGCTTGAAGCTCCTCTCTTTTCTGCACCTGTCGTTTTGGAGGCTTGAGGTCATCGCGGGGGACGATATCGATGAGGAAGTCAAACTGATCAAACTTGGTGATGGCCATGGCGATGTCATTCCTCTGGAAAACAGAAAATAAGACCAGAGAGTGAAAAACAAATCTAGAAAGACTAAAACACCACATGCAAACATGGTCACAAGAACAAAAAGGGATGATGATTTTTTTTTAAGCAAGCTGTACAGCACTATTTATAACAAAACAAAATGTGATGCAAAAATATAAAATTGAGATGTAAACATCATCTGAAAGCTGAATTAATAAGCTTCCCATTGATGAATGGTTTGTTACGACAATATTTGGCCGAGTTATTTATAACAACTATTTGAAAATCTAGTATCTGAGGGTGCAAAAAAAAAATAAAAAAATAAAAATACTGAGAAAAATCCACTTTTAAAGTTGTCCAAATTAAGTTCTTAGCAATGCATATTACTAATCAAATTAAGTTAAGTTTTGATATACTTATGGTAGGAAATTCACAAAATATCTTTATGGAACATGATCTTTACTTAATATCCTAATGATTTTTGGCATAAAAGAGAAATCAATATCACAAAAATTCGACCCATACAATGTATTTTTGGCTATTTCTACAGGGTCACATATGATAATATATTCGGAACGGTTCTTAGTAAACACGATCTCACCCCACAGACCATCTACTAGTGGTATTTTCCACAGGATATTGGCTGCAAAGACCACCCATTGTCACCCCCCAGATCAGCAGCTATTTTTAGCACCATGATTAATATCTGGTGGTGAAGGGTCACATCCATGCAGTTGTTCCATTGACGACTGTTGTCGTGGCGACACCGATTGGCGTGATGCCTTCACAATGGAACTGTGGGCCAGCTGCAAGCTCACAGGCTGAGCGCTAATACAATCTACATATTAAAGAGACGGTCTAACAGTCATTACAGCTTTGTTCACTGACAAAACCTGTTGCTGAACAGAACACCACTTTAGAAAAAGGTTGACATGGGCTGCTACATTGCAGACCATTTAACTGCTTTTTGTATTTTATATAGACACATCTTTTAATAAATAGTATTTTATAGATGTCATTATTATTTATTTTCAATCCAAGCATTAAGGGACCACTTTATGAGTGTCATTCAGAGTTCAGGAAAGTATTTCACAGCCCAGGGAGGCAAAATCAGGGGGAAAAAAACGTAAGTGGGTCATGGGAGATGTACTTTTAGACTCTACGGTACAGTGGAACAGAGATAAGCCCTGGGGGGGCTTGTGGGGGGCTCTTCCCATAAACAGACAAGCTGTGTCACGACTACAGCCCATTGTAGTATTAGGAGGGACTATCTTTGTTTTGTTTTTTTATCTCTGGCATAATGGTTAAAGGTGCAGTCACATTAGCAAACTCTGAGAGGCAAACAAAAAGCCCATTGTCAATAATGTAGTGATATATAAGGCAGAGCTCACACAGAAGATTTTCAAATTGGTGAATGTAGCAAGTTTGCATGACCAATTTGAACGTGGAATGTCACAGAATTTGTCAAAATTTGGAAGAATTAATCAAAAGTATGAAGTTTATGAATGCGCAGACACATGGTTTTGTTTACTACACATATCGACACATACGTGACGCTCGTGGTGATTTAAGAATCTGGCGTCTCAATAAATGAGGACATAAACACATGAACAACATTTCCAAAACTGCTGGAGTCACTTTATTCGCATTTGACCGTTCAATTTGAGTCAAATTTATTGTTAGCAAATCATCAAAGTAAAAATTTGGTTTAACTTAAAGATGATATTTTTAATATTTAGAATTTACGTAGTAAATAGTACTACTACTGCTAGTACTGTGGAAACATGAATAAAACTGACTTTTTTAAAGAAATAATTACACAATATTTCTTTTATGTTTTAATTTTAATAGTAAATCCCCTTTACTTGCCAAAAATACAATTAATTTTCATTAATTAAAAGGTAAATTAATTTTTTTTATGCCTTCTGTTAATATAAATACACAACAGAATTTCTGAGTGAATAAAAATTCACAAGGCTATTGTAAGAATAAATAAAAGCTGCTATGCATTAAAATAATTAGACATGCTAAAACTAGAATTTGGTAACAATAAAACACAATATTTCATAGGGCCCTAAACATGCAATTTTTGTTAAACCATTTAATCAATTGATATTAAATTGTATAAGTTTCATGATTTTAAATTAATTAGACATGCTTTTTTGATTAATAAGATTTTATTTAACCATTAAAAAGGTGTCCAGAAAAAATTAATTAGAAAAAAACTGAATCCAGAAAAATTAAAACTGAAAAAATGGAATTTGGAAAAAAATAAAACAGGATTTGTGAAATAAAATAGATTTCACAGATTTCATAAACTCTGCGTAGGGATCTTTTTCGATCTGAAGCAAAACTCCAGAAATTTCACTAGGCAACGGTAAATGTGGATGCAACTTAAAGCTATACTTCACCCAAAAATTAACATTTTGTCATTAATTACTCAACCTTGTGTCATTCCAAACATGTAAAACCTTTGTTCATCTTCTGAATAAATTTTTCATGAGATCCGAGAGCTTTCTTACCCTGCATAGACAGCAACACAACTGACGTTCAAGGGCCAGAAAGGTATAAACGACATTGCTAAAATAGTTCACGTGACATCAGTGGTTCGACCGTAATGATACAAAGTTATGAGAATACCTCTTATGTGCAAATAAAACAAAATAACGACTTTCTTTAACACATGACACACGTTCACAAGAGTACCACAGAGCGGCGTTCTGACCTAGAATGTCCATCTCTCTTAGCTCATCATCTGTACATTCTGGTTAAAATAAATAAAGCTGGGCAAAATATTACAACTCATCCTCTCTGTTGAAATCTTCAGACATGTTTACGAAGACAGTTTTATGTATAGTGCGTGTCTTGTAAACAAGGCGCATACGTCAGCGTGTTGAAGACTGACACGGAAGAAAAGTTGAATAAAATAATTTTTGTTTTCTCAGCGCACAAAAAGTATTCTCGCAGCTTCATAACATTACAGTTGAACCACTGATGTCACATGAACTACTTTAAACTATTGAACTATGAACCATTTTAAATGCCCTTACTACCTTTCTGGGCCTTGAATGTGTCAGTTGCGAACAGAAATGGTGAAGGAGCCAGGAAACAATAGGGGGAAGATGGTGGGTGGATTCAGGAAAGCTCATCTTAAATAGAGATTAAACTACTATACATATGATGATCACTGGACATTTGGCTTAGTGGGTTGTCCTCTGAAATACAGGGTGGCACTTCTATGGACGTGACCTTAATTTGAAACCAGCTCAGGGTCATTTCCTGATCCCACCCACCGTCTTCTCTCTATCGTTTCCTGCCACCTTCTCCATCTCTGACCAAAAAAAACAGGTCACAAAGGAGGCTGGTTTATCTCAGCTGGCTTGGGCGAGGGGTTAAAGGAAAGTCGGGAATGAACATGACTGACCTGTAGTGTGCGCCGCTTGTTGTCCTCAGTGTGAATCCAGGCTCTGAGAGTGAGCTCGGTGATGAAGATCTGTGCCGCTTTGGCAAACAGCACCGGTGCCTCTGCACTGATCATCTACGGAGGATTACCAAAGCAAGTCAATACAGGGGAAATAAAAAGACAGCATACAATCCTTTCCGGACACTCACTACGCCCATGCCCATCATGTTTCGGCCTGCCAGCAAACAGATAGACATACGTAGTGGCCTAAGAGGCTTCGTCAAGACCTGACCCAGGGTCTTGCCCATGCTGCTGCTCCTTGAGCTCTTAATTGCCTTGGCTTTTCTCTCTTCCCACTCTAAGCTTTAGGATATTTTAAGCGGCTGGACAACACCCTGACCTGATGCCTGCTTCCCACGCAGCTAAGGCTGTGTGGGAAGATCATGGCCTGTGGCATCATCACAATATCTTTGTACTGTTCAACTGAGAAAGCAGTACAAAGAATAGGAGGGGATATGTGTCTGCTTTAAGGTTAAGCCAGCTCATTATAAAGGGTTATACCATTAAGCAAATACACCAAACCTTATGTCTAATCGTTTTTTATTTCTCTCGCTCTATGAAACTGCACTACAAGGGCATTAGTGTGTGTTACCGCCACTTAATACTTGGCTCACCACACTCTCAAAGTGACCTTTAGCTCTGATGCCATGTTCTTATTTATACTTGAAAGTTTGTTTATATGCATGTTGCTTTGTTAAAGGATCTGGCAAATAGAGTAAATATTGGCGATACATGGAACTGAGGTTGTTAGGAGAGAAGTTCTTGGAAAACGGCTATTCAGTGTTTACACACTACCTAATATCAGGCTGTTTCACAGAAAATGGCCTGATGACTCAGTCGGATCTAATAGTTTCTCTATTCACAATGCTCAGAAAATAATAGATTACTGTTTTTGTAGTGGTTGAAATCAAACTGCACCGCAGCTGAAGCCACTGAAAATATTAGCTTTTCATTTGGAGAAGACCACAAAAACATTCGATTTTGATTTGGAGCTTTAAAAATCAACTAGGGAACTCAAACTTTATAATTATACTGTCATTAACGGTGGTCTGTGGATTAAATTGATCATATTTGGATTATTTAATTTGCATGTGCTGAAAAATATCATTGCTAGGGTGAGATGGATGGTTGCCAGAGCATTGCGAAAGTATTCATAGAGGTCTGTAAACTTGCCGATATATAGTTGCTAGCGTGTCCTAATGGTTTCTAGGAGACTTCTGGGTCATTCCTTCTGGGTGGACTAAGCAAAAAGATCCCATAGTAGTGTTGTACTAATGCCAAGTTCTGTCATGAAACTTTAGATGGCGCAGGCTGATAGGTTGTTAATGCAAACTGATGATATTCACGGTGTTACAACTACTTGGCTCATGTTGTATATGCAGCCAATGAGCTTGCTGCTTTAAACGGCTGGTTAGAATCCACTAAAGAATTTCGCAGTGCGCTTGCAGGAGTTACTCTGAAACCTCCACCTCCCCAGTTCCACCTGTCCATCTGTTACAGGTTATTATATATGCTACTTGTGTAGCAGCAGTATGTCTTAAATACTCAAATATCTGTGTCTGTATTGGCAGTAGCAAGTAACAACAAAAAGTACCGACGTCTTATGGGAGTTTCCGCCAAAATAAAAGCCAACATTCATAAATGTTAGTATTGTAAGTTTACTATTGTCCTGTAAAATAAAATAAAAAAGTAAGACAAAAATAATGATAACAATAATTAAAACTGCTCTATTAATACTTATTCAATTGTGCTTCGGCCTTCGCCCCAGTGTTTCATTTTGTTCGGTTTCGGCCCAAAATTTTCATTTCGGTGCATCCCTAATTCCGCCAAGACCAAATACATTAAGATTTTCATATTCATAACTATTCTAAAGTCTTTTAAGAGTTGTCATGATAGATAACACCAAACCAAATTTAATTATTTAATTTAGCCAGTGTTTACTGAACTTGGGTAACAGGGTAATTGAACTTGGTTGAATTCAGAGTGTCATATCCACAGATCATAAATTAACTGTTTCAGAAGAAACCGAATATAATGATTTTTTTTTTTTTTTTGGCCATTTCGTCCAAATATATTCAGCTGCTGAAATTCAGGTACATCACTATGTCACAGAGTCCCTAGAAATGGCTCTGCGCCCTACTTCAAAATCTATGAGAATATCTTTGTCTTATTTTGGATCCATATGATTTGATTTATGTCTATAGCACAAATGGTGCAGAACATTCAATACTTATGACTGAAGATTTGAAAAAAAAAACCTAACTCTAAGTGGGGGCAACAGTAATAGTGAAACTTGCCACAGCAAACTCCCCTAATTACTGACGCAAACGGCCACTTGATGTACTGCCTGCCGTCAACCACTGGGCTGCTGCTTTCTCAAGAATCAAAAGACAGGAAGTATGCTGCCATCAGCTTAGAGTGATTGTGTTGATTCAGCTCGGCTGCTCTTACCTTCACATCCTCATCCAGTTTCATAATTTTCTTGATGCGAGCAAGAGGAAGCTCTTGCACACGGAAATCCTTCTGAAACAGTGCGAGAGTGCATTAGAGAAGAACTCACAATAATATTTAGAATCTTTATTAATGAACAGGGGATGGGATACTACATAGTTAGCTACAACCTTTTTGGGGTTTGTTGTAAAAAAAGGCAATGTTTATACTGTATCCAAGTGAGAAAGCAGATTTAAAAAAAAAAAAGCTAGGAGAAACCCGTACCACGGTAAGATTCCTGATTTCTTCCATCACTCTGGGCCAAAAGGACTGTAGGCTTTGCTGGGCATCGCTGCCGCCCGCTCCAAACGAGTCTGCCGACATCTCCAGATCTGCTGGAAGATAAAGAGGGAGAGAAAACAAGACAAGTCAGGGTTAATGTTCAGATACAAGCATCATAACGATGTAAACTTCTTGAGCTTTAAGATAATAAACCACTGTTTAGTTTGGGTTTAAGAAGTCCGAATAATTGCGTGTGATAGTTGTGCGTCACTACAGTAAAATGCCTGGCGCAACTGTCGATGGGGCGATTGGTCAACTCAGCCGTGTGTAAACGAAGCCTGGAATCCATATGTGAAAAACCTGGAGAACAAAGTCCTCCTTCGTGCCAGTGACCTGAAGCCTGGAGTGCACATCTGGATACCCAAATAGCTTTGGAAGCGGACCAAATGTGCTGTTCTGACAGCGCGGCTCGGCACTGACGCAATGGAGACAATTCAAACACAAACTAACGCAAAGCGAAAACGTAAGAGGAGCAAAGCTGGCAGGTTACTATGGCATGTGAGGAATTCTGCAGGCAGCCTGCCTGAGCTTGCGCCGCCACGGACGCTACAAAGCACCTCTCTCTTTCTCTGGAAGAAAACACAGGGCCAGAAATAGCAGGGTGGAGTGCCACAGGAGCAGGAGCGAGGCAGTAAAAAAGTACTCGGACTCATGCAGTTCAGCCATAATCCAATAACAAGACAAAGTGCCAAGGGCTTAATGGAGGGGGAGCAGTCGGACTGCCGAGCAGCCGCACTATGTGGGTCAAACGGAGGAGCAACACAGTGAAACGTGCGTGATTACTGGCGAAAAGCGGTGACCTGCTTTCATCTCTTGGTCCTCTTATGTATATCGAAGGATTACGATCACCATGTGATAGTAAAAAAATAATAATCATGGTTAGTGTCACAATCCAAAATAATCATAATCAGTGGCATTAGACAAGCACAATACAAATTTCAATGTGTACCACGTCATGTGACTCTGCTGTCGATAAGCTCTAGACTCATTTCAACCTTGATTGAAGCAGTCAACTGTCAATCAAATTCATTACGCACACATATAATAAGAAAAACACTGGAGGTCACTGGCGTCCGGGATGCAATAGCATCAGGTGTCGGCCTTATGACTGTCTTCTGTCGTACATCTGTGAGCGTGGATGTGCCAGCTCCGGCCTGATAAGAAACGATAATTTAACGTCTCAAGTAAGACCATTAAGAAAACTAGCTGGATAATTAGCAGGCGATAACAGCGGCAATTACTGTCACGGACCTGGGAAATTGTGAGGCAAATTAAATGAGATAACACGCCATTAAAAGAGGCATAAATAGGTTAAATCAAAGCTTGCTTAGACCAGCTGCTTGAGCGGGAGCTATTTTTGACTCCTTTAACCAGATCGAGACACACAACCTGAGCGAGACCTCTGGTTTAGAATTGTGGATAAAATCTTTGTTCCCTTGAGGTTATGTTTTGTATTGTGTTAAAGGATGAGTTCACTTTCAGAACAAAAATTTACAGATAATGTAGTCACCCTCTTGTCATCCAAGATGTTCATGTCTGTCTTTCTTCAGTCGTAAAGAAATGATGTTTTTTGAGGAAACATTTCATATAATGGACTTCTATGGTGCCCCCAAGTTTAAACTTCCAAAATGCAGTTTAAATCCAGCTTCAAAGGGCCCCAAACGACCCCAGCCAAGGAAAAAGGGTCTTATCTAGTGAAACAATTGGTTATTTTCAAAACAAATTGACAATTTATATACTTTTTAATCTCAAATGCTGGTCTTGTCTCATCTCTGCGATGCGCATGCGTAGTCTGTGTGATCCGGGTCAATACAGTTAGGGTATGTGGAAAAACTCCCATCTCGTCTTCTTCCAACACCAACTTCAAAATCATCCTACATCGCTGCAGAAGTACCGACCCAGTGTTTACAAAATGAACATACAAAGATGATCAAATGCTCTTTACAAAAAAAGGTAAAACAGCGTTGTAGGACAATTTTAAAGTTGAAGACGAAAACAAGATGGGAGTTTTTCCACATACCCTAACTGTATTGACCTAGATCACACAGACTACACAATGTGCATCGCAGAGATGAGACAAGACCAGCATTTGATGTTAAAAAGTATATCAATTGTCAATTTGTTTCAAAAATTACCAATCGTTTTGCTAGATAAGACCATTCTTCCTCGGCTGGGATCGTTTAGAGCCCTTTGAAGCTGGATTTAAACTGCATTTTGGAAGTTCAAACTTGGGGGCACCATAGAAATCCATTATATGGAGAGAAATCCTGAAATGTTTCCTCAAAAAACGTAATTTCTTTACGACTGAAGAATGAAAGACAAACATCTTGGATGACAAAGGGGTGAGTACATTATTCATAATTTTTTGTTCTGAAAGTGAACTAATTCTTTAAAGCAAAATAATAGAATAAGGGGCAACTTTAACAATATTAACAAGCTATATACAGTGAAGAAACTTAAAACATAATGATTTTAGAGCCCGACCGATATATCGTTTAAAGTTATTTATAATAAGTGATGTGAATTGAACTGTTAAGTGCACTAATGTCAGGCTCATTTTGTATTTACTGTTAAATTGTTAAATACCCTGCCTCCATTACATATTTTTGTCACATCATTATAAGTGTTTGATCACATTTGCTAAAAATGTTATATATTCTGTTTATGTATATATTGTATTCTAGCCTATATACAGTACCAGTCAAAAGTTTGGACACAGAAATGAAAAGTATTGGTACTGTACTATAAAATAGCCCACACAAAAATATCGGCCGATATATCGTTATCTGTCTTTTTTTACTCCCTAATATCGGTATCGGCCTAAAAAAAAACATATCGGTCGGGCTCTAAATGATTTGCATCAAATTATAGCATTTAAGGATTCTATTTTTAGTTTTTCTTGTATCACTATAGGGCCTCATAAAATTTGTTAGATTTTTCCCTAAATTATGTATTTTCTGTCCATATTCTGTTTTTTCTAGACTTCGTTTTGACATAACATAAAAAAAAAAAAAAAATCAAAAAGCATTTCTAATTAATTGAGATCATGAAATTTACACAATTTAACAGCAATTTATTACAAATTACATGTTTAAAGCCCTATGAAATTCAATTTTAACTTCACTAATTTACTGGATTTCTGGATACATTTTAATATTCAAAAACACCTTTAATCAATAAATTGATTAGATCAAATAAAAAAAAAAAAATCATAATTATTTTATTCATTTATTTATTTTTTGCTCAGAAATTCTTTTTCTGGTAAATAAATTCTTTAAAAAATAAGTTTTATTAGTAGTAGTTGTAGTATTGCATCAAGTATATATTTTGGTCACTGTCTCTTCAAGTTAAACTAATGTGCTTCAGCATGTGTGTAGTAAACGAAACTGCACATCAGCCCAATTCATTTACACAAAGAACATGCAGGATTCACATTTAAATAATATTTTTGCAGCTTAATACACACAGACATTAGTCCATATCATTTTGGTATAAGTGTACTGACCTACTTTTGGTTTATTCATCCAAAATTTGGCAAATTACATTTTTATGGCTGGATTCTACAATTCAGTCCATGTTTTCCGCATTGTGAAAATAATTTTTCACTTGATGCCTCCAAAAAATATCAAAATGAATTTTAATTCAGAGTAGTGTATATGAATGTTATTTTATTCATTTTTAAATATATGAAGATACTGAAAATAAAGAAATATAATATAAATGAATTGAAATGCATAAATGGAAAGTATCACGTCAATGAACCAACTCCAACAACATAATTTACACTAAGACTTGTAGACTTGTAGGCAGACACAAAAAGATAGATGAGGCGCAGCGCACATGCTTCAACTTTCAGTCACGATCGTCCTTCAGCAAGTCAGAACGCAACGGTGGTGTAGGATTTCTCCTGACCTGTTCGGTTGCCTTGACGGCAGTGACCGCTGGTGCTCTGTGTCTCAGAAAGTCAATGCCGCTAGCAGAGGCTGAATCAGCAAGAACATCACTGCCAGCCTGGCTTTTGCCGTGCAGGAGGACTACAGCAGAGGAACGCTCGAACATTTCGATGTGATCGGGAATGAGCGGTTCTCGAACACTTGAGATTTGGCAAATTACCCCCTTGACTAGAGATGAGTTAAGCTTGTTGTGCAGCGGATATTTAATGGATGGAGAAAGTGTGGGCTGAGGCCTCCAAGGAGGAGTCATAAGTGGTGAAAGTGGTGTGACACAACTGAGTAACTTCACCTACTGTTACTACTGGCAAAACAATCGCCTTTTATACTACACTTTGGGCTGTTTCCTAAGCTGCAGATATAAATTTAGAACAATCTCTTCCTCGTGCTGGAGAGATTCAAATCAGCTGCGCTGATAAAGACAATACCAGGGTTGTGGATGCCAGCCGTTGTGTCGACTTGATATCTTACGCTACCTCTTAAACATGAAGCTCACCTCCAGATTGAGTTTGACAAGCCCATACTGAACGCTTAGCATTTGAGAAGAAACAGCCTTTGACTGGAGACGCTGTTAAAATATAACACTCATCTCAACATCCTGTCATTCATCTCCATTTTTGCTCTCAGCATGCCTTCCCTCACATAGTTTGGGAAAAACCAAACCTAAATGCATACCAAATGATGAATGCACATAGAGGTAATTCAATCTTATCTGAAATCGAAGCATTCCAGAGGGGGGGGGGGGATTTTTCAGGAACAGGTGAAGAAAATAATGGGAAGGAGAAAGATATGTTCGAATGTACTTACTTTAACTTTACAATGTTTATCTTTAAAATGTCATCCGAACACTTTGGTCTGACCAAATCAAATCAGTCAGGGTTTTGCAAAGTCATACAGACTCCGATAAGGAGACTGTATATACTACAATTTATACGATGAGGATTTAAAACTTCAAATAAATCGAACATTGTGTCATGTATATAACCAGCTCGTAACTGCACATAAATGCACTTACTGACAACTCTTTATTACATATTGCGCATTGTGTCATATATACTGTATAACTGCGCACGTAAGCATACTTCCTCTTTTTATTACATATTACTTAAAACCTTGAACCAAAACCAGGCTTGATAATTAAAATGACAACATAAACAAGATGTTTTCCCATGATCATTCTGTCATACAGAAAGGTCACATTTCTATATCTACATTCTGGACTTATTAACTACCTAAACATTCACAAGAAACTAAACGTTCACTGACAAAGCCTGCTGCGGTTGCTGGTTAATCATCGACTCGGACACAACAAAAAAGCACCCAGGCAATGAATTACAAATTAACCGACAAATAGCCGTGCTTGTTTTGCTCTAACGTTCAGAGTGAAAAAACACAGGGGCTGGACAATATCGCCACTCTGATCCGTGTCTAATCTCACGGATCAATCATTCCAAAGTTGCCCTTGGTTCGGCCTCGCGTCAACTCCAGGAAGCCGTCCCTGAACTCTCAAGGTCATTCGGCAGTAAGCAGAAAGGGAAAAAAAAACACAGTAAATGGGGGGGGGGAGAGAGAGAGTGAGGGATATACTATAGCACAGAAAGAAAGAAAACGGAGACTGGTTTTTCAACTTTCACTGCAGCAACTTGGCGACCCTAGTGTGTGTAATAACACCGTCCCTAGAGGAGCGCGATGGTGAATGGCCCCCTCTTGTCTGTGCGCCCCTGAGGGATGCACTGTCCTCTTGGTCTCACACTCTTCCCACTGACGGATCGAATGCGGGAGTCGCTCTCGCATTCCTGTGACCTTCATCCGCCGATGGGCCCGTTAGCAACGGCAAGGTGCGACGACGTGTCGACGCCAGCGCAAGAAACTTTAAAGGCTCTGCGCTGACATTTCTAAACAACCTCAAGCGCAAAACGCCGGGAACGAGAGGGAATGTGCAAAAACGTTAGTCAGGTGTGACATTTTACCCTTGAACATCATGCAGTAAAGGAGCTAAAATGATATTAAAATCTTACGCGAACATCACGCTGAGACGCAGCAGTCAAGGCTCTACCTAGAGTTATTTTTAGTAGCTCCTTTCCCCAAAAGGACCTTAATACCATCACTAATGGAAACTTTCTAGTACACAAGCGAAAAAGAGACTTTAATCCGAGCGGATTCCATCGTGCGAGGACAGCCGTCTGTACATGATGAACTATGGGGCTAAGAGTGCACATATAAACCCCAATTCGTGATGGTCACATCTATAACGTCCTCTGCTCTGCCTCACTGTCACCAGAGTGTAAACAAGCTGAAAACTGGGCCTTGAAAGGTGAACCGGGACTAGCGCTCCTATGCAGCCAGGGCCAACATCTCTATCGGTCTCTCTAAGCATCACAGATGTACCAGAGATACTCAAGAGGTCCGAAGTCAAACTGAACTTAGAGGTCAAAGTGTGCGCCATGCAGACCAACGATGGAAAGTTAAAATGCCGTAGACAAATTGCCAGCTAGTTAATGTTTACGTTATGTCAAACATTGGTAGCCAGGTTTTCACAGGACAGAAGACACAAAGAAGTACACTCAGATTTCAAGCAAGGGGAAAAGTAGAGGACGAAAGGAGGAGGAGAAAAGCGCAGCGGAGGACAGAGGAAGCATCCCATTACTGCAGCGAGAGAGAGAGAGAGAGCAAGAGCGAGAGCGAGAGAGCTTTACTGTCTGATTGCAGTCGTAAGTCACACTTACCCCGTGCCCTTCATATGCTGCGCTGTGGACGGTGGAGAACAGGAGGACATCTCGAAAAGTCTCCTTAACTGTCTTTAGTCCACAAGCTCTGTCCCAGGAGGAGACAAAAGGCTGTGTGGGACAGGCGATCTGCTGCTGCTGCTGCGTTCAAAGCCCCGAGCCGAGGGGAGCGCGATCACCTACCGCCCCCCGCTCCGACCCCTCCCCCTTCCACTAGCCCATCTTCTTCAGCCACCCCCCTCCCCCCTTTCCTAAACACACAACCCCCTCCCATTCCTCCCCTGTCCGAGTCCCCTAAAGCAGCCTGGAGCCTGAAGTTGGCCTCTGCCTGGCAACCCTACTGTTTGTCTTTCAGCTGACCCCTGCGAGTGACCGGAAAAACAGGCGAGAAAGTGAGGGAGAGCCAGATAAAACGGGAAGGATGGAAAGAAGCAAAAGTGTGAGAGCAATGCAGAGCAGCAGAACAAGTCGGGACAAAAATCTCCGGACTGCTTTCCCTTTAACACTCGACTGTAATCAATCTAGCTTGCTAAACGATACTCTCGGCCCGCCTCTCTGCAAGATCCCGCCCCCACTTTGGATTCTTCAAATGAGCCTGAGTCGCTCTCTGACGCTATTGGCTTAGCCAGCCGTCTGTAGGCCGTGTCACCCCCTCCTCCCTGCTTACCCTCTCCACTCCGCCCCCTTTCACAGACACTCAACTTCCTGTTTTAAGTTACCTTGAGCAGCAGGATAGGGGTCAGGGAATGAAAAGAACGAGAGAGAGGAAAAAAACAAACAGACAAAAGCAGCGGAAAGTTGCATGAAGGACGCAAAGAGGCCGGAGGATCGTCTGGGTGTTGCAAGCCCCTAAAAATCTGTCCCTTGCAGATCGTCTCCTCTACTGTGGCTGGACGGAGCTGGACTGAACAACTGACTTCTCAAACAACTGTCCCTTGCTTATTTACAATGTCAAACTAAATGTCTCTAGAGCCCGCCCCTTGGAGGAGCGGAGTGGCCAGGCGCGCAGTGATGCAAATGAGCCCATGAACGACGATTGGCTCTGGACACTCTCAAAGAGGGTGCCGCATGCTGTAGCCGCATGATTTAAAGTGGAAAGTCACTCAGGTCAGACTTGCAGTCTCATTTGAGTGCAAGAACATGCATGCAGTGCAGCACATGAAACTAAACTCAACGCTAGTTGTGTCCTAAATGAATATAAAGTTGACCTGAAGGGTCATGTTAAAGCATACAGCACGATCTCATGTGACTGAAAATGATAAAGTTATGCAATGCCTATTTGTTAACTTCTCATTTAATTCTGGTTATTAGTACAAGAAAGATACAAAAGGTGCAGTCACGTTTAACACTGTTCAGCTAACACCAAATTTTCACCTGAAATCCAGGTTTTTCAAATAGCAATAAATATGACCCTGGACCACAAAACCAGTCCTAAGTAGCACGGGTATATCTGTAGCAATAGGCAAAAATACATTGTATGGGTCAAAATGATCGATTTTTCTTTTATGCTAAAAAAAATCATTAGGATATTAAGTAAAGATCATGTTCCATTAAGATATTTTGTAAACTTCCTACCGTAAATATATCAAAACTTAATTTTTGATTAGTAATATGCATTCATTTGGACAACTTTAAAGGTGATTTTATATATATATAGATAGATAGATAGCACCCTCAGATTCCCAACCAAATATTGTACATCAACCAAATACTGTTCTATCCTAACAACCACAAATCAATAAAAAGCTTTTTCATTCCACTTTCATATATATAACTGACTGGTTTTGTGGTCCAGGGTCACATATAAAATCTGTAATTCTGACTGAAGTCACCTCTGCTTAAGCTGGGTCTATCTTTGCCCACAAAATGTTGCTAATGCAATTACACTTTAATTTGCTGATCTGTTGAATCATCAGTTGATTCTTTGATTAGTTTCATTATTTCCAGTAACTTCATGTTACCGCATGCAAAACGGCCTACACACCTTCCGACCAAATCCAATCGATGCACAGGCGATTTAATATTTCATATTATTTTTTCACCAAAAAACAAATCTTTGCAGAGACTTCCAGACTTTTTACTACTGTGAGAGATGAACAAAATAATAGCTAAGCTTCACACCGTATAGTAACAACGGCAGCACAATCATTCCTATACTTGTTGTTGTTAAAATGCACCTGGAAAGCAGGTAAATTATTTACAGCAACAGTTGCTATGAATGCCAATATGTTTCTTGTAAAATCAAGGCCAATAAACAATAATTTTGCTTGTAGCGTTAGCTGCTGCCTTGAAATGCTCACTGATGAAACGTTTGTTCATAGTGAGTTCATGTGCTATGAATTGACCTCCACTTAACCTGACACATGAAAACCATGTCTTAAAATTACAACCTTTGCTAAATACAGTAGGTATGACGTTTTTATTTTCATTCTTAGGTGACACATTAGAAGCGTATATCTTAATGCAATGTGTACAATGACACCACCGGCACATTTTGCCAAACGAAAATACATGAATACATTTTTCACACAGACAGACATTTCTCATAGCTTTGATAAATCGTAATAAACGCTGTTATTGATACAAATTACATGGTTTTTTTTTCCTTTCGTTGTCGACAAAGCATTTGCAGGCTACCGGGAGACATGCTAACCGAAACCATACATACATCCAGTATGTGTGTGTAACATAGATGAAACCCAAAGTGTCCGATTTATGTTTTTATTCTGGCACTCATTACATCTCAAAGCACATACCGTCAGTAAGACTGAACGGACAGATAAGGACTATAAAAGAGCAGCATAAAGCTAAAGACAGTGCTCGCTACGTTAGCAGGCCGCGTTGACTGCGATTCCCGTTAAATTAGCAGAAGTGAAATAATGATGATTTTGGAAAGCTTTGAGCGAGTTTTCCTAAAATATTTGTAAAGCGGTGTAAAGACAGTCTAACCAATAAAGACTACGTTTGGATCTGTCCTTCAGACCAATCAAACCTCGGACTAGATTCCACCAATCAAGGTTTCTAAGGGTTCTGGTAGTTAAGAAACTGCCACCATTTAGGCTCAAAACGAACCAGCGAGCCAATCGAACTCATTTACACTACAGAGCCAAAATGGCGACCAATGTCCAACAGTTTCCTGACCGCCTCCATTCCCTTCCACTAGCCACCAATAAGCGCTTCAGAGAGCGAGGAGGGAAATGGCGCCTATGTTCATCCTCCAAAACAATCGTCCATTGGATGAAAACTTTTATTGGACCACAAGCCCAAACCGACCACCGCTTCATCCAAACCAAGCCGTAGATAGCAACCGAACAGTAACGCAGCAAAGTATATAATTTTTATACTCACTTTACGTGATGAAATGGTAGTGTAGTCCGGTTCGTCGTAATATTTAATTTATTTCAGGCTGTTACAGGAACCAAGATGGCCGACGATTTGACAACTTTTTTTTTAAACCGGAAGAAGTGCTACGTAAACTGTGACGTATTCGACATTAGCGCCATTGAATGTGTTTGTTCTTCAGTTCAGCGAGGTTGAGCTGATCAGTGCAGTGCACCGCATGTGTGCCTTTGCTTTGACTGTAGCTGCCTTCCGTTTAATTATATGCATGTTATCCTCTTATTATCTGTCGGTGGAATCAAAATAAATTAGTATTTAATTATATTATATAACAACGTATAAGTTTACAGCATATAATACGTGACAAATGTTACATTTATTACAAAATAAAATCCCAAAAACAAAGTTAACAGTTAAAAATCTATTTTTATATTATACACTACACTACCAGTTTTTAATGTTTTTTTTTAAGTCTCTTCTACTCCTCAAGCCTGCATTTGTTTGATCCAAAGTACAGCAAAAACAGTACAATTTTTAAATATTTTTTGCATAACTGCTTTCTATACGAATATATTTTAAAATGTAATTTATTCCGTGATTTCATTGCTGAATTTTTAGCATTACTCCAGTCCAGAAATCATTTTAATATTATGATTTGCTGCTCAAAAAACATTGCTGAAAACAGCTTTGATCTGAAATAAAATTCTTTTGTAAAATCATAAATGTCTTTATCATCGCTTTTGATCAATTTTAAGCATCCTTGCTAAATAAAAGTATTAATTTTTGAATGGTATAGTGTATAATGTCACAAAAGCTTTTTTATTTCAGATAAATGCTGATCTTTCTAATTATCAAAGAATCCTGAAACAAATATACTCAACTGTTTTAAATATTGATGTAATAATAATAATAAAAAAAGGTTATTGAACAGCAAATCAGCATATTACAAAGATTTCTGAAGAATCATGTGACACTGAAGACTGACTGACTCCAGTCTGTCATGATGCTGAAAATTTAGCTTTGATCACAGGAATAAATTACATTTTAAACTGTTCACATAGAAAACTTATTTTAAATAGTAAAAACATTTAAATCTTTACAAAGATTTAAATCCTTGATATATTGTATACACCATCAAAACCACTATTATTAAAAACACTATTATTCAATACAAATAATAATTAATAAAAAAGGATGGTCAAAATTGGGTTGAATTGTTTGTTTATTTTTATTTTTTTTCAAATCATCTTTCTGATCAATCTATTTAAACAAAACCCATTACAATTTCACAAAGTTCACAAACCAAACCGAAAAGACAATAGCAAGCAGGCTACAAATCTTGACAAACTAAACAGCAGTGAGAAATTAGGTAGTAAAAAAAAAACATTACGAATGTGTGAACGCCCTCCGATGGATTGCCCATCCATTCAAAGCATTTCCCCACACATGGCCCAAGATGCTGGGATAGGCTTCAGCCCCCCGCGACCCTCAAAGGATAAACAATATGGATGGATAAAAAAAGTACTCCATTTACTATAAGAATTTGTATGAATTTACATAAAGGTGATCAATCACTGTAGACTACTGTTAAGCTAAAACAATTTTACATTATGAACTCTCTGACTCATAAGTGTAACTTTATCTACGAGCTACAAGCTCAAGAAGAGTTGATGCAATCTTGTCAAGACTGGTGGAGCTGGATGCTTCTTGAGGTGGCGAGGATGATGGGTGGAACGGGTCGTAGGGTTCATCGCCTGGTTGCTGGTCGTTCTGATGAGACCTCTGCTGGGCTCTCCCAGCATACATCCTAGCTTCTTCTTGTAGAGAGGTTAGTTGGAAGTGAACAGGAGGCTTTCCAAAGCTCTCTGAAAACAAGATAATTATGTGGAATCAATCAGAATTTTTTTTAGGTACTGGTACAAAAACGCTTAAAAAACTGTTATCACATTTAATAATGTTTTCATCTGCTCCACAGGAAAACTTGCTTTGGAAAAAATTGAGCATGATTACCTTGAAAACCTCTCTCAACATTTGCCGGACCTCTGTTCTCAAAACGCTCTAATGAACGTCCTTTCTGATGCTCCCAGTTTCTCTCAGGATCCAAATTTCCAAAGCCTCTGTAATCACCTTCATGATATCTCGTCTCTTGAGTACTTCTTGGAGCTTCAACTCTTGAAGCTCTCGAATATTCTTCGAAATGTTGTTCCTTTTGTCTGGGATCTTCATTGTAACGTCTCCTCTCTGGAAGATCTCGCGGAGCCTCCTGTAACATCGTCTTCTGAAATCCTCTGGGATCGCTGGCGAATGGCCTTGCTTCTTGAGGACCACTGGGATAACCGTCAAATCGGTTTGACTCCTTGTAATCATCTTCATACCGTCTGGTCTCTCTAGGACCTCTGGGGTCATCCCCAATTTGCTGGGGCTCTCGAAACATTCTAGGGTCATCTCCGTATTGTCTGGATTCTTGGAAACTTCTGGGAACCTCTTCGTAACGTCTGGGCTGTTGGAAACCTCTCTTTTCTGAGTGCATGCCATCTGGATCATCCCTTGGGTCTTTATATGCATCTCTTCGCTGGTCGGTCTGCTTTACCACTCTGTGATCACCGACAGATTGTGAAGTATGGCCCTTTAGATGAAGGACGACAAATAGAGGACGATTATTTAGACTGAATAAATAAGAATCATTCTTAGCAGATTAACACTGTGCTTACCCCAGTACTTCTGGATTTGTTTTCTTGGAACTCTTTCAAAACTGTGCACAGCTTTTCTTTGAGAAATCTGGCTTCATCCATATTTTCAATCTTGATGTCATTCTGTAATTTAAACATATGTTGAAATGAAAACTCCAGTTTATCAAGTAGTCTTTTTTTCATGTTTGTCAAATATTCTGCACTCACAAGTATGTCCAGGACGTTTTCATGTTTTGGATTAAGATGGGATGTATTTACAGAATCCAGAAATTGGTTATTTAAAGGCTGTAAAGAAAAAACAAAAAACAACAAAAGTTCATGTAAAAAAACACCTATGTAATGGAGCTACAGTGGGTTTTTGTGTAGTCAAGCCACAGTCTATAAATGACACAGGAAATGTTATCGTAGTCTTCACAAAAATGGACTAAAACATTTAAATTACATTTTAAATGCAAAATTATTGCTTTAGTCCAATTAAAAAAAATAAATAAAAATAATCGAATTGAAAGGAATAGTTCACCCAAAATGTAAATTAATTACTCACCCTCATGTCATCTCAAACCCGCAAGACTTTCATCGTCGGAACTCAAATTAAGATATTTCGGATGAAATCCGAGAGCATTGTGGTTATGGTTCAACCATAATTTTATGAAGCTATGTGTCTTCATAAAATTAAGGTTGAACCTCTGATGTCACATGGACTATTTTAACAATCTTCTTACTACCTTTCTGGGGCTTAAATGTGGTGATTACACTGCAGGGTCAAAAAGCTCTTGGATTTCATTGAAAATATCTTAATTTGTGTTGAAGATGAATGAAGATGAATGAAGACTTTACAGATTTGGAACAACAGGGTGAGCAATTAATGACTGAATTTTTCTCTTTAAAAAGTATTTATAAAGTATTTAATAGAAACAACTATTCACCATATTTACAAGGCAAGTTAAAACAAGTTATTTTAAAATAGAAGATTTTATACATAATTGATTTGAGTGTAAACAGGAGTTGTCTTTGCAGTTTTACCGGAGGATTTGCTCTAAACGGTCCTTCTCTTGGTTTCAGTTTGGTGGGGGATTTATTTGAATGTCTGAAATGAAAAATTTGATGAAGACAATAGAATTCAAAATTTCATAACTGTAAGCAACAAATATTCTGAATGCGACTGGGGTGGGCAATATGACCAAAAAAAAATAACTCAAGCTCACTGAAGACAAATAAACAGCCAGCAATAAGAAACTAATTGCAAGCAACAGCATTAAAAAGCACAAGTACAACAAATAAATAAGAAATGCTACATACACTTCATAAACTAATGTATATTTTTCACTGTGTAATTGAAATATATATTTTATCTTATTAAAGTTACAAAAGCGATTTAGCCAAGAGATATTCTGTCTTTTGTTGTTTGATTAAAAAAAAAATGACAGCAGTGCTGCCATTCAAAGAGCTGCCAGAATCCAACACACTGTTACACGTGTGTTTGCTTTCTCAGTTATTTGCTTTAACTTAAGACCTAAATTACTGTGTTTATGAGGATACTTGCAAAGACAGGCATTTTTGACACATGCAAGTATTTGTATTTAACTGTTCAAGGCCTATAAAGTGGCAAAAATTCACATGAATGCGCCTCTGACAGCGCTCAAAAACATCACGTTTCGCTAAACTAAGTTTTCAGGAGGATGTAGAACAGCAACATCATGTGAGTGTGTAACCACAATAGAGACAAATATCTAGTGGTATATCGCCCACCCCTAAATGTGACTTTATGATATAATCAATACGTCACCTCATATGTGTGAGTGCTATTTCCTCTGCGGTTGCATCAGAGAATCTGCTCTTCTTTTTCTTTTTAGCTGGACCATCTTCTTGTGAATATGCTCTTGGATCTCTGGGGTCCAGCATAGGGGGGTAACCTTGTACCTTGTTAGCTTTGTCCCAAGTCCTACTGTGCATTTCTCTGACAGTCCCCCTTTTCTCCTCATTAAAGCTTCTTTTAGGCATTGACATGGGATTCATGGGAGGTTTTCTCTCTTCGTAACCTTGATACCGCCTACCTTCCATTTGCTCTTTCTGATAATCTGATGCTCTAGGGGGGATTCGGAGGTCTTTGTCATTAAAACGGTTTATTTTACCTCCTGAGAATTGTCCTCCGGGAAGACCTGCTTCATAGTCTTCTTGAAGTCTCGGTCCACCCTGGTCTGCATAGGGCCTAGTATGCATTTCTCTTTCAGGATAATCATCACCTCTTGGGAGTCGTCCTCGAATTTCAGCATCTTTGTAAGGTTTTTGTTGTCGGGTTTCTTCTGGATAGAATTGTTGCCGGGTTTGACTTGGATTAGGTCTGCTGTACTGGTCATACTTATCGCTTGCATACAAGGGTTTTCCTTGTTGGTCTTCATCTAGGTATGTCTGTTTTTGAACCCGTTCAGGGAAAGTTGGATTCCTAAGAGTGTCTTGTCCATAGTAGGGTTGTTCATGAACACTGGCCTGTAAATCACTTCCTGCTAAAAAAAATATATATATATATAAATTTTGCACAAAATGAAGTTCTGTACTATGAAAAATCAGCTGTTAATTCAAATATTCACCTTGGAAAACATTTCTGAATTTCTCTTGTGGTCTTTTGAGTGCCTAAAATGAAATTAGAAATTAATATTTACGCATGTTCTGTGTAAAACTCTTTAAAACAATCAATTTTACAAGCAACAAATCCACTAAGATTATACCACTGGCTTCCCCCATCCCTCGTGCTTTTCGACTACAGCAGCTTTGGCTCTGGCAACGAGACCTGGCTGTTTCTGGTTGTTGTCTTGCCATGTCACCAAGTCTGGTCTTTTCAGCTCCTGCCAAGACAGATCTAATGTAAACAATTTATTCCACTCCGAACAGTATAAGGGTGAAAGTATAATGAGGAACAAAGCCACCATACCAAGTATTTTTGTCTGTGTTTGCGTCCAACAATATGGGCTACCATGCTATAAAGGTCCATCTCCACAACACACATTCGGCATTTGTACTTTAACACGGTTTTGCCATCGTCAGTGACATGATCTGGAATCTGTATTAGGGAGTTGAGACCTGAACAAAAGAAAAAGGAAGAGTTAGTGGTTTACTTCAATTGAGCAAGTAAATGTCTCGGTATATACATTTTGTTCAGCCATACAATGAAAGTCAGTGGGGTCCAAAGTTTTGAACCGCACTGCCTTTCATTGTATGGGACAAAACAGTTTGAAATAGTTTACAAAATATATTCTTTCATGTGGCAAAGAAAAAAGTAAGTCATACAGGTTTGGAATGACGTGAGGTGGGTAAATGAATTGAAAAAAAAAAAAGAATAATTGAGTAGAGGTTGACTGATGTATCGGTTTTGCCGATTAATTGGCACCGATAGTTAATTGGCGGTTATTGTCAAAAATCCATGCCGATAGTTTTTCCAGAGTTGCGTCTGTTGCTGAAGTGGCTGAGAAGGCTTCACTGTCATTATCAGAGTATGTGAGCGGAGCGGGCTGATTTTGGATGGAGGGAGGAGCGGATTTTTAAAAAGTCGGAGCGTTGTGGTTTTCACTCGCTCCAAGCGCGCTCCCCCATCGCTCCATCACAAGTACTATTCCTGTCAACTGCCCGCAATATAACTGCGTATTGAGCAAGAATTCACGTTAAACATATCACGTTAACTCCCCCACCACCCGATGTGACTTTCCGCAATCTCTAATGAAATCGGTAGAGTTTTCTCTGTTAGTGCCGTTTTGAACTTACCTTTTGAACTCATTCGTTTACTGGATCCTTTACCGGTTTAAGAAATTTCTGATCGTAAAAACCTGCTTCATTTTATTTGTGTGTCATTTTCGTTATTATAATCTGATTCAAAATAGTAATCAATAATAATTATTACTTTTTCCACTCACGCGCCTCCCCTCACAAGCTCTTATGAACAGGCAGCGTCTGCGGTGCGGGAGACAGAGCGGGCGCCGGCGCATCGGGCACAATCATCAAACATATTTTAAAGCAAGCCGGCGCCATGATTCTGACCGTATCACTATCTTTCCTGGTTGTTTTAGTGAATATTTGCATTTATTCACATATGACAGGGTATGGTGGACAGTCGTGATTTTGGCTAATGCGGGACACCATTGAATGATGCGCAGAGCGCATCGTATTAGAAGTGGGTATACGCAACGCAAAGCCGCCTGACAAAAAGTATACCCTCATGATCCACGGCATTGAAACAAATGTAATCTTACGTGCAACTTCATCTGTATCCGACTTCAAACGAGCAATCATCTGTAAGAAATGCAGCGATCCGTAGGTAAAGTAACTGTTATTTTTATCACAAACTTTGCACTGCACAAAGCAGCAGTTACCTTTTAATGCTTAAAACCATGTTATTAACTTGGTATGTGGTATCTAACTAGTGTTCCAATAAGCCACTTTAAAACTCTCCAGTTATTTTTTTCTTTTAATATTCGTTATGAACAGAACTGTAATATTTTTTACATACTGAAATACTTTAGACGCGGAGCGAAGGCGGAGCGGTGTTTCTAATATCAGTGAGCGAGGAGTGGAGCAGGAGCGGGAAATGGTGAACCCGGAGTGGAGCTGGAGCGGAGTGATTAGTAAAATACTCGGAGTGCGGAGGGGAAATTGTTGCCGCTCCACTCCGCTCACTATACAGTATGAGGGCCATAGATATGTATGATGAGAGAGCCCTCTAGAGGTGGAAATCACTGACAACACCTGCTGTTTGTTTACACACCTAATACTGTACGCTGAACATGCGGATTTAAAACATCAACAACGAACTGTAGTGCATATTTTCATATCATTACTTAGTAAGTACTTTGTTGACTAGATGCTGCATTAGTAGAGAAAGCACAGCAGTATGTTTGCTATCAAGGCTGAGAGGAAAAACAATGTGACCAAAAAAGTAGGGATGGGCGATATATATCGATCGATATTATGCGCATCTCGTCAGTAAAGCCGGTTCTTTGATTAGCGGTAAATCTCCATCACCTGTGTTCAAATAGAGCGCCAGTTTATTTAAGCTACGCAATATCTGGTTCTGTTTTGCGGGTGATTCATTGGGGTAGCTTTTCAGTGATCTACGGCTCTGTGAATAAACTGGCGCTCTATTTGAACACAGGTGATGGAGATTTGCCGCTAATCAAAGAACCGGCTTTAGTGACGAGATGCGCATGAATTTATCGACCGATATATAATCGCCCATCCCTACAAAAAAGTCCAACACAAATGTTTAATGTCACAATTGTTACATTCTATTTGCATTAGTTTATATCCTGCTGATCACATGAATGCATTTGTTAGCCAGCAAGTTACATATTTACAGCTAGCGATGTTCGTTTAGCCGACAGAAATCCTGCCGCACCACAGTTTTACATTAAATACGTCATATCTTTCCCAAATACATGTAAATGTAAATAGAGACTACACCATGGGCTGGAAGAGTATTGTGCATTTTTAGCAAAGATTTTTCTTCTTGTGGTTCTAATAAAGTCTGTACATTTTATATAGTGGGCTAAAATATAGATTGCACTTTCTCTTTTCGTTTGCTCTGTTGTTTTAAACACCGAACTTCAAACTCGTCTATGCCGCTTTTTGATCATTCTTGAAGTAAAGGTATGTCCGTTTGGTGATTAAATAAACAGTTTTAGACAGCTTTTTGAACTGAACGTGATGCGTCCGGTGTGTGATAACTGATACGAGATCTCCTGGATGTGCCGATGGGCTTTTGCTTGGTTTGTGACTAAAATATTTTGTTACTTTGATTATATATTCATCAAGTGTTCTTGAATAGAAGCAGTGATACTGTAAGAGCATACATACAATCTCCATATGATGTAATTTCAATACTATGGCTTGTATGTAGATGTTTAAAGACTGTTGATATGAAATGGTAACACTTCACAGTAAGAGTCCATTTGTAGCATTAACTAAGATTAATAAAAGCTGTAGAATGCAAGTACTGTTCCTTGTTAGTGTGTTAATTTCAACATTTACCGATTTTTTTGAGATATGTAATTAATAATAATACATTTATTCTTTTACAAAGTATGGTTCAGTCCCTTTTATTTATTTATTTTTTTTTAAATAGTAGACCACTGTTTCAGTTTCCATTCAGTATCCATTTTAAAAACTAGTGGCCAATTAATCTGTACCTTTAAGACCACTTTACTGTATAACTTTAATTGTATGTTAACTTTAATAGTTTTGCTTATGAAGTCATCTTACCAATGATGGGCTCATCAAGATCCAGGAATTCCAAATATTCTCTGATGTCCGTCCATTCCGGCAGTGGAGGTGGTCTCGGAATCTCTCCTATAAGGACAGAATCAGCTCATAAAACACGATCGTTGATCGAAGTTTACAAATGTACAAACGTACAAATATATATATATGTATTGTTCATTTGCACAAAATGTCTGAATACAAGCCCATCCTGTTGCAAAAGGTGCACCGTCATGTTTTTATAAGCCATTTCTACCTGTTTAAACAGGTCAGATCACAGTAATGGTTGTTTTTTTGTTTGGTACAAGTTAGCCACAGGGCATTAGCTGTTGAGAAATATTCCAACAAATTAGCTGATGAAGTCTCCTTTTATGTTGAATGTTGAAGTTTGCTTCAACACTGCATTTCCATTTGACCTGCTATCAAACAGAAAAGAAAATTTCCACAAACACGGTTTCTGCTTGAACAGACATTGATTTAGACCTGAGGCTTTTTGGCAGGTTCTTGTGTCATCCTTTGTACTGCTATGTAATGGCCATTCCCACCATATCTCTGCTGAAAGACATCACATTTCCATCAAAATCCAGTAGTCCATCTAATTTTCAGCCATCAGGAAAGACTTGATGAAAGACAATCTGGTTTTAAATTGTGGAACAATGCTGAAACATGATCAAAATGTCCCATCCACTTAAGGATCCATGTGGGCACCTCAGGTCTGTAGAATCTAAGAAGCTTTGGAAAATCCTCCAGCATCAAGGTCCAGCAGCTTCATAGCAAAGTTATCTTTCAAAGTGCAAGAAACCGGTTTTGCCCAGGTGATGAGCTGGTACACCGATCGTACTAGCATTCACACATCACTATGGCAAAACAGCATCTCCAAGATTGCAACCAGTCCGGAAGATCCTATTGAAATTCATACTTATCCACCTGTGATACTGTCCATACACATAATGTGTATGACATGCTTGTGTTGTCCTCAGTGTCTGTTTGGTAATCACCAATTTAAAATTGAACACTTTAAAGATCTGAACACTGTAAGTGCCATTTACAGCATTGCTAATGTTTTCGGGGAACAAATGTACTTATTTTAAAGTTAATTCTCTCGCACTGAACAAGGTAAAATAGAAAAAAAAAATAAACGTACTGGCGATACCTAAAGTCAGAATTTAACACATCTATAAAGATTTATATATGCACATCATCATAACTATTTTTTAAATGATGTCTTTGTAATATTTAAATAAAAAACATGATTTAAACTGTCCCCTCAAAAAGATATTGCAACATCGATGTATATACATCATCAGAAAAGAGAAGGCTGGATAATAAGGTAGTTCAATAGCAAGATGAGTTTCAATACTTTTCCACAACAACCTGTCACCTACATGAAACGATCGCAGCGGATCAAATCCTGATAGACAAATTCAAGTCCCATACTTTTTCTCACTCAAGAAGCCGTTTTACTCTGATAAACTGCATAATAGGAAAGAAAAGAAGATTGCAGTTTCAATTTCATGCCAGCCTTACACACAAAGCTGAAGTCGTCACCCACGTCCCCCCTAAAATCTTGACACTGATTCAGGTCTTATTCTTTGAATAACAAAAAAAATGTTATTCCTGTTTCACTCTAACTATACAAATCCACTTAATGGATAAAAAATAAATCCAGGTCTGTGTGATTCCAAAAGGATTGTTTTTTCTTTGTCTTCATCCACAAGACTGTCAAAAAAAACCCTGTAGCTTCTAGGTCTTCATATCACTTTGGGGACAAAAATCAGTTCTTGTGATGATTCCTATCATCAGTGGTGAAACCTGCAAGTTTTGTAGCTGTAACGTCCATAAATCTTGATGGCAGAAGGACATCCTTTTCTAAGGAAACCCCTTTGAACCTGAGACACTTGACAATTTGAATACTTACAAACTCCTTGAGATTTCTGTTGAATTTCTTTAAAACCTTGATACACATGTGCTTTAAATAGCACACTAAATTTTAATATAACCTCAAAGAATTATAATCAAAATAATTAAATAAAAATGATAAAAATTAATTAATTTTATTTTAGAACATTTCACAATTTTGTTATAACTATGTATAAACTATTTTTTTTTTACTAAACACAATGAGCACTAATCACAGGAACAATATAAACTAAATTTTTGTATAAATCCAACAGAATCAGAGGCCGTGAGACGCCTAGAAATTAAAAGTAGTTGTGACATTTACTACTTACCTTGTGAAGCTAGGGTGTCCTCTTTCTTTGAAGAGAGGAAAAACAGGCACAGGTGATTATACATTTTACTTATGTGTACTTCATAGGACCTACTTGCAATGCTGAAATAAAGTAAACAGAGGTTAATAACACACAAGCAACAAAGGGTGTTGTGAGATGGTCCAACCCTCAATAGGGAGAGACCATTTTAAATCACTGGACTTTTGATTAAGGCACTTTACCCCAGGAGCTCTGATGGGACATTGTGCATCATTCTGGATAAAAAGCTCAAGTTTGAAGAACCACAAGTATGGTTATAATAAAGGAAGCATTGTGTGGGGGAAAATGAACCCGAAATTATCCAGAGACAGACTACAAAGTTGGGAAATAAGACAAATGATGAGGGATTTCACAAAAGTAACATGCCATGAAACTTTAAAAGCTGAAAAGATCTGAATGAGAATATTCTAGTCAGAACATACTTGTGTGTCATTTAAACTACAAGCATGAAATTTTTTTGTGGATTTAAGCATTATAAAACAACCAAATTTCTAAGTTATGTAACAGAAATAAATTTTGCCCTTTGTAGCCAGTGCTACAGTGGCACATCAGTCTCCACAAAGCACACGCAAAAATAAATAATGCGGAAAGATTTGTATGGTCAGAAATCCTGTTTGACCAAACATAAGTACAGACTATTTCACTTGCAGAAATCTGAAATCAAGCTGAATATATAGTTAAGCTCGAGGAGTGTCGCTCGGAGTATCTCATGAATCTCACAAAGTTTGGAAAATCAAAGCAACAAGGAGCAGCCGAGAAACTTCATAAGAAAACCTCACGAAAACATGTGTCAAGCCAATCAGACAGAAACTGGCAGATTTTGATAACAACTGCCATTTTAGTATGTAGCATCAAACAGTCATTTAACAGTCTTGTGAAGAAGCCAAACATCTTGTTGCAATAACAACCATTTTGGCTAAAGGCTGTCAAACTACAGCATAATGTAGTGCAGTTGACAACTATGGAGTAGTGTGAGGATACCCTCAGACTTAAAAAAAAAAAAAAACACAGTGAAATATGATAGTGCTTTTTTTTTTTTCCAAATGTACAGATGTGTACAAGAATACAGATGTTGTTTCAAGCAGCTCCATCATTTCTGGAGACTGAAGATCAATGAAGGGTTCCATGACAGATCCAAATAGGGGATTTTGGTCGAAACCTTTGTTAAAGCAAAAAGATAAAATGGTAACGTGTATTTGGTCCTTAAAACTGAAAGGTAACTGGACTGGTATCAAAGACAAGAAGTGTCAAACAGTCCAAAACACTCCAGTGTCCACACAACTTCTCCTGATTTGCTTTAAAAGCAGAATGAGTAGTTTTTGGGACTTGTACAGCAATGCAGACATAACCCATATACAAGGTCATAACCTGTGTATACAGTGTCTAAGACAAGAAATGAACAGGCTAAATGTTGTTCACTGGTTGATCTTGAAGAAGCACAGCATAATTTAGTGCAGATGACAACTATATGGAGTAGTGTGAGGATGCCCTCAGACTTAAAAAAAAAAACAAAAAAAACAATGAAATATGATATAGTGCTCTTGAATTTTCTCAAATGCACAGATGTGTACAAGAATACACGTTGTTTCAAGCAGCTTCATCGGTTCTGGAGACTTAAAATCCATGACAAGGGTTCCATGACAGATCCAAATAAGGGTTTTGTGGTCGAAACCCTTGTTAAATCAAAAAGATAAAATGGTAACGTGTTTGGTCCCTAAACTGAAATATAACTGGACTGGTATCTTACTGTCTTACAGTAAAGACAAAGAAATGTAATCGAACAGTCCAAAACACTCCAGTGTCCACACAACTCCTCCTTACTTGCTTTAAAAGCAGAGTCGTTTTTGGGACTTGTAAAGCAATGCAGACATAACCCATATACAAGGTCACAACCTGTGTATACAGTGTCTAAGACAAGAAATGAACAGGCTAAATGTTGTTCACTGGTTGATCTTGATTCCTTAGAAGTCCTAAAGTTGAATGAAGCACAAAAGTGAGTAAAACAAAACATTCAAGTACTAGTCCTTTAACAGTCTTGTAAAGAAGCACAGAATCTTGCTGCAACAACAACCATTTTGGCTATAGGCTGTCAAGCAGCTCCACTGGTTCCGGAGACTGAAGATCCATGACAAGGGTTCCATGACAGATTCAAACAAGGGTTTTGTGGTCAAACCCCTTGTTAAAGCAAAAAGATAAAATGGTAATGTGTATTTGGTCCTTAAACTGAAATGTAACTGGACTGGCATCAAAGACAAGAAATGTCATCGAACAGTCCTAAACACTCCAGTGTCCACACACCCCCTCATAATTTGCTTTATAAGCAGAATGAGTAGTTTTTGGAACTTGTAAAGCAATGTAGACATAACCAATATACAAGGTCATAACCTGTGTATACAGTGTCTAAGACAAGAAATGAACAGGCTAAATATTGCTCACTGGTTGATCTTGATTCCTGAATGAAGCAGAAAAGTGAGTAAAACAAAACATTTAAATACTATAATCTAAAACCAGTTAAAATGTAATATTAATAGCAATTCAGAAACAGAAAAATACTAATCTGTATATGTACTACCATTCAAATGTTTTGAATTATTAAATATTTTAAAACTATTGGATCCAAAATACAATAAAAACTGTAATTTTATACAATGTTATGACAAATTTTAATGGTTTCTATTGAATGCATTTTGATGGCAATGCTGAATTTTCAGCAGCCTTCCAGGGTCACGTGATGCTTCAGAAATCATTCTAATATGCTGATTTGGTGCTCGGTTATTATTATCAATTATTATTGTTACTCTTTCAGTCACAACAATGGATTTCCTCTCCTTACCTTCAAATGTTGTAATGTGGTCACATGGATTTTGTAATGGGTTTCGCCCCGTATTCTTTTATCGCAGATCTGAGGAGCAACATTTATAAATGTAAGTCCCACAGGCATTTTAATAAACAGGATCAACAGTAATATCCGTTTTGTGCAGACAGTTTTACCGTGCAATCAATGAAGCTGTTGGCCTGGTCGTCGTCGTACACTGTCAGTAAATCGGCCATCTTTCCAAACTAAAATAAAACACAATGTTGTTTGATGAAGTTCTATTCGCATATTACATTTTTGTTTGAGGCAAACAAAATAAATGCAGTACACAAAAAAATTACACTTAGCATTTCATATTTACCGAACGTTACGCAATAAATCATATTTGCGACGCACCCACTGTAAAGCGTCGCACGGAAGAATTAACGAAATAACTAAGTTAGCGATTCTGCGATTTTAATGCAACTTACATTTAAATATTTTCTTGAAACGTACAGACAGCGATGCTTTAAAACCCACAAAGTGGTAAAATGCGCTTTCCTCTGTTAGCTCGGTTAGGCTAATTCTTCTTCTTCTTCTTTGATTTTAATGGCGGTTGGCAAACCAGCTTTGGTGCATTTCCGCCACCTACTGGGGTGGAGTATGAAGCATTGATGTAGAAGGAGAAAAGGGAAAAAAACAACAACAACAAAACTTAAATACGTCTAATTAAATTTGTTTCCTTTAGATACTGCAAAAGTGCTTTGGACCCTAACAGATTACCATCTAGCAAACTCTTCAATGTAAACCGCTTAATTCCTGCATTCTTTATTTGGTTAGGCTACTTCCTTAGTCTTCGACTTCTTCTGTGGTAAAAAAAAAAAAAAAAAAGTGCTGCAGTGCAGAAACGTTTGTACTACCTAGTGGATGGGTGACAATAGTTCGTCAAAAAAATATAAAAAATAAATAAATAAAATAAAAAATCTAAATGGTGTAAATGTAAATGTAATGTACAATTTTAGCGACTAGCAGCCTCAGTCACCATTCACAATAAATAGCATATCATGAAAGTGAATAGTGACTGAAACTCATTCTGTTATATGGCACTCCCAAGAAATTCATACAGGTTCGGGACAAAACAGACGACAGATTTTTCACATTTTGACAGATTTTTATATAGTTGAGATAGAAATAGCATTCTGATAAAATGAAGCACACATTGGTTATGCGAAGAATGCTACCCAATTGGTGCAAATACACTTTTATCCACCAGGTGCCGGTGTGATTCAATAAGTGTAGGCTTCATGACATTTTCCAGAGACAATAGTGAAAATACAATACAGTAATTCCACTGACAAACAGAAACATATTATACTCTTCATCTCTTTTACAATTTAATTAAAAAAAAAAAAAAAACTGAAAAAGCATGTATGTGTAACAGCATATGCAAACTTATATTACTCTAACAAGCTGTTTTTAAGTTAGATTTGACCTGCATAACAAAAAATAAATAAATAAATAAATAAAAATACAATAACAATTGGATACAGGTCTAAAGATGCTGAAAAAGATCCTAAAGAAATGACATATTTATATATATAAGAGACTTTTGACTGGTATTGTATATTTAAATATTTTTTCTATTTATCTATCTATCTATCTATCTATCTATATATATATATAGATATATATATATATAGTTGACCAAATAACTGTTTTCTATTTAAACATATTTTACAATGTAATTTATAATATTCTTAATTGCTGCTCAAAAAACAATTATTATTATTATTATTATTATTATTATTTATGTTGAAAGCAGCTGAGAAGATTTCTATTTCAAATAAATTCTGTTCTTATGAGCTTTCTGTTTATCAGAGAAACCTGGAAAAAAATGTATTTTCAGGTTTCTCTGATGAATAGAAAGCTCATAAGAACAGAATTTATTTGAAATAGAAATCTTTTGCAACATTATACATTTCTTTATCATCACTTTTGATCAATTTAAAGCATCCTTACCAAATAAAAGTATTAATTTCTATAATTTCTTTCCCCCCAAGAATTATACAGACTCCAAGCTTTTGAATGGTATAGTGTATAATGTTACAAAAGCTTTTTGTTTCAGATAAATGCTGATCTTTGGATCTTTCTATTCATCAAAGTATGAAATGTATATACAAAGACACACATGTGCATGTATATATTTAGGAAGAATATGTTGTGTTTATGTATTAAATATATTTATACATAATATCAATTATATTAATATAAATATGTAAATGTTTTCAAAATATATTCAGTATGTGTGTGTCTTTATATAAGCTATACATAATAAATATACACAGTACACACACATAAATTATATAAACAAAAACTTTTATTTTGGATGTGATTAATCGCATGACAGCACTAAAAAAAACATTAAACCTTACTGTATATATATGTAGCGCTGTCAAACGATTAAGCGCGATTAATCGCATCCAAAATAAAAGTTTATGTTTACATAGCCTACTATATGTGTTTACTTGTATATTTATTATGTACATATAAATACACACACATACAATTATATATTAAAACTAAATATTTATATGTAGCTATATACATTTACACCTGTAGCTATACAATTTAGATTATAAATAAATTTAAATATTTTTTATATTAATCAAAAATATTTTTCCTTAATGTATACATGCATGTGTGTGTATTTATATATAGGCTGCATAATAAATTACACAGTACACAAACATATATCAATTTTTTAAACGAAATATCAGGGCTTAAGTTGCCTCCTTGTTATGTTTGAATAAAACAGTAGAAATGGCTCTACAATAAAACTTTATCTTAGGTTTGAGAGATAATCGGTTCAGAGAAGACATGTTTTGTACGTCAATTTGTATTTTATAATGAATATAGGCTCTGAAGTGCCAAGGTAAATTGAAGGTTTCAAATACCCTCATATTCTACCGAAAAAAAAAATCATTATGGGGCCCATGAGGACCCAGTTAAGGTCACTGGAAAGGGAAAAGGCTGGAAAGAGGCTTTTTCTGAAGCAAACTCCCGCCCCCTGCCGTCTTTCCTGACTTTCCGTCTCAGCTACGCTTGGGAGAGCCGCCGGCCGGCGCTATTAATTTGTGTTATCCAAGATGGAGGAGGTTTTGTGATGTTCCCCAGCACTCAGAAGTGATCCTTTTTCCGTCCGTGTCAGATCATTCCTCAGACACAGGGGCGGACATCTTTTCTAAATCCTTCTGCCTGTGGGGGAAATAAAGAACAACTTTAGGATTTGGATATTAGTTTTTTTTTTTTGCGTTTTTCGCCACAGCCATGAGCTCGGGGGAAGGGGCCGAGGAGGCGGCTAAGGACGCGGCCGATATAGCGACGTTCTTCAAATCTGGTAAGCCCGAAGCTCGCAAGGCTGCTCTGATTGAATGGCGCGATCTACCGCGAGGCTTTGGGACATTGTTCCTGCACTGTGTCCTATAGGGTGGGTGGGGAGGCTGGATCTTGGCCATTTGCACTCGCTTTTTGTACCATTTAATGCATTAAGTTCAAAAATAACTACTATGCTGGTCTGACAACTTGCATGAGGTTGAAAATGTGGTTTTTACCAGCTTAGCTGGAGAAATTTCAGCGGGTTGTGCCGTTAGCTCGTCAGAGCCTGTGGTGCTCGTTGGTTAAAGATTTCAGCAAGATATTTACAGAAATCGCTTTCACCTCTTATAGACTTCACAGGCTTAGTCTGTAAGAGATAATATAAATCATTATGCTATATATTTGGGTCAGCCCTGGAACTTATTGATAAAGAGCTCGTGGCTAGAAATAAGGTTAGCTGGAGTGTTGTGCAGGCCACCTTATGAATAAATAAATTCATACTCATAGATGCACAGTTTTTATCCACAAAACCCCATATGAATGTAGTCAGTCATCCACTTTAGTGTTATTTTCAGTACTACAGTATGTTGATTTAGAGGCAGGCATAAAAATAAAGTAAATGCAGAGTGTCGGTTCATGCCACTTTTTAATTAACTGTTACCCATCGAACATAAACAAAACGCTGTTATTTTCAAACACAAGACTATGAGTAAGCCAAACAGTCAATATTATATGAAATACCAGGCGGATCTGAGAATCAAAGGTAGTCAGCAATGTAAACAATGACCTGGCGTGGCACTCTGTGCGTGTAACTCCCTGCTAACTAGCTAGCTTGGTGTGATAGATTGATGTGGTGAAAGATTATTTAATACAGCAGCATTTAACGTTATCAGGCCATTATTCATGTTAAAGACAACGACAAACACGATTATGGTTATTTAGGGTAGATTTAGCTACGAAACGGGATTAATCGGTAACCTGATTGACTCGTGTAGCATTTGGTTGCTAAGTTAGCAAAGCTATTTCAGAAAGATTGATGACACAATTACCTTCTGTCTAGAACCAGCTTATGAAATATTATGCTCATTTTAATCAAATATTTGATTGGTTCTATGTTAGTGAAGATGTAATGAGGTGTATATATAGAAAAAATAATGGAAAGGCTATACTGGATTGCATATCATAAATATAGGATGACACATATAGTACAGGGTTTTTGATAGCAGGATCTACAAGCCCTGGTTAATCATTCACATGACACATTTTAATGCTTCTGCAGAATGCGTTAAGGAAATATTTAGTCCAAGACTAGGTCACAAAGTCCTCTCCTGAAGAAAACAACATCTTAAACCAGCCTGAGCTGGATTTTGGTCTCCCAGCCTGATCAAGCTGGTTTCACATGCATTCTGAGACTTTTTAGCTTGTCATTATGGGTGACCAGCTTATTGACTGGCTAAACCAGCTGAACACCAGCTTGGACAAACTGGAAGACCACCTTAAACAGCAAATTTGCTTAAACTGGTTAAAACAGCTTGTTACTTGTTGGGTAACTTTCTAGAAACTAGACAACGATTTATGGGTTTGTTGTTTTTCTCTAAATTTTCTTTGTATTCCTCTAAATGATATGTTGCATCAAATTACAGTACCCTCTTGAGATGCAAGCGAAGTGGTTTTGTTTTGGTTTAGGTAGTGAAACCACAATTGTTGTCACACCGGAAATCTTTGGTTCTTCTAGCACCCTCAAAAGGCTTTTGGTTTTAAGCATTTTTGCTTCTTTTCAGCATTGCTTCCAAGTTAGTGTTTAATGTTATTATTACCCATTTCTTGATGTTTGTGTAATTTGTCCTGTCTGCCTGTATGAGTAAGTTCTGTCTTACTCAGTTTTTGCACCTATTGGTGTACCGTCATGTTTGAACACGCAACAGCTCACACAGACCATGTCTCTGTCTCTAACCCCACCTCCTCACCCCCATACTCACTAAAACACCTTGACCCCATGTTTATCATCCGTCTACATGCCATAGAAATGAATCTTCCTGTCTGCTGTCTAATACATCAGTGATGATATACACTACTGTTCAAAAGAGTTCTTTTTAAAGGAATTAATACTTTTATTGAGCAAGGCCACATTAAAGGTATAGTTCACCCAAAAAAAAAAATGTTGTAATCATTTTCTCACCCTTATGTCATTCCAAACCCGTAAGACCTTTGTTCATCTCTGCGTCAGCAGAACCGCGCATTGAAGACTGATGTGGAAGAGAAGAAATTGTTGAATAAAGTTATTTCTGTTTTCCTTGTGCACGAAAACTATTGTCATAGCTTCATAACATTACGGTTGAACCACTGATGTCACATGGACTATTTTAACAATGTCCTTACTACCTTTCTGGGCCATAAAACGTTTCAGTTGCATTGCTGTCGATGCAGGGTCAGAAAGCTGTTGGATTTCATCAAAAATATCTTCATTTGTGTTCTGAAGATGAATGAAGGTCTTATGGGTTTGGAACAACATGAGGATGAGTAATTAATGACAGGAATTAAATTTTTGGGTGGACTGTCCCTTTAAGTTGACCAGAATTAACTGTTTTTGCAAAAATGTTAACTTTTTTTCAATACAAGCAATGTTTCTTGAGCACTGATTCAGAGTGATTTCTGAAGGATCATGTGACACTGAAGACCGGAGTAATGGCTGCTGAAACATCATCTTTATTTTAAATTCTAACAATTTGTACTGCCAGTCTTTTGATTGCCTTCATAAGTAACTTTTTATTTTGTTGTTTTTGTTAATGCCTTCCTCTTGGGTGTTTATGTGTTGGGACTAATATGTGACTATTGTTGATTGAATACATGAAGAACATTCTAGACTAGTTTATTTAAGAGTCATAAAGAAATATGGAGATGACATTTTGACAGCTGCCTTTAAAGGCTAAGTGTGTCATTTTTGCACCAACAAATGGAAATGCAAAACGGGTTTACCATCTGCCATTGGCCAAAACAAACAGCCCCGGCCCCGTCATTGGTTGAGTCATAAACTAATAGTTGCACTCACAAAACATTGTTGCATGTGAATTTCTTTTTTTCTTAAAGAGACGGTCATATGATTTTCTTTGAAGTGTTCTGATATTGTGCTGGAGTCCCCTACAACAGGTTTAAATGCATCTGAGGTCAGAAAACATTGTAATTTTCTCAGAATACATTTATACATGGAGTCCTGTGTCAGTGATTTCAAAGCGGTTCAGATGCAAAAGCCTCAAAATCCATCTGATGTCCATTTAAAAAAAAAAAAAAAAAAAAAAAAAAATGCTTTTTTATCAGGCTCCGATGTATAGGTTTCTACCCAAGTATCGATTCTTCTGATTGGGCTGAGGCTGGGATTTTAGCAATTTTGAAGTAAAAGTATTCACTCAGTATCATTATCTCATTTTTGCCCGAGATGTCGTTTAGGGGGTTTTTCATCTGAACTCTTCATATAATGCACTTTTTTTAATTAACAACTTTGCGGACTGTTTACATTGAAGGATAGCTACGTTACAAACTGCAAAAAAGACATTTGTCGAAAACCCATATGTCCTGCTCTTTAACATAAGAGACAACTCGCAGCTCACAGCTTTCACAACTATGCAGATTTCACTCATACTTTGTGAAAGAAACCCGATATCTTATAGTGGTCTCAACATATTAAGCTAGGATTGAAGAAAATTTCACCCTTGTCCTTGGATGCATCTGAATTTGTCCCTTTTAAAATCCTATTTCTTTTGTTCATAGAGTACTTGCTCTTTTGTTAAAATCATAGTTTTATGTTCTTTCCTTTGTAACTCTTTTTGAACTTGCATTGTGTTCTAAATTGTTCTTCTGTTGTTTTTGATGGTGCCTTTGTCCTTGGCTAATAGGCCCCCTGGTAGTTTTTGGAGGCCTGGCAGTAGCTCGGTTTTTCTCTCTGTAGCGTTAGATGAATTTTTCTGACACTCAGGCGTCATGTGGTTAGCACTGAGGAGTTACATTTGCTGTCGTTGACTGTTACCACCCCAGCTGGATCGTCCCCTTCGTTCAGCCCATTCACCCCAGGCTTTCTCTCTCTCTTTCTCCTTTTCTCCTTCTATGTCTCTTTGTGTCACGGCCTCTTGATTTATCCGGCCTCTCTATCTCTCCCTCTCTGTGTCATTTTTTTCAGTTTCTCGTTCGGCTCTTCTCTCTGTCTCCATGTGTGGTAGGGAAAGGTCGTATTGACCTACATTTGCTGGGTTAGGAATGGTGCACTCGCTGCCCCCTCTGTCTCCTGGCACAGCACAAGAAGATCCTACTTATTCAACTGCAGAGAGAGAGAGACACGCCAAGACAGCTTCCGACAGTAAATCACAAAGGCCAATGCTGGATCATCCTGAGAGAAAATGAGGGACATAGTTAGAGGGAGATGGCAGATGAGAATCAAAAAAGACAGAATAAGGCCTGAAATGGGGGTGAAAGGTAAAACATCTCTAATAGAGAGACTGTGTGTGCAGAAACATGTGTTATTGATGACAGAGTCAGTTATTGGCATTTATTTTGTTTGGTGGAAGCTGTCAGTGTGATGAAGACTCATACTGACAGCATATTTGGTCTTTAGCAGAGATAAAATGAATTATTCTTATTGGAGGTTCTTATTGCAAATATGACGTGAGGTGCCTTCTTAAAATATAATGGCATTTATATATTTATATGAGGTAGTTACTGAGGTAGAAACAGTAGTCTGAGGTAGTTACTGAGGTAGTCACTGAGGTAAAAACTGAGGTAGAAAGTGTATTCTGAGGTAGAAACTATTCTTAGGTAGTTACTGAGGTAAGAACTTATCAAAGGTAGTTAGTGAGGTAGCAGCTGAAGTCTGAGGTAGTTACTGAGGTAGAAACTTTATTCTGAGGTAGTTGCTGAGGTAGAAACTGTAGTCAAAAGTAGTGAGGTAGCAGCTGAAGTCTGAAGTAGTTACTGAGGTAGAAACTGGTAGTTATTGAAGTACAAACTGTTGTCAAAGGTAGTTACTGATGTAGGAACTGAAGTCTTAGGTAATTACTGAGGTAGGAACTGAGGTAGTTACTAAAGTAGAAACTATATTCTGAAGTAGTTAGGTAGAAACTGTAGTCAAAGGTAGTGAGGGAGCAACTGAATTCTGAGGTAGTTACTGAAGTAGAAACTGTATTCTGAGGTGATACACAGACATATTAATGTCCATTTATATGCATTTACACTTTACTTCTGGGTCTTGATCACCCTGTTTGGTATATTATCCCTTACCTTGTTAATTATACTGTAATAATACACATCTGCTTCAACCTACTAGCCACATGGGCAGTGCGACTTGGCTATATGATGCCTAACTATGTGTTTTTTTACAGCTCTTTGGCCATTGACAAAGCTATAACAGTATCATTCCCTGGAATCGTCAGGAATCATTCACAAAAGGAAAGCATTGTTATATGAATACAATAGCGCAGAAGTCCAACTTCCCTTTTTGAAAACAACCGTGGTCAAAAACTGTTTGTGTATTAAAGGGTCTCTTAAAAGGCACACCTGAAACCTATTTCTGTTTAAAAAGCCCCCTGACACGTGGCCCAGTTCTTTCATTACAATACGTAGAGGCATTGCCTGAACCATCAAAGACATCAAATGTTTGGAGGCCGATGCCATCCATCCTCAAACAGATTGCATTCATAAACTGTCACTGTTTTGCAAACTGCCTCAGCTCTTTCTCTTTTCATCCAGGGCAGTGTAAAGGTTAATTGTTTTAGGATTGTTGTGAATGTGGTGGTTCTTCAGAACTTTGAGGACTTCAGAAAGCACATCTGCATCACTTTTGAGTCCTGTGTAAGTCTCCTATGAGGTTTTTGCTTTCATCACGTTGGCCTAGTTCTTCAGTCAGTCATCGACTCCAGCACAAAACCCTGAAGATTCATTCCAGCGCCTGGGGTCAGTTGTTCTCTCATCCCATCGCTGCCCATTCTCTGTTTTCAGTTTACTCCATACAGCCTACAGATTTCCCTTGCTGCAGCTAGGTTGGTATATTGTTTCACGGAACAATCTGCAACAATCTGTTGATGTTCTTCAAGCTTCCTCCCTCTGATGTGATACTTAATTTGAGAAGATTGTGTACTTCATGCATCTCCTCACTGCTCCTTAGAGATGGGGGACGGGGAACGTTATGCTCTGTCTCTCTCAGCCTGCCATTAAGGTTGCATTCTCACCAAGGAGATTTGAAATACCTGGAGAAAGCTTATCGTTAACATTCACATTATTCTCAATGGCAGTTGCTCAGCTATTGTATGAACTATAAACCATTTCGATGTAAAAATAACAAATGCAATTCTGCATTTACATCTTTATTTTGCATAATTTCTTTTTTGGATTACGACAGTCGTGTTAAAGGGATAGTTCACCCAAAAATGAAAATTTTGTCATTACTCACCCTCCTGTCGTTCCAAACCTGTAGGACCTTTGTTTATCTTCGGAACATAAATAAAGAGCTTTCTGAAATTTGTGAGGTAGTTATTGTATGCATCTCTATATACATGTTAAGAGGCTGTCAGCTAATTATAGATGAACTGTAGTAAAAAGAAAGTAAGTTAGACTTTTTTTTGTTCACTTAAACATGGAAACAAATTGTAATCTAAAAAAGGAAAGATTGTTGGGAGCACTGACTACGTGTTGACCTGCATAATAATGCCAGTGAGTTTTCCTCCTCTTTCGGTGCTATTCTCCTGGGGCTTGTTTTAAAACGATGCTATAATGAGCTCTAATATAACAGCAGACACTTGATCTCAAAGCTCAACTCTCATTTGGGGGACGTTTGTGAGTGCTTGATTGGAAGCATGAATGAATCATGTGGAAGGCCTTCATAAAATCCATAGACTTGAGTATGTGCTCATCATTTAAACATGAGGCGGGTTCCTGTCTTTGAGAGCATGGAGTCTAATGCCGTTAAATGCAGTGCGCTTTCCTATGTTCGGTTACACTCATGTTTAAAGTAGGAAAGTGCATTGCAATAAATGACTTGTCACTGGGATGTCTCAATGATTAATAGACTCACTGGCCTGTATAAATATGTGCATTTTTGATTTCTGGGTTGTTCATAAATAACCTCTGATACTAGAAGTATTGAAGCTATAATGTGATGGCACCTTTAGAGTATTTGTATTATAATAGAGGCTGATTTGTTTATGATCTGGGGTTTTGTGAGGTCTTCTAAGCTAATCTTTATAGGGGGTTTGTTTTTCGGATGTCATGCAGCATCACCTTCTTCGTCGCTGTTAAGGTCAAGGAATAGGTACGACAGGAGGATGAAGAATAGTGAGAGAGAAGGGAAGAAATGGAGACTGTCAAAATAGATCAGGGAATGAGAGCAGGGGGATGGGGAGATCTCTCTCTCACACTCTTTCTTGCTCTCTCCGTCTGTGTCCTGGTTTTGTTTGATTGATTCCTGTGTGTTTTTGGTCTTTAAACAGCTCGGCCTTTCCCACTTATTTGTTGTCTTTTTTTTTTTTTTCACATCACACATGCATACTTCACCATATCAACTCACACTTGGTTAACATGGATCAGTATAATGCTTCTTTGTTCTTTAACTTCTTTGAGATTTCTGTTTACTTCTGTTTACAGTTGCTTTTCTGTTGTTCAAACTTCTGGTTTCACCTTTTTTTTTTTTTTTTTTTCCTACCTATATTATATTATGTTTATACAGCAATAATCTAATATGGTAATAAAATATGGATTGAAGCTTAAGAGATACTGTAGATAGAAATCTTTTTGTACTTTAAGAATTTGTTTGAAAATTAAAGAAATGGTTGACTCAAAATTGAAAATTACTCCACGATTTACCCCCGCTCAAGCCATCCTAGGTGTATATAACATTCTTCTTTCAGACAAATACAATCGGAGTTGTTTAAAAAAATGTCCTGCCTCTTCCAAGCTTTATAATGGCAGTGAATGGGTGTTGAGATTTTGAAGAACAATAAAATGCATCCATCCATCATAAAAAGTACTCCACTCTGGGGTTGTTAATAAAGGCTTTCTAAAGCGAATCAGTGCATTTGTGTAAGAAAATAATCCATATTTAAAACTTTATAAACCATAATATCTAGCTTTCGCTAACTGTTGTACACATGATAATGAGAAAGTGGCATTCCAGTGTAATTGTAATAGGGTTTAAATAATAATGTTAAAGTTAGCAAAATGTTGGTAATTCTAACCTTACGCTCATAGTTTTTTAATAGGATTCATCACATCCGGTCGAGCGGTTGCATATGTTCTAGCTGCAGAAGTTTTTTCAAAGTTTTTGCCCTTGCAAATTCTCATTTTGTACTTCTGATTCGTAACGGGTGTTATGTTTTGCTCTCCTAGCCTACTTTCACTCTTGTAAGTGCGTGTACGACAGTTAGCAGAAACTAGAGATTACGGTTCATAAAGTTTTACATGTGGAGTAATTTTTTATGATGGATGGATGTACTTTATTGGACTTCAAAATCGCAACACCCATTCACTGCCGTTATAAAGCTTGGAAGAGCCAGGACATATTTGATTGTATCCGTCTTTGATTGTATAAGTCACATACACCTAGGATGACTTGTGGATTAAATCATGGGGTAATTTCCATTTTTGGGTGAACTATCCCTTTATTTTTTCTCATAATTTAGCAAATTTATGTACATTTTTTTTTAAATCAGAATTGGTTTTAAAGGTCACATATTGTACACCTTTCTGGAGGTTTATTTTAGTTGGTGGTGTGCCAGAAACATTCTCAATATATTTTTATAGCTCCTCTCTTACACCGTGTCCTAACTACACGTGAAGCGACCCCATGACACGCGATAAAAGGTATGTTTTCCATGTTAATCTGAGTTTTTGTCCTAACTAGCCGCAACGGCGACATGCAAAATTTCTATTTTAGAAACTGTTTCTGCGGCTGAAACAACGCCATTCAAACTAATGACTGATCATTTCAGGTACTGATTATGTGCTTTGTTCAAATTTAAATGTCTAATGTGAGTTTGAATATCATTTTGTGTGACCTTTATAACCATACTGAAAGCAACAACAGATAGTTTACCTCAGATCTGGAGAATAAATGAAAGCAAAGATGTACATTCAAACTGTGAACTCAATGCGAACAAACAAGTGTATTCCATATCAAAGACGGTATTAGTCACTCAGTATGTACATTTAATGTTAATGTTAAAAGTTTTAATGTTTGAATTATATTGCAAATGTATCCATTTTGTTGCTAGTGCAGTGTGCTTCCAGGGAGAGCCTGCCCACACACGCTTCTGATTGGCTGTGATATTTGATTGATTCGCTGGAATCTTGTTGTGTCACGTGTAGTTAGGACACGGTTTTAAGAGCTCTGTCAAGAACACATCGATTTTGTCCTGTCTAATTAATATTTATGAGCCTCTCTTCTCATTGGCCTGTTGTTTTCTGAGTGATGCACGGCCAGACCAACCACAGGTAACTAGGTCCATGTATGCTGTAGCCTGCTGTGGCTTGGTGATACTCAACAGGATGTTTCAGAATGTTTTTTTTTTTTGTTTGTTTTTTGTTTTTTTCCAAACCGAATTCAGTAAGCTACATAACTACTGCTTTCCTAAGCCCCTTTCACACTGCACATTGATTTCGAAAATGTGCCTTCTGTGAGAACGCAAACACTTCCCGGGATTGATTCTGGGAACCATCCTAGGTTGGGGACCTAGTAACATTGGATTAGTACCGGAAAGAGTGCTGTGTGAACAAAAGCCAGAACCATTAAACCTTAAAGGTTCATTCGCCAGTTTAGTTTCAGTTTAGTGGAAGGGTCCGCGTCGCATTACACATCACATTTTCTGGAATCGCTGTGTGGAAAAGGCTAACGTTACATAGCCCTTGGACCTCAGTTTTCATGAAAAAAGCCAGGAAATTTAAGTTTTGACAATATGGAACCTTTAAGATATAAAATATTTTAATTCAAATACAAACTAGGGCTGCACGATTAATCGAAGGCGATTGTCATGCGCATGTTGTCAGTGAAGCCGGTTGTGTAATCAGCAGTAAATCTCCAGCACCTGTGTTCAGGTGGAGCAGCATGTACTACACAGAGCCGTACTCCACAGAAAAGATACGCTGAATCGCGTTCATTATCGCAAACGATTTAATCGGGCGATTATGAAATCGAAAGAAATCGTTTGCGATAATGACAGCTGTTTGTGTAGCTTCTCAGTGAACTACGGCTCTGTGTAGACATGCTGCTACACCCGAAAGCATGTGAAAATATCACATTTAATAACGTTTTTACTCCAAACTCACTTCATATTATAATATTTATATCAGTCGAGTGTTTGAAATAAATCTTTCTGTGAGATAGTATAGCTATTTACACAGAATAAAGCACGAATAGTATTCTAAGCAGTGATAAAGGCATTGCATTATTATATACTGCATTATAAGGAAAATTATAATGAGAAGAAGTCAGATAAACCATATATTGTTGTAGTCGTGGGTTTATTAGTCACGTTGAATCAATGACAGCAGTTAAATCTTGTTTATTCAGCTGCAGCGATAGCAAAGATGCGTTTCTATTTCTCTTCTTCTGGCGTATTTTGAGTTTCCGCGTGAGAATGAGAGCGCCCTCTGGCCTTCGGATGAAGATTTACTAAACACAGAACAGTGCTTATCTAAAAGATACGCACGACAATCGCAGTTTTCGATTAATCCCAATTTCGATTTTACTTCAATTAATCGTGCAGCCCTAATACAAACTTCATGTTTTAAACCCTCTAGCTCACTTGCCTTTTTCCTTTTTATATTTGTTTTTTGTGCAATTATTTTCTTTTTCTTTTCTTTTTTTCTTAAAATTGGTATGTGTGTGTGTGTGATCTATTCTTTCTCAAGATTACCATTTCTCATCAGTTTCATGTTTAGGGACAACTTCAAGTAAGTCATTGGTTGGTTGCTTTCCTGAGAAGTGTAAACATTTCTTTCAACATGAAAGCTCTGTTTGTTTGAGCAGATTCGCACAGCAACATTGGCTCAACCTATGGGTGTGTGTTTGGGGCGGGATTATCTGTATGGCTAAACAGTGAAAAATGGGTGGGGAAACCTGTTTGGAAATTATTTTATTAATATTTTTTGCAGTCCCATTTGGTTCTGGTAGTGGTGCAGAAATGACACACTGCCACTTTAAGCAGTTTAACTCTTCATGCCCTTTGTATTTTCACCAACACACAATGACGGTGCGCGTCAGCATGCGTCATGCCGTCTGTCTCCTAGCAGAGCATATTTACTGCAGCTCTCCAGACCTTAGGGTGCTGCTCCATGGAGACCTCCAGAATTAGGCCTGTGACGAACATCTTATTCAAGGAAACCTGACCAGTTTTTTTATTTTTTTAATACAGTTTGTTGATTGATTGTTTCATGTGAGTGTTTTTGTAAATTATTATTATTTGTTTGTCTTTGATAGCTTCTATTTGTTCATTAGATCCATGTATAACATTTCACATAGTATGTCATAGTATAATACTTTATCAGCAGTTGAATGTGTGTTTTTTGTTTGCTATACTAACCTGACTGAACTGAAGCGTTCGGTTGAATTCAGTTGAACTCTTGAAACGGTTCAAATTCCTTCTTGTTTGTTTATTAACTTGCTCTTTGAATTCATTTTTGTGAATTATTGCTGAATAGAAGTTATAATTTTAACTATTGCTGTTATTTATGCTCCTGAGTGTGAGAAAGCAATTCTAAGATCAATTTACCTTTACAAAAGACAAACAATTAATTATTAGAAATTCTGGCACATTTGATGCATACTAAGCCATTGTTTATTTCATTTAAGGCTATATTGTAAAAGAGAAATGAGATTGTGATATCGGAGTTATTTATATACTTTTGATATTGTCGTAATCATCTAAACGACTTTTGAACTAAGCACTGATCTGATAAGTTTCTTAAAGGAACAGTTCACCCAAAAATGAACATTGTCATTAATTACTCATCCTCATGTTGTTCGTAAGATCTTCAGAACACACATTGAGATGTTTTTAATGAAACCTGAGAGCTTTCTGACCCTGCATAGACAGCAACCCAACTGACACATTCAAGGCAGAAAGGTAGTAAGGACATTGATGAATTATTTCATGTGACATCAGTGGTTCAATTGTAATGTTATGAAGTTACGAGAATATTTTGTGCACAAAAATAATGACTCTTTTTTTTCCAGTTTGCCTAAATACACCTTCCTGTAAGTTTCTAGTATATCATTGATTAGCTGGTCAGTTTTCATCAACAAAAACGTTTTCAAAACAAAAACATATTCGTATGGACAAGTAGGGCTGGGCCATATGGCCAAAAAATTATCACTATATTTTTTTTTTTTTCTTTCAAATCAGTCGATATCGATAATTTTCATGATGAATGTAATTTTTTTTATTTATTTGAAGTTTAAAGCCAGATTTTGGCTACAAAGTAAAAGTTGTAAAAACCAGACAGTTAATTGTGGCTTAAAAATATTCTTTATGTTCAGAACATGACAAATACTTCTTGTTTTTTTTTGTTTTTTTTTTAATTCTTCACACTTTTTCCAGTCATTTTCCTTAAGTATCCTTCCTTAAGAAAAAATTCTTAGTTCTGCATATTTTAATGAGTAATATTGTTTTAATCAAGAAACAGGTTTGTTAGCTGATGATGATGATGAATTAAAATCTATGGTAAATGATGGCAATTTGTAGATTAAAAAGCTTTCGTTGAGCACAGTGTTTCTCTTGTTTGTCAGTGCTGTTTCATCTTGCTATAAATCGAGTCATTTGTGTTCTTTACTGAATTTAAGTGCTTCTGGCGCTGTTAAGTGAGCGAGGGTCATCAGCGAGAGAAAGCATCTGCTTTAGTAAGTTCGCGCTGTGCCGCCGTTTGAACTTTGATCCGAGCTGATAAGCAGTCCGAGTGGCACGCTTTGATTAGCGCTCTTTTGTCCTGCCTTTGCTGCATAAACATTATATATATCGAACTCTTTATATCGAATGTTTATCAAGGATAATTATCGCCCAGCCCTATGGTCAAGGCCTATGTTGTTTTTAAGTTTGTTTAAAAAAAAGTAAATCGGTCAGATGTTTTGGAAAAATCAAGATTTTTTTTCTGCGATATCACCCAGCCCTTCTGAGCACCAACAAAGAGTTGTGGCAAGCTTAGGCCTAGCAGAATAACCTTCAAAATATCAGACATCAACACATGAAAGCGCCTCAGATTTGGCGGTTGAGCTTAATCTAATTGCACCATGGGGAAATACGTCTTTTGGTGTGTGATAGGGATCAGAACGCTCTCTCCTGTGTTGGCATTGGCTCTGAACTGCTTCCCGGACAGCTCAGGGTACTTAAAGCTCTAAAGCGGAGTCATACTTCGGCCTTCTGCCGCATCTTTGTTGTTTGTTCGTTGCGGAGACCCGATTAAGCCTGGATGAGCCAGATAGCAAGCATGTGGCAATGAGAGGCCCCTTTTCCTCAAACACATGATTCACGAATGAGTCTGATCGATGACTATCCGCCTGCTGCTCTACACAAGGAGGGTTCGATCACAATGACTGGGCTTGTGTGGTAAGAGAGTGGCAGGGGCGTAGACACGTGGGCTTGAATCACAGCAGCCCTCTGCTTTTGTTCATGTTTGGCTTTGAGTGGAGGGGCTTTTGGGTCTGACTAAAGTTGTAGACATGTAACAAACACACATCTGACCTTGTGTGTGTGTGTGTGTGTGTGTGTATCTTTGTATTGTGAGTCTGTTTACGTCACTAGCTCATTTCCTGTCTGGTCACACCAAAAGGAAAGAAGTGACCTCATAACAACCCTGTTATGTGTGTATTGTTTTGTTGCTGGTGTGTGTTTTGCGGTTGTGTTGAATTCAAGTCTTAAAATCACTCTCAGCAACATGCAATGGGTCTTTTGTCTTCTGCGAGCTACTGAATAGCTTGTGGTCGCTTACTGCGAGTAAACGGCTCTTTGCTGGGGATTTGGAATGAAAGCGGAAAAATTATTTTTCTCCCCAGGAGTGGATTTGAACCAGGCCTTTTCCACTGTCCGCTTGGCTTGCGTTTCCTTATTTGGACTGGAATAGTGCGCTTGATCTTGTAATCGGTTGCCTTCGACGGTTTACTTTTGAATGCTGGCCTGTGCATGTTTGTGTGATTTTTGGCAAGTTTTTGTGTTTTCGAATGCAAGTAAATTAAACGAGCGATTCATCTTTACCACCTCATGATAAATCACCCATTCAGCTAGTCCGCTTTACGTTAAATGTCTTGTGCATAAACAGACTCTTTTTATTTACTTGAGGCTATGTTGTGTGGTCCGAGTACGCATGTTAGCGCGGTGCACGTTAAGTGTCACAGTTGTGAGTAACAGTGTCAGGCATGCGCTTGGCATTGCAAGTATGTCCCACGTGTTTATATTTGGTCTCCGGTCTCTATTCAGCCTCGCTTTGATGTTCCACCCTACAGAAGGAAAACATAGCAGATGGAATTTGTGGAAAATGGAGTTATGCTTTCTAACATTTTTTGCTAGCAAAAGTACCAGAGAGTTGACTAGTGCTTTCTTTTTTTGCACCTACACTGAAGACTGGAGTAAAAGCTGCTGAAAGTTTAGCTTTGTTATCACAGGAATAAATTGCGTTTTAAAAATATTCAAATAGAAAAGTTATTTCACATTGTTTAAATATTTCAAAAATATTATGATTTTTTTATCAAATAATAATATATGATTTTATGTATTTTTATTTTTTATGTTTTAATTATTTTTTACAACAAATGTTTTTCAAGAATGTTTATATTTAAGGGGATAGTTCACCCAAAAAGACTCATTCTGTCATCAGTTACTCACCTTCATGTCGTTCCAAATCTGTAAGACCTTTGTTCATCTTCAGAACACAAATTAAGATATTTTTGAAGAAATCCAAGAGCTTTTTGATTCTGACAGCAACGTTCAACGTTCATCTACCATCAGTGGTTTAACCATAATGTTATGAAGTTACAAGAATACTTTTTGTGTGCAAGGAAAACAAAAATAACATTTTTTTTTTTTTTCAACAATTTCTTCTTTCCTGTGTCAACCTTTGCCACATGTTCACATGGTCATTTCATTGCTGTCTATGCAGGGTTAGAAAGCTCTTGGATTCAATCAAAAGTATCTTAAATTGTGTTCCAAAGATGAACAAAGGTCTTACAGGTTTCAAACAATATGAGGGTGAGTAATTCATTAATTTTTGGGTGAACTAACCCTTTAACTATGTGTTGTCATATATACATCCAGTGAGTCAGATGTAATTTCAGTAACACTGATTCAGTCAATAATTTATTAGACTGGTTGATAACAGAGATGGCTAACTTGTTTTTTTCCCCCCTTCAAACTAATAAGTCTGGAGGTTGTGAGTCGCTTTGACTTATTCAAATGATTCGTAAGTTCATGAATCGGACTACACTGGTTGGGCTGTGTGTTTTTGAGAGTGGTGAAGATAATTTATGAGCTACTTATTGTCTGTATATTATTATTATTATTATTATTATTATTATTATTATTATTATTATTATTATACATCTTGTATTTCTTATGTTTTTTTTATTATCATTGTCTTTTTACATCTATGAACACAACTAGGGGTGTGTGATAATGACAAATTATATTTAGATATTTTCTGGAATTTTGTTGATTTAATTTGACTAATTAGACTATATTTTGCTAAATGTGTAATTGTGCCGGTACTTCAGCATGTTTAGGGCTGTCATAAAAAGCTGACTCCCAAAATTTAGATTTTTTTTTTCATATTCTTGGTGGTTAATTTGCAGGAGTAACAGAAATAAAAATCATTTCCACTAAGTTTAAAGGGATTTTTACCTATTTTGGACATTTTTACCTTTATAAAACAAATTCATTCCTAGCCTATTTAAATGTATGCCTTATCTTTTGTGTCAAATTCTTAATTTTAGTAAATTCATATAGTAAGACACTATAGGGCTGTTACCAGTGAAATAAAATCAGTATCAACAAAATATGTTTCCAATGCAGAGGTGGCACAGAATCTGCATCTGAAGTGACATTTAGATGCATTTACACGGACTGTTTAACGCAGGACAGAAATGCAGTTAACCTCTCGATTTGATTCTCAATTTTTATTTTATAATTTTTTTTATTCTATTCAGTGAATATAGTTTTAATACAAATGCTATTGATATTTCTAAAAAATTAACAGTTAACATCAGAAATGAAGAGTCGCAGGCTTATATTTTAAACCTATCCTTTTTTAAAACAATAATAGGGCCCTATAAAATGTAGATCTTAATTTTCTGGTAATCTGATGAAGGCATAAAACATTAATTGAATTTATTCTGATCAAATGAAAATTAAACCCTTTTACTTTTTGCTGCACAATAAAGTTTTACTGTAAAAATTAAAAAGATAACAAATATGATTACTTATTTAGAAATAAAGATTTATTCATATTTATTATTACTAGTAGTAGTAGTAGTGTTGTTGTTATTCTTGAGTCTAAAGAATGCTAAATAGTAATATATTTCGGAAACAGTTTAACCTTAAACTAAACTTTTATTTTGACGAGTTGCTGTGAAGAACTTGCAGCTGCCGTGAATGTGATATGACAGTAGTTTTCTCAAATCAAATGGTAAAATGCTAATGAAGTGACTCGCAGAGCAGCTGGAGATTATATTGTGTGTTCATATAGTCATAGAGACGGCAGAAGCTGAAAACCAAGCAAACATTGTCCATTTTGTGTATTATGTGTAGAAACCAAAACAGTGCATCACGCCATTTGACATTTATTTATTCATTCATTCATTGTGGGAATCATGGCGCCCTTTACGTATGATGTCAAATGCTTGTGCAGATTTGTAGTATTACTATAGCATTTCATCTGAGCATTGCAAATCATGCATATAGGTAAATAAGAGGGTGACATCTAGTATAAGGTTCACATTAATCAGATCTTGTTTTAAATGTTTGCTGAAATGCAGGAGAATTTTTGAGAAACAATATTGAATCAACGTCATTTAAAAAAAAAAACTATATCGAAAAATTCTTTTTTTGCCCAGCCCTATTTATTATTACCAATACCATGGTATTCTTTGAGATGCTAATAGCACCATGGTATGTATCAAAATACCATCACCATGAGTTTGATACCATGACTATGCACTTATATATGTGTGTTGCCTGGCCTTTTATATAACTCTTTAAATGACTGATTGTCTCAGCACCGCTCACACATAAGAGAGAGGCAGATGGGATGTTGTGGTGGTGTGTTGGAGAAGCGCGTGTCTGATATAGAAAGAGGATCTGAGAGGAAGAGGTGTACAGCGCCTCAGATCCTGTGTCTGATTAGAGAGACCCTTTTCTGTCAGCAAGTCTCTTGTTTTTCCCTCCCCCACCTGCAAGCCCCAGCACACCACACCTACAACACAGACCAACACACAGACTCTTCCAGGAAGAACATTGTTAACATACCTGTTGAGAAATGTACTGGGAAGTCATATGTCTTCTGTCTAACGTTGCATGTAATTGCAGCCGGTGTTAATTTATGGTACATTGTTCTTGTCACGTGACGCGGCCTGACTGCAGTCGTGTGATTGAGTTCCCCTCTTTGAGTGTGGTGTTGCAGTTGAACCACAATCTGGACCAGATTCACAAAACATTCTTAAGAAATTTATTCTAAACTGACATTTTCTTCTTATTTTCTCAGTTAAGAATATTTTGTATTCCCAAAAAATCTTCTTAAGAATATCCTTATCTTTTTACTTAAGATTGTTCTTAAGACAAAATTGAAGAAGAATTCAAATTCTTGAAAAGGATCTTCTTAAAAACCATCGTAAATAACTTCTTAAAGTTAGGATACCCCAAACATGTCTTAAATCCCAAATAGTGTGAATTATTTAATTGATTTATTTTCAAACTAATTGTTGTATTTAAGCATTACAACACTACTAGCTACACATAATACATATTAGGACTATTAATAAGGATTTGCACGAGTTCTCTGATGTGACAGCGATCACTGATAATGTAAACAATGATTGGTCATGATTAGCCTATGTGTGACCCTACTTTTTGCTCATATCAAAACTCCGTAGCAACTCTACAAAAACGAGTCAGATAGTAAGGTTATTTTATAGGTTTATATATCTATACATCTATATATATATATATATATATATATATATATATATATATATATATATATATATATATATATATATATATATATATATATATATATATATAATAGGTTTATTTAGCCTATATATACGAAATGACCTTTGGCCGTCTTTAGCGCATATGAATGCGCACTACTCTGCACACACACATAATGTTACCAGAAGCGTTAATTCGGATGAGGGCGCAAAAACAGCGCGAAAATGAATAAAACAGATCGCTGAAGATAAAAACGGGTTCAAAAACACAGCGCGTTAAAAACGTGAAGTCGAGCGCCAGTCAAGGTCATGACGAAAACAAAAGCATGCTTATGATTATTAGGATAATCTGCAGAGGCCACAAAAAAGACAATCCTTGATGTATGAGTTTATCAGTGCGTCTTCAGCCATGTATTCACACAGTATCATTTTCTTCTTATAAAAAAAAATCTTAAGAACATATTTGAGAACTTCTTACGAATTTTCAAGAATTGCACTTAAGAACATTCTTACGACTTTAATAGAATTTATCTTAAGTAAATTCTTAATTAATTTCTTAAGATGTTCATGAATCCAGCCCCTGATCAGCTGCATATACATTTTAAGATGGAAAAACTAAAATTAGAAATGTTAGAATTGAAATCTGAAAATATAAAAGCTAATTCAAATTATTAATAAATACTATAAGATTATATAAATAATACTAAAATTGTATTTTAGTGAAGTTTAGTAAAGTTTGACACATCCCGTTTTTAAATTAACCTGTTTACATTCATTAAGTACATGATAAATGTGATTGTTCAAAAGTAGTCAGGTGGCCATTTGTAATGCCTGTTCCAAAACATATCGCGTTATTACAATCTAGATAATCAAAATAGACTGTAGTTATCATTTTGTAGCAGTGGTAGTTAAGCTAGCAGGCAAATCAGCTAGTGGTATGCAAAACCAGTTGGCTAACCAGTTACCTCATGAACGAACTACAAAAACATTTTAATTTTACCAGTTATAGCTATTGTTTATATAACATGAAATGGATGTTCATTAAGAATTTTTTTAAAAATGTGTTTTAATTATCGTATTGTGAATGATTTATCAATGATACACTACCAGTCAAAAGTTTCTGACCAATAAGATTTTTAATGTTTTTTAAAGAAGTCTCTTCTGCTCACGGAGACTGCATTTATTTGATCCAAAGTACCGCAAAAATGTAAAAATATATTTTTACTATATAAAACAACTGTTTTCAATTTGAAATATATTTTAAAATGTAATTTATTCTGGTGATTTCAGAGCTGAATTTTAGCATCATTGCTCCACTCACATGATCCTTCAGAAGTCATTCTAAAAAAAAAACACACACATTATACTGGCTCCAAACTTTTGAATGGTATAGTGTATAATGTTACAAAAGCTGATTTTGCAATATTACTGCTTTTGCTGTATTTTGTATCAAATAAATGCAGGCTTGGTAAGCATGTTTAATGTTTAAAAAACATTAAAACACTTACTGCCCAAAAACTTTTTACTGGTAGTGTTTATTTTATTTTATTATTAAAGTGTCATAACTTTAATATTCTAAAAATGTCAGATTTTTCTTGTGACGTCACTTTTAAGCTCTGACGTAAGCAGCAGTAAATGGCTGGTCCTGCTAAAAAAAACAAAAAACAATTGTGGCATGAAGAAAGTACAACCTTTGCTTTTGAATCTTTTTGCACACGCTCCTCTTTTATCCTGCCCTCACATGCTCCATATTTTGCCCGTCAGCATGTGACTACATGCAACATGTGCCAGTAATGCGGCTTTTTGCATCCTTGTAAAAACAGAAGCTCCCATGATTCCCCTCTGTCAGGCAGTTTATGCGTGATATAGAGGTCAGAACCTCTGCTGGATTAGTCCAGTGACTGGTGCCCAGACTCAAAGCTTAACCTCCATGCCAACATCAGCATGTTTTAGGGCCACTGGAGCAGGTCAGCATGAAGCATAAGAGTTTTCACATTTCCAGAGCTTGGGTGTGGTGTAAACTCGCAAGTAAAGGAGAAGTGAAGCATATAGTGTTAAAACTGATATTAGTCAAATGTTCTTCTTAACTGTTATCTGTTTGTGAGTGAATTAAAAAAAACATCCCCAGGCACCACAAGCACTGGAGGTCTTAAAAGGCTTTAGTCAGCATTGAAATTGAATTTTATTTGGCTCAAAGTAAATTGAAGCCTTGTTATTCAATAACTTACATAGGCAGCTGACTTCTAATGCATCATCATCTTGGGGATTGAACAAATCGTAGTTGATCCAGACGGACCAGACCCCGAATCGGATGGGTATCATTATATTATATTATATTATATTATATTATTTACACTTAATTATTACATTTCTGTGCCTGAACCTTATTTTATTTGTATCATTTGGTTCTGTTGTGTTTATCTATGCTTATCTATTTAATTTTTCTTAGTTTTTGCTGTGGTATCAAATAGTGCAAAGTACAAAGCAAAGTTAGATTTTTTAATTTTTTTTATACATAAAACTCATACAACTGAACTGGGAATCTACAAATCATCTTCTTAACATTTTTCTTAAAAAAAAAAAAAAATACACACTAAAATCAGAACTATCTCTAGAGCCCCGAAAGGGATATGGTGGTGGGAGGAAAAAAAATACTTTTCAAATCTTTTGCATTCTCTCATAAAACTTTCACGTCTCATCCCATCGCAAAGATATTTGCGTTCTCTCGCAAAGATGTTTGCATTCCCTCACAAAACATTTGTTCCCTTGCAAAGATAATTAATTCGCTCACAAAACTTTTGCATTCTCTTGCAAATGTCTGTTTCCTTGCAAAACTTTTGCGTTCTCTCACAAAGATGTTTGCGCTCCCGTTCAAAACTGTTTGTTCCCTTGCAAAACATTTGAGTTTCCTTGCAAAGAGGATATATTCGCTTGCCAAAATTTTGCATTCTGTCACAAAGATGTTTGCATTCCCTTGTAAAGATAATTGCATTTGCTCGCAAACTTTTGTGTTCTCTCAAAGATGTTTTTCTTCCCTTGCATAGATAATTGCATTCGAACTTTTGCATTCCAGCACAGAACGTTTATGTTCTTGGAAAGATATTTGTGTTCCATCTCAACTTTTGCGTACCCTTGCAAAGATATTTGCATTTACTCGCAAAACTTTTGCATTTTCTTGCGAAACATTTGTGTTCCTGTGCAAAGATGATTAATTCGCTTGCCAAACTTATGCGTTCTCTCTCAAAGGTGTTTGCGTTCCCTTGCATTAGATAATTGCGTTTTCAAAACTTTTGCGTTCCGCCCGAAACATTTGCGTTCTTGGAAAGATATTTGTGTTCCCTCTCAACTTTTGCGTACCCTTGCAAAGATATTTGTGTTCCCATGCAAAACTATTTGCGTTCCCTTAGAAAACATTTGCAGTTCCTTGCGAAGATAATTGCATTTGCTCGCAAAACTCTTGCGTTCTCTCAAAAATGTTTGTGTTCCTTTGCATAGATAATTGTGTTATTCAAAACTTTTGCATTCTGCACGAAATATTTACGCTCTTAGAAAGATATTTATGTTCCCTCTCAAAACTTTTGCGTACCCTTGCAAAGATATTTACGTTCCCGTGCAAAACTATTTGCGTTCCCTTGGAAAACATATTTGCGTTTCCTTGCAAAGATGATTGCATTTGCTTCCAAAACTTCTGCGTTCTCTCTCAAAGACGTTTGCACTTCCTTGCATAGATAATTGCGTTCTTCAAAACTTTTGCATTCCACACTAAACTTTTGCGTACCCTTGCAAAGATATTTGCATTTCCGTGCAAAGCTATTTGCATTCCCTTGGAAAACATTTGCATTTCCTTGCAAAGATAACTGCATTTGCTCGCAAAACTTTTGCGCACTTTCTCAAAGATGCTTGTGTTCCCTTGCATAGATAATCGTGTTTCGCTCGCAAAACTTTTGCGATCCACACAAAACATTTAAGTTCTTGGAAAGATATTTGTGTATACTCTCAACTTTTGCATTCTCTTGCAAAGATATTTGCGTTCCCGTGCAAAACTATTTGCGTTCTCGTGCAAAACTATTTGCGTTCCCTTGGAAAACATTTGCATTTCCTTACATAGATAATTCTGTTCGCTCACAACTTTTGCGTTCCCTCACGAAATTTGGCAATTTCTTGAAAAGAGATTTGTGTTCCCCCACAACTTTTGTGTACTCTTTCAAAGAGATTTACATTCACTCATAAAACTTCTGCATTCTCTCGCAAAGATGTTTGCAATCCCCTCGCAAAACATTTGAGTTTCCTTGCAAAGATGATTCATTCGCTTGTCAAACTTTTGCGTTCTCTCTCAAAAATGTTTGCATTCTGTTACATAAAACTTTTGCGTTCCCACATGAAACGTTTGTGTTCTTGGAAAGATATGTTTTCCCTCTCAGCTTTTGCATACCCTTGCAAAGATATTTGCGTTCGCTCACAAAACTTTTGTGTCCTCGCTCAAAAATATCTCCCTTCTCTTGCAAACCGAGTTGAGTTGAGACAAACAATTTCTTTTTACTTTACAGCTTGCACTGGTTTTTAGCTCCGCATGTTCACAATAGTTTTTTTTTTTATGGGCTCCATAACCATCAACTGTAATGAAGTTGGGATTTTACAGACTATCTTTAGTTGGTCTAACTCATCTATTTTGTTTTTTTTTTTTTCTCCATAGATTGTGCGCTTTCAAAATGTGAGCCTAAAGCCGACGTCTCCAATCAAATAACAGGTAAAAAAAAAACTTTCAAACTGCTGATAGTTTATATACATGCTATATTATTGAGTCTGATTGGCCAGTAAGCCTCAAGTTTCAACACAACCTAAAGAAACATCTAATTTTGCTCTTTACTTTCACCTGTGTTTTTCTGCTTGGCGGTTTTGTTTGTTTTGTCTGTGCATTATCATGAAAGGAAAGACGTGTTTGAGGGTACTTGTCTCTGTTTGATGTTTTGACTGCATGTCTGTTTCTGCAAAGGAAGCTCTGCAAATACCATGTCTGCTGGATAAACATCAAACAACAGAAAGTGTGTGACGTTTTGTATACACAGACAACCAATGAGTTGTTTCATCCGCGACTTGAACCCTGACTCTGATCAGCCATCCATCCATTAGGATAAACTTCTTTTCTTGGGCTCTCCGTTCGTGATCGGGAGCATATGTTGTGTATGATACACATTCTTTACATCTCTGACATGACTTTGAGTCAGGAAATCGCTGCTCCCAGAGCCACAGAAATGTTGACAGTTCACACTTGTGGGGTTAAAATGAACCACATGTGCGCAATAGGGAGGAATCTGCCAGTGTTTTCAGAGCGAGACATCCAGCAGTTCTGTCATGAACACTTTTATGGTCTGTGCTTGCTGTAAGGAAGGTTTTACTACCCTAAAGTATGCTTCTCCAAATAACCAGTCCATACTACTATAAAAGTAATAGTATCCAGCGTTGGAGAAGTGAAACTGTATCTTGCCATCCTGCTCATATTTTGAAGTAGCTTAGTTGGTCAAGATGCTCAATGGGTAAAATAGTTATTTAACTTTTTAGATTAATGTGGATAAGATGAAATAATGGATAGAGTGACAGTATGTTCTAGTATTGGAGATTTTGATTCACTTGAATCTTTGATTTGGTTCATCAACAACAAAAATGTTATTTTAGACTTAGACTTTTTAGACTAAAACTAAAAACATTCTTTTTGCGTGATTTAAAGGATTAGGTGGAAGGTTCAAAATGTAGTTTCAATGCAGCTTTAAAGTACTCTACACGATCCAGCTGAAGAATAAGGGTCTTATCTAGCGAAATGATCTGTCATCTTCTAAAAAGAAATATAAATTTATGTACTTTTTAACCACAAATGCTTGTCTTGCACTAGCCCTGCATTCATTACTCCACACATTACATAATCACGTTGGAAAGATCACGTGTGATGTATGCAGAGGTACCAACCCAGTGTCTATCCAACGCTTTACAAAAAAAAGGTAAATCAATGATGTTGGACAATTTGAAATTGGAGGAGAAAATGAGAGGTTTTCACCCTACCCTACCTTTTTGAACCAGAGTACATTGATGAAAAACTAACAGTGTGTGACCTTTCCAATGTTATTACGCAATGCTTGAAGTCGTGCATCGTACAGCTAGTGCAAGATGAGCATTTGTGGTTAGAAAGTACAGAGCCTGCAGAATTATTAGGCAAGTTGATCATCTGGTCATATTTTTTTTTCTCTTTTCACATTTGACCATTTCCAAACTGCATCAAACATAATATCTACTATTGATTTTGTATTTAATCTTTTGTAAGTGGCATGTAATTGTCCATGAAGGCTGGAAGTAAAAAACTTCTATTTAGGTGTGCAGAATTATTAGGCATGTTTACTTTTACAGATAAAATGAGCCAAAAAAAGAGATTTAACTAAGGCTAAAAGTCAAAAATTTCACAACACTTCAACATGCTGTTTTTTTTCAAGGATTTTTTTACCCAAGCAAACTCTCTGAGAACCTGACACATTGCACTTCTGGAAAATGGTGGCGCGGAAGACTAAATGGTTCCTGATGGTTTCACACCTAATTCTTCACCCTAATTCTTAATTCTTTTGCAGTTAACATGAGTCTTTTCTTCTCCACCTGTTTTTTTTCTGACCGTGCATTGAATGAGCATTTCGCTGTCCAATAGGCATGCCTTAACTTTGCTAATTCTATTGCATTATTCTAATGGGCATTTAATAATTTTTGACTTTTAGTCTTGATTTAAATATCTTGGCTCATTTTATCCATAAAAAAAAACATGCCTAATAATTCTGCACACCTGAATATAAGAAGATTTTCACTTACAGCCTTCAAGAACATTTATATATCACTTATAAATAATTAAATACTAAATCAATAGTAGTTACTAAGATTAATGTGGTTTGGAATTGGTAAGATGTGCTTGGAAAAAATATATAATATAGATATATTATATATTTTTTGAAAACCGATCGTTTTGCTCGATAAGACCCTTATTTCTCGGCTTTGAAGTTGGATTGAAACTGCAATTTGGACCTTCAACCTGTTGATCCCTGTTGAAGTCCGTTATATGGAGAAAAATCCTCAAATGTTTTCCTCAAAAACCTTAATTTCTTTTTGACTGTGAAAGAAAGACATGAACATCTTGAATGACAGGGGTGTGTAAAATATCAGGAGATTTTAGTTCAGTAGTACACTAGTCCTTTGTTTTTGAGCCGTTTCTTTTATATTGACTGTTGAAGTGAATTGATTTGAGAAATGGGGGACAGTTTAGGAGGAGAGCATGTTTAATTTCTGCCTATTTTCGCTTATCTGTTACTCTGCATGCACAATATAATGTGGCAGATTTGTCACAATATACAACTGTTTGTTTAGAAAAATTAGCTTGTTACTCTTAAAAACTGCATTTATTTATTCATAATAGCTAAGGTATATTCATGAAAAATGTCTGGAAAGAATTAGAACTTGTTGCTTTTTAAAGAAACCAATCATTGATGTCATATTGCTATCACCAGCATATATATATTTTTAAATAGCATGATGGTATCTTGGTAGTGCTGTGACAACAAAGCCAAAAGTCTAATGTGAATTTGCTCTATATAGCGTAACATGATGCATAATTCACCCCCCACCATCTGTTGTATTATTTCCTACAAACATTTCTGAGCAAGTAATATTTTTTTCCATTCATAATAAAGTTGAAGGCTTTGTGTTTGGTGAATACATGTAGTTTCTCAGCTCGAACATTCAAATAGCTCCTGAAAAACAGCTGTGTTTGTGCCTTTGGGTATGTTTGGAATTGAATACTAGGTTATGTGAAACAGTATGCAGTTATGCAATGGCAAATATGTCAGTGTGCTGCATTGTTGTCACATGACCTCCATGTTTCATACTGGAAGTGACTTCCAATTGTCTTAGTAATAAATAGTCTTTGGCACTTTAATTCAGTATTAAATAATGAATGAATTGTTACATGGTCATTCGGGTATTTCATGTGTGCATGTGTGCTTACTGCAGAAATGTTAATGTAGTTTAGTTTCAAATGGTTTGTTTTTGTTTTGATAAAACTGAGAACCGCCTAATTGTTTACAAACTGTACACCATGAATACCCTTGTTTTGAATGGTCCAAAGGTTCCGTGTTTGTTGATTGGCTGCTGCTGACCTCTGCTTGCTGCTGATTGGCTAATGGAGCACCTGTCTGTTTGATTATTGGACGAAGCAGCACGACTCAGCTGCTGTAATCTCTCATATTCTCACCTCTCTCTGTCAGCCAGTTTCCGAACATGAGCCCCCTGCAGGATGCATTCATGACTCTGTGCCAAAGAATAACTGCTGTCCCTAAATATTTCATCCAAAATGGCTTCCATTGAGAGACTGAACCACTTGCAGCTCATTTACCACAGTACAAAATACAGCTTTAGACGGACCCATGTCAGTCCAGGCATTGTAAATGTTATAAATGGAGTATTTATCTGACAATATAGGCTACACATTCCTCTCACAAACATCCTGGCACAGAAAAGTTGCTTGGGTTCCGCAGCTGCGCTTTCTATAAATAGATGCCATGACCCACCCCATCAAAGAGGCTTTGCCCCTCTCAGTACCCACAGAGCACATGACCAGTGCATACACAAACATGTGCTCAGAGGCTGTTCTGACATCACAGTCACAGGAGAACACTGTCCAAACAAGATAGGCCTGGATCGGAGCGTAACAGTGCTCTAGTGAGGCTAAATACAGCGCTGAATCTCCACAACATTCACCAAAGTTGGTTAGTTTTTAGCTGGTTTCAAATCTGAGTCCCAAATTTGTACTAATGCACTTTTCTGTGGTATTTTTAGTATTAAATAGTGCGAGTAGTGTATATAATTCATAAACTACGTGGTTGAGTACATGGTGCATAAGTACATAGAAAGTGTATAGTGCATCACTAGTTACCAATTTATCCTGATTTGTGATGTGCAAGGCAGCAAAGAGGGCAAAATAAATATATATTTAAGTGGTAAAACATCAACTGTAATACAATGAAATGGAATATATTTGTATGTTTGCTTGGCTTGCACAAAAAAAAATCTAACAACATGGCTAATGCAAAAAATGTAATGCAATGCAAGAAATGTTTTTTGCAACATTTACCAGCAGAAAATAGCTGGACTGTGCTAACCAGCCAAACTGTGGTTACTAGCTGTCTAATGCGTTCCTAACATTCCCAAATGATATAAATATTTTATTTTTTAGATTTTATTATTATTTTTTTATTTTAGATTTTATTTTTTTTTGTAAAATATTATTATATTATGTAATTATTCAATAATAAAAAAACTTATTTTTATATTATTTAACTTATTTTATTTCATTTTATTTCATTTTTATTTTGTTTTATTTTTGATTATTTTTATGACATATGTTTTTTATTTTTTAAATACTATAAATAATTGTATTTAATTTTTAGTTTTTATATTATAAAACAAGTATTTTTTTTTTTTTTAATATATTTTTATTTTGCTAAATTATTTTCTATTTATTTTATTTTGATTTAATTTTATTTGTTTTATTATATATTTGATTATATTTTTTTTATTTTATAAAATAAAATATTTTATATTTTATTTTTGATTAGACTTTTTATATATATTTTTTTATTTTATAAAGTAAAATAAATGTAATTTTTATCATTTTTTTTTATGTATGTATGTATAAAATAAAATATTTTTATTATATTTATTTTATTTTATTTTGCAGCTCTTTTGTCTGCCAGGCAAAAAAAAAAAAAAAAAAGCAAATGCTTAAATTAGGAGTGTACCTGTCCCAAGTGGCGTTATTTGAGGTAACATTGATGTCCATATCCTAAACAACATTTACTTAACTTTTATAATGTTTAGGCAAACCCAGTTTGTTCAAATAAAACAAGCACATTGAACAATAATGCACACAAAGTGAAAATTGGTTTTGAGTATTTTGTTTATTTACTTTATAGTTTTTGTGTGTTGTCTTTTAAAATAAGAAAAGAGCAAAACAGAAGTGAAATAGTCCAACATAAGGTACTTAAAAGTGTTTTGGTTCCCTGGATTACAGCATGTGCTGCTGTGGATTAGAGCTTACTGTAGGCACTCATGTTGGACTTTTCAAACTGTTTAGTCTCCTCCTCTTTTTTTGAGTTGTAACGGTCATAACGGTGGCTCAGGAATTTCAATAACGGAAAACTCAGTCAGTCTGAGTCTGATGCTAAGTCACTCATATTTATGATTCATTTGAAAAAGGTTTGGCAAGCTGCAGCCATTTTAACTCAATAGGCTTCCATTCTACATTATTGTTATTTCAAACTAAAGATGTTTAAAAGATGTCTGAGTTCTTATTGCCTTCTCATAGCCCTCAAATTGTCACAGAGACGAGACGATCTGTCAGGCTTAATGATTTCTTTTGATGTTGGACAACACATGGGTGTGATTATAAGAGGATACAGACAGAATTTGGGTGGGAAGAGGAACGGGTATTTATTATGTAGAGAACGTGGATGAGGTGACCAGAAGAAGTGAATTAAAGGAAGATTTAAGAAGGAAAACATGACTCAGAGTGAAATGGGTGGTCTAGAGAAAGGCCCTGATCAGCTTGTTGTAGGTCAGGACCTCAAATTGCTCAGGTGGGGAAATGGTTGATTGAGATTGATGAGCTTCTGAAATCAAAACTGCTGCTTTGAGGGGTTAGAAAAGAGAGCAGTGGATTTATTGGTTTATTTACTGTAAATTACGCTGCTGGCACACAGATCCAATATAAACATGTAATTTGTTTCACAGCTGTTTACATTTACAGACATAACACTCGTGTGTTTTTTAACATAAACGTGTGTGTATTTGACAGTTTAAGCAGAATAGGACACGAAAGAGAGCTAATGCCGAGTTCACACTGCACAATTTTGTACCCACATGCCACAAGAAGGCGGCTTTCTGTGTGCGTGCTTTAGATGTGTGTGCTCAGAAAATCGTATATCAGAAGTTTAAACTGAAATGGGTTGAAAACGCATGATTTCAGCACGATGAGATTTAAGAGCAATAAGACATGAAAGAGAGCTTATACCGAGTTCACACTGCATGATTTTAGGCCTGATTTTCACTCGCTGACATGTTTTGCGAAATCGCCGACAAATGCCCAGATGGAGGCAAATCTGTGCTCACATTCACGTGAATGAAAATCGCAGCAATTCGGCGATTCAAAATCCTGCTGTGTGAAATGAGTTCTAACTAAAAACACATTGGAGATGACCTACAGCTAATGAAGACAGCAAGAGAAATGTTTTTTTTGTTTATCAAAGATGATTTTGGAAGCTTTTTTAACATTCCTTATTTATTTAGTTCCACTGTGCTGATTTTTTTAAGTTTAAGATTAATTTATTTTTTATTTTAAATTAGGCCTATATCGCATGGTCTCTTTGTATTCGTTTTGTTAATAAATTAAGCATGCCATGTTTAATATATGTAAACAATTGAGTTTCATACTGTCATACTGTTTTGTTGTTGTCAATCAATAGACGCCAAAATGCCACTAATTCAAAAGTGAAAGTAAAATGCACGCAAGCGATTTAAAAGCAAATAAAAGCGAGGAAAAGATTGTACATTATATTTCACACACTTTAAGCTCTTTTATTTTCCAAGTGTAGCCTAATATGATTAATCCAAAGAATCCTTTGGTTTGTACTGCGTAGGGGGAAAAAAAGAAAGCCTATTACTGAACAGTTCAATACGAATGCATGTATCGTAAATGTATAATAAAATATAAAATTAAGCATAAGAGGGAGATAGGGTTTTTTCTGTTAAAAAAAAAAAAACATCTATAAAGGACAATAGCATTTTTCCTTTTCTTCAATTTGAGGGCTTTTGTAGGCTATAATGAATAGGCTAAAGTCATTATAAAATGCACAAAACGTTGGTTTCACTTTCAAGTGCTTAGATTTGTGTACATAAAATTTTCCCGGCAGAATGTTGTTAACAATGAAGTCATTTTTGTGAATGATTTTGTGTCCGGATCACAATATCAGCATGATCTTGAGTTAATTCCTTATCACTTCTTGTGTGTGTTTGGCTGTAGTTTGCGGACCAGATAGCGTTGTCGGCGATTCTTCCTATTGTAAGGTCATGCAGTGTGTAACCTCCTGTCGCCGATCCATTGTGCAATGTGAACACAGCAGCAACCCAGAATGCTACCCCAGATAGTCGTGCAGTGTGAAATCAACGGTGATTCAATGACTTTGAAAATCATGCAGTGTGAACTCGGCATTAGATGCGTGCTTCAGATGTGTGTGCTCAGAAAATAATTTATCAGAATTTTAAACTGATACGGCTTTAAAACACATGATTTCAGCACGATGACATGATAATCAAAACCAAACAGATGTTTTTGTACCTCAGATGAGGATCTGAGGTACGAGCTGTAAAGGCTCAGCTGTGTTCTCATTTGCATTTAAAGAGACTTGCACGAAAATGGCGCATTTCTGCTTCCACTCAAAATCGTCATTTTCGAAATGATATAATAAATGATCTGTGGGGTATTTTAAGCTGACACTTCACAGACACATTCTGGGGATGTGCAAGACTTATTACATCTTGTAAAAAGGGGCATAGTAGATGCCCTTTAATTGGATAGTTTTCCCAAAAGTGAAAATTCTGTCATCGTTTACTCCACAAGCGTTTTTCTTCTGTTGAATGCCAAAGAAGATATTTTGAATGTTGGTAACCAAGCAGTTGATGGTAGCCATTAGGGATGCCACAATACTCAATATAATATTGAACCATTCAGTACCGACATCCACGGTTCCAATACGCGCTTGTGAATTGCTTTTTATCGGTTTTGCATTTTAAATTTCCTTGTTTTATTTCTCTCGGAATTTGCTGTGTGTGTGCCCGTGATTTCATGTGCTGAGATGAGGAAACGCTTCCCCGCTTATATTTGAAAAAGACATGCAATAAGCCTTTCTAAACCTGTTCTCCAATAAAAGAGTTATAAAAACATTGTAACTTTTTAATTCACAACATCAGTCGAGTGTTTGAAACAACTTCCTTATGTGATCTGATGTGGCTTCGTATCACAGAATGAGGCAGACAATATATTCTATACCCAAATTCTATGTATGTGATTAATAATGTCTTACAAATATACTTAATCTTTATGAAATGCACGAGATGGCTTGAAGAACACAGATAAACCATATGTTATTTCAGACGAGTGTCTTCCTTACATTTCATCATTCAAAACGTTTAACATTTATATCTTGTTTTCATTCGGTTATATTGATAGTGATGCCTTTATCCATATTAGAGATTTCCCGACTGGAACGCAACGCCATCAGTGTTACTACTTTGACGCATATGTGGATTTTCTGCACAAGGGCGCCCTCTGGTGTCCAATATGAATGAAACCCATCCTGTTTTGTGTAAAAATTTTAAAAATAATACCCCTCTCAAAATTAATATTAAGCACGCTTTTTACAGTGTACAGAGGTTAACAAGAGTATTTAGTTTTTAATTTGTTTAAAAAAAAAAACACACAAAAAAAACGAATAAAAAACCGAGGTACGTATTGAACCATGGACTAACTGTATTGTTGCATTACTAGTAGCCATTGACTTCCATAGTATGAAGAAAAAAAATACTATGGATGTCAGTGGCTACTATCAACTTGAAGGTGATTACATGATGACAGACTTTTCATTTTTGGATGAACTATCACTTTAAATATCCAATATAGTCGTCCATTGCATAACCTCTAGATACCTGTCAGAAAACATAAAATCAGTCAGGGGGATGTCTGCTGGCTCTCCCTCATGAAATGTTGAGGAAGAGATGTCTAAAATTGTTTCCCCCTACTCACATGCAGAGTGTCATTATTAGAAACATTTGTTGTGAATTATGACTGTATATTTCCAGTCTGTTTTTCTCAGTCTCTCTCTTTCAGAAGATCTTCTGTATGTTGCGTGAGCTTCTGGTTTTCTCTACCCTGTTATTAGGGGGCCTGACCTCAGAAAATCTGGCAGGGAGTAGCCAGATGAGAGCGCAACATCAAATGCTCTCTGGCAGTGTGAATGCACATGGAAAATGGATGGATCTGAAATGTAAAGATGTTTGCCTTCTGAAATGCACAGATCTTTGCAGTTGTATGTCTCAAGCAGAAGTTGGCCTACAAATACTCATTATCCTTAGGTTTGGGTTGAACATTTTCCATCGTGCTCTAATTTTATCTGTCAGTATGATTTCTTTATCTTTCATTCTGTCCTCACAGTGTGAAAAAGGCAATTGTACACGTTTAGTGATCTGGTGACTCAATTTAATGAACATTATCCGATGAATTATTCTGGAGGACTGATTAGAATCTCTCATTTCTCTCCTTAAATCCTCAGTCACGTTTTTCTGTTTTTGCGGGGGTGCTTTAAAACTTAATTTTCTTCTCTTTTCTCGACTTCTAATCCAGATGATCTTCCTTTTTAAAAGTAGGTTTGTGTCTTAAGTAGTGAAAAGAAACAGACATGATATTTTTTCCCCATCAAAATGACTAATGTATGGTGGATAAACTACAATTTCAGTTTGGTTAGAGTGTGTCTGTGATCAAAGGGAGAATCTTTAGCATGAGAAAATAAGAGAACAACAAACATATCAAATGAGGGAATTTGAGAAAAGCATGATATAAAAGACGTGTGGGGAAGTGCTCATCATTTAGAAGAAGCGGGTATGACAAGCAAGCAGTAAACAGAGCACTGAAGTGAGAAAGAACAGACACGTTTGAGTGAGAGTGAAGGATTGCAGGTAGTTTACGAGGCCTAAAGGTCTGTCAGTGTCACGAATGTGACGGAAGGCAGTGACAACTGCATTCATCACTGTCAACTCACTGTCACCGGATCTAGGCGTCTACATGTGCGTTTATGCACTGGTCGTCAATGTTTCTTTCTTGCCCTTCCGATCCATTACTGTGTCTTGGGTTCTACAGAGCCATTTATTTTCGTTTTAACCCTAATTTTCTTTTGAAATGAGGTCTTTTCATAGTTTTGCAAGTATCACATCCAATTTCTCTTTCATTATCTGCTGCAACTATTCAAAGACTCCTGAAAAAAAGTTTTGTTTCAACAAAAAATATTAAGCAGCACAGCTGTTACAACATTGATAATAAAAATAAATGTTTCTTGAGCACCAAATTAGAATATTAGAATGATTTCTGAAGGATCATGTGACTAGAATAATGACTGCTGAAAATTTAAATTTGCCATCACAGGAAAAAAATACTTTTTAAAAATATTAAAATGGAAAATGGTAAACTTGTAATAATTATGATATTATTGAAAATATATCAATTAAAACCCAAAAATGACACCATGATTTATTCACCCTCAAGCCATCCTAGGTGTATATGAATTTCTTCCTTCAGACAAATACAATCAGTTATAATAGTAAATGACCTGGCTCTTTCAAGCTTTATAATGGCAGTGAATGGGTGTTGAGATTTTGAAGCCCAGTCAGATGCATCCATCCATCATAAAAAGTACTCCACATGGCTCCGGGGGGTTAATAAAGGCCTTCTGAAGAAAAATATCCATATTTAAAAATGTATATATCTTTATACACCAAAATCCCGCAATTTTTGACACTTTTTTTTTTCTCACAACTGCAAATTTAACTTTCACCATTCAGGCTTTTTTTTTCTCGCAATTGAGTGTTTATATCTTGCAACTTTGACTTTATTTCTCAGATTTGCAAGCTATATCTCACAATTTTGACACTTTTCTGGCAATTACTAGTTTATATCTTAAATAATTTATTTTTTTTATTTTTTCTCAGATTTGCACATTTAAATCTGGCAATTTGGACTTTTTTCTCACAACTGCAAGTTTAATTTTCACCATTCTGGCTTTTTTTTCTTGCATTTTAGAGTTTATCTTGCAATTCTGACTTTATTTCTCAGATCTGCACATTTAAATCTGGCAATTTGGACTTTTTTTCTCACAATATCTAGTTTAAATCTCACAATTTTGACTTTCTCGCAAATGCAAGTTTATATCTTGCAATTCTGACTTCATTTCTTAGAACGGCAAGCTTTATTTTTGACATTTGACATTTGGAGCCAAACTTTCACGTGGTTCACGAGAGAGTGGCATTCCGGTAGATGATGTAGGTGTAGCATAAGGCTGGCAAGAATCAAGTTTTGTTTACAGCAAAGGAAAAACCATGTGAAGAATTCTTTTAGCTACTCTACATTTTATTCGTTTTGTACTTCTAATTTGTGACCTGTCTTTTGATTAGCTCTCTCTGCACTACTACGTTCATCACATCTCACTTCATGCTTTGCCTATGCTTTTCATCTTGTGAACATGCGTAGGACAGTTAACGAAAGCTAGAAATGATGCTTTATAAAGTTAAATATGGATATTTTTCTTACACAAACACATCGAATCACTTCAGAAGGCCTGTGGAGTGCTTTTTGTGATGGATGGATGCACTTTATTGGATCTCCAAATCTCAACACCCATTCACTGCTATTATAAAGCTTGAAAGAGCCAGGACAATTTTTTTTAAGTGTAACTCCAATTGTATTTGTCTTAAAGAAAAAAGTCATATACACCTAGAATGGCTTGAAGGTGGGTAAATCATAGTGTAAATTTAATTAGTGGGTGAAATATCCCTTTAACAATAAAATTAATCAAAATTGCAGAGATGTTGTTCTTACACTGTTTATAGAAGGCACATTGTTACTTCATGTTGGTATTACTGTTATTTTAGTCTAAACATATGATTACCATAGATTTCATAACAATGTTTAACTTAAGCTCGAGGGTGCTTTGTAGGACCAGTGAACGGATGAACGCCTGTGCTTACCGCTGCTTCCTAGAGCGGGTGATTCATCACAGAAAATCTGAAGAATTCTCACACTTCCTTTTCCTGAAATATCCCAGGAATGTAGAGTAAAGGCCTGTCACCATGGCAACAGAAGTGATTGGAGCGTGTGCGGTCAGGATGGACGGTAATGCAGCGTGCGAGCGTGTGGGGGAGCCTGTGATTTGATTCTAGGGTTAAACAGGAAGGAAGTACAGCTGAAGTTTTCACGAGGCGTTGATGTGTGTTTACAGATGCGGTTTTATAAGGAAAGGTGACATGTCCCAACAAATACGCCCCGTTGCTTTGGACATTATCTCTTCTTTGCGTGTGGTTTTGTGGCATTTTATGGAATGTAAACACAGCTCTTTTGTTTTATCCGAACCCTTCTTTAACACTGCAACAGTGTATATAACAATTAATTTAATACTAAATACAACTTTACAGTTAATGCTTTGATAAACATTCCTTTCCCAAATAAATTCCCTTATCCCTCATCTTTAATTTTTTTTTTCTCTCAGGCAGAATAGAAATATAGGTCACTGTGCGAACATGATGCATTTGGCAGATATAAGCGGCTCATGTTGTTATGACTCTGAAACTTTCAGCTGGTGTTGGGTCTGGATGAGTGATTTCACAGAGATAAAACACAGCCACACACCAGGCGACATTTGACCTCTTAATTTACTTTTAACATCCAGCACGTGTGCGAGCTCTGAACTGCTCCAGAAGTAGAAGAGGACGTGTGCTTTAAAGCCAGCTGTGTGCTTTCAGATTCACTGCTAATGTCAGGATGAATGTTCTAAAGCAAGTCACATTTACTCCCTGACACACACCCTTCTGAAGATCCAACTAAACTCAACTCAACAAGCTCAACTTTTAGTTCAAGTCTTTAGTTGCAAGAGCCTGTTGGGTGTTTTAATTAAATAGAAGTAGACGTGGAAAACCTGATATGTTTCTTTAACAAGAAGAAACATGCATGTAATACAAGTCATATTGTTCCTCTGTTTTGTTTCTTCACACTGGTTGATTCTGTTCAGGTGGCTTATTATCCGTACAATCCATACAAAATGTATTTATTTAAATGTATTTATTGTAGTAGACACCTCTTGATTGTATCTGGTCAACTGTATATATTGTTTTTTTCTGTCTTTATATTGAAAGAGGAACAGGCTGTTCCTGAATTTGCTTTCTCCACTTCCTCTATTTAATTTCAACGCTAGACAACACCCTTTGCAATGCAGCATCAACACAATGATGCATTCATCATGCTTTTTTTATACACAGTGTTTTGATGCCTATGGTACAACAATTTTTTGGTTAAAATAATATCATTTTAAATATAAAATATAAATTTTTTTATTGTCTCTTCCAAGTTTTGTAATGGCAGTGAATGGGTGTTGAGATTTTGAAGTCCAATAAAGCGCATGCTCCTATCATAAAAAGTTCTCCACACGGCTCAGGGGGGTTAATAAAGGCCTTCTAAAGCAAATTGATGCTTTTGTGTAAGGATAATATCCATATTTACATATTACAATTATTACAACGATTAATCAACTAATCAGTGATTATTTTACTGTTTAATCAGTAGACTTTAATAGATTATTCAGCTTTTGCAATTAGTAAAAATATTATGTTATACATATTCTAACATAAATGAAGGTCACTTCAGCTTTAGAAAAGCATATTATGTAATTACAGTTATTATACAATTAATTGGTAATACTTCACAATAAGGTTCATTACTTAACATTAGTTAATATGAACTAAGTATGAAACTTTAACTAAGATTAATAAATGTTGTTAATGTTAATTTTAACATTGGCTAATGCATTTATAAAACTCACAAGTTGTGTTTTTTAACATTTGGTAAATGCACTGTGAACTAACATGAACAAACTATAAACAGCTGTATTTTTATTAACCAACATTAATGAAGATTAATACATAAGTGTATTGTTCATTCATGTTAATTAATACATTAGCCAATGTTAACAAATGATACCTTATTGTAAAGTGTTACCTTTTGCAAGGCATATGGATAAGAAATAAAATAAAAGTAAGTGATAAGAGGCTATATTTTATGGACAAACTATTTTATTCACAACATAATGTCTTAAAATACCTTTTAGAGTTATGGTAACCGAAACAGTTCTGAGCTAGATCAAGTTTTGATCTCTGTAAACCAAACTATCACTTTAATGAAATTCTTTTTTTTTCCCCCACTAATAAAAATATTTTCTCATTAGCTAGCTCCACACTGGACAGCTGCTTTATAACAGGAAATCAAGTTGTAATTCTAACTGAAAGTGACAGGTGTTTCGTGTTAAATGCCGTAAAGCTGTTTGATTGGCTGGTGACCAGACATTACTGGAGTAAGTTAACGATACTGAACTGCAGAGCTTGTGCAAACATCCACATTGTTGTAATCGGATGCATTTTTAACTGCCGCTTTCACACTGCGGTCAGTTTTTGTTGTGTTTAATTCATTACTGAGAGGAAAGCGTGCAATATGTATTTCAATAATCATACAAATGCTGCTCAGATTCAGCTGTGTTTGCTCTGAAGTGCTGTGTCTTTTTCTCTTGAATTGCATCCAGGAGGGCTGAATTACAGTCTTGCACTGCAGCGCCACACAGGTCAAACCACATTACAGTACATCATATGAGATCAAACGACTACTCGACAACAAATCTTTTATTGTCGCCGTTGTCGATAATGTCGACTAATCGTTTCGGCCCTAGTTTTAAATCTGGATATTTTTCTCACTCAAACGCATTGATTGACTTCCTAAGGCCTTTATTAACACCCTGGAGCCATGTGAAGTACTTTTTTGTGATGGATGCACTTTATTAGACTTCAAATCTCAACACCCATTCACTGCCATTATAAAGCTTTGAAGAGCCAGGACATTTTTTTTTTTTAATAACTCCAATTGTATTTATCTGAAAGAAGAAAATCCTATACTCCTAGGATGGATTGAGGACGAGTAAATCATGGAGTAATTTTCATTTTAACCCTGAAAAACCTTTTGTTTGTGCAACTAAGGGGTTGCTATACTCTAATTAGTCAAATGTTATACATAAAGAGAGTTTTTACTGTACAATAGTGTAGGTCTCTTCAGTTCTAATGGCCTTCTGTTGTCCGCTGTGGGCAGGCTTGAGGGAGGAGGCCTGAGGCAAGACTCAAGCTAATCACTTTCTAAGCAGCTTCTGTGTAATCCTCTAGCACAAGCAGCCGTTTCAGCTCCATCGTCAGATTCTGTGATTTTCTTCATTTGTTTCAGGATAAATTTCGGATTTGTTTTTACCTTACTTATGCTTTCTTCTTCTAAAACGTGTAGTTTGTGAATCAGAAAGAGTATTTCTTTAAAGCGATGCTTCAGATACTTATTGATTTTTGTGTTTTTAGTTTGGATGAAACCCAGCTGTGGTTAAAATGCAAAATCAACTTTTTGGGATGTGACGGTTCACCCTTCTCAGCTTACTCTGGTTGAGTATTAAGATTAGCTGGACAAAGCCTATTCTTCTCCAAATCCAGAAGAGACGACTGTTAGCTCGGGCTTACATACTCTAGGTCTTCACGGAGAGCGAAACTATTGCTAACTACTTCTTGAGGAACGTCAAGGCGAACGTTTCCTGCTTGTTATGGTTTACATGATCCCTTCAGGAATCCCAGTGAGTCTTTAAAGTTGGAAGTGGCAGAAGTTGTAGTCATGTACCTGCACTGTGGTGTTGTTGAGGATACGGATTCACTGTCCAGCTGGTGGAACGGGAATGTGGCGTCACTTTTGGACAACCACAGGTGGCAGTACGCACAGACGGGCAACACGCTGATTCAGCTGCCAGGTAAAGCTTTGATGCTCATGGGCACATCTGATACCAACCAGCCATCTGTGGATAACACCCTTCATTGGTAAAATAACGGGTGCGAGGGGTTGAAGCTGCTCATGTTATTAGCCTAGCAGAATAACTAGCAGTTTTTGTTTGGTTGTGACTTGTTTGCAGGGTATACAGGAACAAAAAATGTAAACCTTTGGAGACAAATGTTATGCTAGTTTTGCTAGCCAGTGCAATTGTGGGGAATGTGCATTTAAAGGGTTACTCCACCCCAAAATGAAAATTGTCATTAATCACTTACCCTCATGTCGTTCCAAACCAAAGCTTTGTTCGTCTTCGGAACACAATTTAAAATATTTTGGATGAAAATCGGGAGCTTTGTGGCTGTCCCATTGACTGCCAAGTAAATAATATTGTCGAGGCCCAGAGAAATACACGCTTAAAAATAAAGGTGCATGAAAGGGTTCTTTACAGTGATACCATAGAAGAAACATTTAGAAGAAACGTCTCTTTCTTTACTTTCTTATAATCTGAACAACCTTCTTTCACCACAAAGAATCTTTTGTGAAACAGAGGTTCTTCAGATGTTAAAGGTTCTTTATGGAACCATTTAGACAAAAACGGTTCTATGGAATCGTGAAGCACCTTTATTTTTAAGAGTGTAGTCCATCTACCATAAGTGGTTCAACCATAATTTTACGAAGCTACGAGAATACTTTTTGTAGGCAAAGAAAACAAAAATAACGACTTTATTCAACAATTTGTCTAATCCGCGTCACCATAGCGCCATTTTGTAGAGAATCCACTTTCAAAATCAGAAATTGCATTGCCATGGAAAATGTACATAAAATATTAATTACAAAATGTTTTTGTTCATGAATTATAAAAATAAGTTTGAATACTGCATTTTCATGTCTATTTTCAAAAATGGGAGTGACAGTTAAAGGGTTAAGGGAATAAGAGAGACACATTTTTATTATATTTATTTTTTATATTTTTAAAATGTATATATTTTTTAATTCTATTAAATAAATTCTGTTTTAATACATTTTAAAATGGAATCCAGAAAATGAATGGAGAAAACAGAATTTCATAGGACCTTAAAATAAAATTTTTGTTAAACTTTAAAATTACTTTTAAACTGTGTAATTTTGATTGACTAACTTGCTTTTTGATTGATATTTTTTAATTTAACCATGAAAAGTCTATTAAAGTTTTAAATGGAAAAAATTGAATTTGGGAAAAATAAAACAGATTTCTTAGGGCCTTACTGATTTACATTTACAACATGAACATGATTTTTCTACATATTCTCATTTTTGTCTCCAGTTTTTAATGATCTGAAGGATCGTGTGACACTGAAGACTGGATTAACGGCTGCTGAAAATTCAGCTTTGCTGTCACTGGAAAGAATTACATTTAAGATCTATTTAAATAAACTGATCTTTTAAATTGCTGTTTTTACTGCACAATAAATGCGGCCTTCTAGAGACATCTTAAAAATCAAACTTTTAAGCACTTTAGCATTGCTCCTGTGTTTTCTGCTTTTGGTCTGCCTAAATTTAGTAGGACCCCCATAGAGGTCCAATGTGGTGCTCTGCTCTCTTCACTTCAACAGAGAAACAGAAACAGAGGGGAGTCGCAGCCTCAAGACACAGCCTTTCTATTTCTGTCCTCCTTCTCCATCAGTCTGTCTGTCCTTTTTTTTTTTTTCTCCCTCCTCCCCTACTTTTCCATAGACTGTCTGCACATCTCATACCTTTTCAGTCTCTTTTTTTCTACTTGCAATTTGTATACATTTTCAATTCTCCATATGCAGCAAGCTCAGATTAAAAGACAAGCATTGTTTTATTCCAGCACTGCTTGTGCTATAGTCATCAATAATACCTCAAATTACTTTTCTGAGCAAAACCAAAAATAAAAAAAAAATGTTTAGTTTTGTGATCCGATCACTGAAACCACACACAAAGGTCATCGGAAATGCAAGTGCAGGAACATCCAAACCAGCTTCCTCCTGTCAGGAGGAGTACAACCACAAATACTGACATGTATGTGTACATTTAGGAAGAAAACATCAGTCGACACTTCACTGATCCAGACAAATATGTTTGATTAGGGACACATCCAAAGCATGGCCAGGAAAAGGACTGGACTAAGTTGGTTGTTGGATGACTAGTTGAAAAAGGAGATGACAGCTTCTCTCCCTCTGTACCGAGATGGGAACAATGAAAGAGGATATTTAGATGAGAAAGAGAGAGCGAAAAATGAGGATAAAAATAAAGAGCAAAGCAGCTAAAATCACTGCGGGACTAAAGACAATTATCCTGTACAGACACATCAGGAGAGCAACCTCAATGTGGAGGAGTGAAGATGCCATTATTCTTCACTAAATCAGTCATTTGTCCTTAAATGGTCCCTATATAGTTTATATAATTACAACAGAACCAGCATCTTATAACTATTCTGGTGCAAAGCAGAAGTGTGAAAATATCTCTATATACCTGTATGAACTGTGGCAGCAGATTTTTAGCATGTAAAATAATTTCAGACCTGACACAAATGTTGCCAACAAAATATGATTGTACTACCCAGGGCAAACATTTTCCAAATAACATTCCAGAACATAAACACAATGTATCATTTAAAAAAACTAAAATTTGCTAAACTGGACAAACATCAGTCAAAAGTTTTTGAACAGTAAGATTTTCCTGTGATTTCAAAGCTGAATTTTTAGCATCATTATTTCAGTCAAATGTAATATACATTTCAATAAATTTCATTTGATTAAATTTAATAATCAAAAGCATCTCAAATGAATTAATTTTATTATTTAATTTTTATTTGTCTTATTTTTTTAATACTGTGTCGTTCACATTTTTCTGATAAATATTATTTCTGGTAAATATTCCTTAATGCTTTAATAATAATTTTATTAATAATAGTAGTACTATCATTACATTAAGTAATATATTTGTCACAATTTCTTCAAGTTGAACCGAAATTTTATTTTGGCAGGTTGTTGTGAAGACCTTTTAATTTTCTGTTTGTATATGATATGATGATAGTTTTTCTGGAATGAAACTCTGAAATGCTCCTGTAGTGACTTTCAGAGCAGTTGTGGGGGTCTTTTAGTATCTGTGTAGCAAACAAAACAACATTCATTCACATAGAGATGTGCAGAAAATGCAGGATTCATTTTTAAATTGTATTTTGGCAGCTTAATGTTCACAGACACTAGTCCATATCGTGTTTTGATTTAAGTGTACTGACCTACTTTGAATTTATTAAAACAAAATTTGGCAAATTCTTTGACATTCCGCATTATACAGTAAATTCCATTTTTGTGACTGGATTCTGTGTTTTCGGTCTGCGTTTTCTGCATCACGGATATCATAGGGCCCTGCAATCAGTGTATCTCCTATGGTTACCCCAAATGTCATATCTAAGGCCATAAGTCATAGCCAACTGTGCCATTCAAGTCACAAGGAGTCACAAGGATCTACCTCTTTGTGAGGATGATGGGAGAGAAAAAGTATCCAGTAAAAATAAACCTGTTTGGCAGTTTATGTGAGTAGATAATGTGTTGTGGTAGTTTTTTTGTACTTGAGTGCTGTTTTAAGTTATACTGTACTGTTCAGTCTAAGTGAATATGTGCGTGTCTCAGTCAGTGTCGTGAACTTTGAGCTGGTCCTGTTCTCCACATTCTGCGACGTGGCATTTTCCCTTTTACCAGTCTGCTGTGCTTTACTGTCCTGGGGAACAGAGGCTGGAAGTGCTCCTCACCCTTGATCGCATTACAGTAGGAAAAACAGGCTTTGTGTTCAAGCTAACAGACTCTCCCTTCACGCTTCACGCACAACATTGACTGTAATGCAGCAAGCTGAAGTGACCTTTTCATTCAGTTTGTCGACTGTAAGTACACTTCAGTCCTGCGCAGTTCATGTTACGCTGTTTGGTAACACGCTTCATGACGTTAACAGCGTCAACACGTTTGGCCTAATGAGAAGAGCTTGAGCTTGGTTTTGGGAAGAGAAGAAATTACCTTGAAAAAAGTTATTATCTTTGTTTTCTTTGCGCAAAAGAAGTGTTCTCATAGCTTCATAACATTACGGTTGAACCACTGATGTCACATGGACTTTTTAGCAATGTCCTTGCTACCTTTTTGGGCCTTGAACGTGGTAGTTGTGTTACTGTCTATGCAGGGTAAGAAAGCTGTCGTATTTCATCAAAAATATCTTAATATGTTTTCCAAAGATGAATGAATGTCTTACGGGTTTGGAGTAGGGTTGTATCGGCATCACTGTGGGGATTTGGGGGATCGTTTGAGTTTTCCTTTCAGTTTCAAATTAACACCCTCTTTTCCTCATTTTCCTTTGCTTTGAAATGGCTTGTAAAAGCACTGTGCACATTTTACTTTAACTTTCAAATTAGCTATAGTTCGGCGTCAAGCGGTTCTTCATTTTTAGTTAGTTTTCCCTCTTTTTCTTGCTTACCTTCAGTAAAAGCGCCGTGCACTTTCAAATTAGCGACAATTCAGTGTTAAAAAGTTGTTTGTTTTTAGTTTGTTTGCATTTTTACTCACTTTCCTTCGCCTTGAAAACGTGCCGTGGCATTTTACTTTCACTTTTAAATTTTGTGGCATTAACGTAACAAACTTTTATTCACAAAACAAATAAAAATACACCATGTTACATGCCTAATATAAAATAACAAATAACTTACACAGTTTAAACAGGTATACAAAACAGAAAATCAGTAAACACTGTGGAACCAAATAAGTAAGAAACATAGAACGTTTATTAGCAAAACAAATGTTTTGAATGATGTAATATAAAATAAAAATACACTGTTTTAATAAATAAAAATCAGCAAACCCTGTGGAACCAAATAAATATGAAAATCCCACTATCACCTTGCTTGGATAAATAGCAGAAAACGATGGTGGGGGCGGTGCCGTGGTGAACAAGTGACTAAACCGGTGTTGTGGACTCACACCAGCATTCATTTTTGGGTGAACTATTCTTTTAAATACAAACCCAGCTATGTTGTTGATGGCCATAGCTGGTTAAAAGTTTTTTTTTTTTTTTTTTTTTTTTTAAGCACTTTGTGTTCCAACTAGTTAAGGACATGGTGTAAAGCTCCACGGTGGTCACCCCTAGTAACCCTTGGCCCTCTGCGTCTTGAATCCCTTACATTCCCAGTGCTCCACCAGTGACTTGTCGGTTACATATTCACCAGCTCAAGTGTTAACCCGGTTCTGCAGCTGTTCACAGGGTGATGGGTCAGGTCACATGGGTTGTCTTCTTGATGTCTCAATCCTCTGGAGCACCTCAGGTTAATAGGCTAATTGCTGAGATTCAGACGAAAGCTACACCCCAATAAGAAGCCAGTTCAGCACGCTGAAGTGATTTGATCTGACCTGACTGTTGTGAGGTTACAGGGTGGAAATTTAAAACCACCATGGATGTCTATATCCATCCGTTTTAAACATGACTACATACAGTTAAGGTTAAAATTTTACACACACCTTCCAGAATCTGCTAAATGTCAATTGTTTTACCAAAATAGGAGAGATCATACAAAATGCATTTACATATAGTCCACAAGAGAAAACATTAGTTCAGTAGTTAGAGATCCATCTTTTCACACTGAGGACAACTGAGGACTCGTATGCAACTATTACAGAAGGTTCAAACACTCACTGATGCTCCAGAAGAAAACACAATGCATTAAGAGCCGGGGGTAAAAACTTTTTTTAATTTGAAGATCAGGGTAAATTTAATTTTTGTCTTCTGGTTAACATGTATGTAATGTAATCTTCTGTTGCTTCTGAAGGGCAGTACTAAATGAAAAAAATATGATATTTAGGCAAAATATAAAAACAAAGTGCACACCTCTTCATTCTGTTCAAAGGTTTACACCCCTGGCTCTTAATGCATTGTTTTTCCTTCTAAAGCACCAGTGAGCATTTTAACCTTCTGTAATAGTTGCATTTGAGTCTCTCAGTGTGAAAAGATGGATCTCAAAATCATACAGTCATTGTTGGAAGGGTTTAAAACACAAAAATTTGTGGGACCTGAAAGATTTTTCTGAAGAACAGCAGTTCAGGACAAGCAATGGGACTCATGAACAACTATCAGTAAACAACAAAAACAGTATTAATAATCAACAGGATTATTTTTATAAATAGTTAAAAATATAAACTATTATTTTTTTCTTGTGGACTATATGTAAACATCTTTTATGTGAAATGTCTTATTCAGGTCAGTACTAAATAAAAAAAATAACATGCATTTTATATGATTCCTCTTATTTTGGTAAAATAATTAACATTTTGCAGATTCTGCAGGGGGTGTAAACTTTTGACCTCAACTGTGCATGCACTTCTTACAGTTTGTGGCTTAAGGTTAGCAATAAGCAAAACTATTAAATGATTTAATAGCAATCTTCATTAAAATCCAGTATTGATTCTTAAAATGTATTCAGTGATGGATGTTATGCACCTCAACAGTCCCAAATGTGTTATTCCCGAATGAATAGAAGCAAAATAGGAACTGAATCTGTAGCAGGCCGTTTAACATCAGCTCAGTCCATTACAGCAGCTGCATTGTTCAAGATTCATTTGTCTTCTGTTCATTCAGCGGGACCAGTCGGAAATGAATGAATCAGTGGACTCATTAGTTGTGTGAGGCTGGTGTGGGACACAAGGTTCATTAATGTGCTCAGTAATGTGGCTGGCAGAATGAGAGATGCGATTAGCGGCTGCTGCACACACAGGCACATACTCGTTGAACCTTTGACCCTTGTTTGCTTCAGTCTGACCCACAGTAAGGAAGTGTGATGGGTTCGGGGAATTCAAGAGCAGTCCGCAGCCTCGTGTGGTTGTATTTTTTCCAGTATCAGTTCATAATTTAAGTTGTAGTTATGAAGGTGCAATAGCACATTTGTGTGTATTGTTAATGAGTAATACATATAAATCTTGACAGAACACATTTAGCTGATGTTTGGGTAGGGCTGGACGATTAATCTAAAAAGTAATCGAAATCCTGTTAATACTTTCCCATTACAAAAAAAATACTACCACGTGTGTATTCACTCATGTCGTCCAAACCTATATGAGTTTCTTTCTTATGTTGAACACAAAAGATGATTTTCTGAAGAACCAAACAGATTGACTTTCACAGTAAGGAAAGAAATACAATGGAAGCGGGCTGGGCGATAAATCGATAACAGTAATTATTGCACGGTATGAATTTCCACGATAACAAGAGTTCGATATGTTTATGCGGCAAAGGCAGAACAAAAAAGCGCTAGTCAAAGTGTGCCACTCGGACCATTTATCCGCTCGGATCGAAGTTCAAATGGCGGCACAGTGCAAACTACTAGAGCAGATGCTTTCACTCGCTGAACACATTTGAATTCAGTGAAGAACACAAATGACTCGGTTTATAGCAAGATGAAACGGCGCTGACAAACAAGAGAAACACTTTTTAATCAACAAACGGCATCATTTACCATAGATTTACTGTAGTAGCACTAACTGCACATTGGTATTGTGTCAGAAATGCATCTATATTTGTGTCAAATTTTATTATATTATTAATGTAGACATGTATTAAATGTATTGAAGTAAGAGTAATGGGATATAATTTCAGTATTGTTTGTGATTAAGCTATAGCGTTTATGCATTTATACTAAATGTGTTTACTACTGTTTGTCATACAAATACCTTGGAAACATGTATTACATTTTTACCATGGTATTGAGGTGCTATATTTGTGGTTTTAACTATTTTTATCACGATACTATGGAAGAGAAATGGTTAATTAGAATAATTTAATTAGAAACAGTCAGAATAATTAAATTTCACCATATAAAAATGAGATTGCTACAATTTTACAGATATTACTGATTTTGATAATGAACATAAATCTACATCTGCATTCTAAATCAAGCTACTACCAAATGTGTATTTCTAAAAGACAATTTATTATTATTATTATTATTATTATTATTATTATTATTATTAATATTATCAGCTAACACAAACCTGTTTTCTTGACACAATATTACTCATGCGGAACTAAGAAATATTTTTATTTTTAAGATATTTATTTTGTTAAGGAAAAGTGTAAAGAATTCAGACTACATGAAGTATTTGTATGTTCTGACCATAAAGAATATTTTAAAGCCACATTTAACTGTCTGGGTTTTACAACTTTTACATTGTAACAAAAATCCTTTAAACTTGAAAGAAAAAATTTTACATTTATCATAAAAAAATTATCGATATCGACTGATATGAAAAATATAATATCATGATAATTTTTTGGCCATATTGCCCAGCCCTAAATGGAAGTGAATGGGGAAACTGTTTGATTATTAGCATTCTTCAAAATATCTTTTTTTTTTATGTTCAACATATAAAAAAAAAAACTTTTGGGTGAACTGTTCCTTTAAAAAATAAACTCTTGTTTCTTTTCTGCTCTCTATATCCATTACATTGTCTCTCATGTCCACTTCTCCTCTCTCCATCATCTCATCACTGTAGTGTTGGTTTGTGTGGCCACTCTGCTGCCATCTACCAGAAATCCAGTGCTCTGCTGTTTAGATGCAGAGAGAACTGTTGCCGGTACATGTGAAGCGATGTCGGTTTCACTTTGTCTGAAGTGTGAAGTTACTGTTGCTATCTTGGGTCATTACTTCTTCAGTATCGGGAAGATCAGGAACCTATTACCTGGAAACAGCGAGGCTATGTTTTCAGACATGTTTTGTTGTCTCTTCTCTTCTGATACCTGATAAGCCCTGAAAAATAATCATCTGTGGAGAAGAGAAAGGTTAGGCTTTGGAGGAACCTACTGATATGCGCTGATACAGATTGATTCCATGGCTGTGTACGTTCTTCCTTCTGTTTGTTTTGAGTGACCTTAAAACTCACCCACGATTCACCTTCCTGTCACTGAAGAACAGTTCATTGGTACCACAGTGTCCTTTTGAAGTTTCCCTTCTAAAAAACAGCTCATGTTATTTTTTTTACCCTCCGATTCCTTAGTTCTTTTTCCACAGACTGTGAATTCCCAACCGCATTCAGAGCTCTTCCAGCTCTGGGAAAAGAATAGCTGTCTGATTTTCTCCAAGCGTAATGTCTCTATTTGTTGAAGTGGTTTGTTGGTTTTCTGTGGTTTGGATGCTGAAATGATGGATTTTCGACGTTAGTGAAATATCCTGTTACCCTGCATGCAAAGCTTGAAGGACAGCGGCAACGGCTGTGAAATGGGATTCATTTTGGTGAGATAATATGTTGGGAACGGTCATCTTCTGTACGAGCCACTTTAGATGTGAGATGGAGGTCATTTCTTTGTCTTCTGTCATTGACGAGGAAACGAGTAGATTAATGTAAAATCTTTATGCGATAAATGAAATTGTTAGCCTTGCAGAAACCCCAATTTAAACTTAGAATGATTAGTTTTGCGGAGGTTATAACCTTTGTGTGTGTTAGCTATATTTTATTCTAGACGTGGTTTAAATCTGACAGACGTCCAGGAATGTCCTCATTTGAAAAAACAGTGATAATTTTATTTATTATTTTTTTTTCTTGTTAAATTAAATATTAGTTTTATTCTTAAAATAAAAAAGATATATAGGGTTTTAAAATGTGGGTTATAGTAAGTATATATACACTGCCCCTCAAAAGTCCAGGATCGGTAAGATTTTAAATGGTTTTTAAAGACGTTTCTTATGCTCATCAAGGCTGCACTTATTTGATGAAAAATACAGGAGAAACTCTAATATTGAGAAATATTATTTAAAGTTAATACAACTGTTTTCTCTATGAATATATTTTAAAATGTAATTTATTCCTGTGATACTAAGATGAATTATTGGCAACATTACTCCAGTCTTCAGTGTCATATGATTCTTCAGAAATTATTATAATATGCTGATTTATTATCAATGTTGAAAACCGTTGTGCTGCTTAATATTTTATCGTTTTTTTTTTTAGAAATCAAATATTTTGTAGCAATATAAACTGCCATCTGAAAGTTTGGGGTCAGTAAATTTATATTATTATTTATTTATTTTATTTTATTTTTTTAAGAAATTAAGGAAATACTTTTCTTTACCAAGGATGTGTTAAATTAATAAAACGTGATGGCAAAGATTTATATTGTTAGAAAAGATTTCTATTTTGAAATATGTTAATATAGAACACCATTGCTTTAACTAAAAATAATATTTCACGATATAAATTTTTTTTTTTCTGTATTTTTGATCAAAGAAATGCAGGCTTGATGAGCATATAAGATTAATATTCTTTAAAAAAAAAAAAAACATTACAAATCTTACTGATCCCAATCTTTTGCGCGGCAGTGTATATGATACAAGTATGAAATGTTTTTCATTTAGCTAGTGTTTGTGTGTGTGTGTGTGTGTGTAGGCCTATATATTGTTTATTGCTATGGACTACGAGGTAAGTGCATCTGTGTTTTCAGATGACTGCTTCTTCAGTTCATCAGCGTCATATTGTGAACCGTTATTAAATGTGCTTCACCCTCTCCTGTTCGACTGCAGTGGAGCTCACTTTCATACACACACACACACACACACACACACCATTACATCATCCAGCTGCAGAAGTGAGAACCTCATTTGCCCTGCCGTACCGCGGCCTGTCTCTCTCAGACCCTGAGGGAAGAGTGTGGGCTCTCTTCCTCACACACTCATGCATGCAAACACATACTGAGATACGGAAGAGAACCTAAACCCTGGTCTTCTCAGGTGCTCAGCAGGTTTTAGTGAAAACCGCTCTGTAACTCAAACTGAGCCCTTCTGACCGGCAGCACTGTCTGTAATTCTCCCAGCTTCCACATTTAACCATTACCGACAATTCTGTTCAGTTTATCTGTTCAGTCCTGGAGAACACTGCTTAAAATTGCCTTGTCCTGTCTTTTTGTTTTCCACAGTATGTTGCAAACTTTCCAGTTGTTTTATTCCTGGAGTACTATATAAATGATTAAAACATTTTTAAAACATGTATATGTGTGTGTGTGTGTGTGTATATATATATATATATATATATATATATATATATATATATATATATATATATAAGACCAGCCAACCATTTTTTTTTTTTTCAGCAGGGTAAATAAAGGTTTTTATGCTGTTTAATATGAAGTGACAACGTTATTCGGTAACCATAAGCTTGTTAGTCAACTAGAAAAAAAAAACTCTAGAGAATAGCATTTCACTAAATACATGCACCATATAACACATTCATTATAATTTTTTACTGTTCTTCAGTGTTTAATTTGTTTAAATAATAATTTATGTATTTGTAACTTTTTTATAAAAACTTGTGTAATTTAAGCATTTGTAATATGTAATAACAAATAAGGGAATTTTAGCCTTCAATATTACAGTAATGTAGTACCAACTGACTGATGTATTTTTAAGTAACCCTAACCTTTCTTTGAAAAAAGTGGCATATACTATGCTTGTCAAGTTGACGTATATCCAAAACAATCAATATTGAATAGAATCGGAAATCGAATCATATTACAAGCTTTTGAATCAGAATTGAATCGAATTGTGAATTTTGTCAAAACCCAACCCTAGTATTTTGTTTAAACGTGACCATTAGACACCAAATTCTGCATTATGTATATATTATAAATGATATAAATGATAACAAATGACAATGTTTATTATATAAATAATTTGTAATATCATAATATTAATATGAATTGTAGTATATAATACAACCTAATGTTCATTTATAAGACCTGTATGACTTCTGAATGTCAGAGCTACTCTCTTCCATCCAATAAAAAGGATGGAGACCAGAGATATGAAATGCATCATTACAATGGCCCACATGACTCATGCTTTGTGTTCTATTATTTTTGAAACTATATGTGACCCTGGACCACAAAACCTGTCTTAAGTTGCATGGGTATATTTATAGCAATAGAAAAAAAGAAAAATGATAGATTTTTTTCTTTTATGCCAAAAATCATTAGGATATTAAGTAAAGATCATGTTCTATGAAGATAGTATGTTAATGTCCTCCCATTAATATATCAAAACTTTATTTTTTATTAGTAATATATGCATTGCTAAAAACTTTTTTTTGCACTGTCCAGATTCCAGATTATTAAATAGTTGTATCTTGGCCAAATATTGTCCTATCCTAACAAACCATACATCAATAACTTATTTTCAGGTGTATAAATCTCAATTTTAAAAAACTGGCCCTTATGACTGGTTTTGTGGTCCAGTGTCACATATCATTTTTTTTTTTAAATGTTCTTTGAACATTTTGCCTAAATGTAAGCAGCTTGTACATTCTGCTTTAAATACCTCATTAGGCCATACAGGTTTCAAACGACATAAGGGTGAATCATTTAACATCTTGTGCACGTGGTCTGATGCGCACAGTAGCAGCAGTGGAAAAACAATCCTTCCAGTGGGATGTATGGGGGGGAAAAGAGAAGCAAAGGGAAAGAGGCAGTGTGACATAGAGAAAGGTGTTCATTTGTACAGCGAGTGGCGCTGAGACACCACAGGGAAGAGTTGCAGGAAAATGGATAAATGACATCATCTCTATCTCTCAGCTGTGTCTGTGTGTGTAGGAGGGATCGGCTCCTTCAACCATATTTCATGCTTAATTAGCAGCCCTGGGATAGAGGGGATAGTAGGAGTGGAATTAAAGACAGCATGTCTCAACTGAACCATCCATGTCTGTAATGCTTTACTAGCAAGTATTGTGCCATACCTGAGTCTTCCTGCTCTGAAAAGGATAATTGTAGATCACAAACTAGTACCATATTTTCTATATACATTAAGTACATAAATACATAAGTTATTTCCATGAGTTCTTTCAGCTAACCCCAGCAAGAAATGAGAGGAAAAAGGTAAATTATGTAATCCAAGCTAAGTTATGTGAGTCTAGGCACTCTGAGAGACCAAAGTCAGTCTGCTGGCTATGCATGACTAACTCAACTTTGGCACAGCCTCGCCAAACCTAGTCAACTCAAACCTGTGAATCATAAAAACAAATGAACAGAAGTGATGCTTCATCCAGGTTGCTGCTGATCTCATGCAAAGCGCTTGAACGCGGTCCAGCGCTCGAGGCGGTATCTGCTCATGCCAAGAACAGAACAACAAATGATGATGTTTCTGGACTGTCTTTACATTCAGTTAAATGCATGTACAAGAATATGGAAAGGAGAATGTGAAATTGATATTCATGGGCCTTAAATGGACCAGATGCAAATTCAGATTTCCCATTTGAGCACTATAGCTAACCGCTAGATCAAAACTCTGATGATGATGATAAGCTTGCATGAACTTTGCTCTGCTCACAAATTCTGCTCTGTTTTGTTTTTCAGGATTTCGCAGAAATGAAGAGATGAAGGCGATGGAAGTTTTGCCCATTCTAAAAGAAAAAGTGGCCTTCTTGTCAGGTGCGTTGTCGATTTTGAGTGCTGTTTGTTGCTATAACTGTATCTTTTATGTCTAGTGGTCATAAAACACTTTCTCAGAAGGAACTACGGTGTGTATGGTCAACAAGAGTGTGTATCTTCAGTACTTGAGTAGAGAAAAGCAACTGTTTTAGTTTACGTTGAAAAATTTTCATTACGGGTACACAGGAATATTCCAGCAGGAAACCAGTTTCCACCTCAGAGTAAAAAATTACAATTAAAATGATAATTTTGAGTCATGTTGTGGTGTATAAAGGAGCAATTCAGAGAAATAAAGTCGCAAAAAGCCATCCATAGGATCTGGAAATGACCTAAACCGGACAACATGTTAAACCACATCAGTGTTATTTTAGTATTTTTTGTGATGCGATCTGGGAAAACCCAACACATGGTGAAATTTGACCTTTTTTAGCGTTTGATGCCATATGAAAACTGAGTTCAAAACCTTTCCAAACTATTTTTGTTTTGAACATAAAAGTTTTGGCTATCTGAAATTGGGTTTAAAGTGAGGCAATGAAAATAGAAACTCAACAGTCAAGTATCACAAGTAAAAGTGACTTTACTGTGGTAAAATACTTATTTTAGTCACTGTACATGATGTAAAAGATATAAAATGACCCCAAGGAACACAGAACACTTGCAAACATTCGAACATTAAATGTTTATCTGTTCATAAAACATCACAGATTACAGCATACAGGCTCTCCAACTCCTGTTCTACTCTGGACTTATTGCTGGACTTAATACATAACCAGACACAGTTTGGGGTTGTACTTTTTAGTTCATGCTGTCGCCATTTGAACTAAATGAAAGTAATGAATAGCGATATGAAAATGGTGCTGTGGGCTCTTTAAGAATTCAAAAGTGCTAAACTGCATCATTACACAAACAGATTTACATTCCCCGGAAGAGGACAGTTTTCCATTGTTTATCATGGGCATAGTCTCTGAACTTTTAATCACCCCTTGTGTGTTTAGGGACAAATAGTGTACCTTGTAGTTTACATTTAGAAAAGTGAGCACAGCGCAACTGTTCGCACACCTCTAACAGACTGTCATCGGATCCTCCTCTTTATTATCTTCATCATCCGATCCTTCATCTGTGGATGTGAAATGGTCCATTATAACATCGTTTAGGGAACTGACATCACCAAGATTGAGCAGATTGAGATGAGTAAGATCATTTAAGTGAGCATCTAGACTTATTTGTACTCTTACGCTCTGCCATCTCACAATATAAAAAATAAATAAATAAAACTTTGTGTGCCATAGTTTACACAAGACTGGCAGGAAATGTGCGTTCATACACCTTATTAAATATGTTAGGTGGTTTATTTTGATAGGTTAACTGTGTTTGTGGTGTTAAGGGAAAGCACCTCCGCAGCACGTTATGAACATAAGAGAAAGACAGTCTTTTCTGCTTGCTGCAATAAGTTGTTATTTTTCTGCACTAAACAAGTGAATTTTGCCAAGATATTTTCAGAGATTATAGACAAGATGTTAGAGGATAATGATTGAAAGAAAAATTTATTTTGACAAAAAACTTACTCTCAACCTATTTTTTTTTTAATTTCCTGAAAATGAGCCAGCGTGACATCCGGCTCTTTTTCCCAGATTGCATCACATTTATATTTTATTATAGTATTTATTAATAGGGGTCAACCCAATATGTGTTTCTCAGGGCCGATAGCGTTTATTAGTGATAACCAATATTTTGAACCAATATATGTCTGGTGTAAAAATTTAAATTCAAAATTACGAATAACAAGGGCTCTGATAAAAGCTTTCTTTAAATGCTTTTAAACTATTTTATCTGCCAATCAGTTTTGAAAATGACCGATAACCATAAAAATGCTTAAAATTGTCCAGGCAGATATTCGGTTGACCCCTATTTATTAATATTTTGCTAATAGCTTTCATTTTAGATTTTTCATTTTGTCATTTTTTTAATTTTTTTTTATTAGTTTTTGTTTTAAATATTTCTACTTGGCTTCAATTTATTTTTATTTTAGTTATAGCAATTCCTTAGTAAATATTTTAAGTTAGTTGCAAAAGCGACATTTCTAATTAAGTTTTATTTGTTGTTAAGGTTGTTTGAATATTCATATTTTAAATTTCTTTCAGGTTTACTTACAACCCTTAATCACAATCACAGGACCGCACGTCTTTGGTGTCTTTGACCCAGAATAATTTTTTACTGAATGTTCATATACTTCCCAAAATGATTTTAGTTGGTGTGTCATTGTTGCCTGACAGAGGCCATAATTTGATTTACACCACAAAGTCTCATTCTCACTCGCTCTCTGAGCTTCTGTTTGGCTCTTTTAGTCGTACGACTGACAGACCAGCACTGAAATGACTCAGAAACATAGACTGTCTCCATAGGGATGAGTAACCGTCACACACATGTCCCATGATACAACAAGCACAATCAACAGGTGTGAGAGTGTGTTTAAAAAACAAAGCACAGAGCAGAAGTGAATCTGCAGAGCCCTAAGTGTGTACACCCAGTGATTTCTGCATAAGCATGCAGTTATGTGCATTTTATTTATATTCCTTAATGTCAGAGGATAAGATGGATTATCCTATTACAAACACACTCCATTAGTGAGATTCAGCACATTTGCTGGAGAAAATCCTTATGGATTTCCCAGCCGCTCAGTGAGTTTGTTGTGCTTTAGTTGAGGTGTTTTGGCTTAGTAACACAACCTGGATGAACTGGAGCCATTAGAGGAGGATCAGTGGGAGCAACACATTGGTTACTAATTTCTGAACTCTAATGAACTTTTGGTGCGTGACAATGACCTGGATCATTCAAGGAATTGTTATTGGTAAAAGCAATGGTTTAAGTTGAAATGTGGTGTTTTTGTGCAGGCCTACATTATCTTTACTGTTGGTCCACAGTTGTTATTGTTGTTGTTTTTCAGCTCAAAAAATTTGAATATCATGAGAAAGTATTTTTTTTTTTTATTGTAACTTATTTCAAAAACTGAAAATTTCATATATTCTAGATTCATTGCATGTAAAGTAAAACATTTCAAATGGATTTTTGACTTTCATGAGCTGTACGCTCTAATCATCCAAAAAAAAAAAAAAAAAACTTCATGTTTTACATGTAATGAATCTAGAATATATGAAAGTTTCATTTTTTAACGATATTGACACTTTTTTTTTTTAGCTGCACTTGAAGCTACAACCCAACTATAGTTGGGCATTATGACCAAAATCTCTTATTAAGATATGAGTAAAAAAACAACAACTCACTGACGACAAGTAAACAGTCAGCGATTTAAATATGAATATGAAACTAATTACAAGTGACAGGACAAAAAAAACTACAGTAGAACAAAAAAATAAGTGCTAAATGCTACATACATGTAATCAAATGTATGAACGTTGCATATTCACTGTGCAAATGAAATATATATTTCTTCTATGAAATTTACAGAAGTCATTTAGTCAAAAATAGTGAGAGAGATTCTCTCTTTTGATTTTGATTAACACGAATTACAGCAGGAATATTAGACTGCTGTCACTTTAAGAGCTACCTGGATCCAATATACTGTTGCGTGTTGTCTTTTTCAGCTGTTTGCTTTCACTTAAGACCTAAATTACTGCGTTTACAATGGATACTTGCAAAGATAGGCATTTTGACACATACAAGTGTGTGTGTATTTAACCGTCCAAAGCCTATAAAGTGGTAAAAAAGCTTCCGTGCTCTACGAACATCTCTCAGACAGCATGCATATATAGCAAAAATTAATTATTTCACTGCTGATTGCATTTTAATGGCTTAAAATCACTTGTTTAACGTTACCGGTTGACAAACTTCCACTAGTTAATAGTGTCTACTGGTATATCGACCCAACAATAGACCCAACAATTCAACAGTAAAGATAATGTAGACCTCCACAAATACAATTTTAACCTCTGCTTATGCCAGTAACAGTTCCTTGAATCACCCAGGTCTTTGTCATACCCAAACCCAAATTCATTAGCATTGAGAAATGAGAAATCAGCACAGTCGCTTGAGAAATTAAGCCATGGCGCTCATACGGGCAGTATGGTATTTCTTTTATTGCACACAACTTTCATAGTCCTCACATTGCCCATTTAAAATCTGACTGAAATTGTCCATTTGTAATTGTAATTTTGTTGGCTTTGTTACAACGTGACATTTGATAGCTGTAGCTGAAAAGCTTTAAAGGGATAGTTCACACAAAATTAAAATTCTATCATTTATTCACCCTCTTGTCTTTCCAAACTTGTGTGATTTATTTTATGTTCATGCAGTGTAAGTCAATGGGGTCCAAAGTCCACTTTCAGTTGACTTTCATTGTATGGTCAAAAAGTATTAAAAATAGCTTCCCTTGTTTCCCACAGAAGAAAAATAACACTGGTTTGAAATGACATGAGGGTGTGTAAATGATGACCGTATTTCTTAGAAATTAAATTTATTAGAAAACAAATCCAGGTAAGCTAGTCAGCCTCACTAGTCAGCTAGTTGTTATTGGGTGATTACTTGACCATCCCGATCCATTGATTTTGACTAATTTGGATAAAACTAAATTGCACATAAATGCACAAATTTCTGAACTTAAATTTAAATGTATTCAGTCCATTTTTCCTCGGCACACTTACAAAACAACATTTTTCCCAGACACTAAAAAGATATTTCAGAGGCGCTTATTTCAACCACTTGAAAAGTGAACATCAGCTGAGTCATTCAGAGAGATTTACAGAGATTAAGTCATGATATCAAGGCCTGGTTTCATAGACGGGGCTTAGCCTAAGCCAGGATTTGGCCATAGTTAGATTAGGACATTTAAGTCATTTTTATAAATGTGCCTTAGAAAAAACATAACTGGTGTGCATCTTGAGACAAAACAAACACACTGATATATTTAAAGGTCAGTCAGTGTGAGTTTCTTTCAGTTGAAACAGCTCAGACTTACTATTTAGTCTAGGACTAGGCTTAAGCCGGGGACAAATCATGTAACAGGGTCTCGTCTTGAATTATCTTGCAGTTACTCAGAAAAACAGTCTACGCTGTCATTCAGTATTCTCTGAAGACACTGCGCTGAAGAACATAGACTTGATTTAACAGCAGTTAAAATTATTTTAGTAATGACTGACTGTCTGAGACTGTCAACAAGCAGGTTTTGAATCAGACTTGCAAGTCCAGCAATGCACTGCTTTTTACAGCTCCAGTGTTTTTTATTCATGGTCTGAAAACAAGACAACTTCCTGCCCTTTAAACTTGTTTTTGTTTGTGCCATATGCTGTTTCGTATGCAGTCCTTTTTTGTACTCTGATAAAGACATTAAATACCAAATTACTCACGTGACAGGTAAATGTACACCAAAATACAGAGTATGATTGGATGCACAGCTTTTGATGTTTGGATTATGGGATATGAGAAGTATTTTCAAAAAGTAAAACCTATTTCATGTTCTATGAGGTGATTTAATGTCTTTCCCTTTCAGTCAACCCTCTTTTTCCTGCATTTTTATTTCTCTAGGGGGCAGGGACAAACGCGGCGGTCCAGTTTTAACATTCCCATCACGAACCAACCATGACCGAATACGACACGAGGATCTCCGCAGACTCATCGCCTACCTCGCCGGCATCCCTAGGTATTGACACACTCACTCGCTACTCAGCTTGAACTCCTTTAGTGTGTTTTAGAGAACATCCCAGGATGCACCTGCTTTTCCTTCACTATCCGTTCAGGCTCATTTCTTTAAAAAGAACAAAAGCAACTGCGTTGGATCTGGCGAATTGTGCAGTGGATGTGCCAAGTGTCCTGCTGCGTTGTTCTCTTTTCCTCATAATCGGGCGCATTGATCTGTAATTGACCTGTGAACTAGGGATGCTGTGTCTCTTCATATGTGAGCTTTTGTTGTGCTTATAAAAATTGCATGAGGCAGGACAAATCTGCACTTCACTTCAACTCCTCTAAACGGCTCTGCCGAGCAGTCGTGCTCCATAAACATGTTTGTTTACGAAGCCGTTAGCGTCTATTAGTCGGAGCATGAGGGCGGTAACTCTGGTACAGTGCAGCTACAGAAAGCAGAGCACACTGTGACCTTCATTGGTGTTTCTTCAAGTGTGCTGGCACTTTATTGCATTGGGTTGATTTTTATTATAAAGCATTTTATATGTGGGAACTGTTTTTTGTTATACGAGGATCACGTTAAAACATTTTATGATGCCTTTTTTTTCATATATTTTAAATGCCTTGTATCTGCCAGTTTTATTGTTTCACTCTTGTCCCAGAGTCAGATTTTAAATCAAAAATCATACAAATCATTTTAAAATATACTTTTAAAAAACTGTGATATCCTCAGCACAATTTTAAGTGAGCAGCGTGTCAAAACAGAGCAGTGCATTACATAACAAGCGCTCAGTGTCGTTTATGGCAAATATCTTTCAGCGCTATGTACTCTAGTATTCAATCAAAAGTCAAACACGCTTTATCCGAGCCCTTTCAGCTCCATGCGCATTGTCTTTCTCCGGACGCACACCGGCGCCATGACGCAGTTATTTTTTTTTACAACAGTGAGCAGCAAAATGATTATTTTCACTAAAAAAACTGCAGAAAAATCTAATCTATTTTTTTTTACTATCTATTTATCTATCAATAACCTATGACTCTGTCTATTCAAACCAAATGTGACAAGATGTTTCTGATCTAAATTTAGCATTTTTAATCTGTAGGCTAAGAACATTTCAAAATAATCATGTAGGCTAATTATAATTAGGAATATTGTTGTTAGATGGCTGGAATATATATATATATATATATATATATATATATATATATATATATATATATATATAATATATATATATATATAATATTAGTGCTGTCAAACGATTAATCATGATTAATCACGTCCAAAATAAAAGTTTATGTTTACATACTATATATTTGTGTACTGTGTATATTTAAGTATATATAAATAAACACACATGCATGTATATATTAAGGAAAAATATTTTAGATTTATAACTATTATTTATATTTATTTATAATCAAAACTGTATACAGGTATAAATATATATACATATAAATATTTTGTTTTAATATATACATGTATGTGTGTGTATTTATTTATATGTACATAATAAATATACAGAGTAAACACACATATAGTATGTAAACAAACTTTTATTTTGGATGTGATTAATCACGATTAATCGTTTGACAGCCCTAATATATATATATATATATATATATATATATATATATATATAAGTTTTAGTACTTTAACTTTTATTTTAATTTTATTTCAATTAGTAGCCAATGCATAATTTCTGATTTTCATTTGTTTTTCCTGTAATTTTTTAATTTTATTTCAGCTTTATTTAAAAAAACAATAGTTTGTTACTATCCACTCCAGTATTGTTAGTTATGCTTGAGATTAAATTAGGCATATGTTGTATTCCAGTCAAAGATTTTTAATGTCAAATTAATATTGTAAAGTCTCTTCTGCTCAATAAGCCTGCATTTATTTGATACAAAGTACCAAATATTCTGTTTGCATATATTTTAAAATGTAAATTATTCCTGTGATTTCAAAGCTGAATTTTACCATCATTGCTCCAGTCACACATGATCCTTCAGAAATCATTTTAATAATCTGATTTGCTACACAAAAATTATTATTATGTTGAAAACAGCAGAGTAGAATTTTTTTCAGGTTTCTTTGGTGAATAGAAAGTTCAGAAGAACAGCATTTATCTGAAACGGCAATCTTTTGTAACATTATAAATGTCTTTATCATCAAAAAAAAAAAAAAAAAAAAATTATACTAACTCCAAGCTTTTGAATGGAATAGTGTGTAATGTTACAAAAGCGTTTTGTTTCAGATAAATACTGATCTCTGGATCTTCATCAAAAAATCTTAAAAAAATTTACTTGACTATTAAATATTGATAATAATAATTGATGATAATAATATTAATAATAATAATAATAATAATAGTAAATGTTTCTTGAACAGCATATTAGATCTTTTCTTGAATCAGCATATTAGAATGATTTCTGAAGAAGACAAGAGTAATGATGCTGAAAATTTAGCTTTCATCTCAGGAATAAACTATGTTTTAAAATATATTAAAATAGAAAGCAGTTATTTTATTTTAAAAATGTTTCACAATATTACTGCTTTTGCTGCATTTTGTATCAAAGAAATGCAGTCTCGGTGAGCAGAAGAGAGTTCCTCAAATAACTTTTGACTGGTAGCGAATGCAGGCTAGCTATGAAATTATTCTCAGCAAGATATAGGAGAATGCTATTTTGTTCCAAAAATGTTTCAAATGTAATTTCCACCACAAAATTCAGTTGCAAAAGTATCTAAATCCATCTGACGTCTTTCTTTAAAAAATGAATTTTTATCAGGCTCCGATGTATAGGTTTCTACCCAAGTACTGGTACCTCTGATTGGGCTGAGGCTGGGATTTTAGTGAGTTTGAAGTAAAAGTATTTGATGGGTGTCTAATGTGTTTTTGACTGAAATGGCATTTAGGGCTTTTTGCATCTGAACTCTTCATATTATCATATATTAGCAATAAAGTTGTTGAGGGAACACCCTTATACCGTTTTGCTTGAGTTTTTCCCCTCTCTCTTCTCAGAATGGCTTGTATAGCTGAGAGCAGCATGACTGCTGGTTTATCATCATATTTGACACATTTAATAAAACCTATTCCTCAGCCAGCGATACTGCAATGAATTTAGTCGCTCTATACTTTTAACAGGAGGGCGGGGAATAGAAACGAGAGATTTAGATATGAGAGAAACGCTAGAGGGGGCGCGATGGGAAGAGTGGTTGGTGGGAAAGGCAGCGTGGGCACGATCAAGAACCTGCCGCAGTTCAGCCACTGCCAACAGCCTCTTCCTCCTCCTCATCATCCTCGCTCACAAACTCTGTCCCCTGCTCCCACACAGTTACACCAGAGAAAGAGAGAGAGAGCGATCTACAGTTACAAAGCAAATCCCCTAGAGACAAAAAAAGAGAAACACACAGAAAGATGGGAAGAGATGTATCATGATAAAGAGAGCGAGAGAGAGAGAGAGAGCAGTCGTCTTCAGAGATGGAGAGCAGGCGAGTGTGCAGGAAAAAAATGGGAGGGCGAGCAAGCCAGTGAGCAAGAGAGGGAGGGAGAGAGAAAGAGAGAGGAAAACAGTGTCGCAGTCGCACAGGGCTGTGTGATCGTCTACAGCTCGTCATTAGCGACAGCTCCTCGATTAGACACTTTCTGAGGTGAAATCGGACAGGCAGATGTTTGACTGACAGCTGCATGAAACGCGCTCTGGATTTGAGAGTAACGGACTGATGCGGTCAGCAGAGCAGGTTGTGTCACAAAGCTTTTAGGACAGGTAGAACCCTGACAGATTGGATACCAAAGGCCTTCAGCTCTGAAAGCAGGTTTTGTGCTCATTTGACACTTGATTTTGCTGCTGTGCTAATGGGTAAGCTCTGCTCTCCTTATATGTGCTCTCTGTTCAGTGTGCATAGATATTTTTAATTTGATACGGGGAATCATTTTTTAGTTTCTCCAGTTGCATGCGTGCAACGGTTGCGTTTGTTTCTTAGCTAGGGGATGCACTGTAGATTATGTAATGCAAAGAAGATTAAAACCTCATATTTTGTTCTCTCCCGTCTTCCAGCGAGGACGTGTGCAAACATGGCTTCACGGTCATCGTGGACATGCGTGGCTCCAAATGGGATTCCATCAAGCCTCTGCTGAAGATCCTGCAGGAGTCGTTTCCCTGCTGCATCCACGTCGCCCTCATCATCAAACCAGACAACTTCTGGCAAAAACAGAGGACCAACTTTGGCAGCTCCAAGTTTGAGTTTGAGGTAATGGTCGTCTTTTAGTTCCTTACTTGTAGGGTTACGTTGAGAGGCGTAGCTGGAGGTGGATGTTGACGCCGTTAGAGCTCACTGTCCATTTAGCATGTTTTGAATATTGAAAGCTTTAATATGCAATAATTAGTGTTGTTTTGGTAACCCAGTTGATGTATATTAGTGGTGTTAAAATCATATTTGAAAAGGCATTTTAGTGTTTGGATATTACTATTATTGTAGATTATTCCCACAGTCCTCTAAAAAAAAATTGAAATGGCTTCTCTGCTGCATTTTTTCATCTTATTAATTAATAATCTGTGGGTTTGTCTGTGACATCCGATCTGTGTTGGTGTGAGCATGTGAAGGCAGCTTTGGTCGTGTGGGAGTGTGTGGGTGTTGATGTTCTGTCTGTCTGTGTGTGTGTGTGTGGGTTGACTAGATGAATGTAAATGTGGATGCAGCAGAAATGCTTTTTCGGCACATTTTTCTGCATTTGTTATATATTGAGCCGTCTCGATTGCAAGGTGTTGGTGCAACTTTGTTTTCGCTCATGGAGCCGTCAGCTTTTTATTTTTGTATCGCTTGTTTTTGAGTGCAGTGGTGTTTGTTTTTATTGGAGCAGAAGCTTTTGTGTTGTGCATGCATACATTTTGACAGTGAAAAAGCGCAAAAAAAAATGGTCACAGCTGCAAGAGAATAGTGTTTTAGATCAATGATGATTAGTTTCTCACACCGCCATGAAAAAAACATGCTTACGAAATATTTGATAAAGACCAATCGGGATCTGGTATGTCATCACTGACAGTTATGTGTCATGTTGGAATTACCGTAATTAAAAAAAAAAAAAAAAAGCCTCTGAGATTCTGCTCTGAGCTTCACGTCATGTCCTCTGACTCTGAAATTGTTTGTTTCTATGGCAACGTTCATAACACCGAAAAGATCAATGTGTGGCTGTGATGTGAATGACAGTAAATTCCTCACTACATCACTTCTGCTCTATTTTCTCTTGTGAGATATTGAGGAAAAAATGAAGGGCACCAGGTGTCAGTGGTTGTAGCAGTATTTCAAATAGAAATATGAAGAGGCTGCCAAATAAGTATCTTTAAATAATGAAGCTGCTGCCATTCAGGACTCCACATTGGTCAAATGGTAGACGTTGGAGCTTTCCAGTACAAAAAATTAGACTATTTTTGGCATAAAAATATCACACTGGCAGTTCCTGTTGCTAGATGGCCTGTTGGTATTAATAGGCTGCACATGAAAATATCTGTATTTCAAATTGCTGGTAAATCTACAATAATTCCATTTTACTGCATCATGTAATGAACAAGCACCATTATATTTATTCCCATCGGTAGTTGGCGCATCACTTTAATGCTTATTTACATAAAGGTAAACTTTCTCAGCTTTGTTGAGTTGTTGACCTAGTGGTTCACCAGCATCAGCAGCGATTGTTGGCCATAAAAATCACTAACTCTCATTGAAAATGAATCGTTTCCAGGTACTTTGTCACTGTCAGTGGACTTAAATCTAAAACGTCTTAAAGGATTAGTTCACTTCAAGAATAAAAAAGTCCTGATAATTTACTAACCTCTGTGTCAGTGTCATCTAAGATGTTCATGCCATTCTTTCTTCACTTGAAAATAAATGAAGGTTTTTGAGGAAAACATTCCAGGATTTTTCTCCATATAGTGGACTTTAATGGGAGCCAACGGGTTGAAGATCCAAATTGCAGTTTCAATGAGCTCTACATGATACCGGCTGAGGAATGGGGAAGGGTCTTATCTACTGAAATGATTGGTCATTTTCTAAAAAAAAAAAAAAAAAAACACAAATGTACTAATTTACTTTTTAACCCAAAATGCTCGTCTTGCACTGGCTCGACTTCATGCACTATGTAGTAACAAGCAGTGTTTGCAAAGAAAGTCAAATGCTTTTTACAAAAAAGGTAAAACAACAATGTTGTACGATTTTGAATTTGGAGGAGAAAATCCTGGGATCGTGTAGAGCCCTTTGAAGCTGCATTGAAACTGCAATTTGGACCTTTGATCCTCATTAAAATTCACTATATGGAGAAAAATCCTGGAATGTTTTCCTCAAAAACCTTCATTTCTTTTCGACTGAAGAAAGAAAGACGTGAACATTTTGGAGGACATAAGGGTTAGTAAATTTTTACTACTAATCCTTTAAATGAAAAAAGTTTAGTACAGTGCTAACTAAAGCTAAAACTTAAAAAAAAAAAATTAGTTAAATAACGAATAACTGAAATAAAATAAGCTTAAGATAAATTGCATGAAAAACTGAAATAAAAATAAAGCTAAATGAAATGTACACTAACAGTCAAAAGTTTGGGCACACCCTCTCATTTAATGTTTTTTAAAGAAGACTCTTATGCTCATCAAGGCTGCATTTATTTAATAAAAAATACAGAAAAAAACAGTAATATTGTAAAATGTTATTGCAATATAAAATAATGTTTTTTATTTTAATATATTTTACAATATAATTTATTCCTGTGATGCAAAGCTGAATTTTCATCAGTCTTAAGTGTCACGTGATCCTTCAGAAATCATTTTAATATGCTGATTTATTATTAGAATTATCAGTGTTGGAAACAGTTGTGCTGCTAAATATTTTTTTTTGCAACCTGTGATTCTTTTTTCAGGATTCTTTGATGAATAACAAGTTAAAAAGAACAGCATTTATTCAAAATATAAGTCTTTTCTAACAATGTAAATATATGCTATCACTTTTTTATTAATTTAACACATCCTTGGTGAATAAAAATATTAATTTCTTTAAAAAAAAAAAGAAAGAATAAAAATGTATCACAGGTTTCAAAAATTATTAAGCAGCACAACTGTTTCCAGCACTGATAATAAATCAGCATATTAGAATGATTTTTGAAGGATCATGTGACACTGAAAACTGGAGTAATGATTTTGGAAATTCAACTTTAATTAATATTGAAAAGCATTGATTTACATCACAATAATATTTCACAATATTACATTTTTTCCTGTATATTTGATCAAGTGAAAACAGCCTTGATAAGCATAAGAAATTTCTTTAAAAAACATTAAATGAGAGGGTGTGTCCAAACTTTTGACTGGTGGTGTATATATAAAATGACAAAACTACATAAACAAAACAAAACAAAAGCTAATTTAAAACATGAATAAATTATTATTTAACAATGTATATTAGATAGGCTTAAAGGAAGTGAGATATACTTTGGCCAATCACAGGTCAGCATGTTGGTGTCTGTCACATAGATGCCCCAATTTGCCCTATTTGGCTGCTTTTCTTGTCTCACAATACTGTGATATTGTGCGTGAATTGCAGTGGGAGGATCAGAAGCGCTCCCTACCATCTGGTGGTCCATGTAAGTCCAAACAAGTGTTGAGCACAACACATGATGAAATGTTTCTGGTGGGCAGGGTCAAGGAATTTGTCATAGGAACGGCTGCAAGCTCTCATCTCGCCCACTGCTCATGACATGCCGCATTTCTCATAATTACTGAACAACGAAATATGAGCAGAAGGCAAAAAAAAGCAAATGCAGTCCATAGCTCACATTATTCTCATTGCAGTTAATGGACTAATGGGCAGGATGCTTATGTTGATGTGTGTCTGAAAGGCTGCAGATGTCTGTACGACAGCAGGACTTGAATTGATGAATAGGTTTAGGCTGCATTTACCTTGGTTTCACAAAAGAGACAAACACCTCCGCTCTCTCCTCTTTCACGGCTTTGATGAAGCCCACTCGCGCACATTTGTTTTCTTTTTTCTGCCCTCCCATCTATTCGTTTGTAGAAAGAATAACACACTATTTTTTTAGGCCTCTTAGAGCAGATGAAATGAATGGAAGAGTGGAACTTGTTTTCAAGTCTGTCTTAATTGTACTAATTGTGCAAGTGTGAGTTGATAGACTGCAAAAAATGCTTTTCTTATTTAGATTTTTTGTCTTGTTTAAAGCCAAAATATCTAAACATTCTTAAATCAAAAAGGATTTTCTAGACAAGTAAAAATTATTGTCTTGTTTTCAGTTAAAATTTTGGTTTTGCTTGAAACAAGCAAAATAATCTGCCAATGGGGTAAGCAAAACAATTATTTATTATATTACAAAATATTATTTTGCTTACCCCACTGGCAGATTATTTTGCTCGTTTTAAGCAAAAACTCACTTAATTTTGACTTCTTTTTTCTGAAAACAAGACACAAAAATTTACTTGTCTAGAAAATCCTCCTTGATTTAAGAATTTTTAGATTTTTTTTCTCTTGAAATGAGACGAAACATCTTTTGCAGTGCTTCGTTCATATTCAGAAAACAAATTAGAATATTTTTGATGAAATCCGAGATCTTTCTGAGCCTGTTAGATAGCAACACAACCAACACATTCATTCAAGGCCCAGAACCCAGAAAGGTAGTAAGGACATAAAATAGTTATGTTTATTGATTTGAAACAATATCACTCACTAAAACAGAGCTAAGAAATATTTTTCCTTATTTTGTTAAGGAAAAATGACTGGGAAAAGTGTGAAGAATTAAAAAAACATGAAGTGTTTGTCATGTTTTGACCATAAAGAATATTTTAAAGCCACATTTAGCTGTCTGGTTTTACATTGTGGCAAAAATCTGCCGTTAAACTTGAAAGAAATAAAAATTTGACATTTATCGGGATAATTATCGTTATTGTCTGATATGGAAAAACGATATAATCCAAATCTGTAAGACCTTTGTTCATCTTCAGAACATAAATTAAGATATTTTTGATGAAATCTGAGAGCTGTGTTGTGGTACTCTCTTGAACTTTCTTGCACACAAAAAGTATTCTCGTAGCTTCATAACATTATGGTTGAACCACTGATGTCACATGGACTATTTTATTGATGTCCTTATTAACTTTCTGGGCCTTGAATGTGTCAGTTGCATTGCTGTCTATGCAGGGTCATAATGAAATGAAATTAATCAAAAGTATCTTAATTTGCATTCTGAAGACGAACAAAGGTCTTACAGCTTTGGAACGACATGAGATTGAGTAATTAATGAAAGAACTATCTGTTCCGATTGGATGTGGTTGTTTTGCCACATGAATATACATGTATGTACGGATTTACATATTCCCCGAGGCTCTTTCGCTCTTCAGGTCATTCAGAGCTGGTTTGTGTTACTGCAGTGATGGTGGAGATGATATTGCCCTTTCTGACGCCCTCAGGCTTCATGCTGGGAGTCTGTCTGTCTCTAGGTAGTTTGGACCTCAGGCGGTCCCTGAGTGCCTGTATGAAATTAGATTTATGCCCCCGGTTAAAAATAGCAGTCCCGCCTTGCTGGTCATTAACAGAGCCTGGAACGGCTGCATCAATTCACATAGGATTTAGGACATTAGAAGTCATACTGTGTAATCTTGTGGATATTGATTAATTTTCACATTCCACCCACATCCTTTTTCTCTTTCCTAACTGTCCTTTTTCTGTTCCTTCCATGCCTCCATCACACCCACCTTCAGACCACCATGGTTTCCTTGGAGGGCCTATCTAAGGTTGTGGACCCATCCCAGTTGACGCCCGACTTCGAGGGCAGCCTGGACTACAACCACGAAGAGTGGATCGAGATTCGCGTGGCCTTCGAAGACTTCACGGGCAACGCTCGGCACCTGCTCGCCCGTCTGGAGGAGATGCAAGAAACGGTAACGCGAAAAGACTTCCCGCAGGACTTGGAGGGAGCGCGGCGCATGATAGAGGAGCACGCGGCCCTGAAGAAGAGGGTGATAAAGGCTCCCGTGGAGGAGGTGGACAGTGAGGGACAAAGGCTGCTGCAAAGGATTCAAAGCAGCGAGAGCTACGCTAACCGAACTGTGCCAGTCCCGCCAGGGCAGAGGGAAGGGCAGGGACAACCCAATGCTGACACCCAGGGCCTGGTGCCCCGCATTTCAGCCCTACTGGAAAAACTGCACAGCACCAGGCAGAACCTGCACCAGGCCTGGCACGTCCGCAAGCTGCAGCTGGACCAGTGCTTTCAACTCAGGCTTTTCGAGCAGGATGCTGAAAAGGTGAGATCTACACTTGCATACCCAAGAAACATGAAGCAGTTGCAGCTTTGCTTGCTACATATTATATATTGTACATTATCAGGTGTGTGTGTTTTTACAGTATTTATGGCATAAAAATGTTTTCCACTGGACTATATGACTAAATGTTTTCCACCAGACATATTTCTGTTACAGTAAGAGACTTAAAATGAAACAGGGCAAGGCAAATACCATATTGAGTTTTTTTCTTGGAAAAAACGTGTTTGTCTTATATTCAGGGTCTAAACCAGGGTTGCCAGGTTTTCACAACAAAAGCCACCCAGTTGCTACTCAAAACTAGCCCAAATTGCATTTCAAGGGGGGTTCCCTGTTAAAAATCACATTCTGGGTGTAAAATACAGGGTTCCTCCAGTAAATTTGAATTCCAGGGGCTAAATTTGACGTTATTGGGGTTGCTTTCATACACATCTATGGTTGCTTCAACCCATGGACATTACAAACAACACGTGGCAACAGTGTTAAAGTAGCCCAATTCTGTATGAAAACCACGGACTTGGCAACACTGGTCTTTGATATGTCAATAATACACCCACAACTATAGGTGGTGCCAAATCCACGTAAAAAACGAGTGTGCCAAGAAATACGTATTGTAATGTTTGTCTGTAATGTTAGAACAACGTGATTGAAAACAAAAGAAAAAGAAAAGGTTACAGTAGCATGAGTCTTGACTGTCATGTTAGCCTGATGGAACTGAACTTCCTTTGTAAGTGATTTTGAAACGTAAGGCAGTACCCAGATTTGAAGACTACAATAAGATGAGATGGATAGCCTAATTGTTATGTAATTTAGATGGTATGGTATATCCAAAAGTGTTTTTTTTTATGTGATTGTTACTGCATTTTACCAGTATTTACCATACTTTTAAAACAAAAACTAAAAAACATGCAATATGAAAATAATTTAAAGCATAAAGCCAAAAGGGTACATCTTGAAAAAGGGGGGTCGTCTTATAACCAGGGTCGGCTTATATTTGGGTCAGTACGTTACATTATTGATAAATAACACATTTTATTTTATCGTACATTTTATTTTATTTTGAGGTTGGATCAAGCCACAAATTTTGTTAATGCAGCCAATTTGCATTTAGCGCAGAGCTAATAAGCTAACATTTAAGTTACAGTAAGGCACATAAAATGGAAGCAAACAGTGCAAATACATGATTGATTCATTTTATTTTGTTATCATTTTATTTTATTCAAATACATACATTTTATTTAATACATTATTTTATTTTGTTCAGTTATTTTATTTTTATTTAATTATTTATTTATTTATTTTTGAGGTTGGATCAAGTAGAATTGCTAACTTCAGTAAAGCACATAAAATGGAAACAAACAGAGCAAAACAAATACATTATTGATTAACTTTATTTTTTTTATATATATTTTATTTTTTATTTTATTTTAATTTGGGTTAATCAAGTAGAAATGTGATATTATGCTCGAAGGTTCTCTGTTGTCCAACACAGTATTCAAACTAAGATATTATTTTTGTATTTCTGACAAAGCTTCTTATTTTCAAACTTGTTTTATTAACGGAAACCATAATTCATTTTGTGAATTATTTTATTTATTTATTTTTTTTATTAATAATTTATTAATTTAAATACTTTTAAGTCATCCTCTGGCACCCTTGAAAGTTTGTTGAGGCCCCTGGTTGAAAACCTCTACTCTAAATGAAAACAAACCCTGTGTTTTCATTCTATCTGAATCTGCGCATATATTTACAGAAGTTCTCACTAATTCGTCTCAATAGTGGGTGGAAGATTTGCATGTTGCTAGGAAACCAGCAGCTATTCTTTGCTCCTGAGAAACGGGTCATTTTGATGTTTTTTGCTATTTTTATTCATTTCAGCTGTATGAACACAACTATACACGTGCTGAAACATGGCCCAGCGGGATACCTTACCTTACAAGCACACACATACATACACTTAACCTGCTTCCAGTCAATGTGTGTGTAAATGTGATTGCTGTATCTCTGCAGATGTTTGACTGGATCATGCACAACAAAGGACTGTTTCTGGCTGGATACACTGAGATCGGCAACAACCACCCTCACGCCATGGAGCTGCAGACCCAGCACAACCACTTTGCCATGAACTGCATGGTAAGATTTCAATTAAGGCTTCACAAAAGATTGAAAATGTCACAGTCACTGCATCACTATGTGCATCCTGTATCCTGTAATGCCCCCACAGTGTAAAACCTACGCACACACTGCCACTTCTTTTACTAACTGAGCAAACTAGGATTTTTCTTCTATTTGAGCTGTGTAATGGCATAAAGGTTTTCATTTTTACAATGTAAGAGCCGATTCTTTATTCGGTGATGGTGACTCATCATATAATCAGAGATGGAGCATAGAGCATGATCCACCTAAGTGCTTCCTGTTTGGGCGGCTGCCCACCAGCTGTGGCCCTGTTAGGGGCGTCCTTTAAAAAGCCCCATTACTGTAGAGAGAAGTATTGATCACTTCCTGTCTAAAGAGGATGTAGGCATATTGAGCTCTAGTCAGTCTTCAAATGTTGATGTAAAAGTTTAATGATAGCATTCATTTACTTTTTAAGTTATAAGCCATTGAAAGGTATTTTCAGTGTGGTTTTCTTTTAATTACAGTACCTTTCAAAAATTTGAGGTCTGTAAGATTTTTTTAATTATTTGATTTATTCCTGTGATGCAAAGCTGAATTTATATTTGTCATTACTCCAGTCTTCAGTGTCTCATAATCCTTGTAATATGCTGATTTATTGTCGATGTTGAAAACAGTTGTGCTGCTTAATATTTCTGTGGAAACCATGATGTCTCTGTCACTTAAAAAAAAATCTTACGGACCCAAACTTTTGAACGATAGTGTCCCTGAAGCTCCCATGTCACTTTATTACTGATTATGAGGGTTACTTGAGAGAAACCAGATACAAAAAAACAGACGCTCATTCATTTTCAATGAGCAGTTTTTGAATTTTGTTATTCCCGTTCTGATTTATGTGATGTGGTTTTTGTTATTGATCAGAAAGTAGTCAGACTTGCACACTACTGATCTTCTTCCGATATTTGACTTGCATATTAAATAGACAAGAATCTGCTGGGATGTACAAAGTTGTCTTCTAATAGCAGTGTTTTGTGAACAATTAGTTTGGGGACAGGTATTCAAAATGTGATATTGTGAAAGGACATCAGTTTGAACTATTGTTGTACTGATAAAATTCTGGTTGATACCTTGAAGCTTATAATAATTTTTTTGTTATAGCCAATAACCGATAAATGGCTAATATTAAAGGGGACATCCGACATCGGATGCCCATTTTCCTCAGGTTGGTATGATTCTTTATGGTCTCCATGAAATGTCCGCAACATACTTTGGTTAAAGTTCCTCAGTGGATGTGTCAAGCACCCTGATAAACCTAAAATGATGTTCCTTTTCGTTCTTCGTTTAGACGTAAAACAAAGTTAAAAATATTTGAAATGCATCAGCAGCAGTATACTGTTAGCGAGCAGGAAAACTTTTATTTGCTGCTATAAAGAGGCTTTCCGCTGTGCTCACTTTTTTTTGTGTTCACCTTTTATTTATATAGCACTTTTAACCATACAGATTGTGTAAAGGAGCTTTACAGTATTAAATAGGACCCAGACAAAATGAACCCAGAGAAGAGTTCCGCGTTAAAGACATAATCGTCATGGACCAGTTGTAGTACAAACATGTTTTGTAGATGGAACAAACTTTTCTGGAAAGTTAGTTTCAGCTAACAGTTTCGAACTGCCAAAACAAACTTTCTTTTTGGCTGGATTTGGTTCGAAATCAGTTCGTTCTTCAAACAACACCCTTTTTACCTCATCAAAAACAGCACTTTGACCCAATTTGGTGCATGTCCCTTTAAATGTTAATGAGCTCTGCTCACCCCGCCCCTCTTTTCGATCGGACTGCGCAGCACTGCACCCTGCAGTGGTTTAGCAGTGGTTCCACACACTGCTAAACCACATTTGTATTAGTGGTGTCAAAATTGGCGCATTAGCACAGGTGATTAATTTTTTCGTTTTAATGCATGGGTGGGGCTAATTTTGGCCACCCCACTCACAACTGCTAAAAATATGCATTTATTTAGATGCACAGAGTGTATTAGGCCTGTATTAAAGCGCTGTATCATATTCAAACCCAAATGAAACATAGTCGTAGTTATGTTGTCAGTTAAGACATGAATTTACAAAAAGACAGTTAAAGCTGCCTTAAAACTCTGCATGTAAGTATTTTTTTCAGTGGTTAAATATTAGGGAAAAAAATTCATAGAGACAGTTGGAATCAGTGATACTTGCCTTCAGTCTTTAAAAAATATGGTATTGAACAAATATTAAAAATATACGTTCTTTGTTGTTTCTACATTAATTTGAAGTATGAATGTGTTAGTTCATTATTTTTTTTCACCGATTGACCTCACTAATTTATATTCATTTATTTTGCATCCAATGTCCTTTTTTAAATTCTACACTAGTTGTCTGAATACATTACAAATAAAACACTAAAAATGTAATCTTAAACAATTTTTTTTCATCTCCCGCAGAATGTTTACGTAAACATAAACCGCATCATGTCGGTAGGGAACCGTCTACTGGAGGCGGGCCACTATGCATCCCAGCAGATCAAACAGATCTCAGGTCAGCTGGAGCAGGAGTGGAAAGCCTTTGCTGCTGCGCTGGACGAGAGGAGCGCCCTGCTGGAGATGTCTGCTACTTTCCACCAGAAATGCGACCAGGTTAGAGAACGCTTGCAACATCTCATAATGATACCTGATACCAATAAGAGCTCAGCAGAGAGCTCAGTGCATGTGTGAGATTTTTGCCGGCAACAGCCATTTTAGCCCTGCTAAAAAAACAACAGTAGAAACCATAACCATAAACCCCAAAATTGTTAATGGTTTTACTGATTATAATGGGAATTGTACTGGTTTTAATGGTAACTGTAATGGTGCCTGTTGGTCTCTACTGGTAATTGGTCAGCTTCTATTGTTGGCTTGTTAAAACCACTTAAGGGGAGACACTGCAGGCAAAAATGCAGTTTTTTTTTTTTCAGCCACCTGTTTTCCGTCACCTGTCAAGTTTGAGATTTTGGTTTTTTTGGTTTTTCTTAAAATGAAACTAAAATTCAGACTAGTTTTTTTGTGTCAATAGATTTCAATTACAATACATATTTTTAAAGGCCGTTTTCTCAAAATTAGTTTTTCCTCCTATCTCCACTTCAGTAGCATTTACACACACCAAACTTTACATTTTTATTCCCGTTTATATTCTGAAGGTTTTTACAGAGGGATTTGTTCATGTATAATTTGCTTGATTATATACAGCATTTTATTCCCCCCAAAATTGTAAAAAAATACATTTTTTTGTCTGTTCTAAGTATTTTCTGAATTATGCAATGTCAAAGGCCACATACACACTGCATCTAATTTCGGTTGTCAGTTTACCTTTTACTCCTTAATCACGTTCTGTACATATGCAATTCACTAAAATACAGGTAGTGACAACTGCATTTACAGAAATTCTGTGCAGTGTGTACGGAACCGAACTGAACAACTAGTTGTTAATGACGTAAGCGTGCATCTGTACGTGAGATGCAAGAAAATAAGGCTTGAAAAAAGGCTTATCCTTATCCTTGGCTGATTTGGACACGGGGCTAGGCTAGTTGCATTCCAAAGCCCTGCAGTGAAGTGCCAGGTCTTCATAGAAAAAAAACAAAAACAGTAAAACACCCCCAAATGCTTTGTTTTATAACACCAAAAATGTCATATATCTCGTATCCGCCACAGACAACTTTATCAATTCCATAAAGTGCCTAGCTTTATTAGCTAAGACCAAATAACATGCCTCAAAGCGCTTGTAAATACGAGGACATGGCAACACTGCAAGACTGTGCTCTCTCTAAAGCAGCCTCCCGAGCGTAAACAAAACACAGCACATTTATCAGTGGTAGTTTAGTTAAAATCGCTGGAAAAAAAAGAGTTTTTAGCCAAAAAAATGGCAGATACTAAACGGCTAAATACTTATTCACTCTTGCAGGATGGCAAAATGTTGCTATGGTTACAAATGCAAAGTGGCTGTTCTGTACACACATGAAACGATAATTTACGGGACTCACTCCCTCATTTAAATGCGGTTGTCACTCCTGAAACTTGCTTTGTGTACGTGGCCAAAATGACACCCAAAACTATGTAAAAGCATTTGACTCTAATATGCCAAAATTAGTGCATATTTCAATAAATAATGCCTTATTTGCATATTTAAACCTAACATTTTAGAAAACTTGTAATACAAAAAATGTTTGCAATTATCAATGTAATCAATCAACTGGGTAAGTAAGGTGATAACTATTAGTTTTTTTTTTGTTGTTTTTTTTTACCCTAAACTTGCAGTGTCTCGCCTAAAACACACTACACTACATTTTTTAATATTAAAAGTTGATGGTTTGCAATGTTTGTAATGGTATTTGTAGTGGAAACAATTCGAATTTCTGTGATTCAGCAGTGAGGATAGTTTGCAATTTGGTCAATATTCATTATCCTTCTTGAAAGTGAAATACGCTTATTTGAAAAAGTGGGGGAAAGCATATTTGAGAGACTGCAGTGGAGAGAACAGGTGAAGCTTTCTTTCCCTAATAAAATATTCCTCTCACACACGCAGTGTTTTCATAGTGAAGCTATTTCAACAACAATCTCTCTTCTAGAGATTTCTATTCCTTTAAGCATCACCACAACTGCCAATCACAAGCCAGTCTGGTTTCGGCTGTCCTCATGCATGAGATTCTGTTTGAGTTGAGGAACCAGACTCTCGGCCCCCGTCCTGCTCTTCATCTCTGAGGAAGAGAGGGATGAGATGAAAGACGATTTGATTTGATTTGAATTGATATTCAGAGTGCAGCATATGAAGCTTGTCTCTCATCATGTCTTGCATTTGCACTTATTAGTTTTAATTCATTTCTCTTTTTTTATGTCAGAGGTCTATATAGACGTAATATACTGAAATATACAATCAAGTATGTACATAATGTACACTGTGATGAGTTATGAGATGTTCAATTTAGAACTTGCCTTTATTTTAAAGTGAATTTTAAAGTACATGCTGTTCTTTTAAGGTCTTTAGGGTAAAGTCTTGTTCTAAGGAGGAAATGATGTCAAGGAATCACTTTGTACATCTTTAGATGGGGAAAAAAAAACTGTCTAAAAATTTCCTGATAATTTATCCAAGATGTTCATGTCTTTCTTTCTTCATTCAAAATTAAAGGTTTTTGAGGAAAACATTTCAGGATTTTTCTCCATGTAGTGGACTTCATTAGGGAAGTTGGTTTTGGTATTTTTGCAAAAGAATGCTTGACTGTGGATTTCGATGCTCCTGTCTGTTTCTATGGAATTACAACGAATAAATACCTTATTTAAAGTAAAATAATATGAGCATTTCCAATCATACTGCGGCACTAACAGATTCAGTTTATTGTCTTTTAGTTGTAAATTACTGTGCCTCACATAGGGCTGTGCCGATAAATTATATCATATTGAATCGCGATAAAATCTGTCAATAACAGTGATAAGCTCTAGGCATTTTTACTCGATATGGATTAATATAAGAGCCAATCACACAGCAGAAATGTGACAACAGCCAATCAGCGTGCAGCTTTTAACGTTCAAGTCAAAGAACAAAGTCAATTTCCTACGGCACTTAAGGCAAAAATTAGTGGAAGCAGCGACGAAAGTGAAACTAACCTCGAGTTATTATCCAAAAATGATGAAATTGTCAACAAAAAAGGTAGCACGAATTCGGTTATATGGAAGTGGTTTGGCTTTTTGAAAAGCGACGAGGCGCAGATTAAAACTATCTGAAAAATATTATGTGCACTGGCTAGAAATTGTACAGTTTTATGTTATAGTTTTATTTTGCACATTTAATCTACCTCTTAAAGCCAGACACTGTCAAAAAAATGGTTTTGCAAATTGTGATGAATAGAAGTTGAATATAGTTATGTTTACATTTTGCACATTATTAATCTACCTCTTAAAGCCAGACACTGCTGACAGTCTAGTCTTCCTGACAAAAAAAAAAGTAAAAGTTTGACAAATTGTGTGCAATTTCTAGTTGTATAGTTTTATGTTTACATTTTGCACATTTAATCTACTTCTTAAAGCCAGACAATGTAGACAGACTTGTCTTTCTGGAAAAGAAAAAACTATAATTGTGTTACTTACAAATTATGTTTACAGCAGTTTTATGTTTAGATTTTGCACATTTACTTTTGTCACAACTATAAGTTTTTTATTTATTTTAGTAAGTTGTCTTAATTTTTTAAGGCCGAATGTGTAATCTGTTTTCGTTAATAAACTATACTTTAAAATGTAATTAATGAACCCTCAAATTTGTGTGGCTACAGTCATAGTTGGGATGCTCTTTTAAAGCTGGCAGCATTAAGTTTTTATATCGAAATATATATATATATCGTTATCGCTATTGGAAAAAATGATCGAGATTACATTTGTGCCATATCGCCCAGCCCTAGCCTTACACATTTCATTATAAGAGACTTTAAAGATGATGATATTGTTATTTTGTTGTTGTAAATGTGTGTATTTGTATGTCTCTGCAGTACATGAGTAATGTGGACTCGTGGTGTAAAGCATGCGGGGAGGTGGATCTGCCCTCTGAGCTACAGGACCTGGAGGACGCCATCCACCATCACCAAGGCCTGTATGAGCAGATCACCGCTGCCTACTCTGAGGTACAAAGCGGCGCGTCTTGAAAATCACAGAATTGCCAGGCACTCTTGAAAAACCATTTAAAAGCACTGATCCCGAAGTAAATGGTACTAGCACATTATAGCAATTACAGGCACGTTTAAAGTGGCAATTTTCACTAATTATATTTATTATAAAATGCAGTGCTGTTAAGAGTTACAATGCATGTAAGTTCATTTAGTCATTTAGCCTAATAGGTTTGTGCAGTTGTTTTCTCATCACGGTTCTGCTCGTTCCCAGGTGAGCCAAGATGGAAAAGCCTTATTGGACAAACTTCAACGCCCCTTGACTCCTGGCAGCGCTGATTCGCTAACGGCTTCAGCCAACTACTCCAAGGCGGTGCGCCATGTTTTGGACATCATCCATGAGGTTCTCCATCACCAGAGGCAGCTGGAGAACATCTGGCAGCATCGTAAAGTCCGACTGCACCAGCGTCTGCAGCTGTGTGTGTTCCAGCAAGACGTTCAGCAGGTAAAAAGCACACCTATATTCATTCACCTGAAATACCTCACAAGATCCACGTGGGTGCAAGTGTGGTGCTGAGAACTGCACGTGGTATTTCATAATACCCTTGGGGGATGATTTAAAAAGCATCAAGATGATACAATGGGATGGAAGGATGTGTGAGAGAGATACAAAGGAAAGGAAGTAGAGTCTGCATGAATAGCTGAAAGGAATCCATAGGAAACTGAGCCATGTTACCAGAATACATGTAATTTGTGTTGTCTCCTTATTTTAGTAGTCAATATCAGTGTGATTTATTTTTGATACTCATTTTGATATACAATAAAAATAGTTAATGTTAATTTCAACATTTGCTAATGCATTATTGAAGTCTTATAATATGGGGCTGTTGAATGCTTGAATCTGATTGGCTACGTTCTTAGGTGTGCAATTATTTTCAGGGAAATGTACTGCAAACGTGGTTTTTAGGCAGGTCTTGACCACCTTTCTTTCTTTTGTTTTCAGCAAAAAAATAATATAAAGTAAATATGCAAATACAAAAAAATACAAAAGAAAAGAAAAAAAACACCTGTAAGATATTGTAAACAATTACATCGTCAGCAAATAAAAATATTTCAAACGAAAATATAACAGAAAATATTAAAGCACAAAGCGTCATCAATTATTCCTTAAAAGAGGTATTTGTTAACATTTGTGAACTAATATGAACAAACAATGAACAACTGTATTTTTTTATTAACTAACATTAACAAAGATAATACACAATAGTGTAATAAATGTATTGTTCATTATAAAGTGTTACCAGTATTTTAGTATTTTTATTTATAATTTTGGTAATACTTACAAAGTGATTTCTAAAGAAAAATTAATTAAATACAATGGCATGTAGCTTTCAAATTAAAAATAATAATATTAAAGATTTTCCATGTAATTATTATTTAATGAATTTGAAGAATCATTCAAATCTGAAATAATAAAAAAGAATTTTTTAAATCTAAAAATATAAAAAATATAACATTTAAAATCGATAAACAGCACTTTAATATTTTCTTTATTATATTTTTGTTTGAAGTATTTCCATTTGATGACTTGATGTAATATGGCACGTATTTTAAAAAAAGTTTTCTTATAGGTGTTTTTTTTATTTTTTTTATTTTAGAACACATTGATTGCATTTGTTTATTTACTTTTATTTAATTTTATAATATTTTTGTTCAGAAAGAAAGAAAGAAAGGAAGGTGGTATTTTGAGCATAGGTATTTGAAAGTTGTCACACATGCAATTTTCTACTACTATTTTTACTTTTTTTTTTTTTTACTGTTAAACTGATTTTACTGGGGGTTTTTGTTTTCTCCTGATAGCAAAGAAAGACTGGTATTTTTTATTTTTTTTTTAGATTTCCAAGTTCATACTTCTGGTCAGGCTTTAGTTTAGCATGTAATTTCTCTTACCACTGCCTCTTTAATACAGGAGCGAAAACACCACCGCAACATCTTGGCTTAAGTTCTCTGGGATTATAATTGTTTACACACAAACAGAAATAGTCACGTATAATTTAAAGTCAAGGATAAGCCGCTGCCGTAGCGTTATACTAGGCATCTCTCTATTGTACATTGTGTTCAGAGGTTCAGGGCCAGTTTATTGGTGCAGAGATTGTGGTTTTCTGCAGCGAGGTGTTCGACCGAGAGAATGCAGAACGGCTAATTCTGTGGCTGAGGGAAAGTGTTGCCATGGAAACCACTATTCAGGTGCTGGGGATGCGATGAGAGGCAGAGAAGGGAGAGCTAGACTGTGAACGACACCTTCATGCATAATTTTTTTCTGCCTTGGACCCTGCAGTATCACCTGTCATGGTACCTTGATTTGACTCCCATTACCGTAAAACCTATCTGACAGGACACATTCTCACCTAGAGAAAGACTGGAAAGCTCCGCTGCCGTCTCGCAAATTAATTTCATTTTTTCCCTCTTGTGTGCATTGTGTGTGTGAGTAGGTTCTTGACTGGATTGAGAACCACGGTGAGGCTTTTCTCAGCAAACACACGGGAGTGGGCAAATCTCTGCATCGCGCTCGAGCCCTGCAGAAACGCCATGAAGACTTTGAGGAAGTTGCTCAGGTTCGCCGCTCTAAAATCTTCCCTTCGAGTTTCTCTGTGTTCTTTAATGCATAAATCAAGTCTAAAGCACAGCTAAAGAGTCACTAAACATAATACAACACACAAGGTCCAACCAATTGTAGTATGTTATTGATTAAAGATAAATATTGTAGTTAGTAATGTAATCTATTAGATTACATTAGACTTGTATGGCTTAATATAACATTAATGATGTCTCTTACTGAAATATGTAGTAGAAAACCGATGACAGATTTAAGTTGTTTCAAAAATCCACATTGCTTTATTTATATTTTGGACTATGGGGGGGCGCCATTATTTTCGATGATGTGAAATGGTTGCACTCGGTGAGCTACTGGCACTACCTGTTGGTATTTTTAACCGCAACGCAACTCTGAATACACAACTCGGAAAATAAAATACTGATACAATAACCACAGCTACTGAAAGAGCTTACAGGTGGTGATGGATATAAGTGTAGGCTTAAAGGAACACTCCACTTTTTTTTAAAAGAGGCTCACTTTCCAACTCTCCTAGAGTTAAAACAGAGGAGTTTTACTGTTTTTGAATCCATTCAGCTGTTCTCTGGGTCAGGCGTTAACTTTTTTTTAACTTTTAGCGTAGCTTAGCATGTTAAAATAGCCTGAAAATAGTCCCCAGTTAGGTAACTTCCATCGTGACCGGCACCAAGCCACTAAGCTATTCGTAATATAGCTGGGGACTACAGATTCAATGATTTATGCTAAGCTATGCTAAAAGTGTTACCGCCAGACCTGGAGATCGGCTGAATGGATTCAAAAACGGTAAAACTCACCTGTTTAACTCTAGGGGAGATGGACAATGAGCCTATTTTCAAAAAAGTGGAGTGTTCCTTTAATCCAAATGGTGTACCATAGAGCAAGGGTTCTCAAACTGGGGTCGCAATGCCAGGGGGTCCGCAAAATACTTCTCTATACCGTATTTTTCAGACTACAATTTGGCAAGTGCATTTTCTTTGTTTTGTCTGTTTTACAAAAGAACGTTTCTCTGTTATTTTGAAGGTACGAAAATAAAAATGATGTCTTGTCTTAAATAATGTCTTGCTTTTGTCTGTCGAATATCTTATATTTCCGCTCATATAAAGAATTGAAGTGTTCGGGTCGGCTCGTGCCGCACGCATACAACGTGTCAGTTCTAGCATTATGAACTTGACATCGCAGCCTCTTAATCATCAAACTAAATGAGACAACTAAACATAAAAGGTATTTGGTGACTCGATTTAACTTGTCTGTTGTACAGTATGCAGGTTTTGCCGCTCATTGTGAGCATCGAGACTTTTTTTGTGTGTGTGAAGGATGCTGTATGTATATTCGGACATGAGAAGTACAAAGCCGCCTTTACATAAATAATAGTTTAGCAAACAAATGTTACACCTAATGACTCGTGGAAGCGATTCTTGGCGAATGAGAGGTTTGTGAGCCTAAGTTTGCCTAAGGTTAGGTTTGTTATAGGCTTGACATTTAAAATAAATGTTATTTGTAATGAATGGCACTGTAATTTATCTTTTATTATATATATATACACATATATGTGCATTTATTTTTGTTATGTTTTGAATGCCACTAAATTTAAATGATTTGGAGTGAGGGGAAATACATGTTAGTGTTTATAATGTTTAAGCTTTCTAACATTCGCTTTATTTAGGCCTATCAGTATTTACATTATAGTAAAATGTGACTTACACACCAATGCAACTTGTGTGTGTGTGCGTTTTCCCCTGATCTGGTGCAACTTTTCAAAAAATATGCTCAATTTAATTATGTCATGCTGTAGTTTTAAAAAGTAAATCAATAAAACAATTATATTATGTTGATTACTCCTACCCACATTAAACTTTAGTCTTAAACACTGTTATAATTATGAGGGGGTCCTTGGAAAATCCTCTCCCCTGTAAGGACTCCCTGGCTCCAAAATGTTTGAAAAACCCCTGCCATAAAGTATGAGATTGTCCCCACAAGGGGTCTAAACGCTCCTGATATCAAGTAAAAATGCGCTAAGATACTCCTTCAGTGGCATCTAGCGTTTGTAAGCTCTTTCATTAGCTGTGGTCTACTAAAAGCCTCAAAGGCATCAGGGCTAAAGTGGAGAGAACAAAGACACGGGTCTTAAAGTAGTTTCATTTCATCCATCTTCCCATTTTGTGCTGCTCTTCTTATCGCTAGGAAAGCTGTGAAGACTTGCATCACTTCTCTTGTTGACCTTTGACTAAAAATTGCAACCAAATGCCACACATATGTAGCATCATATCAGTATTTACTTTCCGAGCTGTGTATTCGGAGTTGTGTTGTGGTAAAAATAGCAACTGGTAGTGCCAGTGGCTCATCGTTCGTTTAGCGTCAACAAAATTATAATCCAAAATGTGTGTAAAATGATGTGGATTTTTCTTAAATAGCGTAAATCTTTCATGTGTTTTCTACTACATATGTTAGTAAGACACTTCATTTGTTATAATACCCAGGGTTCCCTTGAACTGAAATTATTTTGTTTTTATGTAAACATGACTAGTCTACACAGAGCCAGTGTGTCGACTAGTGTCAAAACTACTGGACTAGTTGCATTGTATTGAAGCAAAATCATAGTCATAATCCATATCTGTCTCCCCTTTATCAGAATACATACACAAATGCTGATAAGCTGCTTGAAGCTGCGGAGCAGTTGGCCCAGACGGGAGAGTGTGACCCGGAGGAGATCTATCAGGCCGCCCATCAGCTGGAAGACCGGATCCAGGACTTTGTAAGGCGTGTGGAGCAGCGAAAAGTCTTGCTGGACATGTCAGTGGCTTTCCACACCCATGTTAAGGAGGTAAGAACTAGGGACGGTGGAGTAGTTTCATCTAAATTTACAAAATAGCAACTGTTTTGCAGTTGGCTTGAATCAAAAGGCGCAACCTCTCGGGACAGTTTCAGCATATGTTAAACTGTCAGCATGTTAAAATCCTCCCAGGAAAGTTAAACACTTTGTCTTCAAATTCATGTCTTTAAAGCACCTCTGGAGAGCATCTCCATAACAACCATCAAAGCGCTGCTTTTGTAACACATTCACCACCTTCAACAATAAACTTCAAAACAGTTCGCCTGAGGCCTCAGATCGCCTGCTCTGAGCAATGTTCCCGTTTTTATGCATAATGTGAAGGTTTTTTTTTGTGACTACTGTGATTTTTGTGCCATAAGATATTTAGCATACCTATTTGTTATTTATTTATTATCTTTTGTGTGCACCATGAGAATGTCAAGTAAAAAAAGTTTTAGTTGGTCATTAAAACCAATAGCTAGTCAGTTATAGTTAACACATTTACGCAAGAACTACATACGTCAACACTCAATATCAGACCAGAAATCTAATTAAATATGAGATGGATGTGCAATTAATATGTAATTTAAATAATGATATAGAGATTTCTAAGCAAACTGAAACGTGATTAATGCGTGTCTTTTGTGTATAGCTGTGGACATGGCTAGAAGAGTTGCAGAAGGAACTGTTAGACGATGTGTATGCCGAGTCGGTGGAGGCCGTTCAGGACCTGATCAAGCGTTTCGGCCAGCAGCAGCAGACCACACTGCAATTCACTGTAAATGTCATCAAAGAGGGAGAGGATCTCATTCAGCAACTCAGGTGCACAATCTTCTTATCTATCCTTCCCTTTCATGTGTCCTCCTGCAACTAATCTTTTAAATGCTTTCATGTTTTGGTGTGGACCTCAAGTTCAATTCTATTGAAGTGTGGTTTGTTAGATTGATGTAAAAGCCATCTTTTGAAATCTTACACACACCAAGGAGCTTTAATTTTGCAGTCTGAAGCCTAGAGTGATGGGGTTTGATGGGGTTCCATCAAATAATACGTAGAAAGTAAGTGTAATCTTTCTGCTGCTCTATCTTCAGCGGCAGGGCCGTATGATTTCCGCGATGCAGAAAACGTGGACAGAATCACGGAATCCAATCATAAAAATGGAATTTACTGTATAACGCAGAATGTCACAATATGGGCTAGAATCAGTAAATGTATAGCTGCAAAAAGCTGGTCTGAGAGTCACTTCAAGGGCATTTTACCATTTCTTTTGAGAAAAACTTCATATCGTCATATTATATACAAACAGAAACTTAAAGGATTAGTTCACTTTCAGAACAAAAATGTACAGATAATGTACTCACCCCCTTGACATCCAAGATGTTCATGTCTTTCTTTCTTCAGTTGTAAAGAAATAGTTTTTTGGGGAAAACATTTCAGGATTTCTCTCTCTCTTGAGGTGCCCTCAAGTTTGAACTTCCAAAATGCAAAATCCAATGTTTTCCTCAAAAAACATAAGTTGTTTTTACGATGGAAGAAAGAAAGACATGAACATCTTGGATGACGAGGGGGTTCATGTCAATGGGGTTCATGACAAAGTACATTATCTGTAATTTTTTGTTCTGAAAGTGAACTAATCCTTTAAAGGTCTACACAGCAACTTAAAGAAACTGAGAACTGTGACAGAAACACATGACTTAAGTTCATCCATCATAAAAAAAAAAAAAAATTATCGGGTTCAAAAATTTCGGACTCTGTGAGCAAGGACCTTTACTGTAATAATACTACTACTACTACTACTAATAAAGTTTATTTTTTTAAGGAGTAATCACAGAATTTTTCTTCAACTGGAAATTATACTTTATTTGCCAAAAAATATAAGGGTTTGTGTAATTTTAATTTGATTAAAAGAAAACTAATGTTTTATGCCTTTTTATTTATCTGAAATGGTAAAAAAACATAACAGCATTTCTGAAAACAAGAAATAAATAAAAGTATTATTTTTTTTCTAATAAAATCAATGCAACCAATTAAAGATGCTTTTGATTTATTTACATTTAATTAAACCATTAAATGGAATCCAGAAAATTACAGTAGAAAACACAGAATTTGGTTGAAAAAAATAAATTGCTTTAATAAATTGCTAACAAATTGTGTAAGGGTCATGGTTCAGCCCAGAAAAATAAAAATGGAATCAAGAAAACCGAAAACAAAACAGAAAAATGGATTTCATATGGCCCTACAACAGTTTCTCACAAACACAACCAATGTAGTCCCACTTGCGAACAAATAACTCTTAAGAACTTCTTTTTTTTTTTTTTTTAGTGAATCAGTCAAAATATCAGTGCTCGGCTGATTTGAGTTTGAATCAGTCTATTGACTTTTTTTACTGACTAATTTGTTCAATCGTTCAGAGTGATTCCTCACTGAGACACTACCAAGACATATTTTATGTCCAAATCGATATAAATCAATATTAAAGATACACATTCAACATCTTTTTGCTATAATATTGAATGCTGATTCTATTCAGCATTGTGTTTGAACCTTTGAACTCATGCAAACCATTAGTCATTCTCACTTGGATGGTTTGAGCACTCATTTGGCCCCATCCGCCAACATCAACTGTACTCTCTTTCCATTACTGTAACTTGGAGAGTGACTGTGCAGCTGCTAAAGTTGCATTATGTGGCTGAAGCCTGATGCTCTTAGCCAGTGTTAACGGTCTGTCACATGTATAATCTGCATGTGGGAAGGGCTGCAGCAGCAGAGGTGCGTGAAGGCTGAGAATTCAGTAAAGCTGGATGCTTCAACAGAAAGTTAAGCAGGCGAAGGAGAAGGAGAGAGCACCAGAGGCTGTTTGGAGTGGAGTCTCTCAGCCCCCTCAGGGCAAACTCACCGCTCCGCTTCCAGCCCCTCTCACGTGTTCAGCTCTGCCACATTTCATCAGTACAACTCTGAATCCCTGACTACCAGCACTACTGCAGTGCTCTGCACAATACTACAAAATAACAAGAGAGTCAGGGCTTGAAGAATGATTTAATGCATCTTAAATAACTTATTTTCATTACATAGTAATAGTGATTTTGTAATGATGGATTTAGAGTTTTGAGGAAACATATTTAATATGCTCGGAGTTTGATTGACATCATCCAAAAAAAGAGATGTAAAATAGGAACAATATTAAAAGGGCTGTCAATAAATGGGAAAAAATTGCTTATATAAAGTTTAAATTAAAAGATACATTTTATGATAATAATTATACTGATAACACTTTACAATAAGGGTCATTAGTTAACTACATTAGTTAACATGAATTATATATATATATATATATATATATATAATATATGAAATTATATTATAAACCTCATTTCATATATTTAACTAATTTACATTTTTTTTTGTAAAGGAAAGCAGATGAAGATGTGGCTTAATTCTCCTCCTCCGCTTGCAAATTGCTCTCTACACATGTGATTTTGAGGATGGCTATCCCTCCATGTGCACTGTCTCTCTCTCGCTCTGCTCTTCTCTCTTCCTCTAGTGTCTTACATAATCCTGCTTTCATAACCGCCCAGTTAATTATGCAGAGGTAATACTTAAACCCCAAGAGCCCAGAGGTACAAACAGAAAGGTCCCCAGCTCACACCAACACACAAAATGCCCACACCACAGAGACATCACGCACTTACACAAGCTCTCCAACTCATTCACAAGAGATATCCGAATCTCAACATCTCACTTAGTTGCTGTCTTCATAGTATTCGAGTCTGATCGAATCTCAAAACCCTGGTTGTGTTGAGGTTGTGAATCTGTGACGAAAGTGTTAATTATTGTTATTGCGTATGAAGTCCACTCAGTCACGCAAGCCTTGCAGTATGATAAAAGCACATCACCATGGGAACAGACTCTCCACAGTGATCCAGCATTGAAGCGTCAATTAAAGCAAGGGCCTTTATTACCACAATAACTGTGATTTTACTTTATTACGCCATTTGTTTTTAATAAAGTTTAATCAGAGTGGAATTCGGCTTCCGGTATAGCCATGGAGGAGTGAGGTACGCAGAAGAAGGGCTCCCGACCTACATTGTTAAATTAAACCTGTTAAACGTCAAATACTGCTAATCATCGTTAATAGACTTGTTTAGAACATTGTTAGTTAAAATATGAGTAATTCGAAGCAGAAGCCAGCACCCCCTTTAGTTCCACCGACGACGAGATCTACCGCTAGCATTGCCGGTAAACTAGCAGCAATGGCTGCTGCCTCTAACGTCGAAAAACAGGCCGTGACAGAAACTTTTGAATCAGTATCCATGGATCAGTTGATTTCTGAATTAACTAAACAGCGTATTAGTATCAGGGAAGACATTTCTACCTTGATTCAAGAATCTATCGGACCTTTGCAAAGCTCCGTGAATGCGCTAAGAGAGACTGTGGAGAACTTTCAAAGCCGTTTGACCGCGACGGAATCCCTGGCCGGGGAGAACTTCGAGAAGGTGATAGCGGCTGAAAATGCTATAAAAACTTTGCAAACTCAGAACACATCTCTTCTTGATCGCATCGAGGATTTGGAAAATAGATCGCGAAGGGCTAACTTGAGGATCGTGAACGTTCCGGAAGGAATCGAAAATGGCCAAGACCCCGTTACGTTCGTTACCGAGATGTTACTAGAGATGACGGGCACAGAGGTCTTCGACAAGCCACCATCACTCGAGAGAGCGCACCGATCACCTGGCCAAAAACCAGCGGACGGCCGTAAACCACGACCTTTTGTGGTGTGTTTTCATCGTTTTCAAGAAAAGGAGCGGCTATTGCGATGGGCAAGGCGACACGAGATGAAATACAAGGGGAACCCCGTCAGAGTATATCAAGATCTCAGTGCAGCCTTGTCAAGGAAACGTTCCTCTTACAATGGCATCAAGCAGTCACTGTACCAGAAGGGCATACGGTTTCAGTTGCTTTATCCGGCTCGACTAAGAGTGACATTTAATGAAGAAACTTTAATATTCAGTACACCAGAGGAAGCGAAACAGTTCTATGATCAGCGCGTAAATGTTTAGGACTGCCTGGCCCTTTTGTCACTCAAACACTATGATTTGAGTTGACTTCCTTGATGACCGATTCGAAAAAGTTGTCTTGGACCATTTATTTTATTTGCTTAATTTCTTTTTTGTATTAGCACTCTTTGTGATCGTGCAAATTTCTGTTGTTCTAAACTAAACACAAACTGATGATCGAGAGTGGCAATGACTAAACTGAGGAAAAAAAAAAAAAAAAAACTGAGCCATAATCGTGTTTTGACACATGTAGAATGTTTACTAAGGTTGGTTTGCCCTCTAGAGGTTGGAATAGTTGTAAGCGGGTTGAGGGACTACTGGGGGTATGTTAAGGAGGGCCTGCAATTTGTCTCCGTTCTTGAGACAAATATAGGAATAATTCAGTTGGGTTGGGATGGTCACCGCCAATTTTCTCTTTTTTTTTTTTTTTTTTTTTTTTTTTTTTTTTTCTCCCCTTTCTCTTCCTTTTTCATACTTGTCATACATTGGAGAAGTGGTCTTATTCTTTATATCATAATGATTGATGAATGAGTGATACAAATAGGACTGGAGGGTCTACAGTTCGGTTCACTAGCTGGAACGTTAAAGGTATGAATGGGCCAAACAAAAGAGCTCGTATATTTGCTCATCTTAAAAAAATGAATACTGAAATAGCATTTCTGCAAGAAACGCATTTGCAACTAGCAGACCATATGAGACTCAGAAAACCCTGGATTGGTCAGATCTTTCACTCCCAGTTCAACTGTAAAGCAAGAGGAACAGCGATTCTAATACATAAGAAAGTGCAATTTCATGCTTCCAAATTTGTTTCAGATCCACAGGGACGTTTTGTTATTGTGATTGGACAATTGTTTCATACTCCTGTTGCCCTGGTGTGTGTTTATGCCCCTAATTGGGATGATGTTAACTTCATTTACAAAATTTTTTCATTCCTACCTGACTTAAACTCGCATCGTCTAATTTTTGGTGGGGATCTGAATTGTGTCATTAATCCAGTACTTGACCGTTCAAATCCGAAAACGACATCCCAGTCTAAAATGTCTCAGGCTTTATCTGCCTTCATGATACAAACGGGTTGTGTAGACCCGTGGAGGTTTTTATTTCCTCAAAAGAAAGAATTTTCCTATTTTTCCTCTGTTCATTCTTCATATTCAAGAATTGATTATTTTTTCTTAGATAAGACATTACTTCCCTTAGTGGAAAAGATTCAATATTCTACAATTATAATATCGGATCATGCACCATTACTGCTTGATTTGCGATTTTCTCACCATTGTACTCAACGTCCTACTTGGAGGTTTAACTCTAACCTGTTAGCAGATAAGAATTTTCATAGGCATATATCAGTGGCAATAGATAACTTTTTGCACACAAATGTTTCAGAAGAGATATCACCATTAATTCTGTGGGAGACATTTAAAGTTGTCATCAGGGGTGAAATTATATCGTATTCTGTATCCATTAATAAGGTAAAACATGCAAAACTACAAGAACTAATAGACTCAATTGAAAAATTAGATCAGCAACTTTCTATATCACCTTCTGAAGAACTACTTAAAAAAAGAGTGGAACTTAAAGCACAATACGAACAGTTATCAATTGAAAAAACCCACCAAAATTTGCTATGGTCTAAAGGGAATTTTTACGAGCACGGAGAAAAAGCATCTCGTTTATTATCTCATCAGATAAAAGGTCAGTCAGCTTCCAGGTTAATCCCACAGATTCGTAATGCATCACAACAACTGACAGTAGACCCTAAAGAAATTAATGATACTTTTAAAAAATATTATACTGATTTATATACCTCAGATTTTCTTGGAGACATATCAGATATGTCAGCTTTTTTAGGTGACCTTAATATCCAGACAATTAATTCAAATCAAAAAGAAAGACTAGAACAATCAATTGATCAGCAAGAAATACTAGATTCTATTAATGCAATGCAAAATGGCAAAACTCCTGGCCCTGACGGCTATACTGTGGAATTTTATAAGGCTTTCGCTCCCAAATTAGCCCCACTTCTTTTGAAAATGTTTGAGAATTCTTTAAACAATGCAAAGTTACCACAGTCTCTTACAGAAGCATTTATTACACTAATTCTGAAGCCAGGAAAAGACCCACTTGACTGCGGTTCCTACAGGCCAATATCTCTGTTAAATGTCGATGTTAAAATTCTTGCTAAATTATTGGCCTCTAGAATTGATACCATTATACCAGAAATTGTATCACCAGATCAGACAGGCTTCATTAGGGGTCGCCACTCATTTACTAACTTAAGGAGACTCTTTAACATCCTGTATTCTCCTGCATCCAGGGAGGCCCCAGAGGTGGTGGTGTCCCTGGATGCAGAAAAGGCATTTGACCGAGTCGAGTGGTGCTATTTATTTTCAGTTTTAAAAAAATTTGGTTTTGGCTCAAAATTTATAGCCTGGGTTCAATTGCTATACTCTAATCCTAAAGTATCTGTTATAACAAACAAAATATATTCACAATTTTTTCCAATATTTAGGGGCACAAGGCAGGGCTGCCCTTTAAGCCCTCTTCTTTTTGCACTAGCAATCGAACCACTTTCTATTATGCTTAGATCTTTGCAGTCTATCCAGGGAATTGATCGAATGGGGATGGAACACAGGGTCTCTTTATATGCGGATGACCTACTGTTATACATTTCATATCCAGTTGAAAATGTCCCAAAAATAGTAGAGAAGTTAACTAATTTCGGCAGTTTTTCAGGATATAAATTAAACCTATCAAAAAGTGAATGTTTCCCAGTTAACTCCCTTGCTTTACAAATTAATGCAGCGTCCCTTCCATTTCGAATTTCTCGTTCTGGATTTAAATATTTGGGAGTTCATATTACTCGCAGTTTCTCAGGTCTATATGCAGAAAATTTTTTACCATTAATAAGTAAAGTTAAATCTGATCTTCAAAGATGGGATCCACTACACTTAACTCTAGCAGGCAGAGTGAATTGTATAAAGATGAATGTCTTACCTCGATTCTTATATTTATTTCAGTCTCTTCCAATTTTTCTTCCAAAAGCATTTTTTAATACACTAAACAAACCTATTTTATCATTCTTGTGGAGGGGGAAGAATCCTAGAACTCGTAAGGAGCTTCTTGAAAGGCCCAAATCCCTGGGAGGTTTAGCACTTCCTAATTTTATGAGTTACTATTGGGCCGCTAACCTCCAAAAAATTGTTTGTTGGTATAATACTCCTGAGGTTGATTGGTGTAAAGCAGAAGCAAATACCTGTACTTTTACATCACTCTCTACTCTAATAACAATGAAGTTACCATTTTCTCCCTCTAAATACTCTTCAAGCCCAGTGGTGTGTTCCACACTTAAGATATGGTCCCAGTTTAGACAAGGACATAAACTAACCAATTTTTCTATGCTAAGCTCTCTCTGTAATAATCATTTGTTCCCTGCTGGCAAATTAGATCTTACATATATACAGTGGCAGAGGGTAGGCTTAGCAAGATGTAGTGATTTCTATATAGACAACACTTTTGCTAGTTTTAGTGACCTGTCAGTAAAATTTCAATTACCACAATCCCATATGTTTCGTTATTTTCAAGCCCGACATTTTATTCATGCCCAGAGCTTAACTTTTCCTGATTTACCACCTGCTTCAATGCTGGATAAAATTCTGCAATCTCCTATTAATCTTAAAGGTCAAATAGCAACAATATATATGATTATTATGTCTCCAAAAGATGTTTTAGTTGACCGAATTAGAGGAGAATGGGTAAAAGACATCGGAACTGAAATATCTGATGAAATATGGAATGAGGCTCTGAGTAGAATAAATGGGTCAACCTCTTGCGCACGCCTCAGCCTCATACAATTCAAAATCGTTCACCGTGCCTACTATACAAAGAGTAGACTTTCAAGAATATACCCTGATGTTGATGAGGTGTGTGATCGATGTAAAAATGAAAAAGCAGACTTTTTCCACATGTTTTATGCTTGTCAAAAGTTAAGTGACTATTGGACACTAATATTTAAAACGCTAAATGATGCCTTTAATTTAGAAATAAAACCCAGTGTTGAAATTGCTATTTTTGGTGTACCAGAACACAAAATATCATTGACAAACAAGATAAAAAATGTTATTGCCTTTGCCACTTTATTAGCCAGGAGAAGAATATTACTCGAGTGGAAATCAACAATCCCACCTAAGGCTTCAATGTGGATGTGTGACCTGGTTTTATATTTGAAATTAGAGAAAATTAAATATTTAATGAAGGGATCTGTCCAAAAATTTTATGAGACATGGCAACCTATGATCACATATTTTGAAAAAATGAAGACTCTCCCCCCTAACTGATTATTATAACGAATTCTGTGGAAAATTGCTTCAACGTGATCACTAATATTATTTGGTTTCAAAATTAAGTAAAGACCACTTTAAATATGTCAGAGTATTGATTTGTATAATCTTGTATCTATTTACTTCACTATGCATACAATTTATATTGTATAATAATATTTGTAAATGTGTATATTGTAAATTTTAATGTAATTTTTTTTTTTTTTTTTTTTTTTTTTTTTTCCTTAAATTTCATTGTTGTCGTTGTTCTTTTTAATTGTATTTTATTTTGTGTATTATTTATTTTTTTTTTTTATTTTTTTTTTTTTTTTTTTATTTATTTATTTATTTATTTTTTGTTGGCGGGAAGGGTTATTGTGGGGGGAAAAACTATAACCTTGATTGTATAAAGTATTTTGTTAAAGTTTGAAAAAATTCATAAATAAATGGAGGAAAAAAAAAAAAAAAAGTTTAATCAGAGTTAACCCTCTTGTATCCTTTTGAGACGGGATGAAAGGACTCTTCTGTCTTTCTTCTATCCCTTGTAGACTCATTCCAAACCGTTGCTTCCTTGTTTCTCCCCCCCCCCCTCGTCACCCTCGTCACCCTCTTGTACAATTATTACTAAAAGCTGATAATTAACCTTTTTAATGAAAAGAGGATAATGTTGCATATTTTACATATTATCTTTCCAATGGGCTTGTAATCCTCTCTCCCATTCGCAGATAATGCTTTTAGGACCATATAATTTCAATTTTTTAATGAATTTTTAATCTCATTAGTGCTGGGCTTTTTGTTTTATTACATTTAAATTTCAAGCCTGAGGTCACATCCTCTTTCAGGCCCTAATATTTGTCATTTTCGTTCAATAATATTCTGCTGATCGTTTGCTTATATCCCACGAAAGTTAGAGCTGCGCAGTCAAACAATAGTTTGCTTTTCAAACCCCGTGCTACACAGCTTCTGTAGGCATTAATTTTCTCTTTTTGTCTAAAATGTGATTATTTTGATGAACCTATATAATCTCAATTGATAGCTTTTGAATTTTGAAGGAGACATAGACGTGTATCTTTAGCAAAGCAGCGCAAACGTACGTGATGTATGGCAAGTGAGCTGTTAAAAAAACTGTTTCCATTGCAGTTTTGCAAAATATTCCTTTTTCGAATTGGCTGGAAAAAAAAACCCTCATTTGAGCATGTAAACTTTTTTGTGATTATATAGTATGTGACCCTGGACCACAAAACCAGTCTTAAGTAGCACGGGTATATTTGTAGCAATAGCCAAAAAATACATTGTATGAGTCAAAAATATTAGTTATTTTTCTTTTATGCCAAAAATCATTAGGATATTAAGTAAAGATCATGTTCCATGAAGGTATTTTGTACATTTCCTACCATAAATATATCAAAACTTAATTTTTTATTAGTAATATGCACTGCTAAGAGCTTAATTTAGACAACTTCTAAAGGCAGTTTTCTCAATATTTAGATTTTTTTGCACCCTTAGATTCCTGGGGGGTGTTCCATAAAACAAGCCAGGCTTATTTCAGTTAGTCTGACTTATTCTGATCTAAATCAAGTGACAATAAGTCAGACTAACTAAAATAAGCCAGGGTTATTTGGTAAACTTGTTTTATGAAACACCCCCCTGATATTCAATTAGTTATATCTTGGCCTAGTTATATCGTTTCATCCCAACCATGCATCAATGGAAAGCTTATTTATTCAGCTTTCAGCTGGTGAATAAATTACAATTTTAAAAAAATTGACCATTATGACTGGTTTTGTGGTCCAGGGTCACGTATACATCATTAGGTTTTCAATTTGCAATTTCAATTTGCACAATTTGAAGGGTAATGGATATGCAGCTACTGATTCCTAAGATTCCTTGTTTTGACCCCACTCACACAGTGAAGAAGATAAGGCTTGGGCAATCCAAATAAATGCATTGGCTGTGTAAAATTAAGTACAAATAAAGTAAACAACAAAAATTCCTCAAATTCCATAAGACTTGGGTTTGAAAATTCCTAACATTTCTTAAGTGATACTATTTTTATTACAGCTTTGGCTTTCCCAAAGGACAGTATTGTACAAAGTAAATGTTTCTTCCTGTATCTCCTGCACACACCAAAACAAATTGACCTTTGTTGTAACGTCTTCCTGCAGAGACTCGGCCATTTCCAGCAATAAGACCCCTCACAACAGCTCCATCAACCACATCGAGAGCGTCCTGCAGCAGCTGGATGAGGCTCAGGCTCAGATGGAGGAGCTCTTCCAGGAGAGGAAGATCAAACTGGAGCTTTTCCTTCAGCTCAGGATCTTTGAGAGGGACGCCATTGATGTGAGTTCACTGTATACTTGAAGTGCCTGCAGGGAACACTATGTGCTTTCAAGAAATTAACTGAGAAGTGAGAATTCTGTCATTATTTACTCACCCTCGTGTCATTCCAAACCCATATGTGACCCTGGTCCACAAAACCAGTCATAAGGGTAAATTTTTTGAAATTGTGATTTATACATCATCTGAAAGCTGAATAAATACATTTTCTGTTGATGTATGATTTGTTATGATATGACAATATTTGGCAGAGACACAACTATTTGAAAATCTGGAAGCTGAGGGTGCAAAAACATAAAAATGGTGAGAAAATCACCTTTAAATTTGTCCAAATGAAGTTCTTAGCAATGCATATTACTTTAGTTTTGATATATTTACGGTAGAAAATTTACAAAATATCTTCATGGAACATGATCTTTACTTAATATCCTAATGTTTTTTGGCATAAAAGAAAAATCGATAACTTTGACCCAGACAATGTATTTTTGACTGGTTTTGTGGTCCAGGGTCACATATGATTTTCTTTCATGGATCCTTGAATCCCTGTTCATTTTTATTGTATGCAAAATAGCGGCCAGTACTTTTCTGTTCTCACAGGTTTGGACATAATGAGAGTAAATAATGACAGAATCCTCATTTTGAGTGAACTATCCCTTAAACTAGGGCAATATTCCCATCAGCACACTTTGCGACTCCCTGATGTCTAATATGATTTACTTGCAATTAATAAGCAGCAGTCTTCAAGGATGATCTGCACCGAAAGTGATTACTCTCACTCTTCTGTTTGCACGGCTATGGAAACGCACACTCTGAGAGAGTTTATAAAGTGATGGAGAAAGTCACACACATTGGTCTTTGCATGTAAGAGCAAGTCAGGACAGGTCACTGTGTTTCTTGTCCTGGGTGATCTTGCATTAGTATCGGCATCTGTGACTCTCAGACTGCGCTCATATTTTAAATCTTATTTTCCAGATTATCTCAGATCTGGACTCGTGGAATGAGGAGCTGTCACAGCAGATGAATGACTTCGACACAGAAGACCTGACGCTGGCCGAACAGAGACTGCAGCACCACGCCGATAAAGCCCTGACCATGAACAACCTCGCTTTCCACGTCATCCACCAGGGCCAGGAGCTGCTGCAGTACGTCAATGAGGTGCAGGCATCTGGTGAGTCAAACATGCCAGCATGGGCTTTTCAGTATCTATACATAGCAGATATTTTCACTTCAAGGTTGTTTAGCACATTTTTTCTATGTATTGAAATTAAAGGGGGCATAAAACACGCTTTCACCCAATCTCATGTTAATCTTGAGTACCTATAGAGTAGTACTGCATCCTTCATACAGTTGTGCTCAAAAATTTACATACCCCTTGCAGAATCTGCAAAATGTTAATTCTTTTAGCAAAATAAGAGGGATCATACAAAATGCATGTTTTTTTATTATATATTATTTTATTTATTTTTATTTAGTATCGACCTGAATACGATATTTTACATAAAAGATATTTACATATAGTCCACAAGAGAAAACAATAGTTGAATTTATAAAAATGACGCTGTTCAAAAGTTTACATACCCTTGATTCTTAATACTGTGTTGTTACCTGAATGACCCACCGCTGTGTTTTTTTGCTCAGTGATAGTTGTTCATGAGTCCGTTGTTTGTCCTAAACAGTTAAACTGTCTGCTGTTCATCAGAAAAATCCTTCAGCTCCCACAAATTCTTTGGTTTTCCAGCATTTTTGTGTATTTGAACCCTTTCCAACAATGACTGTATGATTTTGAGATCCATCTTTTCACACTGAGGACAACTGAGGGACTCATATGCAACTATTACAAAAGGTTCAAACACTCACTGATGCTCTGGAAGGAAAAACATGCATTAAGAGCCGGGGAGTGAAAACTTTTGAACAATGGAAATGTGTATATTTTGCACATTTTGCCTGAATATCATATTTTTTCATTTAGCACTGCCCTTCAGAAGCTACAGAAGATACTTGCATGTTTCCAAGAAGACAAAATTAGTTACATTTACCCTGATCTTCAAATTTCTAACGTTTTGAAAAACAGCCGAGCTCCTGGAGGCACGCCATGGATGGAGCTAAAGATTGACATGCACTCATGCAGCAATTGCCAATTAAAACATACATTTGATGAATGCGAATATCTGTGATTGTTTGTGTGATGTGTTTGTGTGTTTCGGCCAATGTGAATTAGTGTAGACACTCTTACCATGCGCATTTTTTATATTTTTACGCCCCGGCAAAGAAATAAAAAGTAACAATAATAAAATCAAGAGCCATATCACGTAAAGTACTGTAATATCAGCGTCGGGTAAGATTACTCATGTTAATTTCTGCGCTCAGTTAATGTTTAATTACATATGTACATTTATGAATATTATAAAAGAAACATGGTTTTACTACAAATAAATAAAATAGTTAAGCTAAAGTAAAAACACATTAACTGTTTTGCTATGCTAGCCATACAGCTTCACCATGGTATTTGTAGTAAAGCTGTGGTTATATAGGGCTTTACAGGATGTTTTTATAGCACAATGACAGACTAAATGAAATTTTTTGATCAGTCTCTGGGCAGATTGGCAGTACACATGTAAGATTGTAATCTTCTTCTCACTGTCATGGGAAATTAGTTACAACAACATCTACAGCAACTTCAGCACTTTACCTGTCCTAAAGCAAGAGTTTTCAGTCCAGCAGTTTCATGTTTGAGTTACATAAGAGCTGAGAGAGTGGCATTTCTTCATGTTTTCCAGGTGTTGAGTTGCTGTGTGACCGTGATGTTGACATGGCCACCCGTGTACAGGATCTGCTGGAGTTTCTACATGAGAAACAACAGGAGCTAGACGTGGCCGCAGAGCAGCACCGCAGACACCTGGAGCAGTGTGTGCAACTGCGCCACCTACAGGCAGAAGTCAAACAGGTAACGCACAAGCTAAGTTACTATATACTGCTCAGTATACTATTATTATACTTTATACACTGTATATTGCGATTTGTGACGATTTCTGTTTGTTAATCTCTTCCCTTGTTGCAGGTTCTGGGTTGGATCCGTAATGGCGAATCAATGCTGAATGCAGGTCTGATTACAGCCAGTTCACTTCAAGAAGCCGAGCAGCTGCAGAGAGAGCATGAGCAGTTCCAGCATGCTATCGAGGTCAGTGCTCCTCATATTTTGCTTCAAACCTTTGCATTTTTAAAGGGATAGTTCACCCAAAAATGAAAATTCTGTCATTAATTACTCGCCCTCATGTCATTCCTAACCTGTAAGACCTGTTCATCTTCAAAACACAAATTAAGATATTTTCTGTGAAATCTGAGCGCTTTCTTACCCTGCATATACAGCGATGCAACTACTGCATTCAAAGTCCAGAAAGGCAGTAAGGACATCATTAAAATAGTCCATGTGACATCATTGGTTCAACTATGATGTTATGAAGCTACAAGAATATTTTTGTTTTCTTTATGTTCAAAAAGGTATTCTCTTTAGTGTTGCTCACTGCATTCAGGAGAGGTTTGATCATCATGCTTTTTAGGTGAACTGTCCCTTTAAACATCTTTCATCTCTCATTTTCCCCTTTTCAACATTTCCCTGCCTGTTTCTCACAATAGACTCATTACTATAATTATAATAGCTCAAACCATAATTATTGTCAACATATATTAGTGCTAACATGCCCCCCACATATGCACACAGATGTTTTTTCAACCAAGTGCACTTTTTGACCTGTGGGCTGCAAACATAAACTCCAACTACTTTTTAATTTGCCCACTAATAATGACCAACAATGAAGTCTTTTTGCCTTTTTTTTCTGAACCAACACATGATGTTTCACCACATGTCAATTTATTTATTATTTGCCAGCATTCTTTGCTGCAAAAAATATTTTATACATTTTTGAAATAAAAGATCTGAGGCTAATTTCAAACCTAACATCTGTATGCCCTAATATATGTTTTTCTATTTCAAATAAATGCTGTTATTTTGAGCTTAAATCAGCAAATTAGAAGGATGTCTGAAGGATTATGTGACCCTGAAGACTGGAGTATTTGCTGCTATCACAGAATTGGTGTAAATACCTTAAAGTTCAAATGTTTTTTAATAAAAATCAACCACTTGAACATAAACGTGTAGTAGAAGAAACACATGCACACATAGCAACATGAAACCTCATAATCTTAATATATTGATTGATGCATTAGTCAGCTGTTTATCTGCAGCTGGTGCTCATAGATGTTCCTGACATGGCCTGCGCTTTCCTCTGTCTCATGTGCTCCTGCACAGACAGTCTGTTTGCTCTCCACTTCCCCTCTTTAATGAAGAACCAGGATAACATCAAATCCGCTGTCACTGTATCGCTATTGGGAACCTGAAGTCACAAAGACCGCCTATCAAAGTAGCCTTCTCATTTCCTCCTCCCATCAGACTCCCGTTCTTGCCGCTTCTGTCCTGAATACTGCAGGATGCAATGTTTTTCAAGATAGAATCTGTTAAACAACACGTCGTGGCCAAATAATAAACTATCAGTCGTATCTCACCATCTGTTGTCTTAAGCCAGCTGACTCCTGCCCCTCTATCTTTTTTAAGCTTCATCTATTCAGGCGTGCCTTGTCTTTGTGCGTCTTATCTGAAATGTTTTCTCTTCCCCTCAATAGAAAACCCATCAAAGCGCCCTACAGGTCCAGCAGAAAGCAGAGGCCCTGCTGCAGGCTAATCACTACGACATGGACATGATCCGAGACTGCGCTGAAAACGTGGCCTCCCACTGGCAGCAGCTCATGCTGAAGATGGAAGACCGGCTCAAGCTGGTCAACGCATCTGTGGCCTTCTACAAGACCTCCGAACAGGTCTGTGTGTCACAAGTTGTCACATTATACCTGTACATTTAAGCTTAGATTGAACACTGAACATAATGAAATTATAAAGCCAGCAGGTAGTTTAAGGCTCATCTTCCTGTCTTTGCTGTAGGTGTGCAGTGTGTTGGAGAGTCTGGAGCAGGAATACAAGCGGGAGGAGGACTGGTGCGGAGGAGCAGATAAACTCGGGCCCAACTGCGAAACCGACCATGTCTCTCCCATGATCAGCAAACATCTGGAGCAGAAAGAGGCTTTCCTCAAGGTAACAGATCCAAAACCAGAGGGCACATTGTTCTTTTGAATCAGATTAATCAAAACAGTCTGAATCAGTTTGCATTTGTTTTGTCTGCTCTCTTACTGAATCATCATATTCTAGCAAAATAAAAAATGATTAGTTCACTTCCAGGAAAAAATCCTGGTAATTTACGCACCCCCTTGTCATCTAAGATGTTCATGTCTTTTTTTCTTAAGTCGAAAAGAAATATAGGTTTTTGAGGAAAACATTCCAGGATTTTTCTCCATGTAGTGAACTTCAGTGTGACCCAATGGGCTGAAGGTCCGAATTGCAGTTTCAGTGAAGCATCAAGAGTTCTACATATAGTTCTATATACATACACATACCCCTATAATTAGGGGAACATTTAGCATTTGACAATGTGAAGAAAAAAGTTTTCCATTAACCCAAACATGACCTTACATAGCTGCTTTGAAACTATCTATATTGTATAAATGTGATCTGTAGAAATATGCGCATAAAATACCATCTGTGTTTGCTACTGTCCACCACATTATCTTTACTGGGTAACATAGTTGACAGTTTTTTTTAGGGTTTTGGGGCTATAACTCAACATTGAAGCCTAGAACTACTAAGCATATGGTATGTTTAGACATATATTTTCATAAACTACCCATTTTAGTTAAATTGTCTTGTTAAAATGTGCAGCAGTAATACTTGGGTAACACTGTTGACAGAATTAATCTACAGGTTTGCTAGTTTAACCAATATTAGGGGAAAGAGAGAGAACATAACTTTGTGTTTCATCCATGTGCTTCTAGAGGAAATATCATCATACTGTGCAAATTATGTGAGAATGGGACAAACCATTCCTTTTTGAGGGGGGTTTCTACTGGGTAACTTAGTTGACAATGGTTTTTCAGACACAAATAAAACAAGTTATATCAAAATAAACACTTATTATTTTTAAACGCACACCCAAATGTCTTGATAACCTAATCTAACTAAAGACAAAACTGTGAAAGTAAGTTATATTTGAGGTAATCTTCATGCTTAAATGCAGAGTAGAATGAGCAACTGTATAAAATCTGACAGCTGAATACCAGGGATTTATGTGATATGAACATAATTTTTTAACAAAAGATATGGCTTTTTCAACATATAGTACTGTACATATAATTGTGTACTGGAATATTAAGCATTGGGGATTTATATTGATGAAAATATATTTAAAATATACTTCACGGATATGAGATGTACCCACAATTATAGAATGATCCACATACTTTTTAGCAACAAATGCTCATCTTAAACTAGCTCGACACTCATTACATAGGCATGTTGGAAAATCACATGTGATGTAGGTGGAAGTACCAACCCAGTGTTTACAAAACAAAATGAACAAAATGTTCAGACAATTTGAAGTTTGAGAAGAAACTCACTTCCTTTTTTTGACCCGAAGTAGACAAGCGAACAACTAACCACGTGTGACCTTTCCACTGTTATTAATTAATGCGTGAAGACCCTAAAGTGCATCGTAGAGCTAGTGCATTTGTGGTTAAAAGTATATAAATGTATTTTTTTAAATGACCAATTGTTATCACTGGATAAGACTCTTATTTCTTGGCTGGGATCATATAGAGCCCTTTGTGCACTTTCAGCCTGCTGGCCACCATTGCAGTTCACTATATGGAGAAAAATATGTTTTCCTCAAAAACCTTAATTTCTTTTCGAACGAAGACAGAAAGACATAAATATCTTTGATGACATGAGGGTGAGGGTGATTTTGATTCTGGAAGTGAACTAATCTTTTAACATGAGCATATATTGAATTTTTCCGTTTTGGGTAATTTCTTCGTTGCTCTCTGTGTTTCAGGCATGCACCTTGGCCAGACGGAATGCTGACGTGTTTCTCAAATACATGCATAGAAACAGTGTCAGCATGCCGGGGATGCTGAGTCACGTCAAAGCACCAGAGCAGCAGGTCAAAAGTGAGTTCTTGCCACAGCTTGACGTCAGAACGTTCCTGATGATGCACGAAGGATTATATACAGTCTGGCTGTGTTTTAGCTCCCTTTTATAACAGCTATTTACTAAATTTATTTATAAATGGACAGGAAATATCAAGTTAAGCATTTTGTGAGAAGTAGGAGGTTGTGAAGGGATGCTACAGACGTAACTGGGTTAGCACTCAATTATACACAGTTTAGCAGAGTAGAAAACCTTAACTGACCAATCAGGATCATGCATTCCAGAGAGACATAATAAACACATGCAGCCCCTTGTATGTCCCTGTAGTATTTCAAATCCAGTTCTGCTTTTCAAACCACAAGGCTACAGATGCTGCCTCTCTGCATGTTTTCCTCTTATTTACCAGTCTTCCCTCTGCTGGCTCTCTGGAGACATGACAAAACACAGTCTGTCTTCCCCATAGGGGTTTAGATCCAGTGTTTGTTGGTTTTACGTTCTGTAAACCATCTAAAATAGCTCTGGTACACCATCTAGTGAATGAGCAGTGCGCTGCACCCCCTCACTTGAGTTTTTAGCAGCTGGCCCACTTTGGCCCACTTTAGCCCAGTTTAGAAAGTGTGCATTGTGAATGCGGCCCTGTTCTGTTCTGAGTGTGCTTACAATGACTCAGATAAGGAAACTGAAAATGGGTCAGGCCTCTGCTGCACAGATAGGGCAGCTTACTGCAGAATGGTGACAGCATTACTCCACTGGGGATAGTCACTTTACCTTCATGCTTCACACACACACACACACACACACAAAACATTGTAAAGTGCATCTGCTAATGTGGCTGTTTTATCTTTGGTGTTGTCAATTTAACACTCATTTAATTATGTAAATGTAATGATCAAATAATTAAAAGGCATTTAATAATAATAACAATAATACATTATTTTTCTTAGGGCTGTCAAATCGATTAATCATGATTAATCGCATTCAAAAGAAAAGTTTGTGTTTACATGATGTATGTGTACTGTGTGTATATGTGTATATATAAATACACACACATATATATATATATATATATATATATATAAATATATATATATAACACAGTAATATTTTGGATGTGATTAATCGATTAAACATCAGAAAAAATATAAACATTAATTTTCCATTTAATTGATATTAATTACATTTTAAATGAATGATGATCTAAAAGTGCATTATTTTTTAGCAAATAAAAAAAAAGTAATAATAATATGCAATAATATGCAATAGGTGTGTGTACTGTTTGTATGTGTATATAAATACACATGCATGCATGTATATATGCAATAAATATGTAATATATATTTAAATTTATATGTAAAATAAATATAAAATTTGACAGCCCTAATTTACCTACATCAGAACAATTTAAACATTTAATAATTTGAATTTTTTTTTTAATTAGAATTAATTACATTTTAAATTAACATTAAATTAAAAGTGTATAATAAAATATTATTGTTGTATTTTCCTACCATCAGTTCAGTTTAAACAATAGCCATTCAAGCTTCACCTGCGGTGTACATCATGGTTAAGAATGATTATGTGTAATTTTGTAGATATCCTGAATGAGTTGCTGCAAAGGGAGAATCGGGTCCTGCACTTCTGGACCATGAGGAAGAGAAGGCTGGACCAGTGTCAGCAGTATGTGGTGTTTGAACGCAGTGCCAAACAGGTTTGATGTCTCTCTCTTCCTCCATCTGTTCCTTTGATGGTCTGATCAGTCCGATTATTCACTTTTTCTTGGCCCAAGGCTGAGACCGACAGACTCATGACTCACTGCCATGGCTCTAATTAAACCGCACAGAGACATTATAATTAAGCCATTTACCTTTTTCATCCTCTGTTTGGAAGTGTGTATTGGAATATGCCATAGCATGTCTTCTCACTCCATTCTTGGTTTAGTCATGAAAATGTTTAATCATGGAAATGTTCCTTTCTCTTTGTTCAGGCTCTGGAGTGGATCCATGACACTGGCGAGTTCTATCTGTCCACACACACCTCCACAGGCTCCAGCATCCACCACACACAGGAGCTTCTGAAGGAGCATGAAGACTTCCACATCACAGCCAAGGTAGCAAACCACAGCGGTGGCGAACACCTGGGCTCAACCTTTTGACTCTGCAGTTACCTAAAGCTCATTCTCTTCCTGTGTCCCCAGCAAACCAAAGAGCGGGTGAAGCTGCTGATACAGTTAGCGGATGGTTTCTGTGATAAGGGCCACTCCCACGCCACTGAGATTAAGAAATGGGTCACGGCCGTGGACAAACGCTATCGAGACTTCTCCCTTCGCATGGACAAATATCGCACATCTCTAGAGAAAGCCCTCGGCATTTCATCAGACTCAAACAAAGCAGTATGTGTTTTTTTTTTTCCTCATAGTAGTGTGATATCTTGACATACCACATGTTGGCATTTCTCTTGAGTTCACATAGTTTAAAGCCATAATCTGGACAAGTAGCTTGTGTTTTTGCCAGCAGGCTATCAGCAGATTATGTAAAACAGAATTTTCCTTTTAGGTCTGTATTTTGGTCAAGTCTTCAAAGAATGGTTTTATAAGATTTACAGCCATTAGAATATTCCTGTGTGTAATCAGCATATTCAGAATATATATATTTAAAAAAAAAAACTATTTCCTAATATTAACACTTGAGGTGCAAGTTTTTACACTTGTTTTAATTGTAGCTGTACACTATAAATTAATAAACAATTCTCATTCAAGTCTATTACAATGACACAAAAGAACGCAATAAATTAGACTATTATAGTATTTATCCATATTTTGAATTAGGGTTTATTTTTATTTTCTAATTTTAGACTGTTTTTGTTATTTTACTAAGTTTTACATCTAATAGGTATGTGACAAGACACTTTTCCCACAAGACTGGATTCATGAGAACGAGACAAGATTTTGTAACTTCTTTTTTTTTAAAGAAATTCCTGAGTGATGAAATATATAGGGAAAATAGTCTTTTATTCAACTAAAAAACACAAAATGCAAAAAAAAAAAGTGCATTTTAATATGAACTTGTACTTTATGAAATAAAACTTCTATTTGAATAAATTATATGCAGTAATAAACATGTAAACTAAAACTGCATGATTCTGGATGAATTGAAAAGCATGTTTTTGTTTTTAGAAATTGGAGATCACGATTCTGAAGAAAAAAAGATTAGAAATCTAAACACATATATTCGATCAGTCAGTGTTTCAATTAGTAAAGACTCACTAATATATACTAATATATAACTATTTCACTAATTGGAATCTCCTGAATGATTGATTCAATGATAAATAATTAAAAAAAAAAAAAAAAACTGCCGTTGTCACCACCTTCTGGCAGACGATAATAAGCATTACAGTACATACAAGTGTTAAGATGCTTTCGTTTTGATCGCTACTGTAGTGTTTATACCCAAACTGTAAACTTTTATCCCAGTACTTCTGGTATTTAAATGTCTGTAACACAGAAATAATGAACATTATGTGGTTGAAAAAACTGTTTGTGTTGCTTTTTCTGGATCAGCAGCAGCATGAATGCGGACTTGAATGTCTTTAACACCGTGCCACAAGATCTCATCACATCCCTAACATCTAATATTTATTTTACTTTATTTCTGCTATTAGAATATTTGTGTATGTAAACATAATCAGTGGGAATAGTCCTGGAAAAGATATGCAGTCAGAAGAATGTGGGACTAAAGCAAATCTTTTTTTCAGAGCAAAGACCTGCAGTTGGACATCATCCCTGCCAGTGCTCCAGGGTTAGAGGTCAAACTCAGAGATGCTGCCCATGAGCTTAACGAAGAGAAGCGCAAGTCTGCCCGCAGGAAGGAGTATGTCTTATTTACGGCTGAAATATTAAAAATGAATTTTAAATTGCAAAAAGATTTTTGAAAAATTTCTTATGTAATGATTTTGTCTTTTCCATTTTTATAGCTTCATCATGGCTGAGCTGATCCAGACAGAAAAAGCCTACGTACGAGATTTAAGAGAGTGCATGGATGTAAGTGTTTTATTATATACTGAAAGTTTTTCTTTAGATCTTTTGTCCTGAATTATGGAAATTCAAAGCAAATCATAATAAAAATCTCTTAGTTCAGACTACGATGTAAGTAAATCCTACCAATCTGAATCGTTTCCTCTCATCCAGACATATCTATGGGAGATGACCAGTGGCGTGGAGGAGATCCCGCCAGGGATCGTTAATAAAGAGCTTATCATTTTTGGTAACATGCAGGACCTCTACGAGTTCCACCACAAGTGAGTTCACTTATAATGCAAATGCTTTAAGCCTCATTCCTTTTTTTTAAAGGGAACCCAGGTATTAAGACTGGTATGGCTTAATATAACATAAATGATGTCTCTTACTAAAATATGTAGTAGAAAACCTATGAAATTTGACATTATTAAAAAATCACATCGTTTTATACATACTTTGGACTATGGGGGAAGCTATTATTTTGATGACGTCAAATAGTTGCACTCAGTGAGCTACTGCTGCCTGTTGCTATTTTTACCATGACGCAACTCGGAAAAAAATATGATGATACAGTGCCACATTGTGCGACTTTTGGTTGTAATTTTCATTCGAAAGGGCAGCAAGAGAAGCAATGCAAGTCTTCACTGCTTCCCTAGCGATAAGAAGAGGAGAAAAGAATAGGAAGATGACTGTGGAACGAGTAAAACTTCCTAAAGACCCGTGTTTTTGTTCTCTTCACTTCACCCCTGATGCCTTTTTGAGGCTTTTAGTAGACCACGGCTAATGAAAGAGCTTACAGAGACAAGAAATTATCCTGGCAGGATGTAAACATGTCAACGCCTATCATGACACCACAGGCACTGAAGGAGTTTCTAAACATGGATTTCAATCAATATTTGGGGTGTTTAGACTCCTTGTGAGGACAAATCAATGGTACTGAATTCAGTTTAAGCCTACGCTTGTATTCATCACCACCTGTAAGCTCTTTCAGTAGCTGTGGTCATTTCCGAGTCTTGTGTTCGGAGTCATGTTGCTGTAATGTCATAACTTGGCTCAAAAGTCGTGACAAGAATAAGACTGAAAACGGAGTATAAACCAAAGATGCCGTTTATTTAACATAGAACACAAAGATAAACGTAAGCGCCGGCGTAAAATAGACGTGGCACGCAGGTGAGAGGAACTCTCCCAACACACACGCGCGCCCCACAGGCAGGAGGCAGAAGCTTTTATTAGGAGGTAGGAAACCGGGCCCAGGTGTCCTCCATCCAAACACGGACTGCAAGTCCAGCCCACTGCAACAACAGACAAACAAACAAACAGCACCACTGACATGCAGGCCGTCACAGTAAAAATAGAAAAAAGATGAGCCAGTAGCTCACCGAGTGCAATCATTTCATTTCATCAAAATAATGACACCCCCATAGTCCGAAACGATGTGTATTTTTTAACTAAAATTTTTTTAGGGGTTTTCTACTACGTATTTCAGTAAGAGACACCATTTATGTTATATTAAGTCATACAAGTCTTAAAACCAGGGGTTCCTTTTAAGAATAAATCATCCCGTCCAACATGCAATTAATTAATTTCCTGTCCTCTGTAAGTGGCTCATATATTTTGCTTTTTTTCTGTCTGTCACCAGTATATTCCTCAAAGAGCTGGAGAAGTACGAGCAGCTTCCTGAAGATGTGGGCCACTGTTTTGTGACTTGGGTGAGTAGAGATAATAGTGTTTTAATACTAATATTGTATCTGCTTTTTTCAGATTAAGGTGATTTAAAAATGCTTCTTTCATCTTTATGCAGGCCGACAAGTTCCAAATGTACGTGAACTACTGCAAGAACAAACCAGACTCCACTCAACTTATCCTTGAGCATGCTGGAGGATATTTTGACGTGAGTTGAATGTTTCTGTTATAAATAATGTATTTTGTTCATTTAAACATGCATCATGTCGTCCTGTCCGTGGCCAATTTCAATCCTAATTGTGAAATGATATTGCTCTTACAGGAAATCCAACAGAGGCATCGCCTGGCCAACTCCATCTCATCATACCTCATCAAACCTGTTCAGAGAATAACTAAGTACCAGCTGCTCCTCAAGGTAAAAACATCTTGGATTCATCCTGAAACTTACGGAACGGCTTGATTGAAACCTCATTGGTAATTTTTTTTCCGTTTGTAGGAGCTCCTGACGTGTTGCGAGGAAGGCAAAGGTGAAATTAAAGATGGCCTGGAGGTTATGCTCAGTGTTCCCAAGAGAGCCAATGATGCCATGCATTTGAGCATGCTTGAAGGTAAGTGCACACATGACACTCAAAGACACATATGGGCCGGATGAAACTGTTTCTGATGGGAGTGAATGTCCTCAGGGTTTGATGAGAACTTGGAGTCCCAGGGAGAACTGATCCTGCAGGAGGCGTTCCAGGTTTGGGATCCCAAGACCCTAATTCGCAAAGGACGAGAACGTCATCTGTTCCTCTTTGAAATGTCACTGATTTTCAGCAAGGAGGTTAAAGATTCCAATGGAAGGAGCAAGTATATCTACAAGAGCAAGCTTTTTGTAAGTTCCACAGCAAGGTTAAAAATGGAAACATGTTTTTATGCAGCAGATTCGATTGTTTTAAATACTTTGTTCTGACTGCAGACATCTGAACTGGGTGTTACTGAGCATGTGGAAGGAGATCCATGTAAATTTGCCCTCTGGGTTGGACGGACCCCAACTTCAGACAACAAGATTGTCCTCAAGGTAACTCTCTCTTGCTCTGTTGAAATGCATGGCACTGTTTTGCTCCAGCTTTCTACGTCACATTTCTGTGTAGCTTGTCTCTTTTGCACTTTATCAAGTATAAGGTTGAATATTTGTAAAATCCACATAGATGACCCTGGACCACAAAACCAGTCATAAGGGTCAATTTATCAAACTTGAAAGCTGAATAAATAGGCTCTTTATTGATGTTTGGTTTGTTAGGATCTGACAATATTTGTTCGAGATGCAACTATTTGAATATCCGGCATCTGAGTGTGCAAAAAAAATCAAAATATTGAGAAAATTGCCTTTAAAGTTGTCCAAATTAAGTTCTAGCAATGCACATTACTAATCAAAAAAAGTTTTGATACATTTACGGTAGAAAATTTACAAAATATTTTCATGGAACGTGATCTTTACTTTATCCTAATGATTTTTGAAAATGAAAAATCAATAATTTTGGCCCACACAATGTATTTTTGGCTATTGCTACAAATATACCACAGCGACGTATGACTGGTTTTGTGGTCCAGGGTCACACATTCAGTGTGAAGACTTTTCATTAGTGGGGGACGAAATGTCAGTTATTTTATGTGGTAATTGACAGCATGCCTCGGGTGATGTTGATGTGATATAAAATGAAATATTACATAAAAATAGAACACCTCTTTTAGATCCTAAAGTGACTGTTAATGAAAACAAAAGTTAATTTGTATTGTACTGTGACACTGCTTCTAGAGGAAGATCTGAGCACTTGCATATCTGGCTCTGACTGCATGTTAATAAAGTGCAAGGAAACAAAAAACAAGAATAGTCTTTACTGGTGGTGGCTTATGCGCGTTGCAAGTGGCTTCTGTCTCACAGTAACTGTTAATTGACTGCATGCTGCTTTAAAACTGTAAGGATTCAAACTCTGTTTGAAACTTTCTTCAGTGAAATGTGTCAGTGAAATTGCAATAGGTATTTACTGTCCGTTGATGTGGTTTACTGTACGTCATATGAGCCAAAGAAAAATTCTCTGCTTAAATCATGTACACTACCAGTCAAACGTTTTTGTAAAGTACGATTTTTAATGTTTTTTTAAAGAAGTCTCTTCTGCTCATCAAGCCTGCATTTATTTGATCCAAAATACAGCAAAAGCAGTAATTTTGTGAATAACTGCTATATATATTTCAATATATATTAAAATGTAATTTATTCCTGTGATCAAAGCAAAATTTTCTGCATCATTACTCCAGTCTTCAGTGTCACGTTCCTTCAGAAATCATTCTAATATTCTAATTTAGTGTTCAAGAAACATTTTTTATTATAATTATTATTAATATTTTAAACAGTTGAGTATTTTTTTAGTACTCTTTGATGAATAGACTGTATACACTATATACCATTCAAAAGCTTGGAGTCAGAAACATTTATTTTATTTATAAATTGGATAAATTGTAGTAATTAATACTTTTATTTGACAAGGATGGTTTAAATTGACCAAAAGTGATGATGAAGACATTTATAATGTTACAAATTTTTTTTATTTCAGATAAATGCTGTTCTTCTGAATATTCGGTTTCTTTAAAGAAACCTAAAAAAATTATACACTTTTGAGCAGGAAATCAGAATTAGAGTGATTTCTGAAGCATCATGTGACTGAAGTAATGATGCTAAAAATTCAGCTTTGAAATCACAGGAATAAATTACATTTTAAAATATATTCAAATAGAAAACAGTTATTTAAAATAGTAAAAAATATTTCAAAATTGTACTGTTTTGCTGTACTTTGGATCAAATAAATGCAGGCCTGGTGAGCAGAAGAGACTTCTTTAAAAAACATTACAAATTTTACTGTGCAAAAACTTTTAACTGTTATTTTATTTCATGCCAAAAATACACACACCCACATATATATCTTATAGTTTGTTAAAATGCTATAAAAAAGAAAATAAGTATAAGATATATTTATTTATATGAAGACAGTAGTTTATATACTTCTTGTTTTCAGTTCTAATTATGAATCACTAAATTATTTAATATTTACATCTTCAAATGGCAGTGACTAATGTATAAACCCTTTATCACAAAATCTTTGCAATAAATATGTTTATTAATGTTGTCCCCATGTCTTACCGGCCACTGTCTCATGCAGTATGATATATGGCATTTTATAAAGCAGTAAAATCTTGTATATTTCTATATTTCGAATGAAGCTAAGTCAGGGATGCAAACATGGATCCATGGTGAGTACGGCCACACAGATAACTCACCCTTAGTTCACCATAGAACAGAAAAGAAATGTGTACTCATACTCAACATTGTGTATTTCTCTGTGTTTTCTTTCTCCACACATAATCACAGGCGTCCAGTATTGAGAACAAACAGGACTGGATAAAGCACATCCGTGAAGTGATTCAGGAGCGCACTGTGCATCTAAAGGGGGCGCTGAAAGAGCCCATCCACATTCCCAAACCCTCCACAGCCAAACATAAGGGTCGCAGGTACACCCCCAGGTCAGTGAAACAACTTATCTCTTATGTTAATATTCTTATTTCTTCAGCTTTATGTGGAGCCAAGGAGTTAATTTCCTGTGTGTGTTTATGTGTGCAGGGATGGAGAGGATCTGGACAGTCAGGGTGATGGCAGCAGTCAGCCAGACACCATCTCACTGGCCTCCAGGACCTCACAGAACACACTGGACAGCGATAAGGTGAGGATACACCTTCTGCGGTTGAGAATGGCTTTTAAAGCTTTCAGAGCTTCTAATATAAGCTTGCAGCATTATTTTAGTGTTATGTATATATTGAAATGGATTTTGTTTTCAGTTTTCATTTGATTTTTTTTTTTTTCGTTTTTACTTTTACTATATGTGCTTTTGTCATTTTACTAGTTTTTATTTAATATTTATATTTTTAGCCTTAGTTTTAGTCATTTTAGTACTTCAACTTAATGATAGATCACTCTGAAATTACACTTCTGTGATAATTTACCCTCATTAGAAACGGTGCATAAGCAACTTAATGAAATAAAATAGACTACCAGTCAAAAGTTTTTTCTTGTTTTTTTTAAAGAAGTCTCTTCTGCTCACCAAGCCTGCATTTATTTGATCTGAAGTACAGCAAAAACTGTAACATTTTTAGAAATAATTTTACTGTTTAAAATAAATGTTTTGTATTTGAATATATTTTAAAATATATTTAAAGCTGAATTTTTAGGAGTGTTACTCCAGTCACATGATCCTTCAGAAATCATTCTAATATTCTGATTTGCTGCTCAAAAAACATTTATTTTTATTATTATTATTATTATTATTATTATTATTATGTTGAAAACAGTGAAGTAGAATTTTTTTCAGGTTTCTTTGATGTATTGAAAGTTTTGAAAATTATATTTTTTATTTATAAAAAAAAAAAAAAATATATATATATATATATATATATATATATATATATATATATATATATATATATATATAGAATCTAAGCTTTTAAATGTTATAATATATAATGTTACAAAAGCTTTTCATTTCAGATAAATGCTGATATTTGGATCTTTCTATTCATCAAAGAATCTTGAAAAAACATACTCAACTGTTTTTAATAATAATAATAATAATAATCAGCATATTAGAATGATTTGTGACACTGAAGACTGGAGTAATGATGCTGAAAATTTTGCTTTGATCACAAGAATAACATTTTACAATGTATTCAAATAGAAAACAGTTATTTTAAATAGCATTTCACAATATTACTGGGATCAATTAAATGCAGGCTTTCTGAGCAGAAGAGACTTTTTTAAAATCAAAAAACTTTTGACTGGTGTATATTTTGTTTGTTTGTAACAACCCTGAATGTTGACAAAAAAAAATTAACTATATCAAGGACAAGACAAAATGACACATTCTGTTGATAATTAAATGAGAAAGAAAGAGCAGTACAACATATTAACAAAAAAATTTATAATATTACAGCTTGCATATTCAAAGAATAATACACACAGCACGAAATGTAACTTTATGCTTTTGCCATAATACACTACAATAATGTACTGGCACTATATATTAACAAACATGAATTCACAACCCATTCATTTCTAAACAATGGTAAGCAACTGATGGTTCCTTATTATATACTGTTACTTTGTGGCCGGTTTACACATTTAAATTAATGTTTATACATTTTTCAAACTGGAGCATTTTGACACATTTAAAAAAAAAAAATCATATTACTCAAATTTTCACTGATCTTGTATGACATTTCAAGCATAGTAAAATTGACTAAAATTAATTGACATTAAATGACATGGCAAAATATTGATAAAATTGACAAAAAAGTCACTATGACTAAAAGCATGCCTCTTTTTTTATTTCTTTAGTTGTCAGGTGGTTGTGAGCTCACAGTGGTCATCCATGACTTCATGGCTGGCAACAGTAACGAACTGACTGTGCGAAGGGGACAGACAGTGGAAGTTCTAGAGAGGCTCCACGATAAACCGGACTGGTGTTTGGTGCGAACCACTGACCGTTCCCCTGCTCTGGAGGGACTGGTGCCCTGCGCCATGCTCTGTATCGCCCACTCCCGCAGCAGCATGGAGATGGAAGGCATCTTTAACCACAAAGGTGGGCAAATGTCTGAAATGCCTCCCAAAACTCATCCCAGGCCTGTGTCAGATAATAATGATCAGTCAAGTCACCTTTATTTATATAGTGCTTTTAACAATACAGATTGTGTCAAAGCAGCTTTACAGTATTAAATAGGAAAACAGTGTGTCGAAAAATGCAAAAGGACAATGGTAAACACTCAGTTTTCATTGATTCAGTGATGTCATCGTCCAGCTCAAATAGTATCTTTTCAGTCAAGTTGATATTGTTGGAAATTAAGTGCTAAGTGAAATTAATCAGCTTTTTGCTCCTTCACATTTTCTCCAGACGCACTCTCTGTGTGCAGTAATGATGCCATCTTGCCAGGTTCCTCTGCCACCCTGCAACCAGGTCATGTGATGGGCTCCCAGAGTTCCCCTGGGCCCAAGCGCACTGGCAACACATTAAGAAAATGGCTGACCAGCCCCGTGAGGCGACTCAGCAGTGGTAAAGCCGACGGTCATGTGAAGAAGCTGGCGCACAAACACAAGAAGAGCCGCGACGTCAGAAAGAGCGCCGACGCAGGCTCGCAGAAAGACTCTGATGATAGTGCTGCCACACCACAGGATGAGACTCTGGAAGAGGTTTGTGCACTTTTTTTTGCTTTCATGTTTCTTAGCTGTTCTTACTAGCTTTCTGAATATAAAGCCTGATTGATGGTTTTGATTTTGTCCTTGAACCTTCACAGAGGGTGCGTAATGAGGGTCTGAGCAGCGGTACTCTCTCCAAATCATCGTCATCAGGTATGCAGAGCTGTGGCGAGGAAGAGGGAGAGGAAGGAGCTGATACTGTGCCACTTCCTCCACCCATGGCTATCCAGCAGCACAGCCTCCTTCAGCCGGACGCACAGGATGACAAGGTGAGCCAGCACATGACAGAACAGACTGGGGTGACAGAGGAGGGGGGTTGGTACGAGTGAGAGTCACTAGTTTAGAGTTTTGTTTTTTCTTTTCTCACTCCAACCTTTAAACCTCAATCCTGCCTGAGATCCTCAAATCCATTCAACACTTCTGGGTGCCACTGTTTGAAAGGAATAGTTCAGCCAAATATGAAAATTGTCATTAATTGCTCACCTTCATGTTGTTCTAAAAACGTAAGACATAATTAAGATATTTCAAGGCCCAGAAAGGTAGTAAGGACATCATTCAAATAGTCCATGTGACATCAGTGGCTTAACTGTAATTTCATGAAGCTACAAGAATACTTTTTGTGTGCAAAAAAGAAAAAAATAACTTCGACAATCTCTTCTGTGTCAGTCTTCACTGCACTGCAAAAAATGCTTTTCTTACTTAGATTTTTGTCTTGCTTCCAGCCAAAATATCTAAAAATTCTTAAATCAAGAAGGATTTTCTTGACAAGTAAAAATTATTGTCTTGTTTTCGGACAAAACAAGTGAAAATTAAGTTTGTGCCTAAAACAAGCAAAATAATCTGCCAATGGGGTAAGCAAAATAATCTTATTTCAAACAGAAAACTAGATTATTTTGCTTACCCCATTGGCAGATTATTTTGCTTGTTTCAAGCAAAACCTCACTTAATTTTAACATCTTTTTTCTGAAAACAAGACAATAATTTTTACTCGTCTAGAAAACCCTTCTTGATTTAAGAATTTTTAGATAATTTGGCTGGAAACACGACAAAAAAAATCTTAAGTAAGAAAAGCATTTTTGGCAGTGTGGGCATTTATAAGAGTTTCTCAATGCATGCATGTGGTGATGCTGCGCAGAAGACACACTATACACAAACCGGTCTTCGTAAACATGTCTGAAGATTTCAACAGAGAGGATGACTTGAAATTTTTTGCCCAGTCTTAATTATTTGAACCATATATTGCTGATACACAGACGAAGAACTAAGAGAGATGGATGTTCAGAATGCCGGATCCTGTGTCAGCAGCTCCACGTTCATGTGTTATGATACTCTCGTAAATGCACGTCAAAGACGAAATTGTTGAATTAAGATGACATTTTTGTTTTCACACAAAAAGTATTCTGGTAGCTTCATAAAATTAAGGTTGAGCCACTGATGTCACATGGGCTATTTTAAAGGCACAATATGTAAGATTTTTTATTGAAATATGTATAATATATACTGACTTTTGTACTTCTATTACTCCTAAATGTTTCCAAGAATGTTTAAATCCAGATAAATGAGAATTTAAGTAGTGTAACCGACCGTGTCATTGCGTCTCCTGCCAATGACATCAAACACCTTTGACTTCCGGAAACACTAAAGACACTTTTTTTTTTGTTATGTGTAATATTAGACAGGTGACGAACGCACAGATTTACCCCACATATGCATGACTTGAAGGAGCGGAAGCGGTAGACTGTGGCATAATATAATGTGACTGTGGCTGCTTTTAAGCCGTGTGTGATCGTCTCTCATTAGCAATCGCTCTAGCGGCCTCGTTTTGCTTCCACGGCTTTCAGCCCCACCCTGCTTCATACTACAGTGACGTTAATAAAACTTCAGTATATTAGCTTATCCATGAACATGATTTCTTGTCAAGTCCCTTCTGATTGCATCGGCTATAGGAATGAAGATGACAGCTCCCATAATTCCATCATCAAACTACGCCTTTGTTTCTTTTTTTGTTTTGAATGTGTTCTCTAGCGGTGAAAATTAAATATTGTGCCTTTAACAATGTTCTTACTACATTTCTGGGCCTTGAATGTGGTAGTTGTGTTGCTGTCTGTGGATCATTTTCATTTTTGGGTGAACTATCCCTCTAAATAATATCGACTTCAGGTATATGCAGTCTTTACTTTCACTTTCGGTTTTTCAGTTCTAGCTCAGTTCCAATTCATGTGTGACTACAATCAAGCATTGTAAAACTGTTTTTTTTCTGATCATTTTAAAACCGAAATGGGAATCTTGTGGCTTGTGACCCCCATCACACCTGGCATTAACATGCATGATCTGAGATTAGATAATTTGGAGAGGGACGTGGATGGATTCTGATCACATTCTATAAGATTGAAATGCAATTAATGCAAACGACAATTTGTTTATTTATTGAAAATAAAATGACTTGTGGTTCATTAGTTTAATGTCAACACTTCCAGTTCTTTTATAGGGGTCATGAACTGAGAAATCAAAATTCCCTTGATCTTTTGACATGAGCTGCAGCTAACGATTATTTTTATTGTCGACTGATCTATTGATTATTTTTTTCAATTACTCAAAATGATCAAAAAATAACAGTAACTTCTGCTATTAATTGTTTAATATTTTATTCAAACGTTTTCTCATAATTTATACTTTACAAAAAATAATAATCATCAAAAAATGACGTCATAACACCGGGAAGTTTTATCACAGTTGACAGCCCGTTTTTAAATAAATGAGTCCAGTCAAGGCTTTTCCAATCCATCACACAGTTAAACCACTAATATCCAATTGCTACTCAAAACTAGCCCAATCGCGTTGTTGAAAATCACATTCCTTGGAGTAAAATGCAAGTTTTTTTCGGGGATCCTCCGGTAAATTCAAATTCCAGGGGCTAAATATGATGTTATTGGGGTCTTCCATACATATCTATGGTTGCTTCAACCCTCAGACATCAAAAACGACCTGCGGCAACAGTGTTAAAGTAGCCCAATTCTTAAGAAGAGATAACCACAGGCTGGCACAATAAGCGTGGCTAAAGGTTTGACACGTCAAGGCATAGAGACAGAGCACATTTAGGCCACGCACACCCCAGGGGGGAAAACAATCGAACACTCTCCATTGACTTTGTATTGCGGGAAGCTACCTCCTTGTCATTTCTGACTTATAACAAAAAACAGAACAATGTCTAAAAGCTGCTGTGTGACAAGGTGTACAGTTAACAAGCTAAAAAACACAGAACTACATTTATATAAGCTGTCGACCCCAAAAAATGAGCGTTTAAGGGCACAAATAGTTGTAGATGTCAGGGTATTTCACGTTGGGCCATTCAATAATTTCTCCAACAAAAGGAAGGTAAGGAAAAGAAGCACTGACATAGACTAATAAAATTTGGTTTCTCAATATATATCTTCATCTCAGGGTGGTGAAATAATCCTTTGACATGGTTAAAAATAATGAATGTTTACTTAACCAATTAAGTTTCCCACCAGTGGGCATAGTTCTCTAGTGATATGACACCTTGCACTCTACTTTTGTGTCCTTAAACGGTCGTTTTTTTTTTTTTTTGGTTCGACAGCTTAAACGTAGTTCTGGCTTTTTTAGCACGGAGGCAGCTTCCTGCAATACAAAGTCAATGGAGAGCGTTGGATTGTTCCCTCCACCCCATGACATTATAAGTGGACCTCAGGGAACAGTACAAAATAATAAAAAAGGCAGTTCATGACCCCTTTAAATAAGAAGTTGAAAACAAAGAGATTACATCAGAAATGCTTGTAATATCCTAAATTGAGGGAAGGAGGATCCTTTAAATATTGTGTTGGGCAATGAGAGGCCTTTGAGTCAAAAAGGTTGCGAACCACTGGGTATACATACAGTGTGAACACAAAATGCATGTTAATGCCAGCTTTAGAGCTAGAGATCCATTTCTCCTTAGTTAGAATGTGAATCTTCAACCTGCAGCCACAATAGGATGAAATGCTCGAGTTATAGCTGGTCTCATCGCTGCTCAAGAACAGCTTGTGACACTAATTTGTTTTTCTCTTTTGTTTTGTTTGGGCTGTATTGTTTGCCATAGCATTACGTTGATTTGTGTCCTGTCTTTGTTTTATCTCAGTTCCCATACCTCTCCATCTGACTCCTCCCTTTCTGGCCTCCCTCCTTTCATATCATTTCTCATTGCTTTCTTTTCCCATAACCCCCGGCTTATCAAAAGACCCGAGACTCCCCTTTCTTTCTACTTTTATTTGCTGTCCTTTTTTTTTTGTTGTTCTTGTTTTTTTGGTAGAGATTTAGAAGCCGACGACTTCCTGAGAATTCCACTTTGAAGTAGTGTTCTTTTTAGAAGCGGATTCCTCATTTTGGTTTGGTTCCGTTATTCCACTTTCATCTAGACATAGACTCTTTCTGTTGTTTAAATCTTTCTGATTTAAACTTAGAAACACAAAATCTCATCCTTTTTCATTTTTTTTATTTTACGATGTTGTTTATATACATATATGATTTAGTCCAACCTTCAGTTGGTTGTCCTGCTAGCGTGCTGGTTTTTGATCTGGCTGGGTTCCTCGTTCAACATGTTCAAATGCAGCTTCAGAGTATCGGGGCACATGTGGTGTTATAAGTACATGTGCCGGTCTATACGAATGTCAACATTAGGGAGCTGTGTTTCGGTAGAAAGAGGGTCATGTGCCTTACAATGACTCTGAATCTCAGAGACCACCCTCACTCTTTACCCCTCTAACCAAACCTCCAAACTCCGCCCATTCACACCCCTCCCCCCTTCCTTCTGTGCTTATCCCCTCATTATCCACTCTGCTGTCTGATTGGCCTGTAAAAGCTAAGCAGACCTGAGGCCACACCCAGACACAAATTGGAAAGTCTGGAAGGCACAGCAAGGGTGAGACTTTCTGCTGGATTTCCCTCTATTTCTATTTGATGAATGTTTTTGACTGCCAGTTTACGGACCTTAAGTAAAGAAACTGACCGTCAATCTCAAGTGTCAAGCATCAAACTATTGTGAACCTAAAGTCTGTGATTTAATTTTTTTTTTTACATCAAGTGTGATTAACCATATGAATTGAAGACAGCAGGTTTCTTACCTTTTCTGACACATTTTCCCTTTTGGTCTGTTTAGTTGCAAGACAAAGTCTTGAAAAAAGTAAAGTATGTTAATATATAGATATCACACATGGAATATTTTGTCCATTTTAAAGCCAATTTGATTTCATGGGGCTTTTCTTTATGAATAATTGGCACAGCTTTGGTTGAAATCAGATTTTCTATGTTCACAATGGTGTGATGCCAGACACATTATCATAATGTTATCGTTATTTACAGATGCATTTAACATAAGGCTGTGCAATTAATCGAAATTCAGTTTCGATTTCGGCTTCAAACGATTATGAAAATACAATAATCGAGATAAAACGATTATTGCTCCCAGTTCCGCCCCCTTTTCCATTGGTGCGCTATCGCTCCTCCATAAAAGCCCAATTTTACATGCAAATCAGTAAAATCATGTAACGTGACTTCCATAAAATGGGAAGTGCTTGATTTATTAATGTTTATTTGATGTTGTGTTTTTAAAAGCACAAAAGAGAATTTGCGCTGTTCTGTGTATGCGCTCAGAACACGGACAAGTAAAGTGAACGTTTAGCTTAAGATGTTACCTAACATATGTCAAAATGCGGCGCTTGGTGATTATTCGTCTAACCTTCATCAGTTATGTCTCAAATTAACATAAACAGTTGAGAATAAAAATGTGTGTAACAGTGTTGCATCTGTGCAGCTCTTAAAGCGGCCACAAGTAATATTCCTTCTGTTGTTGTTTTTATAATATTCCCTGCTTTTGTTGTTTTTATAAGAAACAAAGCATCTTTAATTCTTACAGTGAAAACTATGCGGTTTTATTTTACATTTCAATTAATCACATTAAATAATAATAATAAAAAGTTTCATTTCTATCTTTTTTTTTTTTTTCCTATTGTATTGCTATCTTTAAATTCTTAATCAGTCATATAAAATTCCGGACCCACTCATAATCGTGTTAAATAATCGTGATTACAGTATTAAATGAAATAATCGTGATTATGATTTTTGCCGTAATTGAGCAGCCCTAGGCTGAGAAGCTATTGTAACTGCTGTAATAAACAAAAAATTGCATAAATGTCATTGAGGGCAAAGACAATAAACTAGATCCTAAATCCATGCCTAAATGAATCCCAATTACGGTTTAGCTCCACATGGTTCATATTTCTTTCTGTGTCATTCAGTCTGGCTTTCTTCCCTCTTTCACTCTCTTTATCTCTGCAGACCTCTTCCCGTCTTTCCGTCCGACCCTCCAGTTCTGAAACCCCCAGTGCTGCAGAGCTAGTCAGTGCCATTGAGGAGCTGGTCAAAAGCAAGATGGTAATAAGTGCACAGATATAATATAATATTGTTATTTTTACTACTTATTATAATATATACTTATTATATATACTCATTACTACTTAAAAGTATAATACAATAAATTTACTAAATTTTTATTGTTGGTGTTTTGTGTAAATTTTGTGTAAATTCTGTTTAATGCTGGCACTGTAATTGAGATACTGTTTTTGTGCCAGATAAATATTTCTCTATTTGCAAAAAAAATAAATTGGGGCTGTCACAATTCTACGGTTTAGTTTGAGTACTAAAAAAAAATTCTCAATTGCAATTTGCCCGTGTCGAGTAACTGGCAAAATACCGAAAGTGGTGTATTCCACAAACAAGGCTGAATGAAATATTAAACCCATTTAAATAGCATAATTTCTTAGGACGTGAGGACGTGATGACATTGAAAGTCAGGGAATTTAATATTTTTTTGGTCTAAGTCATGGAATATCAGGGATTTTTGTTTGTTGCTTTAAATTTTACTTTCCTTTTATCAAATTGTAATTTTTCTATACCGTTGTTTCATAAATTTTGCCTGTTTTTATGGTTAGGCTATTTTTCAGTGCCATTTTATTCTCTTCCCGCTCGTCAACTGGCAATCACTTAAGTCAAATGCAGTCACCAGGCTGTACCTGATAACTAAGGCAAACCTGCCAGGAAAATTTATTTTTTAAGAGTTTTGGCTACAAAAAGACCAATTCAAGAACTGGATGTGAAAAGTAGATGAAAAGCAAAAACTAAATGTGAAGAAATTAAAAAATGAGCTTGATTACAAACAGAAAATCCTTTATGGTGTTTTAACCATAAATTAATTTCTGTAGAAATAGTACAGAAAAAGACAGATTCCGCCACTAAATAAAAAATAAAAGGTTATTGTGACTCATTTCGCTTTCTCACAATTCTGACTTTTTTTTTTTTTTTGATACAAACTCGCATTTCTGACTTTTTTCTCACAATTGTGAGATATATACTTGCAATTGCATGATATATACTCGCAATTCTGAGAAATTAAGTCAGAATTGTGAGATAAAAAGTCGCAATTCTGTGAACATATCAGTATTTTTTTTCTCCTCAGAAATTAGTTTATATCTCTCAATTCTGAGAAAAAAGATACAAATTCACAATTGCAAGAAAAAAAGTCAAAATTGTGAGTTTTATCTTTATTTTTTATTTAGTGGCAGAAACGGGCTTCCAGAGTTTTGTACTAAAAACATCTGTGAATGAGTAAATAAAGCTTGCAAATGAATGGATCCGTTCATTATAGGTTATGGAAAATCAGCTTTTTAGTCAGTGAAAGTAAGGGATTTTGACATTTATCTTAGAGTGGGAACCCTGTTTAACAGTTTTGATCAGCAAAAACATGATTGCTTAATATTTTATTTAAAATAATTATTGCCTCATTGCTATTATATATTTGTTTTATGTCATTTTAAAGGCTATTGATTACTTGGGTCTATTTATATTACCACAAAAAAAAAATTATCCGATTACTTGATTAATCGTTAGAATAATCAACAGATTACTTGTTTACCAAAATAATCACTAGTGACCACCCTAAAATAAATGAATTATTTTTACTTTACTTTTTTAGTAGTAGAGTAGCTTAGAATTAGCTTTTACTGTCACAATCTGCAGTTTCAATGTTGCTTACCCATCATTTTATTTGACTTGCCTGGTTTTGACTGTCTCATGTCCACACAGGCTCTGGAGGACAGACCCAGCTCTTTGTCCGTGGAGCAAGGAGACAGCAGCAGCCCCTCTTTCAACCCATCTGATAACTCCCTTCTCTCTTCCTCCTCTCCCATCGATGAGATAGAGGAACGCAAGACTGGTTTCCTCAAGAGACGGCAGTATGTCATCATGCTCTTCTCTCTGTGTTATTGTCCTCATTCATTGTCGGTGTCTATAACACATCTTCCTCCTTTTAGTTACGTCCTGCTGGAACTGATCGAGACAGAGAGGGACTATGTGAGAGATCTCAGTTTAGTCGTAGAGGTAAATGACTACTGTTCACCGGGTGCTAAAATGCAGGGATTGACATGTGACTAAATCTGATGCACATACATGTGTTGTATGTCTGTTAGGGCTACATGACCAGGATGAGGGAAGATGGAGTTCCAGATGATATGAAAGGAAAAGACAAAATAGTTTTTGGAAACATTCAGCAGATATACGACTGGCACAAAGAGTAAGCATCTAGTCAGTGACTATTTTAAATGATGCATATTGATTAAAAAAACAGCAATTTTATGACTTATTTTCTGAAACTTATTATAATCCTCAATGTTTCAGTTTCTTCCTGGGAGAGCTTGAGAAGTGCCTTGAGGATCCTGACCGGCTGGGCCCTCTCTTCGTCAAACATGTACAATTTTCAAGCTTTTTTGGGCTATCAAACTTTTTTTTTCTCTGTAATATGATATTGTGCATACTCATGAACTCATAATGCCTTTCAGGAGCGGAGACTGCACATGTACATTGTTTACTGCCAGAACAAACCTAAATCTGAGCACATTGTCTCAGAGTATATCGACACCTATTTTGAGGTGCGTGACTTGACTTGACTAAGACTTGTCTGATTTGAACTGAATTTTTGCACATTATAAAGCGTTCAATCAGTATACCACCAAATAGAAATCACATAATGAAACATTTATAATGTGTTATTGAATAAATGCATATATATAAGCATTAATGTCTGTTTTTGGCCCTCCCTTGCAGGATCTGAAGCAGCATCTGGGTCACAGGCTTCAGATCACTGATCTGCTCATTAAACCTGTGCAGAGAATCATGAAGTACCAGCTGCTGCTTAAGGTTTGTCCATCTGGTCTACTGCATCTCATTGTTTTAGCCCTATTGACAGAGTTGTTGTCTAATTATGATTCTGATGTTTCTGTTAATTTATTTCCAGGATTTCCTCAAATTTTCCAAAAGACTTGGAATTGATTCATTAGAATTGGAGGTTAGTTTTTTCTTTACTATACACTACCATTTTAAAGTTTGCCGTTAATAAAATGTTTTAATGTTTTGTCCTTGTAATGTGTCATGCGCTCAACAAGTGCATTTATTTGGTTAGAAATAGTAAAAACAATAATATTGTGAAATATTATTGCAGTGTAAAAGAACTGTTTTCTATGTGAATATATTTCTAATAGAAAACAGTCATAAAATGTACTTTGTTTTTGTGTTGACAGCTGTTATTCTAATAAATTCTAAATGCAGATTTGCAGCTCAAGAAACATTTGTGACCCTGGACCACAAAAACAGTCATAAGTTGCTGTATATTTGTAGCAATAGCCAAAAATACATTGTATGGGTCAAAATTATTGATTTTTCTTTTATGCCAAAAGTCATTAGGATGTTAAGTAAAGATTATGTTCCATGAAGATTTTTTGTAAATTTCCTACCGTAAATATATTAAAACTCAATTTTTGATTAGTAGTATGCATTGCTAAAAACTTCATTTGGACAACTTTAAAGGCGTTTTTCTCAATATTTACATTTTTTGCACCCTCAGATTCCAGATTTTCAAATAGTTGTATCTCAGCCAAATATTGTCCTATCTTAACAATCCATCAATGGAAAGCTTATTTACTCAGGTTTCAGATGATGTATGTTTTGAAAAATTTACCTTCATGACTGGCTTTGTTGTCCAGGGTCACATTTCTTCTTTTTATTATTATTAATGTTGAAAACAGTTTTAGTAGTTTTAATAACAGCTTAATATTTTTGTGGAAACTGTCATTTTTTTTAGGGCTTCTTTGGTGAATAAAAATCTGAAAATTAGAAATCATTATATTTTGTAACAATATCCTTACTGTCACTTAAAAACAATTGTCAAAATAAAAGCATAGATAAATTTGTGTGTAATACAGTATGTATATATGTGTGTATTTATATATTGATTGATTGTCATATGTATTTATACTGATGAAGTTATTGATGTGTTGTAGAAAGCGGTTGAGGTCATGTGCATTGTACCAAAAAGATGCAACGACATGATGAATGTTGGTCGACTCCAGGGATTTGATGTAAGATTGCTGTAAAGCCTTTTTATCAGTAGATTATTATTTTTTAAATGTGAATGAATTTAATTGTTCGCTCTTTGTCCTTCACAGGGAAAGATTATTGCTCAGGGGCGTCTTCTCCTGCAGGACACCTTCATGGTGGCTGAACCTGATGGAGGCCTGTTGAACAGAATGAAAGAGAGAAGAGTCTTCCTCTTTGAGCAGATTGTCATCTTCAGTGAGCCTTTAGATAAAAAGAGGGGCTTCTCGATGCCTGGCTACCTGTACAAATACAGCATCAAGGTACAGGCATCCTCGTCTGTTTGTTTCGATTGTAATCTAATATTGTCATGCCAGATTTGTTGATAAAGTACTGTAGAAGGAGAATGAAAACATTGTTTGTATGTGTGTAGGTGAGCTGTCTGGGGCTTGAGGATAGTGTAGATGGAGATCCATGTAAATTCGCACTGACCTCTAGAACATCTAATGGCAGTAAAGAGGCCTTTATTCTGCATTCAAGCCACCCTGGAGTTCGACAAGTCTGGATGCTACAGATCAGCCAAATCCTGGAGAGCCAACGCAATTTCCTCAATGGTACAGCAACCAGCAATACTTGAAATATCTAGAAATCATCTTGAAATGAACTTAAAGTTGAGATGTTAAAAATCTATCAGTCTATGTAGAAATTAAATAGATAGTTCACCCAAAAATGAAAATTCTGTTAGTAATTACTCAACTTCATGTCGTTCCAAAGCCATAAGACCTTTGTTCATCGTCGGAACACAAATTAAGATATATATTTAGAATTCCTAGAGCTTTATGGCCCTGCATAGATAGCAATGCAACTGACACATTCAAGGCCCAGAAAGAGAGTAAGGACATCATTAAAATAGTCCAGTTCAGTCATATTTTTATGAAGAAATAGTTATTCTTTTTTTCTTGGCACACAAAAAATGTTCTTGTAGTGGTTGAACCACTGATGTCACATAGACTATTTTAGCAATGTCTTTACTACCTTTCTGGGCCTTGAAAGTGGAAGTTTCATTGCTGTCTAAGCAGAGTCCGAAAGCTCTTGGATTTCATCAAAAATATCTTAATTTGTGTTCTAAAGATGAGCGAAGGTCTTAAGGGTTTGGAATGACATGAAGGTGAGTGATTAATGTCAGAATGTTCATTTTTGGTTAAACTAACCCATACATAAATTTCAAATTCACTAATTTTTTGCCTGTTACATCCTCTTAAAATCATAATCTGAGCTGTTATACTCATGTGAAAATGTCTTTCCTCCTATAGCGCTTACATCTCCCATAGACTACCAGAGGAACCATGTGGAGGGACCTGGTGTCTCAGGCAGCGGCGTACATGCTGGAGGTAGCGGGGGTCCAGTCATGGTCCCCGGTGGAGGCGGAGGGGCCCCGGCTGGGTCGGGTTCCCGTTCCCGTCCCTCCCGTATCCCCCAGCCCTCACGCTTGCCTCAGCCACTTCGTCATCACTCTCCTGCCCTGGGGCCCGGAGCCCACGAGCCTGATGGCCCCGACAAAATATCAGGTATGTCCCCGAGACCTCTCTCCAGGGGTCCCTCACCCTCTTGCACCACAGAGCCTGATCCAAAAGTGAAAGTTCCTGCGAGCTCTCACCACAAACAGGCGGACTCTACAGAAAGCGCTTCCAAAGAGAGCAGGGACGGAGCCGGCATGGCCCAGATCCCTCGAGCTACAGTGGCCCCGCTAGCACTGGTCAAACCCAGACCTGGAACGGTCTCGCCCATGGCCTCCCCATTAGCCACGCCAGCTTTCAAAGACTCCATCCCACCCTGCAGTCCTGGGCCAAAGACGGGCGGCAGCTCCACCTCGTTCTGGAGCTCCGTTCCCGCGTCCCCCGCCAGCAGGCCTGGTTCCTTTACTTTCCCCGGGGAAGCATGTGACACACTGGGACGGCAAAATCAGAACCAAAGTCACCGGCATTCTACCCACAGTAAGGACGCAGACCGCATGAGTACCTGCTCTTCTGCCAGTGAGCAATCTGTCCAGTCCACTCAAAGCAACGGGGTAAGAGACACACTCCTGCCCCAGTCGACCGCAGCGCTTCAGCTCAACTCTGCTCCTGTCTTCCCTCATGAATGACTCTCTAACCCACCTGGATTCTGTCTGATTTCTGCTTCTCCTAACCTGGTTTCTACTCTGTGGACTTCCAACAGATCTTTTGCTCTGCATCTCAGAATTCTAACAAAGTTCTACTTCTGACCAGATACTAACTATGTTTATGAAGTTGTAACACAACAACCAGGTTTTCCCTTTCTTAAAAAAGAAAAAGCTCTTAAAGGGGTAGTTCACCCAAAAATCTGTCATTAATTACTCACCCTCATGTCCAAACCCATAAGACGTTTTGATGATGTGATGTAGAACACGCATGCGCTGTGCCTTGTTTAAGTTCAGAAGAAAGCATGCGCATGCTTGTAGCATAATAAAATAATGGTTGAACCACTGATGTCACATGGACTATTTTGTCGATGTTCTTGATACCTTTCTGGACCTTGAACATAGTAGGACTCTTGCTGTCTATTAAGGGTCAGAAAGCTCTCGGATTTCATCAAAAATATCTTAATTTGTGTTTCAAAGATGAACAAAGGTCTTACGGGTTTGGAACGACATGAGGGTGAGTAACTAATGACAGAATTTTCATTTTTAGGTGTACTATCCCTTTAACTTCAAGCTTTTTTTGTGGTGTGTGCAAGAGAATCAGCTTTCGTAAAGCACTAAAAGTGCGGTCACGTTTACTGTTTTGTGAATTTTTGTGGGAGAAGTACAATAATTTCATTAGGAATCACCACAAGTGGGAATTTCACAGCTGGGTGACAGATTTCTTAATGGGTTCAAATTAGTCACATGAATTTGCTACGTTGACCAACAGAAAGTGAGCTTTGCTTCATAAATCGCTAGACTATTGATAATAGCCATTGGGCCTTTTTTGTCCACAAAATGTTGCTAATGTGACTGCATCTTCACACAGTTTATCTTACGAAACTAATGCAAGAAAAACATCTGTGGATGTTTTGATTCTATGATTCTGTCTTTCATGTGTCTTAATCTTTTTAACAGGCTACTGTAACTAACATGGGTTCCTTGTCTAACTTTTCTTTTCTGTTTCTTATCTTTTCTTTGACTATTCTTTTTTAATAATGCATGTTTTCAATGCAGTGCACTTGCAGGGTTAATCAAAAATTGTAAATGTTATTGAGCATGGGAGTTATTATGGAATGTCAAAATTTAAATCCAAAATATTTACTAGCCCTCATATTTTGTTTGGGGACTGAGAGACCTCAGCACACTGTTACCACTGAAGCATCAAATTAAAATGTTAATATATAATATATTAATTTATATACAGTTGAGGCCTAAAGTTTACATACACCTTGCAGAATCGCCAAAAAGTTAATTATTTGACCAAAATAAGCGGGATCATACAAAAAGCATTTTTTTTTTTTTTTGATTGTATGATTTTGAGATCCATCTTTTCACACTGAGGACAACCGAGGGACTCAAATGCAACTATTATAGAAGGTTCAAACACTCACTGATGCTTCAGATGAAAACTTTTTGATTTTACTTATTTTGTCTTCTGGGAAACATGTAAGTAGCTTCTGAAGGGCAGTACTAAATGAAAAAAAAAAAAAAAAAACATGATATTTAAGCAAATAAGAAAAATATACACATCTTCATTCTGTTCAAAAGTTGCCACTACTAATGCATCGTGTTTCCTTCTGGAGCGTTTGAACCTTCTGTAATAGTTGCATATGAGTCCCTCAGTTGTCCTCAGTGTGAAAAGATGGATCTCAAAATCATAGTCATTGTTGGAAAGGGTTCAAATAAACAGAAATGCTGGAAAAACAAATAATTTGTGGGACCTGAAAGATTTTTCTGAAGAACAGCGTGCAGTTTAACTGTTCAGGACAAAAAAACTCATAAGCTCATAAACATAAACAAAAATATTTTATTCAGGGCGGTACTAAATAAAAAAACATGCATTTTGTATGATCCCTCTTGTTTTGGTAAAATAATGAACATTTTGCAGATTCTGTACTGTATGTAAACTTTTGACCTCACATCATAATTTTCTGATTGTTTAATTTTCACAATTGTAAACTGATTGAATTAACCATAAACAGAAAAAAAAATATTGTTACAAGAAATAATGACCTTTATTTAAAAAAAAAAAATTAAAAAATAATAATAATAATAATAATGCTTACCTATACAGGGTTTTTGTAGGTCAGTGGAACATATTACAAGAACTTTGAAAAGGGGGAAAAAAGTTTCAACTAGTGGTGTCAATCTGTAAAAAATAATTTTACTAATTAATCGCACATTGTTTTCCTGAAATTATTTGTGATTAATCACGATTAATCTTACCTGATATTAAAGTTTTTAATTGTACATTTATATTGCAATAATGCTTTAAGTTAATGTAGAAACAACATAATGTATATTTTTAATATTTGTTTAATGTTTTTTTTAGAACTGAAGGCATGCATCACTGATACCAACTGATGCCTCTATGAATTTTTCCTTAATATTTCACCCTTGAATATAACCATTCAACATTGCAGTATAATTGAGAGCTATCACTTTAACATTTATTAGACTTTAAAAAATAATTTCTAACTTGAAACAATCTTCACATAAATCCATTATAATAAGTGTCATATAGGCTAGCTACCTGTGCCCTTCAGCAAGAAAATATAGCCTAAAGCTTTCAAACACTAAATTATATAAAATTCTAAATTATATCAAGATAAAGCTTAAAACTTCAAGTGTTGTTAACTTCTTCTTTCATTTTTTGTTCTTTGATTAACAGACATCACAGCAGCACTTTAAAAGCTGCCGCAGCTGAAGCTAATGTGGATCTGACACTGCTTTAAATGTGATAAATAATAAATACTTACATGCACAGTTTTGAGGCAGCTTTAATCGTCTTTCATTGTAAATGTGTCTTAACTGACGACATAACTACGACATTGCATACTCGCAGTTTAATTTTTGTTTTAATATGATACAGCACTTTAATATAGGCCTACAGCATGTACCAGCACATTTGTGCATGCACTTGAAGAGCGTGCTACGAGCACAGTATAAAGGCTGACAGGACAGATAAATCAGTTTTTACCGACATATGGCCGGACAACATCTCATCTGACCGCAGTTCACTGATGTTCTACTGAATCTCCTCGTCACCGGTACCCTTTCCGCTCTCGTTTGACTCACATCTGGTGCTGAAGTTGGAGCGTGCGTCTGAAAAGTCTCCTGTTTGACGTGTTTGTAAAGACATCTAAATAAATGCATTTCTTTAGCAGTTGTGAGTGGGGTGGCCAAACCTAGCCCCGCCCCTGTTAATATGAAAAAAATTAATCGCCTGCTTTAATGCACTTAATTTTGACACCACTAGTTTCAACACATTTAAACAGAACATGAGGGTTAATAGATATATGTAGAAATACTGTCATTTACCCACAGGTAAACCTACAGTGTTGTACACTACAGGCATTTGTGTTAAAGGCTTAAAGTGTCTCAGATACTAAGACCTGTATTTTTGTCTGTTTGTCTGCAGAGTGAAAGCAGCAGCAGCAGTAATATCTCCACCATGTTGGTGACTCAGGACTATGTGGCTCTGAAAGAGGATGAGATAAATGTAGGTCAGGGGGAGGTGGTGCAGATCCTGGCTTCCAATCAGCAGAACATGTTCTTGGTGTTTCGTGCCGCTACCGACCAATGCCCAGCCGCCGAGGGCTGGATCCCCGGATACGTGCTGGGCCACACCTCTGCCATTATCCCTGATGTACCAGAGGGGACCATTAAGTAAGAACTCGCCTCTAACAATTTACATAACACAGTCTGCTATAAAATTATCTATTTTTTTATGTTGGGTATTTAATTATTATTTTTAACATAATGTTTTGCTTTCCAGCAGGAAATCATCATCATGGCATACATCCCTTCGCATTCGTAAGAAGTCAGAGAAGAGAGAGAAGGAAAATAAAAAGGAGGCCAAGCTTGAAAACGGATACAGAAAATCCAGAGAGGGACTAACCAACAAGGTCTCTGTAAAGGTAACACCTATGAAACACAAATTTTTTTTTTTCTTCTAATGTTATTTTTTGAGAAAAATCTTTTAGAAAAATGTATACTCAACTTGTTTATCTTTTTGCAGCTTCTAAATCCCAATTATATCTATGATGGTAAGTTCAAAATGTTTAAGTGTGCCATTCTGTTTGTTTAGAATTGCAAAGAAGTCTTAAACCTCTTAACAAGGGTTTGGCTTAAATTTTTTTATCTTCAGTTCCCCCGGAGATCCTCGTCCCGCTGAGTGACGTGACCTGCGATAAAGGCGAATGTGTCACTCTGAGGTGTAAAGTGTGTGGCCGACCCAAAGCCACAGTCACCTGGAAGGGACCCGATCAGAAAACACTCACCAACAACGGCCACTTTAGCATAGTCTACAGGTACAGACAGACAGACAAAAAGGAAAAATACATTTTTTTAAGTATATAGACTACCAGTCAAAAGTTTTTGAACGATATGATTTGTAATGTTTTTTTTTTGTTTTTTTTTTTAAAGAATTCTCTTGTGCTCACCATTTATTTGATCTGTATAAGTACAGCAAAAATAGTAATATTGTGATTTTTTTTTTACTATTAAAAAAAAAAACCTTTTTTTTATTTGAATGTATTTTAAAATGTAATTTATTCCTGTGATCAAAGCTGAATTTTCAGCATCTTTCAGCTTCATCAGATACACTCACACTAAACCTGGTAATACCGCAGCTATTGGCATTCTTAAACAGCATTTCAGAGACAAAGAAATGGATGTCTCAAAACTTTCTTAATAGTGACAAGACAGAGATAATCCTTATTGGCACTCCCCACCAAATTAGCAAAACTGGTACAAAACTTTTAATGGTACCCTCTATTCGTTTACGATCTATGGGTGATCGGGCCTTTTCTTCTTGTGCACCAAAACTCTGGAATTCTCTTCCTTCTGAGATCCGACAGGCTGAATCTTTTAGTGTTTTCAGTTTTGCTCTTAAAGCATTTTTTAATAGCTTTTAAGTGATTTATTTTTTCTCTCATGGATACTGTTTACTTTTTTTTTTTGGGGCAATAATTGTTATTGACGTAATTTAAATTATGTTTTACCTTTTTTTGTGAAAAGCGCTTTTGAGATGTACCTTTAAAAGTGCTATAGAAAATAGTTTATTATTACTCCAGTTTTCAGTGTCACATGATCCTTCAGAAATCATTCTAATATGCTGATTTTCTGTTCAAGAAATATATTTTTTTTATCAATGTTTAGAACAGTTGAGTAATTATTTTTTTTTTTTTTTTTCAAAAGCTTGGAGTCAGTGTAAAAAAAATATATATATATATATATATATTATTTTTTTTTTTTTACAAAAAAAATAGACATGAAAGTGCACTGTCCAAACTCAAACTGTTGTAATTCATGAACACGTTGGAATACAGATCTAAGGTTGGTCTCTTTTTTTAAGAAGACAATCAGCAGATTATTGCAGAAGTGGATTTTTTTTCAATGTGCTTTTAAATTGAAGCCCTATGTCTAAACAAGTTATGTTCCAAATTTGAAGTTGATATGAAAAAAATTGAGGTTCCTGTGAAAGTTTATTTAGGTCGTCATACCACAAACAGCCACCGGGTGCCATTCAAACTCCATATAATTTTGTTAATACATTTTTCTGTCACAAATTTCTAAATTTCTGTGTCAATTTTACTTTTTTCAAATTTACTTTTACAATTTTTACTTCTATCATAAAATAACAACCAAATATGGAATCCTGAGACTCAGACCTTTCCAATGATATGTTTTTTGTCAAGATTATACAAATTTTTGATTATAAAAGACCATAATGCATCATATTTGACACCGTCGCTAAGGGGGAGGAGTCCGCCAAAGGATTTTAAAGTACCACTTCCATTGTAACGCAATGTCCGATTTTAAAATAGTATTTCACTGGATGATTCTGGGGCTTCTAAGCTTTCAAATGATATATAATTTATGATGATTACTAAAAGAAATTATAGAGAAAAAGGAAAAAAAGAGCGCCAAGCGTCCCGGAGGTGGGACGGTGACAGTTAAGGGGTTAAATTGATCAAAAGTGATGATAGAGACATTTATAATGTTACAAAAGATTTCCATTTCAGAAAAAAGCTGTTCTTCTGCACTTATGAAAAAAATTCTACTTAGCTGTACTCAACATAATACTAATAATAAATGTTTTTGAGCAGCAAATCAGAGTATTATAATGATTTCTGAAGGATCATGTGACTGTAGTAATGATGTTAAAAATTCAGTTTTGAAATCACAGGAATAAATTACATTTAAAAATATATTCAAATAGAAAACGGGTATTTTAAATAGTAAACGTCTGTTAAAAAAAATGGTAATACAAAAAAAGTTTCTGCTGTACTTTGGATCAAATAAATGCAGGCTTGTTGTTTCTTTAAAAAACAATAAAAATGTTACTGTTCAAAAACTTCCCTGGTAGTTTATATGTGTGTATTAAAAGTTTTTGCTAACGTAATGGTTTTGTTTTCTGCATAAATCATATTCTTGTCTGCTGCATTGCAGTGAGACTGGCGAGGCCACGCTGCGTATCGTAGGTGTGACCTCAGAGGATGATGGCATGTACACATGCATTGCAACGAATGACATAGGCAGTGTGACATCATCAGCCAGTCTCAGAGTGTTGGGTAAGAATGCCTTTCTATTCAGATTGCCAATGCAAACATAAATAGTCCATCTGGCATTTTTAAGATTTGAGCAAGGCTATGAACTTAACTGGACTGCCTTTCACAGGAACTACTAGCGATGGAATCCGGGTCATGTGGAAAGACAACTTTGAGTCTTTCTACACTGAGGTAGCAGAGCTAGGCAGGTGAGACGCATGGGAATTTATACACACAATGTCATCAAACGGATTCCCTTATAAAAACCAGGGCAACATTGTAATTGTGGTGTTGTTTTTCTCTCAGGGGAAGGTTCTCTGTAGTAAAACGCTGTGACCAGAGGGGTTCCAAGCGCACCGTAGCGGTCAAGTTTGTGAATAAGAAACTCATGAAGCGAGACCAGGTCACCCACGAATATAGCGTCCTACAAAGACTCCAGCACCCTCACCTAGTCAGGCTACTGGATACCTTTGAGACCTCCAGCAGCTATGCACTGGTCCTTGAGATGTGAGAGCTTACACACACACACTTTAATATCAAATAGACTGTTTCACGCATGTCATGACCATGTGTGTTGTGTGATTGCACAGGTCTGATCAGGGCCGTCTACTGGACTACATTGTGAGCTGGGGGAACCTCACTGAGGAAAAAGTGGCCTTTTACCTCCGGGACATTTTAGAAGCTTTGCAATACCTGCACAACTGCAGAATAGTTCATCTGGATTTAAAGGTCAGTGTTATGTACATAAACCTAACATACACAAACGTTTGGGATCAGTAAGATTTGTAATGTTCTTTAAAGAAGTCGTTTCTGCTGATCAAGGCTGTGCTTAATTGTTTAAAAATACAGTAATATTGTGAAATATTTTGCAATTCAAAATAATGGTTTTCTGTTTTAAAATAAAACTGATTCCTGTGATGCAGTGCTGAATTTTCAGCCTTTAGTGTCACATGATCCTTCAGAAATCATTCTAATATGCTGATTTATTATCAGTGTTGGAAACAGTTGTGCTGCCTGTGGTACTTTTTTCAGGATTCTCTGATGAATAAAATGTTAAAAAGAACTGCATTAATTTAATAGAAATCTTTTGTAACAATATACACTACTAAGTTTGTGCTCAGTAAATTAATACTTTTATTCAGCACGGATGTGTTAAATGAATAAAAAGTGATAGTAAAGATACTAAAGATTTCTATTTTGAATAAATGCTGTTTCCATTGTTGTTAATAAATCAGCATATTAGAATGATTTCTGAAGAATCGTGTAACTCTGAAGACTAAAATAATAGCTGATAAAAATTCAGCTTTGCATCACAAAAATAAATTATATTTTAAAGTATATTTAAAAAAGAAAACCGTTCATTTAAATTGCAATAATATTTCATAATATCACTTTTTTCTGTATGTGTGATTCAAAATAAAGGAACTTTGAGCATAAGAGACTTCTTTTAAAAACATTACAGATCTTACTTATCGGCAGTGTGTATTATATATCACTTTATAATAAATACTTAGAAAATTGTGCCTCTCTTAATCTATTAATAAATGTGACCCTGAACCACAAAACCAGTCTTAAGTCACTGGGGTATATTTGTAGCAATAGCCAAAAATACATTGTATGGGTCAAAAGTATTTATTTTTCTTTTATGCCATAAAAATCATTAGGATATTAAGTAAAGATCTTGTTCCATTTAAGATATTTTGTACATTTCCTACTGTAAATATATTAAAACTGGTTTTGTGGTCCAGGGTCACAAATAAAATAGATATCATTAAAATATCAATAAAATCTACAATAAAATATTAATAATTATAAGTTAATATTTTTTTTTATAACAATTAGTATTTTCTTATGAACCCTTCCATGATACTATATACAGGTCCTTCTCAAAAAATTAGCATATTGTGATAAAGTTCATTATTTTCTGTAATGTACTGATAAACATTAGACTTTCATATATTTTAGATTCATTACACACAACTCAAAGTAGTTCAAGCCTTTTATTGTTTTAATATTGATGATTTTGGCATACAGCTCATGAAAACCCAAAATTCCTATCTCAAAAAATTAGCATATTTCATCCGACCAATAAAAGAAAAGTGTTTTTAATACAAAAAAAGTCAACCTTCAAATAATTATGTTCAGTTATGCACTCAATACTTGGTCGGGAATCCTTTTGCAGAAATGACTGCTTCAATGCGGCGTGGCATGGAGGCAATCAGCCTGTGGCACTGCTGAGGTGTTATGGAGGCCCAGGATGCTTCGATAGCGGCCTTAAGCTCATCCAGAGTGTTGGGTCTTGCGTCTCTCAACTTTCTCTTCACAATATCCCACAGATTCTCTATGGGGTTCAGGTCAGGAGAGTTGGCAGGCCCATTGAGCACAGTAATACCATGGTCAGTAAACCATTTACCAGTGGTTTTGGCACTGTGAGCAGGTGCCAGGTCGTGCTGAAAAATGAAATCTTCATCTCCATAAAGCTTTTCAGCAGATGGAAGCATGAAGTGCTCCAAAATCTCCTGATAGCTAGCTGCATTGACCCTGCCCTTGATAAAACACAGTGGACCAACACCAGCAGCTGACATGGCACCCCAGACCATCACTGACTGTGGGTACTTGACACTGGACTTCAGGCATTTTGGCATTTCCCTCTCCCCAGTCTTCCTCCAGACTCTGGCACCCTGATTTCCGAATGACATGCAAAATTTGCTTTCATCCGAAAAAAGTACTTTGGACCACTGAGCAACAGTCCAGTGCTGCTTCTCTGTAGCCCAGGTCAGGTGCTTCTGCCGCTGTTTCTGGTTCAAAAGTGGCTTGACCTGGGGAATGCGGCACCTGTAGCCCATTTCCTGCACACGTCTGTACACGGTGGCTCTGGATGTTTCTACTCCAGACTCAGTCCACTGCTTCCGCAGGTCCCCCAAGGTCTGGAATCGGTCCTTCTCCACAATCTTCCTCAGGGTCCGGTCACCTCTTCTCGTTGTGCAGCGTTTTCTGCCACACTTTTTCCTTCCCACAGACCTCTTGCTTGAGGGTGTCAATGATGGCCTTCTGGACAGCAGTCAGGTCGGCAGTCTTACCCATGATTGCGGTTTTGAGTAATGAACCAGGCTGGGAGTTTTTAAAAGCCTCAGGAATCTTTTGCAGGTGTTTAGAGTTAATTAGTTGATTCAGATGATTAGGTTAATAGCTCGTTTAGAGAACCTTTTCATGATATGCTAATTTTTTGAGATAGGAATTTTGGGTTTTCATGAGCTGTATGCCAAAATCATTAATATTAAAACAATAAAAGGCTTGAACTACTTCGAGTTGTGTGTAATGAATCTAAAATATATGAAAGTCTAATGTTTATCAGTACATTACAGAAAATAATGAACTTTATCACAATATGCTAATTTTTTGAGAAGGACCTGTACATACTATATTTTTTATTTTTATGGAAAGCACTTTGAATTAAATATTGTGTATTGAATGTACTATATAAATAAACTTGCCCTTATTTCATATACTTTTTCATTAGTTTGCATTTAGTTTTTTTTATATTATTATTTGTTTATATTTTATGTAAATATTTACAGATACAGATATTTTTAAACAAATGAATTTTCTTCCTGTTTGAGCACTTCGTAAGAAACCGGTGAACCAAAAATCAGGGTTGTTACTGAACTAGTCATTTAGACAACATACAGACTAGTTAAAAAATATGTTGCTTTGGACATTCCAAAAGACGTGATGCTAATTTTCCTTTTTCTGATCAGCCTGAAAACCTTGTAGTGGACCAGAGCCCCTCCCAGCCGATGGTGAAACTGACGGATTTCGGCGACGCGGTGCAGCTGAACTCGACTCCCTATGTTCACCCTCTGCTGGGTAGCCCAGAGTTTGCGGCCCCCGAGCTGGTTCTCGGGGACCCCGTCTCTCTCTCCTCTGACTTATGGAGTCTGGGGGTTGTGACATACGTGATGCTGAGCGGGGCATCCCCGTTCTTGGACGAGAGCGTGGAGGAGACGTGCCTCAACATCTGCCGCCTAGACTTCAGCTTCCCCGACGACTACTTCCAGGGCGTGAGCCAGGCGGCGCGGGATTTCGTGTGCCTGCTTCTCAGGGCCGAACCTTCCAAGCGGCCCCCAGCCGCCGCCTGCCTGCAGGATCCCTGGCTGAGACCCGGAGGTGGCCGTCGCTCGGCCGAATGCATCGATACCTCTAGACTCATCTCCTTCATCGATCGGCGCAAACACCAGAACGACCTGCGGCCTCTTGGAGGCGTACGGGCCTTCCTGCAAAGCAGGCTACAGCCCAGGATCTAACCCGAGAAACGTGATCTCATCTTCTTTCCGATGCCAGTTAAGAAAACTTCAGTCCTGAGCCTATCAAAATGTGTGCTGCCTATCAGAGCCTTCGTTGGCAGACGAGATTTTAGATTGCTAGTCCTCTCCCAGTTTGCTGCTGCCTTGTTTCCAATTTAATGAAGACTTTTACCCAGAGATTAAAACGATGGAAAATAAATATAAATATATATATAATATTTCTTCAAATCTACATAAAAGGACTCATATTTTGTGTAGAACAAATGTACCTGCACAAATGTGGCAGAGGTTTTTGAAGAAAGCGACGCAAATGCAATTTAGTGAGGAGAACAACCTTTTTTTTCCCTTTCTGTTTTGCCTGAGCCAGAGAGCAAGCGGCTGTTTTTGTGCTTTTACAGCGGAACATTTCTTAACGAACCTTTAGAGAAAAATGAACAGCGCATAATCACGACAACATTTTTCAGGTACATCTTTCAATAAAATCAGTTACGTCGACTCAAATCGTGAGCAAATGAGTAGTTGAAGCGTTTTTAAGTGAAAGCTTGTTTTTGGTCTCCTAGTGTAATTAGTTGCTTATTTCAACAATGATGATTACGCCACATTTAGCTGCAAAATTTTTAATGGCTGCAAGTTTTTTTTTTGTTTTTTTGTTGTTTTTTTTATTTACTACAACTAGAACAAATTGTGTTGTGCAATCTACAGATGTATACGCCTTATTCTATATTATGTGTCTGCCCTGTTTCTTTTTCTTTCTTTTTAAATGCAATGTCACAAGGGTGGGAGATAGCCATAGGGTGGCCAGACGTCTCAGCTCATCAGCTTCAGACAGGACAGCATTGAAGAATGACTGAATACTGTAAATGCACTCACATTGTTTCCGGTTCTTATCACGTGCAATGTTGCAGCTTCGGTGGTTTATGCAACTATTTATGAAGACATCCGTTATACCTTTAATAAAAGCATAGAATAGCACGTACTCTGTACTGCAGTTCTGCTGTTGTTTATTTAATCTGGTCCTTTTTATCATTAAGTATTAAAGCCCTGTCATCCTACAGGGTTGTTGTCTACATGGCACTTACGCTAGTCACTTTTCTGTTCATATACATATTGGTATGCCAAAGCTCTCCATGCTTTATGAGAATTAGTTTTTCTTCTTCTTTTTGTTCCCCGACACATTTTACACCTTTAAGTTGGTTGTTTACATGAATTATTCATAGCTTTACATTTGGGAAGAATTGTTTGTCTTTGTTTATTTTCCTCAATGTCCATGTTATAGACATTTCACGGATCAAACTTTTTTGTGCATTATTGGAGTATTTCTGAAAAGCGCCTCCCATTTAGACTAGGCAGTCCTTGACATGAGAATAATTCGTCAAAGCAAGATATGGACAAAAAAAATGTGAAGCGTTTAAATTATAATATTTATCTTCTCATATAGATAGTTTTAGGTCCTTTTAGTTTAAGGCCTCTGATAGTTTTTGGTGACAGGTTAGTCGTAAGAAGCTCTCAGCAGTTTAAATCGTCACTGGAAGACATCGGTATGCAGTCTGTAAGCATTGGCCTGTTGCTCTCAGTCGGTTGATTTCCAGTGATCCTCGCGTCATACATCAGTAAACTGTTATATTTGAGATTTGAAGCATTATGAAATGTTTGAGTGGTGGACAGTGACTCTTTCTCAGTAGGAAGGAACATTGTTAATTCATCTGTATAGACCCATATCATGTCCCCTAATTTATTTGTCATTGTAAAGTTGTACAGATGCCTTTACAGCGTGGGAACTTGGACTGGATACATTTTTTTTTTTTTAAAGTGTTTCATTGAATGTCTAATTTTAGTTCGGATCTCATTGTATTTTAATGTATGTATTATCATTTTAGACTTGTTTTATTTGGATTATTTTATACTTTTTGCATGTGTATATTTCTTTGTACAGAAACCATAAGTGTTTACGTGCTGTAAATATTTTCAGTTTTGTCATCAGTTATTTTGGAATTAAACATATGGAACATTCTCTTGGCTTTTGTGCTTTATTCAGTTTGTTTCGTTTTTTAGATGTGAGGGACTTGCTGATTGAAAACAATGCAGATTTGTAAACACTATTTGAAGGTTTTGGTTGGAAACCAAAAACTGCTTTCGTTTGTTTAAAAAAAATAAATAAGTACTGGAACTTTGTTCTTTTTAGTTCTGTTTTCATTTCTTAAGCTAATGGGGCGCCAAATTGCTTTGTAAACTCCTATTCACATCAATTCTGATACTGAATTTATGGCGCAATTCCAAAAAGAATGACTCTTATTCTTCATAATGAATCAACACGAGTCTCATTAACTGGTTGTTTTTAGCGAATCACTAAAGTATGGTGGGTCCTCCCTCAGGTCTCCATCAGCTAAAACTTAATTATACTAAATACACACAAACATATGGAAGCCCATTTCTGCCACGTAAGAAAAAAATTAATGCCTTAAAAAGTCGATGTTATGACTTATAAAGTGATAATTACGAGATGTGAAATTATGACTTTAAAAACTCATTACAGAAGAAGACTTATATATTGGCATATATAATGATGTACAGGCAAGCAGATGTGGCCAGAATATGAATGCAACACAATAAGCCATGTTCTACCCCAAGAAAACGCTTATTCTTGGGTATATTCTGCATGTCTGTAAATGGTATATGATATATTAATAAGGTATGTACTGAACTTGGTCCTCCAAACTGTTTTAAGCCATGTTAATTTGTTTTAGAATGTCCTGTTTATCATTAGACCACTATCCCGAATTTATATCTCAGAATTTCGGCTTTTTATCTTTTAATTATGACTCAAGTTGACATCTTATAATTTAAATTTTATAAGTCATAAATTTGACTTTTTAAGTCATAATTTTGAATTTTTATCTTGGAATTATGATTTTAGTATGACAAAAGTCTGAACCTGTGGTTCCTCTCATACTGAGCAGGATTACTATTGCAACAACGGTACATCAGTAGGGTAAAACTAACCTGTCTCACGACGGTCTAATCCCAGCTCACATTCCCTATTAGTGGGCGAACAATCCAACACTTGGTGAATTCTGCTTCACAATGATAGGAAGGGCCGACATCGAAGGATCAAAAAGTGACGTCGATTTGAGCGCTTGGCCACCACAAGCCAGTTATCCCTGTGGTAACTTTTCTGACACCTCCTGCTTAAAACCCAAAATGCCAGAAGGATCGTGAGGCTGCACTTTCACGGTCCGTATTCATACTGAAAATCAATGGAATTATGATTAAAGTATGTTAAGTATGTGTTATGACTTCAGTATGTATGTTATTTTGTAATCACATCTTTTCAAGTCAGAATTTTGACCTTTTTTATCTCAATTGACTTAAATTCGTAATTTCAACGTTTTAATTTTGACTTTTTTATCTTGTAATTATGACTTAAGTATGTCATAATTTCGACTTTATAAGTTATAAATAATATAAATATAAGTCATAATTTCAACATTGTATCTTGTAATCACATCTTTTCAAGCCAGAATTTAGACTTTATCTCAACTGACTGTTAAATTCATAATTTCTTTTTATCTCATAATTTCGACTTTTTTAAGTCATAATTTTGACTTTTTATCTCGTATTATGACTTAAGTATGTCAATTTCGACTTTCATAATTGACTTTTACCTCATAATTGACTTTAAAGTCATAATTTCGACTTTTTAAGGCATGAATTTTTTTCTTACATGGAAGAAATGGGCTTCCATACTAACAAAGTTAATTTATGGCATGTAAGTACTTGTGTGTGAAACAAAACAAATTGGACATGATGTGATTTTACTGAACTAAACATCATTGCAGCCTTTTATTAACTAATATTTGGTAATTTAACACAATTACATTAAAGGGGTCATTGGATGCATGTTTAAACATAAATGTAACATAAATTGGCAGCAAGTACACACATCTACCCTGTAATAAGAAAAAATCCACTTAGTGGTTTTTATTTAATTTTCCCTTTTTCAAATCAAGCCATTCTCAGCTTCTTGTCGGTGTGACATGAATTGTCATTATACAACATCTTTCAAATTATTATTATCAAGAGATGAAAAGAGTAAATTATTCGAGCCAAAAACCAGGATTGCACTAATTAAGTGGGCTGTAGGACTTTTATTGTGTCACACAGGTGAACACTACAGTGGTTTGCATTGTGTACAGACAATACGAGAAACAACATGATAACATTGCACAGTAGTAACCAGCGATTTACAAACAGACTTTGTTCTTAAATAACACAGTATTAATTCATAATTACAGAACTGGAAGACTGAAGAATGTCTAAATGAGAAAAATCCAGATTGGGCTCAAATCAGGGTATAATATGAACTGTAATGTAAAATCTGCCAATATTAAGACACTGAATATTCATGATATGAGCCCATATGCTGGACTCATCTGGCTGCATATAACCGCTTTATCTTAATAGAAACTTCTTGCATGACTAATAGAGAACACATTTCACCAAACGCTAATGGACCAGTGGGCAGAATCTAGCATCTGTTGCTGAATTTAGTCCCTGTCATAGCCTGTGAGTGTGTATTGCCGAATCAAATGCCTGTCATAAGGCTTTTGAATTAGTCATGTCACCATAATAATGACATTATCATTATCAAAGTCATCAGATGGGGTTGCTTAGAGCTCTGGCGCATGCACGATATTATAGTCCGCGAGCAATAAGCTGTCTCACACTTATTAACGAACACTAATCTCCATATGTGTAATATTTGAGAAGCAAACATGCGCTATGATGTCTGGTGATATTGAAGTTTGAAGCCAAAAGTTTACATACACCCCGCAGAATTTACAAAATGTTAATTATATGACTAAAATAAGAAGGATCATACAAAATGCATGTTATTTTTATTTAGCACTGACCTGAATAAGATATTTCACAGAGAAGACGTTACCATATATAGTGCACAAGAGAAAATAATAGTTGAATTTATAAAAATGACCCTGTTCAAGAGTTTACACACTTGATTCTTTATACTGTTTTTTGTTTTGTTTAGTGATAGCTGTTCATAAGTCCCCTGTTCGTCTTGAACAGTTAAACTAAACAGTTAAAATGATTTGGTTTTTGTGTATTTGAACCCTTTCCAACAATGACTATGATTTTGAGATCCATCTTTTCACACTGAGGACAACTGAGAGGTTCAAACCACTCACTGACGCTTTAAAACGATGCATTAAGAGCCGGGGGTGAAAACATCTGAACAGAATGAAGATCATTTAGTACTGCCCTTCAGAAGCTACAAAAGATACTTACAGGTTTCCTAGAAGACAAAATAAGTTAAATTTACCCTGATCTTCAAATTCAAAAAGATTTCAGTCCCTTAGTTGTCCTCAGTGTGAAAAGATGGATCTCAAAATCAAACAGTCATTGTTGGAAAGGGATCAAATACACAAAAATTTGAAAAACCAAATAATTTGTGGGACATGAAGGATTTTTCTGAAGAACAGCAGGCAGTTTAACTGTTCAGGACAAACACGGGACTCATGAACAGCTATCACTAAACAAAAAAAAAAAACAGCTGTGGATCATTCAGGTAACAACACAGTATTAAGAATCAAGTGTATGTAAACTTTTGAATGGGGTAATTTTTATAAATATGTAACTATTATTTTCTCTTGTGGGCTATATGTAAACATTTTTTATGTGAAATATTCAGGTTAGTACTAAATAAAAAATAAGATGCATTTTGTATGACCCCTCTAATTTTAGTAAAATAATTAACATTTGTGTATACAGCAAGACAGTAGTAATTCAGCACTGAACCCAAACCCATGTGCACTTTAGCTTGTTTACATTTCTAAAATCTCTTTTTTTTTATTTTTATGTAAATGAAAAGCAAAGAAATATTTTTCAATACTAATGGTCATAGTAATCAATTAAATAATTCAACAAAACAGACACAAGAACAAAAATAAGGTTTATGTCAATGTTTGTGTACAATCTTATTAGTTCACAGAGTACAATAGCTTAAGACTTGAGCAGATTTTATTCTTACACTGAATCTATGGTATTTATATATTTTATATATTTTCCAGCGCAATATAACCGACACACCCTGTATTTGCCCTTAAAGTCACTTTAAGCTCCAGGTTACATGACCAAACAACTAGCATTTACAGTTTTATATACTGGATGAAAATTGCAGTAACTGATGTCCTTTTTTTTTGGTCTTGTAGCATAAAAAAAAACATTTATTTTGGTTTTCTTGTTATTTTAAAATGAGAATGAATAGCAGTTGTTCCTTCCTTTAACTTTATTCAACAGCCAACCTAACAGAAGCAGACTTTGAAACAAAGACTGGAGTGGGTTAAAATGCTTTAAAACAAACCTTAATCTCAATGGAATGCAGAGACTTGTCATACATCTATTTTAGGCTATTTTTGGAATAAATTATTGGTCCTAAAACCTTCTTCTTCCACCATCCTGGTGTTGCTCGATCCCTCTATCCTTTTAGCAGAACGTATGGAGTGCTGTCTGACTGTCTGGTGTTTAATGATTCTCAAACACAGGAAAACAAACACAAAAGACACATCCTAATATTACACTATATTAGACATTTGAGAGTTACGTTGTGATGCCAAGTGCATATGTGAGCCTGTGAAGTGTGTCTTTGGATACTGAGTCCTGAGTGCATCTGAGTCCCGTGGCTGTGGCTGTTATTTGAGGTCCAGTCAAGGAGTGTAACAAGCCGGTTTCCACCAGTAAGACGATATAACTGGAGTTTTACATTCCTCCAAGCCTAAACTCCATTAGAGATGTGTATTTGGACAGAGGGGGGCAGCGGACACCACTTTTTATGCGTATGGCGTGAGAAGAGATATTCAGAAGGCACTGGGGTTTGGTCAGTTTGGTGGAAATCAGACTCTAACAAACCTGCAAAAGACCCGATTGACTTTGTGGTTGAAATCATACACTGCAGATCTCTATTTGCGGCGTCCATGATGGTGGTTTTGATGGTTGTGCATGTCTTCCATGGTGACTCTGCCCCACACACCGATCACGAATGTCTCGATCTCGCACTCGTTTACACCACGGGCGATTCGGAAGTAGCCGTCCTCGCCCCAGTTCTTCCCCCATGAGTTGGCTGCAATCTGTAGGGTAAAGAAAAGATTGGTTAAAGCTTCTGTTGAATAGGAAAGTCTTGTAGCATGTGAGACGGGTATAATTTCTCACCCAGTACGGCTGTGTTCTGCCGCTGTAATCTCTTTCCTCGCCCCATCTGGAAAAGTGCAGGAAAAATCAATATGCTATTGTGCATTCACTAGACATTAGCATTCAAATCAGCTCTAAGAATAGGCTTTAAAATCAATGGCGTCATTGATCTGATTTTATGGGGGAAAAAAATTCAAGAATGGAAAAGAAACACATCTAACTCAAGTTGGGAACAGATGTAGGATGTGGTTTAAAAAACAAATATAAAATCAATCTTTATCAATTATATATTATATTGTAATTCAATCATTTTTATGAATAATCACTTTCAGTAAGAAGTCCAATTTTCTTACATATTTTGGTGTTTTTAATATAATATAATATAAACTTTATGTTTATTTATTATTTATGTTTGAAAATGTTTTCTAAAAATGCTTAAAAAATAAATTATTAAATTAAAAAGTTAAATTCAAAATAGGATAAGAAAAAAATATAATTAATTAAAATTAAGAATGTTGTTATTAGGGAAGAAAAGACAAAACATTTCAGGAATATTCACACCTGCGACATTTCAGTAAAATTGTCTTTGGTCTTTTTAATAATATAATATTATTAATATTATATATTTTTTGAAAATGTAGATTTATGCTGAGTTAAAGTAAGAAAAATCAGGTAAGAAAAATCATAATCAATTATAAATGTTGTTATTGAAAAAATTAGGAAATAATATGGTAAGAAAAATATAATGAATTCAAATTAAGAATGTTGTTATTGGTAAATAAAAGATAAAAAAATTCAGGAATAATATAATATAATATATTATAATATAATATATAAACTTTGAATTTATTATTCTTTTTTTATGTAGATTTATGCTGAGTTAAATTACGGTAAGAAGGGTAAGAAAAATAGGGTAAAAATAGGGTAAGAAAAATTAAGAATGTTATTGTAAAAAAAGAGAAAATATGTAATATAATATAATATATAAACTTTATGTTTGTTTATTTATTTATTTATTGTTTTTTTTTATGTTTTTTTAGCAATTTTGGAAAATGTAGATTTATGCTGAGTTGAATTAAGAAAAATACGGTAAGAAAAAAAGTATAATTAATTAACATCAAGAATGTTATCCGAGAAAAAAAAAAGAGTATTTACACCTGAGAGCTTTCAACTCAACTCAAAAAAAATTCTTCGACTACCAAAACGAAAATGCTGTGCTGTGTCTATTTCTGAGAGGAAGGACATGAGCATCAGGAAGCAGCACACACCCGCCCGCCCCCTTACATCTCAAGACAACAACAATCTGCTGGGCTGAACTCTTACCATGCCAAGAACTTCCTTGCTTCCCCTGCTTCTCCACCCGTCCCGGTTCTTTGAGGATTAAGAGGAGGCCATTGACCCTCCAGTGTGTTTTGATCAGTACATTCAGCTTGTCAATCACTACATGCGTCAGGGGGCTATTTATTTGTATATGTCTAGAATAAATATAGCTTAGCCCACGTCTTTTCTAAGGGAAGTGTTCCATCAGACTCGGGAACATATCATTCTGTTCCCAAATAATACTTATCTGCCTTCCATCCCCACCGGGGGGGAAGTTGGTATTCAGTACACTCTGAAAAATAACAAACAAAATCACCTAAAAAAGCAACGTGCCTTTATTTAAAATACATGGGAGAGTTGGAGGGTCAAAACCGGTTTGGCAAAGCCAGGAAAAGTGCCCCTCAGAGTTCAGCTACGCTCTTATCTCACCATGTTTTCTGTCCTTGGCTTTGGACAATGACAGACATACCACCGCATCCAACCAGCCCCTGACCTGCCCTGGGTTTAGGCCTCACTGTCTGCACCGAACAATACCATTTCCAATACACTGGACATCAATGAGCTTTCCATAAACTTTCCCAGGCCCTGGGCTTAGCCGAATGCACCACGGTGGGATTTTCCCAGTAAAAACACTGCTGCTGCCCCCCGTATGCCAACTGCATAGGGCTATACAGCATCCTCTGAACGTCTAGAGCAGCGCGAGAACCGCAGCGTCAGCGAGTGACAGGAGGCCAGGAGAAAAGCCAGGGTCCAGACAGACTCGTGTTCGATATCGCCGTCACCGCTGAAGCATGTCACACTCACAGACACCAGCCGCAGGTCAGACGAGGTTACCAGAGACATACCTGGGGAACATGTGCCTCTCAATGTCTAACTACACTATCACTGTCTGGGAAAGACTGAAGTGCTTCTGGACAACTCAAGAACCACATTTCTATCATGACTCTTTGGGTGTGTTATGTATGAGTGAGTATAGCAAAACCAGACAAAGGCTTTGAGGGGTGTGTTTCTGGGGGTGGGACTGAAAGGCCAGTCATCCAGGTGTTTTGTTTGCTAGCAATAGCAAAAAAAAAATGTCTGCACGACAGACTAGTGGGGCCGTGATGTTTCTCTACAGAAGTTTACATCTTAAATATTGTCAAGTCCCTTCAAGGTAAGTTAGTTTACTCCACAGCTATCACGCCGATGCCCCCATTCATGCAAACACAGCTCCTCCCCTAAATCACTAAAATTCTTGTCAAATAATATACTTCAGATCAGAAAAAAAGTCAAATCATTAAAAAAAAAATATTCATTTACAAGAGTAAAAACTAAAGTTGCATATTTTGACTTTTTTATATAATATATAATAAATGTTTTCTTTGTAAAATGTATTTTTCTTACCAATTTTTCTTACCAATTTTTTGTTTTATCTCGTTTAGTATATTCAGTGAGGTAAATTAAGAAAAATGGGCTAAGAAAAAATAAGCTTAATTCTAAATAAATTGACAAAATAAATCTTAATATTTGATTCTTTCTTTCTTTAGTCGAAACTAAATCAACGTTTTCTGAGGAAAACATTTCAGGATATTTCTCCATATGTGACCCTGGAGCACAAACCAGTCATAAGTCACTGGGGTATATCTGAATAGCCAAAAATACATTGTATGGGTCAAAATTATTGATTTTTCTTTTATGCCAAAAATCATTAGGATATTAAGTAAAGATGTTCCATGAAGATATTTTGTACATTTCCTACCGTAAATATATAAAAACGTAATTTTTCATAAGTAATATGCATTGTTAGAACTTTATTTTGACAACTTTAAAGGCGATTTTCGCAATATTTAGATTTTTTTGCACACTCAGATTCCAGATTTCTCAACCAAATATTGTTCTATCCTAACCTAACAAACCATACATCAATGGAAAGCTTATTTATACGGCTTTCAGATTATGTATAAATCTCAATTTCCAAAAAATGTACCCTTATGACTGGTTTTGTGGTCCAGGGTCACATATAATGGACTTCAATGGGAGCCTATGGGTTAAAGGTCCAAATTACAGTTTCATTGCCACTTCAAAGAGCTCTACATAATACCAGCTGAGGAATTCGGGTCTTATCTAGTGAAACGATCGGTCATTAAAAAAAAAAATAAAATAAAAATAACTATTTATATACTTTTTAACCACAAATGCTCGCTTGAATTAACGCTGCAATGTATGTCTACAACTTCACACATTACGAAATCACATTGGAATTGTCACGCTTGGTTAGTTCTTCATCTTTGTACTTCGGTTCATAAAGGGTGAAAGAGTCCATTTCATTTTCTCCTCCAACTTCAAAATCGTCTGACATCATTGTTTTTATGTTTTCTTGGTTCCGTTCGACTTTCTTTGCATGTTCGCTTTGTCACTTCCTCCTACCTCACTTGTGACCTTTCCAGAGTGACTACATAATGTGTGCAAGATGAGCATTTGTTGTTAAAAAGAATATACTTTTTTTTTTTACAGATCATTTTGCTAGATAAGACCCTTATTCCTCATCTGAGATTGTGCCCTTTGAAGCTGCATTGAAACTGCAATTTGGACCATCAACCCATTGGCTCCCATTGAAGTCCACTACATGAAGAAAAATTCCTCAAAAACCTTAAATTCTTTTCGAATTAAGAAAAAAGACATGAGCATCTTGCATGACATGATGTCAGGAAATTTTTATTCTGAAAGTGAACTAATTCTTTAAGAACGCAAAGAACCCATCCATCTATTAGAATCATAAAATGACAAATGTTGTTGTCCAAGAACATCCTCCGAAACACTGCCAAATACTCATTCCTCTTGCTTCCACCATTAGAGATGAAAAGTTATGCAGTGCTAGGGCTTACCCTATTATCCTGACCGAGTGTGTTCCATGTTTGCGGTACTGTGGCTGTTTGTGGTAATTGACATCTGTATGACGGTAAATTCCACTCTTATACACAAAGAAATCCTCGTGGACCTCCATGATGGCTATAAGGGGAAAAACAAACACAACACACATCCATTATGTATCATTAAGCATACAAAGAATACAAATTACAATAGTAATCAATAGTAAAACATCACTAAATAGAAACCTTGACTTTGTTTGTCCAAATATAGTTGATCTTAATTGTTTAATCAGATTTATCTTTGACTTTCAGACATCACTGAACCAAAATCTGATCCGCCATTCTTATCACTCACAGTCATACTACAGGAAATACTATGGTTGCTCTAAAAGCCAAATTACATAATATCCCACAAGCTCACCAAACATCTTGTTCCCTTGCAGATCAAAGTGAGATCAAAGTGACCACTGCTAATTGTATCGGAGTTCAAATAAGATCAACTTCACATGGCATAAAGGCCCATTGCTTAAATTCACAGGGGTCAGGACAAAAGTTTTGTGGGTGGGTACCCGCAGCAACCCTCCCAAGAACAGCCGAGATCATATGGGTTGAACATTCTCGAAGACACTGCAATTTGGGTTTTTCCAGACATTACTAGGAGATAAACAGAGCCTAATGAAAACACACACACACTCACTCCTGCATATGAGTGCTATCTTTTCATCTCCTGTTTCTCAATATAAGACAGAGGTTAGGCAGAATTTTTGCAGAGATTAGAAGCAAAAATCTGGCATTAATCCAGAGCTCCCTCCTGTCTGGAACAATACAACAGAACACTGGCACAGGATCACGGAGTCACTCTGAACAACACACAAACACACCCTCATCATATTACTGCAGGGGACTTTTTTCAAGAATTCACTGCATATATGATGAGTTAAGGCCTTTTGTCTGTACTAAATGTTGTATGGGCGTCTACAACATCCATGGTGACTAATATGACATAGACTGATCATTGCAGACTGCATTAACAGTCATTAGGCATGTGCTTTTTACTATTCTTATCCTCTGGTTCACAGTATTGTAAACACACACACACACACACACACACACACACACACACACACACACACACAAGTGCTTCTGGAGAAATCCATACCTTGCACGGGGCCATTATCCATAATCTCCTTCATAATCTCATTCTCCTGTGAGTGGAAAAGCAACATGTCCAATAAGTTCAGTTAGTGAAAATGAACAGCATATTCCAGCCTAACCTTATGTTTACACAGCAAATTCTGCATATAAACAAAAGTTTGGGATCTTGTAATGTTTTAGTAAAACTTGTAAAGACTTGTAAAGTCTCTTACGTTCATCAAGACTTCATTTATTTGATCAAAAATACAAAATAAAAAAAAAAACAATAATATTGCAAAATGTTATTCCAGTATACAATAATGATTACTATTTTAATGTACATTAAATTTTTTATTTCCTGTGATGCAAAGCTGAATTTTCATCAGCTGTTATTTCAGTCTTAAGTGTCACGTGATCCTTCAGAAATCATTCTAATATGCTGATTTATTATTAGAATGATCAATGTTAGAAACAGTTGTGCTGCCAAATGTTTTTTGCAACCTGTGATTCTTTTTTCAGGATTCTTTAAAGAATGAGTTAAAAAGAACAGCATTTTTTCAAAACATAAATCTTTTCTAACAATGTAAATCTAAGCTATCACTTTTTATTAATTTAACACATCCTTGGTGAATAAAACCTTTCTATTTTAAATAAATGCTGTTCTTTTTTAACCTTTTATTTATCAAAAAATCCTGAAAAAAGTATCACAGGTTCCAAAAAAATATTAAGCAGCGCAACTGTTATAAATCAGCATAATAAATAATAAATCAGCATAATAAATCTGATAATAAATCAGCATATTAGAATGATTTTTGAAGGATCATGTGACACTGAAGACTGGAGTAATGATTCTGGAAATTCAACTTTAATTATAGATGTAAATTAAATTTTTAATGTATATTTATATAGAAAAACATTGATTTACATCATCATAATGTTTCACAATATCTCTTTTTTTTTGTATTTTTGATCAAGTGAAAACAGCCTTGATAAGCATAAGAAACTTCTTTAAAAACATTAAATGAGAGGGTGTGTCCAAACTTTTGACTGGTAGTGTATATTACAATAGAAGAACGTTATTTTACATCGTAATATTTCACAATATTACATGTTTTTCTGTATTTTTGATCAAATAAACACAGCCTTGATGAGCATAAGAAACTTCTTTAAAACGCATTAAAAATCTTACTGATCCCAAACTTTTGAGCAGCAGCGTATATTGCACCGCAAAAAGATATATGCACTTATAATTACATTCCTAAAATATGAGAAGTTCTTAAGATGCATGGGTAAAAACATTTTAGTACACATCATAAACAGTCATCCTTCCATATACTATTACATTGACGTGTTTAATTGTTCACTGCGTTCCTTTGTCACATCTGTGCATGATATACGATCTAAAACACGCCTAGAGACATGTATATGACCTAGACTATGCATTAAACAAGACAAATGGATGGTAAGATACGGCTCAGGGAGAAAATACATTCAACCATGACATGACTACTAATGCAATGCCTCTCTAGACAGTTGTGAGTTATTCTTCCCTTTGGCTTTGAGTTGAAGGGTTTTGAATGATGGAGAAATTGAACATAGAAAAGCACACAGATGCTGGGTGTGAGGAAAAAAACTGTAAATCACTGATGCTTTAGTTTAACCAGTGGTATTACGCGGGTAGAAGTTTGCATGTTTTATAGAGAATGTAATTCGAACATGTCAGAACATACAGGATGCCTGATTATAAATGAAAGTTGTTTTCCACTTAAACTGATTGTCTGCTTGATTCGAGAGGATAGTTGACTTACATTGGACGACAATCTGTATGGTGGGGTTGACTGATAGATATCATTGTGGTAGCTGTGGCTATTGGGACAGTGCGCTGTGGCCTGCCTCTTTCCCCGACCCACCGCTCGACTTTGCATCATACAGCGAGCCATTTCGGCAGGAGCTTCCTGGGGCGGAGAAAAGGGGTAACACTCCTCTGTCACGACCCTGAAAGAAAAAGACCAATATTTAAAACAAAAAGGACTGTCTGCTATAATATTCTAAGTATGTTAATGCAGGGGCGTTTCCTCCGAAAAGGCAAGGGAGGCAGTGTCTCTTCAAAATATTGGATGAGCAAAACAATCTCGCTGATGCTTTAGAGCAGGGGTTCCCAAACTTTTCAGCCCACGACCCCCAAAATAACAGTGCCAGTACCTCGGGACCCCCACTTTCCTAAAGTATATGAACGTTTTGCAAAATGGCATACAAGCATAATGACAACACAAAGCAACACAACAGTCTTATAACCATGATATTATTTTATAGTTATTTACTCATTATTTACATTTGATCATTAATCTTACCTAATGAGCTGGGTGGGCAACATGCTGGATTTTTATTTTTAAGTCACCTTTTATTTTTTATTTATTGGTAAAATATGCTATTTCTAATGCTTTAAAAATTATTTGATTTCTGGAAATCATCTTGTGACCCCTCCTCCTGGTTTTGCGACCCCCTGGGGGGTCCCGACCTCTACTTTGGGAACCCCTGCTTTAGAGGGAAACCCAATGCATTCACTTTTTAAATTGAACTTATTTTGTGTTCTGGGAAACATGTAAGTGTCTTCTGTAGCCTCTAAAGGGCAGTGCTAAATGAAAACAAATATTATATTTAGGCAAAATAAGAAAAATGTGCACATTCACTGTTCAAAAGTTTTCACCCCTGGCTCTTAATGCATTGTGTTTCCTTCTGGACCATCAGTGAGTGTTTGAATCTTCTTTAATAGTTGCATATGAATCCCTCAGTTGTCCTCAGTGTGAAAAGATTGATCTCAAAATCATACAGTCATTGTTGGAAAGGGTTCAAATACACAAAAATGCTGAAAAATCAAAGAATTTGTGTGACATGTCGATCATTCAGGTAACAACACAGTATTAAGAGACTTTTGAACAGGGTCATTTTTATCAATTCAACTATTATTTCTCTTGTGTACTATATGTAAATGTCTTCTAAGTGAAACATCTTATTCAGGTCAGTACTAAATAATAAAATAACATGCATTTTGTACGATTCCTCTTATTTTGGTAAAATAGTTAACATTTTCAGATTCTACAAAGTGTGTGCAAACTTATGACCTCAACTGTATTTGTCAGATATGCATCATTTTTGATGTTGTGTGTAAAACATAAGTAAATTACCCTCTTCTCCTAAGGTACCACCAGGCCCCATCGATACGTCCACCAGAGCAGCCACCCTGATGCCTTGTGTCACAGGAAATCAGATTCTGAGGTGAGAGCTGAGGAGTCATGTGACCCATTGACTGAATAGAGATCCGGTCTGATGCAACAGCTAGGATTGAATCACAGGGATTCACATATGAGAGACAGGACAGAGGACTAGCCCTAACTACGTTATATAACAAACAGTACTGTATTCTGCAGTGTCCTTCTGCTGTGGTCTGTGTTGTGTCTTCTCTGACTCACCTGCAGTTGAGAAAGCCCAGGATGCATTGCAGTTCCCCTGGTCCAAGGGCTCGTGGATTTTCCCTGGCCATTTGTCTGCTGCGTTAAAGTAACTTGGCAGATGATCGTTTCCATTCATATTCATCTGCAGGACATGAAGCAAGATTGAATGTTTTTTTTTTTTTTTCTTCAAAGGAAGTGACTTTAATGGCTTAATGGCTGTGCTTGGCATAGAAGACATGAATAATAGAAAAAAGATTTCCATAAATGCCTCCATGGTGTGATTTTGAGTGATTTCCATACGTTTTATTTTTTTTACAGGACCAGTGGATGGATGAGATGCAGTCTGGGTCTCTAAAGTCCAAGGTTTGTCTGAATAAAATACTGTATAAAGCCTTAGTGTGGTTATATAACGGTGATTTGCTAATTTTGTGGGTTTTCAGAAGTATTCCAGTGGAAAGTCCAGAAATTTTGAGTTTCCAACTTTTTACCTATTGCATCAATTATTAAAAAAAAGTCAAAGTAAACTTACAAATAATTTCCTTTATCTTTACACCTAGTATTTAAGTCTGTTCTAGGTGATTTGATCACAAACGGTCAGCTGAGACACACCATTTACACATGTGAAATATTATTACAATTTCAAAGGACTGTTTACATACACCTTGCAGAAGCTGGAAAATGTTAATTATTTTACCAAAATTAGAAGGATTATACAAAATGTATGTTATTTTTTTATTTAGTACTGACCTGAATAAGATATTTCACATAAAAGACGTTTACATACAGTCCACAAAAGAAAATAATAGTTTATTTATAAAAACTACAATGTTCAAAAGTTTACACACACTTTTTTATTTAGTTAAACTGCCTGCTGTTTTTCAGAAAAAAATTATTTAGGTCCAACAAATTCTTTGTTTTTTTTTTAGCACTTTTGTATATTTGAACATTTTCCATAAATGACTATTTGATTTTGAGATCCATCTATTCACACTGAGAACAACTGAGGGACTCATATCCAACTGTTGCAGAAGGTTCAAATGCTCACTGATGCTCCAGAAGGGAAAAAAAATGCATTAAGAGCTGGGGGGTAAAAAAGTTGAATTTGAAAATCATGGTAAATTTAACTGATTATGTCTTCTGGGAAACAAGTAAGTATCTTCTGTAGCTTTTGAAAAAAAATATGATATTTCTTCATTCTGTTTATCTTCATCTATATCATCTTCATTCTGTTCAAATGTTTTCACCCCCAACTCTTAATGCATCGTTTTTTCTTCAGTGAGTGTTTGAGCCTTCTGTAATAGTTGCACAAGTCCCTCAGTTGTCCTCAGTGTGAAAAGATGGATCTTAAAATCATAGTCATTGTTGGAAATAATTCAAATACACAAAAATGCAGAAAAACCAAAGAGTTTGTGGGACCTGAAGGATTTTTCTGGAGAACAGCGGGCAGTTTAACAGTTCAGGACAAACACGGGACTCATGAACAACTATCACTAAACAAACAAACAAAAAAAACCCAGCTGTGGATCATTTAGATAACAACACAGCATTAAGAATCAAGTGTATGTAAACTTTTAAACAGAGTCATTTTTATAAATTCAACTATTACATTCTCTTGTGGACTATATGTAAACATCTTTTATGTGAGATTCAGGTCAGTACTAAATAAAAATAATCTCTCTTATTTTGGTAAAATTCACATTTTGCAAATTCTGCAACTTTTGACCTCAACTGTCGCTTAATGTAAATTTATTGCATCCTTAGTAAAAAAAAAAAAAAAAAAATCTAATACAAAAACCCAACCGTTTGGCCATATTTCCTGTTTTCACCTTTACCACTTGTCATCGGAATTACCAAGATTTATGTTAATACCAGGTGTGAACACTAAACCCTAAACCTAATCTCAACAGGGTTACATTCATGCTTGCTTTACGCCTCCCAAATCTATAACTCTCCTCAGACCACTTCCAGTCATATTTTACATCCCAACGTTTCATAAGTCTTTAATAAGGAATGTATTAGCACTTTCTCGCATAAAGGCTCCTGTGTGCCTCTCCCTCTTTGGTAATGCACAGCTGCTGGTTGCCGTCCTCCTACATTCCAGCCTGTGATATCGTCATGATTCTCCCTGACAACTACCAGATATGATTCTGTGGAATGCAGGTGCTTGTCAAGTGTCCGGCACTGCAGCGGTGAATTGTGGTGGTTAAAGGGTCCCCAAAGGGCCACGGCTCGCAGCAACACTTGACCCAGCAAAGAAAGTGAGCACTCACGCTGAGCAAAGAGAATACTCCAATAAGAACGTAAAGTGTGTGTGCAGCACTCAGCACACTCATTAGTGTGCGTGCAGAGTGGGTTTTAGACAGATAGAGGCTTCATAAACGACCCAGGGTAGACTCTAGAGACAGGTGGAGACGTGTTGGAGGATGTGGGCTGGAGAGAAAAGAGAAAGGGGAGGAGGATACGGGTATGGGTTCCTATGTAGTGAGGGTGCTTTTGCAGACCATGAATGAATTGCACCCGCCAACAGCATCTTTTCCAGCTTATGTAACGTGTTGATGTGGATCATGGGAAGCTCTTTGCAGAGAGGCACTGAAAGCCTCAGCGAGCCACATCAAATAGCACACTACTAGGATGCATCCACTGCATTGCACTGCAACCAGCCGATGCAATGCAAAGATCAAACAACAGTCTGATTTCCGATTTCCAGTCTGATCTGGCCTCTTATTTTTGCTTTGATGTTTCCTAATGGAATTCTGCATTGCGCAGAGCGTGAGAGCAGATAACCAGAGAGCCGTCAATGGGCATAAATGTGAGGTGAATAAAGAGATTATCTACATACTTGATTCTGACTGGTCAGTTGTGGCATTCTGGGAAAGCTTCTTGTCTCTATCACATGATCTCTTTCTTCTTATATTCAACTTAAATTTATGCTTTTTGTTCATAGTGCTGTCAAACGATTAATCACATTCAAAATAAAAGTTTCTGTTTACATAATATATATATGTGTGTACTGTGTATATTTATTATGCATATATAAAGACACACACATGCATGTATATATTTAGAAAGAATATGTTGTGTTTACGTATTAAATATATATATATATATATATATATATATATATATATATTATAATTAATAAATAATTAATTATATAAATTAATAAATAATAAATATATTAATTCTAAATATATATATGTGTGTGTGTGTGTGTGTGTCTTTATATATATACATAATACATTGTATTATGTATATATAAATACATACACATGCATGTATATATTTAAGAAAAATGTTTATATATTAAATGTTTATATATAATATAAATTATATGAATATAAATATATACATGTAAATATTTCCTAAATATATACTGTATGTGTGTATATTTATATATACATTATAAATATACACAGTACACACACATATCGTTTATAGTGCTGTCAAACGACGGAAAAAAGACCGGTTCTGAATCAAATGATTCGCCATATGCGCTTTGAAGCCCCGTTTTGATTCAAATGATTAGCGATACGCACTTTAAAGTCCCGTTCTGAATCAAATGATTATTGATACACGCTTTAAAGTCCGGCTCTGAATCAAATGATTCGCCATACACGCTTATGTCCCGTTCTGAATCAAATGATTCGCGATCCGATTGGAGCGCTTCGAAACAGTGAATCATTTTGCGACGCAGTGGTTTACTGATTTGATAGTTCAAAAAGCTCCGTTGATAGGTTACTGTGATCTTTGCCCGCTTTCTCTATATAATTTATAAGTTGTTTCAAAGGAAATCGTTACTGTATCAAAATACATGCAGCTATAGGGACTTATTTAAAAGTGGAAAAAAACTTACCAACCCAAACTTTTAAACAGTAATGTAAATCTCACAAAAATGTCTTGTATACACCCTAATAAAAAATATACTAAAATGCATTTGAATTTTTTTTTATTATTATTATTAGAATATTTATGTGCTTAATAAAAATACTCTGCAATTGTACTTTTGGTGTACTAAAATGGTATACTTAAATTCTGCTAAATTTTAAACAAATTTTGTCCTTAATGCACATTATTTGTGCAGAGGTCCAACTAAAGATATACTGAAGTATATTTGATTGTGCTAAAGTGGAACTATTGCAAGTATACTTCAGGTAGGCTACACCTTAAATATACTGCATTTAAAGACTAATATCATATAGAGATTATATCATCTGTATTAATAGTGATATTAAAACACATTTTATAATATTAAGAAATGTGCAATAACGTTTAATTATAAATTTATATCAGTAAGTCATAAGACTTAAGTGATATGTCAATAAGTATGTTTATGGATCTGAACAATAAACAAATGTATTTTAAATAAATGATGGCATAGGTTTTATTAGTTAAACAAACCTGTAAAAACCAGGATAGCGTGACATTCCGCTTTGCATCTGGGTCCTTCAATAATGAATGTCTGACTATACATTATCCTTTAGTAAGTGTCTGTTTCACATGCCAGATGTACTGATCGGCTACAGATGACTCTCACCTGGATCTCATTCATGTTCATAATGGTCCGTGAGGGGCGTTGTGTGCCCAGGCGATACCGCAGACCCTCATCCAGCGTCATACCCCAGAACTGACTGTAGTTTGCAGCCCTCCAACTGAACAGGTAAAAAGATAAAGAGAGTGAACAGAAGAGAGGAATACACTTTTATTAGTGCACTAATTCATATATATTTAATAGCAGTAATGGCAGACTTGATGGGACTATCCCATGATGTTTACCCAGAGCTTCTCCTGTTGATTTCCTGGATCATGTCATCCTCTATAAGACAGGCATGATGCTCACATTCCCAGCGCCCATTTTGACCACATGTACTGTGGGAGACAAATGAAAACTGTTAGTAAACACATCCATAAACTTTAACAGTCAATACAAATATGTGACCCTGGACCACAAAACCAAGTAGCACGGGTATATTTGTAACAATAGCCAAAAAATACATTGTATTGGTCAAAATTATTGTTTTTTTTGTTTTGTTTTGTTTTTTTATGCCAAAAATGATTAGGATATTATGTAAAGGTCATGTTCCATGAAGATATTTTTGTAAATTTCCTACCGTAAATATTTTTAATTAGTAATAAGCAACTTAATTTGGACAACTTTAAAAGTAATTGTCTCAGTATTTAGATTTTTTGTTTTTGCACACTGAGATGCCAAATATTGTCCGATCCTAACAAACCATACATCAATGAAAAGCTTATTTATTCAGCTTAAAGATGATAAATCTCAATTTAAAAAAAAAAAAAAATCTTATGACTGGTTTTGTGGTCCAGGGTCACATAGTATAAAATAAGGCCTAGAAAAGACTATTTCTTTCTTTTTTTTTTTTTTTTACCAAATAGTCTGTAAAGGGAAAGTGGTTGCTTGTCCACCTCAGGATAAAAAAAGTAAATATTATATAATTTTTTTGGTCATTTCTTATGAGTTATGAGTATGAGCAAAATTCGTTGTATTAGTTTAGTTGTTAAATCCAGTCCATGAGGTCAAGACCTCTAAGGCATATGTTACATTTTAAACTTGGGATACAAACTTATTTTGTGTTTGAAATATTTGAAACATTTGATCATGGTTAATTTTTAATGTTAGATAAGTCATGGGACCGTATTTGTGGAAAGTGAAGCGACTTTAAAACCCCTCATTGTTTTTTTGTTTTTTGTTTTTTTACCAGTGCCATTTCTAAGGACTGATTAACTTTTAGAATAATAAACAACACGGTGCGTTTATATAACTGCTTTAAAACAGAGAAAGAAAATGTAGACAGACGTCAGACCAAACCATAGAGAGAAACAATGAATCAGTTCAGACATATTCTACATTTGAGAGACAAAACAAGCAAGAGAGAAACAGAGAAACAGAAAGAGAGAGAGAGAGAGAGAGAGAGAGGGGCCTGTGAGCCTTTTAAGGCTGCAGCTCTTGAAGAAATATCCATTTTTAGTCAGTCTGTGCTAGGGGAGGAGGTTCAGAAGGCCTGACGTTTGAGGGGAACATGGATTAAAAGAGGAAGGTGCACTTCTGCTGAGTCATTACTAGAGAGCAGCGGGATGAGTCACAAAGAGGAGAGTAGAATTAAATTTTAGCATGTTACCTGTCCAGCACCGAATGTACGCACATGAATGTCTTACATGGAAAATCTAAAACTGATCAAGTCGTAGAGACTTGAAACTTGTAGGGATACCAAAGCTCGCCTCAATCAGCCTGACAGGGGAGCTACAGCAATCAAAAGTACAAAATCGCTCATAACTCCTAAACAGTTCACCACATGCTCAAGTGTTTTATGTTGTCAGAATCAAATTTTCAGGTATTTTGCATTTTTTGCAAAACCCACTTTTGCGAACTAGTCCTAGGTTTAAGATTCTCTGGAGAGTGAATATCAATAATTAACAAACAAAATGTTGAACTTTCGAATCTCTGTCGCAAACGGACACTAAAACGCTTGAAAGCGACAGAGCAGCTTTTACTAAAATGGCTAAAACTTTTGAACGGAACGAGATATCTTCGCCAAACTCACAACACTTAAATCTGACGTCACATGAAAAAAGTTGTGGAGCTTGGCCACTTGGTGGAGCTATAAACAAAACATAAAAATGGCCATAACTGTAAAATCAGTAGGCACAATCTTGGTGCCACAAGTGTCTATAAGGACATTTGTGTATCTCAAAAAACATGGCCGCCATAGAACTGCATGAACTTTGAGCATCTATTAGAAAAGGTTAACAGAGGCCGATCAGAATTCAGAACTCGCTTTATGCCTTAAGCGCTTAAACCCCAAAAATCGCTGCTTTTTATTTGACCAATATGCAACAACCTGCCAACCATAAAGGTTTTGCACTCTGCACTTTTCTCTGTAAAACTCGAGCTACACATAGCGCTTGTGAACAGTGTTGCCAGGTTTTTACAAACCCCCCAACTGCTACTCAAAACTAGCCCAACTGAATTTCGGTGGGTGTCCCTCTGTAAAAAACGCTTTCCGGGGTGTAAAATATATGTTTTTTGGCTGGGTTTCCCTTGTAAAATGGCCATCCAGGGGATAAATATCACACAATTGGGATTGCTTAAACCTGTGGACATAAAAAACAACCCGCAGCAACAAGGTATTAAGGTAGCCCAATTCTGCGGGAAAAACCGTGGACTTGCCAACACTGCTTGTGACTTCTTCTTTGTCAGTTGACACAAATTCAAAGTCCTAGTGCTCAACCTTTACACAGTAGTTCAGATTGAGATATAAATTCACACATCAGTGCACACTCACTGGTTGAAAGGCCTTTGGAGTGCAAAGGTGTCAAGTGACCTGTTGTCAGCAGGAAGCTGAGTTTCGCATTCTGTCACGCTTCACTGTTATGCTCAAATCAGCATCCTGATACAAGCCTTTGACATGCCCTCTCTTTCAGCAGACATATTTATGTGCTTTCTTTGTGTTTACATTTCATAGTAATCTCTAAAAGATGACAGCCAGTTGAATGCATGGCCTCCAGCAGGAATTCATATGGTGTCTTTGATAGGGTCTATAGAAATGCAATGGCAAAAAGAGATTTACATTGATAAAACTGTCTGCAAAATATCATTTTCGTTATCAGGATTGTTTTGTTTTCCAGCAAAAGTATGTAAACATACTTAAAAGTTTTTGTTAAAAGTTATATAATTATAAAAATTTGTTATATATACATATGTGGCCCTAGACCACAAAACCAGTCATAGAGGGTCTTTTATTTATTTATTTATTTATTTTTTAAATTGAGATTACATCATCTAAAAGCCAAATAAATAAGCTTTCCAATTATGTATGTTTTGTTATGATAGGACAATATTTGGAACTACAACTATTTACAAATCTGGAATCTGAGGATGCAAAAAAAAAAATTGAGAAATATTGAGAAAATCACCTTTAAATTTGTCCAAATTAAGTTCTTAGCAATGCATATTATTAATCAAAAATTAAGTTTTGATACATTTACAGTAGGAAATGTACAAATCAATAATATACCTGGATAAGACTTTTTGTGGTCCATCCACTTTTTGTGGTCCAAAAAAAAATTTTTTTTAAATAAATGTAATAAAAAGATTTGGATAACTGACAAATTATGTTTTTACATTCTTCTCAAAGCTCTACCACAAAAACTGCAATGATGTCTGAACTATGGCTGTAACATTTACACTAACAGCGCCAAAAAAGACCAACAGGACATTACAGCGAGGGCTAAAGGTAAGACAGTTAGTTATGTTAAGACACTAGTAGTGCTCATCACATCACTGACTGAGGGACAGATCCCGCAGGAGTCGGTGGGTCTGCGGCTGCTACATGCCAAACATACGGCCCCGTCCAGTGAGGCTTGCACTCAGGAAATCTCAGGATTATAGAGGTAAATGTGAACCAGAGGGAACAACAACTCCACTGGGACAGCAGCCAGTATTTCATCAATCTCTGCCACCACAGGAAGCAGATCACTATATGCAGGAGAACGTTAAAAAAGATCCTGATAAAACGAGAACTGAAGAGAAGGGAGATAACGTGCCAATGCCAGGAGGTGCCAATCTTGTGGCTGGTGCGATCACAGAAAGCACTGTCACGCCTAACTAACAGATAAAATCATTTCACATCAACAACAGACTGAGCCAGACATACAAGCAAAAACACATCTGCAGGGAGATCATACAACATGAGCATCTTTGGGTGCTTTAGGTACATTTTTACATGCTAAGGCAGCTAATATGAAAAAAATCTTCACATTGAAGGGATAGACATCAATGCAACTGACACATTCAAGGCCCAGAAAAGTAGCAAGGACATCGTTAAAACAGTCCATGCGACATCAGTTTTCAGTTTTCATGCACAAAGAAATAAAAAATAACTACTATATTCAACAATTTTTATTCTTCCGTGGCAGTCCTTGATGCACGTACATGAGAATACCACAACGCAAATTACGCAAATTAATTTTATTGATGTTCTTACTACCTTTCTGGGCCTTGAACGTGTCAGTTGTGTTGCTGTCTATGCAGGCTCAGAAAGCTCTCGGATTTCATCAAAAATATCTTAATTTGTGTTTCGAAGATAAACAAAGGAACAACATGAGGGTGAGTAATTAATGACAGAATTTTAATTTTTGGGTGAACTATCCCTTTAAAATTCCTTTATGGCAATAGTACAATTATCAACTCAATTTTTAAAGTATTAAATTCAAATATTTCTAAAACTAGGCCATTGCAAAGATTGATAGCTCTCATATTTAGATCTTAATGTGTTCAGAAACAAGTAAAATTCACCCTGTCACAAACATATGCAATATGTGACAACCATGTGCACACACTACACCAAAAACAAACAATACTGGAGACGACTCTACACCGTATTCCCAGAGACAATACCCATATCACTGCTGTGTGAAAAAGCTTTGGCATTGGGGTAAGGAATTCCTGCTTTTCTGTTTTGTCTCACCATCGCTAGTTTCTCACGAGCAAGGCAAAATATAGTGAAAAATCATTATCAGATGCTTTTAGGCCAATAAACACTATACCATCCAAACTGGAAGAGAAGACAGCATGGAAAACAACAACAAAAAAAGGAAAATAAAAACTTAAAATCATGATTTTATTTCTTGCACTTTAATGTTTTCAAAGTTAATTTCAAATGTGCGAATATGGGTAGTTAAGTGGTTTAAATTTAAAGTTTAAACGTTGGGTAAACGTCTGATGCATATGGCACACTTATTTGGAAACACTTCAGGAGTTTTGAAGTCGTCATCGGATTGGTTTGATTATACAGGATTTCCGGGAGACGCGTGTGTCGCGTTCTTCAACGTTCCGCCTGGAAACAAAAATGCCATGGAGACCAGCCCCCTCATGACGAGCACCTATTAGGATCAACTAAATGCTGTTTTTTCAAAAGAACGTGAAAAATGTAAAATTTGCGGCATAGAGTTTCACACACAGGTCTGTTATTGTGGCGACATTTCCACGCCCCTAAACATGACGAGGCACAAAACGAAACATGATTGGTTGCTTTACCTGTCAGTCATATGGCCTAATGGGCCAAAGTGGCTAAAGTTCCCAGTGTTGCCAAGTCCGCATTTTTTTCAGCGGAGTTGGGCTACTTTACCATTGTTGCCGCGGGTTGTTTTTCATGTTCGCGGGTTAAAGCGCCCCTAATAATATAATATTTAACCCCTGGAATGCTAATTGTACCAGGGGAACCCTGCCAAAAAAACTTATTTTACCTCATGGAACATGATTTTTAATGGGGGACTCCCTTCAAAACGCAATTGGGCTACTTTTGGGCTAGTTTTAAGTAGCAATTGGGCAGGTTTTGTTGTGAAAACCTGGCAACCTTGTCCCAGACCTTCTGCCGTCAGTCTGAAGGTTTGGCTACGCAAGACTAGCTCAGACCTAACCAGCATATGCTATTTTTTCAACAGGGTTTATAGTCAAATCAGTTAGTTTACTCATTTATATTCTATATGCAATGGATAATCAATGGTTTGCCGTGCTTTAAAGGATTTTAATGCGTGACCAGGAGGCTAATAGCCGGTTGCCTCCTGCTTCGCGTCTGTGCATCTCTCTCTACAAATGAATTAATTCAAAAATAGCGGTTTTACCACCTCGTTGCTGAGGAATATAATAATGTAGCGATCTAGCATCTAGGCTATTTTATTATTAAGAATCGCAGGGAAGCGCTGACAAGAAGTTTATGTATGTGCACTGCGCAATGCGATCGCCGACCTCTCTCTCTCTCTCTGTGTGCATTAGTGTGCATCAATTAAAGCAGTGCATTAATATAGAATGGTGATTAAACTGACTTGGAACTACCTGTACATTAAACGGTTTTACTGTACACCTGCCAGCCAATCAGAATCCAGTATTCAGACATTCCATGGAATAAACTCGCTAAAATCCCTGCCTCAGCCCAATCAGAAGTAACTTTCTTTAGGTAGAAACATATACATCGGAGCCTGATAAAAATGCATTTTTTAACCCTTTGGCCTCTTCGGTCACTTTTGACCGAAAATTTTTATATTTAAAATTTAAAAAAAAATCGCAGCTTCACCGGAATGAGATGACACTTGGTGACTTTTGTTACATTAGCAATGCGAACACACAAAAAAATCATGGACACGATTTGGGTATTTTAAATGGTCAAAAGAAAAAAAAATAGTCACACTTGCCTTCTTCGCGGTCAAAAATGACCGACATAAAAAATGAATTGGAAATACAAAAAAATACAAAAACTCAGAAAATCTTTTGGTGGTACAAACTACAAATCCGCCACTGTGCAGAAAAAAGTGCATAGCAATCAAGGTGTGACACTCTAAAATATCAACAGTGCAAAATTGACACCCACGTGCACACATGCACCTAGACAGAGAGAGGAGAGAGAGAACCATAGAAATTAACTGGTAAGACTGCAACAGAGCAAATTTTGAGTATATTTGTAATAAAATGAATACATCAAAAAAATACAAAAGAGTCTCTCTCTTTCTCACTTTCACATGCACCCCCACCCCCCACCCCCAAAGAGAGACAGAGAGAGATGAATTGCTAAGACTGCAACAGGCCTGATTTCTGGTTGTAATTATAATACAAAACTTGATATTTATCTAACCAAAAATATCTAACAATTTAAAATAGTAGTCTTTTAGAATGTCTAAATATATTTCTAAATGCAAAACCTAATAAAATTAAGAAATTGTCTAAAAAAAAGCAATGGGAATCCAAAAGCCTCTGTATATATGTAGGGAGCTATACAGGAAGTTACATGAGATTACACAAGTTTTTAATGCCACCAATGGCATAATTCTCAGTTAAAAAAAAAAAAGATTTTAAATGCTTTTACTGCATTTTAATATGAAATGTTGTATTTATTGAAAAATATTATATAAATTATTAAATACAAAAATATATATTAATTACAATGGAAAAATTGCTTATTAAATTTTTATAAATATTGCATAGTATCATAAAATCTCCTCAAAATTCTAAACAATAATCAAAAAATATTACTGAACAAAAATGTATTACATTGATTTTCCTGAAAAAAAGAAAAGTTAAATTTTAAGGCTTCGGTCACTTTTGCCCACGAAGATGGATTTAGAGGCTTTTGCACCTGAACTCTTCATATATTTCCACATGTTGCTCATTAACTAAGGAGGTTTTTGTGTCCACTGACTCCTCCAACAGTGAAAGGGAATGTGCTCCGATCATGGCTGGTGCGACGGATTATATTCTATGAGGAGAGCTAATCCTATTAGCGAGGGGTTTTAAAGGGGTAGAGACACGCGGTAAATATTATGGATGTATATGTGCTGTACACTATCCTGCGGTATGTTTGTGCTGTCCGGATCACAAGGGCGCTGAAGGTGAAGCATATGTATGGGAACTCAAGAATGTGTGTAATCTTTTCAGGACCCGAGGGGTCGCACTGTCCTGCCCAGTCAAGACTGACTCCGTCTGTGGATAAACCCTGCCAACATGTGTGTTGATTTGGCCAAACAATGGCCTTGGATTAAGAGATCCACAGTGCCCTTGAAAAGGCTGTGTTGTCAGTGCTATGAAAATACTGTTTGGAGAAAGAAAGGATTCGTACATCACCGTATACTCACCATAAATTACAGTTTTCTTTGTATGTTGCTCCTGAGTGAAACCTGTGGCCGTTTCTTTCACAAGAACCTGAAATCAACAAACAACAACAATTATGAATCAATCTGCAGTAGATTTAAAAAAGAACCACACACGCAGGCTAAGCCTTTGGATTAAAAGTTTGTCTGATGAAGTCTGTAATGCCCTCAGTGGAATGTTTTCTTAGCTTTCCATTGCTTTCCCAGAGACTGCTGTCGTCATGCCTTGACGAGCTTAATCAGAGATTGCCACATTGCCTGGCTGGAAACAGGCAGGCCATCTTTCCTCTCCTCCTAATATACCTAAGCATAAACTACTGCATAGGTACGGACGCACAAAATCATCATTACCTTAATTATGTAAATAAAAATAATTATAATGTCAAAGTGTGTAATTTCTGCACTATTAGTGGCACTGAATAGAATTACATAACAACCCTGGCTCAACCGAATGTTGGAAAATGGGAGGAGAGAAATGTTTGAAACTTATTTGGAAAAAGGGTCACTGTTTGGCTGGTTAATATGATTCAGTTGGCCACTGCTGGTAGATGTTGTAACTACACCATATGGGCCCATCATGCGTCATTCTTCATGAATGACAGATCAAAAGATATTCTGAATTTGTGGCTATGATATCTAGGTTTTCTCCTCTTGCATATATGCAGAGTTTCATATGTAGCCACAATTAAACGAATGATTAAAACACTGCCATAATTTAATAAAACACAAGAACAATTTCCTAATTTGTGGTCACAATATCTTTTTTTTTCCATATGTCACGTGTGGGGCTTTTTTAATTGAATTGAATTGAATTGAATTGAATTGAAGTTATTTGCAAGTAACTTTATTTGCAAGTGACACACTACCAGTCAAAGGTTTTTGAACAGCAATATAATGTTTTTAAAGAAGTCTCTTCTGTTCACCAAGCCTGCATTTATTTGATCCTAAGTACAGCAAAATAAGTACAATTTTGAAATATTTTTACTATTTAAAATAACTGCTTTCTATTTGAATACATTTTAAAATGTAAATTATTCCTGTGAGTAATGAATTTTTAGCATCATTACTCCAGTTACACAATCCTTCAGAAATCATTCTAACATTCTGATTTGCTGCTCAAAAAACATTAATTATTATTATTATTATTATTATTATTATTATTATTATTATGTTGAAAACAGTAGAATTTTTCAATGTTTCTTTGATAAATAGTAGGTTTTCAGCATTTACCGGAAATGGGAATCTTTTATAACATTATAAATCTCTTTATCATCACTTTTGATCAATTTCATGCATCCTTGCTAAATAAAAAAAGTACTAATTTCTATAATTTCTTTCCAATAAATAAATAAATAAATAAATACAAAAATAAAGAATCCTAAAAGAAATGTACTCAACTGTTTTAAATATTGATAATAATCATAATAAAACTGTTTAAAACATAAAAAAATCTTTGTACTGCTAGTGTACAAATAAAGATTTATATATTATAACATAGCAGATGTTTGAACAGTGCCCTTTTTTGGAAAACTCTCAAAAGTGTGGCATAACCTGTTTGCTGCCTTATATGTTCAGGAAAAGTTCAGGAAAGACAGGAAATATTTTGTGACTGTGTGTATAGCATGTTTATTTTTAGCATTATTTTTGCAAGTCTTGCATTTAAAGACTGATATCATACAGAAATCATGCAATACTAATTAATAGTGAACATATTTTAGGCATAATATTAGGAAATGTGGATTGTGCAATAAAGAAATACTCCAAATAAACTTTAATTATAATTTTATATCAGTAAGGGTCATTGCACACCGAAATATTCTTCATCCTTTCCTTTCATCCTTTTATCAAAATGCTTGCTACAGATGCGAAAAAGCAGAAAATTTAACCTGATCCGAACTTTTTTATGACAAACGAAAGTTTTGGAGGCAGTGCGCTAACATGATTGACACACCATGAGGTTGTATTTATTTTTTAACGGGCGAAAAATTCAGACTTAGTGTGTAATGACCTTAAGTCTTAAGTGATATGTTAAGAAATATGTTAATGGTTATTTAACGGTTATTTAATGGTTATGTGTTTGTTTGTTTTTTACTAGGATTGCATGTCTAGTGTTGCCATTTGCACACTTCACTGTTAAGTACTCTTTAACTCTTTAGTACTTTACTTGCGTTTATTTGATTTTTTAAAACTAAATCACAGGTTTTTATAGGCATGTTTCAAGTTTAAACATCAAAAAGTCATGCTTTACCTGCAATTGCCCAGTTCTGAAATAACCGGAAGCATGAACTATCAGATGCTATTTTTCCTGTAAATGAAAGTAGCTAGAGGAAACATTAACTGAGATTTAGCAACACTCTTGTTCTGAGTAATGCTGAGCTGTGATCCGTGAAGTCATACCTGCCCTATAGACATGATTGTCCCTCCTTTAGCAAACACGCATTGCGCACATACCTGTTGTGATCCCTCCCTGCCCGCAGTCACCTTTTCCACCCCCTTTCCTCCTCGTACATTACAGGCATTCTTTCTGCTGACCTCCATTCATTGCTCCCTGCCTTCTGCTCCCCTGTTCTGCTCTTTTCATAAGAATGCCACTGTTCTCTGCCCATTATTAGGTCTACGACTGAACATTTTACACCTCAGTGGCACTACACAACCACAGTGAGGTCCACAAAGCAAGAATGGCAGGAAAACATTAACTGGGAAGAATGTGGACTTGCTTTTCTATTATGTTCCTTTCTATAAAATAACTAACCTTTTCTTAACACTGGCTGTGGGCCAAAATTGTTCCTTAAGCATACCAATGGGTTTAATTTGACTGTCTATCTTGATCAAAAATGACTAATCCCAAACTACAGATCTTTTCAATAGGATTTTGATTGTTTTTTCCTCATGGAGGAAGCTAAAACATAACTTAACCTTGAAGAGATAGTTAATTCCCAAAAATTCTGTCATTATTTCTTGTGACTAGGGCCATCTAGGAATCCAAAATGACCAAAATAAATAATCATATGAGTAGTCTATATGACTAACGCACCATATCTGAAGTCTACTGAAGTCATTGTTTAAAGAACATACAGAAACGTTAAGCTGTTATTGCCTGAAAATCTTGATATTAGCCACAGATATGCTTACAAGAGAATGAAATCATCAAAACGGTAAACAAATACTTATCAAATAACTAACTTATCCAGTTCACAGAAGTCTGAATGTTTTGCTTTTGATCTGATTTCCATATTTTGCTCATATTTGAAATGCTTTCAAGCAGCTATTTCGGGCATACAAAATCAACTCCTATCTATTTAAATGGAGAAATACTGAAATCTCAAAACCTGCTGGCCAAACTTTTTATTAAAATTTTAGTATTGCTACTGAGGTATTACATTCTGGTATCGTACCGAAGCCAAAATGATGGTATCGCACAAATAGCGAAATGAGTTCTCTTTAGCGTAAAAGCAGCTGCATTGGTTAAAGGATTAGTTCACTTTCAGAACAAAAATGTACAGATAATGCACTCACCCCCTTGTCATCCAAGATGTTCATGACTTTCTTTCTTTAGTCGTAAAGAAATTGTGTTTTTTGAGGAAAACATTTCAGGATTTCTCTCCATATAATGGACTTCTATGGTGCCCCCAAGTTTGAACTTCCAAAATGCAGTTTAAATCCAGCTTCAAAGGGCTCTAAACGATCCCAGCCGATAATAAAGGGTCTTATCTAGTGAAACAATTGGCCATTTTTCGAAACAAATTGACAATTTATATACTTTTTAACCCCAAATGTTCATCTTGCCGCGAATGCGTAGTCTGTGTGATCTGGGTCAATACAGTTAGGGTATGTGGAAAAACTTCAAAATCGTCCTACAGTGTTGTTTTACCTTTTTTGTAAAGGGCTGATCTTTTGATCTTTGTTGGTGTTTTTGCAGCAATGTGGGGTAATTACACGTGTGCATCGCAGAGACGAGACAAGACAAGATGAGCATTTGAAGTTGAAAGGTATATAAATTGATAATTTATTTAGAAAATAACCGAACGTTTCGCTAGATAAGACAAGGATCATTTAGAACCCTTTGAAGCTGCATTTAAACTGCATTTTGGAAGTTCAAACTTGGGGGCACCATACCTATCCATCATATGGAGAGAAATCCTGAAATGTTTTCCTCAAAAAGCACAATTTCTTTATGACTGAAGAAAGACAGACAAGAACATCTTGGATGACAAGGGGGTGAGTACATTATCTGTACATTTTTGTTCTGAAAGTGAGCTAATCATTTAAACTTTGTTTGTTATCAAAAATATGAAGTTATTATTTGGTTTCTGAAGACTTTTAATGTAGTGCCCTAGTCATATTTTTTTTTAATTTACACTGCTTTTTTGTGTCTTTTTTTGAAAGGCTTAGGCCCCATTAATTGTCCTTTGAGCCTCTTCAGTCTTACTTACTGGAAGGGTATGGAGGAGTTGTTCCCAGGCAGTGGCTCCAGAAGTCAGGACAACAGTCGGACACGGTGCGGTTGCAGAACAGGTCGCAGTAACAGACGGTGTCCAGGTACGGCACAGTGCACTGATCATTTCGGTCGAAGCAGCAGTCTCCTCGCCTCTGGCAGTAGGAGCCGAAGGGGTCCCGGATCCCCCTGAGGTGCAGCGGGCTGGCCAGTTCTCTCTTAGTGCGGGACTGAGTCCTCGCCGACGTTCCCCCTTCCGCCAGCAGGAGGAGCGCTGTGATGGCGGCCAGCATCAAGAGCTTCATCATGGCTTATCTGTTATAAAAAAAATCAATACAGCAAAACATAAAGCCATTAGGGTCATCTTTCAAAATCAGAATTGAATCTAATGCACCAATACAAAATTACGCTCCTTCATGCTGGATAAACACGATTACAGCAGAAATAACATTTAACATTTGAGCGAAAACAGAAATACAGATACGGGAAACAGAACTTGAAGTGCAATGCTATTCCTAACACCAATGGTTTGTTTTGCACTTTCCTGAAGCAGACTGAACTCGAGGCTGTGAGCCAACAATCCGCAATATAAACATCACGGATAAACAGACGTTCCACTTGTTCTTATTACAATAATGCACTCAACAATAAGAGCACAGCAGCAGAAGAGGTTGGAATTTTGCAAGCAATTTCTGAGGAGAAACTGCAAGCACACTTTTTCACTTTTGTCAGTGATTGAAACTGCTATTATCTGTGTGCTTGGGTTTCTGTGGGATGGTCCATACATTGAGGTGTGTTTAAAAGAAAAGGTGGGGTCATTGTGACTCAGGCCTCAAGTTACTGTAGACGTCCACCAGTCTTTATTTACTTGCTAAACTGTCTAGGAAAGACTCACAGCATGACTATTATAAATATTGTTTTAAACAAGGCTCTTCCTTTTTAGAGAGTTAACATACTTGCCACCATCATAGATCACATACTGAGCTAAAACAGAAAAATGTTTGCGAAAATCCCTAAATTAACCAAAACATTACATAATCCACTTGGAGTGTTTACATTTAAACAAAATTCAAGAAATGTGCGTCATTTTTGATTCAACATGCTCCAAAGCTGTATAAAAACTGCTTAATTGTTGTGCAAGGTTAATTAATGTTTTGCGTTCATGCATCTCAGTTACCTGAGAAATTAAACTCTAAAACCCAATGGTAACTTTTTATTCTTGTTTACTTTAAAATGCTTGTATTAAAAAGTCAAGATGAGATAATGTGTGGTTTAAATCGGAACATGGACCTGTTTATTTTCATAGGTTAAGAAAGGATGCAGTAGCTGACATGGTGGAAATAATGTCCGTATCTAACTACTGGAGCCAAAACTTATCATTGTTACGGAAACAGCTACTTCCTGCAGTCAAAACCAAGGCGGGAGCACAAACGGGGTAACAAAATACCACAATTTCATGTACATTATTAAAAATAATAATTATTATTTTTAGACCATTTCTGTATATATAGATAGCTGGCTAAAAGTTAGGCTTTCTGAAAGAAGTATTTTATGTTCATCAAGGCAGCATAGTAAAAACAATAATATTGTTAAATATTATTATTATTATTTAAATTGACTTATATTTTAAAATGATGGTAAGCTGAATTTTCAGCATCATTGCTCCAGTCTTCAGTGTCATGCGATCCTTCAGAAATTATTCTAATATGCTGATTTGCTGCTAAATTATCACGGTTCTTATTATTAAAGCATTGTTCTTGTTAATATCTTTGTGGAAACCATGATACTTTTTTCAGTATAATTTATTTTTTTAGATTTATATACACTGTCATTCAAAAATTTGGCATCAGTAAGACTTGTAATGTTTTTTAAATAGGTCTATGCTTATCAAGTAATGTTATTACAATATAAAATAATGGTTTCTATTTTAATATACTTGCATTTTAATATACTTTTTAATTAATAGAATTTATTAATGTGATGCAAAGCTGAATTTTCAGCATCATTACTCCGGTATTCAGTGTCACATGATCCTTTAGAAACCATGCTGATTTATTATCAATGTTGGAAACTGTTGTGCTAAAGAAATTAAAAAAATATATATTTTTTTTTTTGGAACCTGTAATACTTTTTTCAGCATTCCACAAGAGCATTGTTTCAAAATATAAGTCTTTACTATCACTTTTTAAAAATGTAACACATCCTTTCTGAATAAAAGTATTAATTTCTTTAAAAAAATAACGAATTAAAACGTACTGACCAAAACTTTTGAACGGTAGTGTATATATATATGTGTATATTTGTTGCCTGTTCAAATAACATATGGCTTTAAAGTTGAAAAGCCTTTTAAAGGTCATTGTTTGGGCCGGGTTGTTCCTTCTCTTTCTCCACATTTAATTGATCAAATTACTGCTCCTCACTTTCACTGATCCACCTCCCTGAGAACAATGTCTTGAGATCGCACATAATTGCACTCAAGCTGCCTGTTGTGGTCTCGGGTTAAAAAGAAAAGACACTTGACAAAGACGAGAGGCCAGGCGAGCAAATTACAGAAATAGCATCATTAATTACCCAATCAGCCCACCAAGAACAATGTCCCCCATACAGACAAAAGACAGCCCCGGAAACAAAGTCCGTTGCTGTGCAGTTTTCTGCATGACTGTGCCTTTTAGTTGACAAGAGCTCAGCCTCGCACACACACACACACACACACACACACACACACACACACACACACACACACACTGAAACATATGGCAGCAACGTCAGGGTGGCATTTCAAAAGACACTCTCACTGAGGGAAAGAAATGCTCGTTTGACCCTGTTGTCATGCCATTCACTCTGATAAACAGCAATGATATCGCTACAGTAATATGGATATTTTGGCTTTCGAAGGCTGCCTGTCTTGCTGTTAGCGTGTAGAGACGTGTTGACTTTTACATCACAGACAGCCCGTATGACGCTTGATGTGCAGCAGACGGTAAAACTGCTGCTACCGCACACATCACTAAACTAGAGTTTGACAAATGATACAGCATTTGCTTTCATCAAGACTTACATCAACGCTTTTGATCACACAAAACTTAACTAATGAGCTGATAAAGAAAATACAGTCAGTTATATCTCCAATCTGCAATGCATGTACAGGTGGTTCAACACAACATACTGATGCAAACAACGCAATCATAACAGACTAAAAATACAAATGCCAATTACAGTCTTGTCTGCTGGATATTTACATCAAATTTTAACTTCACCAGCAAATACATATACCTTGCAGAATCTGCAAAATGGTCATTATTTTACCAAATTAGGAGAGATCATACAAAATGCATGTTATTTGTATTTAGTACTGACCTGAATAAGATATTTCACATAAAAGATGTTTACATATAGTGCACAAGAGAAAATAATAGTTGAATTTTTCAGCATTTTTGTGTATTTGAACTCTTTACAACAATGACTGTTTGATTTTGAAATCCATATTTTCATTTTAAGGACAACTGAGGTAAACGAATGAAATAAATATGATATTGAGGCAAAATAAGAAAAATGTATACATCTTCATTCTGTTCAAAAGTTTTCACCCCTCAGCTCTTAATGCATCGTGGTTGTTGTCTTTTATGTGAAATATCTTATTCAGATCAGTACTAAATACTGTATGATCCCTCTTATTTTAGTAAAATAATCAACATTTTGCAGATTCTGCAAGGTGTATGTAAACTTTTGACTTCAACTGTATTAAGGTTCATTTTAACCAGTATCTGAAAAAAATGCCACATTTAAGGTTGATATTTAACATATACATTTGTGATTGTACAATGACACTTCATGGACTTTGAAAGCAGGTCTAAAAGCTTCAAACTACTGTACAATACCAGATACAGATAGCAGATTGAGGAGACTTTCTAGCAAATTCCATGCATATCAGTTATGACACAGGTTCTTGAACTGTCAAGCGAGTATATTGCTTCCACCGTAGCTTGAACCAGACACCACCTACTTCTGAATTGCAAGTATTGTAAAACCGAAAGTGCAAACACCTGACTTTTACCCACTTTGATGACCTGAGGGATATTTGATATCATGATTCATCTTACGACAGTTATTTACAACTCCAATGTAGTTTACATAGTTGTTAAAGTCACATTTGCAGTTTCAGTGCATCTACTAACCCTGGTATATATGCTATTATTCAGATTTGAAGAGTTATGCAATAGATTTAATGAAAGTAGACTTCTCAGACAAATAACTAACTATAAGTTTTATCATATTAGCTAACAAAAACTATTAAAAAACTAAATGTAAAGCAGCAAATACCTAAACCAACCTAATAAAGAATACAGAATGTACCAGTGTATGTCTTTGTACATCAATAATGATTTTTTTATTGATTTGTTCTATGAGCATCATAGAAATACATTGATATGCAAAAAAAGATTAGAGCATGCTAAATGCAACACTTAATTGGCTTGAAAAAAGTTGAAGACTGATGTAGAATATTCTAGATTTAATAACAACGCTGAGTAATGATTCTTTTCATTTCATAACTTAAACTACTTTTACTTCATGAAATGACATCCTTGGTGCGTGTAAAGAGTGTAATTATTGTTGTATAGAGCTGTGCTGCTTGTCTGCTGCTCTTAACTACGCACCTGTTTGACACACTTGCATTAGAAAGGGAGGGAGGAGGTTAGACAGAAAGCAATGAGACAAAATAAAGTCCCCCACCTTGTATAGTGAAATCAAATCCTTCCTCTGGTTATATCCAGTGAACAAAATGTCAGCTGGTATGTTTCAGCTACAGGTCAAAGTACTGAATACAGTTGCACACTGTCTTCAGCCTCTTGTCTGGCCCCTAGTCACACTCGGATTTTCCCTCTCTATATAGAGCCTCCGACCCACCCCTCCTGCTTTGCCCTCCTTCTTTTTTGTCCCTCTCTCTCCCTCCCACACAACCAGACACAACACTTTTACACACAGGAGACAGACAGGAGCTACTTTAGGTAAAAAAACCTTTTCCTTGACTGCTTGTATTAGTTTTGAGGGACTTTATCTTTCTTTGCCACACTTTTCCTGTTATTTAATGTACTTATGGATCATTGTTATCTGTTTTACACTACTGTACTTCTCTTTCTTTTTTCTATGTACACAAAGGTCATTTCAGAGGTTGGTTTCTTTCCTCACCACCTGGTGGTCAGTCGGATAACTGCGTTACCAATTCACATGATGACATCAATGACATCACATCAACTGCTGGAATACTACTAGTTGGATTTTCAATAGAAAAACAAAATAAAGTTTAAAAAATTCATAAATAAAAAATGATTGCTTTAAACTGTGGAAATCTGGGGGGGGGGGGGGGGGCATACATGCAAATAAATCCAGAGACTGATCTTGATTACACAATTTGACAGTCATTTCTGCGCATGTTGCAATTCACTTTACAACACGAGATGACATGCCCTTTACAAGCTTTGACAAGAGGAAACTTTATAGTGCCGGTTCTGCTTTATAATCAGCTGTTCTGCCTTCAGATAACTTTTTTCCAGTTGAGTGTTCTTGCACAGGGTTTATCAGAAAAGTCTTTCTAAATTGGACATGATGCGAATACATGGCACATTCCACAAAATCATATTATGTGTTAGATAAACTTTAACATGAGAATTAACCGCATCAAATATCAGCACTCCAATCCAAAACACAACCCATAAAAATTATGGCTTTATCTTGTTCCACCTGTGAACTTTTTGACTGTACACTACAAATCATATAACAATATACACTGCAAAAAAAAATCTAAAAATTCTTAAATCAAGAATTATTGCCTTGTTTTCAGAAAAAATAAGTCAAAATTAAGTGAGTTTCTGCTTAAACCAAGCAAAATAATCTGCCAATGGTTTAAGCATAGTAATCTTATTTCAACCAGAAAGCTAGATTATTTTGGCAGATAATTTTGCTTGTTTCAAGCAAAAACTCACTTAAGGACTACTGCATGATTTTGCACCGTTTTTTTACTCACCCAAAAACATTTATTTTTCAAGCTAAATCATAATTTCTAATATTCATACATTATTTTGTTATTTGCTAAATTTACAGACACACGTACATTTACGTATTGCTTATGTATAAATGTGACCCTGGACCACAAAACCAGTTTTAAGTAGCACAGGTATATTTGTAGCAAAAGCCAACAAAACATTGTATAGGTCAAAATAATAACTTTAGGATTTTATGCCAAAAATCATTAGGATATTAAGTAAAGATCATGCTGTAAAGATCATCTGTAAATATATCAACACGTAATTTTCAATTAGTATTATGCATTACTAAGAACCTCATTTCAATCAATGATTTTTTGCACCCTCAGATTCCAGATATTCAAATCTCGACCAAATATTGTCCTATTCTAACAAACCATACGTCAATTTAAAGATTAATTATTCAGCTTTCAGATGAAAATATAAATCTTATTTAATTTATTATTTAATTTATTTTATAGAAATTATATAGGGACTTACATTATATTTTATATATTTGAATAAGTCAAAGTCCTCAAATTTTTAATTAATTTAATTGAATGTAAATTCATGCCCCAGTCACATTTTTTGTGGTTAAACATTACTTACACTTCTAGAATATATATATATATATATATATATTTTTTTTTTTTTAAACCAAGTATAAATGTTTTTAAACATTTTACATTTATTCCAAAATATTAACTCAAGGCAGTAACGATTTAAACGATTTATTTTATTCAAACAATGTTACTGCAATTTTTTAAAGGTTAATGGCCCTCTTTCACTGAACATGGCAGAAAAAAACCTTTAACCCTATTGATGGAAAGTACCATACGGTGTTGGGGAAAAAACCCTGCTTGCCACAGATTTGCAAGCATGCACCCTCTTGTGACAGTTTACATTGATCTACATTGGTGGTATTGTTTGAATTGTTCATGTGAGTCATGTACAGTAACCTCCTACATATAACAGTAACATTACATTAAAGCTGCTTGAATGAATGAGTCAGAGTGCGAGCCCACCACATATTTACGTTTAGCCACACATGTGAGCAAAGAAATATGCAACTGCATGGGCTGAGATAACCCTGAGGGTCCCTACCCTTCTCAACCCTATTCATTAGCCTTTGCTATGAGTTACTGTACACGCTTGTGTGATTCACAGACTACGCGTGATGATTCACATCATCGCACATGATAAATATTTCACAAGGGAGTGTGGATATACAAGACCTGTGAGTCAGAAACGAACAGATTCACTAATGTCCATTTTTCCGTCAAGAATGAAAAATAAGCTCCCAAACAATTGATAAGAAGTCTGACATGTGGCTCATCGTAACGTCATTCTGGAACAATCTGGCTGTGTCTCCTTAAACAGATGAAACTGACAAAAGACCCTCAGAACAGATGCAATGTGTCAGCATGACAACAGGCTCTCAATATACCCCTTTAACAACTGCTGCGTGTTTGTTGGCATGTTTAAGTGTTCAGTAGCCTATGAGAGATGCAAATGAGTCAGAAATGACAGAAGCTCATGGATGGGTTTCAACTACAAACTCTGATATGCTAGTCAAAGGACAAAGTGTCCTGAACCTTTCTCATGGAAATATCCAAAAGAATTTGGCATCAGTTCATGTGTCCCGAAAAAACACCACCCCCATAATTTTGTAGATCTTCATGTTCTAGATTTAAAATAGAAAGAAGAAAACAAAATGTGCTCTGCTATTCTCATTTTAAGCTCAAATATTATTTTTGATAAAAATAAAAGCACACAATTTATAGGTTGTTTTCTTTCAAAAAGTGTAAATATCGAGCACATACACACTGCAAGTTTCAGGAGTGACAGCTGCAATTAAATGAGGCAGTGAGTCCCCTAAATTATCATTCAATGTGTGTACAGAACAGCCACTCCCGCATTTGTAACATAGCAACATTTTGCTGTCTCACAGGAGTTAATAAGAATTTAGCTGTTTAGTATCTGCCATTTTTTGGCTAAAGACTCTTTTTGTCCCGCGATTTTAACTAAACTACCGCTAATAAACGTGCTGTGTTTTGTTTATGCTCGGGAGGCTGCTTTAGAGAGTGCTGTCTTGCAGTGTTGCCATGTCCTCGTATTTACAAGCGCTTTTAGGCATGTTATTTGGTCTTAGCTAATAAAGCTAGGCACTTAAAGTTGTCTGTGGCGGATATGAGATATATGATTTTTTTGGTGTTATAAAACATAAAGCATTTGGGTTCACTTGTCCTTGTTTGCGTTTTTTTTTTCCGATGAAGATCTGGCAACACTTACATTTCACTGCAATGGACTACTTGCACTGAGCCTTGTGACACACTTCCGTTTTGAAATTTTACGGCTCAGTTATTTCCAGTTATGTACATTTTCAATGTGCTATAATCATCTAGTTGACTTAAACGCCTAATAAAATGAGAAATCACAGGATGATTTTCAAAATCTGGAAATTTCCAGAGACAGGAGAAGACATTCTGGTGATTACTGTGTACAGAATTTTACAAACTCAACGGAACGTGAAAATATAATCCAATATAAACTGATTTAAAGCCACACTGGCTTTCACCACAGGGTATCAGTGCTCTACATTAGTGGACTATTCGCGACGCTGTAGTGTTTGTGAGATTATTTATCTGTATTAAATATGTTTAGTCGCTATTCTGTGTCATATTTTGTCATCATTTCTCTGTATGTAGCCTAATACTAAAATATGAATATTCAAGTAGTAGCACTGTTAACATGTTACTGTTAAAAATTATTAAAATAAAACATTGTTAAATAAGGCAATTACCGCACATGAAACAAGCAGTAGGGGCTCGGAATAAGAGCACCAATGCACACAAACAAATTAGCCATGGTTAAATAAAACCAAAAATACCAACTTAAGTTAAACCATATAACCACAAAATAACTCGGGGATTACTACAATGACCATAGTTTAACAAAAGGGTATATGTAATAAAAGTGTTATTGTACAAATGGTAAAAACTGAGAAAACAGGCACTATAGTAATTTTCGTAGGGGTGCTTATCAGTCAAACTCATTTAAAACTGTACATTCAACAGGTATGAAATATGATCTGTAAAAGAAAAATACTGTTTGTGAGAATGTGGCAGGTTAGTGAGGAAATATATTTATTTATTATTCAGAATGCACATATGGAAAGGAAATATATTTATAGTAACATTTCAGCAGGTTGATAATTCATGTTAACGCAGAGAATATGATGAATTTTTTTTTTAAGAAATGGCAACCCTAAAATGTAGTAATAATCTGAGTTTTCATGAGAAACCGTCTGTATGTTGGTGCGCTGAACACTAACCGGAAACTACCGAGCCGTATCGATTAGAACGCGGAAGTACTTGTGCTAGTAGTCCATTAGCCTAGCCCTGTGTCCAAGCTAAGGATGATACTGTGTCCCAGTTCGCCTACTTATACTATGTCCTAAAAGTATGTACTCATTTGTGAAGAAAAAGTACATACTTTTGAGTATCTAGCAAAAGATGGGCAAGATAGATACGTCATTAACAACTAGTTGTTCAGTTTGGTTCCGTACACACTGCATAGAATTTCTGTAAATGCAGTTGTCACTACCTGTATTTTTCGGAAGTTACTACGGTTATGGAATGCGGTTGTCACTCCCGTATTTTAGTGAATTCTGTGTGTACAGAACGTGATTAAGGAGTAAAAGTGAACTGACAACCAAATTTAGCTGCAGTGTGTACGTGGCCATCAAGGCTTTTCTGTTTGTCATCCCGACCCAACACAAAATTGTGACATTGACAACCAATGAGTCTAGAGGCAGATTATCCATTTGCTAGACCACTTATGAGAGTGCTTGGGGAAAACTATGAAAACATTAGTTCACTTTAGTATAAGATGTAACAATAAATTAAGAAAAGTCAAAAGGAAATTAAGGTTTTTGAGGAAACATTTCAGGATATGGATTTTTCTCCATATAGTGGACTTCAATGGGGATCAATGGGTTGAAGGTCCAAACTGCAGTTTCAGTACAGCTTCTAAGAGCTCTACACAATCTCAGCTGAGGAATTAGGGTCTTATCTAGTGAAATGATCTAGTGAAATGATCTGTCATTTTCTAAAAAAAAAAAAATATTAAGTTTAAGTACTTTTTAACCACAAATGCTTCTCTTGCACTTCTACTTCGCACAGTCAAGTCTGAACGCGTGGTTAGTTCTTCATCTGTGTATTTTGGTTTAAAAAGGTAGGGTAGGGCAACAAAATCCATCTCATTTTCTCTTCCAACTTCTAAATCATCTGACATCCGTTGTTTTACCTTTTTTTGTAATGGGTGTTTGACTTTCTTTGCATAGTGGCTTTGTAAACACTGCATCTGTACTTCCACCTGTACATCACACGTGACCTTTCCAACGTGACTAATGTGTGAAGTCGAGCTTGTGCAAAAATGAGCATTTGTGGTTAAAAAGTATATAAATGTTTGAATTTTTAAAAAATGACCATTCGTTTTGTTAGATAAGACCCTTATTCCTCGGCTGGGATTGTGTAGAGCCCTTTGAAGCTGCTTTGAACTTGCAATATGAACAATATGTCCACTATATGGAAAAAAATTGTTGAGATTTTTTCTTTTCGACTGAAGAAAGAAGGACAGTAACATTAATCTTTTAATACCAGTTCTGTTTGGTGACACAAATGGTGCAGACTTTCCTTTTAACTATGACAAAATGATCAGAATATGCATTAGCTGAGGTGCTGCTGTCACAGCTATGCTAACAACTTTGACTGCTTCTTTCCCACAATAAAACAGCTGTTCTGCACAAAGTGCGCCCCTATCTCAGAACAAGATTTGTGGCCTACTCATGATGTAGGGCTTTTATTACTTAAGAGTCAAGACTGAGATAAGAGACTATGTTTGACTCTCAGTTTTTGTTTACCTACTCTAACTATTCCAGATTTTTGACATTTACAACCGCCTCCTGAACACCTTTAAGGACGTTAAATATAGTGTTTATAGAGGTTTCACAATTGAGGATTCCATTATTCAAATGCGACTGAGACATCTTTCCACTGAAGAGCTGACAAGGTGCAGATGATTTACAGGAATATCTGTATTATTTCAGCGGGAAAAAAAGTCTCATGGCCAATTCTGAGTCATTTCATTTTAGCCCATCTTTCAGCAGGTTGGTCTGCAGACTCTTTCTGTAATTGTTTGACTCAGTCAAACTTAAGCTCTTTCTTTTCACTTCTGTGGTTTTCACATTGATTTTAGCTGTATGATTATTTCTTCAAACACTCAGCGGGCCTGGACCTGCTCTCATCCCCCTTGTTTTCTTAAGTTTCTGTAGTTCATAGCAGCTCTGCACTCTTGAGTTGTACCTGAGCACATTTTTCATCTTTGTTGATGATTACTCAACATTCAAGTGCACCTTCTGGCATCTTCTGTTGCACAACAAGAAAACAAGTTGTTTTCATTTTTCTGCATTGCTTCAACAAAGCTGATGATCAAAGTATTATGGTGACTGTAATTAACACAAGCCAAGACATGCTGCTTTCTCTAATGTCGACTGTAATGTGTGGGAACTCTTGCCTTTTCTTGTTAACTTCTTGTTAAGTTAACATCCTCTATTTCTTGTTCTCATTTAAAGTCATAGTTAAGAATTCTGTGTTTATTTACTCACTCAATTGACTTTTGTGGAAACATCTTAAAGGTGACATATCATGAAAATCTGACTTTATAGTTTAAGTTCTATAATCGGGTCCCCAGTGTATCTACCAACCCAAAAAAGCGTGAAAAATGACAACCCAGTAATTTTGTTTTGGTAAGACCAGTGATGTTGGAGCCCTTTTTTACCGCCACTTAATCTATGTTTCCACCACTCACGGTGCTGCCACACAGATCTAATATAAACATGCAATTTCTTTGCCAGCTGTTTATATTTACAGACATATCTGACTGTTTTTTGTAACTCATGTGTGTTTTTAACATAAACTTCTATGTATTTGACAGTTTAAGCGCAATAAGACATGAAAGACAATTACATAATTACATAATTACGTAATTACATCTTTTCAAGTCAGAATTTTGACTTTTTATCTCATAATTATGACATTTAAATAAGAATTGTTATTGTTATTGTTAGTTTACTTTCCTCGGTGTCCATGTTATAGACATTTCACGGATCAAACTTTTTTTTGTGCTTTATTGGAGTATTTCTGAAAAGCACCACCCTTTTAGACTAGGCAGTCCTTGACATGAGAATAATTTTATCATAGCAAGATATGGGCGAAAAAAAAAAGAATGTGAAGCCTGTAAATGATAAAATTTATTTATTTTTTCATATAGATAGTTTTAATGCAAATGTAAGTTGATTTCCAGTGATCCTCGCGTCATACATCAGTCAACTGTTATATTTGAGATTTTTAAGCGTTATGAAATGAGTGGTGGACAGTGACTCCTTCCCGGTACACTGTAAAAAAAATAAAAAAACCACAATTTGTTTAGTCAACTTAAAATAATTTGTTACCCTGCTGCCTTAAAATATGTTCAGTCATCTTAAATAAGTTTCAAGTTGAAATATGTTGTACTAAGTGACAACTTAGATATTCAAATGGACTAAAATGAGTGTTTACATGCTGTAAATATTTTCAGTTTTGTCATCAGTTATTTTGGAATTAAACATGGAACATTCTCATGGCTTCTGTGCTTTATTCTGTTTCTGTTTCGTTTTTTAGGGACTTGCTGATTGAAAACAATGTAGATAAACACTATTTGAAGGTTTGGGTTGGGAACCAAGAACTGCTTTCGTTTATTAAAAAATAAATAAATACTGGAACTTTTAGTTCTGTTTTCATTTCTTACAGCCAATGGGAGCCAAATGACTTTCTAAACTCCTATGCACATAAATTCTGATACTGAATTTATGGCGCAATTCCAAAAAGAATGACTCTTATTCTTCATAATGAATTAACAAACACATTAATGAGTATCATTAACTGGTTGTTTTTAGCAAATCACTAAACCATGGTGGGTCCTCCCTCAAAATCAGGTCTCCATCAACTATCACTTAACATTTATACTAAATACACACAAACATATGGAAGCCCATTTCCGCCACTTAAGAAAAACAATCATGCCTTAATAAGTAGAAATTTTGACTTGTAAAGTCATAATTACGAGATACAAAACTTGAAATTATGACATACTTAAGTTGTAATTAAGATAAAAATTAGAAATTATGACTTTAAAATGTCATTATATAAGAAGACAGTGATATATAGGCTGTATGATGTAGAGGCAAGCAGAATATGCATGCAACATATTAAGCCATGTTCTACCTCAAGAAACCGCCTAACATGCAACTCATTGTGTTCATATTCTGGGATATATTCTGTCTGTAAATGGTATATGATTTATTAATAAGGTGTGTACTGAACTTGGTCCTCCAGACTGTTTTAAGCCATGTTAATTCATTTTAGAATGTCCCGTTCATCATTAGACCACCATAAATTAAACTTTTTAAGTCATCATTTTTTTTGATCTCATAATTTCGACTTTATAAGTCAGCTTTCTAAATCATAATTTCGATTTATCTTTTGACTTAAGTATGTCACAATTTTGACTTTATCTCGTAATTACATCTTTTCAAGTCAGAATTTGACTTTTTATCTCATAATTATGACTTTTAAATAATTTCAACTTTTTATCTCAATTACTCATTTTAAAGTCATAATGGTTTGTTCCACAGACAGGTCTAGACTAAGCTTGGATTAGGCCATAGTTCGATTAGGACATGAAAGTAATTTTTATAAACATGCCTTAGAAAAAAAAAACATTGCTGGTGTTCATCTTGAGACGAAACAAGGGCACTGAAATATTTCAAGATCAATTCAGTTGAAACAGCTCAGACTTAACTTTTAGTCTAGGACTAGGATTAAGTCGGAAATATATTGCAATTACATCTTTTCAAGTCAGAATTCTGACTTTTTTCCCCTGGTTTCACAGACATGGTTTAAGCCTAGTCCTAGACTAAAATGTCTGAGCTGTTTCAGCTGAAAGAAACTTGCACTGACTGATCTTAAAATATATCAGTGCATTTGTTTTGTCTCAAGATGCACACCAGTAATGTTTTTTTTCCTAAGGCAGGTTTATAAAAATGACTTAAATGTCTTAATTGGACTAAGGCCTAATCCTGTTTTAGGCTAAACCCTGTCTATGAAACCAGGCCTTAAAGTCATAATTTTGACTTTTTATCTCTTAATTAAGACTTAAAGTCATAATTACGACTTTTTAAGTCATAATTTCAACTTTATCTCGCCACGTAAGAAAAAAATTATTGCCTCAAAAAGTCAAAATTATGACTTTTAAAGTCGTAATTACAAGATTAAAAGTCAAATTATGACTTTAAAAGTCGTAATTACGAGATAAAGAGTTGAAATTATGACATACATAAGTCATAATTATGAGATAAAAAGTCTAAATTATTACTTTAAAAGTCTTAATTATGAGATAAAAATGTGAAATTATGAAAGATGTAATTATGAGATAAAAAAATCTAAATTATGACTAAATCGTAATTATGAGATAAAAATAAAAAAAAATTATAATATTCTGGCCACATCTGCTTGCTTGTACATCGTACAGCCTATATATCACTGTCTTCTTCTATAATGACTTTTTAAAGTCATAATTTCACATTTTTATCTCGAGATCATGACATACTTAAGTCAGTCTCGTAATTACATCTTTTAAAGTCATAATTTAGACTTTTTATCTCATAATTAAGACTCTTAAAGTAATAATTTAGATTTTTTAATCTCATAATTATCACTTAAGTATGTCATCATTTCCTTTTATCTTGAAATTACATCTTTTAAAGTCATAATTTAGACTTTTTATCTCGTAATTAAGACTCTTAAAGTAATCATTTAGATTTTTTTATCTCATAATTATCACTTAAGTATGTAATAATTTCTTTTTATCTCGAAATTACAACTTTTAAAGTCATAATTTCGACTTTAAATTTTTGACTTTTTATGTTGTAAGTGTGACTTAAACCAGCTAGGAGCACCTAAGTAGCTTAGGCTGGTTTAAACAGGTTGTTTAGAACTAGTGAAAACCAACAAACGTCCTAAAAACGGGAAATCTAATTGTGAATGTTCTCTTACTGCAGCTGGTCCAAATAAAAATCATACAATTTGAGTGTAGGTGGACATAATTCCTTTAAAGTCAACTGAAATCCGGATGAAATCTGAAACGCAGATCTTTCTCAGAGGGCCAAATGTCTCCTGAGGAGACAAAAGCAAAGCAGAATCTTATTGACCGCAAAAACAAACCCTCTACTTTTTTAGCCAAAGCAAGCAAAGCGCAGGGGCCCCCGAACAAATCCCACATCTCCCTCAATGCTGCTGCTTTTCCAGTCAAGTCGTATTAATAGGTTTGGAGAGTTGGGGTCTCAGGTGGTCAGAGGGATCCACAGGGACTGTCCCATCTCCTGCTGTCCATCAGCGTGTGATCAATGTCTGTCACCCCAGCCCAAACATCCCCCACCCCAGCACATCACTCCTCCCTCAGCCATATATACTGTTCAGACGGTCTTACTGTACCTGATGATTAATTCATCTGCTTAGAAGTGCAAACACTAGATAAATGAGACACAATATTAGAGAAAGTATGCTGGCCTAGAGGTCTTCACTGAAGAAATATTCCGGGTTTAATACAATATAAACTCATCTGACTGTATTTATGCTGTATTGTCACAAAAAATGACTTTAAAGATACAGTTCACTCAAAAATGAAAATTATGTCAGTAGTTACTCACCCTCATGTTGTTCCAAACCCGTAAGACTTTTGTTCGTCTTCAGAACACAAATTAAGGCATTTTAGATGAAATCTGACAGCTTTCTGATCCTGCATAGACAGCAACACAACATGTTCAAGGCCCAGAAAGATAGTAAAGACATCGATAAAATAGTCCATGTGACATCAGTGGTTCAACCACAATGTTATGATGCTACGAGAATACTTTGGGTGAACTATTCCTTTAATGCGTTTTAACTTTTGCTTAATATTCCATGCTTATGTTTTATTAAAACTTCCTGTCAACTTCCAGTTCATATGTTTTTTCTATATTTTCTAAAACTGCTTTTGGACACTCTGTGACATGTTTTAGTACCCAGAACACAGAGGAATCAAAGCAACAAAAACAGAGCACTTTACAAGGCCAAGAAGAAAACCTGTGGGGGCGGATGGAACAGTCCAGTTCTCAAATGTTAACCCCTGTTGTTATTGAGGTTAATGTCTATAAGAAATCATTCCGTATATATATCAACAGTGCTGAAATAACAGCAGTTTATAGACACTGAAAAGAAAGAGGAGATAAATGTTACATCACAAGCACTGTTCTGTAAAGATATCTCTCTGGCTTCATATCAGCACATTTATGTGTTCTTTTGGCTGATCTGTTGTGCTTGTGTCTGTACACAGCAGGGAATCCTTTGATATTGGTGGATGACAGGAAGTGATGCAGAGACCCCTGCGTTTTGGACTCTGGTGGGTGGCCCATTCAGTTTTTGTCTCAGAGCCAGAGTTGTCACAGAAAGGGAATTGTCAGTTGGGCCTAGTTATATCTGGGACTACATTCTCCTGTGGAATAAACAGCGTCAATGTTCCTTGTTTACAGTCACCGTGGAGATGGTATGAAAAGTTCCAGAGGGAAACTTCCTGTTTAATAGGAACAAGTTACAGAATCACACTAACTAAACTCAATGACACCATTTACATGTAAGAGAAGGCTTATACAGTTGAAGTAAAACGTTTACATACACCTTGCAGAATCTGCAAAATCTTCAATATTTGAAAGAGGGATTATACAAAATGTATGTTACTTTTTATTTAGTAGTGACCTGGATAAGATATTTTACATAAAAGACATTCACATATAGTCCCCAAGAAACATAATAGTTGAAATGACCCTGTTCAAACATTTACATACACTTGATTCTTAAAACTGTGTTGTTACTAAATCATCCACAGCTGATACTTGTTCATGAGGCCCTTGTTTGTCCTGAACAGTTAAACTGCCTGCTGTTCTGTTGGTCCCACAAATTCTTTGGATTTTCAACATTTCTGTGTATCTGAACCCTTTCCAGCAAATGACTTTATGATTTTGAGATCCATCTTTTCACACTGAGGACAGCTGAGGGACTCATATGTAACTATTACAGCAGGTTCAAACGCTCACTGAGGCTCCAACAGGAAAATACAATGCATTAAGAGCCGGGGGGTTAAAACTTTTTGAACTTGAAGATCGGGGTAAAATGTCACTTATTTTGTCTTCTAGGAAACATGTAAGTATCTTCTGTAGCTTCTGAAGGGCAGTACAAAATAATAATAAAAAAAGATGTTATGGCAAAATAAGAAAAATGTACACATTTAATTCTGTTCAAAAGTTTTCACCCCCGGCTCTTAACACATTGTGTTTCCTTATGGCGCATCAGTGAGAGTTTGAACCTTCTTTAATAGTTGGATATGACTCCCTCAGTGTGAAAAGATGGATCTTATAATCATACAGTCATTGTTGGAAAGGGTTCAAATACACAAAAAATATAAATTCAGCTATTATTTTCTCTAGTGGACTATATATAAACGTCTTTTATGTGAAATATCTTATTCAGGTCAGTACTAAATAACAAATAACATGCATTTTGTATGATCTCTCTTATTTTGGTAAAATAATTAACATCTTGCAGATTCTGCAAGGTGTATGTAAACTTTTAACTTCAACTGTAGGTTTGTAAAGCGGTTCTATGATATAAATGAGAGATGATATACTGCATTAAATACTACACAGTTTGCACAGGAACTTCATTTTCTAACTTGTGTGGTTATGTAATTACTCTGGACGGCTTAATGTCAAGAGAAACGAGTGACTGCTTTAAACACAGACAGGAAAAAATGTACTTGAAATAACTGTAATGATTTAAATACCTACAATAAAAAAGAATGAGCACTGCTGGAACTTACAAATAAGTAGGAACACATAAAAGAGCCTCAAACACTGACTAGACCATCCCAGGAAAAAATGGGGAGTCTGGTGAGTCTAATCTTGACCTATTGCATGACAGCTGCACTCCAGCAGGAAGTCCACATTTCCGCTGACATGAAGCTCTTTAAATCATCAGGCATCTCAAATACCATTTTTCCCTTATATGCTGACAGGGGTAAGGGCACATAAGCAGTAATGGTTTCTTCTTTGCTGATGACAGCCTACTCTACAACTCCCATAACCCTTCGCTACTGACCTTTGACCCTTTTCCATGTACTTCAGCACTATTGCAGCTTGGTTCTTGCTGCTTTATTGCTACATCTACTATTCGGCAATGAAGCCTCCACAAATCATACACTAACAGTGAAATAATACATTGAAATGAACTCGTATGAAGCCAGCAAGACCAGTGTTCAGAATATCAACTACAAGTGCTCACCTTTCACAGCAGCAGGCCCACCAGGACAAGTTTTCACATGACCTTCTCAGCGCAAACCTTCAGAATTCCTCAGATGTGTTATCACCATACTCAATGAAAAATAACGCAACAAGGGAAAACAATAAAGAAGAGAGAGCCAAGACAAAGACACAACAATGTCAGAGTTGTGAGGTGGGAGGCAACAATTTGCTTTGATAAAATCCTGGATTCCTCCGAGAACTTCACCACACAAGAGAGCCTTCGAATAATCCTGGAAAAACAGCTGTTAAATTATAATGTCAAGTCCTAAAAAACTTTGCTAGCAACATTAAGCAACATTGACAGATTTGTCAGAAATGTAATGAAGATTTAGAAGCAGCAATAATAATGTGTTAGGTATGACTCAGACACAAGCTGATGGTCTATTATAGGGAATGGACTGCGATGTCCTGTAGGCACATACCTTCATAAGGGGTGTTAGGGTCATGGTATTTCTGGGAGGGACCATCATCACAGCATACCTGGGCCTGAGACGGCTTGACTAAGCAGGACATGTCCTAAGAATACAATAGCAATGTGAAGAACAAATAATGAACATAATAAAAAAAAAATGAAAATTACCTCATGATTTAGGCTACTCACCCTCAAGCCATCCTACATGTACTGTATATGACTTTCTTCGTTCAAACGAATACAATCTGAATTATATTAAAAAAATGTCCTGCCTCTTCCAAATTTATAATGGCAGTGAATGGGTGTTGAGATTTTAAAGCAAAATTAAGTGCGTCCATCCATCATAAAAAGTGCTCCACATGACTCCAGGGGTTTAATAAAGACCTTCTGAAGCGAATATACCACAAATAATGCTTTTCGTACTTATATTTTTTGTCTTGTTTCCAGCCAAAATATCTAAATTCTTAAATCAAGAAGGATTTTCTAGACAAGTAAATTATTGTCCTGTTTTCAGTCAAAATTAAGTGAGTTTTTGCTTAAAGCAAGCAAAATAATGATTTCAAGCAGAAGGCTAGATTATTTTGCTTATTTCAAGCAAAAACTCACTTAATTTTAACTTCTTTTTTTTTTGTCTAAAAACAAGACATTAATGTTTACTTGTCTAAAAAATCCTTCTTGATTTAAGAATTTTTGGATATTTTGGATGGAAACAATACAAAAAATCTAAGCTTTTTTTTGCTCATTGGGTATTTTTTGTCTAATTTTAGAGAAAAAATAAATACTTACTTAAAACTACTTATTAAGACAATTACTCTGTGCATTAAAAATTCAAGCAAATGGCAAGCAAATGAGTCTAATTACTTGGCTAACTTTGACTGTCTAGACAGCTTGGACAACTTGAACTATTGTAACACTGTGCATATGAGTCATCTGATGAACTGACAAATGATATAATTAAAAAGCAGAAAAGAAACTGAGAACATTACAAGTGACATTTAGGCAAGACCTTTTCGATTACCAAGGGGAAAAAAATGTGTTCATACATTTTTGGCCATGAGTGTGTAAAATAATCAGGGTAGAGTTACATACCTGTGTGCATTGAAGACACAAGGCTGAGAGTCTGCATTGTGCTTCCTTCACTAAATAAATCTTCATCAGAAATCTAGTTGAGTTTCAGAGCAGCTGACTGACAGAGGAAAGTGTCTAGAGATCTATGGGAACATTACAGAAGATATATGTATACTTTACCATCATGAGTTTGAAATTCCTCAGTTTCAAGTATTTGATTTGAATAAAGATTCTAAACAAAGAACCAAATTGAATTTATGGGAAATATACACCATGAAGAAAAGCTCCTGATTTAATCAACAGTCTGCCTCATGAAAATGTAATGCTCAAACTGTGTGATGAATGTACATTTCGATTTTGTCATCTTCAAGGAGGACCTTACTAAGGGAGCACAAATGGACACTGTGTACAAGCTCTATTGCACTGTACAAATGGTACTGTTAATTGGAGTGAAAGGAAATCAATAGAGAGCCTCTTTAAAGTCTCCTGAGCAGATGCTCAGGCCCCCAAACCCCCAGACAACAATCAAAACTGTCATTACACACAGCTCCACCTGAACCCCACAAATACAAGCACTCTGCCTTAAATGTGATTCTTTAGTGATTTCATTGGAATCAGGACAGAGTAAGATCTGCAAATAGGCAGTCTATACCATTATCAATGTATCAATAAAATAAATGGCTATTTTGACTTGGTTTTACGGACAAATCACATTTCATTAGAAAATGTAAATCTAGTGTTCAGTACAGAATTCAGGACTGAATATTTTATGTCATTAATTTTTGCCATATTTTTTCCCATATTGATAACGATATATATTTCGATATATAAACTGTTAACACTGCCAGCTTTAAAACAGTATCCCAATTAGAAGAAGCCACACAAATTTGAGGGTTCATTAATGACATTTTAAAGTATAGTTACACATTTGGCCTTCAAAATATAAGACAACTTACTAAAATAAATTAAAAACTAAAAGTTGTGACAAAAGAAGGTAAACGAGAGTAAATGTGCAAAATGTAAACATAAAACCGTTGTAAACATAATTTGTAAGTAACGCAATTACAGTTTTTTCTTTTCCGGAAAGACAAGTCTGTCTACATCGTCTGGCTTTAAGAGGTAGAGTAAATGTGCAAAATGTAAACATAAAACTATACAACTAGAAATTGCACACAATTTGTCAAACTTTTACTTTTTTTTTTTTTTTTTCTCAGGAAGACTAGACTGTCAGCAGTGTCTGGCTTTAGGAGGTAGATTAAATGTGCAAAATGCAAACATAAATATATTCAACTTCTATTCATCACAATTTGTAAAACCGTTTGTTTTTGATTTTTGAAGACCAGCCGTGTTGCCAAGTCCACGGTTTTCCCGTGGAACTGGGCTACTTTAACACTGTTGCCGTGGGTTGTTTTTGATGTCCGTGCTTTGAATCAACCCAAATAATGTCATATTTAACCCCTGAAATGCGAATTTACCAGGGGAACCCTGACAAAAAAAGTGTAGTTTATCCCCCAGAATGCGATTTTTAATAGGGGTACCCCTCTCGAAACTCAGTTGGGCTGGTTTTGAGTAGCAATTGGGCGGGTTTTGTTGTGAAAACCTGGCAACTCTGAAGACCATTCCCAGTCTGTCAACAGTGTGTGGATTAAATTTGCAAAATAAAACTAGCAGATAGTTTTAATCTGCACCTCGTCACTTTTCAAATAGCCAAACCATATAACTGAATTCGTGCTATCTTTTCTTTGGCGACAATTTCATAATTTTTTGGATAATAACTCGAGGTTAGTTTCACTTTCGTCGCTGATTCCTCCCGTTTTTGTCGTCCTCGTGTCGAGTTTGCTTTGCAAAGTGCCATTGGAAATTGACTTTGTTCTTTGACGTGAATGTTAATAGCTGCACGCTGATTGGCTCTTATATTAATCCATATTGAGTAAAAATGCCTAGAGCTTATCATCGTTATCGACATAGATTTTATCACGATTCGATATGATATCAGCCATACATTCATCTGTGTAACAGCAATGTTTCTAACCTAATGACTATAGCATGTGAAGGTTCACCTTGAATTCCACCTTAGAAATGAGAAAATCTACATGCATTTCTCTTCATAGACTTGACATGCTGCCTTGAAGCTGTAACAGAGGATGATTGGCTGTTTGTTTTTTAACACATCATTCCCTTCATTCCCAGACTCTTGCATAGAGGAATTGGAGTGAGGTTTAAGAGTGAAATTTTCACACCAGGCTTATGTTGACACCAGGAAAAGAGGTGGAAATGAGAATGCTGACAGTGAAGGGACTCTATGTGCTACAGCTGCCACCTGCAAGCTCACTACTATCTCATAAACTTCTCAAGGCCAGAGGATAAGAGCCAAACGAAGACCTTATCCACCCCCTGGACTGAGACTCCTGTAACTATTAACTCAGCTGAAGCTGAGCTGTTCTGTCTACTGAGACATAGTGAATTATTTTCATAGGTCCGCTAATGTCTCACATATCTCATATTACTGATTTACACGTTACTGCATTTTATTCAATTACTGTAAATTATATACATGTAGTAATTCTTTTATAAAGTCCTTTATGCTTCTGGCTAATTAGTTGGATAATATGACCACTTTATGTTAGAGTTGATGTCGCAGTGTAATACTGACAAACAACATGTAATTATTATGTGTACAGCATCTCATTAGATGATTTGAACCCCTGACTGTAAGTATTCAACTTTGGCATAATTAGTGCGACAGGCATGAATAATATCTCTAAATGTGTGGCTTGTAGAAAAGGGTATACATTGACTTTTGTAAGCATTTTTCGATAGAATTTTCACTCTGAGAATTAAAAAATAAAAGGGTAAAACTATTTTGTAGTTACACTGAAGGAGAAATGCGAAAGACTTGTGAGTAGGGTCATTTGGTTTGGGCAAGTATGTAAAAACCGAGAAACCACTAAGATCACTCTTGCAATAAGAGCTGCATGATTCTGGATTAAGGCGGTTCTTCCGATAATTTTTGTTTTGATTCAAATAAAGATCATACAGCAAAATAATGTAATTTTCTATTGAGGGTTTGCACTTACGTCACAATTATTGGTGATGCTCTGATTTTAACAACAGCATGGATTGCACGGTTAATGTACTATTGTTATTAATATCTAAACCAATTGAGTAATTTTTTTCAGGATTCTTTGATGAATAAAAAGATCCAAAGATCAGCACTTATCTGAAAAAAAAAAAAGGTTTTGTAACTTTGTACAATACAATATAATCTTTATTTATAGAGCACAAATTAAAAACAACCGAAGTTGACGAAAGTGCTTCACAAATAAAAACACACAGTAAGAAAAGACACAATTATAAAGCATAATAAAACACAAGCTGTACACAAGGGTGAGGTTCCTAGGAACATAATCATAAAACAATAGATCAAGGGATGTTAAATGCCAAGGAAAATAAATAGTTTTTAAAAGTAGACTTAAAAACAGACAAGAGACTATTCTATAACTTTGTGCCAACAACAGAAAAGGCACTTTCACCTGTGGTTTTTAGTCTTATCTCGACTAAAACAGATCAGAATTAATAGATCTGAGTAATCTCGACTTTCGAAAGAAGACGGATATGACAAAAACAGGACAGGCACAAGAAATTTGTTGCAAGCCAAAGTTTTAGCTCCTCCAAACAATCCAAAATAGGCTTAATGGCATGCTTATTACCATGCTTTAAAGAGATATACATTTGAATATCATATTTGTGAGACAAATACAGTTGAAGTTGATTTTAAACAAAGATTTTAGATAAAAAGTTAAGCCAACAATGTGGAGTCCAGGTTTGTTTTTTTAAGATGAGGTCTCACTGTTGCAAGTTTGAAATCATGGGGAATAGTCCCAGTTTGGAGACATTTACTATTAACAGACAACAAATCAGAGCCAACAGTATCAATAATCTGCCCAAGAAAACATGGTGGAATAACATCCTGCATGAGGACACATTGTGGGTTTCAGGCTAGACATAGTCTTGATCTTGTTCTGATTAACAGGCTCAAATACAGACCAAGTGGAACCAGAGTATGGAACATCAAACAATTTGTAGGACGACATTGAAAACTTAGATGTGATTTCAGAAATCTTATCATTAAAATAATTAGCGAAATTCTCACACAGATTGACAGATGCCTTAGGAAAAAGGTTGACATTTGGATGAAGAGTAGACTCAATAATAAAAAATTTAATATTTGGCTTATGGCTGTTTTGTAAAATTAACTCTGAGAAATATCTACAGCTTGCAGCCTCCATGCCAAGTAAGATCAGGGATTTAAATTAACTTTTTCACTCACAAGCCAATTGGGCTACTAAATTTTTAAAGTTACCGGCCATTCATAATTTCTACTAGCTAAAAAACAAACAAACAAACAAACAAAAAAACAATAAAACATTATTTTTGTTATTTATTATTGATATTGATTTTATTGATAAAGATAATAAGACAATATTTTGCTGAGTGTGCTATTGTGCTGATATCTTAAGGATTACCGTGGACAGCTGACTCTAAGTTTTTGATATGATTCATATTCTCTGTGGTCAGTTCACAGCAGTGATAGAAATCTTTTCCAATGTGTTTAAATTGATTTTTACCGTTATTGGGGCATTTTTACCATTATAAAGCCATTTTTTTCTAAAAGTGAAAAAATGAATCAAATTCTATAATTTAATCAGTTCATAATAATAATGATAATAATAATAATAATAATACATTTCACCTGTTATTAATCAAATTAAATCAGTATCAGCAAAATTCACATTTGCATAAGGTGTATATGAAGTGGCATTTAGATGCATTTGCATATGGTAATGCAGCTTAGATGGACATGACATGCTTTAACCTGCAGTTACAAATGCATGAATAATGTTTTGATATTTTAAACATGTAATGTTGAATAGGCCTACTGAACAGTGTTAATTTTGACAGCAAATTTTGATTTAGTTTTAGTCATAACCTTTCGACTAAAATGACATTTAGTTTTAGTCATATTTTAGGCATCTTAATTGTTTTTAGTTTTAGTCTTGTTTTAGTCAACTTAATATCATAAGATTTTAGTCGACTAAATCTACAGTAAATTTAGTCGGCTAAAATGTAATGGGTTTAGTTAGAGTGCCATGCATTTATTAAGCATTTCTCTAAAATGTCCAACTAAATAGCAACTCTAAAATAGCAACTAAATGTGGATGCTATCCTTTTAAAACAGAATGCACGAACGCAATGGATGCAATACTGATATACTTTCTTCCTACTGTTTATGTTCATTTAAGACGTAATTGGCTGTGTTTACGTGAATACTAGTCAGAACAGACAATTTGAGATTATTTTGTGTGTATTTCTCAGTTCATGCAACGCGAAAGAATGTGAGACGTGCTTTCTGTGTGTATGCTTCAGTGTCTGCGCTCAGAAAACAAGACCAAATTGAGTTCTCTCTTGCGTCGTCAAATTTATCCATATGTCTGCACTTCTCCCACATATTGACAGTTTTGTTTTCGTCTGTGAAAAAAATGTTGTTGATGAAAACTATGACTTATTTGTCAATGAAATTAACACTGCTACTGATATTTGAAATTATTAAAAAAATTGAAAAGATAGGCTACTTAACTTCAAATGTGAAATTAAAACCGCCAGTAGGTAGCAGTAAATAGCTGTTTATAAGTAAGTCATTGCGAGTGAACCGAATCATTTTAACGGTTGATTCATTCAGAAATGAAACACTGTCGTTGCTCAGATGCAAAACAGTGCTGTGGCTGTGTTTGGAATGATTTTGCTGGTGAAATAGAGCCAAAAAAGCAAATACGGTGTCTAAAACGTAAGTCTCTCTATATTAACTTATTGTTTATTGAACTGTTGTATAAAATCTTATATACCCAAGCAAATTTTTTAAAGAAAAAACGTCACTCTTCATGTGATATTAAGGGTGTTTTCACACCTGTAGTTCAATTGTTTTGGTTCGGTTCGCATTCACAAGGCAGTATTTCCAAACGGACCAATCTTTGTTAATACAAGTCACGTGCGAGAAAACTCCCCTTTAATTGGTCAGAGTGTATCTGTTTACTTTTTTGGATGCCCATAGTAGTAATCCGTCATGATGGACAGACAGCTTCGCGGTATTGTTGTTGCTTTTTTGGTTACTGCTTTTATATTAATACATTGTTCTGAGCAGGAATCAAACCTTAGGCGGCGCGACATTCTTAAGGGGCGGTCACACTGCACTTTTCGTTCCATTGACTTCCATTCATACGCATGCGAATGCGTCAGACAGGATACACAAGCCTGTGCGAATTTTTTCCGCATTTCGCTGCGTTCCAAAGTTCAAGCTTGGTGAACTCTGAGCTGCGAATTCGCATCACGTGACCGTGTGTCACCAACGGCAGATCGATATGTCACAGCATGACCTTGTAGCTGAATGAAAAGAACATAAATTTAAAATTACAGTGCTGTGGAAAAGTGTTGTAGATTGTATGTTTTTACATTTTAGCAGTGGCGGCTCTTCAGGGGAGGCACAGCTTCCCCAAATTTTTGAAGTGAAAATGGGAGATTAATGTTAAATTTAATATTAATAAAATTCACAATTCATCAAGGTCATGTTTCAGAATGTGCATGTTTTTGTTTGTAATTTGTTTGTAAATTGTGACAAGTTAGAAAAAGCACCGCTTTTCTGTCGCAAATGTGCCGAATCTGCTGATGTCATTACAACCGCTAAGTGAGAAGGGGAGGGGGAGGCCGGGAGAGAGCTGCGCTCTTGTGCCTCAGTTGGTAACAAAAATTAGCCAATTACTATCGAGTGTTTACTTTCAGCGCTGAGGAGTGTTGAGAAAGGAAACCTCGCAGGGGAGGCTAGGCCTCCCTTCTGGAATATCAGTCATCATAGAGGCGTAAATGACGTGATATTAGTCTCCCGCTTCGCTGAAAAAGTACCAAGTACTTATGATGAGTAGCAATATTGAATATTTGATCGCCAAAAGATTACCAAGCTGTCATTAAAACAATGTATATGTATGTATAAACTGTACAGAAAATGCCTAAGCTGGATGTAGGCTACAGCAGTTGCGGCACAGGCAGCTCTCTTTTAGACTTTTATGGATGTTGGCTTTAAGTGATAGGCCAGGTGAGTGAAATTATATTATCTTGTTGTATGTGTGCCGTTTTCTTTACGTTTCTTTACGTTTTGTGACTCAAAGCAACCAAAAAGCCATTTATTGGGGTTAAGCAAATACTAATAACTTACTAATAGTAACAATCGACAGGGATCGCCAGACCAATAGAATTAGTGTGCCTCCTCTATATTAAAACCCACGAGCCGCCACTGCATTTTAGATACATTATTATTTGTTATGTGTTGAATTTAACTTTTTAAAAAGACGCTGCAGAGCATGACGTCATATCATGACCGTTGCCGCCTCCGGGGGAATTTCGCATGCTCAAAGTCTAGTGTGACCGGGGCTTTACCCTAACGTTATACGTATTGCGGAGAAGAGCGATTAGGCGAACTTTTCAAAAGAAAAGGCGCACTTTATTATTGAATGGCGTTCAATGACTTCTTCCCTGATCCATGTTAGCCCACGGCTCATTCTGGAAGCCATTAGCAAAACAATCCCTGCTGCTTCATGCAACTTTACATCATTACGTTACCCATCATACATTGTGGTACAACCTCGTTCGTTAGTTCGTTGGGTCGGACTGCTTTCACACTTATGACGAACCGCTCCAGAGTTCGTTTGCAATCGCTCCGAGACTACCTCGTTCAGGTGGTCTCGGAGCAATTCTTTTGGCGCGGATCCGAGCGCGATTGCAGTGTTCACATATGCCCAAGCGAACCGAACCAAGGGAGAAAGGGTGAAAACACCCTAAGTGACAAGAAAGTCGTTTGAAAGTGCTTTAGAGTCACAGCACACATTATACACACTATACCATTCAAAAGCCTGGAGTCAGTTTACTTTTTTATAGAAATGAATACTTGTTTAGCAAGGATGCTTTAAATTCTTTAAATGGATCAAAAGTGATGATAAAGACATTTATAATGTTACAACAGATTCTATTTCAGATAAATGCTGTTCTTTTGAGCTTTCTATTCATCAAAGAAACCTGAAAAAAATATATACTCAGCTTATTTTTAACATAATAATAATGATAAATGTTTTTTGAGGTGCAAATCAGAATATTAGAATGATTTCTGAAGGATCATCTGGAGTAATAATGCTTTAAGCTTTAAAATTACAGGAACAAACTACATTTTAAAACATATTCAAATAAACAACAGTTATTTTAAATAGTACACATATTTCAAAATTTGTCAAAGTTTTTTTTTTTTTGCTGTACTTTGGATAAATAAATGCACTCTTGGTGAGCATTTCATACATTACATTTCATATTTTACACTCTATACATCCACTATAAATCAGCAAAATTCTAAATATGAAATCAAGGCATCTGCAGATTCTCACTCAGAGAGTAGAACCACTGATGCAGAAGAGTTCACACAGTACTGCTCAACACCGCCCTCTATTGCTGTCAAGAGACTGAAAAATACCAAGGACCAGGCAAAATGATTCAGACACAGTAAAATGCCATGAAGAAACCACCAGCAATCTATTACTATCAAAAAAGCAAAAAATAGGGTGGATCAGGACGGGTTGAGCAGACTGACTTACAGATGAAACAGGTTTTACCTTGTCCGAGCCCTGCAGCTGGTCTGATGACAGGGATCATTCCTAACTGAACCTCATTCCAAAGCCGTGACATCCACTAACCTGCAGCCTCTCCAGACACCCTTCCTGATGACTAATGCGAAGTAATCGGGACAAGCTGTCACTAAACAATGTGTGCGCAGGTGGAAATGACAGGGAAATTACACTAATAGTAATGATTAATCGTTTTCAGTTTGCAGTCGCAGAATGTTTATGTAGTGGCCTGAGGGAAACTTTTGTGGAAAGACTTCCAAGGGGGATGCATTTCTGGTACATTTTAAATCTTTTCAACAAGAGCTCTTACACAACCTTTGATTACATAATCTGAGAATGTAACTAAAGTCCAACATGTTAGCGTGACAAAGGCGTGACACACAATTTGTGACCCCGTCCTGCCCACATGTGTAGTTCTGACCCGTTACACACTCAGGGTCAGAGAAAAGAATCAGCTCTGATCCTAATGTCCCTTCAGACCGCAGCACACTTTTTCATTGATGCATCTGCACTATGAGCCAGGAACAGAGGTTGGGTAATACATAGACATCAGAGCAGGTGGGCGCATGTTGAGCATTGAAACACACCCCAGAAAAACATAGTGGAACACAGGAAATATGTTTGTGGGTTGATTCCCAGAAAAATAAAACCGTGTGTGCATAATTTTAGATGTCGATATTGCTTAGTACAAGCAAGTCATGTATGAACACAAAGCAAGAGATTATGAACAGTACGGTCTGTCAGCAATAGTATTAAATAGATATTATCTCACTTACTAAATATGAAAAACTGGAGCAAATGAAAATTCTGTCATTAATTACTCACCCTCATGTCGTTTCAAATCCTTAAGACCTTCATCTTTGGAAAACAAATTAAGATGTTTTTGATGAAATCCGAAAGTTTTCTGATCCTGCATAGACAGCAACACAACTATACACTAACACTACTTTTTTCATTTAGAGGAAAATATCGGAGTCACTTTTTGTTTCCTTTATGTATTTAATGCCATTTTGTTAACCAATTTAACGTAAAAATATGTTCCTCTGGTACATTAGCATTCCAGGGGCTAAATATCACGTTATTGAGGTCACTTCAACCCGAGGACATAAAAAAACGGGATCCACGGGATCACAGCACAGCCATTGTCTTTATATTATGTGTATTTGACTTCATCAGACAACAGCTTGATTATAAATTTAGGATTTTAGTGCAGATTAACATCTTGGAAGGGAGAGCTGGTTATGCAGTCTTAATTTAAAGGCCACGCTATTGCATATTCATCCGGTTGTCTGACAACCGAAATAGAAATATATATCAATGAAACCGTTTTAATTAGAATTTGGCTGCATAAAAATACAGTATGTGAGCACAGAGTAAAAGGCACTATGACGCAATGACGTCATGAATATGATTAGTGTATGACTTCAGAGTTTGACGTCATCTAGCGACATTACGCCACATCTCAAGCGGACTTTAGCTACTTTGCATTGAAAGAATGGGGCAACAGAGCACGCCGTACATAAAACAGTCTTCAATATGTCTGAAGATTTCGACAGAGATAATGATTTAGCTTTACTTGTTTGAATTAGAATATACAGACGATGAACTAAGAGAGATGGACGTTCTACGTCAGAAAGCTGACAAATAGTAGACGACTTTTGAAAGGTTTGAGAGGTAAATATACACCTCGTTCGGCTATCTTTTTGTGTTCTGTCTTATAAACTATCCCGTTACTAGAAACAGCCAAGCTGCAAACGACTCACTGCGAGAATGAACTGTCCGAATGATTCGCCAACAGATTCAGACCTTTGCATCGCTAGTTCTAATCTAAACAGCTGACTTGAACACCATTTCGAAATGATGAGTATTATTTGGGGAAATTATCATCAAATCAGAATACGCACAACAAATATATTCTGATTAACGTGCTGGACGAAGCTCAGCTACACTATGTTAATTTCAATAAGCAAAATTACATTTGGTTTGATTTCAGTTTAAGGTGCTGACCATTTATTTTACGATAATTCCATGCAAAGGTAAACCTTACCGTGAAAAGTTTTTACCATACTGATAGCACAGATGTCAACATTTGGTGGTTCAAATACCCATGTGAAGTTTATTTTTTATTTTTAATGCATGATTTTCCATAGCCTGGTAAGTGCTATTTTCAGGCTTGTCACATCCATAACAGTACATATTCCCCATAAATAGACACAAAAAAAGGTAAATAAATTAACAATTATATGTTCTCTGAAGAGCCATTGCTTCTCTATTGAGTATTATTGTCTAGTTTGTGCATTTTAATTTGCAGAAATCTTACAAAGCATATAGTCTCATCCATAACACATGATTATTTCCTTTTTTTAACATAGAAAACTTGTGCAAAAACAGTTTTTTTTTTTTTTTTCTGATGTTTAGACTATCAAGGGTTTATTAAAATATCAACAGATGGTTCAGTATATCGGTAACACATACATTCTCTAAGCATTTATACGTCACATCCATAATGCTGGATTTGCCCTTTAGTAGTGCGCCTGAAATTTCATTTTAAAGTACGTGTAAATGTACAATAAATGTGTTCAACTGTCCTTTCCTTGCAGTTAATTTATTGCTAAAGGTAATAATATTAACTAATAACTAAATACAATTTTTCAGTAGTGATTTACAGTCACATGATTGCTGCATTTCATTTCAGGCATTTGGAAACAGGGAGGGCTGGAATGCTGGATGAAGGCCCAGTTGATATATATTCACTGGGAGGGATTCATTGAGAGAATGCCATGGAATATTCAATACACATACCAGATCAGGTAGCAGTGCTGTCACTTATATACAGCACTTTACAACTGCTTATAGCAACACAAATATGTTTTCTAAACACAATAATGCACATTAAGAAGAACAGAATTAGTTAAATAATTGTGACTTGCCAAATGCTGTAATGTGTGACAAGGATAAAAATGAAAATGAAAATGTCTCATTTGTCTAATTTAAGATGATCCCACATGCACCTGAGTCAACTAACACTGATTTAGTTGGAACTGAATAACAGGCATCTCCCCTTAAGAGAGTACAACCTTGAATCTGCTGGCAGGATACAGGGGAATAGTGATGGTGTGGAAAATGGCTATAATTGTTGTGACCGGATAAAGTCAAAGCTTATAATGAAGCCAATTAGTCTGTAAATGAATGACCAGGGCTCAGGAGAGGAGACCATATGTGTGCTGGCTGGAAGAGTGTGAGAACCTTGATTGTGGCAGAATTACATTTGTTGCCCTTTAACTTTCGAGTCACCTGGAAACAGTGCAAATCAGCCATTTAATGAAAATAACATTCTGTTATTAAGTCTGAAAAAAGACAATGATAAGAAAAAAAAAAAAAAATAAAATAAAATAATGATTTAGGTTTTAAGATGTAAATGAAAACCTGAAGTACACTACCAGTCAAAAGTTTTTGAACAGTAAGATTAGGGTTTTTAAAAAGTCTCTTTTGCTCACCAAGCCTGCAATTATTTGATCCAAAAACTACAGCAAAAACAGCACACTTTTGACATATCTGTATTTGTATATATTTTACAATTTAATTTCTGAGATTTCAAAGCTGAATTTTTAGCATTGTTACTTGAGTCACATGATCCTTCAGAAATCATTCTAATATTTTGATTTGCTGCTCAAAAAAAAACATGTATTATTATTATTATTATTGAAAACAGCCGAGTAGAATTTTTCAGGTTTCTTTGATGAATAGAAAGTTCAGAAGAACAGCATTTAGACTTTAATAATGTCTATCATGAGTTTTGATAAGTATTAATTTCTATTATTTCCCTTGACCCCCACAAAAGCTTTATATTTCAGATAAATGCTGATCTTTGGATCTTTCTATTCATCAAAAAAAAAATCCAGATTTTTTTTTTTACTTAACCGTTTTAAATATTGATAATTATAATAAAAATAAAAGTTGCTTGAGCGGCAAATCAGCATATTAGAATGATTTCTGACGGATCATGTGACACTGAAGACTGGAGTAATGATGCTAAAAAAATGATCTTTGATGACAGAAATAAAATTACATTTTAAAATCTATTCGAATAGAAAAGTTATTTTGGATCAAATAAATGCAGACTTGGTGAGAAATAGAGACTTCTTAAAAAATATATATTAATCTTTTGACTGGTAGTGTAGAAATGTAACAATATATTCATATTTTAATTATAATGCATAATAAAATACATTTAAAAGGACAGAAATACTAAGAAGATTCTTAACCAAACACATTCTGAACAAATGTTAACACACTCCGAGATAAACTGTTCCATCCTTTATTAAACATAGCTTGCAAGTGATAAATATTACAAAGTTATTTCCTCCAAAATTAGCTTATTTTTTTTTTCAGTCAATGCATAATTGTTGTTAATCAACCGGCAGTAATCAAACAGCATTTTTTCATCTCCATTTTAGACAGTTAAATATCAAGGATGTGCAAAAGGTCTGGATTAATGTTCTAAATGAAAATAAAAACTTGACAAAAAGCACTTCTTTTCCTTGACTAAAATCAATAATTGTTTAAGCCAATCTCCAGTACTTCATTTTTTCTTTTTTCTTTTTTTTTTTAACTGTACATATTTTAATTATTCATAGTTTTCTTTTACAAACGGATTCCAACATATTGCCATTTGCTTTAAAATTCAAACTGGGTAAATTGCAGCTAAGTCTATTTAAAAATATTTTGAAAGTTCAGATGAAATTTAGGAAAAAAAAAAAAAAAAAAAAAAAAAAAAAACGATGACCCAAAACCCTCTCTCCCACTTCAGTAACAACAACAGCAACAACAACAAAAAAAGACTTGTACTTTGAACAAATTAAAATCAGGGAGAGGAAAAAATTGCAGAGAAATAAAATAAAAGAGAGAGGAACAAAATTGAAGAGAGAAGTAAACCCCAGCGCTAGAACTCCAGAAAAGCTGATTGTCCAGTCAGAGAATTATGGACAGTGATTCCATGACATGAAACTTGAAAAAGTATATCTAATAATGTCACAACCATTAGAATCAAAACTTGCATGTGTGCAAATTGTCCATTTTTTGTCTTATGATTTAAAGGCTGAAGGCAATAAGCATTGGAACAGTCAAAAACAAACAAAAAAAGTTTTTTCTTCATCGTATACAATGTATACAATCTTCCATGAAAAAAACAACTAAAATAAGAGCATTGTGATTTTTTTTTTCCCAAGAAAAAAAAGGGATATACTGAGGAAAGTTTGTATTTTAAGCAACAAAAAAAAAAACAAAAAAAAAACAAATGTACACGTCTCCCCTGTAGGGTTTTCTGCACCCAGTAATTTATCTAAAGTAAAGTTATTGAGCAATAGCGTGCTTTGATTTTACATTTACGATGAACGCTTTGGATTTGGTCGAGTGAGGGGTAATACTGTCAAATGTTTCATCCAGTCCATGTTCTGTAAGACCAACACTTTGTGTGGGACATTAGAGAAAGAAACGTATCCACCGAACATCTACGTAACTTCAATGTTTGAAAGAAAAGCGAAAATCAAACAAAAAGAGAGGTAACCAAAAAGTAACATACGAGACTGTCCCATCGTGTCTCAGTCCATAGACTACAGAATGGATCAAACGCTCCACCAGAACAATGAACTTTTTTTTCTTCTGCAAATACTACATACTACAAAAACGTACAGCCGGGGAGAAAATGCATCTAAAGAGCTCATTCAAAAACAAGAGAAGTATAATCCCATACATTTTGCACATTTGTTACACAATAATACACAGTGATCACAAAACGAAATGACAAGCTTCACAATATTCATGGCTTTTTGTTTGCTTTTCTACACAATATACAACCATTTTAATTTCATTTCATTATTTTTAATTCAAGGGAGAAAAAAAGCATATGTACAATAAGTCATTATTACTTCTGACCTAGCAAATATCGTGTCATCATCTGTTCATACATTTTTTTTTTTGTTTGATTAAATTTGATTTTTTTCTCCTTTTTTATTTTTTTACTTTTTTTTTTAAGAAACAGCTGAAATTAAACAACCAAAACAAAAACGGAACTTAACTGAGGAGTCAAAAGGAAGTTAAACTTCAAAAAAAATCCCACTTTCTCGTAAATATATGAACACAGGTATATGGATGCATCTAATATAGTCTACGAGAGAGAGCAGGAGAGAGAAATGAGTTACTATAAACACCCTACGTTCATTTCAAAAGAACAACAACAACAAAAAAGTACATATCATAAATTGGAGCAAGGATAAAATCATCCCCTCAACAGAATGACTAAAAGGGACTGATTTATTATCATGACCAGGAAGGAAAAAAAAAGTAAATGTAAACATCCTATTATCTAATATTGCACCTGAAAATTTAATCCAAGGTAGCTTCAAAATTCTTTTTGTTCAAAAGTTGCATCATTCCACCACAAATCAGTGGCTTTATACAGGACAGTTAAAAATAACAAACAAAAAAAAAAAAAACTGCAAAGATCAGTGACTATACACATGACAGAAAAAACGCATGTGTATGGAATTATTTCCATTAATTCACCATCAAACACATAATAGCTTCGAGTTTTCTCGGCTATTAAACATGACCTGCATGACAGACCTCAAAGTCTGATTTCCAAATAAACCAAATGTGCTAAATGCTTAGGCTGGGGGGGAGTGGGGGAAATGTTAAGTGCTCAACTTCTTAGATGTTAAACCCTTTGTGATCCATGAAACATACAAGACCGAAAGACTATTGCGAGTCCAACCAGAATGCGAAATCATCCCGCGCAGAATCCCTAATACTGCATATTGACTAAACACTGCTTATAATGTTACCATCATTCCAACGCCTTCAGGTTATGTCTACTGAAACATAAACACGTGTATCATAACTTGAAAAGCATTAATTCAACAAAGCCGGACTCTTTCGAAAAGACGAAACGCACCGCACCACGGACAAAACGTCTTTCTCCCAACTCTCTCCGAGACTTCCGATGGCATCCATACTTTAAGATCCTGTGAGCTCAAACATTCTTGTCCTCTTTCCTCTTTTCTTTACCATTTTTTTTTAATTATTAAGAAGAAAGTGCTCCTCCGTAACGAGGCATCTCATGTGCATTGCTTTAACACGATGATTGATCCTTGTCAATGCCTTCTGTTAAAACTCACGTTAACAATCTACGCATAAGCCGTTGTATTTTTTTTCCCAATAACTCCACCTGTTTTCCATTTCAATGATTATCGTCTCCAGGTGGCAAGTATCTTTTAAGATACGTGGCCATTTTAGATGAAGACGCCGCCTGATTAAAATAAAAAACAAAAGTGTAAAGACAAGGAGCGGGGTTGGGGATTAAACAAACGAATGAACAACAACAACAAAAAAAGATCGAAAAACACTCAAGCCGAAACAAAAATCAAAAAAGAGACAAAGTTCATGATGATGGAACTCTCTGGCTTCATTCTTTGCTGTGCAGTGAAACATCACCACAAAAGAAGTTATAGACATCACTGCATCCTCTGAAAGTGAAGGCATTGAGAGACACGGGAGTGGGCCTCCAATATTACAGTTCTCTCTGTACATTCGACAGCAGGAGACTCATCCGTGCGAGTGCAGGTCCCATTCTCAGTTGTTAACGTATCCGCGTGGCCTTCTCAAGGCAGAACCGGCGTTGACTAGATCAGCAGCGCTCTGCATAAGGATCAATCTGATCAATGTACATGAGTCTGTCTCACTCTTTGTTAACCAGAAGGTTCTTGGAGGACTTTGTAGTTTCCAAACGTGTAACGCTACAAAGATTCTGCTCTCTCTCTCTCAGGTGAGAACGCCTTAACCGTTCCAACTCCGAAACTGAACATACATACGACATGAGAGAGAATGAGTCTAATCGTTTTACAGGGGCGACCGAGGGAGGAAGCTTTCGAATGAGCTTTTATATTTATTCTGTGAAGTGACCCTGCAATCTGGCATCCTCCCTCTAAAAACGAAAAACAGAAGGGTAAGAACGTAAAAAGATGCAAAAAACCACTAAACCTACTAATAAGTGTAATATAAGTAACTGTAACAGAAGCAACAATAATACTAATCATAATAACTGTGATAATAATCGAAGTAGCAATAACAACAGCAATAATAAGTCGAGATAACAATAAAGAGCTTTGCTATAGTAGGAAACCGAAGTTTGAGATGCACTGACAGTCTGGTGTTTATAGTCTGACTGATTGAGCTGTTCTTATGGGTTAGTCGGGTAGGCACACGGACAGGCACTGCATGCGATGGGGTGATGGTGTGCGTGTGTATGTGTTGGGAGGGATGTTCTGATGTAGAACAGAGGGGTGGTGGGGCGTCCAAAAGGGGCAGGGGGGGGTCTGCAGTCCCAGTCAGGGCTCATTTCTGCCCGGTGATGGACTGGGATATGGAGCGTGGGGGAATCATGTCGAGCAGATACTCCCGCTGACGGTCCGCTAGGCTGGATGCCTTGTGGCCCCCGATGGCTCCCGGATTTAGATAGGCAATATTCAGACCTGTGACGGAGGACAAAGACAGAGAGGGGATGGGAAAATTCAAGGAAATGAGAAAAGACAGACAAGAAGTTTAGAAAAAAAAAAAAAAAAAAAGAACTTCTCCAAATTCTAACTGAATCCAAACAATCACGCCAGAACATAAAAATAAAATACTGCAAAATAAGGGGGAAAAAATTCTAATAAAATTAAAAATAAATTGAGAAATATGAAATTCAATTGAATTTAAATAAAATAAATGTATTCTGTATATTCAGTTGCACCAAAACATACTTGGACACTAAAGACAAAATTAAAATAAGCAAAAAAAAAAAAATATGTATATGTATATGTATATGTATATGTATATGTATGTATGTATATGTATATGTATATGTATGTATATATATATATATATATATATATATATATATATATATATATATATATATATATATATATATATATATATATATATATATATACACATACACACACACACACACACACACATTTTTTTTTTTTTTGCTTATTTTAATAAGCAAAAATATATTGTGTATATTCAGTGGACTCCAATCATATTTGGACACTAAAGTCAAAATTAAAATAAGCAAACAAAGTGTATATTAAAATAAATACAATCATGCCAGAACATAAAATTAATAATAAAAAAAAGTGACAAATACAATTAAATTGAATGAAAGTAAATCACACAAAAAAAATAAAATAAATAATAATAATAATAATAATAATAATAATAATAGATCAATACAATTAAAGTAAATTACATTAATTGAATAAAAAATTTTTTATATATATATATATATATATATATATATATATATATATATATATATATATATATATATATAGTTGAATTTTAAGTATAGTGTAAACATAAAAAAAAATACACCAAAAAAAAAAAAAAAAAAAAACAAAGGGGAGAAAATTAATACAAATAAATTATTGAACAATAAATTGATAAATAATTAAAATTACAATTGTAATTGCATAAGTAAAATGTAATTTAATAAAAAAAAAAAACACACAAAAGGGAGAAAATGAATTAAAATAAGATTTTAAAATAAATTGATAAAAACAATTAAAATTAAATTCATTTAAATTGCATTAAATTTAATCAACACACACACACACACACACACACACACAATTTAATTTGAAGTTTTTTTGTACATTCAGTGGCCCCTGAACATACTCGGACACATAATTCCAAGTAAAATTTTAAATAATCAAATAAGTAGAAAACTAAATTAATAATAAAAACAACAACAACAACAACAACAACAACAACAACAACAACAACAACAACAACAACAACAACAACAACAACAAACAGAGAACAACAACAAAAAAATAAAAATAAAAATCAAAGAACAAAACATTCCTTAACCCATACAACACTTCTTCACTGTTCTGCTTTAAAAGTAGTTAAGGTATGCTGTGTGTTCCTAATTAAACTGCATCATCTTACCAGGGATGTTGTAGATCTGCCTGCGGCTGTCATGCTGAGCCCGACTGCTGCTGGTACTGCTGCTGCCACAGCGCTTGCTTGTCATATCCAGCAGCCCGCTGGCCACTGAGAGCTGGGAGGCCTGGGCGAAATTAGAGAGGACACCTCGTGCCGAGCTGGACAGACCCCGCTGTAGAGCGGCCTGTGGCTGGGGAGTCTGAAAGAAAAAATGAGAGAGAATCTGCGTTAAATTTCACGACACCTCTTTGTACCATTAAACTGATAGAATCATCAGTCATTAAAATCTGTTATTAGCTGAAAGGCCAGAATGAAACAGCCATTACAAAAATCATAAAAATGGGTCTCATGAGATGCCATTATTTGTGCACAATGAGAGCGCACACCTGTCGAAGGGCATGGTGTCGGATCATGGTCTCCCCTTTGCTCACGCTGGGCACAGTCTGGGCAGAGCTGGGAGACAGAGCAGCCTGCTGCTGCAACCGCTGCTCGATTTCCTGAATGGACAGAAAAAGAAACAGGAAGTCAACATGCAGCTACAGAAAGTACAAGCTAGGAAAGTCACTACTTCTATACTACTTCTACTACTACTACTACTACTACTAATAATGGGTCTAAGTAAGCAATAATATTATTTGTATATAGGTTATTTGTCCTGATTAATTACTTAAAACTAAAGAAAATGTTAGTCAATCCAGAAATAAAGAAATAAATCCAGGGTATATGTCATTGTTTTTGTAAAAGTATTATTTGACTTGGAAAAAAAGCAGTGTGCTTTGTAGCTTACTAGTGTTATTTTATTACAGTTGAGGTCAAAAGGTTATATACACCATTGCAGAATCTGCAAAATGTTCATTATTTTACCAAAATTAGAGGGATCATACAAAATGCACGTTACTTTTTATTTAGTACTGACCTGAATAAGATATTTCACAAAAAAGACATTTACATACAGTTAAATTTATACATTTACATACACTGAGATTCATCTTTTCACATTGAGGACAACTGAGGGACTCATATGCAACTATTACAGAATGATGATGCTCCAGGATGGAAACAATGGATTAAGTGCCGGGGGTGAAACATTTTTAAATGAGAAGATAAAGGTAAATTTAACTTTTTTTTTGTTTGTTTTTTTAATTTGTCTTCTGGAAACATGTAAGTATATTCTGTAGCTTCTGGGCAGTACTAAATGAAAACAATATGATATTTAAACAAAATAAGGAAAAAAAAAAAAAAAAAAATGTACACATCTTCATTATGTTCAAAAGTTTTCACCCCTGCTCTTATCGCATCACTTTTTCCTTCTGGAGCATCAGTGAGTGTTTGAACCTTCTGTAATAGTTACATATGAGTCCCTCAGTTGTCCTTAGTGTGAAAAGATGGATGATGATTTGTATGATCCCTCTTATTTTGGTAAAATAATTAACATTTAGCAGATTCTGAAAGGTGATGTAAACTTTTGACCTCAGCTGTATGTATACACTATTATAGTATTTAGTACGTTTTAGTTCTTTATTTGAATGTTTTATTTTAACTTTAATACCTCAACAAAGGTTAGTTTGTAATTTTGTGTCAAAATACATTGCAAAGGTTTAAAAAAAAAAATGCTTTACTTTTGTAATTCCACTAGGTGACACTAGTAGCACAGAAACTGCATACTTCACCTTAAAGGGATAGTTCACCAAAAATTAAATATCTGTCATTAGTTACTCACCCTCATGTCGCTCCAAACCCGCAAGACCTTTGTTCATCTTCAGAACACAAATTTGAGAGCTTTCTGACCCTGCATAGACAGCAATGCTACTAGCCCATGGGATGTTGAAGACTGACACAGCAGAGAAGAAATTGTTGAATAAAGTCTATTTTTTTTACATTGTGCACAGAAAGTACACTTGTAGCTTCAAGGTTTGAACCACTGATGTCACATGGACTATTTTAATGATGCCCTTACTACCTTTCTGGACCTTGAATGTGTCAGTTGTGTTGCCATCTCTGCAGGGTCAGAAAGCTCTCGGATTTAATCAAAAATAACTTAATTTGTGTTTCAAGGATAAACAAAGGTCTTACGGGTTTGGAACGACATGAGGGTGAGTAACTAATGACAGAATTGTAATTTTTAATTTTTAGTTTTTGGTGTGTTACTGAAACGTTCATCAAGCTTTGTTTCATCATTCAGATTTTGAAAACTCAAGATATTGACTGACCTGTTCTTGCTGCAGAGCCTTAACGAAAGCATTCTTGAGCCTATTAGTGTGCTCGGCCTTTAAGGCCTTCTTCTGATTGGACGTCATGCACTGCTCACAGAGGATGCGACCACTTTTCTCCTGCTTCCAGTGTGGGGTAAAGTCAGTCCTGCACTGGGCACAGAAGAACGGCTCCACATGTGGCAGTGACCCCCGCATTTTACCTGAGCAATAGCAAAAACAGAAAACAGGAGTTTAGTAATTCAGCAGAATTAGATCTACAAGAAATAAATTGTAATATGGCCTTGGGTGATTATTAAACTGCATTCACTTCACTTTTAGGTCAAGTGTGAATGGTCTTAAACTTTTTTACTTTCACAACTGTTACCCTGGACCACAAAACCAGTCATAAGGGTCAATTTTTTGATATAAATAAGTTTTCATTGATGTATGGTTTGTTAGGATAGGACAATATTTGGCCGAGATACAACTATTTGAAAATCTAAAATCTGCGAGTGCAAAAAAAATCTAAATATTGAGAAAATCACCTTTAAATTTGTCCAAATAAACATCTTAGCAATGCATTAACTAGTCAAAAAAGTCAAGTTTTAATATATTTACAGTAGGAAATTTACAAAGCATCTTCATGGAACATCATCTTTACTTAATGATTTTTGTCATAAAAAAAACAAAAAAACAATATCGATCATGTTGGCCCGTATAATGCATTTTTGGCTATTGCTACAAACATACCTGTGCTACTTAGGACTGGTTTTGTGGTCCAGGGTCACAATTTAGCTTTTAGTTTTGGCCCATATAGTGCAGACCAACTGTGCAAGGTGTTTTATGGTGTGGGGTTTGTTCCTCTTGCTCTTACCCTGACTATCAATGACGCTCTGCACGACCTCCTCCAACCCCACCATGTAGATGAACTCAGAGTTGGCAGCAGAGGGCAGGAAGTGCAGCAGGGGCGCTGGAGGTTTAGGTGGAGGTATCTCCAGCAGGGTCTTCTCCAGCTGCTTGCGGAGGGCCAGTTTAGCAGCCGCTTGGCTGCTGGCCTGGTCGTTCAGAGAAGCCACGCTGGAGGCGCTGGAAAGGGTGGAGGGGCTCACGGCACCAACCCCGCTCACGCCCACCCCGACACCAGCCACGCCAGCTGCTCCTGCTGCCTGCATGTGTGCCAGGTTCATGTAGATGGCTGAGGATGAGCCTGAACGCTGCGAGACCCCCACCTGCTGGCTGGCAGCCTGCAACACACAAAGCAAAAGGGCAAATCATCAGTAACCAACATAATCCATTTTTATGAATGATTCATGTTGCGGCTGGGTGGTATATTGAATATACGACATATTCAATATGATTTTGTTGCAGATATAAAACTAAACACTATGAATATTGCTGTGATTTAATGCACAATTTTTATTTGGCTATTAAGTTAAGGCCCTTTCCAGTTGGCTTGTTTTATGCACCATCATAAGGAAGAGATATTTTAAAAACATGATTTAAACCTTAGGAGAGAGAGAGAAAAAATGAGCAACCTTTGATTTAGTTTCTTTCAAACTGTGCACTTGAATAAAAGGACTCAATTACTTAAAAAACATAAAATTACTTGGTGTTCACAGAAGTATGTGCACTTCATGTCAAATACCCCTAAATTTAGGGGCAAGTATTTGGTTATTACAAGAAATTTCTATATTAGTGTACATTAAAAGATTGAATATTTTGTTTTGTCTGTCTTCATTACTAAAAAAGAGGAAAGATTTTTAGATAAAATCTAATTAACTATTAACAAAAACTTCAACTTCTTTTGTTAGTTTGATTGCTTCTATTGTCCCACTATGTGTCACTTTGGATAAAAGCATCTGTTAAATGACTAAAAGTAAAGTTTTGACTAAGCAGTGAAGTCACTGCTTAGTTCTATTTGAAGTTACCCTAACAGCAGTAGTAGAAGGGCGGTTTTTAAGCACATTTCATAAATTAATTGTATTCTGAAGCACAGTATAAAAAGATAAATGAGATATTAAAAAAAAAAAAAAAAGATCAAAATTAGAGAACACTTACAGATACCTCAACTTTATTGGTGTTAATCTGGCACCTGGTGCTAATTTCCTTAATTATCTGTCAAACCCTATTTAAAATGGCAGCATTCCTCCAATTTTCACTGAGATTGCAAGATGCCGGCCCACTCTTAAGTCCCCCAAAAGGCTGGTCGTCCACGCAAGACAAATGCACGAGAAGACAGTATCATGCAGATAATCTCAATGTGGAATGGGTTCAGCACTGCAACTGGAATTGCTTGCCAGATCAGTGCTGAACAGGGTTAGCATCTGTCTCGACATGTTAAAGTCAAACTCTGCAGTGACCGAGCCTCTAATCAGCAGAAAGAATCAAAAGGCTAAGCTCACCTTTGCTGAGGAGCATGTTGTGTGGAGAGAGGAGAACTTGTTCAGGTTTAATTTATTTAGGTCTGATGGGAAACATTTTGCTAGGTGTCAAACTGGGGAAAGACTGAAGCCCAAGTGCATAAAGAAGTCAGTGAAAGGTGGAAAAGGAAGTGTCATGTTTGGCCTCTTGTACAGCTATATGGCAGGGTGAGTGCAAATGTTTATCAGAAACATGCATTTCCTTCGCCGCAAGCATCTCCCAATCAGCCTGAAATTTTTATGCAAGACAATGCTCCAGTCACACTGCAAAATGGGTAAAGCAATTCCTTGCAGCCAACAACAATGAAATAATGAAAAGGCCGGCACAGTCCTGATCTAAATCTGATTGAAAATATCTAGAAAATCCTAGGCGACAAAGCTATGGCTAAGAAACCCACTAGAGTTACCAAACTATGGAAGAGAGTGGAAGAAGAGTGGGCCAAGATCATACCAGCGCAGTCTGAGAAACTAGTGATGTCCTGCAGCCGCAGATGCGCTGAAGTCATTCAAAGCAGGGGCTTTTAAACTTCCTACTATTTCTGACAACTGTAACCCGCCAACATTTTAGTTGTAATTTTGTTTTGTACGACAGTGGTCACGGTTCTTTCATTTTGATCAATGTGTTTTCCACAAGATAATGTTTTTGTTGAAATGCCTTGGATATTTTGTCAAACATGTTAGTACAGCAATGGTATACCTACAGCTAACATTCCTTCAAATTTTGAGTGATGAAGATTAACAATCTATAAAAATAAATAAATATATTATATATATATATATATATATATATAAAAATAGCATTCATAAATTGTTTTGATCTTCGCTGTACATACACACAATTGTTAAAAGGTTTGGGGCAGATAAGATATTTTTAGGTTTCTAAAGAAATGCTCACCAATGCTGCATATATTTTATCTAAAAAAAACTACTAAAACAGTAAAGTAACTGTTTTGTTTTTTAAAACAGAATTTATTCCTGTAATGGTAAAGCTGAATTTGCAGCATCAGTCTTCAAGTGTCACATGATCCTTCAGAAATCATTCTAACATGCTGATTTGATGTTTAAGAAACATTTCAGCATTAAAAACAGTTGTACTGCTAATTTTAGTGGAAACTGTGCTACATATTTCAGGATCATTTGCATGTAAAGTTCTAAAGAACAGCATTTATTTGAAATAGAAATGTTTTAAAAACATTTTTACTTAAAAACACTTAAAAAACACTTACTTAAAAATATCTTACCATAAACTTTTGAACACAAATGTAACCCTGGACCACAAAATCAGTCTTTAGTAGTCTTCAAAACTTAATCTTTGTTTAGTAATATGCTTTGCTAAGAACTTCATTTGGACAACTTTAGAGGCGATTTACTCAATATTTAGATTTTTTTGCACCCTCAGATTCCAGATTTTCAAATAGTTGCATCTCGGCCAAATATTGAAGATATTTTGTACATTTCTTACTGTAAATATTTCAAAACCTAATTTTTGTTTAGTAATATGCTTTGCTAAGAACTTCATTTGGACAACTTTAGAGGCGATTTACTCAATATTTAGATTTTTTTGCACCCTCAGATTCCAGATTTTGAAATAGTTGCATCTCGGCCAAATATTGTCCTATCCTAACAAACCATAGATCAGTGAAAAGTCTATTTATTCAGATGAGGTATAAATCTTAAAACATTTATCCTTATGACTGGTTTTGTGGTCCTGGGTCACATGTTTTGTCAAAAGACAAAAAAAAAAAAAAAAACTATTGCTATATCACTCAGCCCTAGTTCATGAAATTATTAGTATTTTGAAAATAGCCGGTAATAAATGTACTGAACAAAGTACAAATGTGTCACCGCAACTCCCAGAACAGATTATGACCTTTAGAAAAAACAACAACAACAACAACAACATGTGAGCTGTTCATTGTATAATTGTTCTAAAAGCTCAATGTCAATAAAACGCAGGGAGAAAACCCACAAAACAAATTAGGACTAATGGATGTGAGCTCGACTGTTTGACCTTACCTGCTGATAGCTCACTGCGTTACCCAAACCACCTGTGGAGGAGCGGCCCATGCCAGGCTTGGAGGGCAATCTCTGACCCTGAAGCTGGGCAGGATTGGGTGCAATAACCCGCTGTGACATCATCATTGGGGGCAAAGATGCATTGGCAGCAGACCTGATTACTGTGTGCCCCTGAGGGAGGAAAAAAAACACATACAGAATTATTAATAACTCTGCAATGCACTGTATGACCACTAGATGTCAGCAGACACTGTACATCAGATCGCACATTGTTGACATCAAATGCTTTGTTTGTACTGAACAGATGGACCGTAATTAAAAATGGCAACTGGTACCGATCTATACAGTTATGCTGATCTTAAGGTGCTGCTCCCATGGCAACCAACAGCAGGCTCTAACATGTTCAGTCTAATGTGTACAACATAATGAGGAGTATCCATGTGCATTGTGCTTGAAATCATCAGTAATGCATGCAGGCTGCTCATATTTAGAAAGGCACATAAAACCCCATGTACCTGTGCAGTGCGCAGGCTCTGAGGCTCAGATGAGTGCATGCCGGGCCGCACAGGTAGTTTCCCGAGCCCCTGAGAGCTGTGCATGGGTGACGGTTGCACTGATGACGGGGCATTCTGGACCACCGGCACCTGAAAAATGAAAAATGAGAGGTCAGAGTCCTTCTATCAGAAACTCATACTGTACAAAAGTTCAATATAACCACAAATGTATTAGAGGAACTCAAGCACCATTTTTTCCAGTTAAGGCTGCTGTGCGATTTCCACCAATTGGAAGCAGAAAAATAGGCATTGTTTGGAATTTTACTGATTGTTTGGGATTTTTTTTTCCCTTTTTTGATCATGCACTTCCCTTATACATTGTTTAACAAACAGGTAGTCATATTTGGAACTTACTGGTTGAGTTTTCTGATTTAATCTGATTTTTTATTTTAACATATGGCAGGTAGAAGAGACATTTTATGCATTTATTAGCATATTCATGTTAATTTACATGCTGAGGCATTTCAGAGAACACTATATAAGACAAATCAAACAATTAAAAGTTAAAAGTTATTAATCTTGTGCATGTCTAAAAACAGTGCATTAACATGTATATTAATAATAAAAACTTAATATTATATGCCTCAGTATGTTTTCTACTTATTGATCATATTTCATCCTCAATTAAGCAAATCATCTTCCAGTTTAGGCAAACACTGTTCATGCAGAGCATGTTGTGACAGTCGCACGTCAGACGTGAGTGAGTGTTTATGGGCAGTTCCTGTATCTAGACAGACACCGAGTTGAGAAGCAAAGACAAAACATCTCAATGCCACAGTATGTGGACAAACATCACACAGAGCTGTGATATGGTATCTGTGAGGTTATGGCTGCCCGTCTCGCTCCCCGTTACCCTATTTCACCCCCGCTAGCAACTAACGTCCTTTCAACAATAAAACGATTTACCTCGACAGTTTTTCCTGGCATTAATATAACACTCAGCTGGACACGAGGGGAGGTTATTTTGCTTGGTGCTAAAACAGTGAAGGTGAACGTGCTGTACAGAGGAGCTGCAGTGGAGATGTGGAGTACAAATACAGGCAGATTTACAGCATACAACACTGCGACAATCAGTCAATGCAGAATTTTTTTTGATGCTAAAGTGCTGTCTCCAATTACAGTTTAATATGCAGAGACAACTATGAGAAAGCAGACTGCAGGCTGATTTCACAGAAATTGGAAGTGGAAGTGTACAGTAAAATTCAGAATAGAGGATGTACTTCACTTCAAGGAAAGGAATTGTATATTGCGAGAATTCAAAGCATATATGGCAAATCATTTGATTCAGAACAGGAATTCAAAGCACGTAGCGCGAGTCATTTGATTCAGAACAGGAATTCAAAGTGCGTATCACGAGTCATTTGATTCAGAACAGGAATTCAAAACGCGTATCGCGAGTCATTTGATTCAGAACAGGAATTCAAAGCGCGTATCACCAGTCATTTGATTCAGAACAGGAATTCAAAGTGCGTATCACGAGTCATTTGATTCAGAACAGGAATTCAAAACGCGTATCGCGAGTCATTTGATTCAGAACAGGAATTCAAAACGCGTATCGCGAGTCATTTGATTCAGAACAGGAATTCAAAGCGCGTATTGCGAATCATTTGATTCAAAGCGAACAGGAATTCAAAGTGCGTATTGCGAATCATTTGATTCAAAGCGAACAGGAATTCAAAGCACGTAGCGCGAGTCATTTGATTCAGAACAGGAATTCAAGGTGCGTATCGCGAGTTATTTGATTCAGAACAGGAATTCAAGGTGCGTATCGCGATCATCTGATTCAGAACAGGAATTCAAAGCGTGTAACGCGAGTCATTTGATTCAGAACAGGAATTCAAAGTGCGAGTCATTTGATTCAGAACAGGAATTCAAAGTGCGAGTCATTTAATTCAGAACAGGAATTCAAAGGGCGTATCACAAGTCGATTCAGTGGTGACTCAATTTAGCACAGGTGTGGCAAAATTATTAATCATAATAAGTAGTCACAGCTCATGAATATTATCCAGTTTATACTGGTTCATAATTTGCTTGGATCAGCAAGTCATGTGACCCTAATTAATATTCATGAGGCAGGCTTTTACTACAGTAGAATTTATATATTTGCAAACAGTCGCCATCTGAACATCTGAATTTTTGTCGTTGTGTTTTGCATCGACTTGCCCACTATTGTTCAAAAGTTTGGGGATGTAAGATTACGTTTCTTATGCTCACCTAAGCTGCATTTATTTGACCAAACATTCTGTCAAAAAAAAAAAAAAAAAAAAGTTGTAAATTTTAATATAATTTAAAATGTAATTTATTCCTGTTATGGCAAGTTTTCAGCTGCCATATATATAAAATTCAAGTTTTGTCATTTTTTTTTTTTTTAAATAAATCACCATAAGTATCGAAATGAGGGATTTTGATATTGTTACATCCAAAAAATAAAATAAAACATTTGTTATAATACAAGTGTTTCTACCACAGTGGTCACTCAATTTAGCACACGTGGCAAAATTATCAATCATAATGTTGTCACAGCTCATGAATATTATCCAATTTGTACTGGTTCATAATTTGCTTGGATCAGCAAGTCATGTGACCCTAATTAATATTCATGAGACAGGCCTTTACTATTGTAGAAACCCATACATAACATAAATATACTTTTATTTATTTTGGATGCAATTACTTGTGATTAATCGATCTGACATATTTACAGTTTTTGCAGTTTTGATCAATTTAATGCATTCTTGCTAAATACAATTTTCCTAAAAACAGCTTCATACAGGCCTAACAGCGTTTTAAAATTCAAATAATCCTCTACACTTTGAAAGTCTGTTTTTGAGGGTTGAAATGCCAGAGTAGTGTAAACATCAGGCATAACCGTGGCAAAAGTTTTGTTTCAAAACTGAAACACAGTGTAAACATAGTATAAATCAATGTGAATGTGCAGCCATAGTCTAGATAATTACAATAAACAAGCCTGTGCATTTTTACACCAGAAAAGTGTAAAAAAGATGATCTCTTCCATTTAAAAAGTTAAATACAACTAAACTAAGCTGTTTACACAGGAGCAGCAACAGCTGATGGACATCTCATTCTATTTCTGACACGCTGCAGCTACTCTTTTTATTTACAAAAATCCGGTGCATGGCTTGATTAGCAGTATTTTGTTCTTTTATATTCAAATAACTTCTTGACAGTGATATCAAAGCCAGCTTGTGATGTCTCCGGTCTCTTAAAGGAACCGCTACCAGCCTTATCTGCATTGAGCTAACTGCACACCACACTAAAAGGCCACAGCGGTATGGTAGGTATGAGACCGAGATGTTTTCTCGATTCCAAAAAGGTCTCCAACATGCCGGTCCATCCAATAAATATAATTAAAATTCACAACTGACAGAGTGTAGAGTTACTGGCCCAGTTGGCATCAAGAGTAGAGTAAGTGGAGGCATGGTATATTGTGTATGGTTCTGACCTTTTGCACTACGTTCTCCTTCTGCATCTGACTCTGTCTCAGTTTCTTCAGGAGCACCAGCTTGGCCTCCTCCAGCCTGAGCTCCTCTCGGAGAGCTTTGATCATCTGCTGCCGCTCATCGCCAGTCTTCCCCTGGAGAACGAACACACGAGAGATCAGGTTCACGAGACTCATTCAAAGGGTTTAATGGAGGGTAACCAATGATAGATGGGATACTGCACCTTAAACATCTCCAGGTTGGCCTGATGCTGTTTCTCCTCAGGGTGAGGCGTGCTTCGGGGGCTGGACGCCTCGTTGTCTGATAAAATGATAACGTCTGGTGATGGAGTGCGTCGCTCTCGAACTATATCACTATGAAGAGTAAATTAGAGGAATTTTTAGGGGCATCTTTAAAGGGAGATGAAAAAGATGAAAAACAAATCCTAGCAACACCTGCAGGATAAAATCATTAAAGTATAATTTAATTTAACACCATACAGCAAAAACATATTTCAATTCCCAGAATATCTTTTTTTTTGTAATAATCTGAAATGTGCTACAATTTTCATTCCAAACTGAATTACGTAACACATTTAACATCAAGCAAAACAACAGGTACGTGAGCGCAAGTATGAAAATACAACTCATTTTCTTCACACCAGTAGTTTCAGTTTCACTTTAAATAAATTAATTCAGTTCTAGCATTTATAATGAATTACTATAATACATGTTTGTTTTATACTTATATTTTGTACTTCTGATCTGAACAGGGTCATTATAGTTAACCCTTTAAGTGTCACCATCCCGTGTACAGGACGCCTAAGTTTACTTCACCATATTACAAATAAATCCTAATCTAATCATGACAAACTATATATTGCTGGAAAGGTCTAAGACTCCTAAATAGATATTTTACCATTTATTTTTTTGTTACAAATTATGTAGGAAGTAATAAATAAATAAATAAATAAATAATAAATAAATTAATTAATTAATGTATGACAAGAGTGCACCTCAAAAATCTACATCATAACAGAGGTTCAGACTTTTTCACAAAAATTCTTTCTTCATTGCATTTTTCCCTATCACGCTTTAGAACTCATAAGAAATTATATATCATTCTCAAATTCATCCTTTGAAAACCATTTTAAAATCAGACAATGCATTACCATTGAAATTGTACATGAAAATCATATTACACATTTTTTTGTTCATGAATTATAGAAATTTAACTTTGGATTTTTTGCATTTTCATGTCTATGTTCAAAATAGGGATACATTAAAAGTGTAAAAAACTATACATATAAAAACCCAAAAACTACTGATAAAATAAAATATTTAAAAAAATGTGCAACTTCAGCTAACTGCCAAGACAGTATTTCTCATTTCAATTTAGTTTAACTTGATGTACTAAAAGAAAAAATAAATAAATAAAAGGTATATATAAAGCCAAAACTACTGTTAACTGAAATAAAACAAATGCATTATTTCAGGTAACTGCCAAGACAGTATTTCTCATTTAGTTTAACCTCATGTTCTAAAATAGCTAAAACTGAAATAAATAAATAATATTATATATACACACTCCAAGAACTACAAAAAAAAGAACAAAAATTACTAAAACGTAAAAAAATGAAGAAGAAAATGGAAAAATAAAAAACAATTCAAAACATTAACAAAAATACAATAATACCTGAATAATAATAAAATAACACATTCCAAATATCATTATATTTAAAGAATTTGTTGTGGAGTAAGTGGAACAAAAATACATTTTTTATAAACTCTTATTTACCAGTACTTCTGAATGTAATAAAACCTGATTTCAACACAGATGCAACATTTTCCATTCAACAATGCCATTTTTTATCTGGCTTATGATTGTGTGTAATTTATTTTCCGGAGGGCACAGTACTCATTTAAAGGAACACTCCACTTTTTTTGAGAAAATAGGCTCATTTTCCAACTTCCCTAGAGTTAAACAGGTGAATTTTACTGTTTTCAAATCCATTCAGCTGACCCCCGGACCTGGCGTTAGCACTTTTAGCATAGCTTAGCATAAATCATTGAATCTGATTAGACTGTTAGCATCTCACTCAAACTGACCAAAGAGTTTCGATATTTTTCCCATTTAAAAATATTTCCTATTTCCTTCTGTTACATTGCATACCAAGACCGACAGAAAATGAAAAGTTGTGATTTTCTAGGCTGATACGAATAGGAACTACACTCTCATTCTGGCGTAATAATCAAGGAACTTTGCTTCTGTACCATGGGTGCAGCAGGCGCAATGATATTACACAACGCCTGAAAATAGTCCCCAGCTAGGTAACTTTCAACAGAACCGGCACTAAGCTAATAGTAAAATAGCTGGGGATTATATTCAGGCGCTGCGTTATATCATTGCGTCTGCTGCACCCATAGTACGGAAGCAAAGTTCCTTGATTATTACGCCGGAATGACAGTATAGTTCCTATCCATATCAGCCTAGAAAATCACAACTTTTCATTTTCTGACGATCTTAGTACACAATGGATCTACAGAAGAGCCAAATTTTAAATAGGAAAAATATCGAAACGCTTTGGTCATTTTTGAGCGAGATGCTAATGGTCTAATTCAGTGGTTCTCAATCCTGGTCCTGGGGGCCCCCTGCTCTGCACATTTTGCATGTCTCCCTTATTTAACACACCTGATTGAGATCATCAGCTCATTAGGAAAGAGATCCATGAACTGAACTAGTCAGCTGATGATCTCATTCAGGTGTGTTAAATAAGAAGGACATGCAAAATGTGCAAAGCAGGGGGCCCCCAGGACCAGGATTGAGAACCACTGGTCTAATCAGATTCAATGATTTATGCTAAGCTATGCTAAAAGTGCTACCACCAGACCTGGAGATCGGCTGAATGGATTCGGAAACGGTAAAACTCATCTGTTTAACTCTAGGGAAGTTGGAAAATGAGCCTACTTTCAAAAAAAGTGGAGTGTTCCTTTAAACAAACAGACGTTCTCTCCCGAAACCTCACCTCCTTCTGGCACTCATGTCCACCGGCTCATCCACCATGTTTTCCTTCCCATTCTTACTGGGACCTCCATGGCCCCCGACTCTCAAACTTCCATTCATCTTTTCCTCGTAGGCCACAGCTCCCATCAGCCCCTGGCTGCCCCCGGGGCCTTTGCCCTCTGCCATGGCCGCCGCGACCGCCGCCCCCTCCAAAGCGGCCAGATCCTTGCGTTTGAGAAGGGCAAGCATCTTAAGCCTCTCCATGGCCTCGTGACCCTCCATCTTCAGGCGCTTGGCCAGAGCCTCTTCCCGCTCATCTTGTGCCTCCAGACCCCGCTTCAGCAGGTTCAGCCTCAACGCCTCCTCAGACATCCGCTCCATCCTGTCAGCGACACAGAGAGAGAACATTCGTGAACAAAATGCAATGTAGCAATGCAGGTGCAAAGTTGATCAAATATATATAAATAAAAAATATAAGAATTTAATCTGAATGCATTTTTCGTGGTCAAGAGTACTCTTTCGCAGCTGTATCAAGAGATTTTACTGCTACTGGTATCAAATACTGAAACTTCGGTATCGCGACAGCTCTAATCTGTAGGAATCAGTATAAATTCCCCTGCTTGAGACCAATGCAAATCACTTAATTATTCTTTTACAGCGAAAGAGCTGAGAGCAAGTGAGAGAGAGTGAGAGAGATCTACTATGACTCCTCACACGCCCACAGACTTAACAGAGCCATTAGTCTGCCTCGTGCTGAGGCTGTGGACTACAGTGCTCGAGAACCAAGGCCTCTCCAGGCTTAATTGATAAATTACATGATCATTACATACAAATCAGTGTAACTTTCATGGTTTGACTGAGGAAATTTGCTTGGGCTGCTAGTAGAGAGGGTCTCCCTACCTCACATTGAGCGCCTGTTACGACAAGAGTCATTTCTGAGCGCAGACACGCAGCTGAACGGAGCTTCCCGAAACTCCCACTCACAACGTCACAAAGTGGTCACTGAGAGGGGACCAACTTTCCCCACTTGTGGGATCATATTTCTGGCACCAGATTACTGTGACTGAAGATACAAGTCTTACTCAAGAACTATAATTAGAGGATTTTTTTTTCCCTTCTGATGAAGGGGTGTTTCACTCGTGGATCCACAGCAATGCTTTCAGCTGACAAATAATCATTTTCCCTGTTTCCGTTGTATTTTTTTTTTTCTTTATTTTAAAGTTGAAGTGTACAATTTCAGCTATGCAGACACAACTACAGGTAAATCTGTTGAAAAACAGACCTTAGCAGTATAAAAATGATACTTTATCAGATGTAAATTCATGTCCCAGTCACATTTTCTTGGTTAAAAGTGACCTTGGATCACAAAACCAGTCTAGGCTGGGGTATATTTGTAGCAATAGCCAAAAATACATTGTATGGGTCAAAATGATTGATTTTTCTTTTTTCTGCCAAAAATCATTAGGATATTAAGTAAAGATCATGTTCCATTAAGATATTTTGTAAATTTCCTACCTTAAATATATCAAACCTTAATTTTGGATAAGTAATATGCATTGCTAAGAACTTAATTTGGACACCTTCTGAGCTATTTTCTCAATATTTTAATTTTTTTGCACCCTCAGATTCCAAATTTTCAAATAGTTGTATCTCAGCCAAATATTGTCCTATCATAACATACATCAATGGAAAGCTTATTTATTCAACTTTCAAGATGATGTATAAATCTTGATTTTGAAAAACTGACACTTTTGACTGGTTTTGTGGTCCAGGGTCACAAATAACATTTACACTATAAAAAAATATATTTTATATTTTTACATTAACAAATGTTGTCAGTGGTCTATTTATTAAAGCCAAGTCTGAATCTCATTTGACATTTATTTCAAAATAACAATTCAAGGCCGTAACAATTTAAACAATATATTTTATGTATAAACTTATGTTTAGCCATTCTTTTTAATAGTTAACATTTTTTTTTATTTTTCAGGACATCAGAGCTTGGTAAATATTAGAGATTTACTTTAAATTTCACCAAGCCGATTACTCATCTAAAAACTTTCACAGATCATGTTTTAATGCCATTTTAAGTTTTGTTTTGACTTAAAGTGCTTATATCCAAGTTGCTTGTTTGCTTATTTAAAATTAGTCTTCCCTTTAAGGCCATTATATTGTTCATTCAGACTGATTTGTGAATGCAAAATGCACATAAACACAAAATGTAAAAATCGCATGAACCAATTACAGCCGAACATAACCAGTCATAACCAGGCATTGCCTCCTCACACGTGACTTTCTCCCATTCATTCTAATTACCCCCCAGCAAACCCACTGCACACTTTAGGGGGCTTGTTGTTTTATTTCTGTACTATGATTTTTTTTCCCCATCCAATATTTTGAGGAAACACTGCCTCCTCGGAGGAAGTGCCTCTGATTAGAACAGAAATAAAACAAGAAATGTTAATGCAGAACACGACAAGATTTCAGCGACAAGCAATTTGGCTGTCCACACCAGACGCGACGCGACAGCCATTCAGAAGTACAAGTGCACTGCACTTTTTTAACGAAATGGACAAGTCTATAATCAAATTCATAAATATTAAACCTTTTTAACATGATTAAAACTACATACTGAGTGACTGATACCAGCTTTGTCATGGAAAACACTTGCTGGTTCATAATGAGTTTGCAGTTTCAACATATATGTATGCTTTAATTTATTTTCATGATCTAAGGTAATCTGTTGTAGCTTTCAGTATGGCTATAAATGTCACGCAATATGATATTCAAACTTACATTAGACACTTTAACTTTGAATGAAACACATAATCATAATCAGTACCTGAGATTATCACGGTCAAGTTTGTATATTGTTGTTGTTGTTGTTCCAGCCACAACGTTGCAGAAATAGAAACTGTTTCTAAAATAGAAATTTTGTGCGTCACCGTCGCGGACAAAAACTGCGCTGCATATCAACTCTTACCACCTGCTTTTGAACTAGTGATGCCCCGAAATTCCAACCGAAAACATGTTTCGGAAGGCCCGAAATCACTGGGTCTCATTTGCATGTATACGCATAAGAGAACTTCATGAAATATTTCCACCTAATTTACAACTTGTGTGTCAGAACATGAATTTGTTCTTAACCTTGTTTTAATCTTAATGAACCTGGAGTATTCTAAATGAGCGAACGAGTGCCCAAGGTGAGTAATTTGCATGAAACACACCCAAGACATCTCCATATAAGGCGATGTTTTGCACAGACTTTCGTCACTCTAAACATACAAAGCTCTCCAGACATGCTCTTGTCTGAGAGCACACAGCAAAATATGAGCATATATGAAATAACTGTACAAAATTCACTTTAATGAAGCCACTTAGCATATATGATGGTTAATTTTTCTGCAAATGTAGAATAGATTAGAAGTTCTTAATCATGGTTTGTTTGTGAAAATGTGTTGTATGCAGATTTCGTGCACAAATTCATGGGTACGCATGTGAATGAGTGAATTAGTGAATGAGGGCCACTAACCAAATAGTAAAGTCTAACCTGATTTCTCTTATTTCATTGAGACAAAGTAAATATGGTATCCACCTTTTTATTTAAGGCTGAAGTCTTGGGTGAGACTTCCGGTTCATTAGCAACTATAGGGGAAAAAAAACGAGAAGAATAACAGCGTGCAATAAACTGTAAAACTTCTTGTGCTCACAATTAACATAATACATTAAAATAATATGGTAAGACACAGCAATCAGCAACACCCAGCAGCAAAATGAGCTGTTTTCTACAGCTAAAAATAGCTGGATGCGAATGAGACAGGAACCAAGACCCATAAAATTAACAAATGGCAGCACCGACTCTTACGGGAAGAAAAAAGTAGAGCAAAACAGGTCAACAGTTGCCTTGTCCAAATACCCACACTTGCGGTCTTTGCACTTGACCACTTGATCTCTTATATGACGTATTTCCTGTTTTTTGCCCAAGTGCTCAAGTGAGGATGAAGACCTCAAGTGTGTCGAACTTTTCGTAACCTGATGGGACACACTCAGTGTTGTAAAAAGTTTTTTTTTTTTTTTTTTTTTTACCAAATTAGATGTAGTACCTAAATATTAATTAATATATTTCAATTACAGTCGAAAGGTTTCCGTGACCTCTGGCGAGATCTCAGCAAAAAGTCTCACGAGTTGTTTCCAGAACATGATGCATGATGGGATATGCCAAGCTTTGAATATTGCTCCGGAGTGTGGATTTACGGTGCGTTCCAAACGGGATACATCAAGTGAAAACAATCATGGCCGCCATATTGAAGTGTAGTTCAAACTGAAGTGCTCAAAACTTGCCACTTTAAAGGGCACTTCGGAATGAAGGATTTCAAAGGGTAAAACTGATGGACACTTCGGGCCCCCATGATCCTTTGCACAGATTCTTTGCGTGGCCACGGGATGACGATGCAGAAGGGCACTTCAAGAAACAGTTGTTTGGTCCCTTACACCCTTCAACCCTTTGAAGCTCTTAAGCTGCCTTTCCACTATCTCCGACCAACGACAAGCGACAGACCGGAAATCATTAATTTACAATAGAGAGTAGTGCGGGAGCTGTGTGGAGTTCCGATCTTATGTGCATCCGGAAATTTCGGATCCGATTTGAGCTGCAGATGCGTTAAAATATTTGAACTTTTGCAGCTAGACCGTATGTGACCGCCCGACCGGATGTGATGTATTACATTAAAAACTATGGGCATAGGGATGAGCCTTTCCGAATTTAACACAGGGTTAGTGTGCGTTAAGGGCACTGCAATTTGGCGCATTTAAGATCTTGGACAGTCTTGCGCACTTACTTTCTGTTGCGTACACATGCTCTCAAGTGTCCAAGGCCGCAATTGTGGGTATTTGGACAAGGCAAAAATCTCAGTACATGAGAAAACGTCAGATAAATTTGTACGATTGAAACCTTGAGAGAAGGCTCGTTGTCCAATCATGCTTTGAGTGGTTTAATTTACCACCTGAGAACAGATTTCAATTTCCCAATTCGGCAAAATATATATTCTGAAACTTTTTATGGTTATAGAAAATTATGTTGGTGCCTCGCTAATTGACCGCCTCAGCTCATGGTATGCTTTTTGAAGCACAGAGAGTCTGTTTTGGGAGACAGAGTGAGAAAACTATATTGCAATAGATTGATAAAAAGCACAGTCTTGCTAAAGAGACAGAAATGCCTGGAAGACATCCTCTCTGTCCATGAGACAGAGCTCGTTGTCTCCTAAAATATAATTTATGGTGTTATGAGACACATCAGGACCACAAATTCTTAAGTGTACAGGTAAAACTCCAAAACGATGCCATATATAAAACGGCGTAATATGCGTGTTTGATTTTAACACACGGTTAACCCAATAAACGGTTTAAACCAGCGGTGACATTGGTTTATTGAAGCACAAGATGAGCCAATCTCTCCTGCTGCATTCTTACAGTCAGCCATTAACTTCCTGTTCTCCCCTCCGGACAAAAGCACAACACACCACACGGGAGCCCAACAGCCAGTCTATAACGTGACTGAATCACTGTGTGTGTGTGTGTGTGTGTGTGTGTGTGTGTGTGTGTGAGAGAGATTGTGTGTGTTCCCACGCGAAGCGCACACATGCACTGCGGGGTCATGCGTGCTCAAGTGCAGATTTGATTGTGTGTACACATAAGACTCTGCCGCACTCTGGACATGTGTCACGTACTACAGATCTAAATGATCATGTGTGTGTTTGCTCGTCTTTATTAGTTAGGCACGCTTGGGCGGACCCTTCATGGCCAGAGGGCAGAGAGAGGCTCTCCCCCCTCCCATACGCACACACACGGGGAGTGTCTGGACAGTGAATGTGCAGGACTCTATGCAGGCTATTGTTTGTGCTGGAACCTCTTTATCTGTCTGATGCATTTGTATTCTGCGCGTAGCTTCAGTCTAAAGGTAGAACATTATCAGGTGCTGCCGCTTGCCCAGTATTAATTCTTTGAACCCTGTATATAATAAGACAGCAAACCTTTCTTTATATATACACACAGTAAAAACTTTTTGAAGGTATATACACATCTGCAAATGGATGGGGTCTGGAAAAAAAATATTTTCATTTGAACAATTGTGATATTAATTTTGAAAAGTGTATTTTTAACACTGCAATTTTCAGCAGATATGTAGAAATGTATCTGTACGGTGCTTCTCAATTCCCAAATGAATGACTTAGTTCTTTTTTTTTGAATAGAAAACATACATTGCGACCAGTGAAGCACAATTCCTGATACAAGTGACTCTTATGAACCTGTTCTTTTATGAACAGATGTGTTACAAGTTTGAATCAGTCTTAAACACTGCTGTCAAATTTACAGCAAGAACAAGAATAAACAATTGTAACTGAAATCTATCCAAATTAACTGGCACAAATTGAAATCAAAAGCTTGTGAATGAGTTACAGTACATTCCTGATCTAATTTAGATTACTGGAATACTGGAAATTGGAATCTAACTGATTCAAGAGCTTCTCGAAGAGAATCAAATCACTGGATTGAATCGGAATCGAATGTAAACAAGAGTTTAGGAATCAGAATCAAATCCAAATTGGAATTTATTTAAATCAAGAGCTTGTAAATGAATCATACTAAATTTATAATCTTACCAAATAAAGAACTTGAGAAGCGGAACCGATCAAAATTTGGAATCGAATTAAATTGGGCACCTGAATCAAATCAGAGTAAGAATCTAATCAAAACTGGAATCTAATTCAATTAACAGCTTGTCAATAAGAGTCAAGTAGAACTTAGAATCTAAAAATAAATTATTAAATTTGTAAATTCAATCAATCAAATAAAAGAAAACTTTCTAATCTAGTTTAGATTACTGGAATACTGGAAATTGGAATCCAATTGATTCAAGAGCTTGTCAATAAGAATCAAACATTGGATTGAATTGGAAATTAAGAGCTTGTGAATCAGAATTGAATCCAAATTGGAATGAATTAAACTGAAAACCTGTGAATAAAAATCAAGTAGAATGTAGAATACTAGAATCTAGAAGAATCTTACGTGCATCAAATAAAAAATAAATAAATAAATAGCAATGAGGGCTTGTAAATGAATCAAACCAATTTCATAATCAGAATTCTGGAATCAGAATCAAATGGAAAACAACAATAAAGACAATCAATTCCTTTCAAATTGAGATCTTGAGAATCAGAATCAGTAATCTAATTGAGAACTTGAGAATCAGAATTGAATCTAGAAAACTGTATAGAAAGACCTTAGGAAGAGCTCAGGATTCAGAATCAAATTAAATTAAATCAAGAGCTTGTAAATTATCATACCGAATTTTTAATCTTACCAAATTATAAGATTGAGAGTCAGAATCTAAATCCAAATAGTAATCTAATTCAATTTAGATCTTGATTCAAGTAGAACTTAGAATCTAGTAGAATCTAACTGAATCAAATAAAAAAAAACTAATAACAATGAGGGCTTGTAAATAAACAAAAGCAAATTCAGAATTCTGGAATCAGAACCCAATCAAAATGGAAAATAATAAGAGCTTTCAAACTGAGAATCAAAAATCTAAATTGGAATCTAACTGAACTGAGAACTTGTGAATCAGAACTGAATCTAGAAAACTTTATTTAGCTGAAGTATGTGTTATAATCATATGGCTAAGTATGTATTTAAATATGAATAAAAGGATACAACATACACATGTGAACATATTTTTATAGTAAAGCAGACAAAATAAAAACAGAATCCATTCGCTTTTGAAAGAAAGCACATCGTGAATACTCATAGTTCATTTCTGACACCTCTGAGCTCCCCTCTCTGTTTGAGGTCATGCAGAATTCAAACATTTGCCCTAGGACTCCTTAACTTTGATTTTAGTGTATCGGCAAGCGAGGGATTGTGTATAATGTGATGCGCCGGAGCGAAGCTGGGATCAAAGGTGCGTGGACAGACGTATCGGTCAGGAGAAAAGCAGCAGGGTACCACCCTCCTGCACTAATAGACCACACAGACTGACCACGAAAGAGCATTTCTCATCGGTGGGTTGACAAATGATGCTCTTTGTGATGCAAACGTCGCACAGGTCCTGATGCAAACACCTAGCTGCTTTTGCTTAGCTCTAATTAACGTTAGTTAACATCCAGCTCCTGGAAAGCTCAGCCCTATTCATTCTTTCCTATAAGACGTGACTGATTGTAGGAAGTACCAACTATGGCAGCAATGGTGACCTTGCCTAGCCATAATATTAAGAAAGAAGGCTTTAGAAGTGTGTGTATGAGCTTGTGGGCGAGATAAAACTGTATTCACTAACTGTGACACCTCCATATTTCTGGCTGCAATAATACTAAGACCTCAGTGACCAATGACAAAAGGCTCATCGCAGTTGTTACTTTCTGAGTTCTCGGGTGCAATGATATAAATTTGAAAATATTTCTTTGACGGTCCTGCTACCTACATTACCATGAATATTCAGCTGAAGTTCAGAAAACATGGCACATGCACAGCTTCAAGATTATCTAGATCAGGGGTATCAAAGTCACAACATGTGGAGGAGTCCAAAGCATCCTGCAGGATGATGTGAGGAATAACCTTTTTTAAAGCACAAGTATGTTTATAATATTCTATTTTTTTTTTTTTTTAACACAGCAAGATCTTTACTGCATTAATTACCAATTCCTGACAACTGTCCCAAACCAGACCAAGTTCATTTATCCACTCTGAAATGTCGCTTGCAGCAAATAATGACAACATTGAGAGGTAAAGTAAAAATACCAAAAGTAAAACATGAATTTTCCAGCTCCCCCCCCCCCCCCCCCCAAGTCTCCATGGTAAGATTATTTTAAATATGCAAAGGATAACCAGCAGATGGTCATTATAAAATAAATAATGTTAAAAAATAAACCAGAATAACACTCACCAAATATTATAAAAACCCTAATATTCAGAAGTTTAAGGAAGTTTTTAAAAGATGCTCATTAAGGCTGCATCAAGTGGATCCAATGCAGTTGTGGTGAAATATTATTATAAATAAGTTCTTTAAAAATAATTTATTCCTGTGAGTCTTCAGCAGCCATTAATTCAGTCCTCAGTGTCGCATGATCCTTCAGAAATCATTCTGATATGCTGAAAACAGCTGCACTGCCTAATATTTTTGTGGAAAATGTGATGCTTTTAAAATGACAGTCATTGGAACGACATGAGGGGGAGTAATCAATCTCGTAATACCTTTGTTCATCTCCATAAGACAAAGTAAGATATTTTTGATGAAATCCGAGAGCTTTCTGACCCTGCATAGGCCAAAAAAGGTAGTAAGGCCATTGTTACAATAGTCCATGTGACATCAGTAGTTAAATTTTTTTATGAAGCTACAAAAATACTTTTTGTGTGCAAAGAAAACTCTATTCAAGTTTGCTCAATCTTCGATGTGCGTTTACGTGAATACCATAGCGTAATAATCTCGTAGCTTCATAAAATTAAGATTGAAGAACTGATGTCAAATGGACTTTTATCAATGTCCTTACTACCTTTATGAGCCTTGAACATGGTAGTAGTGTTACATTCTACTCGGGGTCAGAAAGCTCGGATTTCTTTAAAAATATTTTTAGGTGAACTATCCTTTTAAGGATTCTTTGACGCATGGAAAGTTTAAAAGAACCACATTTGTTTGAAATAAAAACATTTTGCAACATTATAAAATGTCTTTCCAGTCACATTTGATCAATTTTAATGCATCCTTGATGAATAAAAGTATTAAAGCTGAACTAAGTTTGACATCCATTTTTTTTTTAAACTGGCAAAATTCTGAAAGCTCAGGACCTAACGCTAAAACTACGCCTGGTTGACCTTATAGTCAAGTTCAGCTGTAGTTCCTACGAAACGCATAGTACTGTAGTTATTCCTAAACCCAATTAAGCTCCCGAGACCCACAAGCGACTGGTCTTAAAATGCCTTATTGTAGGGACATCCCCAATTACAAATTAAATTGAGCTGTAATTGGTCCCCTGATGACTTCATCATCTCTCTATCATCCCATTATTTCTCATGTCATCATTCGCCTTCATTCTTCTTCTGGCATAGTTTAATCATACATCCGCCATCGTGTTGCATCGCAAAGTCTAATTTACCAGATTGGCTTTACGAGCGCAAAAAAAAAACATCCGGTTTCCCGCTTACAAAACTACACCAGCTTCAAGAGGAGGCCGCACGACGTCCTTTAATTTAACAACAACGACTGGAGGGTTGAAACGCAACGCAAGCACATAAAATCTTGATGTATAATGTCGTATCCTCGCTACAAACCACCCACCTTGCACGAATGAGTGCGTGAGGGGGGGAAAAAAAAAAGGGAGGAAGAAAGACGGTAAAGAGCGAGCGAGAAGGAAGAAAGAAAAAAAGTGTGAGTGACTGAGACAGTAGAAAGAAAGAGCAAGGGAGTGCGTGAGCAATAAACGCACAAGCATACACATAACCAACAATGGCACCAGCCAGCCAATCAGATGGTCCGTTCGGTGCACGTCAGTCTGACCCCCCCACACCATCACCCCCCCCAGTCCCCCTTTACATAATATAATGACTGTTTCAGTCAGCTGCTACAAAAACCAGACTCTTTACTCGGCCCACTCCTCCTTTATCCACCCCCCCCTTTTTGCATATCGACGCACACACACACACCCCAGCCACCCCCCTCCTCCTCCACCTCCTCCTCCCCAGAAACCTGCACACGCGCACTCCACGACAGACTCACTGCTTTGGGCACTACGCCAGCCAACGCAGCAGCAGCAGCTACGAGATGAAAAGAAAGAGAGAGCGAGAAAAAGAAAAACAGAGATAGAGAGCGAAATGGTGTGCGCGGACGAGCCGTATCGCCTCGCTTCGGATGAGATTATCCGGCGATCTCACCCAGCGACCCTCGCAACACCCTAAACCACAACTTTCAAATCTCCATTTTATCTAATCAACCTTTTGTCCCGCCATATAGTCCCACTGATCCCTTTCGGATGGTCCCTGGATAGTTACTCGCTCAGGAGTTCTTGGCAAGGTAGGGGAAAGGGCCTAAAAACGAGGAACAATTTAAGCGTGTGTGCGTGTGTGTGGGGTGGGGGGTTTGATGGGCCATACCGACACAAGACTCACTTTGTGCCCTTCAGACCCGCCATTCTAATACAGCTGTGCCACACACCACAAAGCAGAGCAAAAACTGACCCCTCCCTTCTCGCTCTGCACCCCTCCCCCCCTTCCAAAAAAAGTATTCCTTTTTTTCCTCCCTGCGTTGTAAAAATAAACACACACGCTCACTTTCTGGGGGCCCCTTAAAGGTACGGACGACCACAAACTACTTTTCAGTTCTTCTTTTTTTTTTTTTTTTTTTGGATGGATTGAAACATGCACAACGCGCGTTTGGGATCTGATTCGGTTCAGGTGGGGGGCAGAGTTGGGGGTTAGGGCAGACGGATGATGAAGAGGACAAGATTGAGATGAAAAAATGAAATGGAAGAAGAAAAAAAAAAAAAAAAAAAAAAAAAAAGACAGCAGCACTCTCCTGACACGCTACCCTGTCATAATGCCAACCCTTAATTCCCCTCTGCCCATCCCCCACCGGCACACCATTTTCTTTATGCACACGCCACTGCTGCCTGTCGATCAGATCACTGCAAGCACAAAAATGTCCTCCTCCTTCTGCCCCCACTGCAAACACCATCACACCCTGAAGCCCCCTGCACGCGCAAACACGCACGCGAAATCAAAGACCCTTGCCCCCCTACAAAAGAGAGGCGATTCGCCAAGTGTATCCACAAAAAATTGCCAGCTGAAAGAAGTGATGATAATAATATGGCCGATTGCAAGTGCACGATGGAATCCGCAGCCCATTTCACGCATGATCTGCATCATGACAATTCATTTGGCTGACGTAACCCGCTGCCCCACCTCCCAGACCAAAGCGCTGGTGGCATCGCATCCCTCACCCAGAGAGGTACAAGGTGCCTTGTTTTAAACGGCACGCCAGGACTCCCCCAGGACCAGCTCTGATATCTAACTGCTCGGATTCCTTCATGCAAGACTACCGATGTATCCTCTTAATTTCCACAAGTTGCGTCCTAAGGCGCAGCACTTATCGTGAAAGAACAGGGGCTTGCACCCATCTTCCCTTCGCACCCCCCATCCCCCACCCTCGGAGCCTGGCCCATCTCCCAAATCTGCCTGTTCGCATGCAGCCCCTCTGATCACCCACCCGCTCAATTGGCTAGATTAAGCCTTTCCTGTTTGCAGCATCTGATGCTGAGCACGGAGACCTCAAAATGGCTGCTACACCATCGCTAAAGGTGTGTGCGCCCACCCTGATGAATAAAAAAAAACAACACCACCAACAACAACAACAATAAGATGCACTGGCCAAGAGCTACTCGTTTTGTTCTCGGAAGTATCCGTTTGGATGCAATCGCAGTACTTTGGGGTTTAAATGTAAGGAGAGTGATTTATAGTGAAGGGCAGGCGTTGACGCAGTAACCTAGTTAAAGCTGGAGCGAGCGGGCTTGGCATAGGGTCATACAGGGTGAGCGCTGGGAACGCTTGGGAAATGGTGGCGATGGCGGACGCCTGGATGCAAACTTCACAGTAACGCTCTCGGATTTTGTCGGGGAAGCATTCGGGTGGCTTTTCCGCAGGTGCAGGTGCGAAAGGTGCAACTGTATGGATGTAGTGGGAAAGAACAGTTAAAGCAATAGTTCACCCAAAAATGAACATTTCCTCACGATTTACTCACCCTTAAGCCATCCTAGGTGTATATGACTTTCGGCTTCCAGACGAACACAGAAAGGGTTGTTTTAAAATTTATCCTGGCTTTTTCAAGCTTTATAATGGTGGTGGATAGTGGATAGTTATTTTGAAGTGCCAAAAAGCGCATATATCCGTCGTAAAACTAACCCATAAGCCTCCGGTGGGGTTAAGCGGATCCATGGGTTTTTAGAACAAAAATATTTGTATTTTTAAAATTATAAACTCAAATCACTGACTTCCGGCAAAGGTCATATGCGTGTTCGTGAGAGTGTCGAGTTCCTGGTCTGTGTAACATTACTCTGGTTCTAATAAGGCTGTGCAAAAAACTCAATCTTCTTCTCTTATAGTGAAATCTGCTGACATTTTTTTACTTGTCGTTTTTGACTTTTAGACATCGAGTCAGAGGTCAGGGAAGAAGCCAGAACTCGACTCTCCCGCGAACAACTGTACTGATTTGAGCCAGTGATTTTGATTGTAAATTTTAAAATACAAATATTTTTGTTACAAAAACCCATGGATCTGCATCAAGACTTGTGTTAACCTCCCGGAGGCATATGGGTTAGTTTTACGACGGATATATACGCTCTTTGGAGCTCACTATCCACCACCATTATAAAGCTTGGAAGAACCAGGATACATTTTAAAACAACTCCGACTGTGTTCGTCGTATATACTTAAGATGGCTTGAGGGTGAGTAAATCATGGGGTAATTTTAATTTTTGAGTGAACTATTCCTTTAACCCAAAAATGAAGGCGAGTAAATGACGGAACTTAGGACGTTCCAAACCTGGTGTGTCCACACTTGTCATGTTTGGTCTGATTAAAACAAACTCTGGTGCGATTGCTCTTATTATTGTTATTTATTTGAGTAAGTGTGGATGCTGCCATCCGAAACCTGGTGCGGTTCAAATGAAATATGACCGCAACAGGGACCTAATACTTCTAAACGAACCATAAACAGGAAGTAATGACAAGATGCGATGCTATGCGACTTGATTTCACAATGGGAACAAGCAGTGTATCCAAAACAAAGTGAGCAGAAGGCAAACTTGGAACAACAAGGAGGTAAAGTGCCTTTTATGAGCTCTTTGTGAGTTTACAGGTGGTGAAAATAAAATCATATATGTGCAACAATGAACACGCAGTCCAGCAGACAGTATTAGGTGTATTAGACTTAAAGCAGCACTGAGCTGACCGATCAGTGAATGGGAACGCTCCTTTTCTTTTTGTTTGGAGTGTTTGGTGAGACAAAATATATGTCATTCAACCCGTTCAATCAGGTTGTGAACATATCACTATGCCTTTAGGTTCGCCAGGACCAAATGCATAATTTTCCTTTTTGGTCCGGACTGAATGAGTCCTTTCTTCTGTAGATATGCTGAAGAACACTTTTGTCCATAAAATTAGTCAATGAGGTGTAAAACCACACTGCAGTCATAGTAAGTAAGCCATACGGGTTTAGAACAACATGAGGGTAAGTAAATGAAGATTAATTTTTGGGTGTACTGTCTCTTTAAGCAGACGTCTGTTGACTTTGGAGTAGAGGAGGATGAAAAGACTTTTTTTTTCTGTTTATATTATTTGTGAAGAGGGGTTCGGATTTGACATTTATCATGTCAGAACTCTCGGTCCTGAATAAACACTTCATAAACCGAATAAACATTCTCCTTACTTTCACCGCAACGGACAGAGTGTGTAGACGTCAAACGAAAAAAATACAACCATAACAAGAGTGGACTTAAATATTTAAGCTAATGTGCTAGGAAAATATAACCCTCCAAAATAAAAGGGAAGGGATTTGAGAATAACAAAAAAAATAAATTGCACCTTTAATCTTCTATTAATCAAACAAAGATAACTACGATGGGAAATGATGGACGACTTGGCTGAGGGCGCTTTTAAGGTGACCATGTAGTGACAACATTTGCTGGCAAGTCTTTCAAACAATTATGAGTGGTTTTATACAACTAAAAGCTAGAATATAGGACAATCTGATGAGATTTTTTACCCAGACTGCGTTACGGCTTTCAAGTTATTCCAAACACAACAGAATCATACAAGAATGTGTTTGTTGTTAAAGACACATGACAAATAAAAACAACAGGCTTTACAATCAGCTCAAAATCGGGGCTGTGCCCATCATACACACTGCTTTATGTGAAATCTGTGTCAATTCTGACAGCCTAAAATCCGTAAATTGGCCTTCGGCAACTCGCATCAACACATTCAGACTGCAAAGCGGGGCAAAAACCTGGGCAAAAGTCACTTTAGTGTATTCCAGCCTTAAATTTGAATAGCCTAGATTTCCGCTTCCAAAACTGCTGCACACCCGAGCCCTTCTGGCATGTTGCAGAACGAAATGTCAACAAGGTGACGACCCTCCATTTGCCATTAGGAGGTTTATCTTCAGCTCCTCAGCAGCTGGCTGCCACTCCGTGAACTCGCTTTCACAAGCGACAAAGCACCAGCGAGAGTGTGACCTCCCCCAGGGCGCGTAAAGCAGAAATATGACTTGAACAGCAGACCCAGGCCTCATGATCTCATGCCGCAGCCATTTCTGCAGCCCTGACTCCAGTAGAGACGCAAAAGCAGGTGACAACACCTGTTTGGTCAAGACCTGCCTGATTTCTTTCATTCGGCTGTCACCTTGGCTCTCGCTGCTCCTCGCTCTGGTATCCACCACCTGAGAATCCGAGAATAGGCTTAACCGGATAAAAACAGCTCAACAAGGTGGTGAGAAAATGTGAAGAGATGAAAATGAACAAACACCGCACACCTGACCACGAAACATGCACTCCGGACCATAGAGATGCTTTAGGGGCTAACTAGTTCACAACAGTTACTTGTCACCTTTCTGTTTTCAAATTAGTCTTCCGAGTGAGTAAGCCCTCTGATCAATATGGACTGGCAGAACACTTGGGCCTAAACGTGTGAAAGATGTCAACAGAACAGCTCCCTAAACCCCTCAAGAACATGAATCAAATGACTTTACAGAACACAGCCTTAGATTAGAGAAGCTTTTTTGACTTTCCTGAAAGCTAGGCCATCTTTAAGCAGGGCTTGGTATGATTTTTCAGGTATGCCTGGACAAAACTGATCATCTGCTTTTCTAAAATGCTATTTAGAACATAACCATATTAGCAAAATGGGTCAAGGCATCTGAAATAAATTCAAACGTACACTGATCCAGAATTTAATTGCAATTCAGAGTAATTTCCAGCCCAGATGTTCCTCTTGTGTTGCTATAAAAACAAAGCTCTGTTTGTTTAAGCATCCTGACCAGCACAACGCAACACTGACTCAACCAAAGGCATGACTTTTAGGCAGGACTATTGAATTGTCTGACCAACGGTAAATGAGGAAAATGTTGGGGAAACCCATTTAAAAACTCTTGATACTACGCAGATACACAAATGAAATGTTTCTGAAGCACAAAGTGCGTTATAAACGAACCGGATCGGCAAAACTGCAAATTCTCAAATGTTGACAACAGAGTATGTGATACACAGATGCGACTGTTTGGGGCTGGGTGACGCATACTCTGTTTTATATAGATGGAGTTACAGTTTTTAATCTCTGCGGTTACATATGCTGATAGACTGTATTATCAACTTTAATTATTAGAACTGAAGCTGAGGGAAATTAAAGGACAACACAGTAATGAATTTAGAGGGCAGTATACAACGTACTGATACAAGTACCAGTGAGCCTCTGAGATTAGTATCAGTGCATCTCTTAAAAAAAATAAATAATAAAAATAAATAATAATATCATAACCAATGAGAGTCCCAGAGATATATACCTGGGCAGAATTGGGAGAAGCTTACACACTTACAGTTATGCATTTGGAAGATGCTTTATTCCAAAGCAACTACTTCACTCAAGGTATTCATTTACGTTTGAGCTATGAGAAAGCTCACCAAAGTTCAGTCAAAGCATCTTTACATTTATACAAGATGGTGTATAAATGATGGTGTTGATAAACAGTACCTGCAGTTTGAGTGTTCCTATATAATCAAGGACTAACAAGCCTTTCAACAAATCATTAATTTGGAAAAAATAAAAAAAATAATTAAAAAAATTACTTGGAAAATAATTTTGGAAGCAGGTGGCTTGAAGCTAGTTTAAAAAAGAAAAACAGCACAAAGGCCTAAGCAACTTACACAGTGTTGTTAATTAAGAGGAGATCCCTGTTAACCGCATACACTTCTGACTAATGGTCGTAAAACTTTCAGAACTATTAATAACACACAACTAAATTCTTTAACTGGGCAAATAAACCATCTGTAAATGTCTATTAACAGAAGCCAGAGACGCTGAAGATGGACGCAAAGAGGAGAAAACAGGCTACTGTAGCTACTGTCCATGATGCACAAAATATAGAAATAAAATTCCATTCTAAAATACCGAACTGGGAGTGAAGAATTTATATGAATGCATCCATTTTCTATATGGTATTTTCGTTTCATCTCACCTCTGTATAATGCATATTAATGTAGTATTCAAAAGCGTTGCTTTGTTTACAAGGAAAACGCTGTTTCACTGCTGGTCCATAAGCGCCACCTGCTGTCAGAGTTTGCAGTACAAACTAGTGTGTTCATAATTAAGATAATACATTAAAATAAAATGGTAAAACACGCTAATTTGCAATATCAAGCAGTAAAAACAAGTGGTTTTGTACAGCTAAAAAGAGATTGAAATAAAATTTACTAATGGTTGTGCCCACTCTTACAGGAAGAAAATGTTAGTTTGATTCGTAATTAAAAAGCATAGTTCTGCAACTGTTGCATGCATTTTGATCTGTATAAAGGCGATAAACTGTCAAACCGCCCAGCACTACTTGAAGCTTAAACTTGTCCTTCTTGCAGGCGTTTTCAAACTGAGGTCTGAACTACAAAATATTTTTGTACTTGTCAAAGTTTGGACACACCCTTTCATTTAATGTTTTTTTTTTTTTTTCTCATGCTTATCAAGGCTGTTTTCACTTGATCAAAAATACAGGAAAAAAATAAATAAATATTGTAATATTGTGAAATATTATTACGATGTAAATCAATGTTTTTCAATATTAATACACATTAAAATTTAATTTATATCTGTAATTAAAGTTGAATTTCCATAATCAATACTCCAGTCTTCAGTGTCACATGGTCCTTCAAAAATCATTCTAATATGCTGATTTATTATCAGTGCTGGAAACAGTTGCGCTGCTTAATATTTTTTTTTTGAACCGGTGATACTTTCTTCAGGATTTTTTGATCAATAAAAGGTTAAAAAACAAAAGCATTTATTTAAAATGGAAAGGTAAAAAATAAATAAATAAATAAATAAATATATTTATTTATTTATTTATTTATTTATGGCAGCACAACTGTTTCCAACATTGATAATTCTAATAATAAATCAGCATATTACAATGATTTCTGAAGGATCATGTGACACTTAAGACTGGAGTAACAGCTGATGAAAATTCAGCTTTGCATCACAGGAATAAATTATATTGTAAAGTATATCAAAATAAAAAACATTATTTTGTCGTAATAACATTTTGCAATATTACTGTTTTTTCTGTATTTTTGAATAAATAAACGCAGCCTTGATGAGCATAAGAGACTTTAAAAAAAAATAAAACATTAAATTAGAGGCTGTGTCCAAACTTTTGACTACTGGTACTGTAAGTAGAAAATTCTGTAAAGTTCATACCTTTTACAGAAAATATTTCAATAATTTGCTTTGGATTCAGCTCAGCCATGAACAAAAGCCAATTAACTACTAATAAAAAAATAATTACATTTAAAACGACTAATAAAAGTAAATTACCAATCAGGCTTTGTCTTCATAACACAACACTTACTATAAACAGGTCAAAGCTGCTTCTATATTTTAAGAAGGGAATCCCTTGCAAAGGGATCATAAAATTTGGGAGGCCTTGGCATTGGAAACTCCTGGCTTAAAGACCTTCCTAAAAAACAACCATTTCAAAGCAAAACCCCAACAAATCACACTCAAGGAATCCCACTGGAGCTCTACACCAATTGTATTCATAAGATGCAAATGAAAATTCAAATTAAAAAAAGCGCTCGTTGACATATTTATCAGTATAAATCGCTTCTCGCATCACACGCAATCCAGCTGCAATGTGATGCGAGCGTAATTGAGATGTTGTAAGTCAGCTGTGCCGTGATGTCACAAAAGTAGGTTGCTGATGGGGGGGAATTTCAGGACAGGCGTATTAGCATACCGTCACCAAACGGCGCGTTACGCGCACGCCGACAGGAATTTCAAAACCACTTCTGGGAGGTTGAGTCGAGTACAGTATCTAAAAGCCTAATGGTTAATTCGCTAATTGGACCGTTGTCCTCACCAACGACCTACACAATGGCTAACTATTACTGTATATTACTCAGAAGAGAGATCTGCTGGGAATATGACCAAAATTTGCATACGGCCAGTTTCTGACACTAATGAGGCCAATTAGGCGGATGGCGCCCATGGCAACAGGGTTGTAATTGGTTGGCTTGATGCATACGGGACGTATGGGTAACAGGATGTGGGTTGAGTCAATAATGTGTTTTGGAGCTGCCAGCGCATGATGCATTTGATGCCTTACCTTAATGCACCTCTGCAGATTCAGCGAGTACCTGAGGGTAAAGCAACCAGGATGAGACTGCGACAAAGCAGACTGGTAGTCGTACCTGCAAAGCCACACCACACACACCCACACACACACAGGCGTCCGGCACGTGCACACGTACGCGCACAAAAACATTCACGACCGTCCGCGTACCGCACGATGCACGCTTTGGACAGAGTGGGACGAGATCACGGCTGATATCTCCGTCCCGGCGTCTGCACGCACCTAGCCAGAAATGGCGTCTCCCGCTCACTGTACTGTTCAGCCACAACACTTAAAATCTCGGTCTTCATTAAACAAGACAACAGCTCATTGTGGCCGTTGCCATGACAACAGGCCCTTCTATTTTTAAGCCGTGCCACTAATCAATTCCTGTTCTGCTGTCGCCCGAGGGAGGGAGGGGCGGTTCAGGAGGAGGGTGGGGGCAGTAGCAGGGGGCAAAGGGGAGGAAGTGTGTGGGGGAGTGAGGCTGAAGACAAAGAGACCAAATAAAGACAGCAACAAGATCTTCAAGATACCGAGAGAGGTGGTAGACGCAACAGCGGTTAAAGCAGCCTACAGTGAGGAAACGCGCCTCAAACGCAAACCAGGTTTCCTCCTGCGAGTAACAGTGCTAACCAGAGGCCCGTGCTAGTGCGCAGGTACAAAAACCACACAGAGCTGCAAACACGAGGAGGAAATACTGAATGAAACTCAACTTCAACTCTCGGTTTGAACCTTGAGACTGCATTCACCAATAGGGATCGCCTCTGGGACGGGCCCGGTTTGGTTCCCTTTTTCCGCCGCTGCTCTCCCTCAGAAATCCTCACATCCAAACTTCAGCTCAAATACGTAGAGGGATGAGAAAAACCCTCAACAGGTTTTCTAACAGAGGCGGCGACTGTAGAGAGACGGAGAGGATCTGAATAAAGCTACAGACCTATTTATACAAGATACAGACAGACTTCAAGGTTAAGGAGGAACACAATCTAATACTCTTGCCAGAAGAGAGAAAAATACACAAAGAGAAGAAACGTGGAGAAAAAAAAAAAAAAAAGCAGCACTGGAGATGAATCGCTCTGATATCCCTAAGAGCCTGAACGAGAATTTGAAAGATGGTCACAAAATAATAACGTAATTTAGTCAAAGCCATTACGAGAAAGAAACACACTGTCCTTGTTTTCATGCCAGTCAAGATCATTTATTTTAAATAAACATATACAGCATTTTTGAAGGCAGGCTAATATTCTGAAGTCAGTTCGGTCCCACTTTATATTAGGTGGCCTTTAAATGCACTTACTGCGTACTTGCATGTTTTTACATTGTACTTATGTTTCAAAAAATACCTGGATGTAATTACATCTGTAATTACACTATTGACCAATCCCTTACACCTTAACCCACTCAAAAAAAAACAAAGCCTACCCATACCACCAACCCTGTCCCTAACCTTACCTGTATCTCACCTCAATAGCAGCAAAAGTGTTTTGCAATACAATATGAACACCACAATATGTACACTGTACTCATTTTTGATAGTACATAGTAATTAAAGCCACCTGATATAAAGTGGGACTATACTATTTTGGTATAGACTAGGCCTGCAGGATTAATCGTTTGTAAAACCGAAATCGCGGTTTGAAAGGGTGCGATTTTCAAATCGCAAGAGCTGCGATTATTTAGACCGACTATATGGTAACAAGCATATACGTTGTTTTTGACAGTTTGTTTCATGTGCATATTACGTCTTCTTGCGTATATTATGTTTGATGCAAGTTTAACCAATAGGGGGCATTTTAAAACTGCATGTACTGACTAAACGAGCAAATAACGTTAATGCCATTTGGAAAAGATGAGCGGGAGCAGCGGCTCAACTTCCCAACAAAGTGTGTCTGCAGAAGAGCAAAGTCCTCCAGACGACTTGGCACCTAAATGCCTAATTTGCGTGCATTGGGGAGTCGCTCTCTTAAAATTGCTTTTCAATGCGTGTGCGAGTCTTACTTTCGGTTTCGTTTTAACTGTGGAGGGAAGCGCTTGGAGGTGCTGAGTGTGCATTCTACAATTTGATTTCCTTATATGTAAACGAAGACTTATGGCATGAGGCTCACAAACACATCTGTAATTATGCTTTGTTTTGTTTTGATATAAATTTGTTGTATTGCCACGTGATGTAGCAACTTTAATCAAACCACATCAAACCTGTAGCACTTTTAAGAAGTAGTAAAATCGCAAATCGCAATTTTGATTAGAAAAATCGCAATTAGATTTTTTCTCCAAATCGTGCAGCCCTAGTATAGACACTTGGCTACAAAAAAAAGCTATTGAGCACTGTTATTGCCTAGGAAAAAAAAAAAAAAAAAAAAAAAAAAACTTTTCATCTGATTCTCACTGACTTTCTGTGACAACATGCCCCAGTAGTTGTTGATATGAAAACTGGCCATTAAACTGCCTATTAAACAATTGTGAAAATAATTACATTTAAATGAAATAAAAAATGTAAATCAAAAAATCATACATTTCAATTCAATCAAATGTAAAAAGCATATACATGTAACACTATAGACCACAAAACCAGTCTTAAGTAACACAGATATATTTGTAGCAATAGCCAACAATACATTGTATAGGTCAAAATTATCGATTTTTCTTTTGTGTCAAAAATGATTGGGAATTGGATATTAAGTAAAGATCATGTTCCATGAAGATATTTTGTAAATTTCCTACCATACAGATCTCAAAACTTAATTTTTGAATGGTAATATACATTGCTAAGAACTTCAAAAGACAAACTTTAAAGGCGATTTTCTCAAACCCTCAGATTTTAGATTTTCAAATAGTTCTTCTCTCTTGACCAAATATTGCCCTAACAAACCATACATCAATGGAACGTTTATTCATTCAGCTTTCAGGTGATGTATGAATCTCGATTTCATAAAATTGACCCTTATGACGGTTTTGTGGTCCAGGGTCACATTTTGATAATTAGACTGTTAACTAAATAATAAATTATATACATTTATAACATATAAAACCAATGACAATGTGTCCAACCTGATATTAACTATACCTTTCGTCCTTACAACACAGTGCAATCTCTTAGCGAAAATCTGCCTTCTTTATATAGCTGGATGCATTTCAGTGTGCTGTTATGTTCACCTATATGTTTGAAACATATGTTACATCACCTCTCCCCCCAAAAATTGACTACTGTCTCAAACCTTATAGTTACAGAGATATAGCCCTTGGGTCAACTTTCTCATGACAATAAGCATTGGTCTCCACCGTACAGTTAATACAACAGGAGTCTATAACCTTTTGCAACTGGAGAATGTTCTAAAATAAAGCCTGCATTATTGTGACTAAGATGGACAATTATGCAAAAAATAAAATATTTCCAACAATCATATTTCAGAAGAGAAATCATGCGGTATGGTTTGCCTGGTCGTGCTTTTAGGGGTATGAGCAATCCTTGTAGCATGCATAAATGCATAACATGTTTGTTTTAAGCAGTGCCGACTGAACTGATGTCATTCTCAGGGAGAATTAGTCTCCTGTTTCTTTAAAAAAAAAAAAAAAAAAAAAAAAAAGAAAAGGAAAAAAAACAGGGAGTTACAATATCTCTTTTTTTTTTTTTTTTCACCCAGGGTACCCAGTGGAGTCAAAATGCGAGAGAGCCAGTCTAAGCCGGTTTGTAACCTCAGGGTATGGAATTATCTCTTAATATGTAGCCGTTAGTGGTCAGGACGTCACACGAACACAGAGAGAGAGAGAGAGAAAGAAAGAAAGAGAAAGACAGAACGAAAAAAGACAAAAAGGAGGGGGCCAAAGGGGGCAGTAAGAGGAAAATGTACTTCTTACGAGACGCTGAATCTAAAACCTGGCACCTTGTCAAGACGGCTCATTGCGGAACTTCAGACCACAGGGTGGGGCATACGTTGTTTAAACAAAAAGAAAAAAAAAAAAAAGAAAAAAAAAAGGAAAAATGCTGGAACGTGAGCCATCTGGAGAAAGCGAGGTAGCAAAACGATTTTAAAATGGGGTTGAATTGGGAAAGAGGCAGGGAGGACAGTCAAGCGATTAAAAAAAAAACCCTGCCATATTCAAAGAAATCGTATTCGAACCACTCTATACATTTAAAAAAAAAAAAAATTATTAAAATACACAAATATCCCCTAATACACAACTAGCACATATTACCTTTACACACATACACACACACACACACACACACCGACATGACCAGCGCTTTATCAAGTCGAGATAAAATCTGCAGAGGCTCCCTTCTGACGCTCAAAGTAATGGGCACACAGACATACACCCGGGGAAAACATGATTTCCACCAAGGAACCGGCGCTCTGGAAAAGTAGATAGGCTTGGAGAAATGGACTGCACGGGACCAAAACTTCAAGAAAACCCCGCTTTATCCATACTGGCTGAACAGAGACCACGCACCCCTTCTGATTCCAACAGAATGACCCAAGAAACAAAGGCCTGCGGCTGATTCGAGGGATATGGAGAGGATGCTTAAATGTGCTAAGGTTCAATTTGTTAATCTGCTAAACACAGTAATAAGACAAAGAGGCATTTGTGCAGGGATTATGGGAATTGAATCTTGCGGTTGCGCATGTACAGAGAGTCAGCTATAATTCTTATCAAGGTTAACTACCACAGGTACGGCAGCTTTCAGAGATTTCCTCAAAGGTACCAGCTGAATTATTTTTGTTTTCGGTTTATTTATGCCTTTTTGTTAGTTGTTTCAGCCAAAGCTACTGTATGGATCCAGCAATGTTATGTGAAAAGCAAACTTGAACCCAGTAAAGACGTCCTAGATGATATAAGAGAACATCCAGGAAAACAGGATCAGGTGTTATTCAAGTATTTTTCATACTATTTTAGCATTTATTACTTAACAAAAATGTTTTCATTTTATTTTTAGTTCAAGTTTTATTTTATTTATTTATTTTTTTATGTACTTTTATTTTAATTGTATTTTTTTTTTAATTATGTTTTATTTCACTTTTAGTACGTAAAGGTTTCTAATTCTTAGAATTTTCTAATCTAACATGAGACCATGGACCACAAAACCAGTCATAAGGGTCAATTATTTTGGAATTGAGATTTATATATCACCTGAAACCTGATAGGAAAAAATTGTTAGGACAGGACAATATTTGGCTGAGATACAACTAAAATCTGAAGGTGTAAAAAAAAAAAAAAAAAAAGGGTTTTCATATATTGGCAGTAGGAAATTTACAAAATATCCTTATGGAACATGATACTTAACATCCTAATGATTTTTGGCATAAAAGAAAAATCTATCATTTGACCCATACAGTGTATTGTTAGCTATTGCTACAAATACACCCATGCTACTTAAGACTGGATTTGTGGTCCAGGGTCACATATATGCCATGCTATTTCAGCTTTATTTCAATCGACAAAAACAAAATTTGTTATAGCAGTGACTTCATTGCAACCGTTTGCAGATATCAGCCCTAGTTCTGTTTTGTCAAAATACATTTCCAAATATAACTGACATAAATGTAAATGAAATGAAAAATGAACGACTTACTTTGTGGAACACAAAACTGTTATTGTCCTTAAAATGAAAGTCAACCAGGTCCAAAAATACTAAATCGGACCCCAATTTATTTATTTATTTTTTTATATCTTATTTTGTGTTCTGCAGAAGAAAGTCACACATGTTTTAAATAACATGACAGTGAGTACAAAAGATGACCATTTCTTAAAGGTTTGCTGCAACTGGACACTGATGTTGGGCTGATGTCACAATAATAAAGAGAGAAGTTTAAGACTGCATAGTCAAAACAAAAACATTTCTAAGTCTACTTTAGCTTAAATAAATGATGCAACGCCATACACAATGTCAGGTCCATCAACTTTAATAGACAAACTAGCCCCCAGGCCATGAAAACTAAGATGGTTCCACAGAGAAATGCTTTGGATGGGTTCCGCTTGCTCTTTCATATTGCACTGAATTAAGTGTTCCAGCAGTCCTTCGATCAGCTCGAGCCATCACACAGCTCTCTCGCTCCTGAAACAAGTGCAGCCGGAGAACCTCGCGCTACGAAAGCCACCCATCTGGGGACTACACGCCTATACCTCCCACTGTAATCATAAAACGGGTCTATGCGCTTCATATTCACTCACAGCTTCCGTCTCGCTACAATGTAATACATTGCGGAATGATGAAAACAGCTTGGCCTGAATCAATACTTCTGAATTTTTCAACCAAAGCCAATACCTGGACCCGCCGCAATTAATGCAGTCCACACCTCATCTTCAGAGAAATCCCACTTGAGAGACGTCGAGCAAATTAACAACAATCCGGAGCTCTCGTGACGGCCGAGACTCGCGAAGCTTGAAAAACTCATCTATTTCGCGACTGGGATGGTCAGACACCATCCGCCGGGGAAAAGGAGAGGAAAAAAAGCACAAACGACAACGTTCCAAAACATAAAAACATCTTCGTCTTTGGTCGGGGCTTCTCGCTCTTCACATGCACGCATTCTTCAAGAATCAACGTAAGAGGCCCGTCATGTCGTTTCTTGCTGCTGTTTATCCAGCTAAAGCATCAGGGAGGCCCTCTAATTAAACTTCACAGGAAGCCATTCATCTGGGCTGATTGTTTCTGCGTGGGGTTTAATAAGCCTTGCATGAGGCCCGCAGAACGCAGCCTCCCCATTCAGGTGTTAACAAGACCCGCGCACCAACATACATGCGACGCATTACAGTCGACTGAAACATTCCCTCTCGGTACCTGCTCACTGTGCCCACCTAAGATCTCGCAACTAAAATGGTGGAGAATAATTAATCAGCAACTGACAGAGCTGAGCGGAAAAAGCTGAGGAGTCAAAGGTCCCTGTGCAACCAACGACCACCAGAGGGTTTGAGATGCCTCTAAAAAAGTGATGAACATATGAATCAGTTATTTTAGCTTAGCCATACGCACTTCTTCACGAAGATCAAGTTTATAAACCAGGCTGCGTTTAAACAGAAAATCCAGATCAATTTGAAGGAGGAAGAATCTAAACATTTAAAGAGACAGTTCACCCTAAAATCAAAACCTGAAAATCATTTACTCACCCTCTTGTCGTTTTGAACCATAACACTATTATAGTGAGTATATAAAATTTACTTTTCAGTTTTTAACTCAACTATTTCAAAATATTAAGAAGGTCAATTAACCTAACCTTATTAGTTATTTCACTCAACATTTCTAATTTTCACTCATCTAATATTAACAGCTCATTTCAGCTGTACTTTAATAAATGAAAACAATGTTAAATGGTTTTAAATGATGATAACAACACTATCCATTATAAATGACTTACTTTCTTTTGTGGAAAACAAAAGAAGATAGTTTGAAGAATGCTTCAGTGTTTTTTTCCACACAATGAAAGTCAATGGGGTCCAATGTTGTTTTGAACCCAAGTGACTTTTATTGTGTTGATAAAACTGTTGAAACGATGTCTAAAATATCATTTCATGGTAACATTAACAGTAGCATTTCAACATAATATGTGACTCCAGACCACAAAACCAGTCATAAGGGTCAATTTTATACTATAGTCAGAGATTTAATGTATAGTTTGTTATGATAGGACAATATTTGGCCAAGATACAACTATTTAAAAAAAATAAATAAATAAATAAAAAATCTAAATATTGAGAAAACTGCCTTTAAATTTGTCCAAATTAAGTTCTTAGCAATGCATATTACTTATCAAAAATTAGGTTTTGATACATTTATGGTAGGAAATTTACAAAATATCTTAATGGAACATGATTTTTGGCATAAAAGAAAAATCTATAATTTTGCCCCATACAATGTATTTTTGGCTATTGCTACAAATATACCCCAGCGACTTATGACTGTCCAGGGTCACATATAGCATTTTCGCAATTACTATACAAAAATGTTCAAGTAACAACAATAGTACTTAACTATAAAATTCTCATTTTAAAAATAGTTTTTTGATATATTTTTGAGTAAAAACCTTCAAAATTATCTTCTTTTTGTTTTTTTTTCCTGCAGGTAAAGTCATACAGATCTGGAATGACATGAGGGTGAATAAATGATGACAGAATGTTAACTATAACTTAACCCTTTATAAAACACTTCTTACTGTATACTACTGATCACTGACACAGATTGGTATCAGTCCCAAAAACAGTCTGACATACTTTTCTTTTTATTTGCACTTCTTTCACTGATCTAGATTTATCACTTCACATTCATTAACATCATCCATATCAATTAGCAGCATGTACAAGCAACCGACAAGACTTCTCGCCCTCAAAGGATTTTCGCTTGGGAAAATTTTTAAATAAACCTAATGTTTCTGATTAAGGGGTAATTATCCTGATTTCTTTCTTTTCAAAACATTCAGGCATTCAGGTCTCAATTTTACATAACTATGGGTCATGAAATGAGCCCTGATTTTGAGCAGGCATCAATCAGACCTCATATAGTCAATGAAAACGGAAGACTTGATATACAGACTGACTTCTATCAAAAGTCAAACAACTGGTATGAACACCACTTGATTACAAATGTATCTATAAGGAAGCACTTGGAAACTTTAGTTGAAATACTGAAAATGGATAAATGATAAACTGCAGTGAGCATTAATTAAAAACTTATGGTTTGCTTATATGCGATTAAGATTTGTAACCCTGAAACTAAACTTTAAAGTGCAATTCAAGTGTAATCAAAAGCATTCCTGAGTATATGACAGACTAATTTCTCTATGATGTCAATGGGAAGGTCTGAGGTAATGATGTTGTCCATTACACTGCTTTATAAAGCCAAAAGACATGTGCTCATATTGTTTCCTAGACCAATAAGGCTTATCTGGGGAAAGGGCGAGCAGCAGCCCCTAGCTTACCCAAGAGCCAATGAATCAAACCCTTTTGGACCTGACACTTCGGTCCAGAGGGTCTTTTTTAAACCCACTATCACACAAAACCAAGAAACTACTGAACGTGAACATTCCCTCTCATTCCAACCGGCTTTAAAACAATCCTAACGACACTGAAGGTGCGTTGAAGGGTAGGAGATCAATGGGAGGACATCGGAGTGTCAATGCCCCGGCTCTCAGGACTGTCGCAGTGAGGGTTCGTTTTACAAAACTAGCACAACTTGGGTCCACATCATCATATTGCACTGCCGTAAATCTCATGGCGCATGTTTACAGAGCAAGTCGTTTTGTTGTGTCTACTCAATACGTTTGCCAAAGGGGCACTGCTAATTCTAAACACTACCTTTTCTGACCATTCAGCAGTCCTGAAACCCAGCCAAGTCAAGTACTCTTTCTGATCCAAGAGTCAATATCCAGCTCTAAATGTGATTTCCCTCTCAAATGTCTTCTTCAATAGCATGATCTCGTCTTCTAGATGAACCTATGATTGAATCGAGCTTGAGTTAAGTGCGAAGTCCAAGTAGAATCACCTGAACACAGTTCACGCAAAAATTTAATTCTAAAATTTAAATCATTTACCCACGCATTCTCATTTGACTTTCCTAATACAGACTAAAAAAATAAGACACTTTTGTTAACATTGTTTTGGATCCCATTGACTTTTTTTGATTTTTTGAATGACATAAAGGTGAGCAAATGAAACAAACATTTTTGGGTGAAGTATTCATAGCACAAGGCCCTGAATCACAAACCACTTGAAAATATGCATTAGGATTAAATCTATAGTAAAAATCCATGCATTCAACATGGGAATGCCAATGTTGTGCTAAAGCACAAGTACTAGCATAAGATCTGGGCCTGTATTCGTAAAGCTTCCAAGAATCCTCTCAGAAAGCTCCTAACTTAGCTTTAAAAATTCTACATAGGAGTCTTAGCTTAAAAGTGATTCAGGGCCAATCTAAGAACAACTCTGAGGGAGGAAAAGGCAAAAACTTTTTTCTTAGTGAGGAGGCGGGGCTGACCCCTTTGCCAGCTATGACACAGCCTTTTGAAGACTGTGATTGGTTGGTCGTCCAAGCAGGAAATAAAAAAGCACTTCAAGTGTAGGGTCTATATATACACATATACACATTTTATTTTTTATTTACCATGCTGTTAATGTCTTTATGTATTTGAAACAAATTTAACAAGGTAACTGTTTGTGTGAGATCACTTTGCTTGTTTGTGGCATACCCAAATCATCACTGCTGCATTTGCACTACACAGTTGCATTTTTCCGGTTGCCAAATATGTTAATGTAGTTAATTTGGTGATTACTTCTATTTCTGGCACTACGACATGTCTGTGCCACGTCGGAGATGTTAGCATGTCTCGAATAAGATCGGTCACAAACACAATCTAATGTGTAGCAGCATCTTATTAACTCACCATCATGTATTGCGTACAACATATTTCTTCTCCCTCTTCATATTTCATCCATTTTCTCCACTGCTAAAGAAACTCTTAAGCCTCTTAAAAGTCCTCATCCGTACTCCTAACAATTTTGGACCTTAAGACCTCTTTTAAGGGTTCTGAATGACTTTTTTCTTTACTAGGATCTTTTCTTTAACTTTAAGAGGCAACACCCACATTTCTAAGAATTTTCTTGAAATTGTCACTAGGAGCAACTTTTTGCACTAAGAGTTTTCATGAATACGGGCCCTGGTTTAGGTAGAACAGGTACTTGAACAGGTACCTCTAAACCATGACAGATCTATGATGAAATCTACATTGATAACTTGAGCTTAGAGTCTTTGCTCATCTCAGTGTATTCCATCTTATCACCTTGGCACCTCACTTCACAGGTTTCGGGGGCTTAACAAAACCAGACAGTCACTAGCAATAAGGTGCCTGTGCACCATGGAAATTAAAGAGAACAAACTGCATAAAATCCTTTCACAGATGACGGCCATAAGCTCGGGTGCACCGACTAAAGTGATGAATAGCCCAAAAAAAGGTAGAAAAATAAATACCACGATGCCAAGTATCTTCCGCCTGAGGGGGAGGAGGGGGAACAGTCCACACAAAATGCCTTTGAGCAAAACAGTCAATAAGAACATTGTTTAGACCCCTCTTGAGGATGTAATACTAGTGGGGCGCCCCTCACAGTATGCAGCAGCCTTTTTCGAAATTAGCAGAAAACACTCCAATTGGCTCTTATTAGATGTGCTACTTGCTAAAAAAAATATTTTTTCTTCACAGCTCTGTTGTTTACACAGATTACTTACATCAGACATTAGTATGATTTCACCAGGGTAATTCCTAGAGAAGTGCATGTTCACTGACTTCTACGCAGACCTTTCTCTCTGCACAATAAGTATAAATGACTTTAATAACGGTGGGTGGAGAGATTTTTCTCTGTGACTTGTCAAAGTGGGAAACTTTTATATGCTATAAAAATATCTAGGAGTACATAAGTCTGTTAGTTTCCTGAATAATTCCTTGAACTTAAAAGGTGCACTCAGTAAGTTTGTGTCTTATTTAGTGGTTTTAAACTTTATTCTGATGTTCATACCTAAGCTGTTGGTGTTTCTTTTATTTTGTTCATTTTTGTGTCTTTCTCTGTCTCATACTACATTACCGAGTTCAAACTCATTTGGTTTGCTGTGTTATGTCTATAAGTAGCGGTAATAGTAACTCTGTCACTTTTGCGGAGGCCTTGGTTTCAGAAGTACTTCTCCCATTCATTTTTCTTACAGGGAGTCTTTGGTAAAAAGTTATAAGCCATGAACCAAACTATATCAAAATATCAAAATTCGTTTTGAAGCAAAATAGTATTAGAAAATCAGACAAAAAGTATGTGGACCTAACAACTTCAAATGATGGAAAGAACTACAATCCCTTGATGAAGCACTGCAAATGAGGATCCAAAAAACTAAATAAATTATATATATACACCCTGGATCACAAAACCAGTCATATGTATTACACCTGAGATTTAAAGCTGAATAAATAAGCTTTCCATTGATGTACGAGAGAGAGAAATCACCTTTAAAGCTGTCCAAATTATGTTTTGGCAATGCATATTACTAATCAAAAAATATGTTTTGATATATTTACAGTACAAAATATACAAAATATCTTCATGGAACATGATTTTTACTTAATATCCTAATGATTTTTGGCATAAAAGAAAAAAAGTGATAATTTTGACCTATACAATGTATTACAGGCTACAAAATATACCTGTGCTACTTAAGATTGCTTTTGTGTTCCAGGGTCACATATATGGACAAATAAACTATTGTTTTAACGCTGTTTTGTGTATATAGAAACAAAAGTTTCTACATTTACTGTAAAATATGAATATATATATATATATATATATATATATATATATATATAAAATTGAGATGCGATTTGCTTGATTTCTTTGCAGAATGATAGGTATAATGTAGCTTTTTTTACTGCAAACCTTGCTGTCAAGTATGATTACTTAAAATAAGTTGAAATTGTGCAGAATGACGGCATAAGCTTATAACACTGATTAACAACCTTTTAGTGCACATTACGTCTGTTTTTGAAAGCAGTTTAAAAATCAATTCCCCAATGAAAAAAAAAAATAAATGCAACTTTTGAGACCAGACTGACATGGCAGGTCATGTGATCTTAACATCATGGCAGCACCCTGAGTGGGTGACCCACTTGATGTAGTACAGTACATTTCTTTATATGTAAAACGTCTTTTTAAATGAGCAAAAAACTTAGAGCGCATGTTTAAAAACTTTTTGATGGTGGCAAAATAAGAATCTGCCCTATAGTGGAATTGTCTGTTAAAGGCATTTTTACTTGATGAAAATGATGAAAAATATAGTCCCCCTCAAACAAACTACTGTCATCTAGTTACCAAATGCATATGAAAAATTCTTAAGAGGTCAAACTGTGCAAATCAGACTGCTGGAGTAAGCCTCTGACTATATAAAGCCTATAAAGTAAAGGCAGTCTCACTTTGGACGTGTCTGCAGAGAACGAATAACAGAGAGCATATATCATTGATCAGAGTTTCTTTCTAAACGTCATCTCCCCCCGATTATCAGTGACTCCCTGTTGGCTTCGATCAATACCTGCATTCACGCTGGAATTAGATTTCACTCTTACGTCTGTCAAGTGTTGGGCAGCCATTTGCGTGCATATGGAGCAAGTTGAGAGAACGTCCTCACTTACGTAAATGGCTGATGCATTTTCGACATCTTTTTTTTCTAATTGTACAGGCTCACCGTACACCATCCGTGTGCCCTCGGCACAGTAGAGAGAAAGCCCGCTCCCCCGAACAGCCCCAAAACACTCACTAAACAGCCCGTTTGAGCCGATATCGTCATAATACGAGCGTTAGATTTATTTTGATGGCGTTGCATGTGTGTACATGTTGGGCTTTTTCATTGTGTCTGAGCTGCTACTGCACTACTGTAGCCACAACCGGGAGGACGCGAGGCTTTCTCCGCCAATCTGGGTTAACCCCTAGAGACACCAGATGAAACAATGAACGCCGTTTCACACATATAAAATGCCGCTTTGCCTAGTAAACTTGTCAAAGTTGCCTGCTAAATGTGACGGGCTTTTCGCGGAATCGCTCTTGAAATAGCCGCTCGATGTGCGATACGCCACGGCGCAATCCCGAGCTCATTTTAATAGTATTAGCCAGCCACTTTGAACTGCTGCGTGTTAGAAGCGCTTTGCTTTCCACGCAAAATCCGCTATGCTATTGTCTGGCCGCTCAGCAGACTCCCTCAAAAGCCCTTTTAAGCGTTTAGCCCATTCATTTGCGCCGAACGACGGCCGAATCGCATGTGGATACGATTAGAAAGCATATCGCTCCCGAATTCCCCAATCCGATCCGATACCGGCTAGGCCGCGCGTGGATCCCCGGACTCACCTGACTCGCCTTTACCCTTCAGGTTCCTCTGGCTCCGGGTTCACTCTCCGATCCTGAAGCGCTGCTGTAGCTCTTCACGACCAGTCCCCGGCACCGGCAGGCAACACAAAAGCGCTGATTGGGCCTCGGCGAGCGCTCATCCCCTTGGTCTCTGCCCAGACAGACGGGTTATTGGTCGGCGGCTGTGTCGGAGACGCGCCCCTATTAAGGTGTATGTTGTTGTCTGTGTCTGGAGGGGAGGGGACAAGAAGCTCTGAAATGATGGGAACTAAATGGGTTGTTATGCGCGTCGTGTCGGCAGCACAAGGCGAGCTTACTACACTGACAGATAAATTGTGGACAGCCATATTAACTCCCTCTTCTTTCCGATCGACTGGAGCATTTTGAGGAACATTGTGGCGCGGAACCGCCGCGATTCCACACAACATTTGGACATTCTTCCAGCCGTTTCCAAAACTTGCAGACGAACATAACAGACTCTACTTTTTTTCGCAATGATCAGTTTTAGATGGTTGATATTAGGCCGCATATGTGGACCGGAGTGAATCGCACCAAATTTGATTTGCCATTGTCTGAAGCATCGAGAGCCAGAATTTTTTTTTTTAATAGTAACGAAACCATGCTTATTGGTTATACCTGGATTATGCTGCAGGGATATATGAGCATGCTTTATTTATACTGTAATGCAGATATAAATAATAACCAATTTAAAAATTAAATTAGTTTATCATTTCTTATTACAATGCATATTGGTTCTGTTCATAATAATACATGTAATTACACGTAAGAATTTGTTTTAAGATAATGTAAGAAAACAAAATTTATATTTTATGAAAATCCATTTTAGCAGTTGTTTTGATATGTAAACCAGGGGCAAGCTAAATTATCTTTCAAGTGCATTTTTCTTAAAATGTTGTAAAATAACTTGTGCCAAAAGGGGGGGAAAGAAACTCACAAGATAAGCAATTGTGTGTAGGCTATATATATGTATGTTATGTTATGTGAGTGTGTGTGTGTGTGTGTGTGTGTGTGAGTGTGATCCTGAACCACAAAACCAGCCGTAAGTAGCACTGGTATATTTGTAGCAATAGCCAAAAATATTGATGGGTCAAAATGATAGATTTAACCATTTTTTATTATTATTTTATGCCAAAAATCATTAGGATATTAAGTAAAGATCATGTTTCATGAAGATATTTTGTAAATTTCCTACTGTAAATATATTGAAACTTATTTTTTGATTAGTAATATGCATTGCTAAGAACTTCATTTGGACAACTTCAAAGGCAATTTTCTCAATATTTTGATTGTTTTGCACCCTCGGATTTCCAGATTTGTCCTATAACACATCAATAAAAAGCTTATTTGTTCAGCTTTCAGATGATGTATACATCTTGATTTTAAAAAATTGACCCTTATGACTGGTTTTGTGTTCCATGGTCACATTAAACAGCGTAAGTGCAACATGGCAAACAAAGAAACGGTAATAAATATCTCTGCATCAATAATAATGCATGCATATTTACTACAGGTACAGTGCTTCAGAGCAAGTCCCGTGCTCAAGGGTACAATAGTAATGCTTCTTCAACCTTTTTTTTTCTTTTTTTTTTTTTACAGTGTCACACCACCCACAACTTGTTGGCATGTTTCCAGAAAGATGAGTTAAATGTCAATGCAATGCAATTGCGTGTGTTGTTTTCCTAGTCAAACATTTTTGCATGCAAAACATCCATTTGAACATCATGAACATCAAATTGAAAAAAGTAAATGTCTAAATGAAAAGACATTTACAATCTTGGATCCACTTTAAAACAGTCAAACTATTACTGATGTAGCATATTTATATAAATACAATAGTTAGAACTATGCCATTTGCCACAGGCTGTCATGCTTTCAAAACATTGTTTGTGAGAAAACAACGCGTGGTATGACACAGATGGATTTAGCAATCTCAAGTCTCAAGCAGATATCATCAGACCAATAGTTTTCTACTGCAAGATGCACATCATTTGCAGTGCATGTGCGAGATATTAAAATCTTTTTTTGTTTATTTTGCTCTCGTGTATTCTTATAGTCGACATACTGATGGGGACAATACTGAACAATACGATTCTCTTGACCTACTTACACATGCATGCATTGTTGCAGCCAGAATACTAAGAGTGCAACAAAGGTGTGAAACTCGTAACTAAAGGTTTCACGAAGAAAACATAAAAGTCGGTTATCGTTTGCACGTGTGCGTACAGTAAAACCAGTCCCCGTAAAATCATTGTTACATGCAGCGTTTTTTCATCCGGGTATTGTTTACACTCACTGTTATGATACTGTATCTCGCTCGTCATATAAGCTACTGTAGCGGCTATGTGGGACCGCAGCGGCTTTGTCCCGTCAGTCGTGCGAGAATCATCTCTCTGGTTAACTGTAGCTGTCTTTGTGTTACAGGCACGGAAGATTAGTGACAAATCAAGCAACATTTGTCCACCATAAACCCGCATAGCGTTTTAACCGAAGCTGGGTATGTATTGATGTTCACATAGAACTCTTTTATTGTTTGTCAACACTGAGGCTGAGACCTCTAGCGGCGGTTTGTGCTGTTTACGGCAGATTTACAACGCACTGAATGAGTCACTGCAATATGGAGTACATTAATAACTCACTACTGTCTGCAGCTACAAAATTCTGAGTAACTCCATGTCGCATCTCAGCGCTGAACTAAAAGGTTCAGTTCATTAAAAACACGAAATACCATACGGCAATTGTGTAGTTCGTAAAGAAATTACATGCTGAAAAAAGTTGGTTCACCCCTAAATTTCTATACTGTTTTTTATTTTGACAGGCCTACTCACGGTTTGTGACTTTTTTGTTCAGTGGAAACACGAAAGAAGATATTCTGAATCATTTATTTGTGCTTTTTGTCTATACAATGAAACCCCACAGGGTCCAATTTTGTTTCAGACCCCCTTGACCTTCAGAAAGTCATTTAGGTTTGGAGCAACATGAGAGTAAATGAACTGGTGAACTATCGCTTTAAATTTAGAGTCACCATTAGGAACAATTATGAACAAGAATTTCCCTTCACCATAAAAAAAAAGCATTTCTATGAGTCATATGTTTAAAATAACCAAGAATCAAAGGAAGTTCCTTATCTTTCATCTGAACACCTCATGCACTTTCAAAAACTACCAATATAACAACGCTAGATTGTTATTTCGATTCAAACAGAGCTGAAAGAAAGTACAGATTGACTTTTGTAAAGTCTAAATAGTGAAAAACGAGTATGTGACAAGCATTTCATCAAGCAGCAGCATTATTTCAGCAGTTATTTGGAGTCAGGTGACGGCTTAACTGCGTTGACTTACTTCCACTGTTTCTCAGAACAGATTTTATGTGTAACTCATTTCAATGAGGAGGGCCTGCTGGATTTAAGAGTACAGATTAGTGCTAAATATTGCATGCAGTGATTCTCTGAGCTAATCCAGCATTCCCTCCACGGATTGGCCATTTGCATCATCACCCGGTAGTCCAATGAACGCTAGCACTCACTTTATGAAATATCAACAACCCAGTTTTTTTAGTTTCCGTGACTAAAACCATATTCCAGTCTCTCTCTCTTTTTCTCTCTGTGTCTTTCTGTTTGTATAAGGTCTTAGAGTCACATGGTGTCATGTGGCAAGTGTATGAGTGCAAAGTCACATGTTAGGTACTGTAACTTCCAAACAGGTTCACATTAAAACCTGTCACCGTAAACGCTGTTTTTCCTCAAGTATCCTGTCAGATATGTGTGCTTGTTTAATTGTGTGCTACCTAAACACTGTGAACCAACACATTATATAAACAATACAAGTTATTTATATTATAATGGTGTGAACTGCCTTATTCCTTCACATCAGTGAATTCAGTCATATAGGTTTTGCACCACTGTTATGTGTGATGTTTCACTGTTATGAGATGGTAACAGGTTTATGTCGGCTTCAGTATGTAGTTCATTAAGAGAGTCCCACATTTTACCCACAATCTAACTGGACAAACCAGCAGGGCGTCTGTATTAAACACTAAAACTAAGCAGACTAAGCGGGTTAACTCGTGATTAAAAGCTCTGACTTAAAAATTACGGAGAAAACAAAAACAGCAACTACTTCCATAATGCCATCAGTTTCTTAAGCTGTTAAGGAATATTCAGTGAACGCTGAGCTCAGTCCACATTAATTTCCACTACTTTAAATGCAGAAGCACATCAAATTGGTCAAATTGGCCTCAAAACTGATAATCAATAAGGTACTGATAAATCAAGAGTCCAAATAAATAAAACAAAGTCATCCTTCAGCTCAAACCACATTACAAAAAAAAAGTTTTTACAGCTAATGCAAGATGAAATCTAGAATAACTGTGTGAAAACTGAAAGAAGAAAGTCATATACACCTACAATGGCTTGAGGGTGAATCATTTTTAAGTGTACTATCCCTTTAAGAATCTTGTTGATGTTTTATTGTGCTGCTTTTATTATTTTGATATTATGTCACAAATGCTTAAATGTAGATCAGTGCACATTTTGTGGGTTCTGTGTTGGTTACAGAGTAGTTGAGGTTGTGCTAGCGGTGTCTATAAGTACTGTACAATACCATACATGGCATTTAATTGTCCTTTTTAGGGAGCTAGTCTCCCACCTGGTGGTCATAATGTTAAGTTCCATCTAAGTAGCACAATCCCGAAAGATAAAATAGCAGATTTTGTAATTCACACACATCAAAAGCATTTTCCATCTTTCAAGCATTGATTTAGTCTAGAGTGTACAATAAATGCTTGATAGAATCAAAAGTCTTTTGTTATGTTATTTTCTTTGAACATTCTTATTTTAATATAGCATGAATATTCTAAGATATGAACACACATATACAGAGGTTTCTGTTTGTTGTAACTCCATGCTTGATTTATTATCACTGATGTATGATTGTGCTTTGATCAAATGTTAGAGATTATTTCTCATTGCTAATTAATGTTCAAAATTAAGTGGTAGGAAGACAGCAGACAGGGAGTAATTAAGCTTCATGTTAATGAGTTACAGCTCAGTAAGGTTTGAATAACATTAAGTATTAGACACAACTGGAGGAGGGCTTCCTCTGGCGTGTGAGCTGTCAATTCATTCAAAGGTCTGAGTGTTGATTATAAAAATAAACATTTGGATAGAGAACACTTGCAAATCCATTTTGAGCAACAAATTCAGCACACGAGAGGATTAAGATATTAATATAAGTATTATCGATATCAGATATGCGACATCGATATTAGAGACAGCATCAAATCCGTTCTTAAGCTCACAGACAGGGAGATGTTATGTAAACACTCAAAGTGCATATTAAATAATCTCATGAATGTTATGCAATCTGTCAACTAAGACTGCAGTGCTCGCACACACACACTTGGGTGGTTAGCTAGTAATGCATACTAAGGTGAAGAGAGAGATTATATAAAGAGGTCATTGTGTTCTAGACAACATAATCGAGTTTCATCTTGATGAACTCCATTAAGCTCAAAGTCTGACAGTTATCATTTCTCAATATATATATATATATAATGAAAAATTTCTGTATATTTGTAAATTTATATATTTATATTTACACAGATTATTTTTTTTTTTATTGGATATAAATTGGATTTATATTGGATTTTTTGATTTGTTTAAAATATAGACAGACACACAATCATAGAGTGAACTTTCTTTTTTTTTAAAAATCTGGAGTGGCAAATATTTATTTATGCTAAGACTGTTGACTGTTGAATGGTTAAATAAAGAAATCTTTCCAGCAGAGGGCAGTACAGCCTAAAAAGAGATTGTCGTTCAAAAATATATATCTATAACTGCTGAAATATATATAATTTTATCTGAGTGTATATGTTGTTTGTGTGTGTGTGTGTGTGTGTGTGTGTGTGTGTGTGTGTGTGTGTGTGTGTGTGTGTGTATGTATATATATATATATATATATATAAAATAGCAATTTTAATTTACTTACTTTTTTATTTTATTTTATTTTTGCTGAAACTCCATGTCTCTGCACCATCAGGTTAGTTAATCTAAGCAGATAAACAGATTACATTTAAAGGTGATCCCATGACCAATCTGGTTTTCCTTTATCATAAATCATAAATCATAGTATACTAAATTGCATTTATTGCTATCTACTGAATGAACGTTGTGGGAACTTTGCACCATGTCCTTCACCAGAGAGTTAAACACTCTTTATATTCGCTCTATATAAAAACGGGCTTTTATTATTTAATTATAATTCTTAATTAATTTAATCAGCAGAGCAATAGGAATGGAGCGAAATCCTCAACCTGCACGACATTTAATCTCTGAACCAGTTAACCTTGGAGAGATGTGGCAGCAGAGATCAAACTGCAAATGGAATGTGTTCATCAACACATTCTTTGCAATTAGAACGTCTATGGAAGCAAATTTAAAAGGCGGTTGCATTTGAATGCCTCAATTAACATATATGTGTAATGCAAGAGGAGAGTGAATATAAAGGAGTAGAAAACTGGGGAAATCTTATTTCACAGACTATGTATGTTATGCCATTAATCATGCTGGAGAAAAGCTTAAATGTTCATATCAGCCTAAGCTATTCAAACTTGTTTGTTACTGTAAAATAAAATGTCACAAAATGACAAAGTTCGTCTCTACAACAATTAGCAGTGTTGGGAAAAGTTAAGTAATGCATTACAATATTACTTATAAAAGTTAGTTTTGCGTTTGCGTTTTGGGGGCTAGGATTGCTTGTTTGTTTTTAATATAAATAAATTCTATTTTGGCTATTGTAAAAGTCCATTTACACCGAAAGTGAAAAGACTAAGCCTCAGCAAAAAGGAAATATAAATTCACATCTGTACAGTAGAGGGCGCAGCCCAAACAAACCTTTCAGCTGTGCTGTCATTCTGGATTGCAGGGAGAATAAGACGCAATAGAATAAAGCTACTGTTTATCTACCCTGTTTATCTACAGTCATTTTTGCTTATTAGTCTGGCTGAACTGGACCATCCAAGATCAGCAACAAAGACACTGGTTAAAAAATGGGATTAAATACCCCATTTAATTAATTAATTGGATTAATTAACATATTTAATTATTGCAGGTTTACGTCATATTCTGAGTTTGCAGTTTACCTTATTCTTCAATATGGAAGTAAGAGTGGGTAAGACTTCCGGTTCATTAGCTAGTATAGGGAAATAATGAGAAGAATAACAACGTGTTAAATGGTTTGCACTACAAACCAGTGTGCTCATAATTAGGATAATACATTCAAATAAGGTAGACAATATCAAATATCAAACAGCAAAATGAGGTGGATAAGACCAAAAGCCAGACCCATGAAATTTACAAATGGCCATGCCCACTCTTACGGGAAAAGTATGGTGTAAAAATAAGGATATTTTCTTGTAAATTATAAAGTAATGTTACTTTATTAGTAACTTGAAGAAAGTAATCTGATTACGTAACTCACATTGTAAACACTGACAATTAGATGCATTGGAGAGTCAACGAGTCTTGACATATTTGAACAGTTCACCTACTTTTGTTTATCTTAAACACTTGTAATACAACTCAACTATTTATTTTGCATAATGTGTGTACAGACCTTAGTCAAGTTAGACACTTTATTGAATTTAACACGGGTGAAAAAGAGGCTGTGATAGACTTATAGTCTTGGCACACACTGTATAAAGGTAATAAAGAATTACATAATTTCCCCCAGCTCACAACTTTCAAATTAGTTTTTTGAAGTTTTGGTCTACTGAAAGTACAATCAATAGATTGTATCTATTGTATCTATTAGATCAATCTGTACTTACATCCCTCACAGCCTCAATTTCATTCCTGTCAAATGAAAAAGTAGGCTTATGGCATTACCCCGAACAAAATCTACTGTGCGTATTTGTACTAATTTTGTAAAGCCTATCCACCTAATTCTTCAACACGGATCTAAGCCTATGGGCGAGATTTCCAGTTCATTAGCCGCAATAGAGGTTTGCACTTACGTCAACATTTGGTCAGTTACCCAGATACACGGCCATATTGGAGATACTTGGATGTAAACTACAGCATGGATTGCATGGGTAATATACTACTGAATACATTGTTCTGCTAAGTTATGCTGTCTAAACCAGGGAAAAAACGCGTGGAAGCTTCTAAATCATATAGAGAATGACTTAGCTGGAAATGGTGCAATAATCTGACAAACTAAAGTTAATAGGTGGTAAAGATAAGTACGAGCAGTATTAATTAATATATTAACCTAATATTTACCTACCTGACTGGAAATGATAAGAACAAACACAAATGTTGTCAAGATTCTTGCTCTGGAAATCCTGTTTCAGTTTGGCCAAGGATAAACGCCTTTTGTTCCACAAGACAGTTTTTTGCACTCTTCTTATTGATTTGCAGCCTAATAACTTTTGGCAGTCTATAGTACTCCAAATGTTTTTCCTGGTCTGACCAATTAATACAGCCCAAAGCATGACAATAATTTACCATTTTCAGCAGCAATAATAAGCGAAATTTGCGAGTCCAGTTCGGTTCAGTGGCATTGTTTACATTCAGCGCCGCAAATTTGGCCGATGACGCGCGGTGAAAACACTCTATTGCGAAATAACTAGAAGAACAACGTGCAGTAAACAGTAGAATTGTTTGCACTACAAACCAGTGTGGTTCATAGTTAAGATAACACGTTAAAATAATATGGTAAGACACACCAATTATGCTGCGTTTAAGTCTTCCTGGGACGTTCGTACTTACAAGTTGACAAGTCGTCATTACGACCAGGGTTGCCCGGTTTTCACAACAAAGCCTGCTACTTAAAACTAGCCCAAAAGTAGCCCGTTTTGAAGGGATCCCCCATTAAGAATCGTATTCTGTGGGGTAAAATACACGTTTTTGGCATTCCTTGGTAAAGTAGTCCAATACCTTGGCAACACTGATTACGACGTCAGGTGCGTTCATGTCACTTTGGTCGTAACAAGATGGCGAAACTCAGCATTTACAAAATGAGGAAATGCATCATTGTGCTTTTGCATTTTTCTGTTTTTACTCAGTTTATGAAGCTACAATAATATAATATTTTGTAAGTGTAATTTATATAGTTTTATTGTACATTACAAACAAATAATGATTTTAGTTATTTCAACAAATGTACCGTCATTACAGAGGCTGCATATTTATTGTTTTTGGCTGCGTCCATTGCATCTGGGACGTTTTTTTCACTGACACGCCCCCAACTCGGAAACTCTGGGCTTATAGAAAATTTTATTAAGAGTTTCCCACTCCTAATAACGACTTTGTGGCGGCGTTCATGTGCGTTCAGCTCGTAAATACGATCTATCCGACATGACTTGAACGCACTATTAGCAATGCCAAGCAGCAAAACCAGCTGTTTTGTGCAGCTAAAAGCTGGACGCGGATGAGACCGGAAGCTAGAACCATAACATTTACAAATGGCCGTGCCCACTCTCATGGCAAAAAAAAAGATGGATATAAAGAGTTCAGATAATATTAAATAGTGAATGGTCTCGACACATATTATACATCTATCAAATACTCACTAAAATCCCACCATCAGCCCAATCAGAAGTACCAGTACTTACACAGAAACCTATACATTGGAGCCTGATAAAAACGCATTTTTTTAAAGAAAGATGTCAGATGGATTTAGAGGCTTTTGCATCTGAAGTCTTCATATATTAATTCTGATTCTCAATTTAATTGTACCTAATAATAATACCAAAACTATATAAAATAGGACTGATTTTAAGAAAACACTCCAACATATCAACTAATAAAAAAACTCTTTACATTTAAACATTCGCATATTATTTTTACGGTTTATTTTACCATAAAAGTATGTAGTATAGGCTATATCGTGTAGTCACTGTAAACGGTAAGCTAAAACAGTTAACCAACTAACAGATTTTTACTGTAGCATTTAATGGTTTTCCCGCTTAAATGAGGATGACGCTGAGCCTCGCTGGGGTTGCATTGAGGAGGGTGTTGATCAGTTGATAAGTGTGTCTATGGGTGAAGCAGCGCTGGCTGCTGCTGTGCAGACAGTGAAGCTCTTGGCTTCCTCCACTGGAGGAGACTCTTCAGCACCTGGACAGCTCCGCGAGTCCCTTTAAACCTTTGTTTTTTTGGCAAAAAGTGCAACGAAAACAACGTGTAGCTCCTTAAAAAGTGCCCTACTATGCGGAATCGTTAAGCAACTAAACTTTTGCACCGGGATATCATCGTTACCACCCTGACGAGTGAATTACCGTTGACTGCGGCAAACTGTTCCCTACAGGAGTCCACGGTGCCGTCAAGCTCATGCGGGGATGGGAGGAGAACGAGACTCCTCGTGGATTTGCCAGCGTTATCAACACGGCACTTATTCTGATCTGATAACGGTCTGCTAAATGAACTGCATTTATTTTCTCGAGTCCGCAGCATGACTAGATTTGAGTAAGTGTTCGCGTATTAGTGGAAATGAGTGAAATATTCATGGATTAATCTACAAATCACACATTGCAGCATACAGGTAAGTCTAGCTCTGTTACTGTTCCAGTTGTGCACCAACTACTGTAATGCACTTACTGATTGATATTAGAAAAAAAGGTTTTAAAAACTATTCTAAACAGCCTACCTTAAAAGTATTTCTGAGCATCAAGTGCAAGATCATCAGCTTTACGATCATCAAATTGGATCCTATGATGCTCAGAAATGCTCTTAAGTAGGTAGACAGCGCGCCATAGCTCTGGAGAGAGAAACAAAAGGGCTAAGTTAGAAACTGATTTCAGAAACTAATGTAAATGAACTAAAAACCTGATGAATCCTGAATGTGTGTCAGTTTTGTTCATGAAAGCTTTTTGAGGTGAACCAAAGAAAACAGTGCTACTGATATCATTCAGATCTAAATGTTTCACATCAATATCTGACATAAATCAATTGTGACCCTGTACCAAAAAAACATTTGTACATCATCTGAAAGCTGAATAAACTTTTCCATTGATGTATGGTTTGTTAGGAAATAACAATATTTGGCTGAGATACAGCTATTATCGTAATTAAAGGCGATTATCGCCTTTAATGTTTTCCAAATTATGTTCTTAGCAATGCATATTACTAAAGTTTTGATATATTTACAGTAGAAAATTTAGAAAATATCTTAATGGAACATGATATTTACTTAATATCCTAATGATTATTGGCATATTGGCAAAATTGATCATTTTGACCCATACAATGTATTGACTATTGCTACAAATATACCTGTGCTACTTAAGACACAAGTCACAAGTGATAAAGCCTGCAAAGATTAAGCTTATGAAGGGCATGTATATTTTTTCTGCTAATAAATATGTACTTCATGACATGTGACATTTGATAAACTAAACACCCAACAAAAATGTCCAATAGACATGGTCAGTAGGAAAAGTAAGTGGCATTATAAAATACATTTATTTCTATTTGTTCTTTTTGTGGGTCAGAATACGAATTCAGAAGCTATAAAGTCTCATTTCGGGCCACTTTGGCAAATGTCATCCCACTGGAAAATATCAGCCCACTCACACAATCATTTGCCATGAAATCTTAATATTCTCATCACTCCTATCTTAATTAGCCGGCTCCAAGTCATTAGTCATGTGAGCAAGGATATGAATTTCATTACGCAAATTCAGAAGCAAAGTTTTAGAGATTATGACGACAATGATCCCTAAAAATCTTGGTATGTTTTTGGTTTTCTGAATAGCAATGAAATCATGTATTATGAACCCACCAAGGGAAACAACCCATTCTGTGCAGTTTTATCTTCATGGCCTCACTTGTGTGATATCACAAAGAGTTATGACGACTGACACTCTTCTATGCATATATTTGCATAATGTTTACCTACGTTAAGAGGCAGCGGCGCAAATCTGCCATGTTTCCAGCAGGCAGATGTCCAGCAATCATTCAACCAATCTGTCAAAGACAGTGAAGCCAAGGACATCATCTAATATAACAGCTGTAAAATGCGTATTCATAAAGCAGATACACATTGGCTCATTTGATTAATCAAACAAACAACAACAACAACAACAACAACAACAACAACAAAAACTAATATCCTTCATTAAAATGAATTTTTAAATGCATATTGATTTCACTAGATGGAAAAATAAACAGGAATAAAAGTAAGTTTCTCCAGGTCAAGACATTGCTGCTCTTTCGAGAATATATTTCATGTCAAGCATGAAGAACAATTGCAGTGAGAAGACAGAGATGTAGTACAGGAGCGCTGTGCAATTTGGCGAGGGGGGTGCACATACAAGGGAGGCTGGCGCAGCGGCCGTGTTCACTAGGGTTTTCTCTATCTATCACCTCCATGCTGTTTACCTGACTACAGCTATACAAAAGACCATATCACTTTGAGAGCGAAGGGAAATACTGACAACAGCCATTTGTCAGCATGATAGGGCATTTATATCTGAACCAGAGCCAGTGTGGGAACCCCTCACCATTAAAACATCTTTGTCTTCTGGGCATGATGTTATCAAGAATGTAAACATCTATCCATCTACATCTATCATGTAATCACTCAATTAGAAACTATTTTTATTATTATTAAAGATAGTAGAATGAAGAGTAGTTAGAACATCTGTACTACTGTATGCATGAATTACTATGAATTAATTGTAAATCTCAGTCTGTTGTGCATAATCTCAGTGCAGCGCTGTCTCAGAGGTTTATATATAGACCTTCTGAACTTCTGAGATGTAATCTATCTCCCTGCCATTGAGCCAAGGTCCCCCTATTTGCTAAAGGAGACCCAGAGTTAAAAGAAAATGCCTGTGGCAAGAGGAAGATGAGCTGGCAGATGGGTGCTATAAATGCAGAAGAGATGGACATTTCGAAAAGCCGTAAGGGTGACGAATGTCTCTGGGGTGACTGTAATGTAATGGTAATCAGGCTTTCTAGGTGATGTGATCTGAATATTCATGTTTTGGTGAACATTTTTGCGGAATTGTACAAAGCATTATTCAGTAAAGTGCTTTAAGAGATGCCAGGAATCTAGTGTTGAGGAAAAAAATCTAAATTGAAGAGTTGGCTCTCCTTCAATTCAATCATTAGTGTGAATGTGGCCTTTGTATGGCTCTAAACCTTCAAACTTCAGGGTAGCCAAAAAATATGTACAACTGCAATATGAAGTTGAAGGAAGTAGAATTAAAGTAAACCAACTCTGAATGATTCATTGACAAAGCCTTGCTTGTAAGTCGTTTGGAAACAGATTCAAATTAATTTCAATTGTTCTGAAGTGACAACACAGACAATTGAAATGGTAAAAAATAAATGTTGTTCTTTTGAACTGTATAAGATATCCTCAAAATATTAAGCAGTTCAACTGTTTACAACATTAATAATAACAGGAAATGTTTCTTCAGCATTAAATCAGCATATTGGAATGATTTCTCAAGGGGTCATGCGACACTGAAGACTGGAGTAATGACTTAAAAATTCAGCTTTGCCATCACAGGTATAAATTAAATTTTTAAATATAATAAAATAGAAAAAGCTTATTTTAAATTGTAATAATTAATTACAAAATTTCAAAATATTACTGTTTTTATTACTGTAGTGATGTCAATTGATTAAAAAAAATAAATAACTAGCCAACATTAAAGTTTTTGAATGTACTTTAATATTGCATTAATTTCACATTTAATCTTTAAATGAATGTAGGAACAACATTAAGACAAAAAACTAACACACACACACACACATATATATATATAATATTTGTAATATTTGTATATATATTGTATATTTGAATATTTCTGATGTCTCTAGGAAATTATTTTTTTCTAATATTTAACTGTTGACTATAGCCATTCAGCATTACAGTATAAGTGAGAGCTATCGATTTTAACATTCATTAGACTTTACAAAATAACTTCTAATTTAAGTGAACCTAAAACAATATTCACATGAACCCACTATTTACCTGTTCGCTTCAGCAAGTAGGAAATATACCGAAGTTGAATAAAGTCATCAAACACTAAATACTAAATTAAATATAGATGAATCCTTAAAGCTACAAAAGTCATTTATTTCCTCCATTTTTCTTTGATTAATAGACATAACAGAGTTATTAGGTTATTTGGCTGCTATTACTTTAAGAGCCACTGTTGTTGCATTAGTGCGTGCAATTGAAGCCTGCTCTGAAGAGAGTATAACGGCTGACAGGACTGGTAAATTAGTTTTTATTGACATATGGCCTGACAACATCTTTCCCGCATTCGTTTGACTAGCGCCTGGCGCTGAAGTGAAGTTGGCACGTGCCTCTGAAAAGCCTGTTTGACGTGGTCGTTCAGTGTCCAAATAAACGCACTTCCTGTCAAGTAAAAAAGAGACAAGTAGCAGTTGTGAGCAGTGTAACGCAAGTTACGTAATCAGGTTACTTTTTTCAAATAACTAGTAAAGTAACGCATTACTTTTTAATTGACAAGAAAATAATTACTTTTCCAAATAAGTAACACCAGTTACTTTTTTCCACAGTTATTGATTGAAATAATTGAAATAATGAAATAATTAATCTCACTCACTCACAAAAAAAACAACAACAAAAAACAGATTCAGTATTTCTCAAAATGAATAAATGAGAACAGTGAAATTCAACTCAGAATATGATGCAATCCTACAATAATTAAATATGTTAACTAATATAAATATCGTTTATGTATTTAATCCCATTTTATTAACCAGTGTGACCTTTAATGATCCAATGCAACCATACTAATAAGCGAAAAAATGAATTGCTGAAGAGTGTTGAACTTTCTTCTTCTGCTGTCTACTTTACAGATGTGAATTTATTTTTTCCTTCAGCATGAGGCTTTTGGTGTGAAACAGTGTTTACATTTGCCAAAAATAGAACTTTTTATGTTAAAAACAAACAAGCAAGCCCTGCCCAGATTTAAAAAGTAACGCAAAAGTAACGTAACGCATTGCTTTCCATAAAAAGTAACTAACGCAATACGTTACTTTTTTAGGGAGTAACTCAATATTGTAATGCATTACTTTTAAAAGTAACTTTCCCCAACACTGGTTGTGAGTGGGGTGGCCAACCCTAACCCTACCCCTGCGTTAAATATTTTTAATGCTGTTAAACTGGAAAAATTAATCACCTGTGTTAATGTTCTAATTTTGACGGCACAATTTTTTTATTAAATAAATACAGTGTTGGGGAAAGTTACTTTTAAAAGTAATGCATTACAATATTGCATTACTCCCTAAAAAAGTAACTAATTACATTACATTACAGTAATGCGTTACATTACTTTTGCGTTACTTTTTAAATCTGGGCAGGGCTTGCTTGTTTGTTTTTAAAAAAGTTAGATTCTTAGCAAATGTAAAAGCCCTTTCACACCAAAATGAAATGAAGTGAATAAGCCTAAGGCTGAAGGAAAAGTAAATTGACGTCTGTACAGTAGAACTGTAGGAAAAGAAAGTTCAACACTCTTCAGCAATGAGAAAAAATAAGTACAAATGTTAGTTAATCTAAAGTAAGTTGTGTTTATTAGTATACTGCAAAAATTATTTTCTTACTTAGATTTTTTGTCGTTTCCAGCCAAAATATCTAAAAATTCTTAAATCAAGAAGGACTTTCTAGACAAGTAAAAATGATTGTCTTGTTTTTTCTGAAAACAAGTCAAAATGAAGTGTGTTTTTGATGTAAAAAAAAGCAAAATAATCTGCCAATGGGGTAAGCAAAATACTCTTGTTTTCTGTTTGAAATAAGATTTTTTTGCTTATCCCATTGGCAGATTATTTTGTTTATTCTAAGCAAAAACTCACTTCATTTTGACTTGTTTTTTATGAAAACAAGAAAAGAATTTTTACTTGTCTAGAAAATCTTTCTTGATTCAAGAATTGTTAGATATTTTGGTTGGAAACAAGACAAAAAAATCTAAGTAAGAAAAGTATTTTTGCAATGTATGGTTGAATTGGATCAACAAAGGTCACTGGTCAGTCATTGCTTAGTAACTTAGAAATTAAAAAGTAATGCATTACTTTACTAGTTACTTGAAAAAAGTAATATTATTACGTAACTTGCGTTACTTGTAATGCATTACCCCTTCCCCTTTCACAGGATGTCAGGAAACATGTCTTATCTGTCAGTGAATCCCACAAGCATTTGGGAAAACTCCTCTTTCCTGAACGCCACCCCTCCTCGCTTTCCTTCTGACTGGGAGACGCCCACATTCACTGTGGCCGCTCGCTTCCGTGTGGTTGCCACCCTGGTGCTCTTTGTCTTCGCTGCTATCAGTAACCTCTCAGTACTGATCAGCGTGACCAGGGGACGAGGACGCCATCTGGCCTCCCACCTGCGGCCTCTCATTGCCAGCCTGGCCTCCGCTGACCTGGTCATGACTTTCGTGGTGATGCCACTCGACGCTATATGGAATATCACAGTGCAGTGGTATGCCGGAGACGCCATGTGCAAGATCCTCTGCTTCCTCAAGCTTTTTGCCATGCATTCAGCAGCATTTATCCTGGTGGTGGTGAGTTTGGACAGACACCATGCAATCCTGCACCCACTGGAAGCTCTGGATGCCGGCCGCAGGAATAGGAGGATGCTGCTGGCCGCCTGGATCCTCAGCATCCTGCTCGCCTCTCCACAGGTAAGTGAAAGAGACGTTATTTTAATTGGAGTTGTCATCTGTGCGACTTGACTTGTTATGAAACAGCACAAAACTGCCTCAGAGGATTTCTAGATGGATAATGTTGGTGTTTGAAAGCTTGTTGAAGGTGATGCATGTCTTTGTTGATTTAAATACTTTGTCCTGTTCTAGCTTAATATGGGAAGACAATCTTGAACAGATCATCACACTAAAAAATGCTGCTGATGGAGAAAGCGTTCTGGAAACTTGTTTGAAAACTTAATTTGGAGATGTAGTAGTGCAAAATTGACACATTTAACCTCTGAGGAAGTAAAGTGGCACACAGCCAAACTGACTAGACTTTAGGTTTGTTTGAAATTTAATTCAAATTAAAATTATGTTTTATTTTTTTGTCAGGGAAATTCCACATTTGGTTTAACACACATATCCATTTAAGCTTGAGCATTTCTTTTGTAATTAGTTGTAGCTCTTGCTGCATTGATTATAGATCCTATTTGTCAAGCTACACTAGTCTCTGGGCATTTTCTGTAACCTTTGAAATGCCTGACTGAATCTTGTCAGTGTGCCCATCTTTCCCTCTGATAGAGCTGTTTCTCTCCACACACTTAATTCCAGTAATGTCGTTTTTTTAGCAGCCTGTGGATGTGACCATGGCTTTTAAAATCATTAAAAGAGAGATAAAGAAGCCTGTCTGAGACAAGGTCAGTTAGGCAGCCATGGATAATGGGGAAGAGATACAATTCTGGAGACGAGAGTGGGTGGTGAATTGTAGATATCAATACACCTGTACTTCCCCGCACCTGTATTCTGTGCACGCACCTCCCCCAGAGGAAGAAAAAGGGTTTTCCTCTGTCATACTGTGTGCTACCTGATAAATTCTGTAGCAGAAAATACAGAAGTGTCTCAAATTGACATTTTTTTTAACTGCATGACAAGAATTTACAATATTTGATTCAAGGTTAACAGAGATAGCAAAATGTGCCTTTTCCCCATCTCAAAGTTTATATAGTGACCTAAAAATAGATTTGTAAACACCTACAATAAAGCAACAGCCACACTAAGGAGCACTTTGACATTACAAAGTGGGTACAGTCAAAACAAAATTTATTCAGACACCTTCAGCATTTCTCACATTATCTCAGTTTATTCACTATAGTTTGGAAAATGGTAATAAAATAAGACAAGAACTCAGAGTTAAACTGTGTCAGAACAAATTCATCTTGATAATGTCAGATAACTTTGATATAAAGGTATGTAATGGATTACAATCATACTGTTAGTATGATAATATTCAGACAACTATCAATACTTTGACCAATTACCAAGCAATACTTAATTTTGTTCAGTCTGTGGTGTAAAAAGGTTGCATTAGAAATTCCAAAATTCCATGCAAAGGTAAACTAGGTTTTAAATTATGTTTTAATAAAGGTTTTTACAATAATGAGAGCACACATGTGAGGTCTCTCTTAAAGTTTTTAAATAAATAAATAAAAGGTATTTTTATTTTTTATTTTTAGTGCATGATTTTTCATAGCCTGTTAAGTGCTAGATTTTCAGGTTTGTCACATCCATAACTGTACATATTCCCCATGAATAGACACACACAAAAAAAGAAAATAAAGTCACAATTATATGCTCTGTGCTTCTCTATTTTTACAAAGTATGTTGCCCTTTTTTGTCACATCCATAACGCATGATTATTTCCTTTTCTTAACATAGAAAACTTTTTTTTTTTTTTTTTCAAATATAAACAGATATTGGTAACACATACATTCTCTAAGCATTTATATTTCACATCCATAACACAAAATGTCACATCCATAATGCTGGATTTGCCCTTAAGCAAAACATAGTCAGGACAAAGTGTCATATTTTAATAAATTTCACTGGTAGTCCACTGTATGAAGAATGTTTGGGCATAATATGTTAGTTTACTTTATTTGGCTATCCTCACTTACATAAATGAACTATAGTGTCCTGCACCCACTAGTAAAAAAATATAAAAAATGATATCTGGTGTCTGAATTATTTTTGGTTTGACTATATTCATGACATGAAAAACTTTTGGCTTGCTGTTACTCTATTTGAAATCTTGACAATTTACTCACCCCCATGTCATCCAAGATGTTCATGCTTTTCTTTCTTCAGTCAAAAAGAAATTACAGTTTTAAGGAAAACATTCCAGGATTTTTCTCCATATAGTGGACTTCAGTGGGAGCCAATGGGTTGAAGGTCCAAATTGACGTTTCAGTGCAGCTTCAAAGGGCTCTACATGATCCCAGCTGACAAATAAGGGTCTTATCTAGCAAAATGATTGGTCATTTTCTAAAAAGAAACTAAATGTATATACTTTTTAACGACAAATGTTTGTTTTGCACTAGCTCAACTTCATGGATTAAAAAGTCACGTTGGAAAGGTTTTGCATGGTTAGTTTCTCATTTTTCCCTGTTCATCAGAAAAATCCTTCAGGTCCCACAAATTCTTTGTTTTTTCAGCATTTTTGTGTATTTGAACCATTTTCAGCAATGACTGTATGATTGAGAGATCCATCAGATCCATCAGAAGATTCAAGCTCCTTTCTGATGCTTCAGAAGTAAACACGATGCATTAAAAGCCGGGGGAAACATGTTTCTTTTGTAGTTTCTGAAGGGCAGTACTAAATGAACAAAATAACAAAACAAAACAAAATATCCTTTTTTTCCACCTTCCTTTTTTAAATATGATATTTAGACAAAATAAGAAACATCTTCATTCTGTTCAAAAGTGTATTTTTGTCATAAAGGGTTCAAATACACAAAAATGCTGAAAACCAAAGAATTTGAATTTCCCCTAACCCTAAGCCTTTGAAATGGCAATGAATTTTTTATTAAAAAAAAAATTAACTCACCCTCATGTCATTCCAATGGACTTTCTTTCTTCGATTTTGTGCTGTTTGCTCTTTTCCATGCAATTACAATGAATAAAGACTGGTGCTTTCAGGTTTCTATAAAGGACACAAAAGCACCAAAAACATTTTAAAATGGTTCTTCATGTGACACAATAGCTTTGCATAAGAAAAAAAAAAAGTCTTTTGTGTTCTGGCGGAGAGATAATGCAAATAAATTGCTTTTTATCGTTTCAGTTATTCATTTTCAGGGCAATTAAGGCTGAAGGGGTTGACTTTGTACAGTGTGTAACTCATGGAAGCTTCCAGCAGCGCTGGCAGGAAACAGCCTACAACATGTTCCACTTTGTCACCCTGTATGTGTTCCCTCTGCTGGTAATGAGCTTCTGCTATACGCGAATCCTCGTGGAAATCAACCGCCAGATGCTTCGTGGTAAAGGAAAGGGTAATTGACTTTTGCTCTCTTCTGACATGGTACCTGCCATTTTTAAAAAAGCATGGTCGTATTCAGATTTCCATAGTGGACAGAGTTTGATAAAGCATTTATGATGATACAGGTTCTAGGGCTGCCTTGAATTTTATTTTTGATAAAACAAAGTCTCAACTCACATGGCATCAGTTTTACATTTGAGGCCCTTTCATGTAGTATAAAATGGTTTCTGGGTCAAAATGATAAAGCAGGTCACACAGCACTATTCTCTAGTTTTCTTCTAACTTGCGTTGGCTTTTTGTAGGTGGGGAACCTTGTCTGAGACGCAGTGGAACCGACATAATCCCAAAAGCACGCATGAAGACCCTAAAGATGACCATCATCATTGTGGCATCATTTGTGGTGTGCTGGACGCCGTACTACCTGCTCGGCATCTGGTACTGGTTCCAGCCTCGTATGCTGCAGGTGATGCCCGAATACATCCATCATGCTCTCTTTGTCTTTGGCAACCTCAACACGTGCTGCGATCCGGTGATCTATGGCTTCTTCACACCCTCGTTCAGAGCGGACATAGCCAGCTGCTTCTGCAGAAGGAATCAAAACTCTTCTCCCAAATCACTGGACCGACTCTCCGCAAGGAGAGGGGGCGCAAGCGGAGAAGCCGAGTCGGACCTCGGAAGCGGCGACCAGCCCAGCGGACAACAAGCATAGAACTTCAAGACACCTCAATGAGCTAGAGATACTGCTTTGGGGTGTACATTTTGCCTTGTAAACATGAAATACAGGACTTTTACTCTGCGTCTAGACATCTACATGTACATGCTGCTGAAGGTGTCTTGATATTTATAGGATGAGCAAGAATTTGTTTGCAGAATCACATTGTGGTTTCAAGCTATCTTCTAGAAAGTCAGAACTGTAGGTAAATATGAATGTAGAGGACCAAATGACAGCACAACGCCTCAGGCAATACCTTGAACGTGAGATGTTTGCCTGTCTGGAACAGGGTTATAAATATACAGTGCCTCGTGTGTAACAGCTTACGTGTCTGGAATCAGTTAATGAGGATCTCTAATTAATTATATCTCAGAGTTCAGAGCGACAACCCCTGCTAAAAGCTTCTCTGACGCGTTGCTTATCTAACGTTTCCTCTCTACATCCTGATTAGGAATGTCACTTAATGTTTTACAATGGCCTTAGCACATGAATCATTCGTTTAAATGAAATGCTGTCGTGAGTGTTCAGGCTTACACACTGTGTTTAGCTGTGGAATCACCATAAATGTTCTTTTCGCTGAATTCATCCGGTCGTGTTTGCAGTGTATTGTGTTCATGATGATATGCATGATATGCCTTCTCTGTGGTGTGTGCTTATGATTAAAAATTAATGTGGATGGACAATCTAGCCTTAAAGGAATAGTTCACTTAAAAATAAAATTTTATTATTTAGCTTTACTCTGCATTCATATTGTTGCATTCATATGCTGTTATTCATTCTGAGGAAAATAAAGAGATAATTTTGATGAGTATTCAACTCAGTCAGAAGCTGTCAAGCTCTAAAAAGCCTTATTTACTCACAGTTTCAGGCTACGTTGACATTTGAAAATGGAGCTTTCCTTTAGAAATGGTTTCCGTCCACACTAGTGTTTTACAAAAGTTTCTCATCCACACTGAAATGTTAGAAAACGTTACATTTTCTCTACTATTTGCATGCAATTCTTCTGACAGGTTGATTTTATTTACAAAAAAATCTCACCATTCACTGACCACTCACCATATGTCTGATCCAAAACGCAACTGCCCTCACGTTTTGCCGCAAAACAGCAATCGCTAGTACATTTTTGCAGGAATGGAGCGCAGCGTTAGTTCTGGCAGGTCACGTTAGTCAAGCTTGCATCAGCTGACGCTCAGCTGATCCACGTTTACCTATAGGAATTAGACACCAATCATTAATTCCCTATATAAGGTCTATTCAGTCATTATTCAGCAGTTATCGCTTTCCGCAGGAGCTAATCACCCACCTCCATCCCCAACTCCTCCTCTCATCCAGTAAGGACTTGGCATTGGATATTTCTTGTTAAGTCAGACAACAGGATTGTTATTACATAAAATAATCACTTGCGACATTAATGATATCTGCTACTTTAATCATTAATGTTGGTTCTGTTCGGTTTACCCTAGGGAGGTTATTCATGCTCTCCCTGCTCCTATCCATGCTAGGCTGCATGGATGGCCAGGGAGTGTTTGCCCAGAACAGAACCATACCCCCAACCTAAAATATATGCTATTTGTAAGTTATCTTGACGATAGTGGTCCTGACAGAACTGTGATATTAAGAGTGTACAAAGTAACATATCTCTAGCAACAGAGTGAAAATGAATGGCACATTACAGGCACACAACTAAACATGCGTTTACACAACCAGGTTTGCCAGATTTTCACAACAAAATCAGCCCAATTGCTACTTAAAACTAGCCCAAAAGTAGCCCAATCGCCATTTGAAGGGGGTTCCCCATTCAAAATCTTGTCTCGTTTTTTGGCAGGATTCCCCTGGTAAAATTAGCATTCCAGGGGTTAAATATTATGTTTTTAGGGGTGCTTCAACCCGCGGACATGAAAAACCACCCGCGGCAACAGTGGTAAAGTAGCACGATTCTGCAGAAAAAACGTGGACTTGGCAACACTGCACACAACATGAAAACAGCATTTTCAAATTTATCCACTTTGGCTACATCTACATTAATCCGGATACATTTGAAAACGGCATTTACGTTTTAAAATGCTCTCCGTCCACACTAGTGTTTTCCAATGAAATATGCGTTTTTAAATGAAAACTTCTTAGTGTGAACAAGGCCTAAACATGCATCATCATTCGCAAATACCTCCGTTTTCACAGTCAATTTATCCACTTAAGCCGGGCTCACACTACAGGATTTTTAAAATCCTAACCGATTATGAAATCTGGTTGCAGCACACACATAAGGAGAATCTTTGCAGATTATCTTCCCTCAAATCTTAAACATGTACACACTACGAGATCTGAAAATCGTGGCGCATAACACACTACAAGATATTAAGATTATCATGCCAGAGGAATCGGCTCACGTGATCTCACGCAGCAACTAGTGTTTACATATGTTAGCTAGCGTGCTAGCAGCTGCACTCACCCAGTACGTTCAAAACTGATACGATTTCACCTCAGCGCTTCTCTTTGTCCTTATGGTTGTGATGTTGTCGACACATTATACAGTGTTAAAAAAACTTAAGAGGCAGTTTCCTCCATCTCTACTATCCAACGGATCGTACAGCAGCTGTTTTGCGGTCCCTGTTGGCTGTAGTGAAAGTACTGATGTAATCGTATAGCCGTCATCATCCCGATTTAAAATCCTAAATATTAAACATGTTTGTGTGCGGGCAGATCGGGAGGTGTAAGATTCGATCTGTGAACGCCTCACATTACCAGATAATCCGCGCCGAACATCGGGACTGATCGAGGTGTTTGACAAGATTTTGCTCCGATTCTCGTAAGGGGAAAATCGGGGCTAAATCGGGCTAAAAATACTGTAGTGTGAGCCAGGCTTTAGGCCTTGTCCACACTACACTCTTCATATCACAGTCCTGCAAAGATGACAGAAAATGTACTCGGGCTAAACATTATGGCAGTTGTGTTTTAGATCAGACATACAATAGGGAGTGAGTGCAACCTGGACACGTCAGTGTGAGGTGAGATATTTTTCTAAATAAAATGATCCTGCCAGAACAATTGCATGAAAATGTATCATGTCTGTTTCATCTGTATTGTTTCAGAATTTAACCTTTTCTGCCGTTTCAGTGTGGATGAGATACTTTTGGAAAACTCTTGAAAACAGTGTGGATGGAGAGCATTTTAAAACGAAAACCGCATTTTCAAATTTACCCGGATTAATGGAGACAAAGCCTTAGAAGAGTGTTTTCAATAAACTCTGTTTTACTTGACAAAAACACAGTCTCATTGTGGGCGGAAGGCCAAAAATGCTAGAAAAAGATACATTTTCAAACAAAAACTTATTAATGTGGGCAAGGCCTTATTATGCTGTATTCCATGTTTTTGGAAGCCTTGCAATAGCTTTGTGTAAGGAACAGGCCATTTATGGATGGACGTCAATAATATCAAAAGTCACTGACTCCCACGTTTCTGTCAGGTGTCGTGTTGGGAGGACAAACGAGGAGTACGAGGTCGAACTCAGGAACAAAACAAGTCTTCTAATAATTAAATCCACAAAATAAATCCAACGGGAGACAGGAAAGGAGACACGCACACAAAGACGAGACCGGAACACCAAACACTGAACAGAATCCAACTTAAATAGGGTGGTTAACAAGACACAGACAGGTGAAGGCACTTAACTGATAATGACTTAATTAGGGGTGGAGACAGGAACAAAACCAAATAAGGGCAAACAGGAAGTGGAAGGAACCAAAGACAAACAGGACTAAACCAAATCAAAACACAACAAAAAGAGTCCCAAAACCTGACATAACTCCCCCCCTCCCGGAAGGCGCGACCTCGCGCTGAAAACAAAAAACATGGGGGGGTTTGGGTGGGGGCTCAGGAGGGGGACGGACATCCGGGAGGAGGAGAACAAGGGGAGTCCAGGGAGGAGATGATGGAGGGAGGAGCCAGGGAGACGACAGGAGTGTCCAGGGTGGATCAGCAGGAGGGAGGAGCCAGGGAGATGACAGGAGTGTCCAGGGTGGATCAGCAGGAGGGAGGAGCCACGGAGAAGACAGGAGGGAGCTGAAGCAGGAGGAGCCAGGGGGAACCCAGATCCCAGCCGAGATGGCGGCCCACGGTGGAGCCGACGGAGGGAGGAGCCATGGTGGAGGAGGCGCTGACGACTCCAGGGGGCCGACCGACGGCGGCGGAGCGGGTGGTGGTGGAGCCCGAGGCGGAGAGCCGAAGATCCGGGACGACACCGAGGATCCGGAGGGCCAAGGCGGAACAGATGGCACCTGCGACCGAGGCGGAGGCGGAGATACGGAGAGCCGCAGCGGAGCCGGAGCGATCGAGGACCGAGGCTGAGCTGGAGGGAAGGAGGAGTCCAGCCGAGCCGGAGGGACGGAGCGACGAGGCGCAGCCGGATGAGTGGAGTCCAGAGGCGATGGCAGGGTGACGACTGACCGGGGCGGAGCCGTAGGGACAAGGAAGCCCGGTGGAGCTAGTAGATCGATGGTCGACGATGGAGACGAGGGAGCTAGGTGCCATGGTGCAGCCGCAGGGTCGGAGGGCCGAGGCGGAGTCCGAGGATCGGAGGCTGGAGGTGGAGATGAGGGATCCTCCGGACTCAACGCCAACGGAGCTGGAGATGGGCAGACCCGCGGCGAGCCCACGCCACAGATGGTGAGCTGAGGGTGAGCGGCGGGACTGACGAGACCCAGTGGAGTGGGCGTTGAGGCAGGAAAACAGTCAGTGAGAGGAGGTGGGAGAGGGAGGCTGGGTGGGATGTTTTGTTCGTTTAAGAGTTCAGAGGATGACGGAAGGGAGATAGATAATTCAGTGTCCAAGTTATGTAATCCCTTTGAGTCCAGGTATAGCTCACCCTCAGCAGTGGCGGCGTGGGCGGGGCTTTCCGTAGCCCCCGCAATCTCCACGGTTGCCGGCTCTCGCACCTGGTCAGACGTCTCAGGCTCTGGCTCCGGGGCAGTCGTCCGCTCGATCGCTCCTGATGGCGATGGCTCAACTGCGGCAGGCTCTGGCTCTCCGTCCGCGGTGGGCTCGGGCAGCTCCGCACAGCTGGGTGGTGGCTGGCTGGGCTCTGGGTCCGGAGTGGCACTGGCGAGGTCCTCCTCGGGGCAGACGGTGAGGGGGGATCCGTTTCTCGCCAGCGTCCACTCCACAAAGGCGGCGAAGTCCGCTCGAGGACCATCTTCGGATGACAGTGCTCTGCACGCGGTGTTAAGGCTGGCGTCGTAAAACGAGCAGAGCACGTCGTCCGGATAGCTGGTGTAGTTAGCGAGGGAAATAAACAGTCTCGTATGGTCCTCAAGAGAGCTTTTCCCCTGCTTCAGCAGGAGGAGGAGATATTAGGGACGGCACAGGGGGTTCATAACGCAAAACACAAAAAATAAAACACTGCACAAAAACGAAAACAAAAGACGGGGGTAAAACACGCAGAATTACTGTTTAGGTCCGTTCTTCTGTCAGGTGTCGTGTTGGGAGGACAAACGAGGAGTAAGAGGTCGAGCTCAGGAACAAAACAAGTCTTTTAATAATTAAATCCACAAAATAAATCCAACGGGAGACAGGAAAGGAGACACGCACACAAAGACGAGACCGGAACACCAAACACTGAACAGAATCCAACTTAAATAGGGTGGTTAACAAGACACAGACAGGTGAAGGCACTTAACTGATAATGACTTAATTAGGGGTGGAGACAGGAACAAAACCAAATAAGGGCAAACAGGAAGTGGAAGGAACCAAAGACAAACAGGACTAAACCAAATCAAAACACAACAAAAAGAGTCCCAAAACCTGACACGTTTCATGATCACACTTCAAAACTGCAAACAGTAATTATATCTAATAAATGTAACGATTATATTGTCATTGCATGTTTTCGATTCAACGACAATAATGACCTAATTTCAATTTTGTTGTATCTTTTCCATTTAAGGAAAATAATTCTCATTTTGTGTTCCAACAACACCATATGGCTTTGGAACAACATAAGAATACCCACCATTTTTTTTCAACGCGTGAGCAAAGAGTGAGTAAGACTACCAGTTCATTATCCGCTGTAGGGAAATAGCGAGAAGAGCAACAACGTGCAGTAAATTGTAAAACTGTTTGAGCTACAATCCAGTGTGCTCATAATTAAGACAATACCTTAAAATTAAATGAAGTGAGACACCAATTTGCAATATCAAGCAGCAAAACAAGCTGTTTTCTACAGCTCAAAATAGCTGGATGGAGATGAGACCTGAAGCCAGACCCATAAAATTTACAAATGGAAAAATAAAAAAAAATGATGCGAGAACCTTTTTGAGTGAACACATCCATTGATTTAAGGATCTGAATGAATGCGATTGCTGCTACCAATGTGCTGGTCAAGTGTATACAAGTACAGAAAAACAAAACACCCTGTGTGTCCTTTTTTTTTTTTTTAAATTGACAGAGAATTGACCTATGATCAGAGGTCATAGTAATAGCTAAAGTTCAACGCAGAAAACGGAGGAGAAAAATTAAATGGAAGTCATCGATGGCTGTTCAGATGTGCTTGAAGAGACTGATTCCTGAAGCAGGGTCCTCTGAGGTGTCTGGGCAATTCACTGGACTATTATGTTGTATGCCCTTCATGTTTTGAAAAATAATACTGGGGATTCTTGTTAAAAAAGAGTGACGTTTAAAAGGGCTTCGGATGGAACTACTCACACTCACAATTCATCTTAAAGGGACAGTTCACCCAAAAATTTAAATTCAGTCATTAACTCACCCCTATGTCGTTCCAAACCTGTAAGACCTTCGTTCATCTTCGGAACACAAATTAAGATATTTTGGAAGAAATCAGAGAGCTTTCTGGCACTGCATATACATCAATGCAACTACCATGTTCAAGGCCCAGAAACGTATTAGGATATCATTAAAATAGTCCATGCTTCAACCATAATGTTATAAAGCTATGAGATTTTTTTTTTTTTTTTATGTTTTTATAGTTTGCATTGTTCCTCATCAATGCAAAGTCCTCACACACACATACACAAAATGATTTATCTCATATTGTCCAAACTCCCACTTTGCCAAGGGCATTTTCAAACACTTGAAGCACACTGTAGCACTCAACTTTCAATCTACCATAAAATTTAGCTGCTAACTCCAAAACCATGTAGCACAGCACCTGGATGGCAAAAACAATATAAAATGAACTGCAATATCTTTACATAGTCATCCATTTAGCAAAACAATTGATTAATAGGGGTCCTGTTTCCAGCCGAGCAACTACCATTGAGATTAATGGAAATGCTATCAGCTAACTCTCTCCAGACTATTTTCATTGATGTTTACAGAGCCCATGGCATTCACAGGCACACGTGGGACATCTCCCTTCTCTGTTTCAGTGATATTTGTCAGGTTGTAGACAGATTTTATCCATGTTATTCATAAAAAAGACTGTTTACAGCCCTTTAACCCTTTAACTGTCACTCCCTATTTTGAACATAGGTGTGAAAATGCACTATCCAAAGTTACATTTTTATAATTCATGAACGAAAACATTTTGTAATATTATTTTCACGTACAATTTCCATGGTCTGATTTTAAAATGGTTTTCAAAGGATGTTTTTTTTTCAAGTGATATATGATTTCTAAAGCGGGATAGGGAAAAAGGCAATGAAGAAAGTCTTTTTGTGACAAAGGTCACAACTCCTGTTATGATGTAAATTTTTGAGGTGCACTCTTGTCATAAATTAATCTATTACTATTCCTACATAATTTGTAACACAAAAAAATGGGGATAAATTAGGATTTATTTGTAATATGTGACCCTGGACCACAAAACCAGTCATAAGGGTCCATATTTGAAAATTGAGATTTATACATCATCTGAAATCTGAATAAATAAACTTTCCATTGATGTTTGGTTTGGTATGATGGGACAATATTTGGTCGAGATACAACTATTTGAAAATATGGAATCTGAGGGTTCAAAAAAATCAAAATATTGAGAAAATCGCCTTTAAAGTTGTCCAAATGAAGTTCTAGCAATGCATATTACTTACAAAAAATCTGTTTTGATACATTTACAGTAGGAAATTTACAAAATATCTTTATGGAACATGATCTTTACTGGATATCCTAATGATTTTTGGCATAAAAGAAAAATCTATAATTTTCACCCATACAATGTGTTTTTTTTTTTGGCTATTGCTACATATATACCCCAGCAACTTATGACTGGTTTTGTGGTCTAGGGTCACAAATGGTGAAGTACATGGGATGGTGACAGTTAAAGGGTTAAGAAGTTCTTTTAGAAAGATTATCATCAACTGAGAGTTTTCTGAGGAGCTAGAACACCGAAGCTCTCTACACAATGGTGCTGAATAAATGATAAATTAAGGTGATGCAAAAAAAAAAAGTGTTACTGAGATCATAATTGTGATTCCAGTTAGAACTATTTCTGCAAGTGGTGTCACTGTAGAATAAACCTTTGCTAAGCGTCTAACATCTAAATAAATCTGGAAGAAAAATAATGAATATGAGAAGAACATATTGATTAAATTCAGCATAAACAGGGCTGCTTTTTTTAAAGCAGTTTTTAAATGTTGACACTGAGAAGTGACTGCCAAGGGAAGATGCATAAATTTCAAACATTATTTGACACAAAAAAATATCATTGCACTGGATGCAGTGCAATGGTGCCGTTTCAAGGTGTGCACATAAATCAGCGTGACTTGTGCTGCAGCGTGTGCGATATGTTCTCTCTGCTGACAGCTCTGACAGGTGGCTCCGCAGTAAACGCACCCTAATCACATCACTACAGCGATCCCAGCCTTATCTCTGCACGAGAGTCCTTCACACTATTGTCTCTGTGAGAATGAGAGCACACACCAGTACATGCGCAATGCTCACACGTCACAGCTTTTGTCTCTGCCATGACCCACGGTTAGAAAAAAACAGTTGAATGCATTCCTCAGAGTGATTAGACAGTGTGTTTAATTAACCGCAAATGAAACCGGCCACTCCAACACGTACAATTGTTTGCCCACACAGGCGGTGTCTTAAACTGCACTTAGTGAAAGCGATGAAAACAACAAAAGTACACTTGATACAGGACACAGCCTCATCCAATAACAATATGATAACACTTTTATGTTATAAAGACTTCATGTGCTACTTATGGCAATATCTTATATTTCTAATCTTTTAACTGTTTATACCAATAGCTATGGCACAAGATCTGGCTCTCGTATTCAGCTAAAAATTCCAATGGTACCCTTGAGTTCTTTCAGACGTCTTTTGTTTTAATGTCTTAAAGGATACTTGTAAATGTTTTTTCTGATCTTATTTATTTCTTAATTGTGTAATTTTGTGGTATTTTATAACTTCTATGTGGAACTTTTTTGTGCTGCCGTCTTGACCAGGTCTCTCTGGAAGAAGAGATAGTAATATCTCAACGGGACTTTCCTGGTTAAATAAAGGTTATAATAATAATATCCCTGTAGATACTTTGTTAAAGCATTTTGCAGTAATTTATATTCAGTGTTGGGAAGGTTACTTTAGAAATGCTATAGGTTACAGATTAGTTTTTTCTATTTAAAATGCAATACGTAGAGTAACTTTCAATTACTTTAGTAATGTAACTGATTACATTGGATTACTTTTTGATTACTTTTCTGAAATTAAATGTAATTCTTTTTCCCTACATTTTTTAAGCTGGTAATCATTTTCAAACATTTGAAGCAGGCAGGGTTAACCTTAAGCCTTGTGCACACCGGGACAATTATCGGCAGACATTTTTGGACGTGTTTTGTTCACACCCAAGTGATTTTCACTGGTGATGAGCCGAGTTAATGTGCCAATTTACTTCCTGACATTAGATGGTACCTAATGATAAACAGAAATACCCCAGTACACAAGGTGGTATCGATCTGCTACTCGTCTCCATAACAACTCCCTCTCATCAAGATTTTTGTAGTTTCTGACGCCTTTGTTATAAAGCTTAATGAGACCAGCAGCTCTACATTCATCTTGCCTCGATGCATCTTATTTGTCTACTTACTTGCTGTTCGTTGTTAGGTATCAATGTGTGCTTGACAACACCATTTTGTGCTTGAGCACAACCAAATCGTGTTTTACTGTAACTTCAGCAGCTCCAGGCACGTCAACAAAACCGCTAATCTCATTGGTCGGCCAGCTGGTTTTGCGCATCGGTGTGCACACTCACATTGACTGAAACTCTATTGTAATTGTTAGAATGGCCAATGATCAGCTATTTCCACATAAAACGGATCAGGCAGACCAAACCGCAAGTCGTAGAGACTTGAAACTTGGAGGGATGGTAGTACTCGTACCATCAACAACGTCACAAAGGCTCACCAAAATCAGCCTCACGGGGGCGCTACAACGATCAAAAGTAAAAAGATTGCTCCTTATAACTCAGGTGTCTTATGTCGTTGGAATCCTGGCTCACGCCAGACAAAATGCACGCCTTGGATTGGATTGACAAAATGTTATCCTAGTTTTTTTTTTTTTGCCTCATCAGAACTAAACCTGTGCAGAAAGATTCTCTGGAGAGTGAATAGGCCTATCAATAATTAAGGACACAAAAGTAGAGAAACAATCATTATTTTTAACCATGTCAAACGATTATTTCATCACACTGTGTAAACCTGAAAGGAGGAGACATATTGAGAATGTAAATTTTATTGGTCTAGGCCAGAGCTCCTTTTTCTTACCTTCCTTTTGCTGGAGAAATTTTCCAACTGAATGGCTCAATGTGAAATACCCTGACATTCACAACTATTTGTGTCCTTAAATGCTTGTTTTTTGGGGTCGACAGCTTATAAAAACGCAGTTCTGTGTTTTTTAGCTTGTTTACTGTACACCTTGTCACATAGCAGCTTTTAGACATTGTTCTGTTTTTTGTTATAAGTCAGAAATGACAAGAAGGCAGCTTCCCACAATACAAAGTCAATGGAAAATCTGTATACACAGCTATGGTCCAAAGTGCCACAGGTGTCTATAGGGACATTTGCCTATCTTAAAAACAATTTTATTATACATTATTTTTTTTAGAAATCAAGGAATCGTGATTTTGAATAGAAATATTACAAAACATCCGAATTAGACACTTTGACAATATGCCAATGATAACAGTAAAATAAAAAGAACGATCCGAACACATGTTGGCACATGTGATTCACCGCTCAGTTGTTTTTACAGAACATTTATAGTTAATAATCACTGTTGTTATACATTGTCATTTTTAATTTGAATTACCTTGACTTTTGAGATTTTTTAAAGCATTTTCCTCATATTATTTCTTAATATATAATATGTATAAGACAGGTTTTTCACTCACTCTGGAAAAAACACTGCAGTACAATTTTCTGGACTCTTTAAGTCAATAAATATGAAAAAAAAATAAATAAATAAAAATTTAAAACTTCAAACTTCATGAAACTAGGTTTAAAATTTAGATGCAAAGGTTAACAGAAATCCGACTATATAGCGCTATAAGTCATAAATGTTAAAAAACATAATTGTTCTATGGTAAATTACCTGGAAATGCCAAATGATCATTGATTTAGGTGGTTACAGGCTAGCTAAATAATATGTCTTGTCTTTTCTCATATGTGCTTAAATACCTTGTTTTATATTATATTTTATTTATTTCCAATGACTTATTTTTTGCATTATCTATTTGTATGTGTATTATAGTATTGCATGAATCATTAAAAGTAAACCAAACAAAAACAAACAAATAAAGAAAGGAAAGCTGAAAAGCAACTCTCATGAGATCTGCTTACATTCTTAATCCTTTCAGGGCTTTACCTTGATGAAAATCAATTTCTAATAACCATAGAAAGAGTTCTCATGGGTACTTTAATAAACTGTTAGTCACTGGTAGCTTTATTTTTAATCACTCTGGTTTTAAAGAACGTCATTCTCATTTTCTGTGAAATCAAAATAACGACTAGCGCATGGATCCGTTTAATTACAGCTGCAGCCGTCACAAGCTGTCAAGTGAGCTAGGCTTTGCCGAAGCTGTGACGAAAACTAAACGCTATTATTGGCTATTAAAAATGGACAAGCTTTTGGTCTTCATGTTTTCTGTGACAAGATCAATAAAACGGCCTTCAATGGAACACTCCAAATTCTGATTCCTATCCAAAAGATTTCCAATATCCAGACAATAAACCTTTGAAATGCCTGACTAAGCCATTATTCGAATTCAGTGAGCTGCAAGAAATTCACATACTAACACATTTCTCTCCTGCAAAAATAGCACTCTACCCTCAAGATATGTGCTAAATTCAGTTTGCTTGAGGAAAGACCTAGACAGCAGCTCCACGATAAGCTGCAGCCTCTATTAATAATTCACTGAAGTCACTGAAAATCCCTGAAAATCTGTATCCTAAAATGCATTGGGACTGCAGGTCGCTTAAAATCAGACGGCAATGTTCAAATTAAGTTTTACATTTGAATTGATTCTCATGCATATTTATTAAAACATGATCATGGGAGGCAGGTAGCGATTAATGGTTTAAGATTTAGACTACGAATAGAAAAGTTGCAGGCTCAGTCCCACTCGCAATCACAGTACTGCTTTATTACCACTGTGCCTTTGAGCGAGGCCTTAAAGCCCCAGAGGATCAGCCCCTGTAAATAGGGTACAAGATGTTTCAGATGAAATGGAATTTATCTTTTATCCAAGAACTGTTAGGTGAAAATGAAGGAGCAACCTAAAGTGGTGAATTCTGCAAATATATATCCAGGTCATGTTTTACCCGACAGAAGCATCATTAAAAAAAATGAGCAAGAGAATTCCAAATGCATTACAGTAGATACATGGGTAAAATAATAGGGATTCTTCAGAACATGAATTAGGATATTTATTATTAAATCTGAGAGCTTTCTGACCCTGCATAGACAGCAACACAACTACCAGAAATGTAGTAAGGACATCTTTAAAATAGTCCATGTGACATCAGTGGTTCAACCTTAATTTTATGAACCTACAATATCTTTTTTGTTGACAGAAAACATCTGTTCAGTGCAACATTTTACAGTGCCAAGTTACACATATAATACAGAAAAAAACTCTGTGCATACACTGTACATAGCCTCTGTCTGTATATCTGCAAGTTACATGTGTGTAGCACTGTTTTAATTGCATCAGACTCCATATGAGATTCCAATTCAAGGTGAGAAAAAATAATGAAGAAAAAGAAAAGAAGAAGAAAAAAGTGGGAAAACAGTTTTTTTTCCTAACAGTACATGCTCAAAGATGTGTCTTTCCTTCAGAGACCCCACACAATCAAGTGTTACTGACAGTGAACAAATACACTGCTTACTGTGATGCCGACTTGTGCGTCAACATGCGAAGATTATCCAATCATGCGATGAATGATCACTGAATGGCTTTAGTGTGAGTGCGCACACACGTTTATGGGGATATGAGATGTCATTCCCATCGGCACCTGCCCTTCTCACTTCTCTTCCTGCAATGCGTCATTTATCGCCCCTCTTCTGTAAATCTGTCTCAATAAGTCTGGTGATGACACTGCTGTTCACGATAACAGCTCTAACACAAGCAACAAAGCCACAAAGAACAATTTACTTTGACAGATCATCTCTCCATTTTAATGAGGCACAAAAGCCACTTTTGTGAGCAGATGAGGCAGATTTTTGGAAAAAAAAAATGGAAAAAAATCATGCTCAGTGAAACCAAAGCCCTATTTGTACAATATGCACTTCAGCACATTTAGTTTTATAGCCACCAAGCTTGTGTTTTAGTAAAGTACAGTGAGTGGGCATGTTTTGGCAATAAAACAGCCTATGAACTAAAGTTTCAGCTCTCAAGAGAATAAAGAGAGGTGCAAAAGAGTGTAAAACCATGGGTAATACAATTTGCATATACAGTTGAAGACAAAATTATTAACCCCCTTATAAAATATTTAATTATTTTTCAAATAACTCCCAAGTGTTGTTTAATAGAAAGACGATTTTATCAACACAGCATTTTTAAACATAATACTTTATTCAGGAAGCTTTTAGGGTTTGTAATACAGATAGAAATAAATGTACAACCAAGAATTTTAAAAAGTCTACTGTTCAAAATGATTAGCCCTCTGAAGTTAATAGTCAATAATGTATCCCTTTTGCTTGATAACAGCCTTCAGTCGTTTGCTGTAGTTCTCAAAAAGTTTCAAGCATGTCTCCTGAGGAATGACAGCCCGTTCTTCCTTAGAACGGGCTCTCTCAAGCTCCTCCAGATTTGTTGGTCTTCTGGCACAAACTCTGGACTTTAGTGTGCCCCACAGATTCTTTATTGGATTCCAGTCTGGGCTTTGTGCAGGACAGTCAAGTACACTCACTTTGCTCATTTGGAGGTATTTCTTCACCAGAAGTGAGGTGTGCTTTGGGTCGTTTTCATGCTGGAAGACAAAATGTCGACCCAAACCAAGTTTTCTTGCAGACTGTCTGAGGTTGTCTTTCAAAATCTTCTTACAGTCTTCCTTTTTCATGTTTCCTTCAACCCTGACAAGATTCCCAGTTCCAAACGCACTGAAACATCCCCACAGCATTATACTCCCACCACCATGTTTCACTGTGGGAACACTGTTCTTGGGGTTGAATGCCTCTCCCTTCTTTCTCCAAAGACAGGCAACATCTCTATGGCCAAAAAGCTCTAGTTTTGTCTCATCTGACCAAAGGACACGTTTCCAGTATGCATCACATTCCCCCAGGTTGTCCTTAGCAAACTTCATTCTAGCTCGGAGGTGTCTCTTCTTCAGAAGTGGAGTCTTTCTTGGTTGGCAACCTTGCAGTTCATTTCTGTGCAGGGCTCTAGTGACTGTCTTCATTGAGACATCAATTCGCTAGTGTCTTGGCAGTTGTTCTTGGGTCTTTAGAAACCTCTCTCACTAGCTTTCTTTCCAAAGTTTTTGAAATATTTCGCTTCCTGCCTCTGCCCGTCTTGTTCTCCACTGTGTTGGTCTCTTTAAACTTCTTGAAAATGCATCTCACTGCAGTTCTTGACACTTGAAAATGCTTTGATAAACGTATGTATCCTTCTCCATTTTTATGAGCATTAACAATTCTTTCTCAAGTCCAAACTAATTTCTTTTGCCTTTGCCATGATGACAGTGCATATTATTTTACTAGTTGTTTCGCAAGACACTAATCCTCAGCTTAAAGAGCAATTTAAAGGCTTAACTAGGTTAATTAGGTTAATCAGGCAAATTAGGTTAATTTGCCAAGTCATTGGACAACAGTGGCTTGTTCTATAGCTAATCAAACTAATAATTTCAATTCTTAAGGGGGCTAATAATATTGACCTTAGCAGGTTTTTTTTTTTTTAATTCTTTTATTCAAGCAACTATAAGAAATCAGACTTTCTCTAGAAGAAAAAAATAATAGAAAATAATGTGAAAACATTCTCTCGCTCTGTTAAACATCACTTGGGAAATATTCCAAAAAAAATGTAACATTTCACAGGAGGGCTAATAATTTTGTCTTTAACTGTACAAAGTTTGTGGTCAGTAATATTTTTTATGAAAGAAATTACAACTTTAATTCAGAAATGATTAAAAGTGACACTGAAGACATTTATATTGTTACTAATAATATCTATTTCAAATAAATTCTGTTCTTTTGAACTTTCTAACCATCAGGTGGAAGTTGCGTTGCTGTCTATACAGGGTTAGAAAGCTCTCGGATTTCATCAAAAATATCTTAATTTGTTGTATGAAGATGAACGAAGGTCTTACGGGTTTGGAACGACATAAGGGTGAGTAATTAATGACAGAATTTTCATTTTTGGGTGAACTATCCTTTAAACAGAAAATGAGTAGGGGACTTTTTAGTTTCCAGCATGCTTTATATGGGTCTGAACTGAATGAGTACATTTTAATATGAAGTGTCAAAGAGTTTTAAGTGTTCCTCTTTTTGACTGTCCTCTTTCATCAGTCTAATTTGATGTGGGACAACAAAGGAAGAGAAGAGCATGGCTTTTATTTCCTGTGAGACGGGAGAGTAAGTAGATAAAAAGCAAATAGAATAAAATAGAATAAAAAAAGAGCAAAAAAAAACTGAAAGGCATTTTTTCAATTAATTTGAACAAATTTTGATGATTTGCCTAACTGTAAGGTTTTGAATATTCAAGAGGAAGAAAAACAGTATATTATCAAAACTGCAGATATCCAGATACCTGCAAGATTTAAGATCAGTGAAGTGTAACCACTCTGTAATTTACTAACATCTGATTTAGCAGTGTGTGATTACATCTGACTGCAGTTTTTCCTGCGCTTTAAACATCACGGCTGAGTGAATCATTTGCACTCACTAAGACACTGCAGTATTTCAGCATGTGAAGACCATGTTCATCAGTCCCAGGTTGCCAAGACATGACCTTGAATATATGTAATGTCTTGATCTGAACAAACAGAGCTCATGGCCTGAGACAAAAAAAAAAAAGAAAAGGCAAGGTCACTCATGTCTACAGGGTCTGAAAACAGACATCCTTTTATTGCTCCTTCTAAAGGAGGAAAACAGAAAGCAAGCTTTCATTTCGGTTTAAGGAAGCAAGTTTGAATGCTAAAGATAGGCAGACTAGCAGTTAATGGACCAAAAACATTGTTACTTATGCTGTTTCTCAGACTGGCCTTCCTAAGGGAAACATAACCATATACACAGAGTGAGATCTGATAGAGGTCAAGTGTACAAAGCTGAAAAGCAGACATAATGTATGAGGAAGGAACATCTTTACATAATCCAGTGGGATAATGGATTTAAAGACTAAAGATAAACACACACACACACAAAGCATGACCAAAAAAGTGGTTCCATTAAAGGGATAGTTCCTACCTGGTCTCATAATGAAAAAGATCTAATGATAGGGTTCACATTAATCAGATCTTGTTTGAAATGTTTGCTGAAATAAATACAGGAACAGATTGATTTGCAGCTTTTGAGAATCTATATCGAATCGACGTCATTTTAAAAAACGTTCAATAGAAAACTCTTTTTTTTTTTTTGCCCAGCCCTAACAGTTATGATTACAGCTCGTTATGTTTCACTTTCCGGATGTAACAAGCTTGCTCGGTAGCTCAGGCGGCACAGAATTGGACATAGGATGCAGAATCCTTGAGTACGAATACCGTGACAAACATGACTCGCGATGAAAGAGCTGAAAGTAGAGAGATCGAAGAAAATAACCCAAAAATTTTAATTCTGTTATTAATTACTCACCCTTATGTTGTTCCAAACCCGTAAGACATTCATCTTTGGAACACCAATTAAGATATTTTTGATGAAATCCGAGAGCTTTCTGACCCTGCATAGACAGCAACATAACTACCAAGTGTAAGGTTCAGAAAGGTAGTAAGGACATCAATAAAATGTGACATCAGTTAAAAAACATTATGGTTGAACCACTGATGTTACATGGACTATTTTAACAATGTCCTTACTACCTTTCTGGCCCTTGAACGTGTCAGTTGCTTGCTGTCTATGCAGGGTCAGAAAGCTTTTGGATTTCATCAAAAATATCCTAATTTGTATCCTGAAGATAAACAACGGTCTTATGGGTTTGGAACGACTTGAGAGTGAGTAATCAAACAGATTTTTCATTTTTTGGTGAACTATACCTTTAAGAATTCTTTAAAATTGAACATTTCCATTATACAAAACATCTTTATCGTGGAAAAGTGTTCTTCACGCTTAAAAATAATAGCTCTTTTAAGAACTGTATATTGAAAAGTTCTTGGGGAACCAAAAACGATTCCCCCTTTTGGAAGCCCCTTGAAGAGTGTAAAAGATGACATTTATGATACTTTTATGGGGCTTTTGTCCTTTTTGTAGCCACAACTACAAACAATAAAAACATCTTCTGTGTCCCAAAGAAAAGAAAAGTAAATGACAAAAGAATGAGTGAACTATGGCAATTGCCATTCATTTCATTTAAAGTGCATTTAAAGTGACACTAGAGGAGAAAAAAAAAACTGAACAGAACAAGAATTATGTTTTGGTAGCGCTAAATTAAAAGAGTGACATCTCCCTAAGTTTGAGTGTGTTGCTATAATCTCTTAAACTTCTAAAAAGTCTGCATTGTAGAGTTTGGTTGTGCACTTTATGTTAAAATGTCTCTAAATGTAAAAAGGGGATGAATACTACAACAAACCAAATTATCAGTAATCATCAATATGACATAAATCAGGCAGAATAATATGAACCTTAAGGTTATTTTTTAGAAGGTGCCTATTTATATCCTCTCCAGTCCAACTTTACTTCTACAATGGTCTTCCCCACCTACACTGATAACAGTGGGCTTACATTTACCACAAATGTCACAGTGTACTGGGGAAGCCTTCATAATTTGTGATCCCAATGTGTTCAATCAGCCACCTGCTTACAGACTAAAAATCAGACAAGCGTGATTTGAAATTAGAAACGAACATGAGCACAAATGACTTAAATGAGCTCAACTATAACATTAGGAGACAGCAATTATTCAATGCAGGTGTGAGTGCCTACACATTGGGATTTAATTGGAGTTTTTGTGGATCCCGTGGCTCAAAACAACAAAACTAAGATGCTATTGCTTTGACTGTTTAATTTATGAGAAATACAAAGTAGGCAAATGTTTCACCCACTCAACTCATACAAAGAGAAAAACTGTTTAAATATCAATGGAAAAATGCACCTCACATATACATATATATATATATCTATTTGTAACATGAACACTTTAAAATAAGGATGTATGTTAACATTACTTAGATAAGTCATTTACAACATTTATTTATTTCTACATATAAATACATTTTTGACAAAGGACAATATTCGTAAATGTAGTGTATTTATAAATTGTTATATTCTTATATTATCCTTGGACCACAAAACCAGTCTTAAGTACACAGGTATATTTGTAGCAATATTCAACAAAATTATAGATTTTTTTTAATCTAAATGCCAAAAAGGATATTACATAAAGATCATGTTCCATGAAGATATTTTGTAAATTTCCTACCGTAAATATATCAAAACTTAATTGATTAATTTGATTAGTAATATGCATTGCTAAGAACTTCGTTTAAAAGACTTTAAAGGTGATTTTCTCAATATTTAATTTTTTACACCCTCATATTCCATATTTTCAAATATAAATGTTATACTTAGTAATTATGTAATGGTAATTTATAAATTTATATTAACCAAGATTAATAAATGTTTGTTTTTTTTTTTAACATGAGTTAATGCATTAGTCATCCTAAAACATGTTTACCTTAAAGCAATATATTGCATATGTAGATGAAAAAAGAAAGAAAGTGCGTTTCACTGAAAGATTTTCCACATGGTAGACTGTAACAGCCTCCGTGATTGATGAGTGAGTGAATGATTGCACCACTTCTCTGGCTGCACATTCAGACATGACTGACGGACTATTTACGTTCACAAGATGGACTGTACACACCTGATTGACAGAAACCAGATGACATAAGAATGCAATTGGGCCTAGAATGCGTTCTGTCGGCTGCATCCTATTTGGATTGGTGCTTTTTTCCGCTTTCATTTCTATTCAGATCTGATTTTCACTCTTTTCATTGATTCTGCATGTCATTAATTCTCACCATTTGTTTGCTTCTGCCTCATAAAAATTCTCACCTCTCTCTAGCCCAATCCATGCCATATTTTTCTCACTTTCATTCTCTATTTGTTCTGTTTTCTTCTCACTGTTTTCACAGATCTATTTTAGAGTTGAGCTGAAGATTTCAAGAAGCTTTTAAACTGTTCAAGCAGTCTTTCACATTAAAATATGCTCCAGTGACACGTTTAAAAATAGCCTACATGTATGCAAGTACTCAAGGCAGTAACAACTTAAAAAAAATGTTTAATTTGTGAACTTATATCCAGCTATTCTTTTTAGGGCTGCCCCCTAATTGTCGACTAATCGTTACCAAAAAAGGCGTGGTGACCAAAATTTTATTAGTCTGTTAGTCACAGAAAAAAAACATTCTACAGGCGAAGTCACGCAGTTCGTGACGGAGAGATCGTTAACGGCTAGTCTGTGTGGTAATAGCAGTAATACTCTGGTCTATGCAACCCCCTGTCTCTGCTAAATTATTTTTTTAATCAAATGATTCGCGATACGCGCGTTGAATTCCTTGTTCTGAATCAAATGATTCGCGATACGCGCTTTTAATTCCTGTTCTGAATCAAAAGATTCGCGATACGCGCTTTGAATTCTTGTTCTGAATCAAATTATTACTCTATTCGAGATACGCGATTTGAATTCCTGTTCTGAATCAAATGATTCACGATACGCGTTTGAATTCTCGCAATACAGGATCCGATTGGAGTGCTTCGAAACAGTGAATCATTTTGCGACTCATGGTAACTGATCGGTGTGGAGGTGGAGGTTGTGGTTGTGGTTGTGTGTGTGTGTGTGTGTGTGTGTGTGGAGTGTGGAAGCTGAACAGACGCGTGCTTACTTCAGGACAGATGGAAGCGCCGGTGCGGTGATTTGCTCTTAAAATAGTCTATTCCCTAATTTTTGGGCATACAGGTAAGAGAGGTAAGAGTAAAACATATTTAGAATATGTGAAGACGTTTATTCGTGTGCACTCGAAATAACAAGCGAAACACTGCAAGTGAAATGTCTACTTTCTCAGATTATGTAATCCGTATGAAACACGCATTCAAATTATTAAAATGTTAATTCAGTCTACTTCTACGTGTGCGCTTGAGCGCTTACTAGGCTATGTAGGCAATTAAAGGCTCATTATAATGATTTAAATTGTTTATTAATAAACCTGCGACTAGTCAGCTAATGCTTAAAATAAACCAGAAAAATCATTGGTCGAGGGCAGCCTTAATTCTTTTTAATAGTTAACTTTTAACTGTCAATGCTCAGTTAATATTGGTCACAGACAGGGAAATTTACTTTAAGTTTCACCAAGATGATTACTCACTAAAAACTTTCACAGATCATGTTTTCAATCCATTTCAAGTCTGATTTTAATGTAACAAAGTGGTGATATCTAAGTGAGTTGTTTAATTACTTTTTAAATTAGTCTTCCTATAATGTCTTTATTTTGTTTATTCAGACTGATTCGCAAAGGCAAGAACACACATAAACACAAGAGGCGGGATTTATCATATGAACCAATCACAACCGAACATACCCAAACAAATTCAATCATATGGTGATTTAGGCATTGCCTTCTGTCATGTGACTTTTCCCTATTCATTCTCAATTAACCCCCAGTAAACTCACTGCACGCTTTAGGGGGTCTGTTAAAACTTGAACGATCATTTATACACTTTTTAACACTATATTTTGTAATATTGGCATCGTTTTATTTCTGTAGTCTTCCAATTTTTTTCTCATCCAATATTTTGAGGAGACACTGCCTCTATTGACCAATTTCACACTTCCGGGTTTTTGGCTTCCGGCGTGGCTGCATGCAGGGTAAAAGTATTTCCGGTAACAGTGATTGCCTATTAACTAAGGAGCACCCGCTCGGGCATCAATGTCTTTGCAAGAATTAAATCTCATGTAAATGTTTAAACTGTCTTGGTCATTTATTGGTGAGACTACAAAGTTTTATTTCAGAACTAAATTTCAGCACTAATTAGAAGTGACGACGCGTATATTCGGTTATATCATTGTCCGTGTCTATTTGGTGCAGCCGTGCATTGTCGCACTCCATGTAAAAAACTGTTTTTGGCGATGTGCTGGAGAAATCGACAGACGGATCTGATCCTCCGATTTGCGAAAGAGGACCACTCGATCCCTGGATGCGTTTTTGCACTTTCTGGATATATGGATCATAAACAACACTTCTGTCATCTCGCATAATGATGGTTCACTCACATTTTCTCCGCTCGTTATCATCTTCCCTTACGAAAATTAACCATGGTTTTATTATAGTAAAAGCAGGTTTGTTTTATTACTATTTGCATAACCACACAGATCAGATTTCATCAATCAGATTTTGTAACAAAACCATATAATAACTGCAATAACTGCCGTTTTGGTTTGATTCGTAGTTAATTTTAGTAAGGGCTAAGGTCTGTAATATGCACAACATTACCTATTAGTACTTTGTTGTATATTTAGGCTAGTTAATAAATATATTAACTCTAATTCAACTGATGAAGCTATACAATGAGGTCTTGGAAATAAATGTCTTGATTATTTTAGTCTCTCAGATATAGTTATAATGTGCGATTAATACATGGTCAACAGTTTCAGCGATTCATTAGGTTGAGATAATCTACATATTGTTGTGACTTTTTTAAAGTTACTCATGCGTTTTTAAAATACAGGCAATAGCATGTATTCGCGCAACATTATATCCCACATTAAATCATATTATAACTCATTCTGACACTGAATTTATATATTTGTTCCCATGTGTAACGGTCCATACGTACTTACAATTTAGTTTTTACATAAATTAGGCATATAAATAAATGCTTGTCATATATTAAAACGAGCAAGGGAATTGTTGAATGAGACAGCTGGTAAAATAAAACTACCCGCCGGTAAATTCTAGAACGATCTGAGCGGCCATATAAGCTACAAATAAATTTCTTTGTAGATGATATAACAACAACTTGGAAAACAGACAAAATAGAAAGGGTAAGAGACGAAATTTGAGACAAGAGCATACAACATAATGTCCGCAGACCGCTAGCGGAACTATATTTACCCTGCGTCACGTGATTTCCGATTCTTGTGAAAAAGGCCTATCGCTTCCTTGGAGGAAACGCAATTAATTATTATATAAAGTATTAAAAATATATATATACAAATATCATATATACGCCCTAATTTCGACTTCTAATGAAAATATTTTTAGCATGATGTAACACAATTACCTCATACTGATTGAATACACTACTGATTTAAATATTCTCCTGATGCTAAATGTGTTGAAGCTGCACAAATCACATAATTGAGGTGAGATGTAGCGTTGAGCTCTGCAGCTAGGCCTATTTCAAAGTGATTACATTAATTTAGCTGTTAAATGTATCTCACCAATGTGTTTACATGCACATAATTGATAAACATGCTGGCCTAAAGTTGATTGTGTGACGATGTAATTCTGTTCTCTCAGGATATTAACAAACATGATTTAATGAAAACAAGAAAGCATGGGACATTAGGCAGCATTCAGCTATCCATTTAACAGCTCAGCTCAGTCAGCAGGGGGCTCAAACTCAAATTACCTGGGGGACGCTATAGTCAGGTGATTTTCTCCATTGGGGGCCAGTCAACCATTGCCATGTTGCACCACACATGCAGAAACAATCTGGGTCCAATCTATATGTGACATTCAATATATGGCAATATTAAAGGAATAGTGAATAAATGACACCGCAACATTCAAATCTCACACACTGGGAGGATAGTCCCTAGTCTCTAATGAGGGGGCTGAAGCTTTTAGCTGATTTCAGAAACAAACCTCAGGTCTCAGGATAAAAACTAAAAGCAGCAAGTTCAGTAAGTGAACAAACATTTTATGAGTGAGCAAATAACTGTGACTTTTAACACAGCGTGACTAAACATAGTCTCATACATGAATATCTCCTCACAAACAATCTTGTGAAAAAAAAAAAAGTGTTTCAACTTACATGTGACGCTTGCTGATATCCAGAGCCAGTGTATCAGATTTCTTTTTAGTGGAATACACTGTAAAAACAGGTTGAAAACAGGTAGTTGTTAGCTTAGGAGGTTTTCATAATGAGCCTTAAAATATTTTGGTTGGTGGTAGCTAATGGAGCCAGAGTGATTTAGTCATATTCAATATGGTTTTGGCTTTTAAAACCACTTTTGTAGCTTAGCTGATAACATAACCTTTTTTTACAGTGCAATAACACCAAGGTTAATTGTCTTGTCAATGTTGCATTCCTCAGGGTTTAAAAGGCATCGTTATTTCCTAAATTTAGCAGGCTTATAGCTTAATTAGTGATTTATGATTTACTTACCCTTGTAGAGAAAGTTGGAGGCTTGCAGTGGGGTTTTAGGTAGACAATTTTTTTACTTAAAATATGATTTAACACAAAAACAGAACTTTAACACAAGACTATAGAAATCCTGAAGCAAGAAATTCAGCAGATATCTTGACCGTCTTATATGTCCACTGCAGCAATGGGTCACCAGCACTGATGACACAACAGAGCATTTATTAATGAGCCGAAGAGAAATATCATCTGCCATTTCTGCTGAGCTCAAGCTTTGGGAGAAATGCCAGACAGAAAATGAATCAGCCAGTGGCTACACTGTCAGATGATGCATATTTTTCCCATGTGCCTGTGAAAGGCCACTAAACACATCTGCAAATAATTGGATCCATAAATAGCTCCTAATACAGGCTGGGTGACGGCTGAAATTAACACCGTTGGGTCACAGCACTGATTATTTTTTATGTATGTAGACAAGCCCCCCGGCAACATCGTCCTGGTAACCTGCAGCTGAGAAAAACAAGCAACTTTTGATGTATTCTAGCAATATCACACAAGAAAGAGTATGTGAATATCAGCAGATTGAGATTCGGCCATATGCATGAGGCGCATGTAAAGTACACAAACTAATATAGTGTTTTCACAACGTGTCATCAATCAGCCATATTGGCAGCACTGAACATAAACAAGCTGAATCAAATTAATATTTTGTATATGTTTTTGTATACATGTGTATTTTGCTGATTATATTGCTGCTGAAAATGGTCAATTGTTGTCATGTTTTGGGCTCCACTAATTGGTCAGACCAGGAAAAACACTGCCAAAAGTTATAACAAAACAAGGAGAAGAGTCCAGAAAACTGTCGGAGGAACAAAAGGCGTTTGTGGTTTATCAAACTGAACCAGGATTTCCAGGGCAAGAATCTTGACAACAATTGTGTTTGTGCTTATCATTTCTGTAGGTGAAATATTAGGCTAATCAATTAAACAATCACTTGTTTAGTTCCTGAATGAATCATTGTATTTGAACAGACCAACAAAAAGTCACCCACTTATCATAAAGACAGCCACTTGTCGCCATCTGCTGGCTAAATGAAGCAATATGAAGAAAGAGCACCTAAAAAAACGTGCAAATTTTAGCATTGAATGCTACTACATTTGACTACAACGTTTCAATAGATTTCAGTCATTTAGGGTTAGGGTTAATCCCTGTTGATAAAAACAGCACATGCTGGTTAGCTAGGTTTTGATGCTGGTTTAAAATGGTCCTTTGTTGGTTTATGCTGGTCCTTTGCTGATTTATGCTGGTCCTTTGAGGGTTTATGCTGGTCCTTTGCTGGTTTATGCTGATCCGTTGCTGGTTTAAACTGGTCCTTTGCTGGTTTAAGATGGTCCTTTGCTGGTTTATGCTGATCCATTGCTGGTTTATGCAGATCCATTGCTGGTTTAATGCTGATCCATTGCTGGTTTAATCTGATCCATTGCTGGTTTATGCTGATCCATTGTTCATTTAAACTGGTCCGTTGATGGTTTAAACTGGTCCGTTGATGGTTTAAACTGGTCCGTTGCTGGTTTAAGATGGTCCTTTGCTGGTTTATGCTGATCCATTGCTGGTTTATGCTGATCCGTTGCTGGTTTAAACTGGTCCTTTGTTGGTTTATGCTGGTCCTTTGCTGATTTATGCTGGTCCTTTGAGGGTTTATGCTGGTCCTTTGCTGGTTTATGCTGATCCGTTGCTGGTTTAAACTGGTCCTTTGCTGGTTTAAGATGGTCCTTTGCTGGTTTATGCTGATCCATTGCTGGTTTATGCAGATCCATTGCTGGTTTAATGCTGATCCATTGCTGGTTTAATCTGATCCATTGCTGGTTTATGCTGATCCATTGTTCATTTAAACTGGTCCGTTGATGGTTTAAACTGGTCCGTTGATGGTTTAAACTGGTCCGTTGCTGGTTTAAGATGGTCCTTTGCTGGTTTATGCTGATCCATTGCTGGTTTATGCTGATCCGTTGCTGGTTTAAACTGGTCCTTTGCTGGTTTAAGATGGTCCTTTGCTGGTTTATGCTGATCCATTGCTGGTTTATGCTTATCCGTTGCTGGTCATGTGCTGGTCACCAGCATCAAAACCTACCTAACCAGCATATGCTGTTTTTTTTAGCAGGGATGTTCATTTGTTAGTGTATACTGTAATGTTAGGCTGCTTAGACTGCTGTTTTACGCAGTTCTACTACATTAATCTGAGCCTATCCACCTTATTTTTCCCGTAAGATTGGGCGCGGCCCAGGGTTTCCCAATTCACAACAAAACCCACCCAATTGTTACTCAAAACTAGCCCAAAAGTTGTGTTTCAAGGTGGTACCCCAGAAAAAATTGCATTCCAGGGCGTAACAGTATTAAAGTAGCCCAATTCCAAGGGAAAACCACAGACTTGGCAACACTGGCGCAGCCATTTGTAAATATAGTCTGGCTTCTGGTGTCATCCGTGTCAAGCTATTTTTAGTTGTACAAAACAACTGCTTGATATTGCAAACTGTTGTTTCTTACCATATTATTTTAATGTATTGACTTAATTGCAAACACACTGGGTTGTAGCACAAACAATCTTACGGCTTATTGACCCATTATTTCCTTACCGCTGCAAATTAAGCAGAAGTCTCGCACATTCACAGAAAACAGCTTACTTCCGCATTGAAAAACAAGCATCAAAGATTGGCTCATGTATTTAAGAGACTAAAGAAGGCACAAGGGAGTTCCATAACCACAAATGAAGGCATGTGGGAGTATCTTTAGTGGTATGTGCACTTAACCAGCTTCAGCTCACATATTATATTACCCAGCTGCTGCTATTCATCTAAAGAAGAGAATGTTCTCATTAGACTGTAAAAAAAACAATTTGTTAAGTCAACTTAACATAATTTGTTACCCTGCTGTTTTAAAATTTTAACTTCAATCAACTCAAATATGTTTAGTCAACTTTAAGTGTAACATTTTACTAAGTGACAGCTTAGATATTTGAGTTGACTCAACTTAAAATTTTAAGGCAGCGAGTAACAGGCAGTTGTTAAGCTGTACATTTTTTTTAGTTTAGTCAACTCGAATATCTAAGTTGTCACTTAGTACAACTTAACATTTCAACTTGAACAAACTTATTTGAGTTGATTGAATTTACAATTTTAAAGAAGCAGGGTAACAAATTATTTTAAGTTGACTCAACAAATTGTGTTTTTTTACAGTGTAGCAGAACAGCTTTATGACAACAGATCGGCCTTCCTGAAGTAAATAATTGCATCTCAATCTGTAAATGCTCAAGGACAAAGCAGCTTTGAACTTAAGGAGGAAAGAAAAATAAAACCACACAAGCTTACAGCTGTGTGAGCCTATGAAAGGAATACAGTGACATACCTTGTTTGTGCATCACACTGTTTGGACTGGATCTTCACAGTACTACATGATGACTTTGAGCTGACATTGCCCATGTGAATGATGTTGAAAGTCGACTAATGAGAACACAGCGCACGTATCATGTAGGGTGAAACGCAAACACATGCTGATAAACTAATGTAATCCCAGGAATCCTTGGCCCTTATATACAGAAGATCTATCAAATCAGCACCCAGAGACTAGCAAAAATGACACAGATAGATGACAATGATAGCAATACTTAAATTCTATACCATTGAAGCTCTGTCTCATGCCTTTTAGCTTTCCAATGATTACCAATTTTGTCCTACTGCTAACCTCCAATTCATTTAATCTTTATTTGAAAATCTTGCATGACGTCTGGAGATGCAAATGTGTTTTATTATTTATTATATAGTTTATAATAAAAAATATATATTCAAGCATGCCTCATCCAGCTCAGTGAAAGCATAGGGTGCTATGGGAGGTAAAATGACAAACTGTGATAATAGAAGTAGGAGATGCTGCAACTTTCCAGAAAAAAAACATGACAGAATTTAGGGGAGGGCAAAGAAACTGCACGCTGTGATAGACAGCATGAGTGCAAACAACAGCTAGAGAACGCTCACATGACACAAGACAGCGGGCTTTGTAAATAATACAAAGAAAAGACAACAATAAAGAGCCACTTGGCACTTTGCTGTGTCTTAAGACAGCTTACCGGAGAAGCTTGCCTCGGTCTGCCTGATCTTTGTATAAACACGAGTGTAATTACGGCTCAGGGGCTCATTATGTAGAGGGAAGGTATGTCTCAGAAAGACAGAGGATGATGAAAACAACCACTGCATGACAGAATAGATGGCAGACGATGAGAAAGGGCAAAATATACAAAGACAAAGTACCTAGATAACCTATAGTACCTAGGTGAGACACATAACAGCAGGACTAGAGATCTGTGCCAAATGTTGCTGGAATAGGAAAGCATGTGCATAATCAGACATAAAATGCAAAAAGAAAAGTGCAGATGCATTGATGGATAGATAAATTAAGAAAAAAGGGGTGGTGAAAGTGGCTAGCATGCCAAATGCAAACCTCCCCTGCCTTTTCACACACAATACACTCCCACACACACTTCATCAGCTTGAAGTGTTTCTTGTTATTTATTGTGAGGTCTTCAAAACGAGGTTTAGAGAAGCATCCTTGATTTATTCCTCAGAGATAAGCTTGTGTTCCCTTTCATTCTGACGGCTGAAGCATGCCAGATGGATCACTGGGCTGGAGTGTATTCTCTGATCTGTGGTTGACCTTATAGTAATACAACGAAAAGTATCAAAGACATCCAGTCTAGTGGAATGAAACTGTGGGATTTAGTACTCTAGTTTCACTAGATTTTAACTTCTGTTTGGGTGCTCTATAGGGCTGTGCTATATATCGAAATTATTGAAATATCGCAAATATATGTGGCATATCACCACAGCTTGCAATATGTGGCGCCAAGAACAAAAGACCAAGAGAAAATCACTTACTGCTCTCGCCTAAATAACATTTGTAGCTTAAATAAGAATCAGTGCATATTAAATTCATAGTGTGAACATTAAGCAGTGTTTTATTTTTCCGTTTTATTATTCAGTTCCTAAACTGATGTTACATACATACATACATATAAATAACAATTTATGATTTGGGACCAGAGTCTGCGCAGTAGAGAATTCAGTACCCGAGTCACACACCCCTAATTAGCCTGACTGCTCCAGTTTTTGTTTGCTTATTGCTGTACCAGAGGCTTTTGTGTTAAAATAAGGTAAGTAAAACCCCAATCTCCTAATGAAGATCCCGATAAAGTCAGTTGGCGCCTCAGTTTACTCAGAGAATCTGTCAAGCTCAGCTGTCAATCATGACGTCACGCTCCAGTTTTTATAGCATCACATAACTAACTAAAACCAAACTTATTTAAAAAACGAACACTTGAACTTACATCAGAGTTATAAAAACTACATAAAATGACAAAAACCATCTTTGGAATACAATTATTTGAAGTGACAATTAATAATTTAGTTTGCCACACGTCCCATTAGATTACATAAAGAGGGCAGGGGTTTATGAGCCATACTGGGACCAGCCACCTGGGGGAGGCGATCGAAAAGTTTTGGCTTCACTTCTCAAGACTTGTGCGGCAAACTTGGATAAAGCGGGGTAAAAAATAAGATAAACTTAATTAATTTAAATAAAACTTCTTCAATATAACTAAATAGAAAAATGTGCACACGGTTCAGCTGTGCTGTTGTTGGCTGCTACAATAACAGTAATAAGCTTAAGGTAGGGTGACCATATGTCCTCTTTTCCCCGGATATAAAAAAAAAAAAACACGTCCAGGATTCCTAAATCGTCCAAAATGTCCAGGATTCGGCTTTTGCTTTCTGCAGTCACCATTTATTAATGAGTAATTGGCAAATAGGCAGTAAAAATGCTTTTTTTGAAGAAGAAATGCATATATTTTTGTAGTGTAAAGTCTGATCTTTGAGAAAATCTAAAGGGTCACTAACTGTTTTTTTATTTTTATGAAGTACCATAAATTTGTCCTATGGTGTGACATAGCAAAAGTTAAGGAAAAATAACTCTTAATAACTTACAAATAGCATGAGAGGAATTTATCTTCATTGTAGACACCTAATTTCATATAGTGTTATTTATTTAATATGAAATTTTAATTAACAATTTTTTTCCCTGTGACTTGTTGGACAATTTCAAGACAAACTTTGACGACAAGACAAATTTTGCTGTCATCCGATCAAAACTGCTGAAAATTATACCATTTTAAGATGAGTGATATTTATGTCTATAAAGATATTTTGAGATCTGCGTTTCTTTTATGTGTGTCACACCATAGGACATGACGCCACACTAAAGAACAGAAATAGTAGTTATTAAAGTATTTCTATTTAATTTTGAACATGTCAAAGAAGAAAATTAATATCAACATGTTTTTAAACAAAACAAAATATTTTTTTATCAAAAAAATTAGTCTCTTAGTCAATCAGTATGTTACTGAAACTCTTCTAGTTGTAAATAACAACATTAATTATATTCATTTTTATCTTGTGGGACGTCAACAACCCAAATACGTCAATTTGACAAGAAACACCAGAGACCGGAAATGTAAAGCATCGTTCCAGTCAGGCAAGTCTTCTGCGTTCAAGAAAAAGGTGGATAGAATAGGTAAAGTAAAATATCTGTGAAAAGTTCTCTCATTTAACTTAGTCAGGCTTAGTCAGGCTATTTACAAAAATACTTGCTACTTTAGGGTTAGGGTTAAGTTAGGGTTAATTATTACAGAAATTATATACAATATATGATGCAGGCTGCATTACCAATGAAAAATTATCTCAGCTGCATTGTCCTTGATCCCGTTCAGTAAATCAATGCAGGTACAACAAAGAGAAGGCAAAAGAGGTGAAAGGGGTTGTTATTGATTGAGGTAGTGTAACTGTACAGCCAGCAATATATCAGGAGCTGAAGACCAAAAGCCCCATTTATCAAATAAACACTGCAATACCATGAAATGGAAATAAGAATCTGGTCAAACGCAGCTACTGCATAAGTACCTTATGCGGGCTTGTATCATTTATAGTAAAGGCAAATGCCATAATGAACTGCCATGTGTTCTCTGAAATATAAAGTAGTTTAGAAAAAAAACTAATAATAATCATAAAATATAATTATTTTATTTTAATGCGTGTGCTACAGGAATGTTTATTAGAGTATTGCACAGTTAAAGGTATAGTTCACCCAAAAATGAAATTCTGTCATTAATTACTCACCCTCATGTCATTCCAAACCCATGAGACCTTTGTTCATCTTCAGAACACAAATTAAGATATTTTTGATGAAATCCGAGAGCTTTCTGACCCTCCATAGACAGCAACACAACTGACACGTTCAAGAACGAGAAAGGTAGTAAGGACATCATTAATCAAATCAAATAGTCCATGTGACATCAGTGGTTCAACCTTAATGATTCCAATCTTTTATTAAACTATAAGAATACTTTTTGTGTGCACAGAAAACAAAAAATAACTACTTTTTTCAACAATTTCTTCTTTTCCATGTCAGTCTTTGATATGCATCCATGACAACACTACAATGCATGTGCATGATTCTGTGGACACAGGAGCCGATGAGCAAATAACAACAGAATTTTTAGGGAGACTATCCCTTTAACTCAGCACTAGGTTTTGGAACAGAGCTCCAGACAGACTTACATTAATCTACCAATGACAAATGCAATGCAGGTGTGCTCACGTGTTAACTGCAATACAACAGCCACAAGGGACTTTCCAGGAGATCTGAAAACTGCAGAAAATAACATACAGATATCCTCAGTTCTACCCATTGTTTATGTTTGCCATCTCTTAATAAATACAATTGCACTTTCATAAAATCTAAAACAATTTCTCTCTCTCTCTCTCTCTCTCTCTCTCTCTCTCTCAGATGCATATAGAGAAAATGTGACCCTTGAGATGAAATTGGATTTTTTGAAAAAAGCTACTTGACTTCAGACGGAAGTTTACACACAAAAATAAATGAAGACTTGCCGAGGCTGGAGAGTCAAATTTATTCCTTCGCCATTAAACCAACATCACAAAATAATAAACTTCAATGCCTGTAATAACACAATAAACCAGGGCACTATACTTGCAAGAGCTGTGCCTTTGATTCATATATCTGCCAGATATGAAACCATCAGGAACATTTTGGAAGAAAATGAAAGCTGAATTGAAAGAAGTCAAAATAAAGAAGTCAACAATAAATAAATATATTTCTATAATAAAGTATTTTTTCTAACATCTACATTTCAAACTTGAAGCAGTTCAGTGATACAGTGACTAATATATATATATATATATATTAGGCATGGGCCAGTATGAGATTCTGACAGTATGATAACCTTACATAATAATATCACGGTTTCACGGTATCACTGTATTTAGATTACAACTCTAAAATATGTTCTTTTTAAATGTCTAGGTAAAAAAAACAACTTTTCTTCTCAGTAATCATAATCAACTTAATTTCTGTAAATAAATAAATAAATAAATAAATGCAGTTGTTAAACCTGCAGCTCAACAAGGTCTTTGGAGACATGCTTAGGCCTACTTGTTATACATTCTTTTTTTAGTCCAAGTTTTGATGCAGGAACGTTCACCTTTCCTGGATTAAGCTTGGTGCGGTGAGGTACGAGAATATGTGCACGTAGAGAGAGAGAGGGAGTGCGCGCGCGCGTGCGTACACACACGCTCGGTCTCTTCTCCATTTAACACAGAAACGCAAAAACGTAATACTTTAGAGGCCGTTCACATGTCGCGTCATTTCAAATGTAGACGCGCGTTATGCGCGTTTATAATGAAACGAAGTGGTCGCGATTCATTTATCCCTTTGCCTAAACCTCCACGTCTCCAGCTAGCTCAAGCCATGGTTGCTTAGCAACGGCAGGCGCGATGAAAGCGAAAGCTACAAAACGCAAAGGAGAATCGGGGGTGAAAGAGGGAAATGAAAACTACACAGATTTATATTTAATACACGACCTATTTAACCTACACGAAGTATTTATTCAACAATCGGTTCTAAAACGCCATCTGCAAAAAACGTCATTGTGTATGGAACATGGTTAGTCAGCGTTACCGTAAAAGATCCCATACAGCAGACTTTTTTCGACGGGAGAAAAAGCTTCAGGGATTCACCTTTTTCGGCCATCCTACACACAAATGACTCTCTGACTGCTCGCACCAACTGGAGGGGGAGGGGTCGTGTGACTCGTTCACGCTATTTGCTGCGCACAACTGGGGGATTCCTCCGTTTTCCGCCTTTGATGACATAAAAAATGCGCATACTGCAGGAACGGTATGACAGAAAATTTTAGCGGTTTTCAAACCGTGACTTTTCCAAACCGCGGTTTACCTTGAAACCGGTTATCGTCCCATGCCTAATATATACATGTATATATATATATATATATATATATATATATATATATATATAAAATATACATCATGAACAATTTAAAAAACATTTAATTTTTATTTAAAAAAATAAACATTTTATTTATATATATTTAGATTATATATACACACATGTAATTATAAAATATTTATATTTTCAAAAATATATTTAAAAAATTTTTTACATATATTTTGAAAGAAAAAAAGCAGAATCTAAAAAACCAAAAGCAGTTCAGTTATGCTGTGATACTAACATACACAGAGCCATTTAGTTTACGCTTTAGGAGCCAAGCCGCTATAAATTATCTGATAAAATGTTAATTGGGTCTTGGTTAAATTACATTAATCTAATCTTCTCTAGATGCTCTATTGCTCTGAATCAGATTCACTGTGTGAACATCAAAAGCCCGTAAATGGTTTAAAGTGGCATGTGCATCACACAATCAATCAAAGTGAACCCTAACACATCCCCTTTATCTACATATGATTAGGGCAATGTAAAATTGCATGTTTTAAGCATCTAACTCCTGGTTTCACAGACAAAGCTTAAAGGAATAGTTCACACAAAATTAAAAATTACCCCATGATTTACTCACTCTCAAGCCATCCTAGGTGTATATGACTTATATGACTATATGATTTTTTGCACAGCCTAATTTTTTTGAACCAGAGTAATGTTACATTGACCAAGAACTCGACTCTCTCGCAAACGCGCATATGGCCGTTGCCGGAAGTCAGAGATTTGAGTTTAGAATTTTAAAAATAGAAATATTTATGTTATAAAAACCCATGAATTCACTTCAGAAGACATGTGTTAACCCCCCGGAGGCATATGGGTTAGTTTTATGATGGATATATGTGCTTTTTGGAGTTTCAAAATAATAGCCACCATCCACCACCATTATAAAGCTTGGAAGAGCCAGGATAAATTTTAAAACAACTCCGATTGTGTTCGTCTGGAGAAAGAAAATCATATACACCTAGGATGGCTTGAGGGTGAGTAAATCATGGGGAAATTTTCATTTTGGGTGAACTATTCCTTTAAGCCTAGTCCTGAACTAAAATGTAAGTCTAAGCTGTTTCAACTGAAAGAAACTTGCACTGACTGATCTTAAAATATATCAGTGCCTTTGTAATGGCACTTTTCTAAAAATTACTTAAATGTCCTTGAACTATGGGATAATCCTAGCTTAGGCTAAGCCCTATCTACAAAACCAGGGCTATATGTACCACGTTTCTAATTAAATTAAACTCAGGTTTGTGCTTTTGATTCTTACCAGCTTGACATTGCATCTACACCACACAGCTGCAGGAACAGCTTTTTCGTCATTCAATTGTGGTTCTGTAACTGTAAAGGGTAAAACAACACACCAATCACAGACAGTGTGGACCTGGCAGACAGGAGAGAAGACAAACTGTTACAAAGATACTGAAATAGACACTGGATTGCGCAAATACTGGAAGCAATAATAAAATAATAGCAGTAAAGAGGACACAAATGTGTTTTGATTGTATGAGTCACAGAGCAAACAACTTAATGATTTGTTGTTTCGATTCAAGATCTTGGAAATTACGAGTCGTCGCCCTTTATAGCCTTTCCCAAGAATAAACTACATATGGGAGGTAAATCATCTCCTAATAGTTATTTGGCGGGACTAAAACATGTGGTGTCACATCAAGAGACATCTCTAGGGTGAAGACAGGAAGGGTTTGCAGGGTGAGGTTTCCATGGCAACAGCAAAAAGGGTCGAGAGGCTTTGTATGCGTGTATGAGTGTGTATGTACAGGCAGGTTCAAAAGAATGTGACATTGTATCGGTCATTCAGTCATGAAAAGAAGAGACTAAAGCACTCATACGAAAGCAAGAGCTAGAGAAGTTGTGCATTAAAAATGATGCAGAAAATGTTGACTCTGCTGTGCCAACTTATTCTATGTGATTTAAAAGCCAGAAAGGTGCACAGCACCTAAGACCTGAGGATCATTAGCTTTTCCCCAAGCGTAACTTAAGCCTCCATTTAATCCTGAGTAAGTGATTTGTACAATTTATCTGCCCTAAAGATCTGCGGGCATGTCCTTCAGGTATTCTCTGTAGGCATGTTGAAGCACTTGGCAAGTCTTTGGTGATTTGCTGTAATGTGTATGGCCCTGGGATTTGGATAAATGGGTGTCAGATTTTTCTGTGAGGTTCTTCATCTTGCTACATAATAAGAACAATCTAAAGAGAACCTAAATTCGTGTATGGCTCCTAGACAAAGTGACATAGCCTACTGTATTTGTTCTGATATAACACAACAGCTGATCTATGCCTGCAACAAAATATTAAGGACAATAAGACTTGTTTTCAGTCTTGGAATAGATCAAGTGAATTTTCTTACCTTGTTGGAAATTCCTTTGTAAACATAAAGCAAGGATGCTCTAAAGTAACATTACCATAAAAAATAAAATGTAGCATTCCATTGGTTGACAATCATATAGACATTCGTCATGCTATAGCATGTAGTTTGCTGACAATTCTGTAATTTCGGTCAAATACATGCTTATTTCACTGCTTATAAAACATGCAATATGCTTTGAATGGTCGTTCATATCTAGCCTATAAATAGGCTACACTACTTTAGCGACAAGACAAAGATGTAGTTGTTGTGAGAACAGCATTGACCGCTGCCATGTTTAAAGTTTATGACCCGCCCAACCTGGAAACTCCGGTATCAAAATTATTTATATTGTATACAAGTTATTATTATAACTTGTATACGATAATCCCGATAGCATGTGAAGGCAGCATATACATTCCGCGGTAATCTTCGTTTTTTTCAGTAGACGGAAAGTCTTTAACTTGCAAACGGGAAAACAATAAACCATATGGGAAAGTAGATACTATATGGAAACGACAAAGCCTGAGCACGCAAACAATTCGCTTCATTTTTCGTGCGTAGAGATTTCACGCGAACGTTTTCTAGTGCGCATGCGAACCTCTCTAATGTTATTACAATTTTTCATTTTTAATGGTTTACCTAGTTTAATAAAACTCAATTGTATAAAATAAAAAACACAAGATAGATGTACAGCAGTGGTTATACAAATAAATGTGAAATGTCAAAAGTATTGCTATAGGGATTTCAGTAGCTGCTACATAGGCCTATTGTTTAGCTTCCTACTAAACACCCTTGAATAAGATAGATATAGCCTATTGTCTGAAAACAAGTCTTAATATTTTATAGAGGGTTTGCACTTACATCACAATTTGGTCAATACCCCGATGCACGGCCATATTGGGGATACCAGGATGTAAACAACAGCATGGATTGCACAATTAATGTACTACTGAATACGCTGTTCTGCTAGCCTAATAAATGCTGTCTAAACCACTGAAAAGAAAAAAACGTGTGGAAGCTGCTAAATCATATAAAGAAGGACTTAGTAAGCAGGAAAGGGCACAATATTTTGACAAACTAAAGTTAATAGGTGGTAAAGATATGTACCAGCGGTATTAATTAAGATATTAGCCTAACAATTCACCTACCTGACAGGAAATGATAAGAACAAACACGAATGTCGTCGAGATTCTTGCTCTGGAAATCCTGGTTCAGTTTGGCCAATCACAAACGCCTTTTGTTCCTCAGACAGTTTTTTGCACTCTTCTCCTTGATTTATTATAACTTTTGGCAGCCTATAGTACTCCAAATGTTTTTCCCAGTCCTAACTGATTAGTACAGCCCAAAACGTGACAATAATTGGTCATTTTCAGTAGCAAAAACCAGCGAAATATTCAAGTTTTATTCGATTCAGTGGCATTGTTTATGTCCAGTGCTACCAATATGGCCAACTGATGACACATTGTGAAAACACTCTGTAGCATTGGTTCTTAACTCCAGTCCTTGGAAATCTTGTTGTAAGCATAAAGTTGCGGAGCCTCTGAAGCTACATTTACCAGAAGTAAAAACAACTAAAACATTTGCGTGCATACCAGACCAAGTTTCCCACCTGCTATAAAAAAATCCACAGTGTTTTATACATATTTTGAACTATAGGAGCTGCCCATTATGACGTGAAATGGTTGTACTCGCTAAGCTTCTGGAGCTACCTGTTACTCAGAAAATAAAATACTGATAGGATGACCACAGCTACTTAAAAAGCTTACAGCTAACGACGGACATAAGCCTAGACTTAAAGCAAATACTATATCGATTTTCCCCACAAGGAGTCTAAATGCCCCCAGATATCGAGTAAAATCAGCGCTGAGAAACTTAACAGTAGCTGCAGCGTCATGACGAGCATCAGCATTACATCCTGTCAGGATGGCATCTAGAGTTTCTTGTGTCTGCCGTTGTGGTCTACTAAAAGCCTCAAAGGCATCAAGGCTAAAGTGGAGAGAACAAAGACGCTGGTCTTTGGAAAATGTATTCACCCACAGGCATCTTTTCATAATTTTCTCCTCTTTTTATCGCTAAGAAAGCAGTGAAGACTTATATCGCTTCCGTTGTTGCCCTTCGACGGAAAATTACAACCAAAAGCTGCACAGTGTGGCATCCCTCAGTATTTTATTTTGTGTTGTGGTGTGTTGTGGTAAAAACGGCAACAGGTGGTGTCAGCGGCCATTTCACATCAGCAGAATAAAACATGTTAGCACTGCTCTGACGATTCTATCAGTAAAATACTTAGAAACTTGAAAGCTACATGTCATGTCTTACTAATAACGGTGCTGTTCTTGAAGATAATAATCTTGAAGTTTCACTATTAGTAAAAAAACGCTCCTGACGAAATTTAAGAGACGCACATACTCAGGTAATTCACACACATTAACAATCTCTCTGTCTTTCTCTGTATGTCTAATAACTTAATTATTCACTATATTAGTCTGCTTATCAATGGCACAAGCTTTCGGTAGTTCTAAAATCATATTTTGGAATTAGCAACAGAGGTGTTAAATGAGATGTGTAAGAAATGAATCCCAATCACAGTAGCATTTTAAGGACAAAAACTTGACGAATGTTTTGAAACACAACATCTGAACAATATTTGTGGTGTCTTGGCAGAGTGAAAGAGGAGGTCAATCTTAATTGTGTAATCATAGATGAGTTTCGATTCCATTGGGAGGGTAGTAAAACATGATTTCAGAAACATGAACGTCTTTCATTCAGATGGCTATTGTGTTCACAATAAAAGCAATACTTTACAGTCAACTCTGTGCTATCACGAAATACGTCCAGTTGAAAATTAATCACACAAAATTATTCTCGTTCTTTGTTTTTATTTGGTTTCAGGCGCCCTGGAATTTGAACAAATTAGGAAAAGCAGAGATCAGAGACTGACACTGTGCTATTACAATAGTCACCCTAATGACAAAAGAGCTCAGCAATGAAATCTTGGAGCATTTCTAAAGACATTCCCATTGGTTGCTAGGTAATGGCAGACATCGTTATTTCTTCAAACAGGAAAGGAATTCATTCTTAAGAATTCATCACTACAAGTTAGTGATGTAATACCAGAAAGAACATGCAGTGTGTTGAAGGATCTTGACATTTTTGTTTTGTGATCTGATAAAGACCAACAAGCCAATTAGAGAAATGTGAATCACAAGTTCATCGTGCTGACAAACCATTTCAGAGGCTGCAGTCTTTATATCAAGCTGTTGCCAGCCTACAAAACAATTCAACAACCACAGCCAATAGTGCATTCATTGTTTGGTCCCTTTGTTTATAGTAGCTCTGTAAGTGTCCATTCACTAGACACCAATCTCTATCTTTAATCTTTTTGGTTGAAGACATCACAGTCTCAAAGTGTTTAAAGCTTTTGGGTTTTCAGGTTCAAATAACTCAAAAGGAAGTACATTAAAGCATTGTTTTTCCTCATTGGTTCTAGCCCTCAAACTCTAATTCTCAACTATTTTTTTTCTCTTTTTTTCTAACCAGTGGGTCATAAATGCAAACAGGTGGGGGGATTCACTCATTTATGCGTACTATTTAGCTGTGCACATTAACACAGGGCCAATTTACACAAATTGAAGTGTAGAATATAAAGGCAAATAAACATTATGAATCCCAAGTCATAGCTTTGCCAACCTGCTGTATTCAATCCACTGTTTTTTAGGTTTCTAACAAACACTTTCACATTCTCCTTGAAAAATGGAAAACAAAAACAGGCGTATCAAAATGGACGTAGAGGAAAAAAAAGCAAAATAGCAATAATTAAAATATTAATAATAATAACATTACAAAAATGAACATCAAAATGCCATCTTTCCAAACCAAGGTAGGTACCATGACAACTTTGTGAAAGAGAATAGAAAAGAAGTTCTACAAAAAGAACCAAATATTGTGTTTAAAATATGAGTCATCTAATGTTTACCTCTATACGAATCACGCTACACAGCTACAAATCTAAAATCCTCCCTTTTTCGTTCTCGAAACGTTTCAGTTTGAGGATGGGAGTTTTAGTCTATGGAGGGGCTGTTTGAACTGCAGTGATTGTGGGTAAACGTTTAACACTCATTGTGTTGAAAAGGTCAACCTGGAGTTGAACGTAGAAAGCAGGTTTCTGAAGATATCATCCGGGAACGGATAGATCATCATAGCAAGAGGCCTCTTTGCTTTCTCGATACGTATCAGCAAAAAAAATCAAGTTCTTTGGTTCCATTCATGCTACTGTATACACATAGTTCCCTTGACTTTTTTTGAAAGGTCATCTTTGACATCTACTGACTCCAGGTTTGACCTACTATTAAGGCCCGTTCACACCAAGGACGTTAACTATAAAGATAAAGATATAGTTCTAAACAACACTGGAATCACTTTCAGAACGATTTTTTTCCCAGCTGATGAATGATAAAAACATTGTCAACCAATCAGAATCAATTCTGCTGGTAAACGGGTATACACGCTGGTGTGGACACTAATATGGTTATCTTTATAGTAAGGGTGCGATTTGCCGTTGGGGTTTGGGGGATCTTCGGTGGGGATAAAAAACATCCCGCGAACCTGCTCCAAAGACCCGATCTAAATCAAATGATTTGCGATACGCGTTTGAATTCCGGTTCTGAATCAAATGATTCGCGAAGCGTTTCGAAACAGTGAATCATTTTGCGACGCAGTGGTAACTGATTCAGTTTCAAAAGGCTTCGTTGATGCTCTTTGCTCGCTTTCTCTATATAATTTATTCGTTGTTTGAATAACAGTGGAAATGGAATCATTACATACAATGTAAGTAATGATTTAAGCCCAACTTACAATGTTTGTATTAAACTGTGATCACGTTAGACGCAGTTTCCGTCGTATTAAAAACATTTTATGACACGTATGTGGTACTTGCCTAAAAAGACGGGTTTATAATGTGAGTTGTTAACAGATTACACTAGGTTAAGTAGGTTATAGTCTTACTGGAGTTGGGTCAACCTCCGCCTATGGCGAGAAAAAGTTTTCAAAAGCATCCCTCTGCTTTTTTTCACAAATCGCACCCTGTTTATAGTTATCGTTCTTGGTGTGAACAGGCCTTTACCCAATCACAAAACACACATTTATGCATGAACCGATACATACATGTACCGTACACTCAGGTATGTTCCTGTGCTTTGGTAATGAAGTGTTACAAAAGATAAAGGGTATGAATGTTAAATATGAAAGAGGTATTTGGCATTATTATTATTCTACTATTTGGCAAGTTCAACTCTAACATCATAAAGAGGACACAAATGTTCCTTCTCTTGTATCAACATATAAAATCTCCTTGAAAATATATCCCATTTTCATTTGGTTATTATTTAAATGTTAAAAGGTTTTCAAAGAAAAATCTGGCAGTTAAATGTTAAAAGAGGGAAGACAGTAAATGTGTGACTACTAAAACATATTATTTGTGTGAATAGGTTTGTTATGAGTCCATTTTATTGCATCTTCCCCTTTTAACACGAACTGCAAACGTCAACACAACGGCTGAAGACGACATGGATATAAAACAAATGAAAACCTTACAAATTTTTACATCTTTGGATATCATAAAGCTTGGTTTTCATATAAATTTTTTTTTGGATAATCTGCTGCCATGCCCGTTTGTTTGGGAAAGAGAGAACGCAGCGGTTTCTCTGTAAACCCAAAATCAACCATCATCTCGCAGCTCCTTCAAGTTCCCATGGCAACCGATTTGGCATCTGGAGAAAAGACCAGTTGGTTTGGCTGGAAAGAATCACTTTGGATAAACATCCTCTCGATGCCATCAGTTATTCCTTGGTGGAAAGCAAAAAAACAAAAAAATCCTACGCTTTTGGTTTCAATGGCTTTTGTGGTATCCACATGGAAAGGCCCAAAAATATCCCAGTACAATTCTCAAGGGTCCAACATTCCATGCGGAATTTTCCCATCACATTCTCCGAACAAAACGAATCCCCTTCTGTACCTGCTGTTACATCTTTTCTTTGGAGTTTAGCAGCATCAGAAAGGAATCCTTGGAACGGCTTGGCAGGATCCTAATCATCATATCAGAGGTGTTTTTGAAGTATTCCACAGCTTAAATGGTTCATCTCTGGACAATGAGTTTAGGGAGGGGTTCCCAGACAGCTTTTTGTCTGCTAAGGCAATATTTGGAGCCAGAGGACGGGCAGCCACGGTCACACTCTCCATGGCAGTCGACCAGATGGGCACCTGAATGCAGGTTCTGGAGGCAGCTGGCACAGGCACTGGCAGTGGGAAGAGTAGCGGGTATCTGCTATTTTTTTGGCTGAGGTAGGCAAGCTTTATTAGCAGGGGGCTAACGTCAGCCCAACATAACATTCTGAGGTAGCTATCTTTGGAGGTATACAGCTTTTGGTGGGTATTATAACGAATAGGAAAGAGGGAAAGGTGGGAAGAATCCATCACCTTTATGGTTCCTCTGGGGTAGAGCCTGCCTCGAGGCATGTACGGTGAAACATATAACAATCAATTTATTTGAACTCACACAACCACAAGCGAAGGCAAAAGCAAGGCCACGTTATTCATCTTGGTATATCCGGGCTAAGGCTAACAAATGGAACAACCCTGTTCCCTGTAATCATTTCAGCTGAGAATATGGCTTGTTTTGTAAATCATGTAGTTCACTAAATCTTACGTACTGTTAAGTTATTAAAATGGTTGGTTTTTATATTTGGCATCAGTTCAACATAAGACTACATTTTATTACCAGAGTGCGTGTTGCAAAAGGACGTTTTGGTTTTAGCAGAAAGCCCTTTGGTAATAAAATATAAAGCGGTTTTGGTCCTTGTTTTTTGTTTCCGTTGTCTATTCATGCTCAGACAGTGCAGTAACTATTTGTAACTTGTCTACCGTATCTCCTAAGGCTATCATTTGGTGTTTTTGTGCAGACACATCGACAGAGTCAAGCTTTGGTTCTAAAGGGAGGGACTAAAAGAAACAAATGGAATAGGCTAAAGCTCAGTTAAGCTTCAATGAGCGAAACGTTTGTAGTTAAAACAGGACTGTTTACACCTTTAAGCAGTAGCAGCAGTTTAGGTGACAGACAGGCTGTGATAAATACGGACTAAAGGGGACTTTGGTGGGCAGGCTAGGCAGAGGAACCACAAGGCGGGAGATCACTGAGGCAGTGCTAGCTAAGGGCTAATGCTAGCCAGTGTCTGTGCCTGTGCCTGGCAGACTGGATGAGTGCTGCTCAATAAGAACCTGGCATTGGGCCTGGCGATCTATATTATGACCCTGGAAAAGAGGAAAAAAACTGCTGTTAGTGTGATAAGCTCCCTTTTTATGAAACCATGACAATCAAAGCACAATTTCAGTTGCAGTAAATCTTCTAACTGTTCATAAACTCTGTTAGTATACAAGAAAAAAGAAAAGTGACTAATGAGTAAAACAACAGTCCTGCAGACTTATAAATACCATTACAAAAACATCAACTTTTAACCATTAAAACCATTTAAAAATGTTTTTCTGTAGTGTGTTTTGGGACATTTTCTATTACGATTTAGTGGTTTTAACAAGCCACCAATAGAAGGCGACAAACCATCAAATTTTAACCATTAAAACCATTAAAAATGTTTTTCTGTAGTGTGCTTTTGGACATATTCAATTAGGAGTTAATGGTTTTAACAAGCCACCAATAGAAGACGACAAACCATCAACTTTTAACCATTAAAAATGTTTTTCTGTAGTGTTTTTGGAGATATTAAATTAGGATTTAGTGGTTTTAACAAGCAACTAATAGAAGGTGACAAACAATCAACTTTTAACCATTAAAACCATTAAAACAATTTTTTTCTGTAGTGTATTTTTGGACATATTCAATTAGGATTTAGTTGTTTTAACAAACCACCAATAGACGGCGAAAAGCCAACTTTTAACCATTAAAACCATTAAAAAATTGTTATCTGTAGTGTGTTTTTGGACATATTCAATTAGGATTTGGTGGTTTTATCAAGTCACCAATAGAAGACAACCAATTACCAGTAGAAACCCACAGTTTCCATTAAAACCCATACAAATCCCATTATAACCAGTAAAACATTACACATTTTGTGATGGTGTCTATTGTTTTTTTTTTTTTTTTTTTTTTTTTCAGTTTTATTTGCTAGAGATGGCTTTTTCTCAGTTATAAAGTGCTGAGAAGCTTGACTGTAAGTCTTACCTGTGGAACCAGTTCGATGCCTTGAGCAGGCCGTGTTACTGCCGCTTTTGGGATGCCATTGGGATGCCCTCCATCTTCGCCCTGTGGTACAGACCAGCTGTCCTGAGTCCCCTTCCTACAGAGGAAACTAGAAAAAAAAAGAAATTTATTTATTATATCATTTGTACAATTTGGACATATATTTAGCACAGCTCTCCAAAAGGTCCATTACCTGCGCCGATACCCAAACATGAGAAAGAGCACACAGAAAATGATGCAGGCCATGCCAATGTGGATGCCAACCACAATGCTGCTCACTGAACTCTCTACACCCCTGCAGTTACATTGAGTTTCCTCTCCTGCGACAGGGAAACGTGATTATTATACACAGCACTCATATAATACATAATCAATGTAATTATGCATGACAAAACAAATGCTAATTTACCTGCTCTGGTTTTGGCACTAGTTCCATCCTCAGCCAGTGACACGAGTTTCTTTGAACAGTCGCTCTCTCCATTCCCATTGTAGGCCACCAGTTTGACTTCATAAACAGCGCCAGGGTCTTGGGGAAAAAAAAGGAAACGGTCAGTATCACACACGCTGCAAATCAATCAAAGTTACTCATGCATTCGCCTCACACATACACAATCTAATACATATATATCAAGCTGGTTTTGTTGAGTTTGCAGTCACAGTAGAACTATTGATCAGCTGAGTCATGGTGATTGAGGTCCGGTATAAAACCTTTTGGCTATTATGGTTGTTCTGTTACTTGTGCAATTTTCTTTTTATGTGATGTAGGATCTGTTTTCGTCAATATCTCAATTTCCACACTCTCTTCTGAGTTCTTTGAATGCACACGGCCTGTAACAATACTAGGAAATACTTAGAGGAGCATTCGTTTTCTAGTGCTCACGGTATACTTCAGGTCTGCGCTTCAGGTGGGTGAACGAGGGAATGTTTCAACTGTCACTGTACAAACATAATGGCTTTTTGAAAGCTGCATGTAGACAGAATAGTGAAGTGAGAGAGAATTCAGCATTAAACAATAAAATAAGCAAGCCTAGTTAGAATATGATGGCTGTTTGCACTGAATTTGTGAGGAAATTTCTACAGGATCGAGTAACCCCTAAAAGTATGTGTTCAAAATTTGTAAACTTTTCAAGCTCCCTTCTAAAAAATATAATGGGAGTAATCAAAAAAACTGTTTTGTATTGTTACTGTACTGAAGGTAAAGCAAATTATGAATGCTATTTAAAAATATTTATTTTATATTATTATTATTATTATTATTATTATTTAAAAATGTAATTTTTTATGTTAAAAGTGCATGTTTTACTATTAGAGTAATTTTAGATCTTTTAGATCTTTTCTAAATATCATTGCTAAGCAGTTTCAAGGTTAAATTTGAAACATTTAACACATATACAGCACACTGTAATAAATACAATTCTATGCAACCAGTTTAAAAACCTCTAACTTAAGAAATACTAACTTAAATCTATGTATTTCTAAGTATTAACATTAACATTTAATTCCACAAGATTAGTACCCAATTTGGCTTCTGCAAATACACTACCAGTCAAAAGTCTTTGAAAAGTACGATTTTTAATGTTTCTTTATAAAGACATCTCTTCTGTTCACCAAGCCTGCATTTATTTGATCCAAAGTACAGCAAAAATTGTAAAACTCTGAAATATTTTTACTATTTAAAAGAACTGTTTTCTATTTCAATATATTTTAAAATGTAATTTCTGTGATTTCAAAGATGCATTTTTAGCATCATCACTCCAGTCACATGATCCTTCAGAAATTATTTTAATATTCTCATTTGCTGCTCAAAAAACATTTTTTATTATTATGTTGAAAACATAAGTAGATTTTTTTTCAGATTTCTTTGATGAATAGAAAGTTCAGAAGAACATCATTTATCTCAAATAGAAATCTTTTGTAACATTATAAATGTCTTTATCGATCAATTTAAAGCATCCTTGCTAATTAAAAGTATTCATTTCGATCATTTCTTTCCCCCAAAAAATATTGACTTGAATGGTATAATGTACAATGTCACAAAAGCTTTTTATTTCAGATAAATGCTGATCTTCGGATCTTTCTACTCATCAATGAATCCTGAAAAAATGTACTCAACTGTTTTAAATATTGATAATAATAATAATAATAATATTAATAATAATACATGTGTCTTGAACAGTTAATCAGCATGCGACACTGAAGACTGGAGTAATGATGCTGAAAATTCAGCTTTGATCACAGAAATAAATTACATTTTAAAATATTTTCAAATAGAAAACAGTTGTTTTAAACAGTAAAAAATATTTCAAAACTGGTTTTTGCTGTACTTCGCATAAAAAAGCAGGCTTGGTGAGCAGAAGAGAAAAAAAAATAAAAAATCTTACTGTTCAAAAACTTTTGACAGGTAGTGTATGTATTGCATCTATAGTCTATTATTGCATCAATAGTTTCATACAGTTTACACAATCAAAAACCAATTTTCCCTCACCGAGATGAGAAATCGTATGAGCGTTAACATGGCAAGGCAACTGAATCGGCCCCTGGATCTCTCCGTGGGGGACCCTGCGGTACGACAGTCGGAAACCCTCAGTTTTTCCAGGCTTATTGGGCAGCTCCCACAGGACCTGGACTGCAGTGGTGTTTATTGCTTTGGTGAAAAATGTAGGTGGACTAGGCACTAGATGGGGTACAACGAGAGAAAAAACATCATAATGAGCTCAGAGGAAAAAGGAACACTGTGAGAGTTCATTCTGTTCAAGCAAAAAAACATAAGGCTAATGGCCGACAAAGCAGATGCTTAAACATCTGCAACAAAGCAGGTCCGATCAGAGGGAAAGACGATATTAAAGGACAAGGGAGCAGACAGAGGGAGACAGTTAGGGAGAGAGAGAGAGAGAGAGTTTGAAATTGTAGTGACCTAAGCAAAACATAAAGCAAATAGCATGCCATGTGTAATCTGTATGTATTACAGATACATACCGCCCCCTAGTGTTGTGGAAACAACAGTACTGGACCGTTCACTAGCACCGAGTGGAGAGTAAGCCTTCAGGTAGATGGAGTAGGTGGTCGCAGGTTCAAGGTTAGTGAGATCATGCTGAAATGTTGTCTTACTCACGGCCTCCTGTAGTTCTTTACTCTCAGGCTCTGAAAACAAAAGTGCACCGATTATAAAGTCTTACTCGCTAAATATGTTCCAGTTTATTGGAACAGCTGAACTCCAGAGACACTCACCGCCATATTTGCTGATGTGCAGCACATATCCGATGATCCCGTCTGTGATTTCGGCTGGTGGCTGGGTCCAGGAGAGCTGCAGAGTGGTTTTAGACAGAGCCGTGGCTTTCAGGCCCTGCGGTGAATCGGGCAGCTCTTTGGCCAGGGACACAGCCAGACGAGCACTGGCCTGGTTAGTGCCAGCAGAGTTTTCAGCGATGCACTGGTATATGGCCTCATCCTCCGATGTGATGCGAGTCACGGCCAGGGTGCTAAAAACAATCATTATTATTATTTTAAATCTATGCTCTGAATTTAAGATGTTATAACGTTGTTAGTATTAACAGATCTAACAGATTTAAGAGATGTGCACATTTTACAAGCTGGATGATAATGAATATGAAACAGGTGAACACTGACATCTAGTGGACAGAAGTTGGTTATGCCTCCAGATGAATTGTGGCAGGTAAACAAAGTAAGATTTTTAATGTTTTTTTTTTTAAAAGAAGTCTCTTCTGCTCACCAAGCCTACATTTATTTGATCCAAAATACAGCAAAAGCAGTAAAATTGTGAAATATTTTTGCTATTTAAAATAACTGCTTTCTATTTGAATATATTTTAAAATGTAATTTATTTCTGTGATCAAAAATAAATTTTCAGCGTCATTACACTAGTCTTCAGTGTCACATGATCCTTCAGAAATCATTCTAATATGATGATTTGCTGTTTAAGAACACTAAACCATTCAAAAGCCTGGAGTCAGTGTAAAAAAAGAAAGAAATTATAGAAATACTTTCATTTATACTTTTTTAGCAGGTATGCTTTAAACTGATCAAAAGTTTTGATGAAGATATTTATAATGTTACAAAAGATTTCTATTTCAGATAAATGCTGTTCTTTTGAACTTTCTATTCATCAAAAAAAAAAACGAAGGATCATTTTTTTATGAAGGATCGTGTGACTGGAGTAATGGTGCAAAAAAACAGCTTTGAAATCACACGAATACATTACATTTTAAAATATATTCAAATAGAAAACATTTTAAATGGTAAACATTTTTCAAAATGTACTGTCTTTGATGTACTTTAGATAAAAAAAAAATCAGGCTTGGTGAGCAGAAGAGACCTTTTTAAAAAACATTAAAAATCTTTAAAAAACTTTTGACTGGTAGTGTACATGTTAAAACTAAAAGAAAATGTTTAATTTGCCTGTTTACTATATATGCCTATAAATTGCTGAAGGGTTTACCAAAGCAACTTTGTGTATTTCTTTGATATTTGTAAGTCTCATATAGCAGAAGTATGTACCTGTTATTGTTAGTGAGCTTCACATTATCGCCTGGTGTGAGTATCTTTCCATTCTTCAGCCAAATGATATGAGGTTCAGGAACACCCTGAGCCACACATGTGAACACAGCACTGCCTCCTGCTGGTTTAGACACAGACTGCGGCCACTGAATGAACTCTGGAGGAGCTGGGAAAATAGAAGGAACAGTGTAAGACCAGGGTTATTATAGTTTATTTACTTGAAATAAATTGCAATGCAATACTGCTGTTCAAACGTTTGGTCAATACGATTTTGTAATGTTTTTTTAAAGAAGTCTTTTCTGCTCATCAAAGGAACATTTATTTGAATAAAAATACAGAAAAAATGTAATATTATTGCAATTTAAAATAGTGGTTTCCTATTTTAATATACTTTAAAATATTTGTTTTCCTGTGATGCAAAGCAGAATTCTCAGCATCATTAATCCAGTCTTCAGTGTCACATGATCCTTCAGAAATCATTCTAATACGCTGATTAATTATCAATGTTAAAAATGTTTTTATTTGTTTTTTGTTTTTTTTAAAGCTGTGAAACTTTAAAAGAACAGCATTAATTTAAAATAGAAATCTTTTGTAACAATATACACTGCTGTTCAAAGTTTGGGGTCAGTCGTTTTTTCTTTCTTTCTTTCTTTGAAAGAAATTAATCCATTTATTTAGCAAGGATGTTGATCAAAAGTGATAGTGAAGACTTATATTGTTTTGAATAAATGCTGTACTTTTTAACTTTTTATTAATCAAAGAATACTGACAAAAATGATTAACCAGCAAAACTGTTTGTAACATTAATAATAAATCAGCATATTGGAATGATTTCTGAAGGATCATGTGACATTGAATACTGGAGTAATGATGCTGAAAATTCAGCATTGCATCACAGAAATAAATTATATTTTGAAGTATATTACAATCGAAAACTATTATTATAAATTGTTGTAATAAAATGCCATAATATTATTTATTTCTGTGTTTTTGATCAAATAAATGGACTAGAACTAAAAATAAAATAACTCAAACGAAAAATTAAATAAAGATGACTGAAAAAAAAACAACTAATAAAAATGACAAGCACACAACAAAAGTTAAAAGAAAAATCAAAAACACAAAACTATTAATTAATGATTTATGCAATCTCAATGAGATTAAAATAACACTGGAGGAGACACAAATAACAGGAACACATTAACCGTTTATTTAACCAATTCAATAATGTAATTATATGAAAACCAATAAATAATATTATTAACTTTAAAGACTCAACTTAAAATAATTTGTTACCTGGCTGCCTTAATATTGTAAGTTCAGTCAACTCGAAGAAAGTTGAAGTTGAAACTTGAAATGTTACATTTTACTAAGTGACAACAGATATTTGAGTTGATTCAAACTTAACACAGCTGTTAAGTTTAACAAACCATTTTTTATTCACTTTATTGTTCACTTAGTACAACTTAACATTTCAACTTGAATAAACTTATTGGAATTGACTGAATTTGACTGAATTTTAAGGCAGCAGGTTAGCAAATTATTTGAAGTTGACTCATTAGTTCATTAGTGCATGCCTTATTCTGCATGACCATATTTTAGATCCCCATACCTAAACATAACTACTACAACAACTACCTTACTTATTATCAATAAGCAGTAATTGGGATTTTACTGAGGGAAAACAGAGTCACTATGTGTTCCCTAATCTAAAGTGTTACATTTTCAGACAGTATGATAGAGAGTCAAAGCTATTTCATCTGTTGGATGAGAACCAGACATACATTTGTTTAACAGCAGGACTGAAAATTAATATTTAAGAAATGAATATGATTTAAACATATACCAGTATACAGCTCTTTGAAGCATACTAATTTACACTAACACTAACATCAGATCTTGAACTTAAACCCTTTTATAACAGCTCTGTATCTTCCTAAATGACCCTGGAGCCCCTACTCTGGCTCAGCAGCGCAGATGCAGGTTCACCGTTCCGCTTGACACCCCTTCAGTGTCCACACAATGGCCATGCATATATGTAGAGCTCTCCAGACCCCAGGACTATGCATCTCATTGATCTACTGACACCCACCACTACCAGACACCCCCCCAAAAGAGCCCCTTCTCCCTGGGAAGAGGGTCCGAAGTGGTCTGCGGAGGTGTGGGAGGTCATGGGTCAAAGGGAACCCTATTTCAATAGACAGCTATTAATCAATGCAGGCACAGATCTTTAAAACAGCGCAGCTTCCCCTTCAAATGAGGTCAAAAATTTTTAAAACCGTTGGACAAAAATATAGATTTGCCAGATCAATATGAGCCGCACAGAAGCTGTTTAATTGGGTTTCACAGCTGATTGTTCTATTTCTCATCGTTGTGTCCTGAATAATATCTCTAATGAGATTTTTTTTAATATCTACTTCAGAATCAATTTGTAATCAAAGTGAGTGATGTATATGAATACAATGGTATACTGGTATCATAATATTATATGAAGAGTTCAGATGCAAGACCAGCTAAAAGCCATCTTGGTCAAAAATGAGATAATGATACTGAGTGAATGCTCTCGACACATATTATACATCCATCAAATACTTTTACTTCAAACTCACTAAAATCCCACCCTCAGCCCAATCAGAAATGTCAGTACTTACATAGAAAACCTACACATCATATACATAAAAATGATTTTTTTAAAGAAAGATGTCAGATGGATTTAGAGGCTTTTGCATCTGAACTCTTCATTTATAAAACAGCAAACAGCTTATAAATCTAACCTAAGGTTACAATACCATGACAAGACATCAAGTACCTCTATAAAAACACCAAATTCATCATATATGTGCAAGTAGGCCTGAAATGAAAAATACAGCCTTTAAAAACACTTCACTGGGTTCTGCTCAGGCTTTAGGGTCAAAGTGAAGAGTGGGAGGGGCTGGAGGGATGTGTGTATAATGAAACTATAGCAGGGCACAATAGGACAGAGGTCACTTCAGACCTCCAGACGCAGTCTGAATGAACGCCAGTCACACAGTGTGTGTGTTTGTGTGTGTGGATGAGGAGGGGTGTCATTCATCAGCCACGTCATTGTGGTTCTCTTCTCTCCCAAGAAGCACTTCACACTTGAACCTGAGTAGAAGTGTTGATGAATAGACATCCTTGAATAGAAATGTTTCAAACTGAGGAGGCCCTGAGAGAAAGAGCTGATAGATGATACATTCTGCATCTGTCTGGCTGATATATACATCTGTGTATATTAAGATTTTTTTTTTACTTTTGAAAAAAGACTCATGATTCAGTGCTCAAATATTAATAATGGTTCTTGTTTTTAGTTTTAAAACTTTATATTTTTGTGTAAACCATGATAGTTTTGATCAATCATTAATGCATCCTTGTTGAATAACATTTTAATTTCTTAAAAAAATAAGTTTTACTAAAAAAATAATGGTCGCACTTTACAATAAGTCATTTTTTAACATTAGTTAATTTAGTAACTATCATGACGAACAATGAACAAAACATTTATTACACCATTTATTAATGTTAGTTAATAAAAACATTACATTCATTAACTAATGTTAACAAACACAACTTGTGATTTTAATCATGCATTAGTAAATGCTGAAACTGCAAAGATTAATAAATGCTGTAGAAGTATTGTTCATTCTTAGTTCATGTTAACTAATGTAAAGTGTTACCTTACTCTTTCCCTTTTGTAATATTATTTCTCAATATTACATTTTTTACTGACTTTTTTCAAATAAATTTGTGAGCGTAAGAGACTTCTTTCTAAAATGTTTTTAAAAATTGTGATTATTCTAAACTTTTGACCGTTACTACTATACTATAGCAACTTTGTTCCCACTTTATATTAGGGTGGCCTTAACTACTATGTATGTACTATTTAAAAATAATAAGTACACCTAAAAATAAATGTTCTTTATTGGCATGAAGAACCTTGGACATCTATGGAACCTTTCAAATGCAGAAAAGGTTCTTTATAGTCAAATAAAGTTCTTTAGATTTTTTAAAAATGGTTCTATTAAGAATTAAAAAATATATATATTTCATGAATAAAAAGTTCATAATAACATTTCAATTATTTATTTGGAATTATAAATTATAAATATCTTTATTCTTTAAATCTTTTTTTCACAGATTAAAACAATTAATTTATATATTCAATTAAAACAACTGTATAAAAAAAATTAAAATCTGTCAAATAATACAGTAATTTGTGCCCTATTTTTAATTTATTTATTTAAATTCAAGTTTCTTTCATAAACACAAAATTCATAGGACAATATTTGTCTGAGATACACTATTTGAAAATTTGGAATCTGAGGGTGCGAAATCTAAGTACTGAGAAAATTTTAAGTTTAAAAAAAAGTTGTCTAAATGAAGTTCTTAGCCATGCATATTAGTAATCAAAAATTAAGTTTTGATATATTTACGGTAGGAAATTTACAAAATACCTTCATTGAAAATTATATTTACTTAATATCTTAATGATTTTTGGCATAAAAGAAAAAATCGATAATTTTGACCCATACTCTTTTTTGGCTATTGCTACAAATATACCCATGCTACTTAAGACTTGGTCCAGGGTCACATATGGCATTGTAAAAAAAAAAAAAAGTGTTTTAGTCTGACCTAAAATGAACTCCTTCAGTATGTGTAAACGCCCAGTGAAAGTCAACTTTAAATACAAGCACACTTAAAACACTTGCACATGTCGATCTGTGACTGATTCAGATGGATTTATAATTTCATGACATGTCATTTCCCCTGCCTGCAAACAGGAAGCTACCAGAATGCAATTAAATAACAGCCTCAGCTTTTGGAGGTCTGTTTTCCACTCTAGCAACTAACCAGCTGTGCCTTTACAACCAGGATCAACTGACAGCATCAGTGTCCAATCCATCTCATGTATTGATCAGTTATTCTTTTAGCAGGGTCTCAGATCCTGACCTTGAGCCTGATCAGGTGGCTATTCCTCATTTAATGAATTCTGTTATGTGACTTATGCAATCAATTAATATTATTGGAAAAAATGGCTGCCTCCTGATGTGGAATAACACTAGTCACATGCAATGACTTATATCAGTGCACCTGCTATGATGTGTAGGCATACATTTTCAGATTGAGAAGATTTAAACTTAAGGAAAGCCCTCAGCGGAACCAGATGTCAATATCTTTTCATTTTTCATATGAAAAATAGCCCAGGGTGAAAATAAAGGAAGGGGTTCCCTCAACACAAAGCTGTTTTACCGTCACAGACTCCCCCCACCCCCTTGAACTTCGTCACCCGCTCCCTGACCACCAGCTGGGACGAAAACAACTGCCCTCATATAATGCCATGGAAACTATGGGGGAGGGCTCATGAAGGCCCGTCACCCTTCCTCATTTGAGGACCATACGTTCTGCTGGCCCCTCCCTCCCTGCTTCATCACCTGTCTGTCAGAGGAGGCTCCACCCCCTCAGCTCTCGTAAAACAGCTTCCTAGGCCAATGTCAAAGGTGAGAAATGAGAGGGCAGAGGTGAGAGGGGATACCTCGCCCCTCCCAAAACATACACATGCACACTAGGAAAACTGCTCTTTGCCTGTCTGTCTTGCCTTTTTGTTCTCTATTGTCCACATCCTGGTTTAGCATCTGTCCGAAACCTTCACGACTGTGTGAAAGTGCAGACCTCACGGCCACAATGAGCAGTCTGGAGGAACAAAATATGACCTGAACAGACCCCTCAGCTTTGAACTTGACTAGGATATGCTGATTTTACCTTTGTGACTGGCAGACAGACTGTTAAGTTATCACAACAGCACTAAAATATGAGGATTTCCCCTTCAGCTTCATCTATTAAATTATAGTGCTTGTCCATCAAGTACTGGATATTTAAAACTGCTTCTTCTATTTTCATATATTTTACAATGTAATTTATTACTGTGATGGCAGAGCTGATTCTTCAGCACCATTACTCCAGTCTTCAGTGTCATATTGATCCTTCAGAAATGATATGCTAATATTTGGTGCTCAATAAACACTTGATATCAGTATTATTATCATCATTGTATTATCAACAGCTGTGCTGCATAATATTTTTTGTTTAAAAAAATACACTTTTGCAACATTATACATGTCTATATTGTCACTTTTGATGAATTCTAAGCATTCTTGGTGAATACAAGTTTTCATATCTTTAAAAAATATCATAAAATCTCAGTGACCAGTCAATTCTTTAATGTTTTTAAAGAATTCTCTTCTGCTCACCAAGTCTTCATTTATTTGATTCAAAATACAGCAAAAGCAGTAAAGTATTGTGAAATATTTTTTAATAGTTGAAATAACTGCTTTGTATTTGAATATATTTTAAAATGAATATATTTTAATATATTTTTAAATTCTGCTCTTCTGAACTGAAAAATTCTACTCAGCTGTTTTCAACATAATAATAATAAATGTTTTTGAGCAGCAAATCAGAAAATTAGAATGATTTCCGGAGGATCACATGACTGGAGTAATGATGCTAAAAATTCAGCTTTGAAATCACAGGAATAAATTACATTTTAAAATATCTTCAAATAGAAAGCAGCTATTTTAAATAGTAAAAATATTTCACAAATTTACTGTCTTTGCTGTACTTTGGATCAAATAAATGCAGGCTTGGTGAGCAGAATTAAAAATATTAAAAATCTTACAGTTCAAAAACTTTTGACTGGTAGTCTATATTATCATTAATCATCATACATGAGCTAAATAATGAACAATATGATGTTTACACAGTAAATTAACATTTACCAAATGCTGTAACTATGCTGTTTATTGTTCATTCGTGGCTAATGTTAACACATTAAACCAATAAAGTATTCCTAATCAAACATATTCTTCTGCAATTCCTTGAATTTAATTTCTGTGTCACTCTGTGTTACTCTAAATTTCATTTTGCTTCACTGCTCTGAATTACTTAAGGAGGCTTTTCTCGGGGTTTGCTCAGAAGGTTTTTGCTTTCTTTTTTGGAGAAATACCCTAACCTAATCTCTTTGTTCCCATCTTACACAAAAAGTGGATCAATAAATGAATCAATACATTCAAGATTACCTCCCCCAAATGGCTTCACTGCCAATTCTGTTGTAAAAAGACTGATAGGGGTGACTACTGATTGATCAGACTTAAGCTGGACATTTGGGACACAGATAGAGAAAGCACACCTGGGTGCAATTTCTACAACAATTTAACAAATGAATGCATGCATAAAGCTAAGGGGACAAAAGGATAATCTTCATTACCACAGCAGATATTCAACATATGATGATCAAATATCTCCATTCTGGCATTCACCTTCACTATTTAAGATGTTAAAAACATCATATTCAGATGAATAAAATGTCTTAGTCGTTCACAGTTACTACTACCGACTGTGATATTAAATATGAGTTTTGTACTACACCTCTCACGGATGATTTACCCATTTGTTCTCGTGTTGTTCTTTCCTAAAGACCCCCGGTGTGCAGCTACTTTGAAGAAAGCCAATGTATACCTTAGGGATACATGATCAGGTTGAATGTAAGGACAGTAGCAGGGTGATGGATGAGTTGTGTCATTGGGGTGTTGAAGGGGGATATCTCCTAACAGCTGACTTCATTACCTAAGCTATTCCTCTCAAGCCCAGCTGGACAGCACCAGCAGGCCTTAATTACCATAATGCTAGTCAGAGTCTCACACCATCAGACCCAGGAAAAAACCAAGAAGGGCAAAGGTGAGAGAAGGGAGGGCCTGAATATTGACTTCTCCTGCTGTGCTGACCAGTCAGCATCCAAGGGTCATGTTCAAAACTAGTTCTGCCTGATGTCTGGTCATCATAGCATACATATACATATACACACAGCTGCAAACACACCCACATACAAGATAATAGACTTGCTCTGTGCTCAGTGAAGTGTGCAAATAATAAAATTACTGTAATAGTGGAGCTTTGTGAACTTCTGTCACAACAATTCAGGATTATACGTTGTGGGGTCAGCTATTAATTGCACATGGGTTAGGACCATTTACAAAATACTGAAGCTAAAATATCTCTCATTGGTCATTCTATAATTGTGGGTACATTCATGTCTGTGAAGTATATATTTTTTTAATATACTTTCATCAATATAAAGCCCCAATGCTTAATTTTCTATTACACAATTATATTTTTCCCAATCAAACTACTATATGTTAAAAAGGCAGATATTTTGTTAAAAAATGATGTTGATATCATATAAAACCCTGGTATTCAGCTGTCTGATTTAATAAAGTTGCTCATTCTACTCTGCATTTAAGCATGAAAATTAACTCAAATACAAATTATTTTCATAGTTTTGTCTTTAGTTAGATTAGGTTATCAAGACATTTGGGGGTGTGCTTCAAAAACAATAAGTGTTTATGTTGATATAACTTGTTTTGTGTCTGAAAAACCATTGTCAACTAAGTTACCCAGTAGAAAACCCCCCCTCAAAAAGGAATGGTTTGTCCCATTCTCACATAATTTGCACAGTATGATATTTCTTCTAGAAGCACATCTAGAAGTTATGTTCTTTCTCTTTCCCCTAATATTGGTTAAACTAGCAAACCTGTGTCAAGAGTTGATGAATTCAGTGTCAACAGTGTTACCCAAGTATTACTGCTGCAAATTTTAACAGGACAATTTAACTAAAACGTATGATTTGTTTATGAAAATATATTTCTAAACATACCATATGCTTAGTACTTCTAGGCTTCCATGTTGAGTTATAGGCCTAAAAATGTAAACTTAATAAGTGGTAAATGTAAGTTACTGTCAACTATGTTACCCAGTAAAGGTAACATGGTGGACAGTAGCAAACATAGATGGTATTTTATGCACATTTTTATTTATATAGCACTTTATAGTTTCAAAGCAAAGCAGCTATGCAAGGTCATGTTTGGGTTTTTGGGTTTCTTCACATTGTCAAAAGCTAAATGTACCCCTAATTATAGAATGGCCCATCTACTTTTCTGATTCCATACACTTCAAAAGTTTAGGTTCAGTAAGACTTTTGAAAAAAAAAAAAAAAGTAGTACTTTTATTTAGCAATGATGCATTAAATTGATCAAAAGTGAGAGTAAAGACATGTTACATAAATGTCAAATAAACTCTGTTCTTTTGAACTTTTTAGTAATAAAAGAATCCTAAAAAAGTCAAAGTTCCCAGCCAAACTGTTTTCTACACTAATAATGATAATGAAATGTTTCTTGTCCAGCAAATCAGCATATTAGAATAATTGGAGTAATGACCACCACTACAGGAATAAATAAAAAGAAAACTTTTTTTAAATAATTTGTAATAATGTTTCATAATGTTGCTGTTTTGACTGCGTTTTGATCAAAAATGCAGCTTTGGTGATTATACCAAACTTTTTCAAAAACATCATACCAACTCGGTATGGTAATGTGTATCACAAAACACTGCAAATGATCTTTCAGCTGAGACAAAAGGCCAAAATGTGGAGAAATGAGGTTAAACTGTTTTAAAACATGAGTGGAAAATCAATAAGGACATATCACAAAACATCTTCAGTACAAATCCAGGAAGTTTAGGCCTACCTTGAACTACCAGCCTGCCCAAAGCGGTACGCCTCATCCTGGTACCAGGCCGGTTGGCAGCACAAACATACACCCCAGAGTGCTGAAGGGAGACATCTGAGATCATCAGGTTCCCTGTCCCAAGTACCTGTATGCCCTCCACTCCAATAGATCTTCCATCTGATGGAAATGAATTATGAGAAGCAATTAAATGACAACAAATACAGAACATTTGTGACCCTTGACCACAAAACCAGTCATAAGGGTCAACTTTTTAAATTGAGATATATATTTAATTGAGAATAAATAAGCTTTACATTGATGCATGGTCAGGACAGGACAATATTTAGCGAGATACAACTTTTAAAAATCTGCTATTTAAGATTTATTTTGTGGTCCAGGGTCACATTTAGTTATCCCTGGACAGTTTAAGTGTAAGGATTCATACCAAGTCTACTCCAAGACACAATCGGGCGAGGGTTTCCAGTGGCGATACACTCCAGGATGGCGGTCTGATGGACTGTGATGGTGAGGTTCTGTGGACCGGACAGGATGACTGGCTCCTTATAGATGCGAGGAACACCTCCTGAGAGTAGAAGTGCAAATAAAGAGATGATGAAACTGGAGCTAAATCACTAATATAAAGATGGCATTTGACACCATGACATTTGAGGTAATCAATGTGCTGGTTGTTCAATACAAACATAATATAGCACATTGCTTATTTACTGGATGCATAGAGTTTAAGGTTAAGGTTATGTACATGCAGTCTGGGATGTTTGTTAGATCAAGGGTGGCTACTGACCGGTTACGTTGAGATAGGCTTCATGACTGTAGCGGGTGTTGGCGATATTGGTGGCAACGCAACGATAGACGCCAGCGTCTGATTTCTTAACTCCTGTAATCTGCAGAATACCCATTGGGAGAAGTGTGTACCTGTGGGGAACGAGTAACATGAATGAGCAGTTCTGGAGGAGATTGTGAGAAAGAATGTAAGGAACGAACTGTTGGTAAGGACTGTGTTACCTGTCATCAGATGTTCCAAGCACAACACGGTCCTTCTCCCAAGTAATGTTGGCCTCAGGAATACCATTGACCTGACACTGGAAACGTGCAACACCTCCCTCATCTACTGACATGGACTCTGGGTGAGTGTGGAATTTAGGAAGAGCTGTGGAACAAAAAGTATTGAGATAAATAGAATTAATAGTTATTTATACACTAAATACAATAGTAATGATTTCTAAAGGATTATGTGAAACTGAAGACTAAAGTAACGGCAAAGTTGAATTTGCTGTAATTGTTAAGATGTTAAGATATAATATGTGACCCTGGACCACAAAATCAGTCATAAGTCGCTGCAGTAGCCAAAAATACATTGTATGGGTCAAAACTTATTTATTTTATGCCATAAATCATTATGATTTTAAGTAAAGATCATGTTCCATAAAGATGTTTTGTAAATTTCCTACCATAAATATATCAAAACTTAATTTTTAAAAAAAGTAATATGCATTCTTAAGAACTTAATTTGGACAATTTTAAAGGTGATTTTCTCAATATTTTTTAGTTTTTTCACCCTCAGATTCTAGATTTGCAAATAGTTGTATCTCAGCCAAATATTGTCCTACCATACCATACATCAATGGAAAGCTTATTTATTCCTTATGGCTGGTTTTGTGGTCCAGGGTCACATATTATATATATTTTTGTATATTTTCTAGATACAGAAATAAAAGATAAGCATAATTATGTGCAGTGAGGACTCTATGTGGTATAGAAGCCTATTTCCGCCACTGAACAAAAAAGTCTCTCAATTCTTTTTTTTTTCTTGCATTGTGAGTTTATATCTCGCAATACTGACTTTTTTCTCTGAATTGCGTGATATAAACTTGCAATTACAAGTTCTAAAGTCAGAACTGTGAGATATAAACTCACATTTCTAACTTTTTTCTCAGAATTCTGACTTTATAACTCGTAATTGCAAGTTAAAATCAGAATAGTGAAATATAAACTTACATTTCTGACTTTTTTATTCGGAACTGTGAGATTTTTCAGACTTTTTAACTCATTATTGCAAATTAAAGTCAGAATTGTGAAATATAAACTTACATTTCAGACTTTTTTATTCTGAATTGAGTGATATAAACTTGCAATTACAAGTTATAAAGTCAGAACTGTGAGATATAAACTCACATTTCTGAATTTTTCTCAGAAATGCGAGTTTATTCTGACTTTATAACTTGTTTTTGCAAGTTAAAGTCAGAATTGTAAAATATAATCTCACAATTTAGATGACTTTAATTTTTGAATTTTTGACTTTATAGCATGCAATTGCTGTTGTAAAAGTTGAGACATATAAGCTCGCAATTCTGAGAAAATAGATTTTTTTTTTCCCTTCAGAACTGGACTTTATGACTCACAATTAAGTGGTGGAAGCGGACTCTTGATATGGTATAAAAACTATTTGTACTTTCTCATTTGTGAATTTACTGTGATAACTTGATATTGGCATCTAAAATGGTGATTTTCATTGGTGATGTTGGATGAGGTGCCAAGAGTATTGTGGTCTAAATAGCCTGGTCATTTATATAATCAATAGGTAGGGGTGTTAGAAGAAGGGGGCTCCCAATGAGAGTTCATTGCCATGGTAACAGTACCTTCTGGGGAAGCATGTAGTGACAACTATAATTCTACAGGATTATCACCCACCCTACTGCTTTTATTGGACTAAAGGGAGAACCAGGGAAATACGGGAAAGGATCAAGTAACAGATAGTAAACAGACATCGGTAGCTCCACAATATCACTGCATTTCCCACATAAACAAACTGGGTGATCACACGATTTCATATCCTAGTGAAAAACTACCCACTGTCACCCATGTTTGAAATGTTTTCTCCCCAGTCACTCACATGCGAGCTGCACACGGGCCTTGCGGCTGACCAGCATGCCGTAGTGGTTCTGTGCGGCACAGTAATACTCTCCAGCATCCGAAGCATCTCCATCTCGTCTCTTCTGGAAGCTGCGGATTAGAAGCGTGCCGTTGGATAGGATCTTTGCACGACTGCCTATTCCCAGAAGCAGAGGAGCGCCGTTCTTATGCCACGTTACTGTAATGGGACCCTCGCCTTCAACCCTGCAGTCCAGCATCAACGGTCTGTCCCGTACCGCGATAACATCACTGGGCTCCGTAAGGAAAGCCAGCTCAGATCCATTACACAAACCTGATAGTGAGAGAGAAAAGGAAGATGGGTCAGAACACAACTGAAACAAACCCTACAGGTAAACACTTTGTGTAAAATGAATGGTCTACAATGCAAAAAAATAGATTATAATAAAGGTTATGCATATGAAACACTGATGAGGTTCTATTGGGTTTAAGAGACACTTAATGTTCTATCATATTATGATTTATTTGACTGCACTGATGCTATTGAAGGAGAACAAAACTTAAACTGGATTATTAAATGTATTCAACATTAAAATAAATTGATTTGAATAATGACAATATTGCCTTTTTTAGATTAACTTCACAACTGAAGACCTCTGGAAAATGCGGTTGCTTTTTTCGTTTATTACTGTGAATCTGTTTTGTATAAAGCGTTATATACATAAACATCACTTGACTTCTAAAGACACAAGATATAGCTACTTTCCTTGAAATGTTTTTAATTTTTCAAGTCCTTTTTTGGTCTCATCCGCAGCTTTTATTGATTTTGAGTTTATGATATAAATGTGCATTTTTGTGTTTGTTGCATGTCTTGTTTTCTTTGAATTTTCTTTGAATTCAAGACACAAGACAGGAAAACCCTTTTGGAAACGAAAGCTCTGAGGTCATACTTTCCATATCTGCACAACTGCATTTGTGCCTCATTATTGATGCCATTGTGAGCTTTACCATCTAAGCATATCTGGCTATTTACTCAATATCACCAAACCGAACCTGGTCGTCACAATAGAGACAAACGCAGTGCAGCCAATGAACCATAGAGGACTGTGACAAAGCCAGAGTAGAAGGGATGGAGAATTAGGGTGAGTTATGGGGTCAAGTTAGAGGAATCTCTTTTGAGTAAACGCACCCTGATGACAATAGCCCTGTGACGACACCCTTTTCCCAAAAACAACTCCCGGCAACCACCAGGAGCCTTCTGCACCCCTCTCGGTCTGGACCATCTGCCCCCCACTTATACAAACCCCCACCATTCCAACCCCCCAGCGGTCACATTTTCCTTTCAGTCTGATTCTGGGGTGACTTTCCCATGCCACTGGTTCACCCCGGTCCTCTCTCATTGTCAACTTTCTACATGGCCATTCCATACATCTTCTGTGCTTTTCATATGGAGAACTCCAGACCTAAAGCCACCCTTAATGTGACCTCTGGAGATGGCCGGTGTCTCCGGCAGCTGTTATGTTAAGTCTGCTCTTGAACTTGCACTAGATGAGATGTGAAGTACCTTTAGCATCTGTTAGGTATAGATATAACCTACCCCACTTTCAATATGTACTTCTGTTCTTGCTAAAATATACTCATTTCTGAATACTGGGGTCCCCAAATGGCACCTGCACTTGATATTGACAGCTGTAGCATGAAAGTCATAAATGAATAAGAGTCTTAAAGGGATAGTTTACCAAAGATTGAGCAGTGTTTCAGTGTGTTTTTATACATAAAATGAAAGTCAAAGGGTTCAGTGTTGTTTTGGAACATACTGACATTCACTGTGTATACAAAAACAAGGAAGTCATACAGAAGATAAGATATTTTGAAGAATGTTGTTAACCAAATAGTTGCTGGTAGCTGCTGACTTCCATAATATGGAAAAAATACTGTGGAAGTCAAAGGCTACCAGCAGCTGTTTGGTTACCAACATTCTTCAAAATATCTCATTTGTGTTCGGCAAAAGATAATCTTAGAGGTTTAGAGTAAATGATGACAGAATTTTAAAGAGAATTCTGCTCTTTGCATCAATCTGCTTATTATTTGACATTTAAAGTTTCATATAGGCTATTTATAGCTGTAACAGTGAACGATGTATACAAAGTATATCTGTACTATATTGGCCAAAATTATTAGAACGCTAATATTTTCACCAGCTAAAAAATGGTTTTAAGTCAGTTTTTTTTTTGCTGTCTAGTGTATCAGTAGGAAATATTAGTTTATGTTTCCAAACATTCATTTTGCAATTGTAATAATCTAGTGAGATTTTTGTTTGCACAAGGAGTCCGACAACAACCAGTGTCAGATCTGATCTCATCATTATCATCATCATCATCCAGTCTGTCTGGAATGACATGAAGAAACAGAAGAAACTAAGATAGACTAAATCCAGAAGAACTGTGGCTTCAAGAGACCTACCTTCAAAGTTACCTAAAAAAAGCGTGCAAGTGCACCTATAGGGCAAAAGCTATAGGGCAAAAGGATGGACACACAAAATGTTTATTTAATTTAGTTAATACAAGTGAATTGATAAAAAATATCTAAAAATGACATTATTTTTGATAGCATCTTCATTTTATAGCATTTTTACCCATGTGCCTAAAGGTACTGTAGCTTTCCAGGTAAAAATAAATCTCTGTGGATTATTGCAATTAATGGCAAAATGAATGTTTGGAAATGTAAACCAATATTTCCTACTGACACACTACAGCAAAAGAGAGAAACAACTGACTTAAAATGATTTTTCTAACCGTTAAAAAAATAGTAGTGTTCTAATATTTTTGGCCACCACTGTATATAGTTATTGTTATAACAATATTGGGCATATTTACATTTAGATAACGTTTAATCATTTATTACTCAATTAAAATTTATCTTTAAAAAACACTAATAATTTAATGACACTGTTAAATTTAACTTTGGCAAATCTCAAAATAAATATACACTTTTTATACTGTTTAATTATTATGTGATGAATACTTTAACTTTTTAAAAAAATATTTTAGATACTATTTTATGTTTATTAAAATATTCAAAAAAAATATATCTGTTTCACATGACAATTAGACCAGATAAGCTCAACCTTCTCACTCTCTGACTCATATACCTTGAACAGTATCAATACCGGAGTCCATAAATATAACACTATAAACTAGACTTCCACTAAAGGGAATATCTGGGATGCACCTCAGTTAGGTCACACACTGAGCAGATGTAGATGGGACGAGTCTGTCTCTTCCTTTTTCATTTTTATGAGGGCTAGCTTACATCTGACCCTTCCCTGGCTTACTCCACCCGAAGTGTTAATGAAATTCAGAGGTCCCAGGAGAAAGGGGGGTTATGTCACACAAGCTGGATTCAGAAATCCAGAGAATAACACATGGGCCTGTGCAATAAAGGTATGGATGTGCAAATATAATGTTTAATATAAAGCTTTTGCTTGAAACCACCAATTAAATAAGGAAATGTGCTAGCTATTAGGGATATAAATGAGCTGTACATTCAACACTAACAATCATAGAGTACAATTCAACATATTATTATGCTATGTAAGGTTTCTCACAGAGGTTTTCTGTTTCTGCTCACTTCACTCTAGGATCTAAGATCTCTATGGTTGCTATAATGGTAATAATGATGCATAGATTAGTATGTTGATTAAAGTCTATGCTAACCTGCATGAGACCCGAACAGAAGTGTGATTAAGAGCTCAAGTCTGGGGATAATTCTGATAATTCTGATGAGAGGTGGACAGAAATGTGGTTTTGGGGGATTGTAGCTGGTGTTCTGAGCAGCAGGAGACCCCCACCCATCCCCACCCCTTCAGCTGTGACCTCGGTCCCTAAAGGGTCATGAGAGAGTTGGTGAAGGGTGGATGAACAACATGGGGCTTAAGGCAGACAGCCTGTGTCCAGTCACACACACAGTCCCAGCCCCCAGTTTGGGCCATTGTCCCAAGCCTAATGTTGGACCTGAACTTCAAAAACTATTGTTGGAAGCCAGACATTATTCTAATGGCCTTCATCTCCAACCAGAGTCTCAGGGTCAATGTGGCTAAGATTCGCAACAACCCCCACCATCACTAAACCTTACTTAAATATATATGGCCTGCAAGGCTGAATTTGATCAAAAATAGAGGAAAAACAGCAACATTGTGAAAGATCATTTTTTCGAATGCATATTCCTGTGATGGCAAAGCTGAAGATGCAGCCAAACCATGATACATTTTTTTTTTCATATTCTTTGATGAACAGAAACTGAATTTATTTTAAGTAGAATTTATTTGTAATGTTATAAATATTGTTATTCTCACATTTGATCAATTTAATGACCAGAAAACCAGTCTTAAGTAGCATGGGTATATTTGTAGCAATAGCCAAAAATACATTGTATGGGTCAAAATTATAAAATATTTTTTTTTATGACAAAAAACATTAGGATATTAAGTAAAGAGAATTTTCAATAAAGATATTTTGTACATTTCCTACCGTAAATATATCAACATTTAATTTTTGATTAGTAATATGCACTGCTAAGAACTTTTTTCTCAATGTTTTAATTTTTTTCACCTTCAGATTCCAGATTTTCAAACAGTATCTTGGCCAAATACATCAATGGAAAGCTTATTTATTCAACTTTCAGATGATGCATAAATCTCAATTTAAAAAAATTGACCCTTATGACTGCTTTTGATGTCCAGGGTCACATATATAGATCTGCAATGTTTTCTAGCTAATCCGAGGAGAAGAAAAAGAGCTTTGAGAAAACATCTTGAAACTTCAAAGCTATAAGACTCAGGCCAGCTATTTTAAATTTTAATTCTCATTATAATTTCTATATGCGTCTCTCCATTGTCCATAGAAGATTTTAGCATAACTGAAACTGGCCTGCCACATTGAAAAAGTGATATAAGCCTTTAAAAGAAATCTTAAATGCATATGAACATTCGCAAATTCCTCTCGCTCTCTTTTTCTCCCATTATATCCATGGCAGCAGCAGGAGATCTAACGTAAACAATAGCTGAATGCAAACTTGGGGGAGGAATTGTAAAGAAGCTGGCTGGAAAGAGGGGCTCACGCTGCTCCGGGTGGGCTTCTTTTGACTCCATAATGGGAGTTAAATTCTTCCTGACTACAACAGCCACAAGCCGCCTGCACAAACGCTCCTTTGTGTGGGTCATTTGAGGCCGAGTTGTCTTTTGTTTAAACACTGATTGTTATTAGCTGGCATATGCCAAGTTCAAAGTCATGCAAACACTCTTGCATTTCCACTTAAGAGAGGAAACAATCCCCTGCAGTTTCACTCCACCCTCCTCATTAACCAATTAGCACTCGCCAATTAGCTCTACTTTTGATCTGTCCTCCACTTTTCAGATAAATATCTGCATCTGACTCAGCTGAAATAGTTTTAAGACACTATTTCCAGTCATATAATGGTGCTTAGCGAAATATATGTGTTTCTATTAATTAGATCATGTCTGTAGGTCAACAGCTTTTTATGAAAAAGTCTTTGCCAGACATAAAACCTTTGGGTAAAATCAATAAGCAATATGCTCCTTTTGCAGGGGGAGGATACCCCATCACTATAGCCTCAGGTCTTTAATTATTGGGATAAGGACCAGAAGGGGGTCCAGGGCTTCCATTAAGCCAATCTCATTAATGGATCAACCAAGGGTTAAAATGTCCCTCTGCTGCAACATGTAAGTTTTAATGCCACTGTTAGTTCCTCTTCGGCTTTGTGAACCGTGATGACTTTCTTTAACTATACATTTTAAGGCCTCTATAAACAAAGCCATTTTGTGGCCGATTAGCCCACACAATGTATTACAGGTTATTACGGCAGCTTCATTACAGTGAGGAAAATTGGTATTGCTTCAATTAGAGCAATGGCTGTTCAGATTGAATGGGCTAGCACCAAGTAAACATGATCACTCAGAACGGAACGGTTCCCACAAAAATATTAAGAAGCACAAATGTTTTTAACATTGATGATAATAATAAGAAATGACCATAAAATCAGCATATTTAAATGTTTTCTGAAGGATCATGTGACACTGGAGTAATGTCTGCTGAAAATTCACATTAAATATAAAGCTCTCTCCAAGTTTCTCAACAGAATGAAATCCATGCTGTGATTGAGACATCGGCCACCCACTGCAGTCTGTGCCCTGTATGTGGATAAGCTAGATGGGTGTCTTGTCAGATATGCCGTCTGGAGCAAGAACTTTCCACAGATGAGGAGTCTGTGCAGGGATTACTCCAGCAAAAACATATTCAGGCATGCACACTCATAAACCTCCGACAGCTTTAAGACGATTTTAAATTTACCCCTGCTTCCCAATAAGGAAGGAGCAGTGTTATGGAGATCAGGGTGTTGGGGTCAGGTCAAAGGGGGTGGGGAGAGGTGGCCACTTTTGTCTCCCTGGCTCTCTTTTTGCTCCACCCGCTTTGGACCGCTCCGCTGTCCAGGAGGGGGACCCCAAAGGTTAATACCGCCCAAGGTCAACGCAGTCCCTCTGTCTATAAGGTCATCTGTTTCTAACCCCCCCCTCTGAGACTCACCATCTCCTTCTGTTCAACTTTCCGACTATGTTTATTTATTATTCCATATAAAGAACACACATGATCCTAACTCATGGCCATAACATCTGGTTTGAAAACAAACTGTTTTGATCCCAAGTCCAGTCACTTAATCTCTTTATAAAATATACAAGCAGAACAGAAATGTTTGAATTGAGAAGGAAAGAAAAAATTGAGGAGAAAACATTGTATGATTGCTCTACCCTGATAACTTAAACATTTATGGAAATATGGAAATAAATAATAAGATGAGACAAATTTATCTGTCAAAATATTACAAAATGGAATCGATTTAATTTTTTTTTTTTCTTTTAAGATTTTATAACAAAAATATATAAAAAAGTTTTTAGCATTACAACAACATCTTTTTCGCCATCATTTTAGCTTGTCATAATTTCTGCCATTTCTTCTTGATTTTAAAACTTTTTAGAGTTTAATATAAAATATTTTTGTACTTAAACCAAAATGCTAACAGCTGAAATCAAAAGTTTACATACACCTTGCAGAATCTGCAAAATGTTAATTATTTTACCAAAATAAGAGGGGTCATACAAAATGCATGTTATTTTTTATTTAGTACTGACCTGAATAATATTTCACATAAAAAAGTTTACATATAGTAAATAGAGAATAGAGAAAATAATAGTTGAATTTATAAAAATGACCCCGTTCAAAAGTTTACATATGCTTGATTATTAATAAGTTGTTAACAGAACGATCTTCTGAAGAGATGTTCTTCACAAAAAAATCCTTCACAAATTCTTTGGTTTGTCAGCATTTTCAACATTTTTGTGTATTTGAACCCTTTTCAACAATGAATCCATCTTTTCACACTGAGGACAACTGAGGGATTCATTTGCAACTATTACAGAAGGTTAAAACACTCACTGAAGCTTCAGAAGGAAAACGATGCATTAAGAGCCAGGGGTGTAAACTTTTGAACAGAATGAAGATATGTACATTTTTCTTATTTTGCCTAAATATCATATTTCCTTTAGATACCTGCATGTTTCCTAGAAGACAAAATAAGTTAAATTTACCCTGATCTTTAAATTCAAAAAGTTTTCACCCCCAGCTCTTAAGGCATTGTGTTTCCTTCTTGTAATATCTGAATTAGATTTGAGCTCATAAATTCTTAGTTTAACAGACTACTGAGTACAAAACAAATCAAAATAATAACAATCCGCTTGCAGTATGTATAGTCCTAGTTGCATTACAAACAGTTATTCTTTTGACACAAAACATCTCAAAACATGATCTTCACATCTTTCTGGTCAAATTATGTCACACAAATTGGTAAATGATAAATAAAATGACTAAATAAAATGATTAAACCATCTTTACGATGTAAAAATAAATAAGTTTATACTCACATGAACCAACAAACGTCAGGACGGTCAGTAAAATCCGTGGCTTCATTTTCCTGTGTAAATCCTTTCAAAAACTGAAAACAGGTAGGCTACTTCTTTGAGGTTAAAAAGAGTTTAAAAAGTAAAAATTAAAAATGCTACTTTTCTAGTGCAAATGTCTTACTAGTCGAATACAAATTCTAAACGAAGTAAACCTAGAATAACATCGTTACTTCTACACATTAACGGCGCTCCAGCTGGGCGCTGCTGGTCACTTCCACGGCCACTTCGAGAATATCCCATCAGCGGCTTCAACTCAGCGGTGAGAGCGGCGATCATTAATTATTCATGATATTGTTGCAGCCGCTGACACGCGCGGTCACTACTCGGACGTTGACGCGCGCGCTCTCGCCGTCAGTGACAGGTGGCTCTGTGATGAACCAATCGTTAAACCAACCGCTGCCTTTGGGTAGGTATGTTAAGGCTGACAACATATTTGAGGAAAAATGACACTTTATTGGTTTACCACATAATAACTTTACCTCCTCAGGATCACATTTGCACATTATGCTCTTTCTAGCCAAGCTGTTGTCACTAATAAAATGAATTTAAATATTCAGCTCATTAAAAGTTCGAATGCTATCATTCGTTTAGAACCAATCCAATTGGGCACATGTTAGTTTGTTAAAACAGAACCATAGAAACTTTGTGGGCAGTTTGATGTGGCACCGTGAACTAACCTTAACAAAACTTCCTGCATTTTAAATCCAACTATGTGAGTAATCAGTCTCTGTGTGGTCAGATCCAAAGAACCATTAAATCCAGGAAAACACCCAACAAACTGATTCAATTAGCAGCGATTAGCATATGAAGCAGTTTATGAATGGATCTGCATGCTAAATAAAGTGAGTTGCCTGCCCAGGGGCCCATCCCCTCCCATTATATGCTACTAATTGAAAGGAAGTATTTAGAGAAACAGGCAGAGAAACACCAATTATACGACTGTTCAGCAACACGATGAAAGAACACATTTATTCAGTCACATAGCTAACTCTGGTTTTATATAAAGGCAATAAAATTATTCACTAAAATGGAAATCATTTATAGCATGTTAACTATGCTACAAGAATGAGGTCATTCTGTTAATTAACCGATGAAACCTTTTTTCTTAATTCGCTGAATATACAGCATGGGTTCAAACGTGTGAGACCACTAGTTTTGCGGATTAAATTATATAATTTAACAGTAAAATTCTTAAAAGCACTCAATTCTGCAAATAAAAATATTCTTAATTCCCTGAAATTACAATATATAGTGGAGTCTAAGCATTTGAGACAAGATAAAAAACAGTTTTGAAACCCATATTTCCAATGTCAACTTACGGCCTCAACTGTATATATGTTTGTTTACACAGTAACATAGGTAGTAATATGCTGTTGTGAAAAGGCTTTTTTAAATAAGATGTGACGCTGGACCACAAAACCAGTCATAAGAGTCTTTTTTTTTTTTTTAATTCATCAATATATCAATATCAGTATTGAGAATATCACCTTTAAAGTTGTCCAAATGAAGTTCTTAGCAATGCATATTACTAATCAAAAATTAAGTTTTGATATATTTATGGTAGGAAATGCACAAAATATATTCATGGAACATGATTTTTGACATAATCAATAATTTTAACCCGTACAATGTATTTTTTGCTATTGACTGGCTTAAAACTGGTTTTGTGGTCCGTGGCATATAGTCAAAATAGCAAAGTGTCTTGCGTCGTATTATGTGCGTAATACTGTAATGCTCAACACATCTAATTATATAATCTAATTATGTTCTAAACACTTGGAGCAAGGACTCCAAAAACATTATTTGTCAACATAAAGGCATAAATGCACCAAAATCTATATAAGGATTGTGAAAAAGAGCAGCAAAGAAGTTTCTGTAAACCTCATTATATCCATTTTGTGTTATAGGATTGGTTGACCTCAGGCCAGAGGAAGAGATCAGCAAGTGGAGCAGAGAAAAGGAATCAGACGGGCCTCACCTACCGTTCCGCTCGCCCCTTATCCCATTAGGTGCTCTATGGCTGCCCAGTTAACCATGGATACAGGCACAGGGATAATCCACCCTAACACTTAGGAGCTCATTCACTGCTTTTTCCATGCCTCTTATATGTTGGTAACTCTATTATGCACAGGGGAGGAAGAAAGAGTCAGAGAGGAGAAGAATCATATGTCATATAGACACAATTTACTGAATTTCAAAGTCACTGCTTAGTCCTGTGTGTCAGTTTAAGCATTTTTCATAAATTAATTGTATTCTGAAGCACAGTTTAAAAAACTTAAATGAGATATTTGAAAAAGAACACTTATAGATACCTACAAGTTATTGGTGTTAGTCTGACACCTGGTTCTAGAAACCCTATTTAACTGGCAGCTTTCCTCCAATTTTCACTGGGATCGCAAGATGGCAGGCAGCTCTACGATGATTGAAAAAAGGAATGATCCTTTCGGCCACTGCAAGAGAAGCTGGCCATTCTAAATCTGTGATTTCTTGAATATTGCAGCTTTATGAATTTAAGACCCCCCCCAAAAAGCTGGCTGACCATGTAAGACAAATGCATGAGAAGACTGGACAATGTGAAGACTATGGGGAGTCAGTTCAACACTGCAGCTGGAATTGCTTGCCATTTCAGTGATGATCAGGGTAAGGATCTGTATTCATCAGTATTTATAGATTATTCTCTTATTTTGATCTCCTCTGTTTACAGACACACAATCATAGTCAGAATTGTTGGTACCCTTGGGCAGTGTTTTTAGTGATTTGATCTTTCTTTCAAAAATTAAAAATCTAATCTTTAATTGAAGTTTTTTAAAAAAAAAAGTGAAAGTGGGGGAAAATCACATTATGATTGTATATTCCAATATTTACATTTTTAACACACCAGGGTGACTTTGAACATGAAATGCATTCATGGCAGTAATATAATATGAGGGAACCAAACAGTTGATAGTAGCCATTAACTTTTATAGTATAAAAAACAATACTATGGATGTCAGTGGCTACCATCATCTGTTTAGTCACCATCATTCTTCAGACTATCTTCTTTTGGGTTCAACAGAACAAAGAAACTCAGAATAACTTGAGGGTGAGTAAATGATGACAGAATTTTCATTTTTGGGTGAACTATTATTGGTTCTGTCACTTTGAGATCTGAGGACTGAAGGATCCTGAAGGATCAGGATGGGATGACAGAAAGATGGTGAATGGTGGTGGATATGCAAATGGAATGAAGGAAAAGAAAAGAGAGGGAAATAGACAAGAGATCAGCAAGAGAAAGATAAATGAGGCAATAATTCTTCAATTATGCATTTGAGCTCTTTTTCAAAAGAATAATTTTATAGGAAAGTATAGGGATGACAGGAAATGATGGGGAAATACAGAGGGAATTGAATCTCAAATGAGGTTAGCTAGATTCGAAGTCCTGTTACCCAGCTGAGCGACACATCTTGTGTTATTTTTATAATAAAATATAGATTTTATTTAATTAATTCAGTAATTAAAATATAAAGAAAAATTATACTTTGATCTTCGACAACATCTTAGTTGTTACCATTTGTTAAATGTTTTGAAAGACTGCAAGAAAATGCCATGGCAGGCAAACCCAAAGCACCAAACACAAGTATACTATTCTATACATATAATATGCAGTGGTAAATAGTGTGCCTTTATAAACCAATGGGTCAAAACACAAAACATCTGCATTTCATTCACATACCAAAAGCACAATTCTCATCCTCACGTCCATTGGATATAGTGTTTACTCATTTAAGCTGTCATTATAATTAATATGGGCTCTAAGAATTATGAATTTTGGAATACATACATTCTATCTAAAAATCTGGAAAACAAACATACAAACGAACTAGGCTTTAATTACGGTTGATGTGGATGATCCAAGGACTTTGTATGAGCTTATAATATAGTATCTCATTTCAGCAACCATTTTAGTATAACTTCTCAAGGGACAATACTATAGAAATGAAACTTGGATATATTTTAGTCAATGTGCAGCTTGTATAGAAGTATAGATTTATAGTCACCTAAAAAAAATCCTCAACATACAGCCATTATTGTCAGAATAGCTGGCAACAAAAGTGAGTACATGGTAAGTGAACTTGTCAAAAGTGTCAATATTTTGTGTTAGCACCATTGTTATCTGGCACTGCCTTAATCATCCTGGGTATGCAATTGACCAGAGCTGCTCAGGTTGATGCTGGGATCCTCTTCTATTCCTTTATAATGAAATCACGGAGCTGCTGGATGTTAGACACATGGTGCTTCTCCAACTTCTCCACTTGATAGGGTTCAGGTCTGGAGACACACTTGGCCACCCCTTCAGCTTCCTCAGCAAGGCAGTTGTCATCTTGGTGGTGTGTTTGGAGTCGTTATTATGTTGGAAAACTGCCGTTCTGCCTTGTTTCTGGAAGGAAGGCATGTTCTTTTTCAGAATGTACAGTACATAATGGAATCCTTTTTTCCTCAATGAACTGCAGCTCCACAGTACCATGCTTGACTGTAGGCAAGAGACAATTTTCTTGGTACTCCTCACCAGGGCATCGCCACACATGCTGGACACCATCTGAGCCTAAAAAGTTTATCTTTGTCTCAACAGACCATAGGACATGGTTCCAGTAATTCATAAACAGGTTGTCTTCAGCAAACTGTTTGGGGGCTTTCTTGTGAGCCAGCTTCAGAAGAGGCTTCCTTCTAGGATGACGCCCATGCAAACCGACTTGTTGTAGTGTGTGGTGTATGGTCTGAGCGCTTACAAGCTGACCTTCTACTTCTGCAACCTCTAAAGCAATGCTGGCCACACTCATGCATCCATTTTTGAAGCCAGGTTCTGAACCTGACCCACAGAATGAGTACTCAACTTGGTTGAATGACCTGTTCTGAATGGAACCCATCTTGGAAAACCTCAACTCTGGGTGTTACTGAACCTCCAATAGCCTTATCTTTGTGGAGAGCAACAATTCTAATTCTCAAATCCTCAGAGAGTTCTTTGCCATGAGGTGCCATGTTGAACATCCAGTGGTAAGAAAGAGAATTGTACTTAAAGCACCAAATTTTAACTGCTCTAATGCAAGATACACAACATAAACATGATAAACAGGACATGTGGCTTTGCATGGTTAAACAACATACTGATGGTATCACTTAGGGGTGTACTCACTTTTGTTGCCAGCTATTTTGACAATAATGGCTGTATGTTGAGTTATTTTCAGAGGACAGTACATCTATACTGCTATACGAGCTGCACATTGACTATTCTTAAATATATCCAAGTTTCATTTCTATATCCCTTGAGAAGATATACTAAAATGGTTGCTAAAATGGGTGCACTCAATTTTGTGAGATACTGTATGTGCTGTTGGATGTAAGCACTTAATCTCAGTGTGCACCAGGGAGATAATTATTACTTACTTACTAATTATTAAATATAGGCACAAAATTGCAAATGTACAATGCACACCGATCAGGCATAACATTATGAGCACCTTCCTAATGTTTTGTTGTTCCCCCTTTTGCTGCCAAAACTGCCCTGACCCATTGAGGTATGGACTCCATAAAGTGTGTACACAAAGACATAATATGCATAACTTGGCTGTGAGGGTGGGCCTGGTATAAATTCAGTCCTAACTTAATAATAACAATATTTATAAAAAAAAAAAAAAAAAAAAAAACACTTAGAGATATTAGTCCACTTTTTAATTGCAATACTTCTGGAATTTACAGATGGTATTTTTGTTCATATTATGTTATTAATTCTGTCAGAAATGTAAATGTTTTCCAATATGCGTACTGTGAAAATATTTTTGATTTCACATTGAAGACAAATACTGAAAAACAACATGAACTCTACCAGAGAGTGATAAAGCAAAACCAATATGAAAATGTTATAAAACTGCATTATGAATACTTATGAAAGATGTAACTGCAACAAAATGATGACATGGAAACTAAAAGGCAAGCGTCAACAGTCAGTTACAAGAAGTCACAAAAATGACTCCAGTCACACTATAACAAAAGTCTATAACATGCAAACAAAAGGATATGAAATGTATAAGTCTATACATAACTAATTATACATAATTAGTTTTCATCTAAAAGTTAAAGAGTAAAACCATAAAAATGTTTAATTTTACCATCAAGACAACATTTTGACAAATTATTAGGTTGGCCCTAAACTAGCCATATTTTCTTTCTTTTACATTTCCATATTATACCAGTTATTCTATAGTATAAAATCTAAAAATATAAATTTCCTAAACAACTCATACATGACTTCACCTCATGTATCTGTACATAATCTATTTATTTGATTGTTAATAAAATACAACCAAAAATGAATATTAAGGCACATAGACCTGCTATTTAGGACCTCTGTGTGCAAAAACTATTTATTAAAGCAATTGTCATGTTTGTTCCCTTAAAGAACCTTTATGCCAATTTATAGTTAACATTCTATTCGACTCTAAGAACTATATTTCAATTCCACTGGCATATAATATATTCTCTTAAAAGGGTACTTGTCCAAATACATGTGTCATAACAACACGCATATCACTTTTATGATACATTCATGGCCAACCCAAGTTACTGTCCAGACCGAATGTTTCTAGATCAAACTCCAAAACAGAGTCCGGCAGACTTGATATGTCCTGGTCCAGCCAGGATGTCGGGTCTGAAAAGGTGGATAAACAATAATTGGTGAAAAATGTAAGTGAATGATAGGAGAATCTAAAATGAAATCTGATAAGACATTTTATATATATATATATATATATATATATATATACACAAAATATATCACTCCCAGCTACACTGATGTTCAAAAGTTTGGGATTAGTAAGATTTTTAATGTTCTTTGAAAGAAGTCTCTTATGCTCATCAAGGCTGCATTTACTTGATTAAAAATACAGAAAAAAAACTGAAACTGTAAAATATTATTACAATTTAAAACAATGGTTTTCTATTTTAATATACTTTAAAATATCATTTATTCCTGTGACGCAAAGATGAATTTTCATCGGCCATTACTCAGCCTTCAGAAATCATTCTAATGTGCTGATTTATTATTTTTATCATCAATGTAGTAAACAGCTGCTTGATATTTTTTGGGAACTGTAATACTTTTTTCAAAATTCTCTGATGAATAAAAAGGTAAAACGAACAGCATTTATTCAAAATACAAATCTTTTCTAACAATATAAGTTTTTACTATCACTTTTTTATCAGTTTAACACAACCCTATTAATTTATTTTGAAGAAAGAAAGAAAGAAAGAAAAGAAAAAAAATTACTGACCCCAAACTTTGAACAGTAGTGTATATTGTTACAAATGATTTCTATTTTAAATTAATTCTTTTTAATGTTATATTCATGAAAGAAATCCTAAGAAAAAAATATCCAAAAAAGTGTTTCCAACATTTATAATAAATCAGCATATTAGAATGATTTCTGAAGGATCATGTGACACTGAAGACTGTAGTAATGATGCTGAAAATTCAGCTTTTTCATCACAGCAATAAATTCTATTTTAAATATATTAAAAAAGAAAACCACTATTTTAAATTGCAATAATAATTCACAATATTAGTGTATTTTTGATCAAATCAACAGCCTTGGTGAGCAGAAATAATAATAAAAAAAAATCTTACTGAGATCTTACTTACTTTTTTCAACCTATTGTTTTATACACTACTAATCAAAAAGATTTGTAATTACTCCAGTCACATGATCCTTCAGAAATCATTATAACATTCTGATTTGCTGGGTAGAATTTGTTCAGGTTTCTTTGATGAATAAAAGTTCTGAAGAACAGCATTTATCTGAAATAAATTTTGTAACCTTATAAATGTCATTATTATCACTTTGATCAATTTAAAGCATCCTCACTAAATAAAAGTATTAATTTATCATTTATTTTACAAAAAAAAAAAAAAAAAAAAACACTATATATAGTATAGTGTATAATGTTACAAAACCTTTTTTTTTCCAGATAAATGTTAATCTTTGGATTTTTCTATTCATCAAAGAATCCTGAAAAAAAATGTTTCTTGAACAGCAAATCATCATATTAGAATGATTTCTGAAGGATCATGTGACACTGAAGACTGGAGTAATGATGCTGAAAATTTAGCGTAGATCACAGGAATAAATTACATTTTAAAATATAGTTTTTGTAAATAGTAAAAATATTTCAACATTTTACGGCTTTTGCTGTATTGTGAATAAAAAAAAAATGCAAGCTTGTTGAACAGAAGAGACTTTTTGAAAAACATTAAACATCTTACTGTTCAAAAACTTCTGACTGGTATTGCATGCCAGGCTTTGCAGGATTAAACTAGCTGCTGGTACATATCTTACCAGATAAATTGATGTTGAACACATTTTGTGTCTCTCCAGCACAGTAGCTTTGATTCTGTGCTAGCTGTTCCTTGCTTTCTGCAGCTTCACAGTTAAGATCTGACACTCTGCTGCCACCTACAGGCTCCTTTTGAAGCACTCCAAGCTGCACAGAGGATAAATATCACCGAAGTCAGTCATAACTGCACAAGGCTCTGCACAACATCAGACTATACGGCCAAGACATGATTCATGAAACAAACAATGTACCTGCTGGGAAAGTGCCTTTGCCTGACTAGGGGTAAGATGTAAGCCAACATATGATTCCTGTAACAAAAACAGTGTTTATTATCATAATTATAATCATTAAGTAGTCTGGCTTACATACTCTAATGCAAACAGGGCTCACCTTGTTCAGTGCAAAACTTTTATCCTGTAAACCTGGATTTGCTCCAGTTACTTCACTTTCGTTATTTTGAGGAACCTTCGAGCCCTTTCCTTGAGTCTCATGTACAGCGACCTTAGATAGTGGTTTTGGTTCTTCTGGCATCTGCATACAGTGTCTACGTTTCATGTGTGCATGTTGCAAGCCACGTGGGCCGCCTGTTATATCTTTCCAGTTTTTCTCTTGACCTGTAGAGGGGAAGGTTATAGGTTGATTTTGGTACTGGTCCTCTTGGCATGGCATCTGCCACTGGTTTGCACACTGGTACTGCTCCTCAGGCATCTGATGAGGCTGAAACTGTGTGTACAGTTGTTGTTGATGTTGTTGCTGCTGTTGGGTAAGCGTTTGCAGCGAGATGTGTGGTTGGTGAGTCTGGGAATGATACAGTAACTGCTGATGATATTTAGCGTGTGGTTGTGAAAAATGCTGCAGGGGCCGGCTGTGCTTGTGAGTGTGGTGTTGTTGTGTCTGAGTATGTGTTTGTTGATGTTGTGACAAGTGCTCATCTTGACGCCATTGTTCCATCTCCGGGATCGACTGATGCTGTGCTTCTGGCTGGAAATACTGCCGCATTGGCGGATGGGACAGTGGAGGAGCGGATCTGAGGTGCGGTGTGCAGGGATACGCTGGTGGCTTTGTCTCCTTGAGGACTTTGTTGGGGTTGAGGAGAGCACCCTGTGTGAAATATTCAGTGTATATTAGAAACTGAACAATATCGAACAATAAAATCATAAATTAGGATCAGAAAGAAGTTGAAAGTTGATTCAGGGTATCTGCATCTTTGCAAAACAGTCTTACTGATATACAATATACAATGCTGTTTTACAATTTTCTATAATTCTGCATAAATGTGACCCAAAACACCATCAGATTTTCATACAAGTCCTGAAAGTAAACAAAGAGAACCCAATTAAACAAATGAAAGAAAAATATTTGCTGTGTCATTTATTTATTGAGAAAAATGATCCAGTGTTACATATCTGTGCGGTGCAAAAGTATGTGAATCTTTGATTTCAGTATCTGATGTGAACCCCCTTTTGGTAAATGCTGATCAGTCCTGCACAATATCATGTAGGAGTTTTAGCCCATTCCTTAGCCCATTGCAAAAACACTGATGTTGCTGGTTTTCCTCTTATGAACTGCTTGCTTAGGTTCTTCCACAACAATTTAATTGAATATTTAATTGAATTAAGGTCTGGACATCGACTCAGCCATTCCAAAACATTAACTTTGTTCTTCTTTAAATTTTCTTTGGTAGAATGACTTGTGTGCTTGGGGTTGTTGTCTTAAACAGGTCTCCTGACGTTTTCCTTTAGAATTTGCTGGTATAATTCAGAATTCATTGCTCCATCAATGATGGCAGGCTGTCCTGGCCAAGATGCAGCAAAACAGGCCCAAACCATGATACTACCACTACCATGTTTCAAAGATAGGATAGGATTCTTAAGCTGGAATGCAGTGTGTTCTTTTCTCTGAGAATAATAGCTTCTCATTTAAACCAATAAGTTAAATTTAGGTATCCATCCATCAATTAAATCATTCTCCAATAGTCCTCTGGCTTGTCCGCAATTTTCTTTTTGGAGAACAGTGGCTTTCTTCTTGCAACTCTGCCATGTGTACCATTGGTTGCTCAGTGTTCTCCTGATGGTGGACTCAGGAACATTAACATTAGCCAGTGTGAGAAAGATCTTTAGTTGCTTAGAAGTTACTTAGACGTTACCCTGGGTACTTCTGCAACCTCGCAGACTATTAGACGTTCTGCTTTGGAGTGATCTTTGTTGGTCGACCACTTCTCAGGTAACAGTGTTCTTGAATTTCTTCCATTTGTACACAATCTGTCTGACTGTGAATTTTTGTGGCGTCCAAACACTTTAGAGACAGTTTTGTAACCTTTTCTTGCCTGGTGAGCAACATCAACTCTTTTTCTGAGGTCCTCAGTAACCCCCTTTGTTCATACATGATTCACTTCCACAAACATGATCAGACTTTCATAGATCTCTGTTTTTTGAATAAAATAGGTCACATACTGACATTTGATAGTCATTGCACTGACTGCAAAAACATCTGCACAGATGGACTCTAATTTCACCTTTAAATTAACTGCTAATCCAAGAGATTCACATACTTTTGCAAAGCACAGATATGTAACACTGAATAATTTTTCTCAAAATAGATGACAAAGAAAATATTTTTCTCTCACTTGTTTGATTGGATTCTCTTTGTCTACTTTCAGGACTTAAATGAAAATCTGATGAAGTTTTGGGTCATATTTATGCAGAAATATAGAAAATTGTAAAGGGTTTACAAACTTTCAAGCGGCACTGTATATACGCTACTGCTCAAAAGTTTGGGATCAGTATGATTTTTAATGGTTTTTAAAGACGTTTATTCTTTAGTTATTTATTTCAATTTAAAGTAACTGTTTTCTATGTGAATATATTTTCAAATGTAATTTATTCCTGTGATACAGAGCTAAATTTTTAGCATCATTACTTCAGTTCACAAGATCCTTCAGAAATCATTGTAATATGCTGATTTATTATCAGTGTTGAAAACAGTTGTGTTGCTTAATATTTTTTTGCAACCTGTAATACTTTTTTTCAGGATTCTTTGATCGATAAAAGGTTAAAAAGAACAACATTTATTTAAAATAGAAAGGTTTTCTAACAATATGTAATCTCAATACGGTTCAAGTTTTCTTAAAGAAAGTAATAAGGAAGGAAGGAAGGAAAGAAGGAAGGAAGGAAGGGAAAATGTTCATATCTTGCCTGGGATACAGAAGACATGGTTGGAGACACTGTGGGTGAGAACTGCTTTGGATGCTGCCAGCGGGACTCTCCACCGCTGGGCACAATGAGTGGACTGAGCTGGGCTCTCTTTCGGGATGTGGTGGCATGGGTGTGGCCAGTTACACGTGGAGAACCAGAGAGAGACGAAGAGGAGCAAGAGCGAGATCCGCCGATTCCACTGCTGTGGCTGCAGCGGCTGGCAGACGATTGGATGGACTGGTTACTCAGTGAAGAGCTACTAAGGGAGGACTGCAGGGACTGGTTGCTGAGCGATGACTGCAGGGAAGAGTTGCTAAGTGACAGCCGCAAAGAAGCAGAGCTGAGAGAGCTGGGCAGGGAGTGGCTGCTCAGACAGGTCTGGATGTTGGGATTGCTGAGTGAAGACTGGAGCAAAGGATTACTTAAAGATGCCTGAAGAGATGAGGACAGACCTAAAATGACAAAATTGTGTGGACACTTGAATATTACAAAATGCTAAAACTTATTTCCAAGTTTAAATTAGATTTTGAAATCCAGATGTTCAGTGTGTTCTGAGACATTTCATGTATGCTGTATAATACAAAATTGTAATTAAACACTACTTTTATGTAATATTTACTCAAAAAACATATTGTCTGATTTCTTGGTCCGGCCCATATATTGGTAATTTACCGATTTTTCAAACTGAGGTCCAGGGCAGTGTTATTTTGGTATTTTTATAATTAATGTTATATATTGTTTATGAATATTTCAATTAATTTTTACCTTTATATTTTACTTTTTCTTTATGTGTTATTTTATCTATTTATTTTTACTTTTATTTGCATTATTTTTTAAACTTTTATTTACTTATTCTTTAATTTATTTTATGTATTTTTTTATTATTATTTTTTTTAAATATTCATGTGTTTATTTGTTTGTTTTTTTCATATTTATCTATCCCCACATGTATTTATTTTCAGGTTTATTTAATAATTAATTAATTTCTTTTTACTTTTCCGTGTTCAACATGGAAATGAGGGAGGTGGTCCTTGTCTAGTAATTTTGGTATGTGCATTTGTTATTTTTTATTTGTTTTTTAATTTCTTTTTAGCTTTAATTAGTTTATTTTTCTGTTTTGTTTTGGTAAACATTCATTTCAGTCAGTTAACAAGGCAACATTTCTATTTTTTAAGTTTAAGTTTTTATGCAATAATTATATTTTACTTTATTAATTATTTATTTTAATTTAAATTGACAACACTGGCGCACAGACTGCATGATGTAAAAAAAAAAATAATTTTATGACTGTCCAGTTAATATTAAAATTTGCATCTAAATTGTGTAAATAAAGTATTATTACATGTATTATATCATTGTCAAACTTTTAAACTAAAATATTATTTGCAAATAAAAATGTTTCTATACAACAAGCTTCCTCACACAAAGTAACTATTTTTTAATTAATATTTACATTTGTTTGGCTTTAGTACAAAGAAGTGTATATCTTAGGACAGAAAGTCCAAAGTAATTATCATATTTTGGGCATCAAAAAGTGAAGACCCTCTGCATTAATGTAATTCAAACATTGCCAGATCCTAAAACCTACCTGGTATGTTAAAGTCAGCCATAATGTCATTGTGCGTGGAAGTGTTGCTCAATTGTTCTGCACCACTGTGGGGCTCCGAATCCTGGCCTAAAGGAAGAGGAGAAGGCAGGTGGAGGCTGGAGAGGTCTGGAAGAGAGCCGCTCGTACTGAGGGCCGACGGGACAGCGAGGGACGATACCTGCTGATCGGCCAATGGGAAGTTGCTGGAAAGACAGAAGATCAAGATTGTTTAAAGAAGAAAAACTGAGGCAGCTTAATGACTAATACTGAAAAGGAACTTACTGAACAATAGGTGTTTCACATCCTGATGATGCTATTGAGGATAACTACGAAAGAAGACACAATTGAGATTATGAACCTTGCTTTTTTCAAATAAAGCGTTTAAAGGGATAGTTCACCCCAATATGAAAATTACCCCATTATTTACTCACCCTCAAGGCATCTTAGGCGTTTGTGACTTTCTTCTTTCAGACAAACACACTTCAGTTATAATAAAAAATGTCCTGGCTCTAGCAAGCTTTACAGTGGCAGTGAAGAATTTGAAGCTCAGAGCGCAGAGGAGAGAGCAAAGCAAAACACTGGTCACGAATTAGAAGTACAAAACGAGGATTTATAAAGAAAAGTGTCCGAGGATTTCAATAAAAGCCAAAGGAGACTGGTTTTCCTTCGCTGTAAACAAAGCTTGGTTTTTCTATGCCTACATCATGCGTCAACCACTAGAACACCACTCTCTTGTGAACGCGTGTCTGACAGTTAGTGAAAACTAGAGATTACGGTTTATAACATTTTTTCATACAAAAACAAACAAATCAAATCACTTTAGAAAGCTGTTATTAACCCCCAGAGCCATGTGGAGTACTTTTTATGAGGGATGAACACACTTTATTGAACTTCAAGACCATTTACTGCCATTATAAAGCTTGGCAGAGCCAGGACATTTTTTAATATAACTCCAGTTGTATTCATCTGAAAGAAGAAAGTCATATACACCTAGGATGGCTTGAGGGTGAGTAATTCATGGGGTAATTTTCATTTTTGGGTGAACCATCCATTTTACAGAAATGAATTAAGGTAATATGGATAAAGCAGAATAAATACCTTCTTTAGTTTGGGAAACTGTTGCTCTTCTTGAATATTTTCTTCAATTAGTGGTGCCGGATGTGCAAACCCTTAAAGAATGAGTTTAATTTAAAATAATCAAGTCATTTAAGTCAAAATACCAGTACTTTCATATGTTAACACCTGAAACAATCTTATCTAAATGGGAAGTGAAATAAAAAGTACACAACTAGTGTTTTGCATCACCGATAGATAAGAAATAATCATTCAAAAATAAGCAAAAAAACTGGTTTGAACCACTTGAGATTGATTGACCAAACGTACAAATGTGCTCAGTTATTGTTACTGGCTGATTTGCAGTTTATAAATTGTTTGACTGCATTAATAATGTTCAAAAGTTTGGGGTCTGTAAGATTAATTAAAATGTTTTTCAAAAAAAAGTCTCTTATGCTCACCAAGGCATTGATTTGATTAAAAATACAGTAAAAAAAAGTAATACTGGGAAATATTATTATAATTTAATGGTCTTCTATTTTAACATACTTTAATGGGATAGTTAATCAAAAATATCTTAATTTTTGTTCCGAAAATGAACGAAAGTCTTATGGGTTTGGAACTACATGAGAGTAATTTTTGGGTAAACTATCCCTTTAAAATGCTATTTATACCTATTTATTAACATGCAGCATTTCAACAATTAAACTCACCACAGTGTCTGGATTGAGGATTCATGGTTTGGACAGATTTCGGGTGGCCGTGCAACTGAGTGTTTCGCACACTGGTGTGGAGTGCTGAGTCAGAGTTGGTTCTGTGAGGATGAACAGAATTAGAAAGTAACGGGTGAAAACTAAATCTCTGAATCTTCCAGAATAAGGATGTTCATTCCCAATTAGGGAGATCAATGAGTTCAACGATTATGATATTTTCTAATGCACAAGAGCTGATCTCGGATCAGCAGTTTGAACACTCATAAGTGCAGTTTACCTATTAAGAGCCGTCAGAGGAAGACAGACCATCTGGCTCTTCTCAGTGGCAGAACAACTGGACCAGTTTCTGCTTGGACACAAGCAACACTTCATTAAAGTACTGGTACAAACAAAAGCTCAAAGAGTTCATCCTTACATCTGATGGTTGTATTAGTGTGCAAATGACATGATTGTTTAAAGGATTAGTTCACTTTCAGAACAAAAATGTACAGATGCACTCACCCCTTGTCATCCAAGATGTTCATGTCTTTCTTTCTTCAATCATAAAGAAATTATGTTTTTTAAGGAAAACGTTTCAGGATTCTCTTCATATAAAGGATATGTATGGTGCCCCCAAGTTTGAACTTCCAAAATACAGTTTAAATGCAGCTTCAAAGGGCTCTAAGCGATCCCAGCCGATGAAGAAGGGTCTTATCTAGTGACACGATCTGTCATTTTTAAAACAAATTGACAATATATATACTTTTTAACCTTAAATCCTCGTCTTCTCTCATCTCTGCGATGAGATGGGAGTTATTCCACATACCCTAACTGTATTGACCCAGATCACACAGACTACGCATGCGCATCGCAGAGAAGAGACAAGACAAGCATTCGAGGTTAAAAATAGCCCACTTGTTCTGAAAATAACAGATCGTTTTACTAGATAAGACCCTTCTTCATCGGCTGGGATCCTTTAGAGCCCTTTGAAGCTGGATTTAAACTGCATTTTGGAAGTTCAAACTTGTGGGCACCATAGAAGACAATTATATGGAGAGAAATCCTGAAATGTTTTCCTCAAAAAACAATTTCTTTACGACTGAAGAAAGAAAGACATGAACATCTTGGATGACAAGGGGGTGAGTACATTATCTGTACATTTTTGTTCTGAAAGTGAACTAATCCTTTAACACCTAAATGAAATGTGGTGACTGTGGTAGATCAGAGAACACTTTATATATATATATAACCGTACCTTCTCCAGGCAGGACCTCGAGGAGGAGAGAGGTGGGTAGAGAGATACGGAGCGCTATCAAACTGTAAACTGAAGTTAAGGCTTCAACCCAACAAATTTTCAGGAATTCTATGACTGCGTTAGCATTTTAAAAGTAATTTGCTAGATTATTAAGGTTTACAAGTGTTCAAAAGTTTAGTAAGAATAATGCCTCTAATGCTCAGCAAGCTGCATTTATTTTTCTGAAAACATAGTCAGAACATTAATATAATGTATGCATTACCCACAATGTATATTGCTATATATATATATATATATATATATATATGCAATTTGTTCCTGTGACATTAAGGCTGAATTTTCAGCAGTCACTACTGATCAGTATCAAAAGTTGTGCTGCTTAATCTTTTGTGGAAACTGTTAAGATTTTAGGATTCTTTGATGAATTGAAAGTTCAAAAGAACCAGATTTATTTTAATATAAATCTTTTGTAATATTCTAAACATCTTTACAGATCAATTTAATGTGCCCTTGCTGAATAAAAGTATTAATTTCTGTGTAAAAAAAAAAAAAAAAAAAGTTTTATCAGTAGAGTACTTACTACTGTACAAATGTTTCCAAAAAAAATTATAATGCAGTTAAATAAAAAGCACAACAAGAAAAAAAATATATATTTTTTCAAAATGTTAAAAAATATTGATGATGATAAAACGTATTATTATTAATCAGAACTGTTTGTTGTATACAATCATTGTTTGTGCACACAATTTTTAACCAACACCAGTTGTGGAGTTGCAATATTCCTTTCATACTATAAACATGACTCTGTAGGGCTATCAGCCAATTTTAAAGTGTGGATACATGTCTCCTGTGCAGTCTGCCAAGAGAACTGGGCTGGACATCTCTGTACTCTTCATCTGCCTCTAGGAGCTGCTGGGTGAGATAACTTGGGTACTGTAAATAGAAGAAAAGCAAATCAAATCAAATTCATTCAAACAACCTGACATAAAAAAACATCTTGAATTTGTATTTTCTATCTAAAATCATAGGCTAATAATCCTGAAAATACAATCAAAATCCCACACCTGGGTCTCCGTGGAGCATCTTGAGATCTGATTGACATTTGGCAGTGATCCTCCATAGTATGGGACCAAGTCGCTGGTTTGCCGAACTCTCTCAGCCTGAACCTAAGGAGGGAATGCAAGCCCAATAACAACCATCCAACACGGAATTAAATCTCACTCTTTTCTGATGGATAGATGCACTTTATTGAACTTCAAAAACTCAGCAGCCGTTCACTACCATTATAAAGCTTGGCAGAGCCAGGGCTTTTTTAATAGATCTCAGATTGCATTCATCTGAAAGAATAAAGTCATATACTCCTAGGATGGCTTGAGGATGAGTAAATCATCAATAATTTTCATTTTTGGGTGAACTATCCCCGCAAGCCCGATAATACTAACAACAGTAGCCACCCGATTCTGAGGTAAACGCAAATCTCATCTCACTCTCTTCCAGACTGCTTTTCCCTCAGGGAAACAAATGCCTGTTGCATCATAATGTAAAACAGACATTGTACCTGGGATTTACAGATCCCTCAGTCTGCAGCACTGATGTGAAACAGACCCTAGATGAGTGACTGGCAAAGCTATTTATGTGCATTGACATAATCCACGTGGACCTGCTGAATCACAAGTCCATATACAGATGGTAAAAGTCCTATTTAATCCCAACACATTAATGATAGGGTCTAAAAAACAAAAATGTGAACATCTTTATAAACGGCGGCTGTAGAGTTACACAGCCAGAACATAAAACAACAATGACAATTCAGTTACAACTACCATATTTACTAAATATAATATTTCAAGGATCTATGAAGATTGCCGTTTCTGTATGATCAGTCATGATCACATGTAAACAGAGCCCTATTTTAATTAGTAACTAATTGGTTCACATTATGCAATTGCACAGCTTGAAGGAACCTCAAATCAAACCATGTAAAATTACAAAGATTTATGAATTTATTTGTGGATTGTTATTTCTTGCTCTTCGACTTTAGTTTCTTTGCAGCTTTCTGTTGGATCTTATAGACCAAATCAGTGGTTAAATTTAAAGTTCAGTCCAGGAATAAAATACACGCTTTTATTATATTCATATTTTAGAAAAGGCTTGAGTGAATGCATATCCTCATTTAGCTATATGTAGCAAGCGAGCCTTCTGAGGAAGTTCTGAGGAACAGACACTAATAAAACAAATAACGTTTGAAAGTTTAACCACTCACTTCCGCTCCAAACACATTATAACGGTATAACCCAGGACGAATATATGACAACTGTCGTAAATAAGCCCGACAGTCTTGTATTGAGTTAGACTCACCCTGATGGAAGTAATGTCCATCATAACCTCTCGGAAAGCGGCTGTGTCTTCAGCCTGTCGCTGATTGTGCAGGGCGATTTTCTCGCTGAATTTACGCGGATTGCAGCTTCCAGGCGCTGGTCCTGCTCCGGGCCCCTGCCCGTGCCCTATTTCCCCGAGGCCAACGCCTGACAAATGCATTATTCCGTCAAATAAGAGAAAGTACGCTGGGTGACACGGCCAGAGTTCGATAAGTGACCCAAGAAAGCAAGACTTTTGACAACGGCGAGCAGTGCATTGTGGGTAATGCAGTCTTGACGGCTGTAGTAAACATCGTTGCCAAGCTCATTCGTTATCTGTAAAGCGCACCCGCCCAACTACTGTCGAGAAGGAAAAAAACAACTCTGGTATTTTGGGAAACGTAGTTTTTACCAGTTTTAACGACTACTGTCCGGACAGTATGCATATTTGTCGCTTGACTTTATCGAATAAAAAAACAACTTTAAAAACACTAGTTGTAATAATTAAAAGTGTATAAAAGAAACAATAAATGAAGCTTTTTATTAAGTTATGTTGCATTAAAAAGTTAAAATATTAATATGACATAATATTTCTTATTTTTATTGAACCAATATATACATACAGTATGTGACCCTGGACCACTAAACCAGTCTTAAGTAGCACAGGTATAAAGGGTGAAAATGATCGATTTTTCTTTTATGCCAAAAATCATTAGGATATTAAGTAAAGATCATGTTCCATGAAGATATTTTGCAAAAATATATCAAAAGTTAATTTTTGATTAGTAATATGCATTGCTAAAAACTTCATTTGGACAACTTTAAATAATTAATTTTCTTACACCCTCATTTTCCAGATTTGCAAATAGTTTTATCTCGGGCAAATATTATCATATCCTAAACAAACCATACATCAGTGGAAAGCTTGTTTCTTCAGAGATTATGTATACATTCAGATTGACCCCTATGACTGGTTTTGTCAACAAAAAAAAAAATAAAATAAAAAAAATAATATGTATATATATATATACAGGTCCTTTTCAAAAAATTAGCATATTGTGATAAAGTTCATTATTTTCTGTAATGTACTGATAAACATTAGACTTTCATATATTTTAGATTCATTACACACAACTCGAAGTAGTTCAAGCCTTTTATTGTTTTAATATTGATGATTTTGGCATACAGCTCATGAAAACCCAAAATTCCTATCTCAAAAAATTTGCATATCATGAAAAGGTTCTCTAAACGAGCTATTAACCTAATCATCTGAATCAACTAATTAACTCTAAACACCTGCAAAAGATTCCTGAGGCTTTTAAAAACTCCCAGCCTGGTTCATTACTCAAAACCGCAATCATGGGTAAGACTGCCGACCTGACTGCTGTCCAGAAGGCCATCATTGACCCGCTCAAGCAAGAGGTCTGTGGGAAGGAAAAAGTGTGGCAGAAAACGCTGCACAACGAGAAGAGGTGACCGGACCCTGAGGAAGATTGTGGAGAAGGACCGATTTCAGACCTTGGGGGACCTGCGGAAGCAGTGGACTGAGTCTGGAGTAGAAACATCCAGAGCCACCGTGTACAGGCGTGTGCAGGAAATGGGCTACAGGTGCCGCATTCCCCAGGTCAAGCCACTTTTGAACCAGAAACAGCGGCAGAAGCGCCTGACCTGGGCTACAGAGAAGCAGCACTGGACTGTTGCTCAGTGGTCCAAAGTACTTTTTTCGGATGAAAGCAAATTTTGCATGTCATTCGGAAATCAAGGTGCCAGAGTCTGGAGGAAGACTGGGGAGAGGGAAATGCCAAAATGCCTGAAGTCCAGTGTCAAGTACCCACAGTCAGTGATGGTCTGGGGTGCCATGTCAGCTGCTGGTGTTGGTCCACTGTGTTTTATCAAGGGCAGGGTCAATGCAGCTAGCTATCAGGAGATTTTGGAGCACTTCATGCTTCCATCTGCTGAAAAGCTTTATGGAGATGAAGATTTCATTTTTCAGCACGACCTGGCACCTGCTCACAGTGCCAAAACCACTGGTAAATGGTTTACTGACCATGGTATTACTGTGCTCAATTGGCCTGCCAACTCTCCTGACCTGAACCCCATAGAGAATCTGTGGGATATTGTGAAGAGAAAGTTGAGAGACGCAAGACCCAACACTCTGGATGAGCTTAAGGCCGCTATCGAAGCATCCTGGGCCTCCATAACACCTCAGCAGTGCCACAGGCTGATTGCCTCCATGCCACGCCGCATTGAAGCAGTCATTTCTGCAAAAGGATTCCCGACCAAGTATTGAGTGCATAACTGAACATAATTATTTGAAGGTTGACTTTTTTTGTATTAAAAACACTTTTCTTTTATTGGTCGGATGAAATATGCTAATTTTTTGAGATAGGAATTTTGGGTTTTCATGAGCTGTATGCCAAAATCATCAATATTAAAACAATAAAAGGCTTGAACTACTTCGAGTTGTGTGTAATGAATCTAAAATATATGAAAGTCTAATGTTTATCAGTACATTACAGAAAATAATGAACTTTATCACAATATGCTAATTTTTTGAAAAGGACCTGTATATATATATATATTAGGGCTGTCAAACGATTAATCGCGATTAATCGCATCCAAAATAAAAGTTTATGTTTACATACTATATGTGTGTTTACTCTGTATATTTATTATGTACATATAAATACACACACATACATGTATATATTTACAAAAATATTTAGATGTATATATATTTACACCTGTTTACAATTTAGATTATAAATAAATCTAAATATTTTAGATGTAAATATATAGTTTTATATGTATATGAATATATTGTTTTAACATTTTATTATATAATTTAATATTCAGTTAAATATTGTTTTAGACACTGAAAGCCAAGGAGTCAAAAAAGTTGAAAGACAATGTTTTTGATCATTCGACATGACGTTTTATCATAGTTTTTGTACAAATCTTCACTTTTACTAATAAACGAAATATAAAAATTAAAAAAACATAGTCACTTTTCATATCAAATACATACATATTTTCTCAGATGACAAATTATTTATTCACGATTTCAAACTGCTTTATGAAAAATTCTTGAAGGACTACAAACGATTCGTCATTAAACTACAATCCCCATGCCGTCCAGTGACGTCTCTTTGAAAGCCTGTAGATTTACTTCCGTTACGCTTAAGCGGCTGCTAACAGAACATGTCTGAAAGAAACATGGAGGAGAAAGTTGAGCAAGCTACAAACAGTAAAAACGTGTCTCTGCCCATGTCGAGGGTGCGATTAATCATGAAAAGTTCTCCCGATGTGTCCTGTATTAACCAGGACGCTCTTTTCTTGACAACAAAAGCAACGGTAATTTAATGTGTTATTAATCAATGGTCAGTTGCTAGGTTATCTGGCTTATTTAGTTACTTTATTTGAAAATATGTTGTGGTTTTAGTAGCTAGGAACATCTGTGATATCAGTTAGCTTTTAATTTAAATACACATGTTCTAATAGCTCTTTTTATTTAAAAAAAATACTTACCCTGGTACAAGAGAAGTGTCTACCTATGTTTATATCAATGTGTGACATTTTCATAATTTTCCTCATAGGAGCTTTTTGTCCAGCACTTGGCTCTGTCCTCATATAAAAATGGTTCAGGTAAAGAGACAAACACACTGTCATACAGTGATCTGGCCAATGCAGCAGAGGAGACGGAAACATTTCAGTTTTTAACTGGTGAGTCCTGGTCATTTGTGATGATGACAAACACTATTCAAACTAAATCAGCTGGTGTATAAACAGTTTTGTCTCTTCTATTTTTAGATATCCTTCCTAAGAAAATCTTGGCCAGAGACTATCTGAAGTCACTGGAAGAAATGGAAAAAGACGATGACAACCTGTAGTGATGAATAGCCAGTCGGAGGAAATCACTGTGAACTGGTCCTGACCACTTCCTCACTGAAACGGTGCATAAAATCATAGGACTTTGTCTTACAAATCAGGACATTTCACCCAAAGAGTTGTACTTTTACACCTCTGTTGTTTTAGAGAGGTAATGTACGTTTTACTTAATGTAGTCCATATGTTTTAGCACCCACTTACACTATGCCATGTGTCAAAATGTCCAGTAGCCACGGCAGATTCACAACTGAAGCACTGTGGGCACCGGAAACCAGGATATATGGTGCTTTGTCATGCATCATAGAGGTTTTATTACCGCTTGACACCATGATTTGTATGTTTAGGGAAGATCCAAACATATATACAGTTCATTCCATTCAGTGTGAAATCAGACCTAGCTCCTTTAAAAATGAAAATGTTTTTCTCAGGGTTTAAAATGTATTTTAGAGGTATATTTCATGGGCATGCTTTAACATTTGAACCACTGAGGATAAAAATGCATTTGATTCATATTTGACTCTGTTAGCTGAAGATTTATATAGTGTACTGTAGTTTTTAAATGCTTGAACAGTTTGGTTTTTTTGTATTTGAATAAATACATTTGCTGATTATGTGTTTGCTTATTTTTAATATGGCAATCAGAATCTATGACATGCAAAACAAAGCAAACTGTTTTTGTTTTTTGTTTTTATCACAGACAAATTCAGCTTAATATAAATGTACATTACATTTTTAGGGATCAGTCTATAGTCTGTGGGTATAAAAATAGATTTTATTGCCAGGACCTAATATTAATCCCATTTACCTAATGGAGTGGAAAAACAAGAGGAAAATACGTACCGAAAGATAAATACAAGGTGCTCTTGGCATGCAGTATATAGCCATACAAGTCTTAAAAACATGCATTATATAATTTTTTGACATGTGTAAGTTGTGTTGCTCAAATTAAATTACTGGGGTATTAGTTTGGCCAGTCGAAGTTGCATAGTGTTCAAAGACCTCTCCAGATTGGCAAGATGTTTCTCTAGAAATGCCGCCACTTGCTCCTTTTTAGCAATGGAGTCTTTGGTGTTTTCAATGTGCTCCTTCAGACTGAAAGAGAGAGGAAAACATTGATTCATGTGTTTCAAAATGCACTGATTTTCTGAGTAGAAAACAACTTGTGTTGACATTTTGCAAGCATATGCCGTCTTTCCACTATCTCTGACATGGAGTTCAACAGTCAGATTCCTAAATGCAAGTTTTCTTAACAGAGGAATTGATTTTTTTAACAATAAACAATAACGTATAAATCTTTAAAGACAATTTGTGCTGTTGATTATATGTTGATTATATTCCATTGCGCAAAGTCATTTGGAAATGTCTTAAAAATGTCTTTTTCCACAAATTTTGCATGTATGCAAACTGTATAATGTCCAAGTTACACTTTTCTAGTAACTGTGCAGTTAATTCTCATACTGTATTTTCAGAAGGTTTTGGAATATTTGTCCTCTCCCCAAATTTGTTACTACCGAAACACAGCAATATATAATTTAACAAGAACGGTTATATTGACTTATTAAGATTCTGCTTGAAAAGCTCTTCCTTGTAAATATATTTTTTTCCTATTTTCTTACAAAGTTTTTAGCGGTAAATCAATAAGTTACAATTTTAACAATATTTCAAGTGTGATTTCTGAGATTTGTTGTATTTTGAATCCAAGTTTTTTTTTTGTAAAAGGCAGCAAGTTGATCATATTAATTTTAAAGTTAAGGATTCATTACATTAGACCAAAGACTATTATAACATCTTAGTTAATACTTCATTCAGTATACTTTATTTTTGACAAAACATCCCATGTTTTGGTCACGACAGCACATTTTTTCAGTAGTGACAGTAATGTTTTGGTAGCGAACACATCACATTACAGAATATTAACCCTCATACTAAAACATACTAAAATATGTGCATAACTGTTCTAAAATTTAGTTTATTTCCCCCTAATGAAGGATTACATGTCTCCTTTCATCACTACCGAAACGATGTTACAGTAGTGACAATTTTACATACTTTTGAACCCAGCTCAAAGAGGCTAATCAGCACATGGTTAGCTAGTTGTAAACAGTTGTACACATAAAAACTAAATGTTAAGTAATATTTCCCAAAAAGGTGTTTCGGTAGTGACATGAAAATGTGGAATACATTTTTTTTAAACAAAGTTTGATCATTTACAAAGAAAACTTTTCTTAAAAAACAACAGTGGAATAAAATGCAAAAAAATTTCAATATAATTTTCATTAATTTAGGGTTAGGGTTCAGGACAGCCACCTCCCAACTGAAAGTACCAACTAAATGATGATTTTATATATATATATATATATATATAATTAAGCTTACTGATATTTTGAATATTATTGTGGGTTTCAATAGATAATAGAAGGATCTTAGTAAACATCTAAGATTTGAATACTTAACTGCTTTTTAAACGTGCTATTTGGTTTGCACCAAATCTGTAGAATGGCCCATATATTTGGGAATATATGAATATTTTGCAATAAATACAAAAAAGTATTTCTATATCTGTATAGAAACTGTAGTTCTTTAAAACCTTGTATCTTATCTTTTGATCAGATTTGGTTGGTTCGGCTCATGAATGGAAAAAATACTTCTGGAAAGTGGGCATGCATTGCGCTCCAATTTTATTCACTCTATTTGTCGCATTTCATCTTATAGTGGCAATAGTGCAAAACTTTCAGTTTAGTCATGAAGGAGACATTACCCTCCTTCATTATAAAATGAATAAATAATGAATGTATGAATATATCCACTAGGGGTGTAATGTACACAAGTCATGGTTTGTTGCGAACCTTGGTTTTGGGGTCATGATTCGATACAAGTTCGGTACAACAGTAAAGGTTTTTTTTTTTTTTTTTAACATATAGTAGTGCTACATATATGTAGCATGAGCAGTTGTTTAAATTGTATAATTTCAAGATTCAAAGCAAAAACAGAATGGTCTGACTTTACATACTTCATAAAAATTCCACACAGATTACATTTTGGAAAATGACTGCAGTGCAGTTTGTGTGCAGTTCTGGAATAGAGATCGACCAAAATAAAACTAAAAACCAGTTCTGATTTACCATACCGTTACACCTCTAAAGTCTACACAAAACAAATGACCTCCAATATGTTTAAAATATTCAGAACTGCCCATTTTTCAAAAATAGTGTTTAAAGATGAAAATTTTAGTGCAAAAATATTGAAAATTGTGCAAAAGTGACACTAAAGTCTAGTCGCAAAAGTTGAGTTTGAAAATTGATCACAGGAATAAATGACATTTTTAAATGTATTAAAATAGAAAACAGTTATTTTAAATAGTAAACATTTTAAAATGGTACTGTTTTTGCTGTACTTTTGATCAAATAAATGCAGGCTTGGTGAGCAGAAGAGACTTAAAAAACATGAACAAAACTTTTGACTGGTAGTGTATGTTATGCAGCTCCCATACTGCTGGCCATCAGAAGTGAATGACGTCCAGTCAGTACTTTTTCAGAGATAGTGAAAAGGCGACTTTATATTAAACTTCTGCTAAATGTTTTACATCTATAGCCAAATGTATTCACCATGAAAATCACTCAAATTACCTTGAGAAAGTGTAGTGCTCTTTCCCCTCCTTCCTCTTCTCATCCAAATCTACGAACACCTTCTGCATTGTATCGGCGGTCTGGGCCACAGTGAGATGGTCAGCCTGGACCCCTTGCATGTTCTCCCTGGCCTGTTGATCGTAGGATGCTCCCCCTTCCTCGAGACCACTTGATGTGGACACAGCCTGCAGCGCGGCCCTGTTCTGCAGCACGAGAAGGCGTGACTTCTCAAACTCCTCTGGACCCGCTATATCATCCCAGCACACAGGGGAAGATGGGGGCAGCCAGAAGCGCTGAGTGCAGTTGGCCGGCCTGCCGGGCGTCTCTCTGACAAACGGACTGTCAGCTGGAAAGCTGTTTAGGAGTTCGTGTAATCCAGAACCCCAGTCCCAGTCACGGTCAGAATCCTCCAGCTCCAGCTCCGTCACTGTGCTGACCGCTGGGTACCAAACAAACAGCAGGAAAAGGCACCAGGACAAACAAGTCCTTCTCATTCTGTCCTGGAGCAACAGCATACTGCTGATATTGGACAGACAGTAAACAGTATGGAAACAATTAAGCGTCCTTGCACCATGTGAGCTTAAACATATTCCTAACATTGTAATCATACTGTATGACGTAATGTAAAAGGATCTCAATACAATTGTTATTAAAGACAGGATGACTTTGAAAAAAAAACTACATTTTGGGGACCTATTGAAAAGCATGAAATTTGTTTGTATGTGAAACATTTAGACTCTTAAATTATTTGCATGTATAGAGCAGTAGTTCTCAACCAATGGGCCTCAGCAAACTGTCTCTTCCAAAGTTTTAAAATTATTTACATTTAGTTATTTTAACAATCTCAAACACTAAAAATACAACATAAATATTTTTTAGATTACATAGTATTTGTAGGCCATCTTATTTCAAAAAAGGGGTCAAAAATGTTGAGAACCACTCTTATCCACCTTATTATGTAAGCAGGCCTATGGGTGAGAATTCCGGTTCATTAGCTGCGAGAAGATTAACAACGTGCTGTAAACGTTAAAACTCTTTGCACCACAAACCAGTGTGTTCATAATTAATACAGGGTTCATACAGCAACTGTAAAATGAAGTTTCAGGACTTCAATCAAATCTCTCACTTAATAAACAATATCTTCTCTTTTAAATTAAAAAAGAGATTAATAGAGCAATAAAAATATAATAAAAAACAATAATAAAGTGAAGCACAAAGTATTACTGTACTTTTACTATAGTAAAACCACAGGTAATTTTCTTTGTATGTGTATATACTTTCTTTTTTTTCTTTTTTTAACTGTACTGCCTTAATAGTTTGATGTTTCAGAAAAAAAGATTAGCAAAGTCGCTCCGAAATCCTGATCTGAGACAAATGTTATGCGGTCCGAAGTCCCAAAATGATTCAAATGATTTGCAAACCATTCTGAAGTTCCGATCTAAATCAAATGATTCACTATCCGCCCTCCGAAATCCCAATCTGAATAATGACTCGCAAACCATCATTTCAGATCAGGTCTCGGAGGGTGGATCGTGAATGATTTGATTTGGATCATACAATTTGTAAAATTATTAACAAACACGTTCCAAATATCCCAAACTGAATCAGATGATTTGCGGACCTGCACCGAAGCCCTGATCTAATCAAATGATTCACGTTCCACGCTCTGAAGCCCCAATCTGAATAACGATTCGCAAACCATCATTTTAGATCAGGACTCGAAGCACGAATCAATTGTTTTAGATCGGAACTTAATGTATGGCAAATCATTTGAGTTAGATTGGGACTTCAAATTGCGAATCATTTGATTTGAATCATACAATTCTCAAAATTATTGGTAGTGTATTTACAAATGTTCCAAATATCCCAAAATTAATCAAATGATTCGCAGACCTGCATCGAAGACCTGATCTAGTCAAATGATTCACGTTCCATGCTCCGAAGCACCAATCTGAATAACGATTCGCAAACCATCATTTTAGATCAGGACTCGGAGCGCGAATCAGTGGTTTTAGATTGGAACTTCACGTATTGCAAATCATTTGATTTAGATTGGAACTTCAAATTGCAAATCATTTGATTTGAATCATACAAAATTGAATCATCTCAAAATTAGTTACAAAACTGTTCCAATCTAAATCAAATGATTCACGATACACGTTCTGAAATGATTTGCGAACCTGCTCTGAAGTCCCAATCTAAATCATACCATTTAAGAAATGATTCACAAACCCGTTTCAAAGTCCCAAAATGAAACAACTGATTCGCAAACATGCACCGAAATCCTGACCTGAAACAAATGACTCAAGATCAGTGCTTCGGAGTTCAGTTATAAAGCCAATGATTTGCAAACCCACTCTGAAGTTCTGATCTAAATAAAATGATTCATGGTCCACAGTCTCAATCTGAATAATGATTCGCAAACCAACGTTTCAGATCAGGACTCGGAGCGCAAATCATTTGTTTTAGGTCGGAACTTCACGTGTGGCAATCATTTGATTTAGATTGGTACTTGGGAATTGATTTTAATCAATTCACGAACGAATTCACGAACCTGTTCCAATCTAAATCAAATGAATCACGATACGGGCTCTGAAATGATTTGCGAACCTGCTCTGAACTCCCAATCTAAATCATACCATTTGAAAAATTATTCACAGACCTGTTTCAAAGTCCCAAACTGAAACAAATGATTTGCGAACCCGCAACGAAGTCCTGAACTGAAGCAAACGATTCACGATCAGTGCTTCGGAGTGATTTGTGAATCCGCTCCAAAGTTCTGATCTAAATCAAATGATTCATATATGCGAAGTTCCGATTTAAATCGAATCATTTGCGATATGTGATTTGAAGTCCCGATCTAAGTCAAATGATTCGCGAACTTGCTCTGAAGTCCCGATCTAAATCAATTAATTTGTGATACGTGATTTAAAGTCCCAATCTGAAACAAATGAATTGTGATACACGATCCGATTGGAGCGCTTTGAAACACTGAATTATTTTGTGACTCAAAGGTTTAACTGATTCATTGTTTCAAAAAGCTCAGTTTCACCCATCACCATGTTCTTTTTAAAATCATTACAAGCGATGTCGAAATTAGAAAATGAATGGCTCTTTTAATTTGATCTGGTTTTTGCTAGTGAATTGTTTGAAATTAATGATCGAACTCACCAGTTTGAATCAACTGGAGCGGTTCCAGCATAAATGACTCAACTGAATTGGTTCATCTGCTCCTCTTTTTGTGTCTTCAGCCATGTTTACATGACATTGTCAAGTACTAGCTCACTAGTTTTCTGACGTTAACTAAAAAAGTGAAAACGGTATGTTTTTAAAATTGAAAATACTTTTCAAATACTTTCAGGAATATTGCTTTTTTCCCCCAAAGGTTTAAGGCCTTAAATTTCAAAAAGTCAAATTCAAGTACTTCAAGCACCTTGTATGAACCCAGATAATATAATACATTAAAACTAAATGGTAAGACACACCAAATTTGCAATATCAAGCAGCAAAACCAGCTTTTTCATACAGCTAAAAATAGCTGGATGCTGATGAGATCGGAAGCCAGACCCATAACATTTACAAATGGCTGTGCCCACTCTTACCAGAAAAATAAGGTGGATAGAGAATAATGTTGTCATTTTTGAAATGTATTGCTTTTATTTAAAACATTTTAAAAGTATATTTATGATTGTCACGCATTGTACAATATCATTGTACAAGTAGCTTCTTCAACATTCCTCTCGTTGGTCAGACAAAGATGTTGGTCGAACCTAATTACTATTATGTAATTGTGATGTTGAGATGTTCGTGATGCTCAAACAGATGCATTTTTATAGTGCCAGAGAATGTACACTTTTGGGGTGAATCAGACTAAACCTAGTTTGCTTAGTTGCCTCTGCTCTGAAACAATGTGCACATTACACGCGTCGTTTTATAAATGTACTGTTTGTCACTCAAGACGGACCTAAACTTAGTGTTATTGAAGGAAGCAAACAAAAAAGGAATACCTGTACAAACATCGCATACTAACGAAATTCTAAAGCTAATTTATTAATTAAAAACATTAACTACTGACTTTATATTCCGTTTGTCTGAGCTTCCGAAATTCCGAGCTTTGTCACCGTTTGTAAAACGTAGAAATGTCCTTTCCACTGAAACGCTTTATTGAGGTAAATTCCTTTAAAACAGCGTTTTTGCTTTTGAGCTCACAACAAATGAAGCAACAGCATTTGACACCTTAATATGTTAAACCAATCAAAGTTTCAGATAAACTTACCTCACAGACTATTGTAGACCAGCAGGCAGAAAAGGAGCTCGCGTGCTTCGCATAAATGAGCTATTGGAAAATCTGACTCGCTCTTCACAGCTCAACTCAAAGCTGCTCACAGCTCATTTGTCTAGTTACTAGACTAGTTATTTTCACAAACACAACAATAATACACTAAATAAACAAAGGGAGATATAAAAAGTGACGGAGTGGGATAAAACTAAAAACCTGAGATGTGATCGTCCAGTTCCAGAGGTTTGATCAGCTGGAAGAATGGCCGCGTTTCAATAGCTAGTGAACCGCCTATCTAGACAGCATTTTAGACTGCGCGGAATAACATACGTTCTATAAGACTGCGCAGATGTGTACTAGGTTTTGAAACACGACCGTTGTAAACTTTTTAAGGAGGGTTTCCTTGTCTGAGAACGTGATTTTTTTTTTTCCTTTTGATGTTGAAGGGGGAAGGAGAGACTGAGTTTATAAGAAAGTCTGAGGCAGACACAATTTTGGAAGGAAGTATTGTCCTTTAAAACACTAACTTGTACGTATTCGAGGTAATCTGTATAACCAGTATTGGGGGTCACGCATTACAAGTAACGCAAGTTACGTAATATTACTTTTTTCAAGTAACTAGTAAAGTAATGCATTACTTTTTTAATTTCCAAGAAAATATCCAAGTTACTTTTTTTCTTTATGCATTTAGTCCCATTTTACTATTTTACTATTACAACCAATGACTTTGCTGCTGACATTTGTTGATCCAGTTAAACCATACACTGCAAAAATACTTTTCTTATTTAGATTTTGTCTTGTTTTCAGAAATAAATAAAATCCTATAAAACCTTCCTTGATTTAAGAATTTTTAGATATTTTGGCTGGAAACAAGAAAAGCATTTTTTGCATTGTACTAATAAGCAAAACTTACTTTAGATTAACATTTGTGCTTATTTTTTCTAATTGCTGAAGTGTGTTGAACTTCCTTTTCCTACAGTTCTACTGTACAGATGTGAATTTACTTTTCCTTCAGCCTTAGGCTTATTCACTTCATTTCAATTTGGTGTGAAAGGGCTTTTACATTTGCTAAGAATCAAACTTTTTTTATATTAAAAACAAACAAGCAAGCCCTGCCCAGATTTAAAAAGTAACGCAAAAGTAATGTAACGCATTACTTTTCATAAAAAGTAACTAAGAAACTTAATTAGTTACTTCTTTAGGGAGTAACACAATATTGTAATGCATTACTTTCCCCAATACTGTGTATAACAAAGCTTAGTTTTGGACTGTAGTGTGAGAAGAGAGTAAACACCATTTTGGCCTCAGGCAACATTGTTTTGGGGTTTGCAAGAATCCACACAATCTGCGTTTACTTACAGATGGTTGTTTGGCGATCTCGAAAAACATAAGCGTTGAGGGATTTTAAAGGCCAACATGATCTCAGCAAACAGGAATGGAAAAAAAGCTGGCAAAAGCAGCAGGGAGAACCAGACATTAGCAGAGGCCGGCATGTCCAAAAACATCAGAGCTAAAATGTTAAAAAAAAACCAGCATAAAAACAAGACTCAACAGTCAGAGGAAATTAAGTTTATTAAATGATGCAATACACAGTCAAGCGAAAGTGAGCTATATTAAATGATACGTTTTCACATTATGTCTTAGCAGGGTTTACAGCATATCTTGGTTTGTAATTTAATGTGTTTTAAAAAAAAAAGAAAAAGCTCACACTTTACATTACCAAGAAACAACAACAAGGAGCTTAGCAGTGAATGCAAACACATGAATTGAGAAATCAAAGACTTCATGACAGGAATGACGGCAAATTTAATTTGGCATGTTATAAAGGAGCAAACACAAGGTTAAATAAAAGAGAAATTGCTGATGTGAGAGGGAGGTTTGACACCACAACAGTGCAAGAAAACCTTCGAACAGAAACTTTGGTCGCTTGGCTTTTCCATCAACATGGACATGGTTAAAAAAAAAAATAAAAAAAATAAAAAAAATCAACTGGAGTGTCCTGGAAGTTCATTTCAATATGTTTGAAATTTGCTTGAATAGAAAAAGCAATGAAAAAGATGATTGTCAACTTACAAACTACAATTTGGAGGGAAGAAGAAAAAAAAAAAAAAAAGCCATCTGTCAGTTCCAGGACACTCCTACATTCTCAGGAGGTAGTTTTATGACAAAAAACGTATGGCCTGATTTGTAGTGACTTGCATGTTGTGGTTAATAGTGCATATTTTAAGGCCAGATATTCTTTATTTTCCATCCATAAATGCAGTTCTAAGGCTACATTAAGACACAGGTGAGGGGAATCGAGGACGAGAGGCAAAAGCAGATACAGCCCTTAAATGGCGATACCTGAGTCAACTGTAACTTTTGACTGCGAGACGTCACTACATATCTAATAGTCATGCTAAAGCTAGAGGCTCGTTATATTGTCAGTGAATGTGACTGAAATTGCATTCGATGTGCATGACTGCTAATCTTTTAAACAGCGGCGGCTCTGGTCAAATCGCATCGTTCTTGCAGAGTTGGTGGGTCGTCAAACCTCCCTATAGGGGAAACTGTTTGAAATGAGGTTCACAAAAGAACAATAAATGAAGTTTATGCAGCATTTATCAGGCTTATGAGGTACTTCACATCTATACACTTTATTTTCGAAGTCATATGGTTCCTTAGAATTCCTATTGTAGCAGAAAATACCTCGTCTTAAATAGTCTGTGTGCCCAATTACAACAGGGCATCCTTTAAAACTGCTTAGAAAGTGCAAAATACAAATACTGATCATTCTATGCAGCATTCACTCAAGGTTGCATGATAAACGTACAAATTATTCAATGTGGCGCCGAGTATCAAACCAAAAGGATAGTCCCTCGATCACGGTTGGGGTTAAAAAAAAAAAAAAAAAAAAGGCACACGTACACAAAAAAAAAAACAAAAAAAAACAGGCTGGACGTTTTTAAGCTTACCGATGAAAAAAAAAAAAGAATCTGATTTTTTTTTTTCCATACAACCTTTTTGTACCTTAATATTTACCTCTCAAGAACTCAAATGCCAGTGTATTAGGACGCATCCTTAATCAGAGTTTGAGAGACATCGAATCAAATTCCCTTCATAAAATGTAGCAATAAAACGTCTCGCATGACGTTTAATACAGATAGCTTATCGCAGACTCGTCGTGAAACTTTCAATCAAACGGATCGGGATCTAAATGAGTGCGAAACATCTTTATTGCAATACTGGATATAAATCAAGTAGAAGAATCAAGTATAATGCTAGCACTCCAAAGACAGTAAAGCTCAACGATGATTTCGAATGCCATTTGACACAGGTTGACAAGCTGCTTCGTAAGAAAATGTCGTCAGTTTCTCCAAACATACATTAAACACAGAGCAGTGGTCATTGGACGTTTCTTGTCCAGTGTGTTATCCATTATATGGCACAATGCTAGTGACGGACATGGGGATGACACTGCCACATACCAGATCAGATCCAGAAACGAACTAAACTCAACCACCATGTTTTGGCAATTGTCTTGGCCTGAATTCGATCTTACAGCTCAGTGGAAAATGATTTCGATGAACCTCCAAAAGCTGAGGAGTACTTATCACTACATTTTAAAAAGGGAAACGTTCAAAATGTTGGTCCCCTGCGATTGTGTTACATGCCGAAACATCCCTCATGTTGATCCACCATACATTTAAAATCGGTTAAAAAGAGAGAAAGAAAACGTAAAAACACTTAATACACAGTATAGGCTTGTGTTGTTTGGTCACAATTATTGTTCTTTGTCATGAGCACATATACATATAAGGGATATTTTAACGTTAGCACCCGACACTATTGAGGTAGTTTTTCAAAGTTGGTTTAAAAAGCCAGGTCATGATGAAGCTCTCAATTATTCCAATAAATCAAGACCCTATTTTCATGCTCATATTTGAATAAATAACATATTAGCATGTAATGAACTAATGGAACTGTGCTCTTTGTTTTTTAACAGAATACTTTTTTTTTTTTTTTTTTATCCCTCACAATTTTGGTCATCGTTTTGAACTTGAAAAGGGGAAATAAAATCCTAAAAAGCTGAACGGAACGGAAACTGACCTGCAATGAAACTGACTGGATTGGTTTAGTTTGTGCACACAGTGAACTGAGGCTCAGCAAGTACCACTGTCATGATTATGGGACCACCACAGAGTGTTTGCTGGTAAAGCAAAAAAGGGCTTCAATGAAAGCGAATTTGGCTTATTGGGTTATAGTATAGCTCGGAAACCCTTTAGAAATTGGAAATTCCGGCAAACATACATGGCAAAAAGTAAAAACAAAACAAAAAAAAAACAACACGAAACACCTAAATGTTGCCTTATGTACACTTTTTACAGTTCAGCACCACGAACGTCAGCGATAAACGAGGATCTTTGTGCCAGTGTGTATTCTGAATCAACTGCCCATATCTATTCATTTAGTACATCAACCATAAATGGTGAGATACAGTTGCATGGATAAAAGCCCAACAAATCAATGCTGCTGTAAAGGGAACCCTGGGTATTAACACTTGTATAGCTTAATATAACGAAAATTATGTATCTTACTAAAATATGCAGTAGAAAATCCGTTTTATTCATATTTTGGACTTCAGTAGCTGTGGTCTACCGAAAACATTAAAGGCATTAGTAAGTCTTTAGTAAGTTTTATTCATCCACAGGCATCTTCCCATACTTTTTTCCTCTTCTTTATCGCTAGGTAAACCGTAAATACTTTTACATCTATATTTTATTTTTCAAGTTGTGTATTCAAAGTTGAGCCACGATAAAAAATAGCTAAAGGTATCGCCAGTAACTCACCAAGTGCAACCATTTGACGTTTGAACAATAATGGCTCCCCTCATACACTCTTAAAAATAAAGGTGCTTTAAAAGGTTCTTCAAGCGATGCCATAGAAGAACCATTTTTGAACCATCTCTTTACCTTTTTATAATCTGAAGAACCTTCTTTCGCCACAAAGGACCTTTTGTGAAACAGAGAGGTTCTTCAGAAGTTTAAGGTTCTTTATGGAACCACTTACACAAAAAAGGTTCTTCTATGGCATCCTGAAGCACCTTTATGTTTAAGAGTGTAGTCCAAAATGATGTGGATTTTTTTAAATAATGTCAATCTTTCAGGTTTCCTACTGCATATTTTAATAAGAGATGTATCTTCCGTTATATTACGCCATAATACCCAGGGTTCCCTTTTAAATGTGCATGCATAAAACAAAGTGTAGCAAACAGATGAAAAATAACGTGGATGATACATAACCAGTATGCACGCGTATGAAGTACATTCAAACTGTTCGTTTGTATCCTTATGGTTTTAGCAGAACATAAAGTGACGCATTTTAAACGCACCACCTTAGGAAAAGATCAAAGAGTACAGTAACAAAACTACCATGGTGTGTAGAAAGGTAGAAAGAGGCTTACATTTCTGCTTTAGAACACTATAGTGCAAAGTTCTAATGTAAATACATTAGTAATATTTTTTAAGGTTAAAAGACCACCTCTGTTCATCAAGCTGGGCTGACTTTTATTTAATGAGACTGGCATTTTTTTGTCTGGCATGAAGGAGAAAAATGTTTCATCGGGGCACCAACTAAGAATCAGAACGGCCATCTAGTTTTATTCAAAGCATAAGGTGTAAAGCGAAGAGGCATGTGGACACTGTAACCCCACACAGAGCTAAAAAAAAAAACCCCAAAAACAAACAAAAAACACTTCGCCAAGCAATATACAAGCTTCACCCAAGCAGCAAAAGACAAAACTTTAGAAATGACGACGCAAGAGACGTACATAATGTTAATGGCATAACATTGATAAATATTTCAAAGTTTCCAGGGAAATTGAGGCACCATTTCAATTCAGTTAACACTATGTGCCTTGTAAGAACTGAAACAGAGATGCTGCAGCATAGATTAACATGACAATCTCTACAAAACCAGCACCGTACTTCATTCTCCTCCCTTGATCGTGGGCCTCCATTACATTTGCATTTACGGATATTTGAACGGATTTATTTTGCATCAGATTCCTTATTAAAAGCATCAGCTGATTGTATAGTGGAAGGAGAGAATGAAAAAAAGAGAGAGAGAGAAAAAAAAACACACAGAGACAGGACTTACAATTCTCCTAACTCAATTTGGTATGCAAGAGATTTTACAGACAAAGTCTGACAATTTGACCCCTATGTATAAACAGAATGACGGTTCTGAATGGAAATGAGTTTTTGCATAGTGTAAGAACTCAAGACCTTCTTGCGTCTGTCGACTTTTAATACATTAGTGCCAATATGATTGTATATGAAGAAAGAAACAAGGCCAAGACTATTCAAATATCGATGTTCATCTCTATAACCTTACAATCCGTCCACCAGTATGCAAATTAGTAACACCTCTTCTGATATAGTGCAAAAACATCTCATATTTCATACTTGAGAAATTGCATATGTTGTAGACCTTTGACTAAGGTGCTGATTTCAAAAAGGTTAAAACACTAAAAACTCAGTAACTTCTAAAAAATATCTAACTAAAGCAGGTCATGAGGATGAAAAGAATTTTCAAGAGGAGTTTTAATCAATAAGAAAGTCAGATTGTTCCAGAGAATATCTATAAGTAGTAGTTTGAGCAATGATTTCATCTCATGTTTCTGATGCTATATGATAAATACTATTAAAGTTAAGAAGAAAAAAAAAAAAGGGAAACCTACGTAACGCACACATTCAAACAAGTATATGGATAAAGCAATAACGCGCTGCAATTTAAAAAGGACAGGAAATGATAAAACTGGAATTCACACTATACATTTACAAACATTTTTATAGCTTACGGTGCACATTTAAAGCATTAAGCCACTTATTCACGGAAAGCATATAACGATTTTTTGGATTCATGACTTGTGAAACATCAGATGTTTGACATCTGAACCTCGCAGCACTCAGTTGTAGCACTGAATACATAGCTTAAAACTATCATAATAAAACAACAGCAATGCTAAATCATCTATCAGGCTAAACGGCAGCAGGTATGGCCTCTGAACAAATAGAGCAAGTGTTCAAGATTTTCTGTGACATCTACCACTCTCACTTTCAGAGGGACGAAAAGACGACGTTCCCCACTAGTGCAATTATGAGGAAATGACCAGTGCGGTAATGTTACCATAATACAAGTAACAGGTAACAAGAGGTAGGACATCTAGTCATTTCCACACAACTGCACCCAGATAACACACCGGAAACTAGGGGTCTGTGTCCATTGCTCTTCAAAGTGCATCTACTTTCACGAGTTACGAGATCAGCGCCAAATAACAACATAACTCTAGTCAAGTATTTGAAGGTAAATTAAAATGCCCCTTATACACAGTCTGTTGGGTTTAGAAAAAGAGGGTCAGGGTGTCATAGATTTCACCAGATCAAAAACCAAACATACCCATTAAGTCTGTGATTCTTGTTTAAGAGTTGAAGTTAAACAAGATATAAAAAAAAAATGGTAGTCTTAAGAATAAACTTTAGCACCTACAATTCTAATGTCCTATTGTGCTTCAGTTATGGTAGGACATTAACTACAAGTACATATGTAATCTTGTTCGGCTAACAGGAATAATTGAGAGCCATATAAAGAACATCCAATTGTTGATAATAAAAATAGAGTATTTTGTAAGCTAATACTGCTACAGTGGGTACAGGGTTTGCACTATTTACACTACTAAAAGTACCCAGCGTGAAAATGACTACATTACAAATGTTCTATATTTATAATTCATATACACAAACATACCACTAAAATCTCTTGGTTAAGAATGCATAGTTAGAAAAAGATGGTTAAAAATTTCAAGAGTTTCAAGTTAAAATCGAAGAAGAATTATTTGGGGAAGTGATCTTACAGTTAACGAACTAACAAGACTCACTAAACATCATGATATGCTTTAGAAAGGACAAGACCGCTTACATGAAAACAGTTTACCGACACTTTAAATGTATTGTGCTTCAATTTGAACTGCGTTTGGACTCGAACTAAAATGTTTCTAATCAGTTAAGGAATTTAAAAGCTAACAATCAAATCGCCTATTGGCCCAAAACTGACTCTACAAAAGGTCTCTAAAAGAAAAACTAGATTTATTTAGGATTATATCTCTATAAAAAAAAAAAAAGAATAAAAAGATAAAAAGAATCTTGAGTGTTAAAAATTGTGAAATTCTCATGGAAATCTCAAGATTCTTGGTTTAAAAAAAAAAAAAAAAAGACAACAAAAAACTACTAAGGTGCATTTGAAATTTGTATGAAATTGTCACTCTGACTTGTGTCGATGCAAATGTATGTGTTAAAAAAAAAACTTGACTCGACTGCTTGTATGGCAGCTTTAAACTCGGCCAGCATAGAACAGTCAGAACCAAGCAAATCACAGGGCTCCAAACTGGCTGTGTTTCAATGTGGGGAAGATTTCTGACAACATCAAAATGAAAATTTCAGAACAGGTGCTTAAAAAGTGACTTATTTTTTTCCTTAAGGGAGTTTTTGATGTGTTTTAACTCATACAACCCAGCCCACTGAAACCTTAGGTTACAATCACAGCGAACAAATAAGACAAATGCTTATGGCAGTAGAATTTAACACGATAATCTCATCATCTAAATGCTTAGAGCCCCAAGATATTAGTACTTTTCATGACAATTATCCATTACAGAGCTGTTTCCACACTGAGAACCCTGGCACAGGTAAACAGAGCGTCACTGATGAGAACCAGTCTCATATGAGCGGCAGAGCGCCTAAAACTGATTGTCAGAACATTTCCTACATTCTCACTTCCAAATGCATTCTTGATTCTGCACATACTGTGTTCAAATTTCATGATGCAAGCATGTGATAGCGCTCAGTCGATCATGTCGTTGGCGGACAGGTACAGTAGCATGACTGAGCCGAGGACTGAACAATACATGACACCACGATTAAAAAAAAAAAAAAAAAAAAAAATTCATATTAGCACAAATAAATGAAACAAAACAGGATAAGTACTTTTGTCCTGAAGTCCCCATCTGGTCAGTGCACTTGCTTTTGCTGATAAATAATTTAGCTGTGGAAACAGCATCCCCACAACCCCTGAACCTGATCTGTGTTGTCCTAAACTAACCCGAACCCATTGGTGTGATGAGTTTGTAAAAACTACTGTTCAACAGTCTCCATGACCAGCCTTGGCAATAGTATTAAATCAAGCCCACCCGGATGCAAATGTATCTTTTCAGTGTAAAAATAGTCTGAATTTTTGGATTGACTATGTAAACGTGTTAACCTCTAATCTGACATGCACATGTACAACAGAGACACATAACCATGCCCTCCAAACCAAAAAAAAAGATAAATTAATAAATTCACATATTACAGTTCTAAAAACCATGGATATTTCGTATGTACGGAAATTGACTACATGGGCAATTGGAAACCTAACAGCATGGCAATTCTTTTGAAGGTTCTCATTTATACACTTGAGGCAAACACATAAAAATACACACAGACACACACACACACACACCGTGCTGTTTTCAGGATGTGGGGCTTGTTTCTGGCTATGTTCAGGCGAAGTACATGGTGCGCAGTGTGTCCTGGTGGATCTGCACAGCTTTGGCCAGGGCTTGATGGTCTCTGCCGTTACTCTGACCTGATGTGTGACTGCCCTCAGCACTGCCAACAAACAAATACAACACACACATAATATAAAATCTATTGGGATAATAATGTACAATTAATAAGGTCTGAATAAACTGAGTTGTAAGCGTTAATGACTTATTTTATAGGGATGTAACAGTATTATCAATATCGTGGTACTGCGACAGCAAAACTCTCTCAATATTATTGTGGTCACATGACGGCAAAAAGTGTAGTTTTTAAAAAACTTCTTATTCTAACATAACTTGTTTTGGGCCATTAATCCCTTCATCATGTTTCGCTGCAAGTTTCGAAGTAAAGTCAGCTTGTGATCCGGTGTTTTCCACGCCTCAGTTCACAGTGAATGCTGTGAACTCGTTTATTACATGTGAGTTCAGTGCGCAATTGGAAAGCAACAGCCACCAGTTACTCTTTGTTTTTGTGGCAGATGATCACAGCATTTCACTATATTTGTAGTAAGACACGATTTTGTACGCCTGTTTTCACTAAGGCTGTATTTTTCCTTCAAAAAGTGCACTATGAAATGCTGACAGTGGTGTAAATGTTTAAAGTTACTGCAGTTCAAAATATAAATTCTCTTTCAAATGTAGAAATTAGGAAAGAAACATTGTAATTTCCCTACTGAAGTGTAAAGCATATTTCATTTATTTTACAGTGCAATTGTTTTACAATATATGGCTATTACTGCCATAATAATGGCAATAATACAATAATACAAAATTGTTGTTGTTATTATTATTATTATTATTATTATTATAATATTCCAATTTGTTTGGCTTCCTAAAACACCAGTGTGAATGTAATTTGGACTGAGAAAGTATACCACAAATAAAAAGCTCACAAATAAAGTTCAGGTTCAAGTTAACGCACTTTTTTCTGACTTAAGTTTTCTTAGTTAGAAACATGGGTTGAAGCTCCTAATTTTAAATTCTCAACATGCATTGGATAGAATAATTTGACTTTAAAATGCTAACAAGTCTTCACTTGTTTTTATTTAGATTTTTTTTAAATATCACTATAATTTCGTATCATGGACTTCATATTGTGAGTTTTTTTATAATGTTACATCCCTATTATTTTAGCATGCTGTACAGAAAAGAGAAAGAAAATTGATAAAACAAGGCTATACAGCCTTCTCTACATGCTGTCATGTTACTTGTTCAATATGATAACAGCTTGAACAATCTAGGTTCTCAAAAAAAAAAAAAGCCTTTAGGATACTTTTTACTTTGTAATAACACTGTTACATTTACTCCATCCAAGGCAGTAAGACCCAGTACCTGTCATGTTCTTTGTCAACCAAGTGGTAGCGAGCACGGAACGCCACCAGGTGGGCATAGTAGGCTGGTGCAGGAATGGAGACAGAGCGGGTGCAACGCACATAGGTGTGGCACAGCTGGTAGGTGAGGACCTGCAGCTCATCAGAGGTGAAATGGTTGTCATCCCACAGCACGTGATAGTGGGACGGCCTGCTGGTTCCCTGTGGAGATTCAGCAATTATGAAGAACTTGACAATGCCGAGTTCACACTGCATGATTTTCAAAGTCATCGGATCACTGTTGTTTTCACACTGCTCCACTATCTGGGGTAGCATTCAGTTGCTGCCGTGTACACATTGCATGATGGATCGGCGACAGGAGGTTACACACTGCATGACCTTAAAATAGGAACAGAGCCGATCCTGGCCTCCCTGGGGCCCTAAGCAAAATTCTGCTAAGGGGCCCTTCTAAGCCATGAGCCATGTAAACCATTCTCTCCTTTAAACAAAACAATTCGCTATATATGTCGGTCAGAGAATAAGTGGAACAATGCAGAACGAAATTTACAAGTATTGAAAAGAATATTTTCAATCAATTTGAATTTTAATATTAATATTGTATTAAGTTGTATATTAAAGTGAATATTAACATTATTTTACAGAAAATAAGCAGAAAACTAACTGCACGGTTACTTGCAAAAATCACTCTTATTATCAAGACATTATAAATGGTGACAACTAAATTCCTGATATCATATAAATGCATATCCTGTTAAAGAATAACCTGGTTTATGCATGTAGAGCAATACTTCATAGTGTACTTGATGGTGATGAATGTATATCCATGACCAGTAGGTATAACTAGCTAATCAACATTTTAAAATCAAATCAAAAGTCAATTCATTGCTTTCATATCACATTTTAACCTTGATTGAGAGTGAAAGACAAAAAAAAAATATATATATATTGTCTTGTTTGTTTTAAACGTCGGGCTATTCAAGTTTTTCACGTCCGGATGGATAATTCTGCTTCATATTGTCATCAAACTTATGTACGCGGTAAGGTGTAAACATTGACCAGTGCGCTGACAGGGAGGAGGAGGCGGAGGCGGGGCCTTGCATAATTTGCGGGGCCCTACGCACCTTGCGTAGCGAGCGTATAGGGCAGATCGGTACTGAATAGGAAGAATCAGCGACAACACTGTCTGGTCCACAAACTACAGCCAAACGCACACAAGTAGTGATAAGAAAATGACACAAGAACACGCTGATATTGTGATCTTTGGTCCTCCCCGGATACTGAATCATTAACAAAAATGACTAAATTGTTAACAACATTCTGCAATGAAAATTATATGTATAGAAATCTAAGCACTTTAAAGTAAAACCAACATTGTGCATTTTATAATGAGTTTAGCCCATTTCTTTTTGCCTACAAAAGTTAAAAAAAGTTTAATTTTATTTTTAATTCTATATGTACAATACACGTATTCGTATTGAACCGTTCGGTACACAGCTTTCTTTTTTTTTTTTTCCCTACGCAGTACAAACCAAAGGATTCTTTGGATTAATCATATTAGGCTACATTTGGAAAATAAAAGAATGTACATTCTTTTCCTCGCTTTTAAATCGCTTGTGCGCATTTTCTGCTTTTGAATTAGTGGCATTTCGGCATCTATTGATTGACAATATTTTTAAATATATTAAATATATTAAACAGCATGCTTGATTTATTAACAAAACGAATACAAATACACCATGCTACATAGGCCTAATTTAAAATAAAAAAATAACTTAAAGTTTAAATAAAAGCAGCACACTGAAACTAAATAAATAAGAAATGTTAAAAAAAGATTCCAGAATTGCAAAAAAATTCTCCTCAAACTTCCTGCCGCCCTGTATCTTGCTCTCTCATTGGCTGTAGGTCATCACCGATGTATGTTTCAGTCAGAACTCATTTCACACAGCAGGATTTTGAATCATCAACAGGTCTAGATATCTAGCATGCCAAATATTTCACGGGCATCGGCGATTCTCTCAGATCGCATCTTTGATGATTCACACTGTGTGACTGTCACTCGAGTGAACGAGCACAGATTTGCCTGTGATTTCGCAAAACCTGTCAGCAAGTGAAAATCAGGCCTAAAATCGTGCAGTGTGAACTCAGCATTACACAAGCATAATGATCACCAGCACTTAAGCCAATTAACCTCCACTCTTTTAGTATTCTGATAATTAAGAATAAAGCAATCATAAGCACACAGTAAGTCTATGAATTCTCTATTGACCTTTCATCGGGAATCCATTTGAAATATTCAATGGTACCTGAATTCCGGCGTGACTGCAAAGATAAAAGTCAAACTCAGATGGATGAGTAATTTTGGTGTCAACTGTGGTGCCAGCAGGGATGTTGCCACTCTTTCCAACCTTGAATATAAACAGCAAATTTAAAAGGCAAATTTAAAAAGACATTTAAAAAGTCAGAAACGGTCATAATTTAACAAACTATTTGTTCAAGGACACATGCTTGTAACTAAATTCTAGAAAAAATATTCTTTATTAATGAAAAGAGCAAAAGCTTTTCTTATTCACAAGATGTTTGCAAAAACCTTTCGGTTTCATCCGTGTCCAGCTATTTTTAGCTGTGCAAAACAGCTGGTTTTGCTGCTTGATTTTGCAAATTGGCACGTCTTACCATATTATTTGAATGCATTATCTTAATTGTGAAAACACAGGTTTGTAGTGCAAACAGTTTAACCGTTTACTGCACTTTGTTATTCTTCTCGTTATTTTCCAATAGCGGCTAATGAACGAGAAGTCTCGCCCACAGGCTTACTTCTTGAGCTGAAGAATAAGGTGGAAAGAGATAAAACCCTGTGCCATAACTAACCCGCTCATTCCTATCCATGCAGAAGAGCCTGGTGTGATGTCTTTTCTGCACTACTACGAAGGTGATGCCTGGTTGGTAATCCTTCTCCAGCTTGATGCAGGCCTCACGAATAGCCAGCAGTTCATGCTGTAGAACCTGCATAGACAGTAATAGTAGTACAAAGATAAACAAATTAAACAAATGTGTCGGCACCACTTACAAAGCACTGGCAAAAAGCATAGGTCTGCAACTTACCTGGTTGAACTGGCCTTCGGAGATGCCATCTCTATAGTAGATAATGCGTGTGGGTTTAAAGCGTGTGGATTTGTAGAACTGGATCAGCAGCTCCCTCACCATGGTGGCCAGATCCTGAATGATGTCTTGACGGTGCTGCTGCACCCGCACTGTGGCACAGTATCGGCTTGGGTGGGCATCCATACTGCCAACAACCTAAATATTACATTTGTAAAATATTAGTTAGATTTTTATTATTATTTAGAGGACCACCCAGCTCTGAGATGTTCAACGCCTTATTAAAGGGATAGTTCACCTAAAAAAAAAAAAATCATCATTAATTACTCACCCTTGTGGCATTCCAAACCTGGAAGACCTTTGTTTATCTTCAGAAGATAATTAAGAGATTTTTGATGAAATCCAAAAGCTTTTTGACCCTGCATAGACAGCAATGCAACTACAACATTCAAGGCCCAGAAAGGTAGTAAGGACATCATTAGAATAGTCCATGTGACATCAGTGGTACAATATCAATAATGTTATGAACTACTTTTCTGGGCCTTGAAAGTGTCAACTGCATTGCTGTCTATGCAGGGTCAGAAAGCTCTCAGATTTCACCAGAAATCTCTTAATTTGTGTTCTGAAGATGAACAAAGGTCTTATAGGTTTGGAATTAATGACAGAATTCCTTTCATTTTTAGGTGAACTATCCCTTTAAAAACTTTTGAGGTTATATGATACAGCTTAAAAGTTTGTACAAGAAGTAGGTTGGTCACCCTTGGTGTTATTAGTGCTATTTGGTGCTATGCAATTAACAATCAGCCTTAAAGGTTTTTTAAGCTTACAGCAGCAATTGAGGGTTTCTTGCCATCTCCAGCTGGTGGATGAGTCACATCTGCGCCCAGAAAGATGACTGGTTGCTGAAACACCAAGGGCCTAAAGAGAGAGAGAGAGAGAAAAAAAAAAAAAAAAAGTTTAGCAATAGCTGTACTGTCCGGTCAAGTTTCATGGGAAAGCAGCCCAGGCGTTAACGAACAATCAAACAAAGACTCAGAAAAGTGCCTTAAGCTTCTGCATGTCAAAGGCTTTTGAAAAAGCTGCCCTCACCTGCCCTGTGGAAGAAGAATGTTGTTGACTCCACCCAGTTTGACATTAATCTTGAGGCAGAGGTTGGAAAGGGTCTGAGGTGTGGTCTTCTGTACATTCTTCACCTGGACACACTGCGTGGCCATGCCAAGAACAGTGTCTCCAACACGCTTCACCTCAGCTATGAGAATTGACACCAAATGTTACAAACGCATTTCAAACAAAAACACTAAAGAAACAGAGATAGGTTAGTTACCATAAACAGGAGTCTTCCCAGGTAGAATGACCACCACCAACTGTAAGCCTTGATAAGTGTACTTGAGGTGTTTGAACATGGGCTCCACACTGTCGGCTCCCTGGGCGTATTTGCAAAAGCACGGCTGGCCCTGAATGGGCATCCCCGCATCACGTGATATCTTACGGAGCTGGTCAGTAAATGCCCTAGAGAAAACAAACAAAGGATTAGAAGGTCTGAACTTTTTGAATAACTCCACCAAATACAAATAAAGAGCTGACTTACTTCAGAAGAAGTTCTGTACACTGCCTTTGCGGGGCAAAGCAGGCAATAGCCCACACTTTGATCTCAATTCCTGTGTGGAACTGCTTGTTCCTCATGTCCCACACGCCCTGCACTGGGGTTGCTATTGCTTTGTTCTGAAAAAGCCAGAGACACGACCAAATTAGGAAGACGCATCCAGATTGGAATTCAACCACAAGGTCAGCAAGATAAATGTCAAGTTGATCAGGACAGGTTCCTACCCTTCCACCATAGAGAATTGAAGGTGCCTGAAGGACCCGACCATTGACCTCAGTCATCTCGTCTCTTACCATTACTCCAAACTCACGCACATAAGGATCGGTGTTGAAGTTGGCACTTCTCATCTGTCACAACCAAATGAAATCCATCATGAGGTGTGGGTAACATTTAGAAGGCTGAAAAAGCACAGAGAGCTGCACATACCAGTTTGCTGATCTCATCCTGACGGTCAGGCGCAGACCTGGCTGTGGCACGTATCATAGTGGAGGTCTGATTGTCTGTCAGTTTCTTGATGCACCTTTGTCCGGCTACTATGTTACAGACCTGCATTTAAAAAAGGATAATGATATTCAGAGAAAGAAATGTGAGAAATGGGTGGAGAAAAAAGCAAGTGTAAGATGTGGTCCTGACCAACCTCCAGCGGAAGGTAGGTGTGTTTCTGCTCCTGACCAACTTGTAAACATGGGAGATGTGGATATCGCAGCACCAGTTTGTACTTATCCTTGAAGTACTGGGCGACAGTGCATTCAATGGTTTGACCATTCTCTTGCTGCAAGGGAAACCTGAAGGCAAGCAAAATGCAGTTTTAAAACATTGACCTTTAACACTAAATCATCACAATGAGGAATATAAAATGTATTGGCATTCATATGATCTTACGTTTGATGGCTGGCTGGTCTCCTGGTCACATTACACACCCTGTATTTTCTTTTCATCTGTCCACAGTGAGTTATTTCAACCTTCAGACCTAATAGGTGAAAAAAAATATCAGTGTTCAGACAACACAAAATTCCATAAAATCCATTAGGCATGGTGCTAATTGCCGTAATGACTCACCTTTGATTTCCTTGGTAAACTTCACTCTCTGGGAATCTGTTAAGGGCTTTTGTTGCTCTTCAATGCTTTTAAAGTCCAAAACCTCACACATGAACTCAATCACAGGTTGAGCTTTGTAGAATGCAGTGGCGGACACTAAAGATAGGTTTTACAAAACAAAAATTAGTATAAGAAAGGTTTAAGAAACTGTTATTAAAGGATTAGTTCACTTTCAGAACAAAAATTCTCAGATAATGTACTCGCCCCTGGTCATCCAAGATATTCATGTCTTTCTTTTTTCAGTCATAAAGGAATTATGTTTTTTTTTGATCAGTTATTTTCTAAACAAATTGACAATTCACATAATTTTTAACCTCACGCTGGTCTTGTCTCTGCAATGCATATGCGTAGTCTGTGTGACCTGGGTTACGCCGTTTTACCTTTTTTTTTGTAAAGGGCATTTAAACTTCTTTGTATATTAACTTTGTAAACACTAGATTGGAATTTCTGCAGCGATGTAGGACAATTTTGAAGTTAGCGAAGAAAACGAGATGAGAGTTTTCCGACATACCCTAACTATATTGACCCAGATCACATAGGCTGCGCATCGCAGAGACATGAGACCATTTGAGGTTAAAAAGTATTTAAATTGTCAAGTTGTTTTTGAAAATGGTCAATCATTTTACTAGATAAGACCCTTCTTATTCGGCTGGGATTGTTTAGAGCCCTTAGAAGCTACATTTAAACTGCATTTTGGAAGTTCAAACTTGGGGGCACCGTACATATCCATTACATGGAGAGAAAACCTGAAATGTTTTCCTCTAAAAACAATTTCTTTACGACTGAAGAAAGAAAGACATGAATATCTTGGATGACAAGGGGGTGAGTACATTATCTGTAAATTTTTGTTCTGAAAGTGAACTAATCCTTTAATGCAGATGATGTCATTGCACACTAACCATCAATGTTGAGCATCATCTTCCAGAGGGATGGTCGAACAGACTGATGGAAGCCAAACCAAACTTCTCTTCCTCCACCAAGAGGGTTGGAACAGCCCTCAGAGGGAGTGAAGAATGAACGTCCGACTGGGGTGTACCTGAAGACACAGTAATAATATGCTCTAAAATGGCACAGTGTGCAGAAAGATGAAGTATGACGCCCCCTAATGGTTATTTACGGAAGACAGTCAACAAAAAAAAAAAAACACACAACCTCATAGAGGGCAAATGTCTCATGACAACATCCAGAGCCTGAATGGTCTCAAAAGGGATGTTTGGTAGCCGTCCAGACAGTGCTTCATGTAAAGCTTGCAGACTCACACAGGACACCCATTTTATAGCTACTTTAAAGCTCCTGTCTTTTCCCTCCCCTGGAATCGTGACCTCCAGCTCCACCTAAAAGAGCAGTTTGGGAAATTAGCATGATGTGACACTCCATAAAATGTAAAAAGACTTTAGTGCAGCATTTTGTGAAGGTACAGAGTAAGAACATAACGTATTTCAGTAACAACTCTATCAAACATAAACATCAAAAACCAACACAGACTTTAATATAGGGCTGTCAATAATTATTTTGGTAACTGAGAACTCTGACAATTATTCTGAGGATTAATCGAGTAATTTGATGTATTCTCCTGTGTTTGCGTAAGTTTATAAAGTATTTACCTCACAACAAAACGCAGAGATGGAATTTGAGATGCTCCACACATGTAAATTGAGGATTTTTTTAAAGAAAAATCGAGTCTTCTAATTGAATCAAGAAATCATGACAGCCCTGCTTTAATATGACTTTAATATTGCATACTTTGTCTCTTCCAATGGGTAAAGGCATGGCAGTGTAGAGATTCTTCCTTCCGTCATACACAGGTTTTCGATCTCCAAAGATCTGCGTCTTAAAGTGCTGGACCATGTGCTCAACGATTTCACTACAAATATAAAAAGTAAGTATAAACATCGTTCCAAATAATCAGTTGAAATTTCAAGGTTCAGTCAAAAGACGTTACCGGTTAACTCTCCGTGGGCATTTCTCAGGCTTTATGTCTATGTCGTAATGGTACACCTCCAACTTGGGTATTTCCATTTCAAAGAAGTTGGCCTGAAGCTTGATTGTCCTACCCATTGTGCCAAAGTCTGGCCGTTGAGGTGGTTTAAAGACATACTCTGGTGCTGGAGGAGACACAGGAGCTACGGGACACACACAAACCGTAATTTTAACATTAATTAGAAACATTACTTCTTTTTTTTTTGGACCAGACCCATTATTTTAAGCTAGAAATGTCCATTTGTAGTTCAGTGGACCTATGAGCAACTTAATCCTATTAATTAGGCCCACACAAACATTTAGGTAAGGCTATTGGAGCTCTGTTGTGGCACATAAACTCAAGCACCCTACCTTACGTAAGATCTTTATTTTCGTACATACAACTGAATTGGCCAACTTTAGTTTGAAAAGTTACTTACTTGCTATTAAGTTTGTTTAACTGTTTAAAAAAGCTTTATCACACTCATGTTGTTGTACTAAATATACTGAAACAGTACAATAGCACTTGTACTCAAAAAAAAGGGAAAGAAATGTGTGTTAACCCTAGAACATAACACAATGAAGTGAAAAAAAACACATAAAACATCAGTAAAAACAATATATTATATATATACTCAGACATTTCCTTCAAATAAACACCATATTTTTCAGATTTTTTTGTTTAAGTAACTCTACTGTACTACCCTGATCAGGAAAACAAAAAGTATTAATATACTAAGCAATATTGAAGGTTTTAGACAAACAGTGTGTTAAAACAAAGTTCTTAACAGTAATTTAAGTTTCAAGACAAACATTCTTTTGGTTTAAAGCTTTAATTAAACATTTCAAGCAACTTGATAAACAGTACTGAAAATATATGCTAGGCTGTCAACAGGCCAGCTTAGTCTGGGCTGCTTACCAGAAACATCTGACCCTGAAGACTGATGTCCCTGACACAGCTCAGCAGCTATAAAAGACATAATAACTGGTTTATGATCATGTGCAGAAACATATGTAAAACCATGAAAAATACAGCCATTTAACTTGAAAACAGTGCCAGATTAGCACTGTAAAATTACAATGATTATAAGATCAAATTAAAACAGTTGATTGTAGTTGTTAGTATCCATCAGATTAGCTTGATTGCAAATATCTAGTTTACAATACAAAACTAGGTCACAGAGTTTGTTGATTTGGGAAAGAAAACAGGTCAAGTTAATGTGTGAAAAACTTTCAATGTACAAGGAGGCTGTGGGTTTCTGAAGTCTTTCGATGACAGATTCCCTGAACCGTCTCACCCCATCTTATCAAGCCAAAAAACACAACATGGTAGGAAGATACTAGGGACATGAACCCATCCCACTGGGCAACAGGCCTTTTACCTCCTTATCACCAAAACCACACAAGCAACTCAACAACCTGCCAAACACAGTACCAGGATGTCTTTTTATTGAACTACAGCAAATGCTTTTCTTTATATCACCATGTCAGATGCCTGAAGGCTCTAAAGCATACAATACACCCAACTCATCACTTTATTAAACCTAAGTGGCAACACTTTGCAACAGGTCCCATTTGTTAACATTAAAGTAAGAATGAGATTTCTTACACCATTTATTAATGTGTTAATAAAACATGTTATGTTAGTTCAGTGCAATAACTAATGCTAAATTCAACTTTAGATTTTAAAGCTGAATTAGCACATTTAACAAACTAAGATTAATAAATGCTGCAAAAGAGTTCATTTTGAGTTCATGTTTACTAATGCAGTAAACTAATGTAAATAAATGGTACTTTTACTGTAAAGTGTTACCAACTAAGTTTATGAAAAAGTTTTGTAGTTGTACTGCTTCTTAAAATGCGTTTCAATGCTTAATACTAAAATGTAAAGATACATAATACGCTAAAACTCCCTCTCATAAACTAATAATAATTTTGCATAACGTTACATAATTTAGATAAGCACTTTAACGTTAGCTGAACATCACGACTATAACAAAAAGTTACAAATCGACCGGAAACATCTGCTAAATTTAGAAGCAGAGCAATTAACCGTTTATTAACTAGAACGTTAGTTAGTAACTTTTAGCTGGGAAAAGTCAAACTGATGCCAAACTACCAACGTCTAAATCGCACATAAAACTGCTAAACTACGCCAGCATCTCCAAACTTAAATAAATTAAAAAGTACGTCATGTTAGCTTTTAGAAATTGAGGTGGATAGGAGTTTAACTAGCTGCTGTAAATTCAAAAGCCAGCAGGTCAACAAGCTTAGCTAGCAGGCTAACAATAACAATGGGCCTACAAAACAAACCCTCGACAGAGATGGAAAATAAGACTTCGGAACAATAAGCTAAAAACGTATTTGAATATTTATGTCATGTACAGCCAAACGCCGTTAAACTGCATTTTCATCTTCAACCAAAACAGCACACTTATTCTGGCTAGCATTTCGTCGCTAGCACGCTCGCTAATCATAATAATACTCACCACCAGCTGCTCCAATGGGATACATTTTAAACGCTTTCTGCACCCGAATTCAATCGCAGACCGAGACTTTTTGCTTTTCTGATGCCACGTAACACATGCGGTAACGGGAGAGATGGATTTTAATTTAAAACAGCATCGATATAAAGGAGAAAACTGAGATTAATGAGCGCGCTGAGTTAGTGGAGCACGAGAGCTCTGAGTGGCCCCATCCCATCCCCCCTTCACAGCACTAGCGCCTATTTACCCGACACTCACACGCTCTAACTGCTTCAAAACGAAAGGAAAGATACGCTAACATATGTGTGAGGTATCTCAGCGTCGCCTTATGTTTTATTTTATATATTTATTCGAATTTACCAAGCGTAGTAACAAAACGTTCATTAAATTTAATTTAACAACGTCTAAATAACACTGGCGGCCGTGCTACGTCATTTCCGGCTTTGTTTACAGGATACTTTAACATTTTTTTAGTGACATTATTTAATGGCATTTATTTAGTGACATTATTAAGTGGCATATATGAATGTAAAAAACAAGTTTAGGCTATGTTTATTTTGATAAATTTATTTTATATGTGTTCATGTTAGTCATTTCTCGCAGTCGCGTATGGCAAGCCGTTTTGACTTTTATTCATTCGCAGGATATGAATTCTTGATATCAACAATTCAGTTTTCACTAGTTTAAATTATAATTCTTGATATCAAGAGTTGTATTTTCACTAGTTAAATGTCACCATAGACTTCCATTCAAATTAAATTGTTGATATTTGTAAATGTATTTCACCTTGTTACATTTCTTATTTCTGATATCTGAAAATGTTTTTCTGTTATCAATAATTAGGAGAATAATTTCAGATATCTAAAATGGCATTCTTACTAGTAACAATCCCATTCATGATATCAGAAATGAACATTGTCACTAGTAGCAATTCAATTGTTGAAATCAAGCATGGACATTTGCACTAGTAACCACGTAATTATTGATATCAAAAATAAAGGTTTTTACTAGTGAGAATTGTATTTCTGATATGTGAAATTGGAATTTTAACTAGTAAGAAATCAATTCTTGATATCAACAATTAAATTTGAATGGGAGTCTATGGTGACATTTGACTAGTGAAAATACAATTTTTGATATCAACAATTATAGTTTTTACTAGCTGAAATTCAATTCTTGATATCTGCCAGTGATGATGTCATTGTTGATATCAATAATTAACCTTTTTACTAGTGGAAATGTAATTCCTGATATCAACAATTGCCATTGTTACTAGAAAAAAATCCCATTTCTGATATCAAGAATTATAATTTTAACTAGTGAAAATTGAATAGTTGATATCAAGAATTCATATCCTGCGAATGAATAAAAGTCAAAACGGCTTGCCATAGTCACGTTATTCTGTTGTATTACAAAATGTAGTTTGTGGATTTATTACTGTTTTTTGATTGCTAACATACTATAACTGATTCATTTGGCCCAATTTTCCAAACCATTCATACAGTTCTCAAAACAAAGACAAGTTTCCGGGGTATTAGGTTAAAGGTCATTTGTTCCTGATGTAATATCATGCACAATTGTTGAGCATGTTCTTGTGCATGGAATGACCATGAGGAAAGCTGGCCTGCAGGCTCAGTACTTCAGATGAGTACAATCACAGTATAGCAGTACTTCAGATGAGAGAACTTCCACTATACTTTGTACTGTACATACTGTAACACATACCCTCAAACTCATAACTGTTGAACTGATTTGTAGCCTTTGAAGTAGTCCTTACCAGTACTGTATTTGTGCAGAATTGAGAGTCAACTGTCTAGTGCTGTCTAAGAAGCTGGTATAATAGAACAAATAAGGATATTACCAATACAGTAATGCAACTTGGCAGACGATGCTGAATTTATTGATTTATTTCTGTACAGTAACTTACAGTATATTCCAGTTTTTGTTTACTGTATATTCTGTTGTTTGGTCTTTGAACTTTTCACTTCTAGTGCTTTTCATCTACTGTAAGATCACTTTACAGTAGTGTAATGAAAGTAAAGTTTTCTTCAAATGTTACTATATCTGCACCCCTCTATTTATGCTGTAAGTGACATTGACTAGGAAAAGGAGTCCTGCTTCCCAAAAGGTTTTTGTAACAGTGTTTTGAACAGTTCAATAGCTACACTGCAAAAAATGTTTTTCTTGCTTAGATTTTTTTGTCTTGTTTTCAGCCAAAATATCTAAAAATTCTTAAATCAAGAAGGATTTTCTAGACAAGTAAAAACTATTGTCTTGTTTTCAGAAAAAATAAGTTAACATTACGCGACATTAACATTAACATTCTGCCAATGGGGTAAGCAAAATAATCTAGTTTTCTGCTTGAAATAAGATTATTTTGCTTGTTTTAAGCAAAAACTCACTTAATTTGTGATTTCTTTTTTTGAAAACAAGACAATAATTTTTACTTGTCTAGGAAATCCTTCTTGATTTATGAATTTCTAGATATTTTGTCTGAAAACAAGACAAAAATCTAAGTAAGAAAAGTTTTTTTTGTTTGTTTGTTTTTTGCAGTGTAGTTTTTTCTAGGCAGGGTCTGTGTATTTGTCAGATCTGTGTGTCATCTGAGGCCAAAGTTTGAGTCTGACAAAAGAGAATGTGTTTTTGACTAATATGTTTGACTTTGACCTGGAAGTTTGCACAATTTGGTGTGTAGTTTTGAGATTGTGTTTATAGTTTATAGGAAAATGGTGAATTGTTTCATGATTTGTGTGTTAGCAATCGAGAAAAACTGTAATTTATCATTTATTATTATAAAGGCTGGGCAGTGTCACATTTTAAATAGGGGAATTTATTTAACAAATCAACAACATAAAATTTGGGTTTTCATTATTTGATTAAGCATTCAAATAGGCCTAGTATTTTAAATGTTTTTATTAAAAGATACACTACCAGTCAAAAGTTTTTGGGCAGTAAAATTATTAAAAATATATTTAAATAACTGTTTTCTATATGAATATATTTTAAAATGTAAAATTTATTCCTGTGATTTCAAAGCTGAATTTTTACCATCATTACTCCAGTCACGTGATCCTTCAGAAATCATTCAAATATTCTGATTTGCTGCTCAAAAAATATTTATTATTAGTAGTATTATTATTATTATTATGTTGAAAACAGCTGAGTAGAATTTTTCACGTTTCTTCGATGTATAGAAAGTTCAGAAGAACAGCATTTATCTGAAATAGAAAACGTTTTTGCAACATTATAAATGCCTTTATCATCACTTTTGATCACTTTTAAAGCATCCTTGGTAATTAAAAGTATTCATTTCTATAATTTCTTTCATAAAAAAAACAAACAAACAAACCAAAAATTATGACATTAGTGCATAATGTTACAAAAGCTTTTTATTTCAGACAAATGCTGGTCTTTGGATCTTTTTTTATCAAAGAATCCTGAAAAAAATAGTTTTAAATATTGATAATAGTTTGGATCAAATAAATGCAGGTTTGGCTTCTTTAAAAACATACTGTTCAAAAACTTTTGACTTGTAGTGTACTTTATACATAAAATGTATTGTATTAACTATGTTTGGAAACATTTGGTTTATACCAATGAATATGTACATTTTATTTATTAACTTTAACATTAACCACTAACACAGATTTATTGCTAAACTGCATATTTTCCAGTAGTAAAAAAGGTTATCATCATTTATGACTAGTCGACACCTGCATTAATGCACTGTTACAATGGCCATGTATTGTCTTTTCGAAAATGGATAACAGATGTAAAGAAACTTGGACTACCATGAGTTTATCGATTTATCTCCACTTGGTGGCACCATTTCACCACTATTGCTGACTACCTCACCGACAATGCTTTTCATCAACATTTAAAGAACAATAATATTACAAAGTAGCAAAATTTTGCAGCAAGAGTTATTAAATTCTATTGTACAGATCAGGGTTTGTGTCATTACTATCATAAGTCACACTAAAGTGCTATAAGCAGGCCTTTTCATGCACTGCTGACATAAACAATCCTCAAGCGCCCGCTGCTGACACAGATGGACATATACACCAAATTGTAAGATTTTGATTTAGCGTTTAATGATGAATTACTGTTATCTGATAAAAATGCGCATTTTCTGGTATGTAATAATGTTGATATGTGAATTAGCGCAGACAAAACAGAAATCTGAGAGGATTTAGACAGAACAGCCTACACAAAAACAAAAAACTGCTTAATCCGCAGAACGTCTGAAAGGATGTAGCTAAACAAAACATTATTTGGATATGTAATTGTAGAACCGTGTTCCAAAACATATGGAAGGAACAGACATTTCTGTTTCAAGGTGAGAGGTGTAGATTTCCATGGAATCGATCAGCAGCCGTTTTCTTTTCGTTCAGTGAGGGTGAATATTCGACTAATATCAAATAATAATCCATTTCCCTTTCAATTTGTTTGTAAACATACCATAAATACCTCTAATAAGTTTTTTTGTTCTTCTGAAACTGGTTGAACGAGTTGGGGAGTAACTGCCGTCTGCTGTGCTCCTTGGCCAATGGCACTAGATCCTCCCTGCAGTGCGTAACAGCGCAATTTAGGATTTAACCAAGTCTTTGCTGCGGGGCTTAAAGCAGTCTTCAAGAGAGACGCTTGACGCTTGCACACACAATGTTAGTGTAGACTCTGCGGACCCCTATAGAGTTAGACTGCCTTTTTACGTTGTCTTATCCAAACTATGACTGGAGTATTCGACAGAAGGATTCCGAGTATTAAACCTGCAGATTTTCAAAACCCTTTTCAGCTCTCCACCATGCATCACCCATCTCAGGAATCTCCAACCCTACCGGAGTCCACAGCCACGGATTCTGGCTATTACAGCCCTGCTGGAGGAGTTCATCATGGCTATTGTTCACCGAACTCGGGCACGTATGGGAAACCTCTTAATGCCTATCAGTACCAATACCACGGAGTCAATGGATCTTCTGGAAATTACCCTGCAAAATCCTACCCTGATTACGGCTCATACTCCACAGCATATCACCAATACGCCGGAACATATAACAGGGTGCAGTCACAACCGAGCCCGCAAGGTCAGTTCATATATAATATATCCATTTGCTATTATTGTTATTATTATTATTATTATTACTAATTATAATTATAATGCGTAATACGCATTATCATGGTTGAGCGTAATTACTGAACATAGTATATAACCAGTGTTATTACAGTGCTTTGCAATCTGAATTTTATAACTAAATTGGACGAAATTTCTTCAGTTGTAGCATTGTACCTAACTCGAAATTGTAGCTTTAACAGTTTACTGTGTTTTATTTATAGGCTACAAAACTGCATGCAATAAAAAGATATATTACATCGAAAATAAAAGCATGTAAAATGCGTAAATATAAAAAAGAAAAAGAAATTACTCTTTGAGAATCAAATGTCTCATTGACTTTATGCGAGAAGCGGTTTTAAAGCACTGCTACGCTTGACATTAATCATGGCAAGAATTATCAGCAATAAAGGGAGTATTTTTTTTTTTTATTTCCTCGTGTATTTATCTAATTTCTAATATTATTATCAAATGTTCACCCGTTAGAAAAAGAAACAGCCGAGCCCGAAGTGAGGATGGTCAACGGTAAACCCAAGAAAGTCCGGAAGCCCCGCACCATCTACTCCAGCTTTCAGCTCGCCGCTCTTCAGAGACGGTTTCAGAACACGCAGTACCTCGCTCTTCCAGAGAGAGCCGAGCTGGCGGCATCGCTGGGACTCACACAGACACAGGTTCGACAATATTTTATTTTAATGCTTTATTGTAATGTATTCTATGTAATGCTCAAATAATAACAAGGATGTGTGTTTAAATTAAAATATTAATATGAGCCACAAGCGCTTGTTTGACATTCAGTGTATGCTGTTAAGATAATAAAGTAAAATGTTAACGACTTAATAAAACTATTTTTTATTTTTTTATTAAATATTGAAAATCCTGCCGAAACAGTCATTGTGATTTATTAAGGAATTTGCCCTCAGAATCTCATAAAACCTTTTGTTTCTTCACAGGTGAAAATTTGGTTCCAGAACAAGAGATCAAAACTAAAGAAGATTATGAAAAACGGCGAGCTGCCTCCAGAACACAGTCCGAGCTCCAGCGACCCGATGGCGTGTAATTCACCACAGTCTCCCGCGGTCTGGGACTCACAGGGTCCTCAGAGACCTCACCAAAATATTAACACACCGGCATCTACGTTTCTGGAAAGCGCCAGCGCGTCCTGGTATTCCTCCACCGGGGCAATGAATTCTCATCTTCAGGCACCCGGCACGTTACAGCACTCGTTGGCACTCGGATCAGGAACTTTGTACTGAAATTTGTTTATTATTTTGTTGTATATTGGACTGGTGTTAACATTTTTTTTTTTTTTTTTTTGAGGAATATGCAATGTATCGATATGGCAGTCCTAGAAGAACGTGTATAATGTGTAAATTGTGTGCATGTAATTTATTGCATTTGGAAGAATTATTAAATGTTTTAATGGACAATGGACCCAAACATTCTGAATGGTGCCTTCAATTTTGACCTCAACGCGTACATCCGACGATGTGCCAAAACATTACGGACAACCCCAAATAAATGTTTTTTTCTTTAATTATCAAACATTTTGTCTTCTTTAAGTTAATTTGTAAACTCAAAACAGATCAATGCACCGAGCACTTTGTTTGGCCGTAGAGCCTCTGTGATATGCTGTTTGCTCGACTTTACTGTGATTGGTAAAGGGACTTTAACTTCGCAAGCCTAAAAAAAGAAATGATGAATGGAATCTGAGAAAACCATGATATTGTATTAACATTTTGGGAGCGTGTGTTCTGAGCCGAGTCACTTTATTGACGAAGAAATAGCCTAGATAACATTTTCTGTACAGTGTAATATAAAAACTACAATAGGATTTGCTTCGGATTTGGTCTTCAGTTAAAACTTAATTAAATGACAATGTAACATTTTAACGGAGTGTACTTGGTTATTATTATCATCATCATTATCTAAGTCGATTTTTTTTTTTTTTTTTTTTTTTTTAGATTAGCCTATTTTTTTTTACGCTAGCAGGAATGAATATTTGATCTTCATCTTGATTAAAACCACCCCTGACGAAGGAAAAAATTGGTCTGGCAAACAGTGTGCTCTGCCTTGCTGTCTTTGTGTTCCTCACAATTAGTAGCTTTGAATTGTAGTGAGGAGGCGAAGGGACGGCGCGGAGATCTGAGGCAGTCCGCGTGCCTGTGGGGGCAAACCGGCTCCAGCGACCACAACTCAGCCCTGACAGATCCTCCTCCTGGAAAAATGCTGAACATCTCATTAAAACCAGTCCTAACATTTCAACAGCTGAATGCCACGATAAATCGTGAAAAAGGCCACCGGGACATGGCTTAATTTCGATTTTCTTTGCTGACTATGGAGTTGATGTTACTGTATAACCAAAATAATAATAATAATAAAAATAATAATAAATCGGCCCGGCGCAATACTTAACAGCTAGTCTACTGACAATATTTCCTCACAAGTCGTCGGTGATCATTTCAGTATTCAAAATAGCTACACAAGCTTAAGTTAGCCTATTAGTAAAACAAATATATGACTGGAGATTGATTCAGAATTGGTATTTGCCAATTAGCACAAGTATAAAACAAAAAGTCAATCGCTAGGCCACAGGCCTATTGTTTATGGTTTTATTTGAAAGCCTAGGTAAACACCAAGTCGACGTGACGAATATACCCAATAGAAAGCCATGACATGATTATGAGAATAACGTAGTATGTACTAATAGGCTTATGCATTTTGTTTATATCCCTCACCCCCCTCCCCACACGCGCTCGCTACGCACGCCGACGACGTCGCGTTCACGTTCAAAACACACACACGCCAGCAACTTTGCCTCTCTTTCTATTTCACGTACACAAACACGCTATATCCCATTATATCGAGAGCCTTGTTAAATTCCAACTGAACATTTTCCACTCAACGAATTCACTGCAAACCGTGTATAAATAATGACAGTTAGCTTTACTGGACACCCTCAACTGTAACACTCAACAATAATTATACTTCCACCAGGATTAGCTCCATTATCATAATCTGGACATTTACAATTATCTATAATTTGCAAAGATGCGCCTGGTTCTTGATTGCAGAAGGTTTTTTCCCTGGCTCACCATCGCTAAACAGTGACAGTAATAACGGCTAATTTTGCAGGCAATATATAAGAGGTGTCGGGGTGTGCAAACACTTTCACACCTGGATTTGCTTACTCAACACAAGCGGTACACAGGAGCGTCCGCTTTCACAACGGTATCTTTATTGAAATATTGAAACCAGAGATTTCGGGCTATGCCAAACAATAAATTTATCGAAGGTAAGTGTTGCTCTATTACTGTTTTGTTGTTGGCTAACCTGAGTGTCGCTGATGGGTGGGCATTGTTATGATCTTGCTGGGAAAGCCAGGCAGTTTTATAGGAAAACGTGACACGCGAACGCTTGGATGTAGTCATGATTTATATTCGTAATGATAATAATTCACATGCGCGCACATATTCTTGTAGCCTATTAATTCTTAGTATTGTTAGCTTCGTGCATTTCGGGTCCACTGTCTGTGTGTCTGTCAGGGGCCCTCTATGTGTAGGGGCCTTGACTCTTACAAACACATTTTGTTTTTATTACCATGCGTAATCAGTTGTGATTCATCCAAATAAGATTTAGCTGTAGTTTTTTTGCGGTTGCAAAAAATCTCTGGATTTATTTTGAAGACATACTGTGTGCATATTGCTGAAAGCAATGACAAGCGTATTTCTGAGGTTCCTATTTCAGCATATATGTTATGTTCCTATAGGCAGAGCAAACATTTAAATGAACCATCCCAATCGGTTGATGAGGGAACCTTTTTAGAAAATCAAGCCCCATTCTCTGCGGCTGGGGCATCCACGATTTGACAGCTGCAGGGGCTTCTCGTCTCCCTATTCAACATTGTAATTTTAGATAATATCCCAAGCGTTCACTCTCCTCGGCAATTTGTACATGAATAAGCGAATAATTTCATCTTTTGTTTCGTCTTTGCCACTTCAAATCCAAATAAAGATGCCTTTTAGTATTAAAAGTGGTAGAAAATTACAGGTAATTATCTTTGACGGTAAAAACGCTGTAATCAGCGGGCTACATCAAAAATTACCCTAATTATGTCTGCATTTATGAGAATGGAAAAAAACCCTCTCTTGGATAAAACCCATAAATTGTCCCAAATATCTCCTTCATATTGAACGAGACTGCAGCTGGATGCTTTGTTCAGGATCGATCCTGTGGCGAAAGGCATTCAGCGTCTCGCAGATCAAGGCAGGGAGAAAAGGGGAAAAACATTTTGTCAATACCTTAATAATTGAGCTAGAGAATGACAAGATGGACAAGATGCAGCTCTATTCTGTAGGAAAAACACTTTGAGAAGCCACCAACTCGGGTAAGCTATTTTGTTATTGCTTCAGATATCTTTCCAGCATTAGAAAAATGTCATAACGCGAAGTGCATTATTTACATATTACTGTGCACGTTGTTCGTAGATCTTAATTTTGTATATTTTATAAAGAAATGTATTCCAATAATCAAATGTTTCCAAATGAAAAAAAGGCACGACACGTTACTTGAAGTCATGTTTACTCCATTTATGACAAAACATAAAAAGTTTTTAACAACTAAAATCGGACAATATATTTACAATCAAATTGCTTGCTTTTGCATGATAAGAAACATCTACGCAAAGAGGTCCGTGTTCGTTTTCAAATGCGACTCAAGCGCTTGTGGTACGACAACGTTTAGCTTCCTGTTCCAATGTCATGTTGGCGATGAATGTGTTTGATTAGAGTCAATCGTGAGAACAGATTTTTTTAATCAATCCGTTTATGATGCTACTGACAGTTAGTTCCATCGTTGACCTTCGCCACACCACGTCTTCATCCTCCAAAAGAAATCGTCCCCTTAATAGGCTAGAAAAAGTCTCTATTAAGGATGTTAAACCGATGACAATGTGCGTCCTATAGCGCATGTGAACTGGGCGAAGACAGGATGTCAACGTCAAGGCCTCTGGCCTAAAAAAAGGCTAGTTGCCTATCTTTGCATGGCGTCCTGATGAGGTGACGAGTACCAGTGTGAGTAACCGGGCATGTAGCTGTTAGCAGACATGTTTACTCCTTTAGAGGAGGCTGAGACGTCCCAGATAGGAGGAATGGCTGGAGAGCGCGGGGACAGGGCGATGGAGCCGGGCAAAGGGTCACTCTCGTGAGGGTTACCGCCTTGTTTCAACAACTTCTTGAACTTGGACCTTTTGTTTTGAAACCATATCTTTACCTGAAAGGCAAATAAAAAATTTAGGTTGCTAAATTGTTAAGTGAAGGTGGTGTCTAATTTAATGTAACATGAGATTTTTGTTTTTTTGCATGCATGCATGCATCTACTTTCAAAACAGATGTTAAAATAACGAAAAGCACAATTCACAATTGATGTAAATGAGTCTCTCACCTGTGTCTGTGTGAGTCCGAGAGAGGCAGCCAGTTCCGCGCGTTCTGGTAACGCCAGGTATTGAGTCTGCTGGAAACGGTGATTTAGTGCCTGGAGCTGCAAACTGGAATAAATCGTCCTGGGTTTCCTGATCTTTTTGCCTTTTCCGTTGAAACGTATTTCTCCATTTTCAATCACTGTGGTTTTCTGCTGTTCTGAAAAGGGTGAATATTGTGGAATGATTCCCGCACATGAATATGTATAAGTCTGTATAGAATTTTAAATGCGATGATTTTTTTTCCCGACAAACACAAATAGTCTGTAATGTTCTTTTAAGCTCTCTATAGCATAATTACATTGTCTGTCATATTTAGGAAATTGCATGTAGTGACATGTCGAGACGGAGACAATTAGATGCTAATTATAATTTGCAATGGTGGGTAGAATCAGCGGCGGAACGCAATAAATCATTTTGAGGAGAACACCGTTATCGCCGACATGCGACAGGCAAAACTAGGCGAGAACAAAAGAGAACGGGTAAGGTGCTTTAAAAAAAAAAAGAACTCGCAATGCATGTCCTTGTTACATTTTATCGAAGCACAGCCGTTTAGTGTTTACGCACGTAAATACGCTTACCTGTGGCGTCTAACCTGGTCTGTGCTCCGCTGGCGTTACTGTGGTAGGACGGCAGGTACGGACTGTGGTGGGGATGGCTAACATAGGAGTACGGTAGCGACCTGTTATAGGAGTTCGAGCCGGAGTACGGAGAGCTGTCGTGCTGATGATGATGAGAGCCGGAATGGAGACAGTGGAGCGGATAATGGCTGGCGGCCATCGACGGGGAGCTCTGTTGTGAGTGCGATTGCTGTCCAAACTCCATGAAAGCAGATTTTGACGAGTCTTGAGCCTCCAGACCGTCAGCCATCGTAGTCATGGTCATCATCAAATTTTCTGCTTTGAGAGCACTTACCCCCTATCTCTGAAGTCCAAATGAGTCCTTTCGATGTGTTCGTTTCTTTTTCTCCTTGGTTAGGAGATATTGCGTTATTACCTCCACAATTTATCCCTTTTTGTCCTGTAATTCTCACGCGGTATGGTAGAAGGTGGGCTTGAGTAAAGGCAGGGATTTTAAGGTGGATTCTGTTAAATTTGAGTCCTTGCTTCCAGACTTGATGCAGCCACTACAAGTAAAATGGTTTGTCTCCAAAGGGCAGCGCCTTCCGATTGGTCATTCAACCTAACGTCATCAGTTCTCTGCTTTAGCTGAGACTTCACAGTGAGTTAACCTACCTTAACAGCTCCCACCGTAGCCATAACCATGTGGAGAATAATAATGCCGGGATATCCCTCTGATATTCACAAAATTCCCACTCAGATACGCAACTCCGGAGACAATGTCGCACGCTGCCATCGAAGTAATTAATCGCGTGGTTCGCAACCGCGGCAGCGGTGCCAAATGACGCTTAGCCTACAAACCGCGCAAACACTGCAGGAGTCGAGCAGATTTAGGTAGAATAGCATATAGCGAGTTTATTGCCTACAAAGTGATTTTATATGGGCATTAATCTCGAAATGCATTTACAAAATAGTAAAATAACACCACACAAAACAAACAAACGTGTGATTGGCAGTATAGAAAAAATATAAATATGCATGCTTTGTCAAAACAGAAAAAGCAGAGTTTTAAGCGTCTTCAGAGAGGATTCACGTGAAGCACTAAACACGCCAGATATGGTCTGGTTTAATTAAGCCCCAGTCACTGAAAGGCCCGGGTTAGTGACAGCCTTTCCTTGTAGTAATCACAAGCCAGTCACAGTTGAAAATATATGCAAATTACGAGTGCAGTTTGTGGTTTGGCAAATCGCGATCACATTATAAACCACGATGTAAATATACCCTACAACTGCAAGGCTTTCTTCATTCTGATTTCACTCAATTTTTATTTTATAGACAACGAGTTTCCTCATGATATGGCATAAATTTACTTTAAATGGTAATGAAAAAGCAATTACGGTCGCAATCAGTTATATCCAAATCCTCTTTGATTATCCGTTACACTGTATTCAGACCAGCGCTATAAAATTAAGAACAATTCGTCTGTAATGATTATGGACCTTGTTTATTTTGGGAGGTGGATTAAAAGTGGATATAGCATAAATTATCCGCTAATTATACACCAGTGTCGCCTCAATTATCCTCTTATCAAAAATGGTAGCCCTAAATGCAGCATTTAGTTTCAATTTTCTCCCTTTCTGTAACAAGAACTGCGTACCTTGCTATTATTACCAGGGATGTTATTTACTTTGCCGGATTTAAGAGTGCACAAGCGGCGTAGATAACCATTTTCCATGGTGGACTGAACTTGGGAAAGACAGAAAGGCAGCTGGTCGCTTTGAAAGCTTCTGGATTTCTTCTTGTAGGCAAGATATCAAACATTTTGAGTTGCAAAGAAGTGTGCCAGGTAAGAGGAAACGTGGAGCATTAGGTCATTCGTTTGAGCAATTTAATGTTTTCTGAATGTGTGAATGTTTTAGTTTCTTGAGAATATTCTAAAAAAAAAAAAAAAAAAAAATCCGATATTTGATGAATTATTTCTTCTGCATGATCAGTGTGAAAATGTTTGTGTCAAGCAAGTGAGAGCGAAACCAGAGACATAGCCTTGGCATGCTACAAACAAATCTTCCAATTATGCTTTCTTGCTGGCATTTTAAGTGCTTAATTGATCAAAACTTAATGGTTTGCTACCTTTAAAATGGCTTCCTTTACCTGCGTTGAGAGTTTACCTTTGACAACTGAGGACATAAATCTCAAAATGCCTATATTGTCCAGAGAGCTCATCTATTAAATGATTTGATACAAACTGACAAAATTCTGCAACAGACCAGTGAATGCGTTTCAGCGTATATTGTACACAGTCTGCAATTAAAACCTAATATATTTACTTGCGGCTGAATTATAGTAAATGGTGTTGTGTTGTAGAGAAATTAAAATATGAGCGCCTTTGAGAACACCTTAACCATTTTGTTACAATTTAAAAATTACATTTTTTGTTGGACACTAAAATTCTAGAATAATATTTTAATTATATGTTTAATTTCTGTATTATAAAGGCGAAACCAAACTCTAGTATAGCTGAAAAATATTTAAATGCATTTCAATTTTTTATTTAAATCATTTCATTTTTTAAATGTAATTTTCTTTCAGTAAATAAGTGATTTACTGTGTTGCATTATTATTATTATTATTACTGAAAATATAATAATAGCACAGCATGCATGCAAACCCATAAGCATCATATTACAAATCTGTCAAAAAGAAAGAGAAAGCGAGGGGATCTGTGTGGACATGCCGGCGCTCGAGTGCATCCATGCAGCCTTATCTGAGCCTTAACACAAAACTAGTTTGAAATGCAATCGTCTTCATTCCGAAAGCGCACAGGATCTTGTTGTCATTCGTCCGAACAGACACGTTGACCGGCTCGGATGGAAAGACACCGTCTTTATTGTACAGACTTGCCAGTCCGGCAAAGGCGGTTGAACGTGTCTGCTCTCTCCCGAACTCAAGCCCACCGGCTGTACACAGACTCGCAGGCGTCGACGGATTTCCATGGCTGCTGAGCAGAGGAAGTGGCGAGGCAAAGCGAAGGCAGATGGATAGCACACGCAGCTGTCGGTATTCTGCGCGAAATCACTACAATAGAAATCAAGAGAGGAGAACAAATACCACAAGTCCCCTCCCTGCCATTTAGGTCACATATTAAATCGTGTATTTTATTTCAGGGCTATTTTTCGAAATATTTAACTGAGTCGGTAAACTCACTCGGAATAATGTTTTATTTGATTGGAAACCGGAGACAAACAAGACGGAAGATGTAAATAGGCTATGTATTCGTCTACCTGTTAAATAAAGGCATAAGTTAGATTGATTTAAAAATTAAAACATTAAAGCCTATACATTTAAATACAGGTCTACTCGAGCTGTTAATTCTGGCGTCATATTAATTCTTGTTAAAAGCTCCTCCTGATTGACTGGTGGGTTGATTAACGCAACTTTACACTAACAGTGGTCACGGTTTGGTGACCATGGCCTAAAGAGCATAGCATAACGGTCCACTTTTGCTAGTCATGTATTAACACGAGCGAGGCCTAATGTCACATGCGTCTGTCCCACTGTAGGCTACAACAAAGCAGTTTGTTTATGTCTAGAAAATAAGAACATTGGAGTGTGTAGCCTACTACTCAGAGCTGAAAGGATACTTCAATGTTCAATGCAAAATTACAGCCAAAACAGAAGCGCATATGCACGTTGCCTCCTCTTATGAGCATTAATTTTCAGTTCATCTAAATGAAGGTGGCTCTGCTGAAATATCTTTTATCTTTTGAGAATGCTGCACAATTGAGAACAGTGGGATTTTTCGGGGTTCTTTTTCGACTTAATAGAAGACATTATTAGCTCTGACAGCACACGGCTCAGGTCTGGGGGAGAGGATTTTCTAGAGAGATGACAGACAGGAAGGCCAGCAATCACAGGCTTTTTTATCCGAATGTACTGTTCGATGCCGTTTATCCCTGATGATAGAAAATTGCTCTGTTGCCAGGACGCGGCTGCTGAAATAGAGGGCAAGAGCAACATTTCCATTTTCCAGTTTGAAAGCCATTGAAATGAATTAGTAAAATGAAAAAAATCCCGCAGTAAACAAAGAGGGGCAAACAAAGATACACTTTTTTCCTTGCGCCGAGCCCCCTTTCATTTTGTAAATTTTCGTTAGCTGCTTTTCTGAGGCTTTGAATTCAACACTTGCGCATGTAATGGGCTCCTGATGCGCACCGGAGATAATTACGCATTTTCAATACATTCTAAATGTAAAGCAAATTGTCATTTGTTCCTGTTTGCATATCAGTGCACGTATTACTGTTTACAACAGCGCTATTTTAAGTCCTAATGAATATTGACGGTCAATTGAAATATTTGCGCATTCATTACATAAAATAACCGCAGGAACACATACGAAATTAATCGCTTTTGATCAATCTGACAAGTGGATTGTCACTCGCCTCGCATTGATAATATTTCTTAACTTGTAATCCATAAAGTCCCAGGGAGGAGTTTGTCAGAATATTACTTGTTATGACAGTCTGAAAACACACCCAACGAATAGTGGGTTTACGTGTCATGACAGACACATGCTTTATTGTTATTTGCCGACCACAACGCAGTGGCTTGTTTACCAAACGCGCGGAAAACAGACCTTGTTCGAGATGCACGAATAACCAACACTCCTTGTCCAGACATTTCACAGGTGAAGAAAGCCAAGTTTACAAGACTAGCTACAAGACAACCGTATAATCATAATTTTGATAAGCAACAGCACCAGTTGTCATTGCTCGCCAAAACGGGAAAACTCGTAAATATTAACAGCAGGAGATCAGCATGACAGTTATTTTCATGTGTGACAGTAGTGGCCTGTAAATGTTAAACGGGAAAATGCACGATAAACAACGAAATATTATTTCTCCCAACAGCTGGATAGTATATAGGCCTATTATTTCCAATATATAAATAATTTCAATTGTTGTAAAGAATAATATGGTTTTAGTCTTGATTTAGTATTTTTTTGTTGCTGATATCGAAATGTAGTTTACCTGTCGTTAATAATTCATGCTAAAGCTTTACAAAATAATGCCAAAACGTATGCGTCACAACCATTAACCGGAAACGTTTAAAAGTACAGTTAGAATTAAAACAGAGTGCGCACATTTATTTCTTCATTCACAATCACAACATCTTTTAATCCCTGGTTTCTCTTTGATCTTATAAAGCGGGAGAAATCAATGGCTATATTAATATTTACATGATACTTAGATCATGTGGCCTTTGGAAGGATAGTACATTGCCTACATTGATGAATCTTTGCATGGGCAGGTGGTTTACCTCGACGGTTCTGCTCCATGTCGTGTAAGTAAAACATTTTCTCTAGTTCTACAGTATATATTTACGTTGAATTCCTGCCTGCATTGTGTGAACGCAGCTTTTGGAGCGCCTATGTGCTGCGGTGCATTTGTCTGAGCTATTTATCCACCCATAGCCATTATTTATAATCATTGCTATTAGCTGGCTCTGATAGATTTTGATCTTTGATTGAAGCTGGTCCAACTAATCTGATTGGAGGGACCATGGTTACGGTTTCTTTGTGTGTTAATCATGTATCCATACAACAAAACATAGCAATCCTATTTGCTTAATTGTGCTGATATTTCACATTTTTTGAACACAGCTGAGAATTACAGTGTGAAATGACAATAAAAAAAAGAATATTGCTCTGACGTTAAAATTAAGTGTTAATGCTGTAGTTTGTGCTGGCATTTGGTGGGCTGATGTTGCGTGTGATTTAAGGAGAAGTTCCCCTGATCTGAATTTCCTCAGGTTAGGTGAGGAAGTGGCACAAACAATGAAGCACGGACAATAATTGTTTGCCTGAAACTCAAGAACAGTGAGTTTGATGAGGCGTACAAAACGGCAGAGAAAAAAAGTCACACCTGGAGAACCGCCTTGTGCCTACCACATTCATTCTCCTGCCACGGTTCACATGAAAACCAGTCTGCAGGAGCTGCGTGTGTTTCTCAAGCTCCTGTTCATGGCTTAATAATCACTAAATACAAAGACTAGCTGAAACTACAAACTTCCACCTTCTAGCCGATGAAGAACATTTGAAATGCACTCACAAAAGGTTCTGTGGGAGCTATAAAGACTGCACAGTTGCAGCAAAGAAGCTGTGAAGCCAAATAATGGCTTGATGCCGAAAATTAATACTTAAAAACACAAGCTGGTTAATTTAGTTATTAGTATTTAAAGGTGGTAGATTACTGAAACATTTGAAGAATTAAAATCTAAGCATGAAATGTGCAAGCAGGTCCATTATACATAAAATCACAAGGGAGGACTAATGTATATTTTATCAGACACTCCATTAGGCGTATGCAAGGTAAAAATGAGTGTATGGTGCAAAAACATTAGGATTGGGATTTTTATTTGGCTGTTTTTGCATAGCAATGATGGATTAATGGCTGTAAGGTTAATGGAAGACAACATATCTTCTATTTATTTGAAATTAAATGCTGCAAATGTGCTAAAGGTTATGAATGTGTGTAGATTGAAAAAAGAAGATTTCTAAGCATTAACCAGACTATTAAACTACAGGCCTTTTGTGTTTAAATACACAAGTGTAAAAAAGCAAACAAAACAAATAATACCATGTACATTTAATCTCTAAATGTATTCACGATCATCTGAGCAAATATTGTTAAAGTTAAAAAAAAAATCCTCTTAGCATTTATTTTCATAAACTTTAACAGCCATTTCAATTGAAGGGTTTTAGGCTTTTCTCATTTTCCCAAAACACACGCCGGCAATCACAGTGATAACTGCTCTTGGAAATGCATTAAACCAAGGAGCTCATTCAATCAATGTAAGGAGAGGGTGTTCAAAAGGATGCTGAATATACAGTCAAATAATTCTACGGGATGATCGTACAAAACCGTAAAGAAGCTTTCCCGCGTGCTCCATGAGAGCTGGCATGGAAATAATAGAGATGCAGGTATGTTTTTACGAAGGGTAGATTTGTGTGCGACTGAGGGTGGGGGGAGACTAGGGGTGGGCCGAGCTCTGAAAATCATCTCCATACAGAGCAGCAAAGATGAAGGACAGTGGGAACGTTGTTTCGAGTTTGGATCTGGATCAAAATGGATCTGATCACACCAGACTCGGGACATGTGGCGGTTTAAATGGCATGGCAGGGGTGGCGAGCTGTCAATCATAAGCTCTCTTGCTTTCCTTCTTTTCCGCAAGCCAGCAGACCAACGCAGAAAGAAGGCGAGCGTTTGTGGAGTCTCTTGAATATTCAAGCGAAACCAGCATCGTTTGATGTTTCACAGCTGTGGCCTTCAATAAACATTTCTTTCAGAGCAAAAATGTGGCTTTAAACTATGATTGTGCACATATAAGCCATTCTTTTGTTGTTTCAGCAGCACAAAGCTGCATCTTTTCAGGTGGGTGTACGAATGCTCTTCCTGGACGAAGCCATGTTTTTGTTTTGTTTGACACGGTGTGCTTTAGAATTCTATTGACTGAATATGAAGGACCTCATCCGCACATCCTGTCGTCTCTCCGTGTCCAGCGCCTCCTCTCGTCTCTCTCGGTCACCCCTGTTTGGTTTCTACAGCTGCAGTGAGTGAGATATGACCAGAGAATTGGCCTCTGGGAGAGCAGCAAGCCATCCTGGTGCTATTAGGCTCGTGGCTAATAATAGGTGTTTCAGTCCGGGGGAAGATCAATCAGTTGGAATCATGGGGAATGTTCTGAGGAGCGCTTTTACACATCTGTCCAGATGGATGAAATTACACTTGTCTGTTTTTAGTTGCATTACTCCCAAATTGGCTGTCTACTTTTTTCTCTCTTTCTCTCACTCTCCCCTCATTCATGTGTCAGTGGTCTACTAAAAGGATTCGGCACTAAACTCCCTGTCATTTTGGTCTTTCCTCGCTCGCTCTGCCCTCTCTCCTCAGTCACCTTATTTACGTTCTTGCATTCAGTACGCTGTACGTAAAAACAATGTAGAACCCAACACAAAAATAGTACTTATACTAAGTAATTTGTGGTAGAATTTGATCACATTTACACATTTACAATTACTGCAGCTGCTAAAAATCTTATTCAGCAAACATGGGTACATTTTTTGAAATTGAGATTTACACACCATCTGAAAGCTGAATAAATAAGCTTTCCATTGATGTATGTTTGGATAGGACAATATTTGGCCGAGATACAACTATTTGAAAATCTGTAATCTGAGGGTGCAAAAAAAAAAATTCTAAATATCGAGAAAATCGCCTTTAAAGTTGAAAATTAAATTAAAGTTTCATTCCAGGAAATTTACTAAATATCGTCATGGAACACTATCTTTACTTAATATCCTAATGATTTTTGGCATAAAAGTAATATTAATAATTTTGACCCATTGTTGGGAAATGCAACAAATATATGGAATATATATAATATAGGCCAAATTAAAAATATGGGCTATAAAAATAAATAATACAATTAAATGAAATGAATAATATTGCCTTGCGTTCACATCTGCATTTACTAAAACTAAAACCATAAAAAAATCATTTTCTGTTGAGACTAATAAAATAAACATCAAGTAAAATAAAAAAATATATATTTAATTTTAGATAGCAACATTTCTCAAAAAAAAGAAATAAATACAAATAAAAAAAAAAAAAATTCTACCGCTGAAATAAAATGAAACAAATAAAAAAAAGAGAGAGAGAAAAAAAATAAAAAAATAAATAAATATATATATATATATATATATAAATATTAAAGGGTTAGTTCACCCAAAAAAAAAATTCTCATTGACAGAAATTGTAACTGAAATGTAGAAAGGTAGTAAGGATGTCGGTAAAACAGTCCATGTCACATGGTTCAACTGTAATTTTAAAAGCTACAAGAATACTTTTGAACTATCCCTTAAAGAAAAACTATTAAAGTATCTCAATTGAAACTAAAAGGAAAATGGGCAAATATTTAACATTTCTTAATCACTAATAACACCATTACACAAAACGTACAGTTTCCTTTACGCTCAAAATATAATTTGCAATTAAAAATGTTGTATTAAAGGAAGAAAAGTTCCCTGGCGTTCTCAGACTTTTGGACCCCCGCTGTATTTGTCATCAGCTCTGCTATCTCTATAATTTAAAATATATAATTATGCACATTTGCATTGTGCAGCTGCAATCACAAACTCCCAAGTTTCCCATCCAAAACAATGTCATTTGTGTACAACATTACAGCAAACCATTCCAAAAAAAGAAAAACCACCATTGCCAGTGCTTATGTGAGCAAAGACAACTTCAAAAACAATGTTTTTGACACTATATAAGGAGGACACATGAGAATCTGTGAAACTGAGGCACTGAAATCCTAACCTGCTGTAACCCTCGAATAGGTGAGTGCACTAGCTGAGGAGCTAACCACATGCTGGACGGGGCCGCAGTTATCTAGCACAATGTGTCAGTCAGAGAGTGGGGCATCGAGACTGAGAGGGGTCATTTGCAGACTACCAAACAGCTGTATGCATCTGCGCTTCCCAAGCAAGGCGGCTGACAGCTCGAAATATTTGATACTCCAAAGTGGCTGTCAGGGAAGTTGTATTGAATTAGCCGCTTTCAGATTACGCCCTCCCGAGTTCTTACGCAGACCCGATGTCACTTCGATCAAAACTCCGCGTCTTGATTTGCCGACGGCGTGAATTTGTATAAGTATCTCCGGCGTGGCCACAATGGGCTCGCGCACGCAACACGGCCACTCTGAGAAATTACCTCTCAAGAAAGACACAGCGGGATACTTTTTATCAGTGAAAATGAATACTGTACATCATTGTTGATTCTAAGCCTGCCGAGAACCTGATTTGAGATGTTCTCCTGTTTTTGATTGCCCAACATTGAGAGATATTTCAAGCCGTCTGAGAAGAAAGACGCTAGCTCGATGACCGGAGGAAGGAAAATCAAGGCTCCCCAATGTGTTACCCCTGGCAACGGGGGAAAATTAGCATTGACATGTGAGCGAGGCCACGGAAAGGCCTCTGGGTATTTTACGGCTTGAAAAGTGACAATCAAAGTAGATGTAAAGACATACTCCCTGTTCCATTTATATTGAAATCAGCTTCTTTTATATTTGCCCGAGGAAGAGCGGCAAACTTATAATGTATGTATTTTGCTCATTTCACCATGCTGCACGGCGCGCCTGCCATGCCCGGGCTCTCGTGTTTGCCCCCCGCTGCGGTAAACAGAATGCGACTCTCGTAGCGGATGCATTTCAGGCCACTCACAACACGCTAGTGAGGCTGACATGGCCTCCCTCATCTTCCGCCACGAAATTCAGCTCTCGTGATTGCCAACACACATAATGATAGCGTCTCCCAGAGTCACTGAGGTGTCCCACTGACGCGCCAATATTCTCTCTGTCATATTGCAGGAAACTCAGCGGCGGCTACCCAGGAGAACCTGCCTTCCACATCCATCCCGAAGTTGTTTTGTTAATCGAAATAAAAGGGCGGATTGCGTGATCCGAGGCACCGAGCGGCTCGCTGTTTCCTCTCATTACAAGATGGCCTTACCAGCGAGGAGGAATATGCATGAATACATTAAAAGGTAATGAGGAAGCTGTCAGGAGAGGGCCGTTCGGGGCAGCGCTTGGCGTTGGAGAGCTTTCAGAGCCTTACGTGATGGACTTGTCATCTCTGCAGGAGAAGCAAAAAGACTAGCGGCAGCTGTTGCCAGGTCTTCTTTCGTGCATCTCACCTTGTATGTTTATAACGTGGACGTGCTAATGTGTTGCTAAATTAAATATTTCAGCTCCCAAGCCACGAATTCTGTCATTTCTCAAGTATGAAAATACACACTGACTTTGTAAACAGACAAATTCGAATAAGAAGGACCCAAGGGTAAACCATCATTCGCAATCATATTTTGGAATATTCACATCTACGATTTGATCAAGGCATAATGGAATGTCATGGCAACAACACCTGGCAACAGTTTATCCTCATGCCCCTCCCCCCCAAACCCGAAAGCGCTGGAACATTATTTCTGTGAGACAGAAAGCCCTATGAACAAATAATGGGTGAGCGCCAGTTTAAATAAAGTATGGTTTATGACTTGTGGTCAGGACCGTCTCTCTTTTTTAAAAAGTGTGCTGTATAAAAACCGCTGCCAACGTTTTTTTTTTTTCTCCATACGGTTATAATACAAAGTCGTTTCACCCCACCTCCTCACAGTGAGAGATTCAGTCAATAAAGGGCCGGCAGTAGACCAGTAGTCTGCAGCCACAGGAGAATGGAACAAACCACACACGCCAAAACAAACTGGTGCTCCTTTGCGATTTTTCAGCTCGGGCATTTTAATAAAACATTTACAGTCCTTCTGCGCAGGGTAAATGTTTTGCGAGCATGCCCTGTTTCGCTTTTGATACGAATCAACAAAAAGACTGGAGGGATTCATTTCCTTCACCTCGAACAGAAAGCGTCCCGTTGGATTTCAGAAACCCATTCGAGCCCGGGTCCAGGTGTTTGGGTCTAATTCACAAACAACCCGGCTGCTGGATATCAGACCAATTACCCAAATGAATTGTACAATACCGAGAAACAGACACAGCAATTTTCCACTTCCATTTATATGTGCCACTGCAATTATAGATCATCAGAAACTGTCATTAAGTAGCACTAGGCTTGTATTAAGACCATACAGACTGTAGTCACTGTCTTGCAACTACAAAAAGAAGGCGTCCATTAACAGGGTCCGCTTTGTAATAGTCACTGGCCTTTAAACGACGATGACAACAATGTGAAAAAGCTTTTTTGTATACATCAACAAAACGAGTTGGACTTGGTCAAACAAGACTCCAAGTCTATGGAAACAGCTACACATATTAAGCAAAAGTGAAAACTGTGCTAATTCATTTTAAAGTGAGACTCACTAATAAGTAAGGTTTCGTAAATCATATTTTACACCCTACTGGGAATTGGGTTTTATGGATATCTTTTAAGGTTGGTGACCAACACAGCAAAGCACTTAAGAAGAATTCATTTTTCCAGCACTCAGATGTCTCCAGCCATCCCCCTAAAGTCCTCAAACAGCTTTAGGTGGCAGAATTAAAGTGGCGAGTTAAAAACGAGCTGAGGTACATTACACACCGGCTCGTAAAAGTTGAGAAAAGTCATTCGTTTTAATACACACCAATCAAGCTGCTGAGTGACTTACTGTACGCAAAGTTTTTACCGTGATGACATCTCTCTGCACAGACAGACAACCTGGAGCGCAGCTATGCACATTAAAGTCAGCAGACAGACGTTGCAGTTTACTTTAGTACCACTAAAACTGCAAAAAAGACATGTGTGCAGAACCACTCATGTTTGAGATGAATTACAGTTAAGGTTATTCTTCAAAAAGTTTCAATGTGAGCTTGTTAAGACAGAAAGTACGCAGCTCAACAAGAGCTATCCTGTGACAATGCGCATGCCAGGAAACACTGAACGCAATGCATCCTTTCCATATACAGATGTGCCTACCAAATAACAATTTACAGGGCTCAACAATAAGGGTTTTGTTTGTTTGTTTGTTACTTACTCTTAGGTTAACATTAACAACTGGTCCCCACTGTGTATTTTCATAGCTGACTAATGAGTTTATGGTAACCGAATATGCTTTTTTTTTTACTCCTGAGGTAAATGTGACGTTACATGACATTTTATTTGCAAGCTGTTATACTGACATCTTTGCGCAGTTGAATACTGTAATAAAATGTACAGAATTAAAAAATCTGAGGCTTTGTTCCATATCAAAAGTAGTGGTGTCAAACGATTAATCGCATCCAAAATAAAAGTTTATGTTTACATACTATATGTTTGTGTACTGTGTATATTTATTATGTATATATAAATACACACACATGCATGTATATATTCAGGTATAAATATATATACGTATAAATATTTTGTTTTAATATATACATGTATATGTGTGTATTTATATGTACAAAATAAATATACAAAGTAAACACACATATAGTATGTAAATATAAGCTTTTATTTTGGATGCGATTAATCGCGATTAATCGTTTGACAGCCCTAATCAAAAGTAAAAAGCACAAAGCTTATTGTGATTATTTGGACAAGAGGTACAATGTTCAGTTCATTAACTGAAAGCTGCGTTTACACTAGTGCATTTTTTTGTTTTAAAATGCATAAGTTTTGCTACGATTACACCTGTCGTTTATACTACTCTGGTGTTTTCGACCTTCGAAAGTGGAGACTTTCGAAACTGCTGGAGACCCCGTTTTAGTTTGAAAACTTTGGGGTTGCGTTTCAGTGTAAACAGACCAAAACTGAGACTTTTGAAAACTATGGTGTAGCTGCCCACATTCACTCTGCGTATCCTTGATGACCATGTAAACAATAACATTCATGAGCATTATGAATTGTCATGTGACGTGTTTTCGATTGTGTAGTGTGGACAGAGATGAGAAAACTGAATGCAGTAAAAATGACAGTGTAAACGAGGAATCTTTTCATTTTAAATCACCTTTTAAAATAAAAACGCACTGGCGTTTTCAACCCTAGATAGCGGAGATTGTCAAAAACTTTGCAGACCCTGTTTTAGTTTAGCCTTGTTTACACTAGTGCCTTTTCGTTTTAAAATGCTGTTTTAAAATGAAACCGATCCTCGTCTACACTGGCGTTTTCAGAAATGATCTTCGTCTACACTACACAACTGAAAACGCATGTCACGTGACCATTCAGGCTGTATACTTCATCAGGGATGTCTTAAGAGAAGTAACCATAATAAACTGACTTATTCCTTGTGGTGTAAAAATATTGCAATTTCTTTTTTTCAACTTTGCAATTTAACTTAAATTTTACTTTTCTTAAATGAGCCTCTGAAATCAGATGCAACAAATGAGCATGTTATTGTTTACATGGTCATCAAGGATACGCAGAGTGAATGTGGGCAGCCATGTTTTGGTCCGTTTACACTGAAACGCAACCCCAGAGTTTTTTAACTAGAAGTTGAAAAGTCAAAAAGTTAAAATCTTCATTTTCAGGGCCGAGAACGCCGGAGTAGTGTAAATGAACATGCTACGTCTTTGAAAACTGGGGTTGCACCGTGTAAACAATAACATCATGCTCATAATGAATGGTCATGTGACATGCCTTTTCGCTTGTGTAGTGTGGACGGAGAAACGCAGTGAAAATACCAGTGTAGACAATGGAACGTTTTCATTTCAAATAAAAATGCACTAGTGTAAACAGGGCCTAAGGGTACATTTTAAAAAGCTAAAACTTTTGCTAAGGTTTTGCCTGCTGTTTACACTACTCCGGCGGTTTTTGATCCTAGAAAGCGGAGACTCTCGAAAACTTTGCAGACCCTGTTTTAGTTTGGCCATGTTTAAGTAACTTAAGTAATTGACTGTTATTCCTTTGGGTGTAATATTACTGTACATTTTTTTTTTTACTTTAAATTTAACAGTTGAGACAAAAATAAGACAGGAGAAACGCAGTGAAAGCGGCAGTTTAAATCGCCGTTTTAAAATAAAAACGCACTAGTGTAAACAGGGCCTAAGGCTACACACTAGTGCGTTTTCATTTTAAAAAGCTAAAACTATTGCTAAGGTTATGCCTGTTGTTTACACTACTTACATTTTTCGACCCTCGAAAGTGGAGACTTTTGAAAACTCTGCAGACCCTGTTTTAGTTTAGCCATGTTTAAGTAACTGTAATAAATTGACTGTTATTCCTTGGGGTGTAATATTACTGTAAAAAAAAAATTTTACTTTAAATTTAACAGTTGAGACACAAATAAGACACAACAAATGAGCATGATGTTATCATTTAGACGGCCGTCAAGAATACACAGAGAGAATGTGGGCAGATGCCATCGCTTTCAAAAGTCTCCATTTTGGTCAGTTTACACAGAAACGCAACCCCTGAGTTTTCAAACTAAAACGGGTTCTGCAGCATTTTCGAAAGACTCAAAAATGGCGAAGTAGTGTAAATGAAAACGTTTTAAAACGGAAACACACAAATGTAAAAGTAGCCATCTATCAGTATACATCTATCTATTGCTGTATTTTTTGTTATGATATGACAACATTTGGCTGGGATACAACTATCTGAAAATCTGGAATCTAAGGGTGCAAAAAAAATTATATAGATATATAGAAAATATATAGAAAATATATAGAAAATTGCCTTTAAAGTAGTTCAAATGAAGTTCTTAGCAATGCACATTACTTTTCAAAAATTGAAAAAAAAAAAAAAATATTTACGGTAACAAATTTACAAAATATCTTCATGGAATATGATCTTTACTTAATATCCTAATGAATTTTAGCATAAAAGAAAAATCAATAATTTTGACCCATATTTTTGGCTATTGCTACATATATACCCCAGGGACTTATGACTGGTTTTGTGGTCCACGGTCATATATTGTATATAAACTGTGGGCATCAGGGAGCTGTTATTAATATGCAGGCACTGAAAAAGCTTTTGATACCGCTAGCAACCGGCTAACCATAGTGGCTTCATAGAATGCACTGTTCGTTTTCTGTGTCTTTCCAAATACGGATTCACTATTTGGGTACATCCCTACTTCCCATAATAACAAAAGATTAATAATTAATATATTTTTATAAAACCCTTGCCAAAAATGGGGCAGGATGTATTTGTTTTTCCTCCTCCATCTGTCGCTGTTTTGTTCCGACAACATCATGCTAACTAGAAAAATCAATTTTTCAAATTTGCGAACTGATGCAAATCACTAGAAGACTGAATCGTAATTCATGTGTGAATCATTTTTTCACCAATCCCAATCCCCGGTCACAAGACCATTCAGGCTGCATACGTCATTAAGGATGTCTTACATAAGATTATAAGGATGTAGATATGGGCAGCCATGCCATCGTTTTCAAAAGTCTCCGTTTTATTCCGTTTACACTGAAATGCAACCGCAGAGTTTTTAAATCTGCAGCGTTTTCAAAAGTCTTCTTTTTCAAGGGTCGAAAACACCAGAGTAGTGTAAACGAAAATGTTTAAAAAACGAAAATGCACTAGTGTAAATGTAGTCTTTGAAAACTCCAGGATTGCGCTTCAGTGTAAATAGTCACCAACGAGACCATACCATCGTTGACGACTGTGTAAATAATAACATCATGCTCATTATGAATGGTCATGTGACATGCCTTTTCGTTTTGTGTAGCGTGGGCAGAGATCATTTCTGAAATGCAAGTATAGACAAGGATCGTTTTAAAACAAAAACATAAAATCGAGATTGTTTCATAAAAATGAGAATTGGTTCAAATTGGGATATCAATGTTTTTTCCCTAGCCATAATTTTTACATAAATACTCGTACAATAAATAAAATAAATACATCTTTTTTTGTCATTACAAAAAAATAAACAATAATAGCTGGAAATTATACACTTATAATTATAAAGGAAACCACAAAACCATAAACAATTTTGTTGAAAATTATGGCATACATGAAAACACATTTTCAAACCATTCTTATTAATGCTACCAAGACTCACAAAGCATTCTTTCATTAAGTAATTTCAACAAAAACAGCTAGACACAAGTTCAGATCTTTTTATCTAGCAGACAAGCAAAAATTGCAAACATATGCCACAGAAAACCAAATGTTTACGTTTGCAACTTGCAAGGCATAAAAATGATTAGAAAAAGACATAAAATCATATAATTCTAGCCTAATATGCCAAGTGACAGTTCCATCAACTGTCTCCAAACTCACCATGAATTGGGGCTCAATTTAATACATTAAATCAAGACTGCCTGGAAACTGTTCAGTGACAAATTGTTTAAAGACTTCTCAGCGGTAGTGTGTTTATCTTAGTGGGTCTTAAGTGGTCTTATGAAAATAACAGTAGTGGCCAGGCTGAGCCATATATGTAGCAGGTAAGTCTGACATCAGTTCTGTAACACGCACCGCCATCAATGTATCTGATCCCTGGTGAACACTGCTGATGAAGTGCTAAAAGAAGTGGACGGAGAGAGTACATTAATATCGCTTCTTTGACCTTGGTTTAAGCTAGCTGTTAGACTGTGAAAAAGGATAAACCCCCTAAAGAGGGGCTGACAGGTAGAGGGCTGTCAGGGTTAAAGTCTGTCTTCAGACACTGAGAGGAGGCTGTGACGGAGCCGGGCCAAAGGCTGCAGGAGCCAGGAGCTCCTGCCAGGACTGTGTGGTAGAAAGCTGTTAATGAGCATTGTAAAGCTCTTAAACATAATGATCTGGACTTCTCTCCCAGTGCTAATGTCTATCACATGCCCGAACGCGGCCGGCCCTTCAGCCTGGCTGCAGCCCGTGTCCAGGATGAGACTTACAAGACGGATGACCTGAAGGATGGAAACGGTGGACGGAAGGAGACAGGAGGTGCCGAGATCAATAATGTGATGCTCATTTTTGTCTAGATCCAATTATTTATTCAAACATGCATTAATGGACTTGAATACGCCTGTTTTTAATTTATTTTTGACCTTTTTTAGAAGGTATAAAGTAAAAAAAAAATGTCAGAGTGATAAAACTCTCTTCATAAAAGAACTAGTTTCATGAAAAGAAAGCCTTTTTTTGGCATAAACATTTATCATTATTTTTTTTTAGGAAAAGAAAACATAGTATTTTAACAAAACTACTTCACTGCTTATTACTTTTGTCCACCAAATCAAAGTCATATGGTGCAACTGTCAAACTAATCAAATAATTTTACATCTTTAATGACAAGGCAGTTATTTTAGGTTAATATTTGTAAAATAATAAATACTTTTATTAAAAACTAAAATAATGATGAAAAATGCACACTCATGTGAAATTATAAAAAATATGTATCAATTATAAAAATGGTTAGCATTAGTTACAAAGGGTATATTTTCTAAAAACATGGCACAAGCATCTAGATTTTTAAAAGATTTTTCCTTTATTATAACTATATATAAACTACTTCACTTATTACTTTTGTCCACCAAATCAAAGTCATATGGTGCAACCGTCAAACAAAGCAAATAATATTACCTTTTTATGACAAGGCATAGTTATTTTAGATGAGCATTTGTAAAATAATAATAAATACTATCAAATTAAACATATATTAAAAACAAACAAAAAAAGCAGCACACCCACATGTATGCAAATGATAAAAAAAATCTATATTTTAAAAAAAAAAATGGTTTTCATTAGTTACAAAGGGTATATTTTCTAAGAACATGGCACAAGCATCTAGAAAGATTTTCCCTTTATTATAAGCGTCTTACTTGTCATTGATGCATTAATCAATTTTGTGTGAAACAAATATTCATCAAAAAGATAAATGTTTGGCATAAAAATGTATACTGTTATTTTGGAAAAAAAAGTAATATTTTAACAAAACTACTTCACTGCTTATTATATTTGTCCACCAAATCAAAGTCATATATGGTACAACGGTCAAAGTAATCAAATAATTTTACCTTTTTAATGACAAGGCACAGTTATTTTAGATTAATATTTGTAAAATAATAATAAATACTTTCAACTTAAAAATATATTAAAAACTAATTATGAAAAATGTTGAAAAAAATGGACACTCACATGTATTAAAATTATAAAAAATATATATTAAATATAAAATGGTTAGCATTAGTTACAAAGTGTATATTTTCTAAAAACATGGCACAAGCATCTAGATTTTTAAAAGATTTTCCCTTTATTATAACCGTTTTACTTGTCATTGATGCATTAATCAATTTCGTGTAAACACATATACATCAAAAAGATAAATGTTTGGCATGAACATTTTCTTTCATTTTTTCATGAAAGTCATATGGTGCAACCGTCAAACAAATCAAGTAATTTTATCTTTTTATGACAAGGCACAGTTTTTTTTAGATTAACATTTGTAAAATAATAAATACTATCAACTTAATGTATTAAAAACTAACAAAAAAAGATGAAAAAATGCACACCCATATGTATTCAAATTATAAAAATATATATATTAATAAAAAAAAATAACTAATTAAAGTCATATGATGCAACTGTCAAACAAATCAAATAATTTTACCTTTTTATGACAAGGCAGTTATTTTAGATTAATATTTGATAATAATAATAATAATAATAATAATAATAATAAATACTTTCAACTTAAAAATATATTAAAAACAATGAAAATAATGAAAAAGGCACACACATGTATTAAAATTATAAATAATATATATTAATTTTTAAAAAATGGTTTAAAAAAAAAACTATCATTAGTTACAAAGGGTATATTTTCTAAGAACATGGCACATGCATCTAGATTTTTAAAAGATATTTCCTTTATTATAACCGTCTTACCTGTCACTGACGCATTAATCAATTTTGTGTAAACACATATACGTCAAAAAAATAAATATGCAAGTTATAGGCAAAAATATGGGGCGGTGAGCTCCTTTTGTCACTCTAACGCATAAACTGGAGCATTAGAGCACCGCGAGATTGGGATTTATTGGCTCTCCGCTGAAAATCAAACAACCTGACACTTGCATAAGCATCTAAAATAGCCTAATAAATTATCACACATTAGTGAAGGCTCCAAGTACAGCACATTTCCTGTTAGAAACTGGCTGAATGGCAAACACCAAGGGACAAACACCACTCTGTCCTCTTGATTATATCAAATAAATACTTACAACACATGATGGAGGAGGAAAACTCTTTTGTGTGAACACTTTTGGCCGTGAATCAGAGCGCTGACATTTTAAGGCCCCACTGTTGGTTCTGCCGCTGACTTGCTTTCACACAGTTTGTTGCCGAGGCTCAACACGTGTTCGTGACAAGCGGCACTAGAAGAGCACTAATAAATATCTCGCGCTTTATTCCTGCTTTGAGGTAGACTAATTAACCGTGTGCTGCGCGCTCTCCCCAATGACATACGTCCCGAAGAGAGCCAAAAATAACACGGCTGCGGGAACACAAGAAAAGGGAGGGGGAGAGAGCGTGTGTTAGAAAAGTACAGGTTTGGGGTGTATTTAAGCGCACTGCATCTGCATTAAAGGCTGAGTTGATTCTCCCACTGGGGTGTTTTAGAAAAGCCCTGGCCTGAGGCACGAGAGAGAGGGTCTGCTCCGCTGCAGCGCGGTGAAGGACACTAGACAGAGCCACCTGTGGCGGGAAACTAATCTCACATGTGCAGCCCTGACAGGGCATCCGTCAACAGCACCAGAGCAGCGTTGAGCTGATCCATTAACGTTAACAATTGGCCCCTGCCGTGTAGTGAGGAAACGGGCAATAAGTTAGCATAGAGGATCTGTTTTTTTGGTAACGTAATCAAGCCTTTAGGCCCAAAACATGCTCTGTGCAAGAAGGCAAAGCTGCTAACTATGCAACACATGCGTTATTGCGTTCTGAAATGTGGCAGGATGCAGATCATAATAGAAGGGACACTAATATAATATATAATATAATACAGTAAATATAAATTGTCTACCATCCATCCATCTCTATGGAGCCTCTAAAGATGCAATGTCGTAGTTATGTCGTCAGTTAAGACATGAATTTACAAAAAAGCTGCCTTAAAACTGTGCATGTAAGTATTTATTATTTATAGGTCACAAGTTTAGCAGTGGCAGCTTTTAAAGTAACAGCAGCCAAATTATCCTAATAACCAGCTGCTGTGATGTCTGTTAATCAAAGAACAAAATATAAAAAAGGAAATGAATAACTTCTGTAGTTTTAAGCTTTATCTTTATATAGCGTTTGATAAATTAGGCTATATTTTCCTGCTGAAGGGAATAGGTAGCTAGCCTATATGACTTTTATTATAATGGGTTTATGTGAAGATTTTTTCAAGTTCACTTAAATTAGAAGTTATTTTTTTCAAGTCTAATAAATGTCAAAGTCATAGCTCTCAATTATACTGTAATGTTGAATGGTTATATTCAATGGTTAAATATTAGGAAAAAAATCATAGAGACATCATTTGGAATCAGTGATACTTGCCTTCAGCCATAAAAAAAAGATTAAACAAATATTAAAAATATACGTTCTTTATGTTGTTTCTACATTAATTTGAAGCATGAATGTGAAAATATTGCAATATAAACATATAATTAAAAACTTTTCAGGAAATAAAAAAATAAAAATTCAGGAAAAATGTGTGATTAATTAGTTAAATTTTTTTAATCGATTGACACCACTAAAAAAAACACAAGACGGGAGGAAAACTAGACAACTTCCTAAAATAAACCGATTTTAAAACCATGGAAAACCACAGACACAAAGACCGATTTTTAGCCTTATAAACACCTGAACACAACACTAGATGATCTGCGAGACCAACACCAACACCAACGTTGTGGGAACGATTTCACAGTGACAAGAACTCATGAAGATTTGCAAGATCAAATGTGACTACAGAAGAAAAACACGTGGAGGACAATCAACGGCGTCTGCTGGCTCTCCTGCTACGCATTCTGCTGTACAGTAAAAAAACTTAAATAATAGAAAACAAGATTATGGGTGAAGTTCTTTCTCAGTACTACACTTTTGTGGCTACAAAGTTTCAGCTGTAGAAGCGTGAAACATCCGTTAGGTGACGCTTGCTCACTCACATTGGCTATCAAGAGATTTGAGTTCAGGGACACTCAATCTCGATCGGGAGTAGTTAAATAATTGTAATGATACCACACAATAGAGGATGTTTTGGACAAAAAATTGCTTTTAACAAGCCACGAATCGGGCCACATCCCCCGATTGTCGAGGGGTGCAAGTCGGCCTTAAAATTGGCCATCAAATCTTAAAGTGTGTGGGCCAGCTTTAGATTTCTATTCTTTTCTTAAAAAAAAAAAGATTTATTTTTGCCATTTTACTTCTTTATTTTGATAGGACAGTAGTTAGACAGGAAGTGAATTTGGAGAGCGAGGGAAAAGGTCCGCGAGGCTGGACTCGAACTCGGGACGCCCAAAGCACAGCGGCACTGAATATCGGGGCGCTGCCCACGAGACTATTGGTACTCTCTGATCTCACAGCAATTCAGACATACTTTACCAGGTGGTTAATTGTACGAATTTGTAACATTTTTGAAAAATCATTCTTATTTTAAGAAGAGGCAAATTTGTACGAATTTGTATGAAGAACCACCCCTAAACTCTTACAAAAAAAAAATAAAATTTGTTTTACAAAATCATATGAATGAGGTTGTATGAATTAGTATAAATTAGCCACCTCGTAAAGTACGTACGTAGTAGTCGTGAGATAGCGTTGAATATATTGAGTTCCTCAAAGAAATTTTAAGTTCCTAGAGGGAACTGAAAAGATTTCACAAAACAAAAGTGTTTTGTGAGAGAAACACAACGATTTCACAAGCAAAATCAACAGTTTTGCACCTAAACATAACGACTTCGCAAAGAGAGCCAATAGTTTTGTGCAAAGTTTTTGGTTTGGCTTTGTGCAAAGGTTTTGCAAGTAAACGCAAAGTTTCTCTGAGGAAAGCAAAACATTTACGAGTGACTCAAAAACAATAATCATGCTTCCAATTTCTGTATATTAAACACCATAAAAAATGGATTGGCATGCATTTTAATTTTCAAGCTAAAAGTAAGTTTATATTGATAGTATTTAAATCGCTGGAGGCTGCAAATTGTGCACTGCTTGCACTCTCTACAGTTGTCACCACTAGTACTGGAAAGTAACTGATTACATGTAATTTGCATTATGTGTGTGTCATACCATTTAGCTTTGACTATATTCACAATATAGAATTGCCAAATATATGCCATGATTCTGTATTTTGGTGAAAAGTGTCTCTCACTTAATTATTAGCCTTTTTTCAACTCACAAATGAAGTTCAGTTCTTCCATCCCCCAGTTTGGGAAACCCTGGTTTAATATAATGTTTAATGCATTTTATGATGTTTATATCTAAAAATGGAATATATTTTCTTTCTCTTTGCTTTTTTATATCAACATGGCATGTTTAATGGTAGTTTTAAAACAAGTTAGATAAAAAGAAGTCTAAAAGTAAACTAAAAAGTAGTCAGAATACATTGTATAAAATGAGTAGCCTAGTTTATGTTACTAACTACAGCTTTCATCATGTAATCTGTAATCAGTAATGGAGTACAATTTGTAAGTAATCTGTCATTTCTGGTCACCATTACGTATGACTGATTCTGCTCAAATTTCTTGCATCACCAATCTGTTACCACTGGTTGACCTGGTATGACTACGATGCTGCATGACTAGCAATAGTAACTGAAAGCCTGACTATAAACTGCACTGCAGCTAAAAAAAAAAGACTGCATTTTTATAAAGAATCAGTTGCTAAAAAGAACATTTTTGAGGGGAAGCCATTTGTTTATAAATTGCTACAACACACAAAGCATCACACATCAACAAGAATCAATGCATACTCAATTCTACTGCAGATTTGAAATGTGTTTTTCCATGCATCACTTTTTGTGTACGTCTCTGTATGTGGGCAGAAACAAGTCATACAGAATAGAAAAATGATTTTCTCCTCCATCATCTACACTCGACCACAACATCTGACAGTAGGCGGACCACATGAGCTCGACTGTCTTCTCAGCCATCGGTAGTTGCTGCATCGTGTCACTGCTTATTTGGATAAACTTGAACTTTGCTCTCATTTGCATAAAATTGAACTTTATTATGGTGTCAGACACACCCACATCACATTGTCAAATTCCTGCTCACCTCAAATCACCAACTTTTATTGAAACCGAATGACTTCCATTCACTTCGTCTCTGCAAACTGTAGTCAAAGTGAATGTAACTTCAGAACAAAAACTTGCCTGTGGAATCTTGTTGAAAGTTGCTTGATTTAGGTATGATGTCGGAAATTCCTTTTCTATGTTGAATAAAACCCTGAACGTTCCTTTATAAAATCTTATCAACACAAAATGCAGTTGCTATGGCATTTGTCCTGAAAATGCCCCGTAACAGTGTTACTACAATAACACCTGAACCACACAACAATGCACCGCAATCAATCTTTTTCAGGATTTATTTTTTTTTTTGCTTTTTAAAAGGAGAAAAAAGTAATGATTGGTGCTGACTGAATGTGAATATGCCTGCCGTGTAGGAGCAGTGAGAGTGCCGGAGCTGAAGGCACGATGGAAGACAATGGATGAAAGGAGCTGTCAGAGCGAACAGGAGAAGAAAAGAGAGAAGTGCCATGGGAGCGAAGCACAGGGATGGGATGACAAAGCTGGGAGGTGACAGAGGAGGAGGAGGAGGAGGAGGACGGGGGGAGAGGGCGAGGAGGACACAAGGTGAATATGAGAGCCATCACAGTGCAGACGCCAGCTCGCTCTTGACCTCTCTCTTAGTTTGAGAAGCCCAAGATCTGAAAATGACATCAGATAGGGGAAGTTTGACTCTCTTTCATGCTTTCATGTGTCTCTCTCTTTCATGATGCCTGCACTACTTTTACTTGCATGAATGGACAATGCATTCAAAACACCAGACACTGCTTGCTGAATACATATATATCAGACGTCTGTTGTTCTGCCTAGAAGGCAGATTCTATCTATCAATTTATGTGTCTATCTTCATATGGTCTACCTATTCATCTATTTGTCCATTTACTCTATCTATACATCTATCTATCTATCTAATACATAAATCAACAAACAGTCAGATAGAATTATCAATCTACACATCTGTTTACCTATCTATCTCTATAATACCAACAGACAGACACACACACACACACACACACACACACACACACACACACAGATAAAGCAATAGACAGATATTTGTCCATTTATCTTTCAGACAGACAGATATTTGTCTATTTATCTAACATACAGACAGACAGACAGATCGATAGATTGATATATAGACATCTGTCCATTTATCTTTCAGACAGACAGATATTTGTCCATTTATCAGACAGTCAGATAGACAGATTGATAGATTGATATATAGACAGAAAGACAGGTTAATTGTCAGACAGACAGACAGACAGACTGACTGACAGACAGACTGACAGACAGACAGATATTTGTCCATTTATCTATCAGACAGTCAGATAGACAGACAGATCAATAGATTGATATATAGACAGACAGAGAGACTAATTGTCAGACAGACAGACAGATATTTGTCCATTTATCTATCTATCAGACAGACAGACAAACAGAGAGACAAATATAGATATTTGTCCATTTATCTATCAGACAGTCAGACAGACAGACAGATCAATAGATTGATATATAGACAGACAGAGAGACTAATTGTCAGACAGACAGACAGATATTTGTCCATTTATCTATCAGACAGACAGATCAATAGACTGACATATAGACAGACAGACAGACAGATAGATAAATAGACAGATAGATAGATAGATAGATAGATAGATATTTGTCCATTTATCTATCAGACAGACAGACACACATTTTACATATTATTTTATATATATTGTTATCATTTATGTGGTGTTAAAAAACACATGGGTTTTTACTGAAGAATCTAGAGTAAAAGCCAAATACCGAACAGCAGCAAACATTATGAAGCGTATAATGTCACCCAGCTCGAACAAGCAGCGAATATGCAAAGCAGAGAAATGTCAACAAATCCAGCAGACAGCTGTTTGGGGTTTCTCTACCATTGCTCGAATTTTGGTCGGTTCTATGTCTCCCACACCACTATTTCTATAATCCTAAACAGATTTGCTCCAACCACCAGAAAAGCCAGAGTCTGGGCGTCTCTGCAGCGTTCTCCACAGAGAACATTAATAGGCTGCATGTGCTGATAAATCATGGAATGGATTAGATGCAACGTATGTGGTCCTCTGCCGTAACTACTGGTGGCATTTAGGGACACATTTTAACAAGAACAGAAATTGATCCATGCTGTTCTCACATCCACACTCATGGACTGAGTTTTGTCAGTTGACCAAGGGCAATGACATAACCAGAAGGTGCTCTTTTATTTTCAATGAAATATTAAAAAGGCTCATTAGCTGGTAGGTCTAAAAAAGCACACTGAAATGTCTATAGAACCAGAGACCTTGACAATTCACACCCCTTTCCTGCCATATAATAAAACTGTATGCTATAACCTGCAATATATCTGTCATTTCTATCCATGTCTGCATTCATGGATGAATGTGTGTCTGTCTGTGGCTGTTCTCATTCATTTATGTGGGGGGTCGAGGTTCAGATGCAGACTCTCCACATGCACACGAGTTGCTCTTTCTTTCGCTATCAGTGCTGGAAGGGCTGCCCGTAGTGCAACCAGGGGAAAGACTGATCACAATTATCCCAGACTCCAGAGAGGCAGTCTTGTCTGGGACAGCAGGGTGAAAATTACACACATGCACACATGCCTAGAGAAAATAGAGCCAGGGTCAGGGGTGTCCGGATCTCAGTGCCGCACATGAGGAGATCATGCAGTCTGTGATTTTTGCTATCTCCCTTTTTCTGAAGGAGGGGCAAACGGGAAGTGAAGACGGGGGATTGGCGGGTTGTAAACAATGAGGGTGCTTAATGGATGCCAATCTAATGCGCCTGAGGCTAGAGAGACATCAGCACGTCAACACTCCAGACAGAGGAGGCCACGCAGTCATTATCTATAAACAAGCACACAGGCCTTTTACAAGTGCTAATAAAGATAATTAGTAGAAAAACTTGTAAACACATAAAGACCTATTGAGAGACTTATGTCATGTGTTTTTTTGTAATTATTCGTTTCTTATATAGGTCAATGACATGGTGCTCATTTTTGTCTGCGTTATTAATTAAAACAAAAGCACAATGGAAAATACTACTCATACACACAACGACCTTAATACACGTCTTTTATGATGATATAACTGTCTTAAGGTCATAATGAAGAAAAAGCCTTATTAAAAGAATTAAATTCTTGAAAAGAAAACCGGTAACACTTTACAATAAGGTTCATTAGTTACCTACATTAGTTAGCATGAACTAATAATGAACTGCACTTATACAGCATGTATTAATCTTTGTTCATGTTCATTTTAACATCTACTAATACATTATTCAAATCTTGTTAACATTAGTTAATGCACTGTGAACTAACATGAATAAACAATGAACAACTGTAATACATTAACTAATGTTTAACTAATGAACCTTATTGTAAAGTGTTACCAGAAAACCTATGTTTAATCCTCTATTTAAAAAAAAAATTAAAATTAACAAAACTGCTTCACTGCTTATTAAAGAGAAATTACATTTCTGTGATTAATTACTCACCCTCATGTCGTTTCAAACCTGTAAGACCTTTTTTGTCAGCAGCAAAAAAAAGAAAAGCAAGAAATAAAGTTAAACTTTATTTAAATAAAGTTTTTTGTACACAAAAAGTATTCTTGTAGCTTCATAAAATCATGGTTGAACCATGGACTATTTTAATGATGTCCTTACTACCTTTCTAGGCCTTGAATGTATCAGTTGCATTGCTGTCTATGCAGGCTCAGAAAGCTTTTGAAGGGTTTTACAAATTTTTCATTTTTTGGCTGAACTATCCCTTGAATGTTTGAAAAACATTTATCCACCAAATCAAAGCCATGTGGTTCAGCCGGCATGCAGAAACATTCAGCAAAATAAATAAATAAATACACTACCGTTTAAAGTTTTGGGGTCAGTAGGATTTATAATGTTTCTCGATGAAGTCTCTTATGCCAAGGCTGCATTCATTTGAACAACAATATTGTAACGGTAATATGGTAAAATATTATTACAATTTAAAACAACTGTTCACCAATTGTAATATAGTTTACAATGTAGGTTATTCCTGTCTCCAGTCTTCAACGACATGATAATTCAAAAAGCATTATAATATGCTGGTTTGATGTTTCAAGAACCCTTTCTGACTATTATCACAGTTGGAAATGGCTGTGCTGCTTAATATTTTAATATCTTAATCTTAATATTTAATCAGAAAATTTGACGTTTTTAGGTTAGTGCAGGTTTTCGAATGTATTGTGACCAAAACTAATAAAAATATTTTTGATTAATAATGTATGATATTTGTTTAAAAATACACCTTAAAACATATACGCAATAACATAAAAAAACAACAACAACAACAACAAAAAAGGTTGTACTCTCACATGTATTCAAGGTGCAAGGCTTTTCTTGATGATTTCACTACATTTTTGTCAAGGCATTAAAGGGATAGTTGACCCAAAAATGAAAATTGTGCATCCGTTGTGGTACTCTTGTGAACAGAAACTGACATGGATAAGAAGAAATTGTTGAATAAAGTCATATTTGTGCACAAAAATTATTCTTGTAGCTTCATAATATTACGTTGAACCACTGATGTCACATGGACTATTTTAACAATTTCCTTACTACCTTTCTGGGCCTTGAATGGGTCAGTTGTGTTGCTGTCTATGCAGGGTCAGAAAGCTCTCAGATTACATTAAAAAAATCTTAATTTGTGTCCTGAGGATGAACAAAGATCTTACAGGTTTGAAACGACATGAGGGTGAGTAATTAATGACAGAATTTTAATTTTTGGTGGAACTATCTTTTTATTTATTTTTTTCTAGAAAACAGTATAAACAAATAATCCAAAGTGTACATTTATTTGTGGTAGAATTGATTCTTTTAAAAATGCTTTCTATATCTTGGACATTCTCATAGGTTACTGAGCTGTTTACTTAATGACAAAATAAGAAATGCTTGTTACACAGGCATTATGCAGTGTTTTATGACTAAAGGAACACTATTAATGAAGCCCCATAAGGTTATGGCTGTCATGACAGAACAGGGCAGGAACACAGAGGTTCTGTTAGTGTGTTGTGAACAAGCTATTAATGTTCAATGTAAGCATTAAACAGCCCTTTTTAGTGCTGTCAAATGTATAAGGACATTGGTGTAGCCCCATAGCGTATTTAAAACAAAGTATTCCTGGGTTTCGTTCTAAAGTACACACTAAAACAGTTGGGCTTTATTTAATTACACAGATCTCCAGCCTCTTAACACTGCTTTTCACATAGTGTATGGTTTGACTCCCTTGCTCTTCTGGAAAATGCCCATTATTCTCGATGGTGGGTTGGCCATAATGGACAAGCGCAGGCATTTAACTGTAGGGTCAAAACAAAGTTTAATCATTTCAAACTCTTTATAGTCTCTTCAACAGTGTTGAAAGCCCATGAAATACCTGCACACTACAGTACAAGTGGTCATTTCTGTCTCCCAAACGGAACATCCCGGTAATGGGCCACAAATACGAGGTGGGCATATAATTTTTCAAATTAATTGCTTTCTATTTTACTACCTCTCTCTCACACACTCTTTTTTTTTCTTTCATTCACTATCGCAGTATGGCGGTGCAATTACAGCTATTCAAAGCCATTCGGAGGTGAGCGTGTCAGTTCAAATTGAGGAAAAATTTTATTAAACACTATAAAAATTAAATTCAGAACTCAAAGAAATATTAAACAAACAAACAAAAAAAACACACTTACAATTTTCTCAACCTCAGGCCATACAAGATATAGACGAGTTTCTTCATCAAAACAGATCTGAAGAAATTTAGCATTACATCACTTTCTCACCAATAGATCCTCTGCAGTGAACAGGAGCCCAAACAGCTGATTAAAAACATCACAATCCACAAGTAATCCACACCACTCTGGTCAATCAGTTAACATCTTGTGAAGTGAAAATTGTGTTTGGAAAAAAAAAAAAAAAAAAAAAAAAAACACTGAGATGTTTTTAACTCCAAACTGTTAAAAATAAAGCTAAAATACAGATTCTTTTTGCAAAGGGACAATAGAAGATGCACTTTTTAATTGGAGGAAGTATTATTATAGATTACGGCCAAAAGGGACGGGTTAAAGTTAAAAAGCCTTAAAGGGTTACTCTACCCCAAATTTAAAATTGTCATTAATCAAAAATAATTTTAGGAAGCTACGAAAATACTTTTTGTGCGTAAAGAAAACAAAAATCATGCCTTTATTCAACAATTCAGTGGATACGCTCCAAAATGCTGCTATGGTGACACGGAGGAGATGAATTATTGAATAAAGGCATTATTTTTGTTTTCTTTGCATACTTTTGCGAAAGTATTCTTATAGCTTCGTAAAATTATGGTTGAACCACTGATTGCATTGTATTTTGACAACGTCTTTTATACTTTTCTTTGCCTTGACAGTGTTATTTACTTGGCAGTCAATGGGACAGCCACAAAGTTCCCAATTTTCATCCAAAATATCTTAAATTGTGTTCCGAAGATGAACAAAGCTTTTACGGGTTTGAAATGACATGGGGATAAGTGATTAATGACACAATTTTCAGGATTAGTTCACCCAAAAATGAAAATTCACCCTCATGTCGTTCCAAAACCGTAAGATGTTCATCTTCAGAACACAAATTAAGCTATTTTTTGATGAAATCCTAGAGCTTTCTGACCCTGCAGCAAAGCAACTATCATGTTTAAGGCCCAGAAAGGTAGTAAGGATGTCGTTAAAATAGTCCATGTGACATCAGTGGTTCAACAGCAATGTTACGAATCTACAAGAATACTTTTTGTGCGTAAAGAAAACAAAAATAATGACTTTATTCAACAATTTCTTCTCTTCCGTTCACATGTTCACAACATGTGGTGCTCCCGGCATTCTGACGTCAAACCCAGATGCGCTGCGCTTTGTTTACAAGCAGAAAAAGACGCACAGTAAACATGTCTACAGATTTTGACAGAGAGAATGACTTGCAATTTTTGCCCAGCCTTATTTATTTGAACCAAAATATACAGACGATAAACTAAGAGAGAGATGGACGCATGCATTGTGGTAATGTCATGAACGTGTGTCGAAGACTGACACTGAACAGAAGAAATTGTTGAATGAAGTGATTATTTTTGCTTTCTTTATGCACAAAAAGTATTCTCTTGGCTTTATAAATTACAGTTGAACCACTGATGTCACATGGACTATTTAATCGATGTCCTTACTACCTTTCTGGGCCTTGAATATGTCAGTTGCGTTGTCGTCTATGCAGGGTCAGAAAGCTTTTGGATTTCATCAAAAATATCTTGTGTTCTGAAAATGCAGAGGATCCATTGGTGAGCAAGTGATGCAATGCTAAATTCAGGGTTCCCATAAGGCAAATGTCAAATTCCCTGACTTTTTCCTGACTTTCACTGACTACAAATGTGAATTTCCATGACCTATAATGAACGGATCCATCCATTTGCCAGCTTTATTTACTTGTTTACAGACGTTTTTTGTACAAAACACACATACACACTACTTTTTTTTTTGGTGTGTATTTGTGTTTTTACCCGTTAAACGCGCTTAGATTTTTTTCTGTACTATATTTACAGAAATTCATTTATGGTTTTTATAGTTTCAGGGGATAAACGCTCTAAAGAATTTTTTTTTGTTTGTAATCAAGTTCATCATTCAGTCTTTTATTCTGCTTTTCTATTGTCTACTTTTAACACCTTGCAAGTGGTCATTTGTAGCTAAAGCTCTTGAAATTTACATTTTCCTGGCATTCCTGGTGACTGCATTTGACTTAAGTGTTTGCCAGTTGACAATCAGGAAGGGAATAAAATTGGTGCTGAAAAATAGCCTAACCATAAAAATAGGTAAAACGTGTGAAACAATGCGATAAAAAAAATGGTATCGAAAAATTATATTTTGATAAATGGAAATTTAAAGCAATAAACAAAAAAACATGACTTGTACCCCCAAAAATATACAATTCCCTGACTTTCATTGTCTGGAATAGACCTTTTAAAATTCCATGATATTCCAGAAAATCCATGACCCGTGGAAACTCAGAAATTACATTTCTTCAAATGTGTTCCGACGAAGAAACAAACTCGTCCACATTACGACTCAGCAAATTTTCATTTTCCCAGTGAACTATTCCTTTAACGTCTACGCGTCTGTACTAGACCTATCACTGAAAATATATCATACTTGTCGATAATCAACACTAAAATTTGCCATAATGCTGCAAAATCGCAGACGATCTTAGTGATCAAAGAACATTTGTAAATACGGTCTTAAAGAGGCTCCCCAAACAATTAGTAAGCTGAGAGGCCTTTTTGTTCAGCCCAGATGCAGCGTCTCGCCTTTGAGGACAAGTGTGTGGCTTTGACCTCCGTTCGGCAGTAATGACGCAGTCTGACCCCTAAAATACTTCTCCACATTAGAATCACTATTCACATCCCTTGCTAGCAATGCGCCTTTCGCAAGCCTCCAGCCGACATTCGGGATCCAATGCATTGTAGTATTCTTGGAACGTTCCACCTCCCCCTCTTCCTGCTATCTAGAGAACTAATCTAAAACCCTGCTATTATGATTCTTGTACTTGGCGTATCTGAGGCCAATTTAGAACATCAACACCATCAATCACAAGACAGAGGGGCCAACACTGCTGTCCTGCAGGTTTTCTTGTCATCCAGGTCACGTCCTCCTTGCACATAAGACTTGTTCGCTCTCAGGACAGGCCTGCTTGAACCCACTCAAACCGCTGTCTGTGTTATTGTGCGCCGTGACGAACTTTCGACGACCAGGCGATGTAAGTTTATCCAAACACGGGCACCGCATTTTCTCCTCAGGAGGAAAGAATGGGACGAGGACAAGAGATGGAGGAGGAAGAAGGACAAAAAGATGAAAGGAAAAGATATTTTCAGCCTTCAAAATGTCTGCCTTTATCCTAAAAGAATTACGTCCCAAATAAAGCCTCCGAGCAAGCAAATAAACAAGAGCTCTGAGTCATCACCTAGTAAAACATTGTCAGGGATGGTTGGCATGTACACATAAAACAAGAACATGTCTCAGGAGGAAAACAACTTTGCCCTTTTCTATTCCTCAGTATGCACAGTTTATAAGACTATAAAACTCATAGAAACGCTCTACAAAAAATTAATCTTGCCATAAAGTGCTTATTATACGCATACATTTCCAGCGCATTCAACTGCTCTACATTTATCTGTGCCACACAGGTATTAGCGTACAAGAGATGTGTTTTAATCAGTGCGAAATATTCAAATCACTGTGGTAAAGTATACATTGACGAACAAATGCATGCTAGACAAAAGGCTGGTTGCATTCATTCTCCTCTCTTAATAGAAAATGGCTGGGCTACTGGCACAGTGCCACGGTTGTGCTCATCAGTGGATGATATCACATGTAATTATCCTCACACACCCACCTAGGCTTCTCAATATCATCAAAACACACGGAGTACAAATAATCATGTGAATGAAGGGTTTGGAGGATGCTACATTTACAGTACAATCCAAATAACATTACCACGGTGTGTGTGTGCAATGGATTACGACAAGAGACTAGCTGTTTTTAAATATTATTTATGCCATAATGGAAGAGCGTACGTTGAAAGAAAAGTGGTGGGGAAAGCCTGATAAAAACTTGATGCCATTATGTTTTTGAAGTTCTCTTACACAGGTTGTATTTGTCCAAAAATACAATAAAAGCAGTTATATTGTTAAATATTACTACAATTTAAAATAACTGTTTTTTTAATGTATTTTTTAAAGTGTAGTTTGATCCTGTGATGGCAATACTGAATTTTCAGCAGTCTTCAGTATTACATGATCCTTCATGAATCATTCTATGAATATTTCTTATTTTCTTACAATGTTGAAAATAGCCATGCTGCTTAATATTTTTTTTTAAACCATGATATTTTTTTTTTCAGGATGCTGATGAATAGAAAGCATTTATTCTAAACATTTTTTGTAACATTATCAATATCTTTACTGTTACTTCAATTTAATACACCCTTGCAAAAAAAAAAAATAAATAAATAAATAAAATGTATTTAAGTATCTTAATTCTCTTCTCTAAAATTTTGATATATTTTTCTAGGTTACATAAATATATTTTTGGGTGTCACACCACAACTTAAACTTACAAAAAAATAATCTGTTATATCATTGACCCAATAACAGAACAAACAGTAACTGTTCACTTTTCATGCCATCTAGTCTGACCTTAAAAAATCCAAATGTGCTGTTCTTGCCCAGAATAATCTGCAAACTGGTCTAGACGAAGTTCAAAAGTCGGTCTATGCGTGATTAACAAATCGTTTCTCGATTTAACTAGCTGCTTCATCTATTTAAAAATTAAGCAACCAAGTGAACTAATGTAGACATAGATCATTGTAAGTGACAGTTTTGGCATCATCTGCTATTCAATCTTACTGCATTTCTTCTGATGCATCATCTTGCTCGGTGGTGGTGTGCCTTGAGGCAAAAATTTTTGGGCAAATACCCAAATAGAAAGTCGTTGCCCTAAAAGGAAACAAATGGTACATGGTTCTACTATCCCAGACATGTCACGCTATCTCCAGACCCCGTCTAAGATAGGGAAATCCCCTGAAGCTTTGTGTGCCAGGGATGACAATATGTACAAATGTACAAATTTGATCACAAATAGCTGACAAATTAAAATAAATGTAATGTGTGATAACAATTATTGGGACACAATCATATAGTGTACGTAATCTGAATATGCAATTCATGCATTACCATGGCAGGCTGACAGAAGAAATTGCTGCAGCCCCAGTATGTAGGAGGAGAAACCGTCTGCACCAGAGGCCAAGCACCACCTCTAACTTACTCCACTGCTGAACAACCTAACAGAAGAAAAAAAAAACATGAAAATAAAGCATTTTATTCCTAGTTCATGGACATGATAAATAGGCCTTCTGTTTTTGTGTTAGTTTTATAATGGAAAATCAAAATATGACCATGTATACACTCCAAAGATTATGGAGTAATAATGGGAGTGAATCTAAATGATCTTTTATGTGTGATAGGGCAAACAAGAGTCACTGCTGAAACTGATGATTGACATAGTGATAACAATAGCAACCGCTGACTTACCACAGAAATAAACTATAAACGTAACGGCAACAACTTAACTAGCTTCGTTGCCCAAAGCAACATGATCGATAGAAGATGTGCTGTTGTCTGGAAAATATTAATAACAGTATGTTCTCGACGGAAGCGTCGTGATATGTTTAACTGTTACGTTCAAGTTGTAGTTTTTATCAGAACGCGCTCTCTCGATCATTTATTTATACGATTGCCCCCAGAATGTGTTTAATAGGTTTCCCCAAACCTGCAGCGAAGAGAAATTTGCAACATCTGTGAGTTTATCAAAAACGTACCTCTGTTTCTGTGTTTTTTCTACCTCAGACCAGCTGCAAGTGTCCAAACAACGACCGTGACGTCACTTCATCAAAAACCAACGTTTGTTACATTCGGTTATGTACGCTTTTGATTGTCCAGAATTTCTCATCTTTTAGCTAAAATGTATCACAAAACGAATTTTTAAAAGAATTTTAACGATTTAGTTTTTTCGATCTCTTTGATTGTTTAAAATGTTCATGTTACTATTATTATTATTATTATTATTATTATTGCATGTATATATATATTTATTTATTTATTTATTTATTTTTATTAAATATAAGTTGCCAAATTCTGTGTTAACAGAATGCCATTACTTAGTAGAGGGTTTGCACTTATGCAAAGACTACAGAACACTAAGGGACTTTGACTTATGGCATGATTTGGTCAGTAATTTTTTATGTATTACAAAATATTTTTCGTCAGTTATAGAAATATGATTTAAGACGGTAGTGTAAGCAAGTGTAAGCACGTTTAGTTTGAAAAAGTTTAATAGTAAATACTACAACATGAGACAATATTTGAATTAATTAATAAGAATAAATTATTTGCAGCTGAATGCTGAATGCTGCACGCACGCACTTCGCTGTCAGGGTAACATTTGGCCAGTCATTCCCTTAGCCAAGGGAGTTCCAAACACTTATACAGGACGGAAATGCCCTACACCCTCAAAAGAACACACTTCAAGGGGCTCTGACCTTCAAAGGGAGTAGGGCATAAGGTTGCTCACTTTTATTTGGAATTTGCCCATGGATTGCATGGTTAATATAGGCTACTGCTGAATACATTGTTCCGCTAATTTGTGCTGTCTAAACCACAGAAAAACGTGTGGAAGGAAAGGGCGCAATATTTTGACAAACTAAAGTTAATAGCTGGTAAAGATACGTACAAGCAGTATTATATTGAGATATCAGCCTAATATTTCACCTACCTGACTGGAAATTATAAGGACAAACACAAATGTTATCTAAATTCTTGCCCTGGAAATCCTGGTTCAGTTTGGCCAACCACAAACACCTTTTGTTCCTCGGACAGTTTTTTAACTCTTCTCCTTGATTTGGTATAACTTTGGCAGTCTATAATAATCATTTTTTTCCCCAGTCCGACCCATTAGTGCAGCACAAAACATGACAATAATTGACCATTTTCTGTGGCTATAATCAGCAAAATATGTAAGTTTCGTATAGTTTAGTGGCATTGTTTACGTTCAGTCATGAAAAAACACTAATTTTAGTGTTTAGGAGCGTCAGCACTACTTGTAGCGTTAATAATCTAGTTAAAATAATTAACATGTTTTTTAAAATCTCTCTTAGACATGTGAACATTGAATGTATTCAATTTCCAGAAAAGATTGTCCCATATAGCCTAACTGTTACAAGAGAAAAAAAACTAGAATTCTATTCCTCACAAAGAACTTGATGTGTGTTCTAAAGGAGGCAGGGTATAAAAACCATAAATTGGACCCTTGGCATCACTATTCTTTGAAAAGTCCTAATGACAAATCACTACTTTCCCTTTCACCCCCTAGTATTTCATCTGCAGACTACCCATGGTGCTCTGGTCTCCTTAAAAGCTTGTCACTGGCCGAGCTGTTCAAGCTTCGCCTTTGGCTATACTGTCGATTTTTTTTCTTGGTTTCTTGCCCTATAACTTACAGACACACAAAAGCTTGACAGTCTCTGTGTTAGATAAAAAAAGAAAATAAAATCAGTTTGTATTGGGTAAATGCGAGCTGTCTACAGCTCAGGGACTGAGATAATTTTGCTAATGGCTCAGTATGCAATATATTTAATCATGCACTTCCTAACATGTATGATCCTTGCAGAAGTGGTGCCAGAATACTCAAGCATAAATGGGGTTGGGGCAAAAATGTATCCAGATATCATATAAACAAACAGCTAATTTGATTTTCACCCATTCCATTAATATGGGAATCTTAGACATCAGGTTGTGCTAAAATATCATGAATTATAGTAAAGCCAAACAAACAATTAATAATAATAATGGCTCCGTGTGTTTTTGTGACCACGCTTGCATAATTCGATCGAATCAGCCATTAGCCGCTAACTGCTCTCCGTAGTAGCATGTGAATGTTTTTGTGAACTTTTAACGTTTTAGTTTAAATCATGCTATCTTGCAAATGAGCTGTCTCACTCAATACGTCATCCGTAATTTTATTTTCTCGAGAGTTGCAAAAACATTCACGCCTCCTCCACTTTACGGCGACTTCTCTTTGAGCGCGTCAAGCGCGGGTCAAGGGGACAAAGACTCATTGGAGGTAATGCAGAATGTTTACAAGAAATGCTAATAATTACATCGCTAAACAACCCGGCAAGCTGTAAAAACACGCTACTCCAGACCTCAAGGGAGAAGAATGAGGATTATACCCGCTCTGTTATCTTACCAGCTCGCAACTGAGAGTCCAGCGCTGGCCAATGGGTTCTCAGAACCTACAGACACACACCCAGGTGACCAGTGCACACACAGCCTTGTGAGTCTAACTACTTAATAAGTGGCTGTTAGAGGTTTTCCTGGACAAAGTCCAGAGCTGAAGGGGCCTTGCTCAAAAACAAGGACAGCTTCATTTATCAATCAGTCCAATCAGGGCCATTTCCGGGCCTATGTAGTCACATGGTGAGTATTACTCGATTCCATATTGCATTGTGCAACCTGAGTCTATAAAACACTGGTTAAATCAATCTTGATTCACTTTGACGCTGACACATAATTATAGAGCGTTTTAATATATGGTTTATAGTATGTACATGTGAAATGATCATAGTCATGATCAACTGCAGGTTTACTTCTTTGATCAAACAAAAACACATTTTCCCACTCCATTTATATGTTTTACAATATCCCTCTGTACGCTTTTGAGGTCATTATATCCTGAAGAATGTTGCTTCATTTCCAATCCTCTTTATAGATGACAGATGAGAAGCGGGCAGGTATTAGAGTGGAACACTTTATCACTTACACCGTAAGCCCCTTGATGAGCGACATTCACTTGAGAATGTCATTCCAGAGAGAGAGAGACCTTTCAGTATAAGCCACCAATCACAATGAACTACTGTAGTGTGAGGTCAGACAAATATGACTAACAGTGTGACTCTTAATCATAGTGTTGCCAGAATTTTGTTTAATACTTAATATATTAATCTATAATATGCTTCATTTACAAAAGCAGGGCTGAGGCCCAATGTTTATTGCCATTGTAAGTTAAATGTGGATTTAAAAAATGATTGTGCCTATGTTTTGCATCATACTTTGATAGAGGGCCTGATGAAATTGTAGCTTGACAATTTATTCAGAGACTTCACACTGTTCATATTTGAACTTCGCATGTGAACCTATACGTCGCTATCATTTTTTTTGTTGTCATGAATCATTTTGTTAAATATAAGTAATGAGTAACATTAACATTATATGCAGAATATGGCTTTGGGTTGTTTATGTAGCCGTGACTGATGTGCTCTAAATAATGGGGTGTTTACATTGGAAAACATTTTCTTTATTCCGAGTTTATTTCGAGGTACACAGAGTTCTTTGTTCCTGAGTATGTTGTTGTTGGACGGATATGCGTTTCGTGGCAAATCTGGAGAAAAGCTGTGTCAGAATGATGGAAACAGATCTATAGCCTATCTAGAATGAATAATACTTAAGGGGAATATAAAAACACATACATCTTTTTCATGGCCATGTTTATATAAATCTATGCACAAACCGAAAAACACAAATTCTGTCTTAAGTCGTAGAATAACGACAGGATATCTGCATCACTGGTGGTGCACCGCTGAAATAACTGTCTGTTCTTGCAACTTGAGATAGACCTCCCATATTTCATTTCTCTCTTGCTGATAGCATTTATCAGCAAAATCCTGATAAATACAAAATATGCAACTTAAGCCCGAGCATAACTAAGCCGCAAAGGTGGACAGGATTACCGGGCCCGGCCGGGACAGACATCAGATTGTGTTGCCATAAAGGGTCATTAGGCTGTTGGCAAACTGTACCTCAAGCTCCAGCTGACAGGCCTTTTCAAGAAAGACAGATGAAAAATATGAGAGTAAAATTCCTATTGACAGACAGTTGAATTAGAGAGGGAGAAAGATGGGTTGGAGGAAATATTTAATGTTTATTTTTCTCAAATGTGCATGTGAAGTTTTGAAGTGTTATCACATCATTTAGTTTATTACTTTTGTTAATAATTTAATATATATAGTTGAGCTCAAAAGTTTACATACCCCTTGCAGAATCTGCTAAATGTTCATTCTTTTAGCATTCTTAACACTGTGTTGTTACCTGAATGACCCACAGCTGTGTTTTTTTGTTTAGTTATAGTTGTTCATGAGTCCCTTGTTTGTCCTGAACAGTTAAACTGTCTGCTTTTGTTCATCAGAAAAATACTTCAGCTCCCACATTTTCTTTGATTTTCCAGCATTTTTGTGTATTTGAACCCTTTCCAACAATGACTGTATGATTTTGAGATGCATCTTTTCACACTGAGGACAACTGAGGGACTCATATGAAACTATTACATAAGGTTCAAACACTCACTGATGCTCCAGAAGAAAAAAACATACATTAAGAGCCGGGGGGTGAAAACTTTTGAACAGAACGGAAATGTGTACATCTTGCTCATTTTGCCTAAATATCATTGTTTTTCATTTAGCACTGCCATTCAGAAGCTACAGAAGATACTTGCATGTTTCCAAGAAGACAAAATTAGTTAAATTTACCATGATCTTCAAATTTCAAAAGTTTTGCATGCAAAAAATGCATGTTTTTTCCTTCTGGAGCATCAGTGAGTGTTTGAACCTTATGTAATAGTTTCATATGAGTCCCTCAGTTGTCCTCAGTGTGAAAAGATGGATCTCAAAATCATACAGTTATTGTTGGGATGGGTTCAAATACACAAAAATGCTGGAAAACCAAAGAATTTCTGGGAGCTGAAGTATTTTTCTGATGAACAGCAGACAGTTTAACTGTTCAGGACAAACAGGGGACTCATGAACAACTATAACTAAACAAAAAAACACAGCTGTGGGTCATTCAGGTAACAACACAGTATTAAGAATCAAGGGTATGTAAACTTTTGAACAGAGTCATTTTCATAAATTCAGCTATTTCTTTCTCTTGTGGACTATATGTAAATGTATTTATGTAAAATATCTTATTCAGGTCAGTACTAAATAAAAAACATTTGCAGATTCTGCAAGGGGTATGTAAACTTTTGAGCACAACTGTATACATTGAAATAGAATAAATATCTTTCCATTGATGTATGGTTTCTTAGGAGAACATTTGTCCGAGATACAATTTTAAAATCTAGTATCTGAGGGTGCAGAAAAATCTAAATACTGAGAAAAACGCCTTTAAAGCTGTCCAAATTAAGTTCTTAGCAATGCATATCACTAATCAAAAGTTACATTTTGATATATTTGCAGTAGGGAACATGATCTTTACTTAATAACCTAATGATTTTTAGCAATAATTTTGACCCATACAATGTATTTTTGGCTGTTGCTACAAATATACCTCTGCTACTTATGACTGATTTTATATTAATAATACCACATGAAACACAAAGCTCAGGCTTGATGACTGAGTGGTATTAGATTTGACAGATATTCAGGAAGCATATAACTCCACACAGATCTCCAAAGACGAAAGCTGACATGTTTTTTATTGGTTTATTAACCTTTTTTAAGATCATAATCACCATCCTCAAGATGTCAGCGTCAATGCTTCCCATTTGCAAATACGTTTTTTCATTGCAATTCACAAAAATACACCAAGAAACAAGGGTTCACATATAGTCGGTCCCCACAGTGAAGTATTCACTGACTTATTTGGCATTCTTCTATTTATGCTGAATGAGAGGGGCGATTATCTCATCAAGGGCACTTGGACAGGTAGACAGGCCCATGTTCTGGTGTGTTGTCACTTTCACTGGCAGAAGGAGAGTCGTGTCATTAATCTGAGTCAGTGATCAGTCAGATGGGAGCTGGGGGTGATGACGGCCTCGGTCCTATAAAACCCTCCTGTCCCCGCCGCTCGTCCTAGCACCCCTCAGGCCATATTGTGATCTCGGTCCTGATAAGGACCGGTGGAAGCGAGACTGCCAGACTGGCCGGGCAGGGTTGGAGCCTCTATGAGGACTCAGTTGCGATACTGTCCTGGAGGGGCCAATGAAAGGCATTCTCACATGCGAAGAAAGGCTGCGAGTCAGTCTGGGCAGCCCCCCTCCCCATCTCCTGAGACTTCAGGCGCCACAGTGTAACTGCAGTCTCAGGTATGCTCCACGGACACTGTGAGAGATTCCCAGGCCCTTATACCTGAGACAGACTGGAATGATCCTTCCACTTTATTCCAAGAGCTCATGAGCTTTATGCAATTATTTTGATTAGTAATTCACCATCTCTCTGGCACAAGTGGGATTCTCCTCGTCTCCGTGTCCAGCTTGTCTGCTTATATACAAGCTGTTCTGTTGTTTTACTGCTTACGCTGGATTTGTCAGCAAAAATGAGTACACTGTCATCATCCTATCTAAATTACTTCCATTTGCTGTCGACTTATATTTGGAGTTTGGATGATTACAGAATAATTTCAAAACAGAATAGGCGAGTAGGATACTGGTTGAAGTTTTCACCGTCTGTCAGCAAATTGGAGCCACAGGACAATTTTCATTGTGGCATGTGTGGTTTTGTGGTGTATGTGCTGTCATTTATCTAGACTACACAATGTTCTTGCCTGTGGCTCTTATATCATTTTTAAGATGTACCTTCACTGGAAGAATTTCTATTCATTTTCATGCAGAATTTCACCAAATATGTATACTATCACATAATAAAATACATATTAATATTATTACACTTAAGTTATGTTATATTTTTAATGTGTATTTATTTTTAAACACAATTAAAAAAAATTTAATAAGTAAATACATAATTGCTTTTATTCAGAAAAAATCATTTAGAGAGTTATAGACAATGGCCTACACAGCCATATTCACATTCACATCCTATAAATAAATAAATTAATTAATTAATAAAAAATCGATGCGGATTTGTAAACTGATTTGTAAATTTGATGCTGATTTATTTCCACAAATTATTAAACACAATACATAAATAATAATTAGATGAAAAAAATAAATAAGTAATAAATACATTTATTCAGAAAAAAAAAACATTTAGAGAATTATAGACAATGTGGCCTATTCGGCCATTTTCACAGATTATAAATAAATAAATACATACATACATACATACTTACGTACATATAATATTGAGTAAATTTGATGTGTATTCATTTCCACAAATTATTAAACACAATAAATACAAATAATTAGATGTACCTTCATTGGAAGGATTTCTAATAATTTTCATGCAGAAATTTTCTATACACTATTACATTACAAAAGAATAAAAAATAATATTATTACATTTATTACAATATGTTATATTTTTATTGTGCATTTATTTATAAGCACAATACAAAATAAATAAACTAATAAATGAATACATTTATTAAGGAAAAAATCATATAGAGAGTTATAGACAATATGGCCATATTCACATTTAATTTCACAGCCTATAAATAAATAAATATATTATTAAAATATTTTGTAAATTTGATGTGTATTTATTTCTGCAAATTATTAAACACGATAAATACAGATAATTAGATGTACCTTCATTGGAAGAATTTCTAATAAGTTTCATGCAGAAATTCTCTATACACCATCACATTATAAAAAAATAAAGACTAATATTATTACATTTATTACAATATGTTATATTTTTTATTGTGTATTTATTTATAAGCACAATACAAAATAAATAAGTAAATAAATACATTTATTAAGGAAAAAATTATTTAGAGAGTTATGGCCTGTTCGACCATATTCACATTTCATTTTACAGCCTATAAATAAATAAATATATTATAAAAAATATAAATAAATATATTATTATTATTATTATTATATTTTGTAAAATATTGGACAAATTTCTCATTTCCATGCAAAAATTCACTATATACTATCACATCATAAAATAATAAATAGTAATTATTATTATTTTTATGAAATATGTTATTTTTTATGTTTATTTTTAATTTTTAATTTTTTTTTAATTTAAATAAATCAATAAATATATCAACTAAGTAAATACATTTATTTTTAAAAATGCCATCTCTCTCTCTCTCTCTCTCTCTCTCTCTCTCAAAATATTTATACTACTATATATTACTATATATATATATATATATATATATATATATAATATAGTACATTTAATGTGTAATTTTCCCCTCAAATTATAAACACAATACAAAGAATTAATACATAAATCATTGAAACTAATAAATGAATGAATTACTTATTCATTAGTAAATAAATTCATTCCGTCTTATTAAACCAGTCCACATTAATTATGCAGAGCCTTCATGAATACACACTTAAAGCAGCTGGGCTACCGCATATAATAAAGACAAGTGAAGCCCTTTCCATGTCAAAGAGCTTTATGTTGGCCAAGCCACGGTTTGCGCACGCGCACATCATACTCAGTATTACGTCGAGCGTCCATGAGAATCTGTTGAACCGCTGGATCAGTAGCACGACATGTCAGAGAAGAAACAAACAGTGGATTTGGGGCTGTTGGAGGAGGATGATGAATTCGAAGAATTCCCAGCAGAGGGTAAGTGAACTAAAAGTGATTGTTGTTTTGAGTAGAAATGCGCAATTTAGTCAATTTACCGGTAAATATACAAACAACACAACAGTGACTCAGCTAGCATTGCTAAGCTAACCGAGAAAACATTCTTGATTCTATTCAATAAATATTTGATTTGTAGCCTCTGAAAAGAAAAGACATGAATGAAATTATAAATGTAATATGCATTATTTCTTATAAACAATTTCAGCGCTTCTTGATCCACAGACTTAAAGAAGCAACAGTACTAGCACTTAGCATTTTAGCACCACAAAACCTAATATAGCTGTATGTTGTTTATAGTATTTGTTTCACATTTTCTCTGTAATTTAAATTCAGTTATTATGATAGATGTATACAATGAAGTTTATGACCTTTTATTTTTTTTTGAGTAAAATAAACAGAAACGAATAGCTCCACGTTGTGCAAGTTGTGTGTGGAGCTGGTGCTCGATTCAGGCCCTTGTAGATCATCAGCTTCATTGAACTGTTGTCATTCCCAGACTGGACGGGCCTGGATGAAGATGAGGACGCTCATGTTTGGGAAGACAACTGGGATGATGACAACGTAGAGGATGACTTTTCTAATCAGCTGAGGTAGGTTTCACATGCTAAATTTGTGTAAAATTAAAACCTTGGCACTGATGTGGCACTTTTAAATTGTAGATAGCCTAATCTAAATTCACAAAGAATTAATCCTGTTAAGGCGTACATATTACAGTGTTGTCCTAGTGCCTATTGCCAGAATCTTCCTGAGTCCATGTGAAACCCACATTTTTTCTGAAGAATTTAGTGTGGTTAAACTCATTTAGAAGAAAACAGTCCCTAAGGGATCTAATAGTCCAATGGCTAACCAACACTCATGGTGGCCTCAAACCACATTTATGAACTCAACTCTGTGTGAGAACTTGACTGGAGTAAATACAGCCATTTAATATTCTTGTGTGTATATATATTTTTAAGTTAAAAAAGGTAAATGCATAAAACATAAATTTTCCTTTTCTGAAGCCTTAAAGCTATTATAAATCTAATTTGATATTGCTCATGAAATGGTTTTGATTTCCAGCACTAGAAATGGTTGTGCTAGTGAATGTGGTGAGAGAGGAGAGACTCATGATATAAGTTTTATCACTGAAATAGGAAACCAAATTGAAACTTAAAAAAAAAAAAAAAAAAGTAGGTTTTAATTAGGGTTAATAAACTAAAAAACTTATTTCAGTTAGTTGACAGGGCAACAGTTTTCATTTTCATTTATTTTCATTTATCATTTCTTAATGTGCTAAAATAAGTAAAGCTGAAGTAAAATTAAAAAACATAGACATTTACTGACTAATAAAATACTAATAAAAATGACAAACACAAAATTACTAAAACTTTAACATAAAAATGCAAAAATGTCTAAATAATAATATTATTCATAATATTAGCAAAAACTGTAATAGTATCTCTATGATGCTATAATATGAATATAATTATTACTATTAATAGTAATACAAATGTTTTTAATGTGAAAATGTATTTACTCTTACAAATTTGTGACACTGAAACACAAAACCAGTCGTAAGTAGCATGGGTTTATTTGTAGCAAAAATCTTTTTATGCCAAAAATCATGTTCCATGAAAATATTTAGTAAATTTCCTTTCATAAATGTCAAAATTTTGATTAGTAATATGCATTGCTAAGAACTTTTTTTTTTCTCAATTTTATTAATATTTAGATTTTTTTGCACCTTCAGATTCCAGATTTTCAAATGGTTGTATCTTGTCATATCCTTGCAAACCATACATCAATGGAAAGCTTACTTATTATTGTCTTTTCTTTTATGTCAAAAAACATGAAGCTATTAGGTAAAGATCATGTTCCATGAAGATATTTTGTAAATTTCCTTTCATAAATATGTAAAAACTTAATTTTTGATTAGTAATATGCATTGCTAAAAACTTTTTTTTTTTTTTTTCAGATTTTCTTAATATTTAGATTTTTTTGCACCCTCAGATTCCAGATTTTCAAATATTTGTATCTTGTCATATCCTAACAAACCATACATCAGTGGAAAGCTTATTTTATTCAGCTTTCATATGATGTATAAATCTGAGTTTCATAAAATTGACCCTGTGGTCCAGTGTCACATTTAATACTTTCTGCACTTTTTAACTTTTCAACCCCACTTTTTCTTACCTTATCTTTTAGAGCGGAGCTTGAAAAACACGGATACAAGATGGAAACCTCCTAACGTTGGACTACTTGAGCTGAAAATATATTTTTCCCCACATTTGAATATTGTCAGTTTGTTCTGTCAATAGAAAATGTGACTTCTCTTATTACTTCTGTAAGAAGCCCAGCATTGTAAAACGGGTCAGTTGGACCTGATATCAATGCCCCCCGCCCTCACCCTTATATACAGCTTGTGTTAATAATTGTTATAATAAAGAATTGTTTTCCCTATCCTATTTGATTATTATTATTTATATATATATTTAGAGGCAGAGCAATGTTTTGCATACATGAATTTGTAATCACAAATCTAAACAACAAAGTCTGGTAAATATTATTAGTCAGTGAGCAGATTTTCATGTAACATCCAGTGATGCAGCTGCATGCGTCCGTAGAGAAACTGCTCGACTGTGCCCTGATGCTTCCCCCCGAGCTCATGGGGCTTGGCAGAGTCTCTGGTGGGGAGATTATCCAGTGAAGTGTTTGTCAGAGGCACGGAGGTGGTCACAGCGTGAAGCCCCAGCCGGTCCTGCCTGGGCCTGCCCACTCCCGACCGGGCCCTGCTCTTTTGCTCTTCACAGCGAGGGCTCCCGCACGGAACCAGAGGCCAATTTGCCCAGCCGCACTCCCCCCTAGCAAAATGATTTCTCTGGATTTGTGGCTGAGAGTCCCAAGGACATAATGAGCTGAAATCAATGCCAGTAAGGCATGTCCTACCGCAGAGGAGTCATTTGCTCATGTTTTAAAGCCTTGGGTTACATATTTTCTCTTCCTAAAATTCAAAATATAATTTGGAAATGATCATTTGTTTTAAAACTTCAACTTTTTTTTGAAGCGTACATGTATGACGGCTGCGTCTACTTGCTAAATGTGTTGTTTAATAGATTTTCAGTTGTTGATTCTGACATTAATGACCTGATGTCAAATTTATGATTACATCCTCTTTTTTTTTGACATCAGGGACACCCACATCTTGCAGGCGCGCACAATCATAACATGTAAATCCACCCATGCCCTTCAAAATAAGTGCTCTGTGCTGGATCATTATTTTAATTGTTGGAGAGTCATTGAGGTGTGAAAATCACTAAGTGAGAGCAACAGTGGAGATTCCAGGGCCATTTTGTTTGTGCCTGAAGGCGGAAGATTGGCCTCTTGTGTTCCAGCAAGGTGGGTCTTTGTGGCTTCCCCAAAAGTCAGTTTCACAGTTCATGAGAATCATTAAGCACGCACAATCTTTAGGCCTGTGTGGTATTTTCCACTATATTATTTCTTTTGTACCGTTTGCAATTGCTTGTGAATTTGGATCCTTTTAAATTCTGTCAACAGGTCATTCGCCCTGACCTAAAAATCTATGACGATAAATCTGAAATTTCAGTTAAAATAAAAATGTATAAAGCGGTCTGGAAAGATCGTTTCAATGGTTTGATATAATTATTTTCTTTTTAAAATAGGAAAACACAAATTATTCATTTCCGCTCAATGGTTTGATAATGTTTTTAATATTTTTAAAAGAAGCCTCTTGTGTGCCCTGCATTTATTTGATCAACATACAGTAAATAATAATTATTTGATACCTAATTAAAATAATTTTCTATTTAAATTTATTTCAAAATTTATACCTGTGATGGAAAATATGAACTTTCAGCATCATTACTCCAGTCTTAAGTGTCACCTCCTTCAAAAATCACTACAATATGATGATTTGGAGCTCAAGAAAGCTTTTTGTGGAAACTTATAGTAGAAAAATAGAAAGTTCAAAAGAACAGCATTTATTTGAAACAAAAATATGAACTATAAAATTATCAATGTCACGGTCACGTTTGATCATTTTAATACATATGCGAAAAAAATAACAACATGCACTTAACGGTAAAACTGTTTGAAGTACAAACCAGTGTGTTTATAATTAATATAATACATTAAAATAACAAGGTATGACACCAATTTGCAATATTAAGAGGCAAAAAAAAGCTGTTTTGTACAGCTAAAAATAGCTGGACGTGGAAGAGATTGGAAGCCAGATCCATAAAATTTACAAATGGCCGCATCGGCTCTTACAGGAAAAAAGGTGAATAGGGAAATAATGAGAAAAATAATAACCTGCAGTAAATGTTAAAAAGTTGTGCACTACAATCCAGTGTGTTCATAATTAACATAATATATTAAATAACAAGGTAAGACACGCCAATTTGCAATATTAAGAGACAGAACGAGCTGTTTTGTACAGCTAAAAATAGCCGGACGTGGATGAGATCGGAAGCCAGAACCATAAAATTTCCAAATGACCACGTCGGCTCTTATGGGAAAAAAGGTGAATGGGGAAATAATGAGAAAAATAATAACCTGCAGTAAATGCTAAAATGGTGTGCACTACAAACCACTGTTCATAATTAACATAATACATTAAATAACAAGGTAAGACATACCAATTTGCTATATTAAGATGCAAAATGAGCTGTTTTGTACAGCTAAAAATAGCCGGACATGGATGAGATATGAAGCCAGACCCATAAGATTTACAAATGGCCGCGCCAGCTCTTATTGGAAAAAAGGTGAATAGGGAAATAATGAGAAAAATAATAACGTGCAGTAAATGCTAAATAGATGTGCACTACAAACCAGTGAGTTCATAATTAACATACATTAAAATAAGGTAGGCACACCAATTTGCAGTATGAAGCAGCAAAACGAGCTGTTTTGTACAGCTAAAAATAGCTGGACATGGATGAGATCGGAAGCCAGATCCATAACATTTACAAATGGCCGCATCGGCTCTTACAGGAAAAAAGGTGAATAGGGAAATAATGAGAAAAATAATAACGTGCAGTAAATGCTAAAAAGGTGTGCACTACAAATTTCCATTTACAAATGGAAAACTAAGGTGTCTATACTACGTGTTAATTCTATCAATATAAGTATAACATTACAATTAGTTTGATTATAATGAAAAACGAATTCACACCCTCACAGTTTTATATACTGATAAGCTATATCCAGTTTATTTGTTTATTCTGTGGTGTTTCTGTCACACATTGGATGGGTGTTGCGGTCACACTGGGGTGTTCGCGACCACAGCAAGCATCTCCACCGTGAGCCAAGAGAAGACAGGGGGCCGTCGTGCAGGGAGCGAGCAGCTGCTGCAATAATAGGCCTAATTGCACGTTTCTTTTGTGGGTCTGAAATTAGTGGCAGAGCACAGCTACAATGCCCAAACCTTGAGTAAAAAAAAAAAAATGACTCACAGGGGCAACTGTTCAGCAGTGCGGCCCATCACCACCACCCACAACTCCCTGTCCCACACCTGCACTCACCCTCGCTAAAGTAAACACAGATAATAAGGTGTAATTACTTCAAAAAATAATAACGAGAGCCCTCCATGTGACAATGGTTGGCCTGTTTATTGAGGGTGGAAAATAACTTCTGAAGACACAGATGAGGGTTCCCCCATTGAGGGACCCTAAAAGGACATGTGTATCGGTGTAAGTGAGTGTGTTAACCTCATTTCAGGCCCCTTTTCTCTCTATATGTATTTCATTGTCTGTCTTATTTCATTGTATGGACAGTGGCACTAAAAGAAAGGAGCTGTTACTCTTCATTTTCTCTGCTGTTCATTTTGCTTGTAGCGCTCATTGTGGCATTTGGGAATGTTACAACATAGAGAGACCTTTAAAGGGGTAACACATTACAAGTTACGTAATCAGATTACTTTTTAAAGTAACTAGTAAAGTAACACATTACTTTTTCATTTAAAAGAAAATATCGGAGTTACTTTTTTAAAAAAAAGTTTACACCAGTTAATTTTTGTTACCTTTATATATTTAATCCTGTTTTATTAACCAATGTCTTTGCTGCTGACCTTTGTTGATCCAATTCAACCATACTAATAAGCAAAGCTTATTAAGAGTGTTGAACTTCCTTCTCCTACAAATCTACTGCACAGACGTGAACTTACTTTTTCTTCAGCCTTAGGCTTATTTATTTCACTTTTTGTTGTGAAAGGGCTTTTACATTTGCTAAAAATCAAACTGTTATATTAAAAACAAACAAGCAAGCCCTGCCCAGATTTAAAAAGTAACGCAAAAGTTATGTAACGTAATTGGTTACTTTTTTAGGGAGTAACGCAATGTTGTAATGCATTACTTTGAAAGGTAACTTTCCCCAACACTGTACATGGGAAATTATTTCTACATTCTTAAAAATAAAGGTGCTTTAAAAGCACAGTGATGCCACAGAAGAACCATTTTTGGTTCCACACAGAACGATTCAGTCAAAGGTTCTTTAAAGAACCATCTCTTTCTTACCTTTTTGTAATCTGAAGAGTCAGAAGAGTCCTTGATGTTATAAAATAAAAACATATTAAACATACTAAAATAGAAAATCTTCACATGCCACAATAGTATTGTTTTAAATAAAGTCTAGCTTTGGTGCACTTCTTTCAAAAGTATAACAAAAATTATAGATCCCAAACTCACTTGAACAGTAATTTATAATTACAATGTTTACGGATATATACATTTAAAAATGGTTAGAATTGTAATATTATAGATATATGAAAATGTAAACGTATATGAAAATAAAAAAAAGTTTCTGAGACCAAATTCTAATCACTGAAATGCATTCTGGTCTGCTAACTATTAAGACAGGTTGTTTTATCACAAGTATTAGCTGTAGGCATTCTGAATTTTATAGTGCTTTCATGACACATCATCAGTCGGCCATATTGGTGGCACAGAACATAAACAATGCCACTGAACTGAACGAAACTGGCATATTTTGCGGATTATTGTTGCTGAAAATGATACATTTTTGTCATGGTTTGGGCTGTACTAATCGGTTAGACTGGAAAAATATTTGGAGTACTATAGACTGCCAAAAGTTATAACAAATCAAGGAGAAGAGTGCAAAAAACTTGCAACTGGCCAAACTAAACCATGATTTCCAGGGCAAAAATCTTGACAACATTTGTATTTGATCTTATCATTTCCGGTCAGGTAGGTGAAATATTAGGCTAATGTCTTAATTAATACTGATCATACATTTCTTTTGTTGAATTGTTGAATAAAGTCGTTTTTTGTTTGTTTGTTTGTTTTCTTTGCCTACAAAAAGTATTCTTGCAGCTTCGTAACATTACGGTTGAACCACTGATATCACATGGACTATTTTAACATTGTCCTTACTACCTTTCTGGGCTGTGAATGTGATAGTACCGTTGCTGTCTGTGCAGGGTCAGAAAACTTGTATTTCATAAAAAATATCTTAATTTCTGTTCTAAAAATGAACAAAGGTCTTACAGGTTTGGAACGATATGAGGGTGAGTAATTAATGACAGAATTTTCATGAACCATGAAAAGCCTTTACAATGTTCTGTGTTTTGTTTTTGCTAATAAAAGAAAGACTTGTATATCAAATCCAGACTTATATTTCCAGAAAATACGGTGGTTAAATAATTATCCTGTCATACTACTACAATGCTAGAAATGATCTAAGTGGTTTGTTTAAAACGTGAAAAGGTTTCATTTATTTGTTTATTTATGCAGTTCCCCACTGAGCCCCTAAATCATCTTCAAGCTCAGCGATACCCGGCAATTACAGGTTGTTTTTATTCCATCAGTCTCGCAATCATATTTTAAGCATGTCCAAGATATCAAGGCAACCCACCGCACTTAATAACCCTGGACAGTCAGGAGGAAAGCACATCAAGACTTGTTGGGGCAATTAAGCACTCTTGATGTTATCCTCGCTAGTGAATTATCAGAGCTCTGATAATTGTTATTAATTAATCATCTCATTTGCTCAAGCTCTCTCATTTCCACAGTAACTGTAAGATAGACTCCAAATGACCTTTCAGGTGTGGGCTACACCTCATCTTTCTCTAAAACCATTAATGTTTGTCACACTGCTTTTAAAAACGAAAGTACTCGAAACGCTCTGCCTTAGTGAATAACAAAATGTGAATTACAATAACAGATGTATCTAACACATCAAAATATCGGAACAATGTAGTGACCAAAAAAGTTCTAAGTTTGATATCAGATATAAATATAAGACAGTAGATTATAAATGTATTTAATGTCCTTTTTGTCACTTTACCAACCTACTATATTGCAATATATACATTTTAAATACATAAATATATAAATATACATTTTTTTTACAAGATTTTTTTATATTTTTAAAGAAGTTTCTGCTGCTAATCAAGCCTGCATTTATTTGATTCAAAGTACAGCAAAAACAGTCAAATTTGGAAATATTTTTACTATTTGAATATTTTTTAAAATGTAATTTATTCCTGTGTTTTTAGCATCATTACTCCAGTCACATTATCCTTCAGAAATCATTCTAATATTCTGATTTACTGCTCAAAAACATTTATCATTATTATTATGTTGAAAACAGCTGAGTAGAATTTTTTCAGGGTTCTTTAATGAATAGAAAGTTCAGAAGCATTTTCAGAAATAGAAAAAATACACTCAACTGTTTAAAATATTGATGATAATATTAATGATAATAATGTTTCTTAAACAGCTAATCAGTATATTAGAATGATTTCTGAAGAAATGTGACACTGAAGACTGAAGTAATGATGCTTAAAAATGAGCTTTGATCGCAGGAATAAATTACATTTTAAAATATATTCAAATAAAAAGCAATTATTTTAAATAGTAAAAATATTTCATAATATTACAGCTTTTGCTGTATTTTGGATCAAATAAATGCAGGCTTGGTGAGCAAAATCTGTTCAAAAAGCTTTGACTGGTAGTGTATATATTATGTATATGTATTTTTGTCATTTTTTAATTTTATATTTATAAAACAATTTTTATAAACAGCTTTTGGTGTATTTTGGATCAAATAAATGCAGGCTTGGTGAGCAAAATGTGTTCAAAAAGCTTTGACTGGTAGTATATATATTATGTATATATGTATTTTTGTCATTTTTTTAATTTTAATATTTATAAAACAATTTTTATAAACAGCTTTTGGATCAAATAAATGCAGGCTTGGTGACCAAAATCTTACTGTTCAAAAACTTTTGACTGTAGTGTATATAATATGTATATATATTTTTTGTCATTTTTAATTTTAATATTTATAAAACTATATATATATATATTTAGATCAAAACGTTTTTTTAAGATCATGAGTGTCAAGTGTGCCCAACACTACTGTTAAAGCTAAAATTATGCAGATATTTCAGCTCATCTCCACTAAAACGAATATAATGTGTTTTGATATTTTTTCCCAAGTTTTAAATTGCTTTCATAGCTGACTTTGACAACTAAATAAGGATAAACTGGAAGCTGCGCGGAGGCCAATAGATTCATGAGCAAATGAAATGTGGAGAGCGACTGTAAAATACGGAAAAATGCAGCTTTGGGGGTTTAAGAGCCTGGGAGGCCTGGCGGAGGCACAGACTTATAGTACGAGCTCAACACGGAAACAATTTATCATGTGTGAGCGGCTGTCTGCTCACAAGACAACAACAATGTTCCAAATCTCACCCTCAGGCAGGACACAAATCCAGCAAAGCGCTCAGGCATGTGGACTTTTCTATCTCTTTTTCTCTCGCTATGTCTTGCGCGCGCGCACACACACACACACACACACACACACACACACACACGCACAGGTGGTTAACATGCTATCAAGCACATTTGATTCCTTACTATACATCCTAATAGGAACGTGCACTGAAAACACCCTCCTTTTTCAGGATTCAATAATCCAGTCCTTTCACTGGTAATTTTTCATACGCGGCAAATTAATGACCCATTCACGTTTCTTTTTCTCCGTCTAAATACAGGATGGGAAAACCAAAATCTTACATTTGTCAACCTCATTTCAAAAGCAAACTCAAGCTTTTTTTATTCAGTGTTGGGAAATTTAGTCATCATTTAGTCATCTTTAATTTAACCGTTTGTCCTCTGAGTGGCAAACTTCCTTAAAATGAGCCAAAGCAGGCAACGCCTACTGAAATGGAATGGAAAATGTGCAGTTTTATTTCATAGCGCTGTGTTTGGGATTGGGAAATGAAAGAAACACATAAGCAAACAAAGAGCTGGTGTGTGTTTCATGATGGAGTGTCTGGTGGCCATCATGCAGCTCGTCGAAATTAGAAGTGACACATGCAACTGAAGGGCTCCCTGCTAAGGAACGCTGTTCTGTCGTGGCGGGAGAGAGTGAGCTTTGAATCATTGCTTATTGTGCCGGCTTACATGTGCACTGATTAAGGGAAGCAGAGTGTGTGGAATGTCACTCGTTTTTTCTGTTTGGCTCAGAATACAAGAGACAGTGCGTCATTAAAACCGTGAACGTACATGGATATTGTGCTCCTAGATTATCCTGGGAAATGCTATAATGATATTACATCAGAACACGTTTCCATTATGATTCCTGTTGGTTTTTATCTGACATCAGATTCTCTACAAATAATCTATTTTCTTTCTTTTCCGAAAGGCTCATCTCTGTTCATGTATGAGAACACTTCTTGTCCTCTCGTCTTACAGGCTGCCGTCACTTCTGACGGAACAGTGAACAGGATTGTTCGTTTTTGCTCGAAATGGATTGAGTGACATGTAACATGATGCATCCTTGGTGATTTTTGTTTTGTATTTTGCATAGGCCACTCTGTAGCCATGAGAACCGCGCTATGCAGTGTCTTTGTTCCTCATCCAAAATGCAGATGTCAAAATAAAAAGAAAAGAGCTATCTGTTGATGCGCATCCATTTATCCCTGAGACCTGCTTTTCATGTTGTCCAAATCTCTAAAATAAAATCTCAAATGTTTTGACTAGGGATGCACAGTATATCAGTAACATATCAGTAGCAATTAATGCCCAATTTTATATATAATATTTTGATGTATAATTTTGACGTAGCATGGAAACAAGTCTCCCACATTCACCATCTTTACTGTCACATTTGATTAAATTAAGTGTAATTTATTTACCTCAGTTTAGAATGGTAGTTCTAGTATAGTACAAAATATTAGTAAAAAAAAATCTATTGCATTAGAAAAAAATCTGAAGCAGTTTAATATATATATACACACACACACTGCCAGTCAAAAGTTTTTGAACAGTAAATTTTTTTATGTTTTTTAAACTCTTCTGTTCACCAAAAAATCTGAAATAGAAATCCTTTGTAACATTATAAATGTCTTTATCCCCTTAATTGTCACCGTCCCACCTGTGGGATGCCTAGGTTTACTTCACTATTTTACAAATAAATCCTAATTTAATCATGGCAAACTATATATCGTTGGAAAGGTCTAAGACTTCTAAATAGATATTTTACCTTTTTTGTTACAAATTATGTAGGAAAAGTAATAGATTCATTTATGACAAGAGTGCACCTCATAAATCTACTTTATAAAAAGAGTTTTGACCTTTGTCACAAAAATACTTTCTTTGTTGCCTTTTTCCCTATCATGCTTTAGAAATCATAAGAAATTATAGATCACTTGAAAACTTAAAATCTCAGAATTCATCCTCTGAAAACCATTTTAAAATCAGACATTGCACTATGATGGAAAATGTACATCAAAATCATATCACAAAATGTTTTTGTTCAGGAATTGGTAAGAAATTAAGTTTAAATACTGCATTTTCACGTCTCTGTTCAAAAATGGGAGTGACAATGAAAGGGTTAAAATCACTTTTGATTAATTTAAAGCATCCTTGCTAAATAAAAGTATCAATTTCTGTAATTTATTTCCCAAATAGAAAAAAATCCAGCTTTGATCACAGGAATAAATTACATATTAAAATATATTCATATAAAAAAGCAGTTATTTTAAATAATAAAAATATTTCACAATATTACTGCTTTTGCCGTATTTTGGATTAAATAATTGCAATTATTTAAAAAACATTACAAATCTTTTGACTGGTAGTATATACATATAATTGTCCAGTATTTTAACCATGCTTCAGTTTTTTTTTTGCTACTGAAATCCAACAAATTTCCAGATTTCCAGCACAGCCTGTGTATCTAGATTTGTGGCCAGGTGGTATGTCCTCGGGAGAAGGAAAAGGAAAAGACTTAAAGATTTTCTGGTGTTCTTGTTTTGTTCAAAGACGAACGAGGCTGATAATTTCCCTCCCACAATGCTGTTGAACAGCCCCTATGATCAGCAGCTATGAGAAAGAGCAGGAATCTGAGGTCCAAGTGTGCAGCCCAGAGCCTTTGACTCGCTCCGCAGTGTTTGTGGGCAGCATCTGGAGTCACTTAGGTGGAGAGGTACCCTTCATCCTCTCAGGTTGCAGGTCTGAGTGTGGGCTCTTGTTTTTCGAAATGGCTAAAGTCTGCTTGCCTGGACCTTCTCAAACTGCCCCGGCGCATCCGCCCGTCCCTCCAGAGGGCCAATTTCAGCCCATCCCATATGCCCCAAAGCATGTTTAGTGTAGTCACTCATTTGAACTGAAAGATGTTAAACAGATTCATTCAGGAGCCGGACTTTGTGAGGCTTTTGCAAAGCGAAACAAGCAGGTTCAGGTGACTGAAGCGTACAGACGTGTTGTGTACAAGGGTAAATGTGGGGGAAGTAGGCAAATAAATAGTGAGCAGCTTGTAATGTTGATCACTTTACTCTATAAAAATAAACAGATCAGTTAAAGTTTAGCTGGGAACAACAGTTGCTAACTGCTCGTTTGACTATATTCTATCACTGGACTACTGTCAGAACTTTTTATAGTTCTGCGCATTGAATTGAACCAGACTTACTAAGTTAGTTGGTGGCATGTTGTTCAAACAGATTTATTTTTGTGTCTGTCAAGGCCCATAATGCTCATTCTGTTTTTGTCAGGGGAATTATATATATTTTATCTCAATCCCGTCTAATTCGGTTTGACATCTTTCCAAGATAAAGATAAAACAGAGATAGAGAGTGAAAAACAATATTAAAGAATGCAGCGACCTTATAACTTCTGAACGCTGACAAAGATTTTTAAAAGCGAAAAAGCTATGCAAGCAGTGAATCTGAATGTCTAAGTAAGTGGTGTTTAAAAACATTAACTGTTATTTTTGTGCTGCTACTTTTCTGTTTCTGTCACATAACTACCTGCATTTGTACATTTGCAGCAAAGGAGCTGCCGCCAATATACTAACTAAACTAAATAAATACATTGGACACTTGATGTATTGAGTTTTATATAACTGACCATACACAACTGAACTCAAGGAAAAGTTAAATCACGTCAGTCATCTTCATCAGCACTCGAAAGACTATAATTAAACTGTCAACATCTCAAATAGACACAACTTTGTAAACCACATCTCCGTGCCTCTGTTACTTAAAACAGAAGGTATTTAACCTTAGAGACCTCTGGAGTCCCCAGTCGCTGACCATTATTAGAGACACTCCAGTGGTAAAGAGCAACAAAGTGGTTCAATCATTTGTTTATAAGTAGTTCTATTTTTAAACCTCTCAGTTTAGACAACTGAAAATAGGGGGATTTTGCCCCAAGATGTCTACCCTTTCAGGCCTTTCCTTCAAAGATGTGTTTGTCCCAGGAGAGGCAGAAGGCGACCCTGGCCAAGACGTGTCAAAGGTCTTCTGGTTCGGCAAAATAATCCAAACACTGGGGAATCGAAGCACATGAAGTTTCCTTCGTTATTTATAAGACAATATATCAGTGTAGTTTGGAAATTTGATGCTTTGCTATTTATATAATTAATTACCAATACTATATGAGGGTAAACTAACCTTTTCATATTACATATACATATGTCATATGTGTATTAAGTTAAATATTGTTATATTTACACAATGTTAACAGAATGCATCACTGCACATCTTGAGATATATTTCTGAATAAAGAATAGAGCAGGTGCCATGGATATTTGGGGGAAGAAAATTTCCCCTGTGAGGCCCATTTGAGTAACGGAGAAAGCCTGCTGTGAAAAATACTGTGGTTCCTACTGGTTCCCCAAGAATCCCAGAAGCCTCCAGAAAAACGCTTTGAATTATTTTGAGCTCATTTTGTTTCTGAAGACCATCCCCCGTCAGAGACCTTTTCCTCCTTTAAATTGTTTTTTATGCCAAGGAAAATGATAACTGTTCCTTCTTTGCTCAGCCGATGGTTAAATAAAAAACTTAGAACAGGGAAGATTTGTTACATTTCAAGGTGAAATAGTGTTTATGTTTATTCGTTTTTCATCATTTGGAATTTATGTTAACATGTCATCCAGCTCTCAATTTATTTTATTTCATATATTTCATATATTTTCGTTTGTCTGTTTCTACTCATAGCTAGCTTATTAAAACTCTAAACCGTATATATCATATATTTCATTTGATTTTAACATAAGTTTACATGACATCAGTTATTTGCCATTGGATAACATTTCTTCATTCATGAGCACATCATGTTTAACTGTAGAGATAAAGAACTACACTTGTGTGCAATGGAGGGTCTGAGACCACTTGGGTCATTCCTTCTGCTATGCATTACCTTTTGAATTATGTAGCTTTTTAAGAAAGAACATGCTTTATTGTGCCAGACTTTCAGAAATATGTTCTGCACAAGCTCAGTCAGTAAAACTTTAAATTATAATGGAAATAAAGAGCTAACATTGCTCAGCAAGACACTGAGAGTTACAGCAGCCTAAAGTTGTGAAGTTAATTTTTTAAACTTGTTTTAAAGTGAGTTAAATCAAATAATTCTACAAAACATCACACAATTGTTTCTATTTTATTAAAAAGTTTTCAGAGGTAAATCAATAACAGTTACAATTTTAACAATATCTCAGGTAGGGCTGTGCAATATATCAAAATTATCGAAATACTGCAAATACATATCGCAAAATGCATATCGCTACAGCTTGCAATATTTGGGGCCATGAACAAAAGACAATTCACTCATTGCTCTTGCCTAAATAACTTTTTTTTTAACTTAAATAAGAATCAGTGCATATTGAATTCATAGAAGGAAGACTAAGCAGTGTTTTATTTTTACTACGCTTCACTTTAGAAAAGTGAAACGTGTGCTAGATATATTAGAATCAGAATGAGCTTTATTTACCAAGTGTGTGCAAACACAATGAATTTGTTGTGGTTTTACATTAGCTCCTGATACATAGGCCAATATACATATTTAATACTATAGGTAATGAAGTTCACAGAACTGACTCAGTAACAGCGGAATAAAAAGGTCTTATCTGAGCATGTGGCACTTTAAGCATTATCATATGTATCGCATATCGATTATCGCATTATTTAATGAGTTATCGCATATCGCATTTTTCTTCAGTATTGCACATCCCTAATTTCAAGTGTGATTTATGAGATTTGTTGTATTTTGAATCAATTTTTTCTTTGTAGAAGGCAAAAAGTCATCATACTCGATCATACTGATTTCAAAGATAAGAATTTATTAGTTTGAATATAGAACATTGAACTAAACACTATCATAACGTCTTAGTTCATAATTCATTCAGTAGCCTATGTTTCGATCGTGACTGCACATTTTCGGTAGTGACAGTAGCCTACGTTTTGGTAGCGACCACATAGGCTACTAAAACATACTAAAATACTAAAAATAACAAAACTGTAGCCTGCTGACATTTTGTTTATTTCCCCCAAATAAAGGATTACGTGCTCCCTTTTGACGTGACCGTTGCGGTATTGACAATTTGCGAGATAACGCTCAAAGATGTCACTACCTTAACTTCATTGATGTCACTACCGAAACTTGATTGGTTTGGTAGTGACAACTTTACATACTATTGAACCTAGCTCATAGATGCTAATCAAACAGTGGTACACATATAAAAACTATGGAATAACTCTCAAAAAGTGTTTAATTATAGAAAAAAGGTGTTCGGTAGTGACATTCTTTAAAGGTACACACAGATTTTTTCCACATTTTTGAACACATTAACCTTAAAATGGTGGGGCATATCTACTTACCATGTAGAGAGTGACACATAAATATTTCCTGATCATAAATGTAGGGGTTTAGAATCTGTCTCAGCCAATGGACTAAAACACACACTGATTCGACAGTGACAGGAAAATGCACGATTTTTTTTTTTTTACTTAAAGTTTTATAATTTACATAGAAAATATTACAAAATACAAAATATCTTCATGGAACACGATCCTTCCTAAATATCCTAATAATTTTTGACATAAAACAAAAATCGATAATATTTACCCAAACAATGTATTTTTGGCTATTGCTACAAATATACCCGTACTACTTAAGACTGGTTCTATATATATATATATATATATATATATATATATATATATATATATATATATATGGGATAGCAGTGTGCACCAACTGTGTAGATTGGCCCGTGTACAATCTACCGCACCTAGGAACGTGAGCGTTTCAGCGGCTTTCCTCCACACGCAACAGCCTCTACTGTCCCGCACGTGATCTCCATGGAAACGTCATCAAGCTCGAGAAGCCTTCCTGTTGCTATAGTTGAGCGCTAGCTGAGCATGGCAGCAAAGGTAAGCGCTATTCTCGCACAGAAACAGCTACGCTTTTCTGTAGATGACAAGAGCTCAGTATTTGATCGTGAAGCATACGTATATATCCATAAAACGCCATTGCAGGATACTGGAGAAGCGCGGGGGAGATTAACTGATAACCTTCAGTACACAGTAGCCGGTGTGGTAGAGCTAGTTAGCCTGCTAATGTCCTGGGTGAACGTTAGCGTCTCTCAATGACATTGAGACATAAGAGCACTTCAGAGAGCTCGGATGAAGCATCAAACCCCCTGCAGACAGACTGTCCAGCGTCTGCTTGAGTACTTGAATGGGTGTCATGGGGTTTATAGGATGCTAAACATTCTTGATGAGAGCTTGACATCACAAGGGCTTGCCTGGGTTTTTTTTTTTTTTAGATATAAAAGTTTCTTTTATTAATAATGAAAATAATTACATGTGACCTTGGACCACAAAACCAGCCATAAGGGTTAATTTTTTTTAAACTGAGATGTATGCATCCGGAAGCTGAATAAATAAGCTTTTCAATGATGTATGGTTTGTTTTGATTAGACAATAATTGGTCGAGATACAACTATTTAAAAATCTGGAATCTGAGGGTGCAAAAAAATCAAAATATTAAGAAAATTGACATTAAAGTTGTCCAAGTGAAGTTCTTAGCAATGCATATTAAAAATCAAAAATAAAGTTTTGATATATTTATGGTGAAAAATGTACAAAATATTTTCATAAAACATAGTCTTTACATGGTCTTTATCCTAATGATTTGGGCATAAAATAAAAATCTGTAATTTTGACCCATACAGTGTATTTTTGGCTATTGATTCAAATATACCCACTGATTTTAAGACTAATTTTGTGGTCCAGGGTCACATATGATTACCATTACCACTGGAATGTCATGATAAAAAAAACTTTACCGTACCTGATGTATATATAAAGAGTTCAGATGTAAAACCAGCTAAAACACATATTATACATTCATCAAATACTTTTACTTCAAACTTGCTAAAATCCCGCCCTCAGCCCAATCAGAAGTACCAGTACTTGCATAGAAACCTATACAACGGAGCCTGATAAAAATGCTTTTTTAAAAGAAAGATGTCAGATGGATTTAGAGGCTTTTGCATCTGAACTCTTCGTATGTAGATTCATTATGAATTTGATTGTCCCTACAGGTAATGATAAAGAGGGCTGATCCTGCAGAGCTCAAGTCCATTTTCTTAAAGGTATGTCATCACTTATCTCCCCTGAAAGTCTGGAAATGAAGGGACGGGAGCCCAACATCTAAGCACTGGTGTCAATGGCATATACCTCTATCTGATGTAACTATGCAATAAATTTCTCATTACAGAAAGAAAACCTGAGGATTAATTTAAAAATGCATCGAGCACTGTATGGAACTCATAGTAAGTTCACATAAGTATACGAAGCGGAGTTCCTTAAACGCACAAGAAAAATCTTTGCATGAATAACGTATTTTAAGGAGCATCTACCAGCAATGAACTAACACACGCTTAATATTCCTTTCAATAATCAACCTTTTTCTTTCTTTCGGATATCTGCTTTAAAGAATAGAAAGTATAATTGTAAAATGTATTGTCATATTGCATTTAAAAGGTTAGTTCATCCAAAAATGAAAATTCTGTCAATAATTACTCACCCTCATGTTGTTCCAAACCTGTAAGATCTTTGTTCATCTTCAGAACACAAATTTAATGTTTTTGATGAAATCCGAGAGCTTTCTGACCCTCCATAGACAGCAAGGGTCCCTCCATGTTCAGGGTCCAGAAAGGTACCAAGAACATCGACAAAATAGTCCAATGTGGTTCAATGTAATTTTATAAAACTACGAGAATATTTTTGGCTCTCCTCTGTATGTGCCGTGGTACTCTCCAATATGGCGCTAGGGTGACGCAGAGAAGAATTATTGTTGAATAAAGTCAATATTTTTGTTAGGGCTGCACGATTATGACAAAAATCATAATTGTCGATTATTCCCTTGAAATTGTAATTGTGATTATTAATTACGATTACCACAATGTACATTGATTGATGTTTTAAATAGCTTTATACCATTGTTTGAAGCAACTGCATGCCATAATTTTATATATAAAAAAAAAAAAAGCTGAAAACACTCCTCCTGAAAAACTTTTATTGCTTTTCTCATTGCAAAAGTTTGAAAATAAATAGCCTATTAAGTCTAAATATTTAAGTATTAGGCACTGTGATGAACATCATAGCAAATACACAAATCTGAATGGCTATTTAAATAATTTAAATACTTTTCAGAAACAGAAATCAGTTTTTTTATGGGGTTTCTGGGGTAATGGCTGCATTATGTTTAGCGCCATCTGCTGTCAGAGAATGGACAAGCGCTTTCATCCAGAGCATCTCTCACACTCTCCGCCATGTACTTTTCATCTGTGCTTGTTTACATCTTAGTGCATGTGCTCTTTGATGCAGCATACAGCGGTGTTGTGCATTGTGATCAGTTGATGGGAAAAGTTATCTTAAAATGCATAAAGAATTCGGAATAATTTGATATAAATAATTATTTTTGGTATTTTGCTGTGCAATATCATGCATATTCATTAGTCTAGTCGTGATTTGCCTCTCACAACGTGACATGCTCTAAACACGCCTCTTAAGCACGCAAAATAATGTACTTTTATTTGTAATCGCGGCTGATCAGTAATTGTGATCGCGATTAGACATTTGATTAATTGTTCATCCCTAATTTTTGTTGCATCATAAAATTACGGTTTAACCACTAATGTCACATGGACTATTTTGTCGATTTTTATTTTTTTCTTGGTACCTTTCTGGACCTTGAACGTGGAAGGACCCTTGCTGTCTATGGAGAGTCAGAAAGCTCTCGGATTTCATCAAAAATACCTTAATTGGTGTCCCGAAGATGATAACAGAATTTAAATTTTTGCGCAAACTAACCCTTTAACTATGAAGATGAGTTTTCTTTGATTACATAATTCTGGGCCTTTAATGCTAAATATTTATGACTGCCATTTTGATGCGATATGTGATTTTAATTGAAATGTATTTTGCCATCTTCATTAAATACTTAATTGTATTAAGTGACTGTTTCAATGACTGCTTGTTAGCTGGTATAACATGATGGTATAACATGCATAATATGTTCTTCAAATCAGATTGCTGATATTTTGCGATCAAACACTTAATAAAGTATTTTTTTCACTCTATATACTCAGTACCGCAGTGGTCTCAATTTTAAATATATGGTATTAGCCCAGTTTTCTTTCCCTTCACAGTACGCTGGTGTGGAGAAGAATGGAGAGCACTACATGTCCCCAGAGGACTTTGTGTCCAAGTTCCTTCTTGCTCACACAGACACAAAGCTTTCCAAGGAGGCCACCGTTTTACTGGCAGGTGTCGTGGACCAGACCAAAGACGGGTTAGTATTTGTCTATTGCTGCTTTTACATTTTTATCTTCCACTTGAACCTTTAGTATTAATCATTTGGAAACAAATCAAACTGTGCTAGCAAACACCAAAACGAAAATGCCCCTCAAATGATGCTCAGTGTTTAAATGACAATGACAAACACCCAGCGTGAATTTGTGTTTTTCATTAATAATTTACGACTTGTGTAAATGACAGTTTATAGTTTATTTGATTCATAAACAAAGCACTTGCTGTGAAACGGATGTGGATTATGCTGCGGTATCTTGCGCTTTTAATCCTGCATTAGGATGAAGGGTCAGACATCTTAACACGCCACACTTTGTTCAGGTGCTGCTCCATTCAGGCAGCACGGCTCAACCCCTTTTTGCATTAATATGTATGCTTTTAATGATACATAATGACGGCCAATGATACGCAAGCGTAAGTCCAAAAAGATTGTGCGTTACCACGGCAACCAGCCGGGCCGCGTTCCGCGCCGAGTGCATGTGGTCATGCGGCACACATTATTAGGGCTGCCATAGACCGGGAGAGGTACACACGCACTGTAATTGCCTGTGCCATTCAGCTCTCATGCTTTGTGCGACTTTGAGGATGGATAAATTGCTGCATCTCAGCTATTAACGGATAACTATTAGGGAATCATGGCTTCAGCTCTCTTTCTGAACCTCGTTTTTTATTTATTTGCCAGGCTTTGAGTAAAAAATAGGGGGATTGTTTGATTTAATCAAGATTATGGAAAAATGTCGTGTAGAGTATGTTGGTAAGCATTGTCTTTTCGGTTTATCTCATGTTATTCGCACAACGCGTGTAGGTTACTGAACGAGTTAAATAAAGATGTGGATATATATGGATTTCTGAGGTTTGGTCATAGTGGCGGCTGTGGTCGGGACCTTCATGCCGTCAGGACTGTGGAATGTTGCAAATGAAGAAACGTTCATTTTAAGGCCTTCGTCCCAGAATTACGATGGAATGAAGTCCTCACAGCAGTTCATATTTTGTTTAGAAATTCGTGTACGAATGAAGCTCGTTATAATGTTGAAATGTATTCAAAACCGTTGAATTTCAAGAACCGAAAGCTCTTATCCATCTCTAGCTAAATCTGTTTGTGTGGGTGCCGATGTTTTTGCTGAACACGATGTGTTTTACAACCGAGGTAGGTTTTCATCTGATTGAGATGATTCACAGGTTATCTCTGTTTCATGAGATGGATACAAACAGCATGATGCATTTTCTGCCTCCTCCTGAGCTGGAATAAATCAAGTGATATGGTGACATCCATCAGGCACTGAATCACTTCTCCTTTATTCACTCAGCCCTGTTTGAGCGGCATCCTGCCAACGGTTCTGAATCATTCATTCAACACATGTAGACTTCCCTGCTGATTCAAAGATCTGCCAGACATTCTCTCCTTCTCTCGCTCTATCTTTTCTTCCCTCTCCATTTTTGATGGAAAAACTCCTCAAGTGTGAAACTCCGTAGCCTCTTGGGGGTTAAAACTTTGTAAAGAGTGCATGCTGAGAAAATGGCAGTCCGTGCCCATGTGGTTTCAGGCTGGTCTGAGGTATGCACTCAGGGAAAGCTAAACCAGCCCGTGTCCCTCTGAATCCGCGCTTGTCAGTGACAATGACAGGGCCAGAGCTTATTGAAGGTGCTCTCTCTTCACCTGTCACGGATAAAAGCTACTACGCTAAACCACTGAAATAATAAGTCTGTAAATAGTGTTTCTGCTAAGGACAGTGTTTACCAGCACCTTTCGGTTTTATAAACAACACAATTTAAAGGTGCGTGGCACCCGCTGCGAGATACAGGGAATGCTTTGCCTGTTGTGATTAGCGTAACACATTGAAAATGAATGGCAACGGGATATTACGATTCTACGAGAAATGCACAACAAATGTATTGGTTTCTAAAGTGTGTCTCTCTCTCCTAAATTTTGATGATTGCCATGGAAATATCAAGAATTCTTATATTTTTCACATTTAAATGTTTTTGAATTGTGTCCTTTATGCTCACAAAGGCTGCATTTATTTATTAAAAATACAGTAAAAACTGGAACAATTTAAAATGACAGTTTTCTATATGAATATATATTTTTTACGGGGGGTCATCGGATGCCCATTGTCAACAAGTTGATATGATTCTTTAGGGTATTAATGAAATCTATAACATACTTTGGTTAAGATTTTTCAATTGTAGTGTAAAACAACACCATTTTTACCTTGTCAGAAACAGCTCTGTTCACAGCGACCCATTTCAGTGCATGTCCCTTTAAATGCTAATGAGCTTTGCTCACCCCGCCCCCTTTCTTCTGTAAACTTTACAGAGACTGTAAACTTTAGCCGCAGAACTTGCTAACTAGTACATTATTAGGAAAGGCGATTTGCAGATTCATAAAAAAAAACCTTTATACTTATACATACTTCTGTAGGTGAAGCTGGATCACGAATGATTTGCATGAACATAGACGCATTTAGGTAGATCATTCCCTTTAAAAAGAAAAGTAATTCTCTGCGTCTTCAGCGGCTCAGATACCGGAAGTAAATGACGACTGCTATGTTGATTATTACATCCAACAACAGAACACCTCGATCGCTTTGGAGACATTCTTGTCTACAAATTACATCCAACAACAGAACACCTTGATCGCTTTGGAGACATTCTTGTCTACAACTGCTCCGGCGTCGAAACAATGGCAGACAGTCAACAGCTCACTCAGGGCGGGTCAGTGATAAAATGCCAGTATCAGTCAGCAATCGTGGGAGGGGCCTGGCATCACACAGCCAAGAATATGAGAATGGCTTGATCTGAGAAAGGGGTTATTATTTATGGGAATTAAAAAAAAAAAAAATCATTATAAGGTGGTTGTGTGCACACACATTTCAGTTCAAACAACAGGCAAAAATGAATTTTGCATCCGATGACCCCTTTAAAAGGAAATTTATTTCTGTGATGGCACAGAATCCCTTTGTTACTGTTGCTTTGTCCAACAAACCGAGAAGCCACTCAGTGAAAAATCGCAGAGCAAGGGAAACTGACAACGCGCTGACAGATCAGGTTACTTTAGGTATGAAACAACATCTCAGCTTTCACAATTTTGTAATTTTGTAAAAAGCTATATAAAACATTTTGTGGCTCTTTAATGTGTCGTGACAGATCACTGTAGCGCCTCAGTTCAAGCGGCACATGAACCAATCATCTTTTCCTCTTTACTAGTTATAGCATAAAATAAAAATGAATGAACATCAGAAGGTATCTTGTTTCAGCGGCGGAAAGAAGTCAATACACACCATTTTTCAAGTTCAAGCCCACCAACGTTAATCTGCAGAAATGACAGATTGCCTGTCAGTCAGACTCCCCGAAAAGGGTCAAATAGCATTTCTTCTTATTATCAGTGTTGAAAACAGTAGTTCTGCTTAATGTTTTTGTGGAAAATGTGATGCATTTTTTTTCAGGATTTTTTGAAGAATAGACAGCTAAACAGAACAGCATTTATTTAGAAAGAAAACCTGTAAGGGCCCTATGATTTCCGTGATGTGAAAAACACGGAATTGCAGGATCCAGTCATAAAAACAGAATGCAGCATTTGAATAATTAAACATGCTAAAACCAGAATTTGGTAACAATAAAATGCAATATTTCATAGGGCCCTAAACATGCCATTTTTGTTAAACCTTTGATAAATTGATGTTTTTTAACATGATTTCATGATTTGAATTAATTAGATTAATAAGATTTTATTTAAAAAAGGAGTCCAGAAAAATTAAAATGGAAAAAATGGAATATGGAAAAAAATAAAACATAAAATGGATTTAATTTTTTGGATTTCATAGGGCCGTACTTCTGTTACATTATAAATGTCTTATTGAAGAAAAATTCAAATGGAAAAAACGGAATATGGAAAAAAATAAAATATAAAATGGATTTCATTTTTTTGGATTTCCTAGGGCCCTACTTCTGTTACATTATAAATGTCTTTACTGTCACTTTTGATCAATTTAATGTGCCCTTGCTAAACAAAAGTATTAATTTCTTAAAAAAAAAAAACCAACTACTAACCCCAAACTGCGAATCCTGGTGTATTTAAAAAGGTTTTCCAGTTTTTGTGTGTTTAGAAAGACAAAGTTCTACATGAACCACCCAAATTATTAAACCATTTCAGTATCATATTTGAGCAAAGTTTTTGGATTCCCCATGTTACACTTCTGGTTCTGTGCCATTTTAGTTGATGGTTGGAAGATGTTTTGCACTGGCCTTATTACTCGAGCTTTGGTTTAGTTTGTTTTTCATGGCTACGGCATCTTAGTGTGTTTGTGTACCAGCGTAATTGTTCTCTAGTAGTCAAGGAACTGCTAATCAACCATCATAAGCCTCGCGTCTGGCATGGCGCTGGGGAAACTACATGCACAGCTCATTTTTGCGTATGTTGATAGGAGGAGGGTATTTAATGCAGATACGCTCCCAAAATCAATTACAGTGACCATCAAGCCGATCTGAAATGAAAGCAATACCATCTGGTGTTTAGAAGGCCATCGTTTCCTTCCAGAGCTTTCTGGAGATGCATTCTAATCACTTGCTGAGTTTTGGTAGACTTTTCTGTTTGTAAAAGCAGCAGCCTCTGTATCATTTCTCATCGCATTTTGTTTTTAATCATCGACGCCTAGGCCCAGCGGATCGCCTTTGGAGCTCTCCACCCACTCTGAAACAGCAGGCTCCTGTTCTCCTACTGTCAGCTTAGTTAATAAAACAATTACTCTTGACTCCACAATGTGGCTGATTTGGCATGCTGGAAGCACGCAAATTCTCAGTTCCTTTGAATTTCATCAGTAACAAAATTAATTAGAGTGGCCACGAAAATGTAATCATTGCTCCCTGGAAATTGAAATAAATTAGAGATGCATGCATTGGGACTGCTCGTTAGCAGTGACCTCGAGTAATTGCTGTATCCATTTGTGAAATTCATAATGGAGTTGAGGCAACTTTGAACTGCGCTTAAATAAAGACTAGATTGCATGGTCCCCAGGGTTTCCTATGAATGCTGAAATTGCTTATTTGATGAGGTAGATACGGGTGTATGTGTGCATGTTTATGTTTTCTGATGTTCGGCAAATGTCGCGCTCTCCATTATGATTCAAACTTTTAGTCATTTGCAGAAGTAGCGCTGTTCCCCTTTATTGATATCGATTTTTTTTTAAATCTTTCTGCTGGTGTACTTGATTATTTTTTGAACAATAGCACCCGTTTATCCTCTCTGTAAAGTGAACACACATATAGGAACTAATGTAGTAATCTTAAAATTGATATATTTAACAATAGTGGAAATGCTTCCTAACTCTTTCTGAAAATCAATAGCAAACCGTCTCATACATTAAAAAAAGAGAACAAAATTAATATTTTGGTTTTGTAGAGAAATTCATACATAGGTACAATTTTTATAGCATTTATATCATTATTAGAAAAGATAAATATAAAAAATGTTTTTAACTACACATTCATTTATTTCAAGACCATACAAAACACTGTGTCTCCTTTTGACTAGTAGTGTGTGCCTATACTAGCAATTCCTGAGCATTTCCTTACTGTACTGCAGCATGACTTGTTGGTTCTCTTGTAATCACATTATTTACTGAGTTCCCATCCCGGGGGCCTTATATGAACTGGTCCCATTTTCAGTAAGGTAATGACATTTGACAGTCAAATTGGAAGCACTTCAATCAAGATTGGGATCATTGAATAGCCTGTTATGTCAAATTGTTTTGTCATTCACTTAATCTCTGGGCCTAGAATCGAAGCTGGACTGTGTGTTTAGATGTTTTGTACATCATAATTTTAGGCTGATAATTACAGTTGAACAAATCACTCAAGTGTCAAGTGTTCACAATGAAAATATGTGCTACCTTTTTTTGTTTGGCGACGAGAAGCAGTAATCAGTGAGTGATACCCTCTCATCATTCAATAATGTAATGCCAGGCTGGTGGAGTGAAGTGTCCACAATATGTAGGCTGTAAGTCTGTTTGTCTCCATCAGGTTGATCTCCTTCCAGGAGTTTCTGGCTTTTGAGTCTGTGCTGTGCGCTCCGGATGCTCTCTTCATGGTTGCCTTCCAGCTCTTTGACAAAACTGGAAACGGAGTCGCCACTTTTGGTAAGTGGACAACACTCTTCGTAAAACAGAATTCCAGCTCCAAATTCTAATGGGATGAGCTGCCTTTGAAGCTGTTGTAAAATGTTCATAAAAGTTCACCTGTGATGGCATGTATTCTGTATTAATGGGCCTAGTAGCTGTGTTGTTTGGCCACGTCAAGCTGGCTACGGTTACGGGAATTAACTATATTACTTGGCAGAAAACTACTTAATAGTAAATGTAAATGTTTTTTGGACATTGGAGTTTTTTTAATTAATCTACAGCTGCCATGATATATAAAGGCTAAGTCACTCAAAGCATTGCTAAGCACTTCACTTTCTGTAAGAACAACCCTGTTTTGCTTTGCTGTTGTCGTGTTTTGCTTTGCTTTTAGCATTTTGTTTTGTTTGTTTTTGTTTTGCTGTGCTTTGTTTTGTTTGTTTTTTTGTTCTGTTTTGTTTGTTTTGCTATGCTTTGTCTTTTTTTGTTTAGTTTTGCTTTGTTTTTTGTTGGCATTTCTTTTGTTTTGTTATTTTGTTAGTTTTTTTTAGTTTTGCCTTGCTTTGCTTAGTTTTTTGTTTTGTTTGTTTTTTTTGTTCTGTTTTGTTTTCTTTGATTTGCTATGCTTTGTCCGTTTTGTTTAGTTTAGCTTTGTTTTTTTGTTCTGTTTTGTTTTGCTATGCTTTGTCCGTTTTGTTTAGTTTTGCTTCTTTGTTCTTTGTTTGCTTTGCATTTGTTTTGCTATTTTGTTCTGTGTTTTGTTTTTTTTGTTTTGTTTTGCTTTGTTTTGTTTGTTTTGCTTTGCTTTGTCTTTTTTATTTAGTTTTGCTTTGTTCTTTGTTCGCTGTGCATTTGTTTTGCTATTTTGTTCTGTTTGTTTTGTTTTTTGTTTTGTTTTGTTGTTTTGGTTTTTGTGTTCTGTTTTTTGTTTGTTTTGCTTTGTCTTTTTTTGTTTAGTTTTGCTAATTTTTTTTGCTATGCTTTTGTTTTATTTTGTTTGTTTTTTGTTTTGCCTTGCTTAGTTTTTTTGTTTGGTTTGTTTTTTTATTCTGTTTCGTTTTGTTTGTTTTGCTTTGTCTGTATGTTTTGTTGTTTTTTTTTTTGCTTTGCCTTGTCTTTTTTGTTTAGTTTTGCTTTGTTTGCTTTGCATTTGTTTTGCTATTTTGTTCTATTTGTTTTGTTTTTTTGTTTTGCCTTGCTTTGCTTTGGTTTGTATGTTTTTTTGGTTCTGTTTTGCTTAGTTTTGTTTGTTTTGCTTTGCTTTGTCTGTTTTTGTTTAGTTTTGCTTTGTTTGTTTTTTTTTTGCTTTGTTTTTTTTTTGCTATTTTGTTTTATTTTTGTTTTGTTTTGGCCTAAATGTCTAAATCAATGATTTTATCAAATATAATTGCAAAGCACCTTATGTTTAGTTGCTTTGCTTTCTTTTTAGTTAGTTTTTTGTTTAGTTGTTTTATTTTGTTTAGTTTTTGAATAATTTAGCTGTATGTTTTTTTTTGTTTGCCTTGCTTTTGTTTTGCTATTTTGTTTTGTTTTGGCCTAAACTGTAATTATTTCAGCTGAATGTCTAAATCGATGAGGTTATCAAGTGTAATTCCAAAGCGCCTTATGTTCAGTCACCGGACTCAAAACAAAGGGCTAATGTTAAGTAGTCTAATCTCAATACATGCTTAGACCGACAGATTCCTGTCATTTAGCAGAGTACTACAGGATCAGTAAAGGTAAAACTCTTAATCAGTTTTATTCATCCACTGCCAGAATTCTTTAAAATGCAGATCGATTTCAAACAGTCCCTAGCGGACAACAGTATAATCTTCTACTTTACATTCATAGCGGTTATTTAATTCAGACAAGACTAAGAACAAAGGATAGTAATGCACCAATAATATGAGAAGTTGCTTTTGCAGTTATATTCATGTTGCGAAAGAACTTGGCACAGGAAGAAGGCATGTGTGTATCTCATGCGTTAAATTTCCCTAATTGACTTAAATAGTCTAATTTGCCTTTTGTAGGTGAGACCTGTCAGATCAGCTCATTTCAAATGCACTATCCAATGTGCCTAGGCAGAGAGAAAGAGACTTTCATCAACCTATTTTAGTCAATAGGGAATAAGATCAAATAATACATGCACATATGCATATTTCATATTGAAACGACTGAAGTGATGTTTCTGCGCAGTTCAAAGGTCTCTTGTTTTGATGCCATCAGTAGTACATCTGGGTTGAGCTGTAATGAGAACATATAGGCAGTATTTGTCTCATACACCTGTTTTTCAACTGTAGAAATCACGTCAACATAAATAGCAAATAACGTCTGACTAAGATTATGGTCATGTCAAAATCACTTTATTGTGATGCGCTACAGAGGGTAGGAAAATGAAATGCCGCTCTGTGTTAAAGTGAACTGGAGACTACCGTTAATGTCATTAAAAGCATTAAAGGTCTCTTGCTGTTACATTAAACAGTCTTTTTTTCACCATTTAATAAACCCTGTCATTGCAAGTCATATTATGAAGGGTTATTTTTTAAAGGTTTGGAAAATTTAGGTTTTAATTAATGAATGACTAGGTTTTTTTTTTTCATTTTTCTCCCCCCTTCAACTTCAATTAGGTGAATTAGAGGTAATAAACTTGCAGGCTGCCATGTGACTCCAAAGCGATAATAAAGAAAGAAGGACAGAGAAGTGTTGACAGGTTCATAAACACTGATAAAATAAAGGTCTGGAGTAGCTCCACAGTGGAACTCTGTTGTAATGCAATATAAAAAGCATCTGCAAAATGACTGCTTACTGTATATAATTTGCCATAAATGGGAAAAACCTGTTGGAACTGCAGCGCTCCATGAGAAATGCTTCTCGGCAAAACCCTCCAGCCATTTTTTTGTCATCATCATCGCAAAGAAATATTTGCCACTTCTATTAGGCCTTTTTTGTTTTCTAATTGAATTAATGTGTTTTATTACTAATTATATTATAAGCATATGGGTGAACAGTTGAATTAAAAAATAAATAAATGCCAATTTTTTTTAATTTAATGAATGCCACAGGGTTGTATAAAACCCGTTGATCATGTTCTCCAACTTGATTTGAGATTATCTAATAACAATAACATCTGAATTTCTGTACATACACTATTAGTCAAAGGATTTGAATTTTAATGTTTTTTAAAGACGTCTCTGTTTTGCTCACCAAGCCTGCATGTATTTGTTTCAAAGTACTGCAAAAACTGTCAAATTTTAAAATATTTTTACTATTTAAAATTACTGTTTTCTATTTGAATATATTTTAAAGTGTAATTTATTCCTGTGATTTCAAATCTGAATTTTTATGAATGGATGCTTTCCAACACAATATGAACACCTACAAATATGACATGTCAGAAATCTGGCTCTGCTGTCAGAAACGCTATTACTTTCATAGCCAAAGGTCCTACATCCTGCAATTTCTTCAACCTGAACATTGATGATGAGATCTTTAAGACACAAAGGGTACAATTTTAAAATATTTTTACTATTTAAAATAAATGTTTTGTATTTGAATATATTTTAAAATGTAATTTATTCCTGTGATTTCAAAGCAGAATTTTTAGTATCATCACTCCAGTCACATGATCCGAAATCATTCTACTATTCAGATTTTCTGCTCAAAAAAATACATTTATTATTATTATTATTATGTTGAAAACAGCTGAGCAGAATTTTTCAGGTTTCCTTGATGAACAGAAAGTTCAGAAGAACAGCATTTATCTGAAATAGAAATCTTTTGTAACATTAAAATGCACAGATCTTTAGATCTTTCTATTCATCCAGATAGAATCCAGATAGAAATGTACTAAACTGTTTTTAAATATTAATAATAATAATAATAATAATAACAACAAGCAAATCAGCATATTAAGAATGATTCTGAAGGATCATGTGACACTGAAGACTAGAGTAATGATGCTGAAAATGTAGCTTTGATCACAGGAATAAATTACATTTTCAAATATATTTAAATATATAGAAAACAGTTCTTTTGCATAGTAAAAATATTTCATAATATTACTTCTTTTGCTGTATTTTGGATCAAATAAATGCTGGCTTGGTGAGCAGAAGAGTATATTTTGACCTACAAATAGTGTTTAGTTAATTTATATAATACATTACATAATATTTCTAAAGCTAATGTTTATAAAAATGTTCAACTTGATGACTTGTATTTCTAAATCAGGTTTGCTTTTACTTGTTTTGGCAGTGCTATCATTCAAATCTAACATTGTAACTCAATCCTCAACAATGACATTTGACGTCAGGCTTATCTCTGATTTCAGAGGAGGTGAAGCAAGTTTTCGGTCAGACCATCATTCACCAGCACATCCCTTTTAACTGGAACTCGGAATTTGTTCAGCTTCACTTTGGCGCCGACAGGAAGAAACACCTTAACTACGGGGAGTTCACTCAGTTTCTGCTGGTGGGTATGACTGCTGTCTAATTTCTCTCTGATCCACGTGCACCCCACTTCCCAAAACACGTTCACTTTCATACTATCCCCGTCACATACTTTCCTTCACCGCCGCAGAGCTCAGATCGATGTAATGTCTTGTTTGCTGTATTTTGTGCCTGGTCTCGCCTAGATTGACACACAGTTCTGGGCACCGTTTCCCGCAGCACAACGAGGCATATTGACCTAGTTAGTCATTAATGAAACACTGGAGTTATATTCCTATGCCAGCATTTGTTTCTCATTAGGTGACGTAACCTCAGCGCAGTCTAGCGATTGCCCTAAAACAGGTAAAGGTTTTGTCCTACGAGAAGAATAGCAGTATTCCTTTTGTATTTGTGGCGTGCAAGACATTTTCCAATATAACGTCTAGACCTGAGAGTGGGCAGAGGGGGTGCGAGGGGTCGGCTGTGCCAAGTTTGCATCTACGCTCGCTATATCTGAATGAGCTTTTTATATTAAACTTAACTTGGACCAGATGGGTTTTTGGGAAACTGCGAGAAACACGCCGATATTGTGTTTGTGGCCAAGACGGCATTAATTTTGTTTTTGGAACTTGAAAACGATGAAAAAACACATTTCCTGTTTCATTTATTTCATTTAAGGCAACTTTTTTATGCTCGTTCGGGTGATTTTGAAAATCCGCTCAGTGTTAACTGTTCGATTTTATCCACTACAGAACTAATACAATATCACTGCAGCACTGTAAAAATGACGTATGGAAAAAAAAAAAAAAAAAAAGTCCACGGATTCTCCGAATAATTTTCCTTTCCTTTATGAATGGATGCTTTCCAACACAATATGACCACCTACAAATATGACATGTCAGAAATCTGGCTCTGCCGTCAGAAACTGTATTACTCTCATAGCCAAAGGTCCTACATCCTGCAATTTCTTTAACCTGAACATTGATGATGAGATCTTTAAGACTTCGCAGACATTTTTAAGCGGCTGTTTTGCCGCTTAAATGCGGGTTTTAATGCCAGCGCTTGAATTGAAATAATTGACCCAAACAGAGGTGGCTCATCAAATGTTTTTATTTGAATCCAAAGACAATTAAAGGCACAATAAATGCCACGGTGGTTTCAATATTGGCTTTTGGAGGTTCAGTTCTTCTCCTCCCTAAATAAAAAGCATGCTTTTGAAACTCTCACAGTTGCAGTAATTTAAGGTTTTAAGAGACTAACTGTAAACCGTAAGGTTCAGATCCACAATTATTATGCAATTCCACATGCTTGCGGCTGGAGCAGCACAATGCAAAACAGGAAAAATCTCTAGCCAGATAATATTTAGCTCTACCTCTGGCCTTGTTTTATTTATTTACACTGCTACTGGCATTTCCTCCTTGTTTAAAACATTGTTTGTGAGCACATACAATACAAGATGTAAAGTCAGCGTCTTTGTTTTACCAGCTTTTGCTTTAATGTGATTTGCAAATATTCAAATAAGTATACTGATGTGAGAAATAGGTTAATAATAGTGAAATTATCGGCAACAGTCTGTAACCGTATTATTGCTGTATTTTTCATGAGGACAGTGACATTTCTATAATATCAGAAATAGGTTAGCATGGAGTCTGACATTCAATGCTTGACATTTTCTCTAATAGTGCTTTTTGAGCAGACGTTGCTTCTATACGAAGACACGACAGACCTATATTTCTAGTATTTTGGAGCGGTAGCTCAATTATGCGTGGAGAAAGAAAAACAACTCTCTTTAAAAGCCTGAGATGTGTAAGAAAGTCATTCTCGTCTCCTGATGTGATACCGCAGCCGTTTCAGATGAGTTTGCGCAATCAAGAAAAATGAGAGTTTCCTCTCCAAACGTCTTTCTAGCAGATGTCTCAATTAATTGAAAATAATAGCAAACACATAAAATTGTTGTTTCATTGAATGTGTATTAACTAATACTTTTCTAAATAAAAATGTTGTTTTTTTAATGATGAATTTGCACCTGTCTTTTTTGCATTGTCTGTTGTAAATAAAATAGCATTTGTGATTAAGTAAAATAAATTGTATGTGTAATTGATACCTGAAGTCTTTGTTATGGTTTAGTCTAAACAAAATTTTGATTTAGATTGATGCACAGGGTTCGTTTAATCATTATATTTATTATGTCTTTATTAATATTTATACATCATCTAGAGCTGCTTTTACCATTCAAAGAAATTATTTATGTTTGCATTTTGACATAATTAAAGCCAGCTGTACATAATATCTCAAATGCATAAAATCATTTGCATATAATTTTTTTTTTTTTTGTAGTACAAATGTGACCCTGGACCACAAAACCAGTCCTAAGTCGCTGGGGTATATTTGTAGCAATAGCCAAAAATACATTGTATGGGTCAAAATTATTGATTTTTCCTTTATGCCAAAAATCATCAGGATATTAAGTAAAGATCATATTCCATGAAGATATTGTGAAAATTTCTTACTGTAAATTATTAAAACTGAACTTTCGATATGTAATATGCATTGCTAGAACTTTATTTGGACAAATTTAAAGGCGATTTTCTCAATCTTTTTATTTTGTTGCACCCTCAGATTCCAGTTTTTCAAATAGTTGTATCTCGGACAAATATTGTCCTATCATAACAAACCATACATCAATGGGAAGCTTGTTTATTCAGCTTTATAAATATAAGTATAAATCTCAATTTCCAAAAATGGACCCTTATGACTGGTTTTGTGGTCATGGGTCACATGATTCCAATTCAGCATTCTGTGATTGACATGTATTGTGTTGCAGGAGATGCAGCTTGAACATGCCAGACAGGCTTTTATGCAAAGAGACAAGGCCAAGACGGGGGCCATCACCGCTCTGGACTTCAGGGACATCATGGTGACCATCAGACCCCACATGCTCACACCATTTGTGGAGGAGTGCCTAGTTGCAGTGAGTCTGTTTATTTGTATTTCTGTTTGAGCTATTTCAGCCAGCGGTTGTACTGTATGACAGTTTCATGATAGACTTTTGTTTCACGTAAACCACTGGGAGATATTTATTTGCTAGGTGTATGCGTGTAAGCAGTCTGTTTTATACACACTCGCTGGAGTCTGTCATTTTCTCCACGGTTTGTGCCTCATAAACCTCGGGATTCTAGGAGATGTTTGTAAACACACAATTTCGAGGCCATTAGAAATAAATTAAAGACAATACGCTCGTCAGACCCAGTCTATACACTCAATCCTCTAATTTTGATGCCTTGCAAAACAAGACAGGAGGTGTAAACATTTTATCCCATCTACATAAAGGTTTATACTTTTTGTGGGCAGGTTTATGCAGGGATTTTACAAATGACATCTTGGTTAAGGGAACCTCAGAGCAGGTCTGATTTTTGTGGCTTCAGGTGGACACCACCATTTCTGCAAAGCACACAGCGCCATCTAGTGAGAGACAATCTGCTCTCAGGCCTGAGCAAAAACTATACAAGCACTATTTGAGCCAAACTACACTTCGTCTAGTCTCTGAAATCATCACGTACATTCCAGAAATGTTACGTTTCATAAATGTTTACTATTGCAGCATAAACAAAATTTGTTTCCACCCTTTTCCTTTTGTTATCAGAGTGGCAAAGGCGGTTTTAGCAGCAAGCGTTCTGTCAGATGCTATTTAAAGATTTACCTCATGTTAGTTTTCCACTTTTTTATATGTCCCTCTTCTCATAAAACAGCTTAATTAAAAATGGCCCTCGAGCTTGAATCCCTCTGAAATTACCAGTGTGCCTCTCTGTGAAACACATGTATTTATTTAGCGCTCTGTGGGGTGGAAGTGCTAAAGATGTCGCCGCACTGTAGCTTGATTAATGTTTGGCACTCCGTAGAATTCTCAGCTATTTATCACCTCTGTCCCTCATAAAAGGATGCCTTCGTTCAAATGCCTGTGTGTGCGTCTGACAATTTTGCAGGCGGCCGGTGGCAGTACGTC